>JAWIIS010000024.1:11764527-13172682 GCA_033682625.1 Helicoverpa zea x Helicoverpa armigera
CGTCTTCATATTTCGCCTTGAAACGAAGAAATGTTTTGGAAATTTTCAATTAATTTTTATATTTTCAACATTTTCGTATCTTCATTAGGGACTAGCCCTGTCAGATCACAGGAAAATTTTACGTTTTCCCAAAAAAATAAAAAATGTTCCTTAATTTATGCTAAACAAATTGACGAAAGGTTAGCTTTTTAAAAAGGACAATTAAAACTGGTTCACGACCAGAAAAAATATCGTTTTACATAAAATAACAAAAAAACAGCCGAATCGAGAACATTCGCTCTTTTTAGCGGTTGAAAATCTATCTGCATTTTTAGGGGTTAACCCTATTGATTAAACGACCCATATATTTTGTTTCGACGAGAATAAAAAAAGTACCGTTTAACTCGATCGCAGAATAAAAAAACAACTCATAAGTATCGGAGTTGTAATCAATTTCATTGCGTTCAGTTTTTCAAGCAGAGAGCATATTTATACTTATTTATTTTCATCTAAAATTCCTTCTGAACGAATGTGTAATGTTTTTGACTATCAAGATTTGAGTATAATGATCTGGTACATGTAAATAAATTGTATGTGGTGGTATGCACCTATAACTTCAACATACCACATCATTCCTAATTACAAACATTTTGTTAAGTATATGTAGATGTTTAATACATACAAGAAGGTAAGGCTCACCCGCTTTTTGTCATAAAATATTTCTACAACCTAATTTCCTCACCTGATCTAGAATTAACGAACACAATAAGAGGACTAGCATTGGGCGGCCTGTCAGGGACCCAGGCGTCGTCGGGCCCCACAGAGTGCAAGCGCGTGGGTGGCACGACGGAGGCACGCGCGGGCCCCAGCGAGCACGACGCGCGCCACGTCGGCTTGCACGCCGCGTGCACGCAGCGACGACACCAAACGCATCTAAAGTCTTGTAATCTGGGAACAAAGAAATAATATTTAGAAAAAAAGCTTCAAAAGGATTACTATCTTAGGTAAAGGAATATAAAAAAACGTTCTCTAATTTTGTACCTTTCACTGTATCTTTTTAATTATGAAAGCAGAATGGGCGAAATGTTTGGATGTTGGTCTACTTTCACTCTATTAATGATGTGTATATCATCTGAAAGATCTTTTTAAGCGCAACATTTTGTATTAAAATACTACTCACGTACGAAACACCCGATATACTGTATTATGTACTTCCCTTATGTATTCCCTTTAGGTACTATTCTTATGTACTTCTTTATGTACTCCCCTTATGTAGGCACTGCCCTTATGTACCTATTTCCTTATGTACTTCCTTATATACACCTCTTATTTACTCCCCTTATGAACTTTCTTATGTTCTCCCCTTATATACTTCATTATGCACTCCTTTTATGTACTTCCTTTCTCTTCAAAAATAAGATAAAATATACTGAGGTAGCTACTCATTCGCTTTACTCAAATCTTACGGTTCAATATCTAATATAGTCCTTCATTTCAATACCGCTTTTCATTTCATAAGAAATCATTCATAAGGGACAGATCACGACCCCTCTTATAGCTCACTTCTCTATGGTCAAGGTTATTCTAATCTTTCGAACTATAGCGAACCGACCCCGGTTCTCGGAACGGTAAGGTTTAGTCACTCATAGTGGCGTTTTATTCAAATAGCACAAGCCAATTACATGTACTGCCGGGTTTTATGTTAAGAAACCTTGACAGATATTGAAATGTGGCTATGTAAAATTGTATGGTGAAAACTGACTATGTTAAGATAGGTAGGTACAAATTGGAAATGAGCCGTGCGTGTAAGTGTGGTAAGGTTGTTCCGTAGGCCGTGCGATAGTCACTATATTAAGCCTCTCTGCAAAAGATGGTTTATTATTTTAGGTGGTGATTGAGTGTCCGTGTAGCCATCATTGCTTACATTAACAAGCATCATTATTGCAGGTAATTCTGTAGCTTAAATTATAAGAATATTGAAAAGATTTTATTTAAGGGGCTAATATTCAATGTACATAAACAAAACAGAAATTGAATTTAGGTAATGATAGTTTAGGAGTTCGCCGTTGTTCTCTCTTTGCCAATCATATTTGTTGAACAAATAAAATAAAATAAATACGTAATTTCGTAAATAGATTAGGTACGTGAAAAAAATAAAATTTCTTTTGAAAATAAAACAAATAGACTTATGCATTATTTATACGCTGCAACTACATATATCTAAAACTATTTGAAATTCAGTGACAGCCAACTAGGGAAAACGTGTTAGATCAAACTCGATTCTCGATTCTATCTAGTGCTCCTATCGATACATCAATTCAATTTCGATTCAACGAACTCGATAAAGTGTATCTACAAGCATAGGAATATTTTGTATCATATTTGTACATAGTAGCAAAGACAGGGTGTTAAAACTTTTTGAAATAAAAGGATAAAAGTGTTCTAGGTACGTTCAGTTTTCAAATTGAAATCGATTGCGATTTGTATACAAAAATAAAAATATCTGATACAAGTTTTGAAGTGTCATAAATGCTAAACGGTCAAACACAAGATATATTTTGATGGATTTTGTTTGTACTGACTAAAAAAAAATGTGAATAATTTTCCAAAACCTTATACTTTAGAGATTAGATTGGAAATCCATGATAGATATCAATATAGATAGACGTAGCTTGATGAGCTGGCTTACCAAACTACACTTGACAAAACTGTAGGTAATTCTGTTACAAGTTCTCCAGTTAGTATTTATAGCCAATAGATATGAAGTCTATTTTCAGACAAAAGTTCCAGAGACATTGCTAGATTCAGCACATCCAAAACTTGAGGAAACTCATACAGAAGTTTAACTAGATCATACATAAGTAACATTTATTACATGGGTCCCATTTCCTCTTGTTTGGCCACATCAGAACTTGTCTAACGTTGAAATCATTCGGGCTATTGACCGTAAATAGTTCTTGATAAAGTCTTGTGAGGCTAAATTGTTGAGTGATCACAGTCTGACTTATAGAAATAGTCTGCTACTAAATTGTTAACTAGCTTTTTTTTTTCATATGTTGGGGTCAGTTTCCAGTCCAACCATATGCTCCTGAGTAGGTACAATTTGTTTCACATGGAGCGAAGATTTATCTGATACAACGGCGGCCTAGTGGAATAGTCTACAGGAATTGTCTAGCGTTAACATGGACAAAAAAAGAAAGATGTAGAAATTAAAATTTTAATATGCAAACCACAGACAGTAGAACATTTAAAAAAATACACTATTGCATTCACTCGAATTTTACTTAACTCGCAATAATTTATTAATCTGTGCTTTTTGGACGTTTATCACTCAAAAAATTTTTCCCTTCACCCTTTTCATACAACAATGTTTCAAAATGGCGCGCTAAGTGTGACGTCTTTAGGCCCAGGTGCCAGCACCCTCAGCTTGAGAGGTTCAACAAGAACATCTTAGTATGTAATTACGTGTATAAAAGGAGTATTATTATCATGTTCAGTTGGTTAATACTGGAATAAATAAATGGATTTTTTATTTTTAATCCTTTGGGGGTTCATAAGTTTATTGTAACACGTTTTTTTGATAACGTATCTCGGTTGGGCTCGACTGAAAATAATAGATTCATGTGTCTCTATACCAAAGTTGTAGGATCGGATCGTATTGTAGGCACAGAAATAATTTTTAATGCTTTTTTTCAATATTTAATTACTAGAATCTTAAAGAAATTAACGTCAGTGTATAAAGTCATACATGAGATGTAATCATGAACTTGTTTGCTTATAATGCCTTCAAGCTTGAACTGAAGCATCAACTTTTGTAGTACCTAGTAATAACGTTATTATCGGAAGAAAGTGTTATTATCCCTTGACATTGTTTTGACTCAAAATTGTTTTATAACACAGCGGTAAACATCTAGTTTCATATAAACCCCGCTAAACCTTTCAACGGGATCTGAAAACTATCCCGCGAAATCCTTCCGTTCAACGTTTGAGAAGTGGCTCAAACAGTGTTGTTTCAATTTCCCGGGGTTTTGCGCGGGATAATGGTCGAGCGCTGGTTATTTCCCGACAATCCCGGGGCTCCGGGACACTCGGTGGCTTAGTAATGGATAGCCATTATTTTTGCTTGTGTGCTCAGCTTGTGAATGCAAAGTTAGGGTGAAATTGATGGCAAACATACTTTTAGAGTTGGAATTTATAAAAAAATATATTCGAAGGATTAATACTTTAAGCTATGCTTGTTCTAGAGTTACACCCTTTTAAATACTGTTGCTAGTTATCATTAAAATAATTAAGTATTTACGAATAAAATGGAAAACTAAAGGTCCCATTTGGTCACATCTGGGCAAAATGCAGAAGCTGCTTCTAAATTAAACAATACTCATTAGGTTAAAGTAAAATATTGGAGCAACAAGTGTAAGATACGCTTTCTCTCATTCATTTTATTTGTTTTGAAGTACGTCATTCATGGCAGTTACGATGTCATCCATCGACAAATTGCTCAAACTACTTCGTGACGCTGGTGTGACGAATAAAAGTTCCGTTGCTCAAATAAATGAGAAAGTTTGAGCTGTTGGTACTTTTTTTGATGACACGACTTATAGACAGTTTTTGAGCATCTTCATCAAAAGCAATTTTTTTATGGAAAATGAACAATGTACGTTCAAGATAGCTCATTATAGAATTTTCTAGACAAAAAGGGCATTGAAACAAATTGATTCAGAATTCAGAAACTGTAATTTACAATCTATAAAATTTATTTTTTACGGCAAAATCGCTAAACCCAATTTGGTAAGAAAATAGCTTTCAAATTGACAAATGACGGACCCAATCCAGGTGAACGAAGTAGTGACTACGTGGGAAAAAAAACTGGCCAAGTGCGAGTCGGACTTGCGCGGGAAGGGTTCCGTACCAGAGCAAAAATGAACAAAAACTCACGTTTGTTGTATGGGAGTCCCCCAAAATTTTTATTTTATTCTAGTTTTCAGTATTTGTTGTTATAGTGGCAACAGAAATACATATGTGAAAATCATCTGTGAAAATTTCAACTCTCTAACTATCACGGTTCATGAGATACAGCCTGGTGACAGACGGACGGACGGACGAACAGAGGAGCGAAAACAATAGGGCTCTGTTTTACCATTTGGGTACGGAACCCTAAAAAAAACTTTGATTTTATTTACGTGTAGCAGCTCTGAACATTACTTCCAAAATGATTGATCGGTCGGCTAAGTAACAAAACATGGCCATGTTCGTACTGACGGCACATTTATCAATTAACTAGAACTACGTATTGGCACAATGCTTACAATACTATCGGTAATGGATTAATTGGAATATCAGATGCAGATGATCTAGATAATTACGCGTATCCGTAGTATGGCTGTTGTGGTGGCCTAGTATACAACCTCTCAAGTTTGAACGTGTGGGTTCAATTCCAAGTTTGTATGTATTGCATGGAAACTCCATGGTTAGGTACTCTATTAAAATTTATCATGTTTAGGATATGTCATTAGTTTGCCATGGAATGAGAAAGATAGAATGTGAAAACTTCCATTCAAACAAAAGTAAAAGATTTTTTTCAAATCGTATGAGATGTTTCGGAGCCTTTACAGACAAACATTTAAAAAATCTCTTTTTAATATTAAATAATATATGTTCCTGTTTAAAAACATGTGGTTTCAATAACCTTCATACAAAATATACCAGATCAATTGAACAAACATCACACTTGGTTTATTCGCAAACGGTATCAGATCGGTGCGTATCTAATCAAGCTTGAGTTCCTTCTACATCACAACGTTACATCTTCGCGTATGATCTTAAAATACACACATACGTTACTGAGTATACTTGTGATACTAACGTCAAGAGTTTCTGCTGCGTATTGTTGAAGTTAAGTTTGGGTTCGAATTTGCTGATTTGTGGTAAGAATAATTTACCATGTAGGTGCTGAGGCTCAAATCCTTAAGTCAACTATAAATATAGGTAACTAGCGACCCGCACCGGCTTCGCAGGGGTGCAGTGCTAAAATTTCTTAAAAAAAAACAGTATTTCTGCACTATTTAATGGATGTTATTGCACATCTGACCTTCCTCTTCAACCGTATTAAAATCAGTTGCGTACCTAGTTCTAAAGATTTAAGCATACATATGGACATAAGGACAGAGAAAGCGACTTTGTTTTATACTATGTATGTAGTGATGTATAAAATGGGTAGGTATGTTAATATTAAATTGAGAAGTTTTTGTGCTTAAACGGCTGAAGTGGTTAATATGAAATCGCGAATTTACACGGAAATCAGCTAGCAAATTCAATCAAATTTTCCGTCACCTATCCGTAGAGTTTTCAATAGATTCTAATAATATGATACGTACATAGTATGGTTTCACTTTCACAATAGGCATTCATAGTCGAACGTGAAAGCGCTAAGATATCCGCGCGCCGGTAATACGCGGATACGTCACGGATCTAATGGCGGATTTGCGGATATAATTCACAGTTACACGGCTTGCTTTAAAAGCTTTGACAGGAATAATTAAAATTATATTAGAATGTTAAAAGATTTCACGTCTATAAGACTGCGGCGGCGATATTTTTTGAGATATTACTATGCTAGATATCACTATGAAAAGTGTAGCTTATAAGCTTACTAGCTTCCGCCAGCAGTAACAGCCGTATCCCGGAGAAACCACTCTGCGAACCTGGACAAGTGGCCTTCCACAATAAATAGGCTATATATATCACATAAACTATTTGTCAAATTGAGCAAGAAACTTCATAGTTTGCAGTTGTTTTATCAAGTAAATTAATCTATATATAATATATAACTATCTATATATATAAAAGAAAGTCGTGTTAGTTACTCCACTTATAACTCAAGACCGGCTGAACCGATTTAGCTGAAAACTGGCAGGGAGGTGGTTTTGAGCCAGCAGAAGGATATAGGATAGTTTTTGTCATCGTCCGGGACACGGGTGCAACCGCGGGCAGAAGCTAGTAATATTATAAAAGAAAATATTTCTTATAGAAATAATAAACCAAGGACTATTTTCTCAATAACGTTGTACAATTTCAATAGATTAAAAACAAATTCAGCATATTTGCTAAAGTCCAGTTCACTTAGTTAAGGCTAAGTGCACATTCGGCTATCCCGGACTGGACGCCCGCAATGCGGGAAACCGCGAACTACGTATACGCTAATGGCTAATACAAGTAACATACATTATACATGCATTGCATATGTACTATTATATACTTATGTATGTAGTGTAGATATCGGCGAATACAGCTGATAGTCGTGTATTCGCCCATAACAGGTGCCTAAGCTTTAATATACTTATGCGATTGACTTTTATTTACAGGTCTATTGATGAAAAAGAGTGTTATGGTAAATGCACATCAATGCACATTTTGAAATATTTTGCTAATTTGACACAGGTATGTAAAGACTATATTTTGAAGATGTTATTCTATAAAATATGCTATTCAATTTATTTGCAGTATTCAGTGAAAATATAAAAGCCAAAGCGGATAGTCATTGGATCCAGAGATTTCTCCACATAGGAAGATAAGGCATACAATGAAGTCTGGCTTCCTATATCAGAGGTATCAGAGGTAGGATTGACCTACATTGTACACCAAATAAGATCAAATAAATCAGAGTAAAACAATAGAGAGTCTTATCGCCTTCAGTCAGCCATTCCTGATGGACATACACTTTCTATGTCGGTAGGTATGGGTTTTCATATACATACATAATATTGTATATAAAAACACACTGCTTATCTCTTAGGAAATATAGCAACAACTCTGTAGTCAGTATCAATACTATTTAATTGAACATTATTTCATAGCTGCTCCGCACAATTTCACCGTCATTCGTAGGGAAGGGCTTCTCGTGGCAAGTTATAATATAGCCACATAAACTCACAAACAACGTAGCTTTGTATTGATAAAATAATTTTCAAAATCTGTTCAATAGCTCCAGACTTTACTCCCTTCAAATAAACGAACTCACAAAATATCCTCATAATATTAGAATCCATAGAAGTAAATATTCTATTGTGCAGTTGTTACAATGTTGACACCTCGCTTCCATATGATTCTTGGTCCTAAACAATATATACGGTAATTGGTAGTAAATTCCTCACCTGAGCACGGAGCCGCAGGTTTTGTCACACACATCACACTTGGCAGCCACGGGAAGGTTGCCCTCCAACCACTGGTGGGGCATTATTATGTTCTGCAACAAAACAAAAATATCGTTTAAATATTACTTATTAAAAGAGTCAATTAAGTTAATCGCAACAATTGGGCTAACCGATGCCAATTCGTTGTTAGACTTTCAGGCTTCAAACAGCTGGGGTCCATGAATTAAAGTGGCTTCCAAAACGCGGAGAAAACTCGTCATGAAAAGATGATGATCCATGGACTGGCCGTTATACCACGAGCTTCCTATAGTGCTGCTAAGAAAATAGAATTTTCCTTAGCTAGGTACTTAAAAGATTAAAAAACGTAGTTTCATCTAAGTGTTAATTTAAATAAAGTAGTTCTACCTAACTTTTTTATTCAGAATAGTGTAAAAGTGCATTACAATATCTCGGTGATATTGAAAGTTTTCTTCAGTAAAAGCGTTCTAGATAAGGGGATATAATCGTGACGGCTTAGTGGAGCGAGCTTAAGCTAACAGCCTCCACGACTTCGTGAGAACTTCTACATAAAATCCAAGGAATTTTAGTGCCATTTCTTGAAACTAGTCTTTTTTGAGAGAATATTGTATAATATTTTGAGTTAATACCACATAGCAGTGCATGGTATTTTTTGAGATTCAACATGTATCCTTTATATTTAAATTTCAAAATATATTTTTTTTTATTAAATTAAAGATGTGTAAAAGTAGAAAAAACTTCAAGTCAAAATCAAAACGTTTATTTCATTGAGGCATTTACAAGCACTTATGAACGTCAAAAATATAATTAGTTTGATTCTAGTCGTGTGTTCAGTTGTGTTTCAGTATACTTCTAACCAAGTACACTAAAGAGTATACAAAGCTTAATTAAAACAAAAACCAATCCCCGAACTTAAAGCCAAATTCAACTTTCTTTTTTCAAAAAAATAAAGTCACGATTCATCACGACTTTAAAAGGACCCTGTCGTACGGAACCCTATTAAAAAGTTTGAAACGTTCAGGATCTACTGAAGAACGCAAATTCCTGAATAACTGAAAATTAGTGGAATCCGACGTAGTTTTAAAATGGCGGCCGAAAAAGGAATACCTCCTTGGTAAAAAAGAAAATACTTTTGTCAGAACTTTATTCGACTTTTAGAATGTTTTAAAATTGTTCTGGTTTACGAAATTGTTTCTCTCTTTTTTTGGTTAAAGAAAGATGCAACGACAATATAAATGTTTCACTAGTAGTAGGCATATTTTAAGTTCTCGTATAAAATCTACCAAAAAGACTCAAACTAAAATTGCTGAACTAAATACAAATTATTTAAGTTCACTCCAAAATAGTTAAACCATTTCATATAAAGTTAGCTATGATGACGCACTTTAAATGAAGTAAGCTTTGAAAACTACCGATTTTTTAACGCGAGTAAAACTGCGCTAACCACCTGGAACCAAAATAAAGCCCCAACTACTTCAACTTACTAGTTACTATTCACCACAAACTACATACTATATTTATCAAAATAGCCTCAAGCAATAAGTTCTCAAACAAAACCAACAAAACGAGCAAATAACTTTAATTAACTGAAATAACTCGAAGCTTATTCTTATTGTTACAAACGAAGTCTGTTTAGCTAAATAAGTTTAGTGAATCAACAATGTTGGACTGTTGGTACCAACAATGTTGTTTGACTGCATCTTGTGTTTGATTGTTCAACAGTGGAGAGTATTTTAGTAAGAGTTCAAATTGTATTTCGATAACCCTATGCAGAAAACAATTGAAGATAAGTATAGGAATGTTAATAATTTCGTGTGTTTTATTTGTTTTACTAATGAAATATCTTAAGTTAGATTTACCAAGTAGGTAAGTAATAAAATGTTTCACTAGAAGTGCAGATTTCGCTAGAATTCAATAAGAAGCCAATGAGAGGCCATTTCGTGGCTGGTTATGGTTTGGTTATCGTTATAGTAAAATGATGCAACCCACGCAATCCTTTTAAAATGTGGGTGTTAAACAATATCGCAGTAAATTATAAGTATTTATTTAAATATTTTCGACAAAGGTCTCTTCTATACAAAAAAAAACTGCATTTCAGTACATATATAGCATACTCTTGCTAAATGATTGGAAAGAAAAGGTTTCTATAAGAATTAATTAATTTTGCACCTTTCAATACAAACTCGTTGTGACCTTTTGCTATAGGTGAACAAATCTATATCAACCACGGAGGAAGGAAAGATATCGGAGATGCCATAAGGAAGGTAAACCAGGTACCTTGTTGTAGGTCAAAGTAACTTAAGGTAGGCGTGATCAGTTATAAGAACTAACGACGCGTTCGTTTCCTTGTCAAATCAAAAGAAATCTGTCTGTCTAAGATTGGTGTTGATTTAGTGGTGATTTTATTTAGAAAATAATGGGCGCGTTCCATAGGACGTGTGTAAGGGCGAAGCTAACAACGTTCGTCGTCCCAGAACACACGCATTTTGGCGCGTTACTTTCTTAGAAGATTTTGCATTATGACATCTCGGAGGTCCCACAACGGAAAATCGTAGCGCGCCAAAATGCTGGTGAGCGGGGGACGAGGAACGTTACTGTTATGGTTCATAAACGCCTTCTTTGCACCCGATCATTTTTTGTAATAGCACTCGTAATTGATCCCTTTGGTCATACCCACCGTAAGAATTTGACCTAGAAGAAGGCGCCTGACCTACCATCTCCGCTCACCTTTCCTTCCTACCGGCATTTTAGCATCTCCGCTCACTCTCACTTACTCCGTGGTTCTCCATGATATCAACTATGAGAATCATAGGTAGATATAATAATAGGTATGTAGAAGAGTATTGATCTCCGTTTTTTAATCAAAGATCGATGGTATCACCCTTTTCATGCTGGTATTAAAACTCCGTTGAGATTAGTAGGGATCAAAATGTATTCAGGACTGAGGATTTTTTTGTTAGGTTAGGATCCCCGAGGTTTCAACATATATTACTTTCGGTTTCAATATTTTTTTGGAGATAGATACCTATTTTTTGTTTTGTGAGATATATCACAGCTATCGATTCAAGCCTATTTCGTTTTAGAAAAATATCATAGTTATCTATTCACACCTATTGCATATACATATTTACTAATGGGAAAATTAGAATATTTGTAAAACAAATGAAAACTTTATTTATTGTCTTAGAATAAGACCCAGTGGATCCAAACTACAACAAAAGGAACTACAATGATGATCAAACCATAAAATATATAATAGGTAGATTCATCATACTTAATAGCAGCAATACATAATAAGCAGCCCTTCGAATGGGTAAAACCAAGAGTCTTAACTTATACTGCTTAACCATGGCTTGTACTTCCGTCAAACTAACTAAAACCATTAGGTTATTAATACTGTAACATCGTGATCAACAAGGGACGATCCCCCACTAAAGGAAATTAACCTCAAAACTTTGAGAACCTTCGTCAAATCATGTTCAATTTGCTTAACTTTACGAACACTTCCCGGTTTGGGGGTGTGTTTACATATACAAAGAAATGCAATGAAGCATATTTTGTCTAAGATCTAATATCACAGAGGTTTCTGAAAATAAAATAAAATTCATATCTTAGGGATATCCTAAACAAACATACATTCTAAGGTTAGTTACCGCAAAACCACGCCGGACTGCCGAACCTGAGGTCCCGGGTTCGATTCCCGGTTCGGTCAACATTTGTGTGATGAGCATGCTTGTTGGCCGTGGTCTGGGTGTTACAATATGTATTCATAAATATGTATATATGTAACTATATGCAGTTTATCAGTTGTGTTAGCACCCATAACACAAGTTAATTAATAACTTACCATGGGGCTAACCGACCGTGTGTGAAAAGGTGTGACGACGACATATTATATTATTAAAAAAAATCTAAAAATCTAAACGATGCTTCCCATATTACAAGTGCGAAAGTACCTTTGTCTGACTAGCCTAAGAAATGACATACATACATACATAGACGGTTGCAGAAAATGGTGTTCCCGGGACGAGGGTAAAACCACGGGAACAGCTAGTTTCTTACCAACACTACTATGTCAAAATCTATAACAATGGCTACCAACCATTGAGAAATAACATTTTATTCTGGTCTTGTATTTCTCACAAATACAAGTTTTCAATTTCAGTATAAACAAAGAAACTGTTCTGTGGAAATACACTGGTACAAATTGAGAATACAAACGCGGAGTAAAATGAGCAACTTTCGCTGCGTTATAAAAGCGAAAAGTTTTACAATGCAACCAACCTACACGTATGTATAAATAGTAGATAGTATACACAGAAAATTGTGGTTCGTGGTGAAGGTTGAAGAAAATGCAGGAAAAATATGCAGATATTTTTATTGTTGCAATAGCTAAACTACTTATATCCACCTATTTGATTGAGTATATGTATGAGTGGTACATTCTCGTTTTCATTATTATAAAGCTGACGACTTTGTATCTTGGCTTGAAGGTGCTAATGTCAGGAAATACAGAACCCATTTGAAAAAAAAATTTCAGTGTTAGACAGTCTGTTTATCAAGGTAGGCATTGATGACTTCATATCATCGGATGCACGAGGTTTTAACGATGTTGTCAACTTAACTCATGATGAAATAACTAATTTGCCCCTTATTGACTTTAGCTAAAACCTTTTGTTTACACCACCGGACACGAGAGAGCGCAAAGTTACCTCATTAAACCACCAAGTGAGGCGCGGGTTATTCATAAGCTGATTATATGGTGTAGTTTCAAAGTAGCCTACATTTTTTATACGGTAACATCGGGTGCAAGCTTATAGGCTGTAGATCACGATTTTACGTTAATACGAGGGTTAATCATAAACCCACATATTTAGGTATGATTGATTTTAGTAAAAGCACCGTATTTTTTATGGACTTCATAACTACACGTAAAGACTAGCCATCAAATATGAAGATTGAAAAAGTGGTAGACTAAACTATGCGCTTTACCTGTAGGTACGAGTTAAAGAGTGCTCTCCAGATGAAATCAATGGTTTCCCAACTCTGGACTAAAAAGTGTAGCCATAATTAATACCTTTAGCTTACGACCTAAGTATATTTAAATTCCTGGACCATAAAGCCTTTTAACTTTTATAGAAACAGAAAGTTTCTTCACATATTCAACATTCAAATTCAAAGCTACAAAGTGAGTATTACAAGTTTACTGCTGCTTTACTATGTAAACAAAAGCTCGTAGAAAACTATAAAGTTTGTAATCTCAGCCTCTATACACAGCGCCATTAAACGGTTTAACGGTATGAGCCGTAAAATGTGTGTACACGCACGAATTCACATGCTAGTTCTGCCTGCGGGAACGCCTGCGTTTAACTCAAATACTAGTTTAAAAAACTAAAAAACACACAAACAACTAATGAATTGTCATCAGAACTCAGAGCGTGTGCAATTTTTTTTCAAATCGAAGACACTATGAAATAGTTACAAGTGGTGTTGTTCTTGTGCCTAGCTTTTGCTCAACTTCAAGTATTACAGTTGATGCAAACTTGACTATAGTTAAACTCTTTGTTGTCACATAACATTTCGTCAATGGCTGCGTTGAAACGGTCCGACCTCCGTTGAGGATTAAGATTACAGGAGATCGGAATTTAGCAGCGGGCCGCCTTTGAGTTTTGTGAGATCTAAACTAGTTTTTTACAGAGCTATAGTATTTCACCGCCACAATCTGGGCTAGACGATACCTCTCAAAACGAGGTCAAAACCAAACCTATACATGAGCATGTAGTGGTAAACCGCCACAATCTAGGCTAGACGATACCTCTCAAAACGGGGTTAGGTATAACCAAATCTATATACCTATGGAGTGGTAATTCAGACCGAAGATTCGTGTTGTCACGCTCACGTTAGATTTTAGTGAAACCGCTCAAGCTAGATGATATCTAACAACAATTTTCACCCACTTACCCCATCAGCATCTTCGACGACATGTGGCCCGAGCGAAGCGAGCGTGCTCCATTTACAAGATGGCGGCGCTCGCGACGCGCATCGCTTGTGCGCTTTGAACTTGCACAGCTCACAGGCCAGCGCGTGCGCCGTGCCGAGCGCGCCTAAAGGCTCCCGGCAGACGTTGCAGAATGTCGGCCGAGCGTGGGTTGCTGCATACCTGGGGAAGAACAAGAAGGTTATAAAAAGAACTTAAAGATGTTAATGAGATTAAAAGAAAAGGACCTTAAAGGTGCTGTTAGGTTTCGGGGATTTTTCGAAAGAGTTATAACGGCCTTGGTACTAATAGGGCTCCAGAAGGAAGAATATTTTAGTTAGTAAAATTCTGTTGGTCCATTCTGCTGCTCCCACATCGGGAGGAGTCATAAGAGAGAGAGTATCTAAGAGAGGACATACGGGAAAATATAAGAAAATCAGATTACAACATGAGTTCTGCGAACCTACGAAGAAGAAATAAATATTTCGTCAAGCTACCCTAAACGGTGTGATTTATACCAGTTGCTGAACAATTCAGCAGTACAAAAGCAAGAACATCGCGTGTCAGTTTTCCCAGTGTTCAGTGAGAAGGAATCATATCAAAGCATTACTGAAATACAAAGCTTTTCGTCTGACATCACATACCTACCGAGTTTTCCGTTCGTTTGTTCAGTTTGGAAGTTGTTTAATTGGGCTGCCACGCTCGCTGGACTCTTTGTGTGTGAAATGGTTGCGTTGCTTCTTGACGCCGTTATATACTTTTGATTTAATAAATTACTTGTAAACGTGTAGCTTTAAAAAAAAAACATATTTTCCAAGGTTTCCACCAATCCCTCGCGAGCTTACTTTACGGATTCAGTTATTTAAAAAGATTTAATGTAAATGTTGTGAGTCTGTAGTAAACCTAAGTTATTTTCGCGAGTAATATAATATTGATCTGACGCTGCGTGAAGCAGCTTTTAACAGGTAAAGGTTGAAAAATATGTCCTTTTGTGATTCAATTGATATGAAGAATACCCATACTATACTTTAGCATAAGGATTGAAAAAGTGCTAGTGAAGTGAAAAATCAAATATTCCCAAAAATATTTACAAGAAAACCTTCATTTCTAAACCTTCAATCCCCCATGTCCGCCACTAGCACAAAACCACGAAAACAATTAAAGTTTCCATTTCTAGGGATTAGCAAAGAGCACGAGGTCTGACGCGGTGCAGTGCGGAGAATAATTGCATTTCTACTGCACTCGCATAACGAATATAATTTGTGAGACCTCTGTAGTGTCGAGGGTGGTCCATGTAATATGCAAATTTTTCAATTTTAATTCATGAGTTTGAACATGAATGTTAGTGGTTTTTGATGGATGTCAAAAAAAGCGATAAACTTGATTGGATAATGTTTGTGTCTATTAAATAAAATGCTTGAAAAAATATTTTGACATATTTTTCTAGATTTACAAAAAACCTACAGAATTTACCCTTTAAATATAGACTAGACTACAAACCCCGCACCTTCTCAGTCTACCTCCAAGATGAGTTATTTCATCAAAAGGCTGCTATGCGTGAAATTCCTCCGTTTAATATTGTAAGCCCCAAAGGAATGTACTGAACTGTCTCGTAAGTAAAACTGTTTCAGTTTCAGTATACTAGGAGTAAAGTTTGGAGAAAATTTAGGAACACATCACTCTCTTTGAGGAAAGATTACTTGGAGAATTTTCGTTAAGGAATAGTTGAAGTATTATTAACAGTTTTCACCGGCAGTTTGACCACAAGGAACTGCTTCAAAATGTAACCTATTGCTATCTCCAAAGTATCTTCATGCTAATTTCCACCGGTAGGTTTAGTAAATTTACTGTGAAAGCGTAAAAAAGAAACAGATTATCTCATGTTTGCATTTATAAAAAAAGAGGAATTGTAATCTTTTCTAGGAGTTCAACAATATTCAACATTAGACAATTATGGTATGTTTTGTTTCTAAACTCTGAAACAACTTCGACAATCGAACAATCATTCGTCAAGTAGCATTAAATGTGAATAATTTAACATCACTGAATATACCTCTACTATCTATTACCAGATCCTATTACAAGGTCCCTAAAAGCAAAATTTACATCTTAAGAGGTATAATTAGTATTGCTAATTGATTGCATTTCCCCCACTTAAGCTTCAAAGCGTTTCGAGACGTACAGAAATACCATCATTTAAAACATGTGCTTTATTTAATTTCAGTTGCCATAAACATCTTGAAAATCAAGAATAAATATGTTTTCCATAACAAAAATTGTGATATCAACATCTGCCTTTCTCTACTACTTTTAGTAAGACTGGTTGTCAGACTTTCTGGCTTCTGAGTAACCGTAACGACTGTCAATGATGTTCAAAAACAACAGCCGGGACCATTAAAACATGCCTTCTGAATACGAGGGAACTCGTCAAAATAAAGAGGATAACGTCCTCTAACTTGACTTGACTAGACTTACTCTAAACAAATTATACATAAACATGGCATAAAGCAAATAAAAGTTTTATGAAACCGACAATGATATTTCACCTGTCAAATAGATAACCAAAGCAGAATTTTGATTTTACGGCGTCCATTAAAAAGGAAGATCAATCAAAATAAAATAACCGTGAAACGTGATGGATTCCCACAGGGAAATGCCATCAATCAAATATAATATTATGGTCAGTTTTATGAAACCGTATCGTGATAAGGAAAAAAGTTTTGATACGGATGTTTTTGTACCATATTGCCTTACATCATATTATGTATTATCATATCATATTGCATCATCACCTGCATAGCCTTTTCCCACAGTACATAGTTGGAGTCGGATTCCAGTTTAACCAGATACAGCTATTACCAGTATTTTACAAGAAGCGACTGCCTACCTGACCTTCTCAACCCAGTTACCCGGGCAACCCTATACCTATTCGGAAGACTGGTGTCAGGCAATCTGCCTTCTGATTACCTGTGACTTCTGCCGAAGATTTTCAAATGACAGTCGGCACCCGCTCATTAGATAGGCGCGGTATAAAAGAGGTATGCAAAAGCACAGAACTACAACAGACAACAAAGCCTGTTGCGTTTTCATGGCTTCATTCTGAAATTAATTAATTCTCCATAGCTATTAGTCTACGGATTCTCAGGATTATCCATAGTCCATCTATTTAATTAATTTGATTTTAGACGTAATTATAGATACGCATCTATATTTACAACATTCATTTTGATATCATCTACGTAAATCGTTGTCCAATTTTCCAAGTGAATTCACGTTTCCATTAAATAGCGAATCCATTTGGGTAAGTACGTTACTGCGTTCAACTTCATGATTTCATTTTAATGAATTGATTGGATGAATAAATCACCTCATCAACTTTTTGCTTCATGTTTTCAATTTGCCAATTTGTTAAAATATCAACGCAGTGTGCAGAAGTGTTTGTTTGTTAGAACAAGCCAATCTAAAGAACTAATAGACCGATTAGAAAACTTATTTCATTGCTAGATAGCCCATTTATCGAGGACTGTAGGCCACTATTCATCTGAATGCGCAGATTATTTCCCATGGTACACGGATACAGCCGCTGGTGACAACCAGTCTTATAAACCTGGCCTTACCAGTGATGGTCTCCAGAAGACAGTCTAGCAACCAGGTCAGCGACATCAACACGCAGTGCTCCAGCCCACGACTCCATCTCGTCGCTGCTGTCGGCGCAGAGGACCAGGCAACGACTTGCTGTTATGTCTCACCAGTGATGGTCTCCAGAAGACAGTCTAGCAACCAGGTCAGCGACATCAGCACCGCGGTGCAGGGCGCCGCGCAGTGCTCCGGCCCACGACTCCATCTCGTTGCGACTGTCGGCGCAGAGGACCAGGCAGCGACTCGCTGTTATGTCTCACCAGTGATGGTCTCCAGAAGACAGTCTAGCAACCAGGTCAGCGACATCAGCACCGCGGTGCAGGGCGCCGCGCAGTGCTCCGGCCCACGACTCCATCTCGTTGCGACTGTCGGCGCAGAGGACCAGGCAGCGACTCGCTGTTATGTCTCACCAGTGATGGTCTCCAGAAGACAGTCTAGCAACCAGGTCAGCGACATCAGCACCGCGGTGCAGGGCGCCGCGCAGTGCTCCGGCCCACGACTCCATCTCGTTGCGGCTGTCGGCGCAGAGCACCAGGCAGCGACTTGCTGTTATGTCTCACCAGTGGTGGTCTCCAGAAGACAGTCTAGCAACCAGGTCAGCGACGTCAGCACCGCGGTGCAGGGCGCCGCGCAGTGCTCCGGCCCACGACTCCATCTCGTTGCGGCTGTCGGCGCAGAGGACCAGGCAGCGACTTGCTGTTATGACCTGAAACAATACATTTGATTAAGTTTACTGTATGACTTCACGTAAAATATTGAGGTGTTCTAATTAAGTAAAAATCACGATTCTTTCAAAATTGAACCAAAGGTACCAAATCCCTATATTAACATAGCAGGTTTCTTTTAACTAGCTCCGAAGCTACTGTACCGATTGAAAAACGCTTGCACTGTTGAGAAGCTTCACTATCTCTGTATGACATATGCTAATTTTAGGCATGTGGGTAAACGAAGAAGTGCCATCGGGACGTAAGAGAAACCGCGACAAAGGTAGAATTGTGCAACAATCTATTAAATAATATTGCATCACGTCAAACGCATACAAAGCACCTCTCATTTCAATGCGAGAGAAAATTACAATAACGCCAGGCTGGACACTGTGGCATTCCTTAGTCCCCCTGTCACATACACTACCTGAATAGCCTTCAAAACGGTCCCCTAAGCTTCTATAATAAGACTAATCGATAACCAGGACAAGGCTAGGCCTACTAAAACTATTTCCATGCAATAATACAAGTTCCAAGTAATAAAGTTTGTGAGGAATTTGTTTCTGAACTATTTGACAATGGTCTGTTGATTCCGTCGCGTTCAGTTTGGATGGCATACTTTTTGGAGTTGAGACATAGTTAGGACGCTATATTAAGGTTATAAATGTACAGACATAGACAGACAACTTCCTTTGAGAAGAAGTTTGATCTATACAATTTGGTTGAATGAATCTTTGTATGTTAGTTGACTGTTTTTCTTTGAAACTAGCTGGCAAAACCAGAGATTTCACTCGAACCCTATGGGAATCTTCACGCATCCGAATAAAAGTAACCTACTTATAGCCTTTCTCAATAAATCCATCTAATGTACTTATCTAATATTTTTTTTAAACGGTCCTGTAGTTCCCGCATGAGGTCAGCTACATGATATTAATATATGCCTAATGGTATACCTAATCCATCCAAGAAAATACCGTAACAGCTGATCGCCTATCCTTCTATTATCCTCCTCTTTCTAGTTAAAATATTACATATCAAAACACCAAATTATCATAATATCACTAACATTAATCGCATTTACATATATCAACCAAATCAGCTAACATTCGAGCTCTTTTATCAAAACATATCAATGAATTTAAACATTAATTAGTCTACTAATGAAATAAATTGTTCGTTCAACCCTAATGAGGTTCATTTGTAATTAGAACATTGGCAGTTAATCATATCGGAAGACCGCAGGCGCTTGCAAAACGCGGAAATCGTATCAGAATGATCGAATCATTGACAGTATATTTTAGATATGATATATTTAGATGGGTGTACCTACTATTTTATTTACTATAATACTGTAAATATGTTTAGAAATATATGTACTAGTTAATTAAAAAAAAACCGGCCAAGTGCGAGTCGGACTCGTGCACGAAGGGTTCCGTAAATTACAGTTAAATCAACCTATCTCAAAAACTATAAGAGATACTTTGATCAAACCAAAAATCGTTGAAAGAGTTAATTAGCATGCATCACCTCTATTTTTTTTAGAATTTTATACCCCGTAGTTATAAAAATAGAGGGGGGGGGACATACTTTTTACGACTTTGAGAGCTGATATCTCAAAAACCGTTCACTTTAAGAAAAATGTTTTTTAGAAAACTTTATATCATTTTAAAAGACCTTTCCATTGATACCCCACACGGGTATGTACATCGAAAAAAAAAATTTCATCCCTCAGTTACATGTATGGGGGGCCCCACCCCCAATTCTTTTTTTTACTATTTAGTGTCATATTTTTGTAGCGGTTCATACAACACATATTCCCATCAAATTTCATCACTGTAGTACTTATAGTTTCCGAGTAAATCGGCTGTGACAGACGGACAGACGGACAGACGGACAGACGGACATGACGAAACTATAAGGGTTCCGTTTTTGCCATTTTGGCTACGGAACCCTAATATTTGGTTTAGTATGTTTTCTACAGCATAATCAGTTTTTTAGTCAGTTGAATGGTTGTTGCGCTGTTTATTGCGGCGTTCTGACTGCTCAATATTTTAAACGTTTCAGTAAACGTAAATAAACAAACATACAGTCGTATTTGTAACCAGTCAAGAAGTTCCGTATTTTAATTTTTAATCAATGCATTTTATTTATAAGGAATAAACGATTCATAAAACACATTGCCTTTATTTATATTTGTTTAATCATCCTTAATCATCTTAACATAAAAACAACGCCAAAAAACGATATTTTAACAACAAAATTAAACAATTAGCAGCACGTTTCAACAAGCACAAATCATGTCATTTTTAGTGAGTTTATTTTGAAACCACAACACGTGTATTGCAGGACCAAAACAATAATATTTTGGTACGCCAAATACATTCCGTCCGGTTACGCGCATATCGAACGTAAATGACGCACGGATGCGGTATGCATCCAATTGAGCGGTTTGTTTGTTTTATTTTTGCGATTTTAACCCGTTTTGCTGTTGTTTTTAATTAGTAAAAGAATCTATGTGATGGGTTTATTTACTAGGTACATAATACACGGGTTGATATACCTACATTCGGTGGTGTAAATAAATTCACCCAACACTGTGTGTTTGTGGCGAATCCATTTTTTTCACAGATCATCTCGTTATGCCAAGTTTCTCTGTTTATCGGGAGACACTTTAAATTGGTGGGTCATTTGAACATCTTCAGCAGTTATTACGGGTAGTCAGAAGCCAGGAAGACTGACAACTCTTGATAAATGATATCGTGTTGCCGAAGTAACTGGTTTGAGAAGGTCAGATAGGCAGTCCGCATCCAGTTAGACAGAAAGCCGACCACAAAAACCTATCAATTTTAACCGACATTTCATTTAACGCTTGCATACAATTCAATACGGTTATCACAACACAGTCTGAATTTCATACGGGCCCTATATAGTAACTGTCATACAATATCAGTATACGGGCCCGAACGCTATCTCTTTGTGCAATTGCAACAGAGTGTGAACTAACCGAATACTGAAACTATTGGACAACTGGTTTTGAATATTGAAATATGAAATCGGTTTTTTTATTCTGTGTGTTTTTGTGTGTGACCGTATCGAAATAGTTGGTTTATAGATCGTGTTTGAAAAAACACTCATGCTTTATTTTTCACTAGCTTACGTAGCTTATGCTAGCGGTTTCAGACTCATCCAGGTTTAGGAACTAATCCGCACACTCGGATAAAAAGTAGCCTAAGATCTTTCTCAATAAATGGACTATCAGTGAAATAATTTTTCAAATCGATCCAGTAATTCCCGAGATAAGGGCACTCAAACAAACAGTTTCTTCGGCTTTATAACTAACACTAGTATACATTTTATTCCACCAGTTTACAGCAATGAAACATGCAAATATACAAAAGGAAAATCCCCATGGGAAACTAACCTAACAAGGATAAAGGACCACTAAACTCTATTGGTCCCAAGAGACGGACGATGTTCCGTTAACTGGCGTTTCTATTGCTCGCTTTGTATGTAAAAGCAATTCGTTTCACAGTACTAAACAGTCAATGGAGAGTGAATGAGGGTAAGTACGGTGCTTAGCTTGATGCGAATGTGGTTATGTAGGGAAGTTTTACTTAGAATCGTTTAAAGTAGGTAGTTCAGGATTAAAGTGATTGATGGCCGGTTTTTGAGGATTAGAACGTTTTAAGGTCTGGTAAAGTATTAAGAGGGTTTTCTGGTGATGTGTTTAAAGGATACTTTAAAACTCCACGAGGAAGGATATATTTGATGTATTGAGGGGTCATAGTAAATAAAGAGTCAGTATGCTATCTAGTAGCAGTTGTTGTTGCGATTCCACGATAGGGACACTATGATATTTATATCCTATGGAGCTGGTTGATCTTTTTGGAGGGAATACCTGCCATGGCCAAAAATCAGAAGAGACATACTCCCATAACAACAGAGGCCGGTTTCAGGTAGATTTCAGAAATAAATTAGAGTTTATCTATACATATAATAAATCTGTAAAAAAACTGTGTCTGTACATTGAATATATTTAAAAAATAATAATTGGGTGGGGTTTAGAAACAGTAATGGAGCACAAATCCAAAAAAAAAATTCTGTCTGTATGTCTGTATGTCTGTATGTCTGTATGTCTGTTTGTTTGTACACGCTAATCTTCGGAACTACTGAACGGATTTCAATGATTTTTTCTTTGTTGTATTAGTATTAAGCCTGGTCAACATATAGGCTATAATTTATCTTCGAAACTTGAAGACCTGATGCAGAACACCAACAGACCAACAAAACTATAAGAGATACAAAAATGGTGCCATGGCAAAAATTGTTTCATATGATGAGCATTTTCAGCTGAGATAATAAATTTTAAGATCTGGAACACCTGATGTGGAACCCCAAGAGCCTAGCTTCTCTGTACCATATACAGGTATGACGTTTTAGCAAAAGTTGTTCAATTTGATAAGCACTTTCTATTGACTTTTACAAATTGAAGATCTAAAACACCTGATGTGGAACTCCAGGGGCCCAGCTAGACTATAGCATATAGAGGTGTGACGTTTTAGCAAAAGTTGTTCAATCTGATAAGCACTCTCTGTTGACTTATAAAAATTGAAGATGTAAAACACCTGATGTGGAACGCCAGGAGCCCAGCTAGACTATAGCATATAAAGATATGCCGTTTTAGCAAAAGTGGTTCAACCTGATAAGCACTCTCTATTGAGCTGGAACACCTGATGTGGAACTTCAAGAGCAATACTACACTTGAAATGTATAGAAATGAATGTTATGAAATAGGTGGTATGGTGAATCAAAAAAAGTAATTAATCCGCCTTTTAGACAATCCTAAAATAATGGACACGTATTTTTTCTTTTCTCCTTCTCACAAACAAATAATAACGAAGATATAACACGCTTGAATTTTGTGTTGTCACTGCTTAGTACAAATTTTACATACCTAGACGTGGCGTCACGAGCCCCCACTCTCCGAATTTGTTGCGTTATATCTCATTATTATTTTGTATGTCTCTTTCAGACCTCGGGACTACAGAGTTCCGAATTTTTGGGAGGCAAACGTGGGGCCGAATTCAACACTCTGAAGGCCTTTTGAGACAACTTTAATGAAATGGTGAAACAAAACCGACGATTATTCCTTTATACACTATAGAAATGAACCCAAGACAATCCCCGGTTCTGTGCTATACCATTGCTAACTGTTGATGAAAACTACTTGGGCTATTGTGATGGGATGCTAATGGACTAGGAATGGGGAAACTACGGGAACTACTCACCTGCCGATGACAATGTATTAGATACATGTAAAAATGGTAAAAGTGGCAGGTGGAGACTCGCCAGCTCACTTACTGGGCCCCCGGGAATCAGTCACTGAATAGCAACAAGAGGGCAACAGGGACATGAGCGGCTGAAGTGTGAGGATACCTCGGCGGATTTTAAACGCAGATTACGCGCTCCCTGTGGGTCACTTACCACGAGGCACCTATCCTCCGAGCAGGGCTACTAACCCTGCTCTAGCGACTCCACTCTGGACGGCCAAGCCAAGCCAGAGGCGTGACACCTACCCCCGTCATGGTTCACTCCGACCGGCCGGAGATGGGGGACAGTATACTCTCCCTGGAGAACTCAGTATATATAGCCCACCGGGGTCGCTACTCCCTGTCATCAGCCTCAGATGTCCTGCGGTGCTTATATCTCATTATTATTGTCGTTATTATCTCAAGAGCCTTTGTCCCAATTATGTTAGAGTCGACTTCCAGTCACGATGCAACTGAGCACCAGTGTTTTACAAGGAGCGACTGCCTATCTGAGCTCCACAACCCAGTTACCCGCTCAACCCAATACCCC
The DNA here is from genome assembly GCA_033682625.1 of Helicoverpa zea x Helicoverpa armigera. Lineage (NCBI taxonomy): Eukaryota > Metazoa > Arthropoda > Insecta > Lepidoptera > Noctuidae > Helicoverpa > Helicoverpa zea x Helicoverpa armigera. The sequence continues at coordinate 11,788,854 of JAWIIS010000024.1, forward strand.
TTGGTAAAACTGGTCAGACTTACTGGCATCTGACTACCCATAACGACTGCCAAGAATGTTCAATGACAGCCGGAACCTACAGTTTAACATCCCCTCCAAATAACGGTCATTGGTATCCAAAATATACGTAGAAAGTACATGCGAACTTAGAAAAGTTGCATTGGCAGGTATTTGCCAGACCTGGAATCAAAGACGTACGCTCATACTTGAGAGATTGGTTCTCTACCCACTAAACCAGAACGATTTCACTAAGTCATCACGACTTTGTCATCTCAGTAACATTTAATGTTTTTTAACGTATTAATACGTGTAATATTTTTGCCACACACAACTTAAATGCGGACTAATTAAAATCACTACTTTTATCCCTATGGTCACGTCTTTTGCGGTTCAGTTCTCAGCGTTTTGTTTAGTCTGCTGTGCTTTTGCCGTTGAAGTACAAAAATTAAATATATGGAACGTTTCTAATGGCTATGCGTATTCCGTTGTTTTCAAGTCAACGGGCCCTTAAAATTCAATATCAGACGGTTCAGATCTTTGATTTTGCTGACCCCGTAGTCGCTGGCATAAGGGACTTTATCCGCATACAAAGTCGCGGGCAGAAGCTAGTATGGTAATTAAATCTGCACACAACCTTAACGAAAAAAATGAGTTCATTTAAATTTAAAAACACATTACTCCATTTTACTCTAAAACATCTAAGAGTTTCATAACGCACTACTAAGAAATGTCGCAAAAAGGCGCATACTCATTAAAAGCCCCATTCAGTCCGTTCTACATCTCGTGCGGAGTACTCTTAAGAAAACTCTTTGCTAACGAGACCCAAGCTCGCGACGATTTGTTCCTTTGTCGAGTCAAACTTGACACTTGTTCCGTACATTTGTGGGGCAACCTGGCCAATTTAAGTTAGTGTTTACATGCTCTTTAAGTTTGGCAGTACTTACTTTATCAACAAGTGTTAGGTAGAGAAAACAGTAGGTAGGTACCATACGCCAGTTTTAAGGTGCAATGTAATAAGATGGAATACAGATTTGAGACTGGTCTTATAACTATGTATTTGAAATATTAATCTAACGAGACCCCTGTTCGCGATGATTTGTTCCTTTGTCGAGTGAAACTTGACACCTTTTCCGTACATTTGAGCAACCTGGCCAATGAGGGTTTTTGAAATTTTTTCTGCCACCGGGTGCGTCTGGTCCAAACAGCTGTCAAATAGTATGGAATTGTAGGTGTCGAACTTATTGTTTATTGAAATTCTGTTATATTGGAAGTGTTATTGATTTTATTATGGACTACGGTCAGAATAAGGTTTCCGAACTAAAAATTGAGCTAAGAGTGAGGGTGCAAAAGTCACTGGTACTAAGGAAAAGCTTGTTGAAAAATTTGTTAACACAATATGATTTAGTTTTTTTTATTTACTCAACCGCAATAGTAAAACAATAATGCAGTGCTTTAATTATAAAATAAAAAAAACACTAAAATCGTTCACTATTCATAGTAAAGATAGGCACTTTGACAGTTACCTGGACCTGACGACTCGGTGCTGCCACCTAGTGGACGCCATTTTAGAAAACCCTCATTTAAGTTTGGCAATTGTTTTGGAGATAAACGTTGTTAGTTAGAGAAGAAGGTGGATAGTGGATAGTTGTTTTATCTTCATGTTAGGCAGAGAAAAAGGTACCTAATATTTGCCATTATTTTGTAAGTGTTATGAGAAATAAGCAGCATCTTGCTGTCAGCTATGATAGAAGACAGATTTTAGGCTGGGAAAGACATGAAATTATATATTTTCAGCTTAAAATTGGACCTGGGGAATGTATGCATTGATTGACGCTAAAGAAAAACCAAGCATTCAATGACCAATCTGCCTTTAGTACGTAACGTAAGCGAGTAGTCTGTTCATCAAAAGTGATATCTGATAAGCATTTCAATTTAGAACAATGACAATGTTTACATTATTTCCAAAAAAGGTTTTTAAGTACCTCAATTATAAACTAAGCTTCTAATGTACTTTGACCTACATAGAGCCTTGTCCCTTAACCCAAGTGGCCCTTACTTCAGTATCAATTGATATTAAGGGCTCTGAAAAAGGCGCCATAATTTTGTTCCCCTTAATAATAATTTTGTGGTCGAAATAATTAATGTTTTTACAAGGCTTTTAAAATGAGGCCGCAGTTGATTGGGCCTCATTGGATGATTGGAACTTTGTTTTTTTTATCGAGGTTCATTTACTGGTTTCATTTTTTTATTTTTATAGAAGTTGATCATGTACGATATTCGAAAATAATTGGAAATCAAACCATAAAAAATAATAATTGACACATTTGAATTGAGAACCTTTTTCATTTTTGAAGTCAATGAGCAAATAATTTCATTTTCCTAGGGAGATGAGAGTTTCAGCAAAACTTTTAATTCATGTTGACCGTGTTTCGAAAACAGTTGTTTTTATTGTAAGAAAGTTTCAGCCAGTTCACAATTGCAGTGCCGGTAACTGTGTTGAACAGGGTAATTTTGAGTTGAGTTTATTAAATATTTATTATGCTGTGTTTATTTTACTTTATTATCTTATTTACAGTCAGCATGATTGGGACGTCCTTTTTGTTGCTTCTTCTGTATTTCAAAAGATGATGTTTTTTTTTTGTTAAGCACAATTTAAATGACATAAATGTAGACCATTCTTATTTTTTTTGCTTTACGGTTACAAGGGCCAAGTATGAAAAAAACACTTGTAAGATAAATGTACTTACAATTATACGCCTATCAGTCTATACTATCCAACCTTAGTAAAATTAAACATTAAAGGCATGATGCCCAGATACCTCACGTCCCTTCAAAATGCCGCAAAATATTTCAATACCTTGCGGACGCGGTACTAATTCACAAAGCCTCATTTTCTCGAATGTTCCACCTATCTTATGGATGTTTGAACTTGGTGAGTGAGTTCAAGTGAGCACTAGCGGTGGAGTGGTAAAATATTTAATCATGAAATCGAGGACTATTGACCTTTTTTAAATGAGAATCCTAATACCAATATATGTACATGTGTATAAGAATAATGGCCAGGGAAAGTACCACTGAAGAATAAGTAACTTTTTGACAGGCGCAGTTTCTTTTGATGGGCTCTTAAATCAACATGTCACAAAATAGGTAACCATCACAGCTACCAATATACCAAAGTATAATAATACTGGCGGCAGAAAGTACCAATGGAGAATAGATTAACTTTTTGACAGGCGCAGTTTCTTTTTGATAGGCTCTTACATCAACATGTCGAAAAATCAACAGCACCTTTTGTACTTCAATTGTTTTTCTCCTTATGTTTTGTCGAGTCCACAAAAACATAAGACGAAGTATACATAAAGTGCATTTTTTCTTCTAATTAGTGAATTAAGTTATCCAATCAAGCCGGTATAAAATATTTATACAATGAAGCCTTAAGATAAAAACTTCTTGCCAGTAATCTGAACGCAGCACGAAGCACTGTCTTACCTTACAAGCGAGTACTAAACAAGTTCGTCTCAAAGGTATTGTTTTACATTGCTTAACGATCGGAGAAGCTGGTCCCGGGAGTATTTACTGATTAAATTATTAATTAGCCACGCTGATACGGCTTATGGTGAATTATTGATTTATACAATAAGCGTTTATTGTATCCTGTATCTCTCATCTGAGGTAATTTTCGATATTCCTGAAGTTATGATCGAGAATGACCTTTCACTATCATATTTATGTACACAAAGAGAAGTACCTAGCTACTGTACCTATACTGTATCGTCAGCTTTTCGCAAATTTCCAAAAAGTACCTATATATATGTAGGTTTATTTACGTAACAAAAATAAAACCGATAATTGAGTTTTTTTTTCATTTTAAAATTAAACTATAGCTCAGCAATAGAAACAGACAGCGATACGTCACGTGCATCAAAACGTCCTACTGCCTTTTAAGAGTCAACCACACTTAACCCTCCAGCGGCGACGCGTATTCTACGAACCATAACAAAGTTTCCCATTCGCGTATTCGTTTAGCCAACCGTCTAATGTGCGGAAATGCGTGTCGCTTTCAACGTGTTTCGCCTAGCGTGACCTAGGCGTGTTCGTGGAGAATTGTAGCTTTGATGAATGGTAAGCGGTTATTATAGTTTTAGGTATTGTAACTAGCTAAGCTTTTAAGGTGTTTGGTCACATATATTTTTTTAGGTTTAATTTGTTTCTTCGCTATGCCCAAGGGTACAAAATAATGTCACCATATTGCAGTCAGTACGCTAAAAACAGCTTGGACAAAATTCTTAATAATATGTAAACAAATATTTTGTGTAGTAAGTCACTAATTTCGTGGAAAAATTATATTCTAAGAGACGTAAACAAACCCACCATAAAAACAGCCTAATTAAACAATTTTTCATATCACAACACGTAACAAAAATGCTTAAAAAAGAGCAAAACATTCTTCCTCATTGCCGTGGACAGGTAAAAGACAGCGCTGAATTCAGCAAGCGTGTCACATTTACTCGTATCAAACAACATAGCCATATAAAATTAATTGCGTCATAAATGAAGCGTAAAGCGCTTTTTCGGCTCCATCGTAAAAGGGGCGTGATGAAACCCCTCTTTGGGTCAGTATGTTTCAAGCTTAGAGCATTCAAATAACTGGAGGCGCCTTTCTGCCTGTCAAAGGAACTAGATCGCCGGTCATATTTGTAAGTATTAAAGGTGTGTGCGTCAAGTTTAATTGCTTATGTCTGACAATTGTCGTGTGCGTGCGAACCGGTTTGTTGCGTTCGTTAAACGCTCCTCGCGCGTAAATTATTTATTTGCAGTCTATAATGTGTTTCACAATTCTCAAACAAGGCCTTGATGGACCCAAGTAGGGCACAGTAACATAGTTTGAATTAATAGTACATACAACGAATTGAATGAATCTAAGTAAATATTGAAGACACTTAAAATTAATACAATTTGATCAACATTGAATTGAAAAATGGCAGTTTTTTGCCTAGGGATTTCATAGCGCCTCCAGTGGCTTAATGCTCTAAGATCTCAAACAAAAGCCGGTGAAAAATTCAGCTGCTATTTGTTTTGGAACTCCTCGACCGCGGTCCGAAGGAATTTCGCTTCCTCATTGTATTGTAAAAAAAGGTTTTTCGGGAGTGACGCAAATGATTGACGAAGTTAGCTGCTCTTGTTTCGAAACAATTCCGAGTTGAGAGATGACTTGTGTTTTAGTTTATTTCGTGTCTTATCTTCGAAACAGTGATTAAGGTTTGAAGTAGGTATTTTAAGGTATAATTGGGGTAATATTCCTGTTACATAATTATTTATTATTTTTTAAGAACTTGTCCGAACTTTCAAGTTAACTTCAAGGTTAACAATTGAATAAGAACATTGATGTTTTGTAAAAACCTCCAGTTTAACATTTAATATAAGCCATTTATTTATTTTCAAATTTTTGTACACATACATAATAAAGAAAGACGACAGGAAAGAAGAATTTACAAAGACAATGCTTATTTCTAAAAAAGTCTCGTCCAGCATTTCATTTATTTGTAGCTATTTGAGTAAAAAGTCCATGAGCATAATATTTGAAAATCACTTCATCTACGTCACAGCAATGTAATGACATACAAAAATATTAACCACAAATCCGACGCCCCACCAAAAAAACAGAACCTCCATTTCCCCCGCCACACTAAATCTTTTAACCCTTTTACCACCCATTCATAGGCAATAAGTTCACCCCTACGATTCTTTTATTGAGTCTTAGTACACGCTATTAGGGAGAGTTGCAAGTAACGTCGTGACCCATTTAAACGCGTGTTAAGCTCAGTTTTACGCGCGTGACACGCATACGAGGCTTAGAATGGCCGTGAGCGGCGGAGGGTTATTGTTCGAGGCGTTTTGTAATCAGGGTGCGTGGGGAAATGTGATTTTAGTGTTTTATGGCGTTTGTATTGGGTTGTTTTTTGGGGTTACGTCACGTTATTTACCGTTTAAACATACAAAATTGATAATATAGAATGTTAATTCAAACCTTCATCTGCCTAGCTTTTTCCCAACTATATTCCAGTCTAACCAGATCCAGCTGAGTACGAGTGCTTTATATAAAGAGACTGCCCATCTGACGCCTATAACCCAGTTACCTGGGTAACCCTATACCCATAGGTAAGACTGGTAGTCAGGCTTTCTGGTTTTCAAACTACCCGTAATGGGCCAAAGATGTTCAAATGACCGCCGGTTTAATCAAATGTGACATTAGAAAGAAAAACAGTAATTTTTCTATCAGCCTCAAAAAAGTATGACCTAAATAGCTCTCAAAAGCAACAAGTCTATTGACCCGTGATTGACCCCTATTGGGCTTTGTTTAGCTTTCAGTAATATGAACCTATCGGATAGGTTACACCAAAGATGGTTTGAAGTGCTCCACACACTATTCTAGATTGTTCTATCCTACATAGTAGATAAGTACTAAATAGGGCATTGACCTTACACAAATGTGAGGTTTCGTATATCTTCTCATCTTGAGAAGTTACGAATACCTAAACACATACGCTCAGCCTTTTACCTACTGAAGTCATAAAGTTTTGAAGGGACTTTCAATAAATGAATGTCCATAAGGCAGCTTGATATGACTTAGTGATATTTATGTACATTCAGGCCTGAGTAATATAAGATAGATTGAGAGTAAATAACGATTACCACTACAGGATAAAATATAGCGTTAAGTACTCGAAAAGCATATTTAGGCACAGAATCTAAAAAAAGCCAAGATTTGTAACAACCAATATATAAATATAGATTTGAACTCTAGTGCTCTCTGTTTAAGGTAAAATTTTACCTGAAAGCTGTTGTTGGCGTTGTTGATGCTGCACTCCGCGAAGGTGGCGTCCTCTAACTCGTACTCGTCCCACAGTTGGCTCTGTAACAATAGATAAATAATAATCTTTTAGTTGTATCTAAAGGAATTCATCATAAAATTATACCTAAGTACTTCACCGAACGTTCAAGTTCAAGCAAATCTTTAAATTTCCTTTTCAATAAAAACTAAAAATTCTAATGACCTATTAAAAGAAAATGACATTGAAATCGGTCGATCTGTTTAGGAGCTGCAATGATATAAACTTATGCAGATGCTTACGTCAAACTATACAAATCCACGAAATATGTATCGAACTAATCCGAATATCAATAAGAAATGTTACGTCTTCCCAAATAAATTGGCATACAGACATAAAGACTGATTGATTGATGAAAGATGATTAAATTCAATAATACACATAAAACGCTCTTACTAAGAGTTACAATCGTACTTATATTAAGATCAAGGGTAAGATAATATTCCATCTTTAAGCTAACAGATATCAATCACAATTGAATAACAGACTCCAATATCAAGTAAATATTATTCATGAAATTACATTATTTGCAGCGAACGCCAAAGGTAAGTAAAGGTAAGGTAAGTACGAGTAAAGGTAAGATTTCTATCTTTACCTTTTGTTTTCTTTCGATCCCAAAATGGAGAGAAATTTAATAAAGCATTGTTTGACAACGTTTGTCTTGCTTATTTCTGTCGTGTAAAATTAAATACCTGCGTAGTTAGAAACGGGCTGGTTTTCAGCTTGTTTTAATGTGAATTTTGTGAAATTATTTGAAAGAGCGTTTTCATGCGGACAGTTTTTTTCAGGCAACCTTTTCCTGAGAGATAAAAATGTGCCTACAAAATTGTTTCTGCTCCCCTGATATTAGGCATGACTTTATGAAAATGAAATTAAGCTACGTTTCACAATTTATAAAGTAGGTATCGATAGTCACCAGGGGTTGAAAATATTCATGCGATACAAGTTTAATGACAGCTTTCATTACAGAAACAAGAAATACAAAAAATATTAATTTCTCCTGTACGTATCCGTCCATACATTTTAAATGTGTGTTCATCCGAAAGAATATAATAAGAGCATTGTGAATCTCAAATGGATTGAGAGTACAACTACTAACTAACTGTGCCCCGCGGGTTCATCTTCTCAGCTCTTTAGCACAAGTGATTTTCCACTCGGTACATATGGGGTGTAACAAACATTTGTCATTTATCTACTATCGGTGCGGGAGATGACTTTCAGCCCGAAAGTATGATTTTTGCCGCTTAGAAAGTGACCCGCATATACAATAGGTTTGTATAAACGCGACAAAAATCCGCTAATAGCGCTTTTATCGTACTATTTGATTTAACTTGATTGCGAAAGCTGGAATTGTGTGCTATAAGTATGTCGGCTAGGTATCAATAGTCAAAGAATGGAAATGTATAGCGCCGTTTCGAGGGTACTTATGCGACATACATACACCCATATTGTTTTAATTGATGCTTTATTCACGCGGTTCTGTCGAAACCATATGTACGTGACAGACTGTATTTCAGCGGCCATAGCGTGACTGTATGAAACATTTATCCAGAACCGCGTATAAAATGATTAAATAACATTACAAATCTAACTGGTGGGTATATTTAACATACAAACTTTGCTTTATACATACGTATGGATTTAAATCGAGTTATTTGCGAGCAATGTGATCCTTTGTGACGCTTAATGTAGCAAAACTTAGTTGGAATCTCGGTTGGCTCCGTTGCATATAATGGCAGAGTTGTGTTTTATGTGCATAAAGTGGATACTTGTTATATTTGAGGATCATATGAAAGGTTAGATGCATCTCGTGGGGAAATAGCTTCTAGTACCGAATGGCAAAAGATATAGCACAAAATATCGGAACATGTGTCTCTCTTCCTATTTACATTACACGCGTAGGAAGACAAATGAATGTATAGTAAGTTCAACTCAGTCGTGCGCGCGCCCTTTTGTGTGGGTAATCCTTGTACATATACAGTGACTTTGTGTGCGTGACAAGAGGTACAGTCAGGTACAAATACAGTTATTTCGGGGTTGTATCAGGTGTTTAAGAAAAATAGTTATAACGTAATTTAGTGTTAATCTTTTTATAACGATTCTGAATCGCTACTTGAAAAATCAAATGATGAATTTTTGGATTCGCTACTTTCCAAGGTGAATTATAAATTCTGACTCCATGTCAAAATGTCTATAGTATTCTTCTTTATTCTTTTGTACATGTCGACAAGTATTACCCCACATCCCTTAATCAATTTGATTTAAACGTTCATTTATGAGTTTCATTATTTCCGTCTTATTTTGGTCGACATTATGCGAAGCAATATAATTTTTTAAAATTCCCCACACATTTTGTTTACATTATTATACACGATTACGTTTTTTTTTTACATTCTTAGTCCACACTTTTATTTATTGTCCGCGTACCCCGAGCTAGAAAATATGTAAGGAGTATTTAATTCATCTTAGATATTTCACGTCATTTATTTCTTAGACACTGTCAATGTCAATGAGAAAATAATGAAAAACTGTAAAATGTTATAATAAAAAGCTTTGAATGTTTCATTTTTTGAAACGCTACCTGACTCCTTTGAAACATTTTCTCCGTGAAGAACTAGACATTTTCGTAAACGACTGTACCCATAACAAAAAGCGATTAGAACACGTCATCCTCGGACGACGTCACTGTCACACGAATGAAAGTTGTATATTTACAAGCCGACGCACACATAGGGCCGCGCGCAAATCTGAGTTGAACCATCTATAGTTAAATCTATGTTCTCGCTACTTTTTCACGTAAAATTGCACACTTAAGTATCAAGTTCTAGATAGGATAGAAATATGTAGAACACGAACCTTCAAAAAATACACCCGGTACAGTCGTCGAAAAAAGTGGTGTAACGGTTGGTAAGACTACCTGAAATCTAGTATCTCTAAGGTTCATTTTTCTAGCGGAGAATTCAAATTCAAATCAGTCCAGTCGTTTTTGAGTTTATCCATTACAACCAAACAAACAAACGAAGTTTTCCTCTTTATAATATTAGTATAGAAAAACCCAATAAGGCAATTAGCTGTTTAGATAGTCTAGCCCAAGAGTAGAACATGAAATTGAATTGCGATATTTTTGAAGTTACCAAAAAATAAGTTAAACTAACTCGCGTATTATTCACATCCATATCTGTAACACGACAATATTTTAAAAGTTACCCACTGATCATCAAAAACCGGACTTACCAAACAAAAATTGACATTTAACACGCACATACATATATCCCTTTTTCCACTTCAATACGTAAAATATTCATCAGAATGGTCCCTCTGTCCTCACTGTTGACTACGCAACAAGCATGTCGTTTGATTACACAAACTCGTATCGGTCTCACGCGTGTTGTAGTACGCGGCGTACTGTGAACCGAATCTGTCGCCTTGAAAGTGGTCCCTGGAGTGTGTTTAAATATGTCGCAGTTAGGTAATATGTTTGTTTTAAACGATTTTGCTTAAGCCTGCGGATTTCAATTTTCTATAAAAACTAGTTGCTGACAGCGGTTTCACTTGCTGGAACTTTTGCCTGCTGCTTTTAAACAAACAAACTCTTCAGCTTTATAATGTTAGCAAAGATAGGATAACTATTGAAATTATAATGCGAAAGTGGCTTTATATGATGGTTATGCTTTCGCGATGAAACCAATTGAGTTGATATTTTGTGAGGAAAGTGGGGACTATCAGAGGCTTCTTTTTATCCGAGTGTGCGCATTGGTCCTTCGAGACGCGGCTCTAGAATAACAACTTTTATACAAAATTGCTTTCAAAAACTTCTAGTGGGTATCGTTTACAAAATAATTGTAACATTTCAGTTGAATTTTCTAAAGTTTTGTAAAGTTCCAGCGAGTAACTTTAACTAAAATTAAATTTTAATATTTTACATCTTAATAGGATATTTAAGACGTTTGCTTGTTTAAAAATTCTTTGTAATAGTGTAACTTTACTGTGCTTAAACAGAGCTTGGACCAAACAAATTGACATGATCAATTCTACGAATAATAAAAAAAACTGAAATTTTGGCCAAGCGTAGTTTAATTAATTTCTTCTAACGTGTCAATGGACACTTTAATTAATGAAAACTATATTATTCACGCTTTCTCTCTTGGTACTAAATTACAAAAAAATACCTATTTTTCATATCAAAATATAGCTTTTTGCTTCATAAATCAAAACTCCATTTTCATTCAAATTATAAAAGCAGACGATATAATATTTTGCGTGTAATGAAACGTAAGGGAATACGAGATAATAATATTTTGGTACTAATGGCGTGTTATTCTGTGTTGTGTTTATTTATATTTTAATTCTAGATGGGGGTATCCCGGGGTGATCGTTATATGAAGATCTAGATTCGGTAATGGTTGGAGAGGGTGAAACGCCTGTGAATAGAATATGGTTCCCAAAATAAGCAAACTTATATAGCGCAGTCATTTTACCCAAATTATCGGTTTTAAAACCTTCAATGATGAAAAAGTAATTGAAATGACTTTTTAATTGAAAGCCAACAGATAAACAACGTCCCATTATATTCGTAAGTAAACAAGCATCAAACGATGCGTCCTTTATTTAATTTGGTTACATAAATTAATAAAATATACCAATGCAATTTGAGTAGGATTGTTCCTTTTATCTCGCTTAACAATTCGAAATAAACGCATACCGATCACCAAATATTCCGAATATGGAGAGATATTCTCGCTTTTTTTATTCCAATTGTTTTTCAGTAGAATTCAATCGGATATTTTGGAATATTTCGCGTTTAATTTATTTAAATGGAGCGATTGTAAACGCGGAGAGCGTGTAAAGAGGTGATACTGAAAATGCACGCGCATTTTGCTCCGCAAATGCGATTATGAATTCAACAGCAGTATTTTTTATTCGATTGTTTTCAGTATTACGAATTGTTTTACATTAGTGACTCAATTCAGGTTTTAATTGAATGAGAAATGTAAATCTAGAACTTATCTGATGATGGAGAGGACCGAGTTGTAAAAACTCACTGTTGAGAGTATAAGGAACCTATCGTGAAGAAACCTTGAGACATCGATTTATAAACTATGCATGTAAAAATTGCCTTTCAGTTTTAAAACTTTGGAAGTCGGTTATATTTTATTTAGAGATTCTCTGCGGTTCCACTTTCCGCACCTGGACAAAAGTAACCGATGTCCTTTACCAAATTCGTTCTATACATATTCTCTTACAATTCTATACACCTTACGTTTCCATACATTGATGGCTAGCACCCAATACATGGAATTCTGACGAAACTAACTAAGGAACGAGCTACAGTTTCACACTAACCATGTTCATATTCAAGACGTTAACGAGAAGATCTCCATACCTGTAGAATGTTGGGCCAAGATTGTATAAAGTTAGGGTAGTTCAATTCAATAATATTGAGACGTAGCAACATAGCGTTTGAAACTATTATAAAATATCTTCAGAAGTTATTTATATAAATATTTTAGGAGTACCTAATGCATGATTTAGAAGTAATTTGTATACTTATATTAAAAGTTCTTTATACATAATTATGTTATGTATCATATATACAACAGATAGTTCAAGATATTTTTCATGAGTCAGGAAATGTGGTTTTACAAAAGGCAAGAACTGCATTTATAACTGTGTTAAGTGCTTTCTATTATACTTTGATACATAGTAGGTTCAACAATAAAGAAAATACATAGGTACACTTTCATACTCTAAAATATTCACAAGAACTTCCCAAATATATTCTCAAAACTTCAATCTACATGCATGCAAACAAGTCAACTATTTCGAAACTTACACCAACTTGTGAGACCTCGAACTTTTTCCCTTGAGCATAAGAGCGCAACGTAAACTATCATAAGTGCAGAGGTGAAGGATGTACCATGGAGAACAAAATGACAAGCGGAGGAGCCGAAACGGAAAATTACCTAAGAAAGTAGCGCGCCAAAATGCGGCCGAGCGGGGGACGACGAACTTTACTGTTTTCGCCCTAATATGCCTTCGATCATTTTTTGTAATACCAAACATCGATGACAGATATCTCAAAGAATCCGAACGTATCTTTAATGTACCTCTATTCGTAACTGATCGTTTTGGGCATGCCTACCGTACGAATTTGACCTAAAAGAAGGCGCCTGACCTACCTGCATTATGTCATCTCCGTTATCTTTCCTTCCTCCGTAATGGGTACGTTGCAACTGGGGCGCGTTGAATCACTCCGGGACAAATTGTAAGGAAGTCGGTAAAGTTGGGTTTGGCACAACGCCAGAAAGATGAGACGTACAAAAGTGCACGTTTTAATTGTAAGGAACTGTTTGTTGAAATGAAAAAGTGACTCTTTTTGAGTAAAAATAAATGTATTTTTACTGGAAACGGTTTGGATCTATTGATTTTGTAATTTTACCTTTAAAATTGATTCATAATAATAGTAAAAATACCTGACATTAAAACAAAACAGGCTAAGAAAAACAGACTTTATTATAGGACAAGTTAATATGCTGCATCAATCGCAAATAAAATTGCATAAAGACAGGTGGATGATAACAATTTACTAGACTATACATACACTCGATGATTATGAATTCATTATCTTAAGCCATATCCTAGTTGGTATATAAATATATATAGCTACATTCACTGTCATATCTTATTTAAATTTTCCACCACTCCTTGATACATTACTGCTGAATGTTCTCATAAAAGACTGGTGGCAAAAATGTAGCAATATAATAATATGGAAGTTACGGCAGCTGTGTATAACATAAGTAATGAAACTTTTACTGTCTCGACTTTTCGGTCATCAAGTCGGTATGACACGTCATCTCTGAATGCATTACTTATATGAAACTGGAGAAAAATGAAAACTATATCGCTGGGGGTATTCTTGCAGTCACACAAACGACCTGTTTTAGGAAAAGGAATGGTGAAAATATAACCTAATCTCAAACAAATAATTTACTAATTAAAAAACATTTCTCCTTAAAAATATCGATTCAACAAAATTCAGAACGCTTGTCAAACAAACAATAGCGCTACTAACAAGTCCAACTAACGTACAAACAAACTTTACCGTAACGACGACCGTTTCAGGTCACCTGCCACCAAAAAGGTGGAACCATCAATCATAGTTACGACTACCTGACGCCAGTAAACTGGAGCAAAGGAAACTGCATCCAGGTCACCATTACTCACGATTTTAGTCCTTGTAGCTTTAAATTAAGGTCGCTATACAAACAAGGTCTCTCTAATATATTATGATGTCAAACGTTTTTTTGGGGGAACAATGTAGTACATTTTTCAAGACGGCAGCAAAAGGAAAACTTTTTTGGACTGATATTTGTTGTGTTTGCGCTAAAAGAAAGAAGACTTCTTGGATCGTCTGGATAGAACAGAAGTGCAAGAAGCTAAAGCTATATACATACATTAATACAATAAAATAATTATCTATTTGTTATATCATTTTATAGGCTCCACTTTCAAGATTTACTGGCAGTAATTTAAACAGAGCCTACCCCAAACCAACCAAATACCTACTTAGTTTCAAAACACTAAAGAAACATAGTAGTAAGGCCGCATCATCAATCTTTCGTAAAACACTATTCATCACTCGGCTACAGGATTTTCCAACATTTTCCAACTTCGCGAGCACTCACATGACACATTTTTGAGACATATTCCATATTTCACCACGTCGTTTCTAGTTGAGTGGAATAATATGAAGCTGACATACGTTTTATGGAAATTTTAACTGGATATGCGTGTAATGTATAAGACTAGATGTAAGCCGCGATTTCACCCGTGTATCAAAGATAACTACTTCAAAGACGGATAAAAGTAGCTTACATGCATTCGTTATGCGTAGTGGGCAGTTAATCAGAAGGCAGTAAGTCTGACAACCAGTTTTACCTCGAGTTGCCTGGGTACTTGGGTTAAGGAGGCAGATAGGCAGTCGCTCCTTATAAAACACTGGCACTCAGCTGCATGCGGTTAGACCGAAAAGTTGGGGAAAGGCTAGGCAAATGATGATTGTTTACTGTCAGTCAAATTCTTCCTTTGATTTTTTCGTGGAAGAGGAAAAAGTATGCATACATCCATCCATCCACTTACATGATACTAACTTTTGCCTTTATAGTATACGTAGAAGAAACCTACTTAAGCTATTACGCATGATTTTTTCTACGCAACTTTTGTCATAAAATTTTCGGTCCTTACATACGGAGTTTCTCACGATGATACCTTTGTCACAGGATTATAGGACACGGCTGTCTGGTCTTGAAAAGCATGACCTATTATTTTCAAATCGGGTTCGATAAAAATTGCTCTGATATCCGAAAGAAATGCAGTAGAGCGTGACGATGATAAGGTTCTGTTCTTGTCAGCTAAAAAGTCGGCAATAACTTTGTGTCTTAGAAAAAAGTATTATTGATAATGTTTATTTTTTAACTGAAAAGAGGACAAAACGCCTTTATTATTATTTATTTATTTAAGTCGAACAGGTTAGTGAGAACATAAATTTCAAGGCCTGTCAGGCAGACTAGGCGCTAGACGAGAAGGATGACTAAACGTCGGGAAGTCAATCTCACTAGGAAAGATCAAAAAATTTCAAAATTGAATACCCATGGAAGCCAACTACAATCACACCGACGCCGACGCGACGTGACGCCTTTCAAACCACAAATAAAGCAATTTGGACGTCAAACCATCCATGAACGTCAATAGCTGTCAGAGCATAGTTTTGAAACAATGAGAGTATTTCTCGCTTCTAACCTGTCACCAGTTCACTACGCTCGGTTAACCGTTGTAATAGCTTTACTACCAAAGAGAACAAAATGCGGAGGTGCCATAGCGGAAAATCTCCTAACGTTACTGGCTTCGCCCTCATACTCCTTATTTGGCCTCGGTCATTTTTTGTTATAGGTACCAAAAATGTCTCAAAGAACCCAGACGCCTAGTTAGTTCACTCGTAACTGATCGTTTTGGTCATGCGTAACGTCCGTATTTGACCTAAAAGGAGTCGCCTGACCTACCTGCATTATGGCATCTCCACTATCTTTCCTTACTCCGTGTTTTTCACCCAACGAAGTACCGAAGTAGCTTACTTTATTCCTCTTGTTATCTCTTGTTATTATTCCTAATCCTTTTATGTTTAACTGGAGCGGTGAAGGGTAAAATTTATGGCATAAATCTTTAGGTGTCTTGGCGTTTGCATGAGTAATAGTTGAGATTTTGGCTTCGAAAATATTTATGTAAGGAGTTTTGGTACGAGAGAATTTAATATCTGTTTGCTTGCTCCATTTATGGTGAATGAGTTTTTTTTTATCTGCAATCGTTATTTTCTGATATTTATACTCATTTCTGAACACATTTTTAATGCAACTTCAGCGAATAGAGCGAGAAGTCAGGAAGTCTGACGACCATTCATACCTAGGATTATCGTGTTGGCGAGGTAAATAAGTTCAGGAGGTTATATAGGCAGTTGCCATAAATAAAACTGGTCTGGCTGCTACAATTGCTAATTTTGAAGCCTCTAATACCTACTGTTGATCTATCTGCTAGGTAGATGATGAAAGATAGATCAAGCACTCTACATAATTTCACTTTTTAATTCACGAGCAAAAATTCTACTGAACATCATATTACACAAAGGCCTTTACGAACTATTCTGAACTAGTAGAACAAGCCAGCAGGCAAAGTTTGTAGGCACTAGTTGCTCGCCTCCATTCATGCGAGAAAATACTTCGCTCATTGCAGTAGAAATTAATTAATGAGGCCTCAAAGTTGGCTGTAATCCTAACTAATATTCGAGATTGTAAAAGTAACTCTGTTTGTTTGCCATAACTGCTGAACCTATTTAAATAAATCAACAAAGTAACCGATTTGTGAGAAAAATTAATATAAAACAGATGGTCATAAAATGGTCTGAAAAAGGACATACCTATATCTAGTCTAGTTTTTATCCAAGTGCGGAAAGTATTTTTCTTAGGACACGGTGGGAGTTTTCTTTCTTTCTTTCTATTAGTTTTTTTAGTTAGTTTAGTGGGTCTTAGATTAAAGTGTAGATTTGAACCTGAGACTCTTTTATCATAGTTGCGAACAAGATTTAAAGGTCCTTCGTAGTTCTAATCACTTTTCTACAAGATCCTTAGTTAAACCTGTTAATAATTAAACCCATAAACACTGATAGCCGTTCCCAGGTTGTTATCATAAACAACATCATGCTCAGATCTCGTCAAAATAATTGGCTGATCCACAAAGCGAGTGTCACAACAGGGTTTACCAGCCTACCCCGTCCATGTACAAAATTGATTAAATATAATCTTAGTAGCAGTTTGTTCACCCTTCCTTACGTTGTCTCTATTTTAGAAAATATCGTTTAGTTGATTGGCATTGAAGAATGACTAATTCTGGTTTTCGCCAGCTGTTTTCAGCGTCTCTTGGGAACTACTCCACGCATCTGGATAAAAAGGAGCCTACAGCTGATAAATAGACTATCGGAAATTGAGAGAACTTTTAAAATCGACTCAGTAGTTCCTCGAGTCGCGATACATTCTATAATAGTAGTTTTATTTAAATGTCTCATAATCGTCTAAGTGTCAGAAATCAAAATATTAGTATGGATTTATTATGCCTATGCCTATCACCAATAAATTATGAATATCACCTCTTTATCGTTACATTGACCCTTATCATAACTGTCAGACTAGACGAAGATTCTCATCATGATAATAGGATCGATTTATATCAATGTGAATTATTTCACGCGAGGGACTATCATACTTACTCATAGTTGTCCACTTGGAGAATAATTCACTTACGACGACATTATTATTTACGACCAGTCTTTAGACGTCCCTAGACAGAATTTGACCTTTGAATTCGATGGTTACAAGTTATGTTTTCTATACTCAAGATATTGGTTGAACGCACTCTTTAGCGTTTATAACACAAACTAGCGAAATTATTTTAGAGAAAAAACAAAAGAATGGAATAAACGTTAATTCAGTAGATAATAATTAAATTGAGAGAAAATACAAATAACCGAATTGATAATCTCGAACCTACTGTTATAAATACAAATTCTAAAATGCTGCGAAAAAATGGTCATGTTCAAGCTTTCATATATTTAAATGAGTTACTACTTAGAAGTAACCTACCTACTAACATAAAACCACACATATTATTATAATAACTATTACTTAAAATGACATAAAACACTGGATTCCTACCAAAAACACAGGCACGCAGACCATAACATTCCTAGCTCCAAAATTAAAAAGGTATCCGTTACAATTAGACTTGTTAGGCCTCAGAACATTAATTAAACGCCTCGTTTTATATAAAAAAGAAACATGTTACGTAAAGGAAAAGGTAGCAAAGGTACGACGGACGTTGTTTTATCTTTTTTCAGCCGGCCGTTGCGTAAGGGTGTTTTCTAAATCGGGAGATTTTGTTTACGGATAAATATACCCATTCTTTCGGTACCTATGTCAAACTGGCTTTTATTTTTTGACAACTATGTATTCTCTATGTGACGAACTCAAAATCCATTAATTGACTTTTATGCGTTTCAATACAATATTATATATAAGGAACGAACCTGTGTAATATTTCTAACCCATGCGAATAGGGGTAAGTTGAGTATGAGTAGGTATTATAGTTTTAAAACTCAACTGAACTGCGCATGATATAAAATTATAATCTGAAGTGACGATTGTTGATATTTTAGAAAATGCAATAATTACTTTTTTTTTTAAGATTATAATTGGTCTATTCGGCAATGACCCAGCTCTCCTTTCAACCTCAAAGGTGACCTTTTATTTATTATAAATTTTACAAGTCAGTTTCATTCGTTATGCTTGAATAGGTATAATTTCTCTCGTAATTACAAGAATCTTTTTGTTTTCATATTAATATTAATTACGCTGTAACTTCGTGGATTAAGTTCGGCGAAGATTTTAAAATAATTAATGAGTAAGCAAAAGGTATATTATTACTGTTCATTTTTAATACAGCTCAATAATTCAAGTTTAATTTTGAAGAACTATTCAAGCTCTTAATTACATCAAATAGTATAAAGAAAATTATTTAAAAATAAACACAAAAGAAGCTATTATTAGATTTATCAAATTAACCTAGTTACATATTCACAAAGAATAAAATATATAAAAAAAACAAGAGATTTTAAATAAATGGCGTCCGCGGGGGATGAGTTTCAACTGCAAAACACTTCTGGCTGCGACAGTACCACAATGTATTGTCAAAATAATGAGCCCCAGGCTTCCACGTTTTTGTTTGTAGTTATTTCAGTAACATATAACATATTTTAAATAACCCTAAAGGTATAATTATTAAACAAATTTTACCTTAAAACCCTATAATGTAAATACTTTTAAAAATCACTGAGTGGGATTACAGAGGCGGCTTACAAAAGGGTTAAGCAAAATTTACACCTACGCTTAATACAGCTTTGTTGGTAGAAAACCTTTGTGTATTATACTTTTAAGTAAATAAAAAAACGATCACGTCATAGTCGAAAATAGGTATACCTAAGCATACTCGATACAAACATGTAGATAATACATATATTATATGCTAGTTAATTTTGGGTGTGCAATCAAACGACCGTAAACCCAAACGAAGAATTTCTATAATAAATTTTAGGTAAATACCTGATTTTAATATGGAGCTTAAGATATACCTGTGTCGTTCACATCTCGCTATATTAACCGTGAAAAGCTGGGTGTTTGGATGAATAGGTAGATGAATATGTGAAATATTTTCTTCCTTCCTAGCTCACTATCCAGGAGTTGTAAGTAGTTCCCTCAAGATGCGAATTAAACTGAGGGAAACAGACAGTGTTTACTTTATTTCTTCTTTGTATTCAAGTTATGCCAGTCAAGTAAAGTTACTTTCAGTTTCTTTTATATTCATGACTCAAGAACTTTCAGTGGATTGGATGTCCTCCTCGCCGATTATCGGCTACGGCGGTCGTAAGGAGATTAGCCAATTGCGCAGGACATAAAATAGTACCACAAGTATTTGCGCAGACACAGGTGCAATCATTATTCCTTCCCTCTCATACCCCGATGGGACGGTAATCCGACATGACGCGACCGGAGAGAGATCAGGCGCAGGACCGACATTTACGTGCTCTCCGATGCACGGGATCACGGGATATCAGTGGATTAGAACTAGAAGCACCTAGTCAATAAGAATACACCAAATACTAAATCATTAGTACTAGTTTAATCTTTAAATGTTTATCAACAGCATCACAATAGTATCCAACATTTTCACACAGCGATTATTGTTTACATTCAGTTAACACTAAAGACTGAACATTTCTCAGAAACAGTTCACGGATCCAAGACAGACGTGACTTGGCGTAAATTATATTTCTAAAGTTGAACCGTTGTGAAATCAGTATAAATAGCGTTTGTTGTGATTCCAGTCAAATGTTGACTGAAACGTTTTCTGGAAACTCATTATAAGGATAGCTGTTTCTAAGTTAAAATTAAATATCTCATCTAGAAGATCTTATGGTTACAAGTTCGACTGTAAAGTACCCGTCGTCGTAACTTCGATGCCTGGAATTGACCAATATCTCTACGTTTAGAAACTTCCACAAAGCACTAACAAACGTTGTTAAAATATTACGTCATATAAAGGAACAATGACAAAATCTCAAATACCCTTAATATTTTTGCTCTCGCGAATCAACTGAAAAGCTAAAAAAGTAATTTCAGGTAATTCCAGATCCACGTTACGTTATATTCCATAACTTCACGTTTCGTTTCAAATCACTTTCAAACTATTTAACCCTATTTCCATTTCATAGTGCTAAAACTTCCCCGCGTCTAAAGCATGTTTACCGAGCCACTGCAGCCAACTTAGCTACGAACACCTGTAATAAGCCAAGTTTTCTAGTAACTTCCTCAGCTATATTTCATGTCGGACGTGGCTTGGTTCAAATTATAACTTATGTAACCTAAACTTAGACTAACTTTAATTGTATTTCAAATTGTGAAATACGACTTCTGTGCTTTTGTTTTGTTATGTTAAGTAAAGTGGGAAATGTAGATTTATTTATACTGTTCCTTTGTTAGTAATGAAGTGATTGTTTTTGAGTTGATTTCGGGTTGTGGTTGTGACGTCATCTTTTGACAAAGTTAACAAGAAGAGCCTGTCTAATCTAAAACACCGCGCCAAACTACCGCATTTTGCCTTCATGCTGTAAAGCTTGCCGCATTCCCCGGTTATAAATGGTACAAATTCCTGATAATCGTAAACAGCCTTAAACACAATTATTTAAATTCCTCGTCTTCCGATAAACCCGTCATTGTCATTCATTCAACATCCTCTTGGACTACTGTCATGGCTATAGGGGCCTTTCAACTAACGCTTACAGATTCCACAAACAAAAGACCTGGTCCTTTATCACTCAAACTTGGTCCTTCTAAACGCAATGCTCAACATTACTCAACAATCAAAGTTTCAGTCAGAATGACGTCGCTGAAGGTTAGACGAGAGATAAGGGCGAGCGCACACCGACCTGTCCCAAGCTCGTGTCTGTGCCTTTACAAGCAAACTGTCAGTATAATTAAGGATTATTCAACTTAACAAAGTTTAGTTTTGAGTTCGTGCGCCGTTGTGTCTACGGCCGTGGAGTTCCAAACTCCAGATAATATGCGTATTCATGATAATAAATTTGGTTAAGCGTGAGATGTATAATAAGTACCTAGTTAAACTTTTTGAGTGTTGCTGTGATCTATTTCTGTCCCTGACAATGATGATTATTGAAGAACGAAACATAGTAAATTATGGAGTTCTTTGTAGTGCCTATAGACACTATAGTTGTTTCTAAATAAGTATAGTAAACGGTGCGTCAGGCAAAACTAGTCCCAACGATACAATAGGTATCACTAACAATGGTGCACTTAACACAAACATACGAAAATGTAACCCTTACATTAACTACATCCCATTCTGGGACCATAAATATCGTGTAATCCAACCCTAAGCTTAGAGATAAAAGGACCCCGCATTCAAGTCCATAATGTTCATTAAATCACTTTATAAGTAAAGATTTCAAGTGTTCTACCCTCATCCTGTACCCGGTCATTTCTCACTCCAGTTGTCACAAAGCCAACATGATGTTAACCTAAAGGATAACGTTATTTCACGTATATCATAACAGCTCGTGGTGGCCTAGGGGTTAAAGGACCTGCTTCTCAAATACGAGTGTGCTGGTTCAAATACTCGTCAGGCTAAACAGACCAATGGAACTTTTCTAAGATGTATGTATGTACTTTTTAAATGTACCTAATTTGGGCATCAATGACTAGGTAAAATTAAAACCTCTTGGGAAAACCTGGACTTTAAACTTTGAAATCACCAATTCGCCTTGAGTAAACATGAAGATTAACGCTCATTCCTTCTCTTTATGAGAAGACGCCTTTGCCCTGCTGTGGGACAATAAAAGATGATTATAACGTTTACGTCATAGTTTACATTTCGTAAAGCTTGTCTGATAAGTTGAAACTTACCACACGGACCTTTAATGACATTTCTGCTTCTGAAAGACAAAAGATACCGCGCTTCAATAGAAAGGCGCCTCGCAGTGTCAAGTTAACCGAGTTTCCTTTACCTTTGCACTCAAAATGACAAAAGGTAACATTTGCAGAACTATCAGGGTCCATTTATTTTCTTTTGTTCTGGTCCCAAGGCGTTTTGGTTTTGCGTTCTAGTTTTGTAGCGCATCGTATAATGATATCGAAGACAAGGAATGATAAAGAAAATCTTTATCTACCCATATAAATATTGTAAGCTAATGAGTCTTTGTTTGTTTGAACGCTAATCTCAGGGACTACTGGACGGTTTAAGTGTTAGATAAAGGCATGTAGCCCATTCATAGAGGAAGGCTTTAAGCTACTTTCCTCCCAGGTTCATGAAGTATTTCCCACGGGACACGGGTGTTTCGAATTAGGTAAGCAACATACTTCAGAAGATGGGATTATCTCATAAAAGGCACCCTGACTTAAAAAATCTAGTACTCAAAATACCACAGACCACAATCTCATAAATCTACAAATCCCTTCACAACCAAAAACTCTTTCAACCCACCAAATTCAGCACGTGACAAAACCACCCCTGCAAGTTTCACTGCGACAAAAAACTCAATGAATCAAGCTTCTTACTCCACACAATTGTAGTAAGTAGTAACTGTTCATTATTCTGTACATGTCACAAGGCCAGGATAGTGACCTTGGCATTACAGTGCTGACCTTGGCGCGCACCCAAGCCTCCAGCGGCGAGAGTTGTGGCTCAGTTAAAAGGACTTGGTATAAGAGTTTTATGTTATTTATTGAATTAAAACGCGCGGCTAGATTTGTGTTCAAGTACAAAATGTAGTGTAGTTTTTATTTTTCAGTACTTGATTGTTTGTTAATGTATAACAATGCGAGTGGAAAACGTGTAGTTTCTTTTCTATAATGTTTCAGTTTTAGTTATTTTTCATTTTTTTTTAACTTATACTGTATATAACTTTAATGTAAAATGATACGTATGCACGGAGTTTGGTTGTTTTCACTGAAAAATGAGTTAACAGTTTGTAAAAAAAATACTACCATGAATGTCTAATTTTCTTAACTATCGGTTATTAATTTCACGTCCCCAAATATATCAAACTTTATTTATAAGTCACTGTATCTACGATTGTAGTCGAAACAATATAGATTATAATGAGACAGACTTGTAATAGAATACATAATGTACTTCGAATCAAACATGCAAACTACAAACATACTTGTATCAATACTAAGAGCATATTCCACTGAAATATTATTCACAGAAACGTACCTATTCATACACATACGTACACACACACACACACACACGTACATATTTATTGAAACACATTGTGCTGTCATCAAATATTCAGTTCATTCATATTTGCTCGTCGCTACGTCTTATAACTTGTTCCATTGTATACACTTTAGGCAAACACCAGGAGTTTCATTTCTACTCCAATAAAGTCAAATTCTCATGAGAATTTACTGCGATATGGTCCTAAATAAATTATATTAAATATCAGCTGTACTGGTATATTATTTTGTATTATTTACCTTTGTTACTGCAAATTCTCTGGAGTATCTACTTAGTACATTCTATCTTTTAAAGGTCAAAGTCATGATCAGATTCAGATTGGTCGTGGTGGCCTAGTGGGTAAAGAACCAACATCTCAAGTATGAGAACGCGGGTTCGATTCCAGGTCAGGCAAGTACCGATGCAACTTTTCTAAGTTTGTATGTACTTTCTAAGTATATCTTAGACACCAAGGACTGTGTTTCGGATGGCACGTTAAACTGTAGGTCCCGGCTATCATTGAACATCCTTGACAGTCGTTACGGGTAGTCAGAAGCCAGTAAGTCTGACACCAGTCTAACCAAGGGGTATTGGTTTGCCCGGGTAACTGGGTTGAGGAGGTCAGATAGGCAGTCGCTTCATGTAAAGTACTGGTACTCAGCTGAATCCGGTTAGACTGGAAGCCGACCCCAACATAGTTGGGAAAAAGGCTCAGAGGATGATGAGGATGATGAGTCATGATCAGATTATATTATTGGTACTAAGGTATCTATCTATCTACAGTATCATGGGGTTAGTCTTTTTATCCCGGTAACATGCAGGGAGATCACACCAGCGACTTTTGGGAACTTCTTCAATCAGCCGAAATAAAAGTAGCTTTACTCAATAAATGCAAAATAAACACTATCAGATCAGACCTAATTCTTGATATAGTTATCGGCACGGATAATGAGCTCTCAGCGGAAGAGTGGGGATCGCTTTGTGCACTGTCCACTTAAGGCAATAAACCAATAAATCACTTCTGCGCAGGTGAAGGTCAGGGCTCAATATCCTTCCCGATGATTATATACGGCGCTCAACCAACTAAACGAACCTCATCTTTATAACATTAAGTATAGGTATCTAAGTTATTTTATACCTTCTGTTGCTTATTTCGTACATAAATAAAACAGTTGATAATCTCTCTACTAAAAAAATGTTTCAGGTACAAAAATATGGGCCTGCGAGATTGTTCGAAAGAGTTACCGCGGCCCTGGTACATAAAAGGCCTACGACGGAACACGACGGTTTTTAGTCAGTAAGAGCTAGACACTCCCTCACCGCTGCTAACCCACAGCTGGTCATTTGTTGATTTTTGACGTCGTTAAAAAAAAGGCACAAAAATATTGCACCTTTGTTTCACCAGCACTATATTTAGAAGTAACAGTCTGCTGTTTTTAAACGCTCGTTACGTCACAGCCAGGTTACCAGGTTGAATTTAAACGAGGTCAGGTTAGTGTGACAGTCGTCACCTAGCCCTAAATATTATCAAATAATATTAATTTATTTTACAAGGCGCCACGATGACGGGCCTCTTAAGAACACATTAACTTTCTATTTTATGGGTAGGGATATTTGCCGGCTGACATGGAGTGCAATAAAAACTTAACAAAATATTTTAAGGGTCTGAAAGTTTCTCACAGCAAAGCAATCAAACATGTGCTAAGCAGAACTTACAAGCCGATGCCAACCGTTAGGGCAATTAGGACCTTGAGACAAAGGACTCAGTATTGAATAGGAGTGCACATGTGCCAAATTCCAAATGGACCCCGACAACGATACTTAGAACAATTGAGAATGTGTACAAAAAGACTAATAAATCTATCTCGTAACAAATAAACGAATACGTGAAACAGGACCTTAAGAACAGGGTGGAGTCAGCGCCGAAGGTGGGACTTGCGAGGATGTAGGAAGGGATAGCAGGCCACAAGGGTTTGAGGGAACTGAAATGGGGACAGTCGGAGCTGAGTCGCGAAGAATACTAGTAACCAAATACTGTAGTCGAGTCTAGTAGGGAGTCTATATTGAAGATATAATAGTTTCTATCAAGTAAGTGATGCGGGAAGAATGTGTGAGTATCGTGTTTGGTGATGGTCCGGTGAGTAAGACGAATACAAGTTATACTATGAGCAGATATCTGGTGAGTGATCCCTATTATTACATTGACTCCAGGTGTACCAAAGACCGTGACTGGCATCCCAAGGCTGTTATTTCTAATTACTTTGATATTTGAACTTAATTATAGCAAAGCGTAAAACGAGACTTGGCAATAAGCGTAATGATACTGTGCACTGGCGTAAGCGTAAGGAAACTGAGCTTTGATTTATGTATTGCGCTTCTAAATATATGTATCTGTCTGGCATATTCTCTCTTGACTACATTGAGGTACCTCTGACATGCGTTTGGTTATAGGGAGGCGGAGAAGGCCTTCTACTACACTTGCATTAATAATACACCTACACACCCACAACATTGCCGTGGACTAGGGCATGAATACTATCATATCGAATACACATTTAGAAGGCAGAACCGCATTGACAGATCGCAATATATTTACTAAACGGCACTAGCCGTATGCCGTGCGCTATTTATAACTATACTTTATCTGGTACCGGGATCCAAATGAACCAAACGCTAGTTAAAGCTACTTCTCATGGACTGACAAACCGGCAGCTGGCCTTGTCTTGCATTTGTTGTACGCACTCTTCCAGGGAGGGGGGTAGGCTTCACCAACCAAGCAAAACTGAACGTTAGACCCGTCCCGAGGGACGCTAGAGATCGTGTCGCGCCAGCTGCCACCATACCTTAGGGCCCATTTTGGATATTACGGTGGTAGATGGCAAGACACGCATACTGGACAGGCTAGGTTTGGGGAGTTGCCGATGCCTGTCAAGAACGGGGCAGATTAAAGGAAGAGGAAGTGACGAAATACCACTTCGGTGTATACCAATAGCGCTTCTAAGGAAAGTTGCCACCGACCGACGATACACTGCGCTTGCGTTAGATTTGTATATACCAGTAAAGGGTGAATAGGCTCGCGATGGGGCTTAATATGAGCACGCGCCCAGCATGGCTGGAGACTGTCTTGCCCAATGGCAGTTGTACTTCGTAGTACCCTGCCTTAGGATTGGGCGAGACATTTAGAACATAGGGAACGTGACCGCTAGAATCTTCTGTGTTAGTCCTGGCGGTACACGTACGACATGCCAACTGCCCTGTGGTAGCCCATGTCACTAATCGGGGATTGTAGTTTTAAAGTGTAGATTGAAACATACATTGTTGTACGCAAGCGTTATGTATATTTTATGTTAGATAGGGTTGCTACTCCTCTCACTCTCTACTAGTATCTGTAATTCAATTTGTACCCTGCATGTTAAGTTTGATTTGATTTGCTGACGTCCCGTCTACCCCTGTCCCTAGTTTTTATTAGGCGGGACTAATAGTAAAGTTAATGCATGGTCCTCTAAGGTGGAAGAGCGTCCAGTAAGGTGACGAGCTCTACAGGGTTGCGCGGATGGCGGGGCGCAACCTCTTCCCCTCCGGGGGAAGCCTGCGGTATTTATATATGTTAGGAAAAACGAAAATTTTTACAGCCTAGGGTTGTCGTGGAACGGTTACATTTGGCGCTGCGTGACCAGGATTCTCGTCATTAAATGTACTGATTCACATCAGTGCAACGAGAATAAAAGATCTAAATCGGTTACTACACAAAAACACAACGTAGATTATGGTCCTAGACGAGGCATTACGGCAATGAAACAGCATTGGGTTCGATTCCCTGTGATTTTTTGTACAACGTGATGAACTGTGATGATTTCATATGGCGATGATTACGGTTACGGGTTCGACTCCCTAACAGAAGTGTTGTATAAAACGAGTCATAATAACGACGTATTTTAGTTATGGGTTCGATTCCCTAACGAAGACCTAGACTCTGGTTAGAGGTGAAAGGTGATGGAAGAATTAAGAGAAATATAACTACGGTTATGATTTACGGTAATGGGTTCGATTCCCATATATTACCAAGGGCGTGAATTGTACATCCTTATGGATGGAAATACAGTTATGGGTTCGAGTCCCTAACAAAAATGTGCAGCCTAGAGGTATTTATGTATGTGATTTTAAGTATGAAAGAAATGAATATGTGAAATACTAGGACAGAAAAAAATTGGCAGATGGCTTGACAGTAATTGGCAGTAATGACAAAGTGTAATTGCATAAGCGTAAGGATAGAATTAGTGTAAGAATACTGAGCGTACTTTAAAGAAAATAAACGTCATGGCTGTAAACCCCGCTTCTATATAAGTATATAACGACGTATATAATTACTTTTGGTTTAACTGACGAACCAACAGCTTCCTCTAAATTGTATTTACGTGTGATTCAAATATTTATCTTTGTAATTCCTCCACACGTAGGAAAACAATATATTGTGTGGCTATTGATATAGCCTCTGTCTTCTGTAAATAGATACTTGGGTGGTTATCTTTTAAATTCCAGGACACTACAGTCTTCATGTACGAGCCTACATATTATGTAGTTTCGGCATAAATTTGCGTCGCTTGGGTTCAAAGTTTCATCAAAATCGTCGTGAGCGTTCGTCGGCTGATGTACCTACGTACTAGCAGCCCTAGTGTGTATGCAGTTTCGAAGCTAAGTTTCCAAAATTAAATTAATTAATTTAAGTTAATCGATAGTGCTGAATCATATTCCAGCTCGTGATGATTGAATCAATGTGGACATGAGCTATCACGGTTGTGTGGAATGCACAGTGTATCTTTTAATGACAGACATATATTGGCATTTCCATTTAAATCGGTTGGAAAAAAAAAAGGGGAACTGAATTAATGTTTGTTCAATATTCTGTCTTATTAGTTGATTTACAACCGGCTCTATCCTCTTAGAATCGGAGGGGGGTAAACCCAGTTGGGACGAATTTTCTTATAAATAAATTATACAACTATCATTATATTAACTTCCAATTAGAATCAACTTCTAATTAGTACATGTGCGAACTATTCCAGGATAAAAATGCTGCAATAATTATCACGACGCGACGGAGAGGCCTAAGTTCAGCAGCTGTAGTAGGCTGAGTTGATAAGGGAAGGTAACGCGGTGCCATAATGAAAAGCTCTAGTAGAAGAAACTCTGGTATGTATATTCAACTTATAAGCATGCGCAGATTCTTCTACTAGACCAGAACCAGAGTGATTTCATCAAAACGTTGTTTCATCTAGTAAGAATCTTATTGGTGGAGATATTCCGTTAGAAAGATACCTGTCTGCCTTATGTTTTAACTTACTGATGCTAGGAGCTCTCAGGCCTATTGTGAAATCTCATACGCTGTACTGCGTCACGCGTCTGATTTTCAGAGGGGGGAATGTGACAGTCGTCACCTAGCCCTAAATATTATCAAATAATATTAATTTATTTTACAAGGCGCCACGATGACGGGCCTCTTAAGAACACATTAACTTTCTATTTTATGGGTAGGGATATTTGCCGGCTGACATGGAGTGCAATAAAAACTTAACAAAATATTTTAAGGGTCTGAAAGTTTCTCACAGCAAAGCAATCAAACATGTGCTAAGCAGAACTTACAAGCCGATGCCAACCGTTAGGGCAATTAGGACCTTGAGACAAAGGACTCAGTATTGAATAGGAGTGCACATGTGCCAAATTCCAAATGGACCCCGACAACGATACTTAGAACAATTGAGAATGTGTACAAAAAGACTAATAAATCTATCTCGTAACAAATAAACGAATACGTGAAACAGGACCTTAAGAACAGGGTGGAGTCAGCGCCGAAGGTGGGACTTGCGAGGATGTAGGAAGGGATAGCAGGCCACAAGGGTTTGAGGGAACTGAAATGGGGACAGTCGGAGCTGAGTCGCGAAGAATACTAGTAACCAAATACTGTAGTCGAGTCTAGTAGGGAGTCTATATTGAAGATATAATAGTTTCTATCAAGTAAGTGATGCGGGAAGAATGTGTGAGTATCGTGTTTGGTGATGGTCCGGTGAGTAAGACGAATACAAGTTATACTATGAGCAGATATCTGGTGAGTGATCCCTATTATTACATTGACTCCAGGTGTACCAAAGACCGTGACTGGCATCCCAAGGCTGTTATTTCTAATTACTTTGATATTTGAACTTAATTATAGCAAAGCGTAAA
Source organism: Helicoverpa zea x Helicoverpa armigera (assembly GCA_033682625.1). Taxonomy (NCBI): domain Eukaryota; kingdom Metazoa; phylum Arthropoda; class Insecta; order Lepidoptera; family Noctuidae; genus Helicoverpa; species Helicoverpa zea x Helicoverpa armigera. The sequence goes on from JAWIIS010000024.1 coordinate 11,818,862, forward strand.
ACGAGACTTGGCAATAAGCGTAATGATACTGTGCACTGGCGTAAGCGTAAGGAAACTGAGCTTTGATTTATGTATTGCGCTTCTAAATATATGTATCTGTCTGGCATATTCTCTCTTGACTACATTGAGGTACCTCTGACATGCGTTTGGTTATAGGGAGGCGGAGAAGGCCTTCTACTACACTTGCATTAATAATACACCTACACACCCACAACATTGCCGTGGACTAGGGCATGAATACTATCATATCGAATACACATTTAGAAGGCAGAACCGCATTGACAGATCGCAATATATTTACTAAACGGCACTAGCCGTATGCCGTGCGCTATTTATAACTATACTTTATCTGGTACCGGGATCCAAATGAACCAAACGCTAGTTAAAGCTACTTCTCATGGACTGACAAACCGGCAGCTGGCCTTGTCTTGCATTTGTTGTACGCACTCTTCCAGGGAGGGGGGTAGGCTTCACCAACCAAGCAAAACTGAACGTTAGACCCGTCCCGAGGGACGCTAGAGATCGTGTCGCGCCAGCTGCCACCATACCTTAGGGCCCATTTTGGATATTACGGTGGTAGATGGCAAGACACGCATACTGGACAGGCTAGGTTTGGGGAGTTGCCGATGCCTGTCAAGAACGGGGCAGATTAAAGGAAGAGGAAGTGACGAAATACCACTTCGGTGTATACCAATAGCGCTTCTAAGGAAAGTTGCCACCGACCGACGATACACTGCGCTTGCGTTAGATTTGTATATACCAGTAAAGGGTGAATAGGCTCGCGATGGGGCTTAATATGAGCACGCGCCCAGCATGGCTGGAGACTGTCTTGCCCAATGGCAGTTGTACTTCGTAGTACCCTGCCTTAGGATTGGGCGAGACATTTAGAACATAGGGAACGTGACCGCTAGAATCTTCTGTGTTAGTCCTGGCGGTACACGTACGACATGCCAACTGCCCTGTGGTAGCCCATGTCACTAATCGGGGATTGTAGTTTTAAAGTGTAGATTGAAACATACATTGTTGTACGCAAGCGTTATGTATATTTTATGTTAGATAGGGTTGCTACTCCTCTCACTCTCTACTAGTATCTGTAATTCAATTTGTACCCTGCATGTTAAGTTTGATTTGATTTGCTGACGTCCCGTCTACCCCTGTCCCTAGTTTTTATTAGGCGGGACTAATAGTAAAGTTAATGCATGGTCCTCTAAGGTGGAAGAGCGTCCAGTAAGGTGACGAGCTCTACAGGGTTGCGCGGATGGCGGGGCGCAACCTCTTCCCCTCCGGGGGAAGCCTGCGGTATTTATATATGTTAGGAAAAACGAAAATTTTTACAGCCTAGGGTTGTCGTGGAACGGTTACATTAGCAAAGGGTTATCGACACGGTTTTTCTGTTACAGAGATCGACCGCTGCGCTGGTTAATTGTGTGACTGGAGTGGGCTAAACGACAGTTTAAATAGGGGTTGGGAAGGTTGCCCCTAATTATTCGATGGTTAATGGTCACTGTTCTAATCATCAATTCGAGACTAGCTGTCTCACGCGGTTTAGCAACCCTTGCCACACAAATAACGTGGCTTTACTTCTGTAACGAGGTTTACTTCTAGTACATAGATAAAAAGTAGCCTATATGTTATTCTGTAGTAATGTAAAAGCCATAACACTACCAAGTTTTATCAAAATTCATCCAGTACTTTTTGAGTGAAAGTGGAACAAACATCTATTCATACAAACTTCCGAGTATATATTATTATATTACTAGGAAGTGAAACAATTTTCAGCCTTATATAGGCAACCATGTAAACAAAAAGTTACGTAACCAAATTCTACAGTACAGACCATCATATGACTTTGAATAAACATTAAATCTGTCACATGCAATATAATAATATAGCTAAACAAATCTCAATGGCGTCATTTAGCTAAATCGATCGTCAATGCTAAAATTAAACGTCTAAGTGTTCATTCAAAGTCGACATTATATTTAGACTGATTGGCGGCTGTGAGAATTAAAATTGTTATTATTATATGTCAAGACTTTGTTTTGTATTTTTTTTTGTTTAATTGTTAAACATATCTAGGTACTTCTATTAATCTATTATAATATAGTAAAGAGTAATTATTGTTTGTTTGTAATCTAACAGCTCCCGAACTACTAAAACCACTTGAAAAATTCTTTCACTGTTGACAAGCTAGATTATCCCCGAGTAACATAGGCTATACTTTGTCCGGGTACGGGAATAAGTTCCCATAAGCGCGGGTAAAACCGTGGTGGTTATAGCTGTCTGCTAGTAGAAAATATTTTACAGAATAAAGAAATAAAAAACAGTTAATATAATAGTCTAGACATAGATTTTTAATATTGTCATATTTCTCAAAGGAATACTTTTTAATACAATTTAAATTTTGATTCTGAAATTAATGTGTGTTGTTGACAGTCTTGTGATTTGTTTCAAATTTTTAATTTCGCAAGATTATTATTACTTACTGGCCTGAGAAGTATTAAACAGTAAAATTAAAATTGAAGCACTTAAATAAGTGGGTTTATTAATTATTCCTACACTTGGTATATTCTTATCTTTAAAAATACATATACCTAATTCTTTAGTTACGAGTCAAAATCAAGGAAATACATTCCAAAAAAGAAAACAAATACCTATATGTACATATTTTCTTGGAAATCCGTAAATAACATTATCGTAATGTATTCCGTATTCCAGTATGAATACAAGAGCAGAATATAATCACAAAGGTAGTATCGTAATAAGGAATTATTCTTATGTTAACACAATATATAAATAAATAGATATAGTTGTTAGAGAAATGCCTCAAGCTACTCGTTTGTTAGCGCGTCTCACGTTGGAAAAATCAGCTAAGAAAGAGGATTTTATAAAGCGAAGGTTCCGTACTTCAAACAACATCCTTAATACCTATTATGACTGAAACTTAATTGTTTTTTACTCTCAAATAAAGCGACTGAATTGATTGAAATGCAATTTAGAGTGGGGACAAGTGGCCCCTAAAAACCGGTTATAGGCTTTTTAGTTTTTATCCGGCTGGCAGGTGAAACTATTATATAAGGTGGATCAAACTATACATCAATTTTAATTAGAGTCACCGCCAGTGCCGTACCTAATTAAACAGTTTTATTCTTATAAACTACTTTCAATTTATTAATTCAAGTGACGAAACTGCTTCAGGAGACAGACAGTTTTTACTTACAAAAGTCAAATTAAGAAGACAGAACTTCTTGATACGGGGAGAGCATATTATGAGGAGTTTTCTGTAACTAGGTCACTACTCTCGATGTCAACAGATGTTTCTATCATTATCATCATCATCTCAGCCATAGGACATCTATTGCTGAACATAGGCCTCCCTCTTAGATCTCCACAGATACCTGCTGGAGGCGACCTGCATCCAGCGTATTCCGGCGACCTTTTTAAGATGTCCAAGTTTTTGATGGACGTCCTACGCTACGCTTGCTAGTCCGTGGTCTCCAGTCCAGCACTTTTCGGGCCCATTGGTCATCTGCTCTGCGAGCAATAGGGCCTGCCCATACCATAATATAATATAATGTGTATATAATTTTCTATATTTATATTTAAAAATGTTATTTACATATGAAAGTAAATAAATAAAGGTCACAAGGACTGTAGGGAAGCACGGAACCCTGAAAAGTAAGAAAGAATATTCTTCGATATAAATATTTGTTTACGGGATCCTTTCTATGTTCGAAGGGAATAAAGGTTTAATATTATGGAGAAAGGTTGAACATTTTTATTGATATTTGACGGAAATCTCGAAGGGCTGGTATGAAGTCTGTATGCAGAGTGTGTTTGACAAACAAACCGCATTCGATATGACACGTGGCCGACTTTCAATATGGCTGACAGACTTGACTGATATTATGATTAAATTCTAGTAAAGTAATACCGGTAAATAGTGGAAAAAGGAAAATTAGAGATGAGTTAGATTTTGACTATTTGGGATAAGGGCAGGAGGATGGCATAGTTCCAAAACCCACTTCACTGTTGTTATGGGGGATTTTAACGCTAGGTTGGGCAAGAAAAGCGGTGATGAGTTGAGAGTGGGGCAATTTGGATATGGGCAACGGAACCCTAGGGGACAGAGGCTGGCTGACTTTCTGGAAAAGGAGGAACTCTTCATGATGAACTCTTTCTTCCAGAAGCCGCCTCACAGGAAATGGACCTGGTTGAGTCCCGATGGTTTCACGAGAAACGAGATAGACTTCTTCATGACCGACAAGAGACGGATATTCAGTGATGTCTCTGTGATCAACAGGGTAAAAACCGGAAGCGATCACCGAATCGTAAGAGCCTCACTGAATATCAATGTTAAACTTGAAAGGTCCAGTCTGATGAAGTCTACGCTCCGACCTACTCGGTCCCATATTCAAAACCCGGAAAGCTTTCAACTCGAGCTCTCTAATCGCTTTGCTTGCCTTGAGAACTTAGTGTCAGTGGACGAGATCAACGACGGACTAGTGGAAACTGTCCGCACGGTAGGGTCTAAGTTTTTTAGACCCTGCCGTAAAAATAGACCTCAAAAACTAACCGAGCAAACCTTAAACCTCATGGCTGAACGACGCTTGCTACAGTTGCAGTCTTCCTATGATGCGAAGTCATATAGGCAGCTCAATAGACGAATATCCAAGTCCTTGCGACACGATCTGCGTCTTTTTAATACAAATCGTGTTAAAGAGACCATACAGCGAAACCAAGGCTCCAAAGTGTTCGCAAAGGACAAGTCTATTGGGCAAAGCCAGATGACTAAGCTGAAACGGGAGGATGGCAGCATAGCGTCGACCAAGGCAGAGGTTTTAGGCGAGATCGAGAGGTTCTATGGACAGTTATACACTTCGGTCGCAAAGTCCGTTGACAGCTTGGCAGGAGATCCAAGAGCCAAGCTGTCCCGACATTATACCGAAGATATCCCGGACATCAGTCTGTACGAGATTAGGATGGCCCTGAAGCAGCTTAAGAACAACAAGGCGCCGGGTGAGGACGGAATCACTTCAGAGCTTCTGAGAGCGGGTGGAACACCGGCACTTAAAGTCCTCCAGAAGCTCTTTAACTCCGTCCTGTCCGAGGGCAAAACGCCTGAAGCATGGAGCAGGGGTGTGGTGGTGTTGTTCTTCAAAAAAGGTGACAACAGCCTATTGAAGAACTACAGACCCATCACACTTCTAAGCCATGTTTATAAGCTGTTTTCAAGGGTTATCACGAACCGTCTCGAGCACAGGCTTGATGACTTCCAGCCTCCCGAACAAGCCGGTTTCCGAAGAGGCTTTAGTACCATAGACCACATCCATACGCTGCGGCAAGTTATACAGAAGACCGAGGAGTATAACTTGCCATTATGCTTAGCGTTTGTGGACTATGAGAAAGCCTTCGATTCGGTGGAAACATGGGCGGTACTTGAGTCACTCCAACGATGCCATATTGACTATCGGTACATCGAGGTGTTGAAGTGTTTGTATTGTAACGCCACCATGTCGGTCCGAGTACAGGAGCATAGCACGAAGCCGATTCCATTGAGAAGAGGCGTAAGACAGGGGGACGTAATCTCCCCGAAACTGTTTACCGCCGCAATGGAAGACGCCTTCAAGCTCCTGGAATGGCAAGGACTTGGCATCAACATCAACGGCGAATACATCACTCACCTTCGGTTTGCCGACGACATCGTAGTCATGGCAAAGTCGATGGAGGAACTCAGTATGATGCTCGAGGGCCTCGACCGAGTTTCACAACGGGTGGGCCTGAAAATGAACATGGACAAGACGAAAATTATGTCAAATGTCCATGTTCAGCCCACCCCAGTCTCTGTTGGAAGCTCGGTACTCGAAGTTGTTGACTCATATATCTACCTAGGACAAGTAGTCCAATTAGGTAGGTCCAACTTCGAGAAAGAGGTCAACCGCCGAATCCAACTCGGCTGGGCAGCGTTCGGGAAACTACGCAATGTCTTTTCGTCCGACATACCTCAGTGCCTCAAGACGAAAGTCTTTAACCAATGTGTGTTACCAGTGATGACTTACGGCACCGAAACGTGGTCTCTCACTATCGGCCTCATCTCAAAGCTCAAAGTCGCTCAACGAGCTATGGAGAGGGCTATGCTCGGTGTTTCTCTACGTGATCGAATCCGAAACGAGGAGATCCGTAGACGAACCAAAGTGACCGATATAGCCCACCGGATTAGCAAGTTGAAGTGGCAATGGGCAGGCCATATTGCTCGCAGAGCAGATGGCAGATGGGGCCGAAAAGTGCTGGAGTGGAGACCACGGACTAGCAAGCGCAGCGTAGGACGTCCACCAACGAGGTGGACAGACGACCTTATAAAGGTCGCCGGAAGACGCTGGATGCAGGTCGCTTCCAACAGGTATCTGTGGAGATCAAAGGGGGAGGCCTATGTTCAGCAGTGGACGTCCTATGGCTGAGATGATGATGATGATGATGCAGGAGGATGATGAAAAAAAGTTTTTTATTGCATAAATTTGCAAAAATGCAAAAATTGTAGTTCATTTTCTTCCCAAAAAAACCTTAGGACCAATATCTAATCTTATTTAATTGCCAGTTCTACTACATAACCACCTACGTGATTTTCTATTGCTTAATGTACTGTACTTTTGTACATTATTTATTATACTTAATAATTAATATAGCTAGTTATTACGCACTTGTGTGTCTGTGGTTCTGACATGTTAGGATTGCGTAGAACACGCATTTTTGTTTGCGTTCCATTAGCGTGAATTTAATGGACAGATGCTTTGTACACCTAAACGTAATTGTTACAAGTGTTTTTCTTTTGGTTAACACAATTTTTTCTTGCATGTTCTGCCAAAAGGAAAACCAATTACGAAGACATTTGTGTTTTCAATTAAATGAATATTTTATACGGAAACACAGTTTGAAATAAATTGCTCAAAAATGCAGTTCATGAATATAGGCCTCTTCTATTGCTTTCCAAGAAGACCGGTAGCAAGGCCTACGTCCAAAAGCTTACAAGCAAAAATAGCCTCGAAATAAACCAGCCTTACTTGAAAATTATGAAATCAAAAGATAAAAAATATCCATAATCCGATATCTCAAGTAACCGCGTTAAAAGAAAACTTTGTGGGCAATACGTCCAGGAAACGTGTGCGGAAATTGAACGGTCGCTAACGCCCAGAGCGACGGGCGCGAGCGGAGCGCAGCACGGAGTATGGAACGATGAGCGGAGATGCCATAATGCAGGTAGGCCAGGCGCCTTCTTCTAGGTCAAATACATGCGGCGGGCATGACCAAAATGGTCAGTTACAAGTTAACTAACGAGGCATTCGGGTTCTTGGAGTCAATTGACTCAACAATTTTTGGCATTACAAAAAATGGGCGGGTCCATAGAAGGGCATAGACAGTAACGTTCCTCATACCCTAGGTTTAGCCTTCTTCTAAGTCAAGTAGCTAAGGCAGCATGGCCAAAACGATCAGTTACGAGCTGACGTGTATTGAACTGACGTGGCGTTCGGGTTCTTTGAGAGATCTGTCAACGATTTTAGTTATTACAAGAGTCCAAAAAGGTATATAAGAGTGAAGACAGCGACCCCCGCATTTTGGCGCGCAACTTTCTTAGAGGATTTTCCGTTATGGCATCTCCACTAGTCATTTTGTTCTCCATGGAGCGCAGTCATTTATCAGGCGCGTCAGAAGCACTGCGTGGAACGGAACGGGGCCGAGGCTGCTAAGTCAGTGGACGGAACGTCGCTAGGCTGATATGATACTGGGAATTAAGTAGCGTGAGTTGCGAAATTGTACAAAAAAGTCATTCTTATGACGCAAGGGACAATTAAAAAAGCAGGGTTGGGTTTTTTCGTGGGTGTTGCTATAGTCTGTTGACATGCTTTTTCGATTTACTGATTGCTGTTAATAACTACATATATCAAATATGATGATTTTTTATTTTCAATGAAAGTGTTGGTAATAACTTCCCTGTCCCATGAGTCATACATGATACACACCGATTGTTTAACTATTGTGTCTGCATTGTGGACAGTGAAGTGGTCAAATTAGATTAATACCTAAGTTTCACCGATAACATAAATGTCAGTTTTTTTTTAAGTAAACAGCTGTTTAAAAAAAAACGCACGTTTATGTAGTCGCTGAAAATGAACCCATGGACATTGGACAATACTACAATTTATATTCATAAGAAAAAGGTTTATCTTAGCTTAAGCTTTAGTTATATTATTTACTCATCTGAAACAAACTATTTTCATAATCGTTTCCTTAATGGCCACCGAGAATGATCAGATGACTCTTAAAAAAAGTTTTACACACACGAATCCACAACATAGAAAAAATTTATTTTATATATTGGTAACAAATACCAATATATTTTTCTTTTACATTTTAATTTCTACCGAATATGATAATTTAACAGATAAATGATGATTAAAACCTTTAAATAACATTTTACAATTCTGAGTTAATACCCATTTAAATAAGCGTCGGTTCAAATAAGTCAGATTCTCCAATGCTATCGACGTAAGCGGCTTAGTGTCTGCATCTGTCGTCAAATGCGCGTTAAACTCGCTCTTTCACGCGGCTTTCAATATGAGACGGTGGGAAATCAATCCCCTTGAGATTCGAGAAATTATTTTCTTGAATACAATTTTAGTATTTTTAAGGCACTATTATTTAAAATGGAAAGAAATTGTTGTAAACTAGACCTACCCACTTCCCGGGGAAACGGCTTCCTGCACCTAGATGAACTGCCAGGTTTCTCCATTCGGTAGCTATTGCGTGAAAGATTCATTCATGTATCCATCCATCAACCACGCATACTTATATACAAGCTTTTATTTTTAATTAAAATATTAAGTAAATAGAAACAAAACAATATTCCCCTCAAATATAAAATTTAATAAATTGCCAAAGAAGCGTACTAGAGTACCAGTGCAGAAAAAATCCACTGACCTCCCAGTTCTTCCGTAAAATGAAGTTATTCACAGTCCCCGAACTTGCCGGTGGCTTTGTAAAATGGTTTCGGGAACATATAACGCTAAGATTATTATGTGCTAAAGGAAACGTGGGGAGAATAGCTGGATAAATGGGAGGATCAAGGAAGTGGGGTTTGTAAACTGTTTTGGAAGAAATTTTGGAAGTTTACCTGTTGATATAAGAGTGTAAGTAGACTACACTAAACCCATGACAAGCTGAGACAGAAAACTTTTTACCCGACTACAAAGAACAGTTTAGTTTTTATGTAATATCTTTTAAGACATTAAAATATATACTGCATATCTTTTTATACATTAAAAATAAAATCAATTTTATATTCAAACTTTTTAGGCGCATCGATACAGGCAAGCTTGAAAAACAGTATAAAATTTTACGTTAAGTTCAAAATAAAATAAAAAAAGAAACCTCGAAACACGATATTCAACTTTTTCTCTAAAACCTTTCAATTAAATTTTCTACAAAAAAAATATATACAAGTACCTATTTCATAAATTCTACAAGCTACAAATAATGGTGCCTAACAAGGCATTTCCACCGAGTAAAACATTTAATCGCCTACGTTTCTCGTAGCACCGCAATCGGCTACGACGTAGCAAATTGCATCGGATGCCGTAGCGTCGGGCTGCTACAATCGCTACGAGACATCTGCGATTTCCTTCTAGTTTACGCCTACAAGCGAAGATAGTATTTTCTAGTTTTATTATGAGATTTAAACATTGTGTTAGAAACATAAATGGATTTATATGGAGCCCGATTTTAGCAAAGCATAAAATCTACACACACATTTTAAATAATTTAGCTATTCAAATTGTTATTATTTTTACAGAATGTTTTCTGTTTCCATCAAACTCTTCAACATGAAGTTATTGTATTGATAATCAAACACTTTAAACCGTTCAGATAGCTTTAAATGGTCAAGTTTTTTATCTAGTTTGTTACAAAATAATGACTCTGCAACCAAATCCATCCAACATAAGAACAACTTTAGAGTCTATAAATCCTTTTGTAAACAAAACAAAAACACATCAAATGTAGTGCAAAAATAGTTCATTTTACGATATTAAATTTTCAGAGTATATAAATTCTTTCAAAACAAAAGCGCATCAAAGTCTCCACAAAAACGTTTAAATCTACATATCACGATTTTAAAGTCTACATAAAAGTATTCGAATCAAATTCAGTTCCAAAAACGGTTCAATCGTCATACACACGGGACAAACGAAATAGCTCGCCTTCGAACCGCAGACAAAATGGTTTGTGACACAAATTGCCAATTGCACGGCACGGGCTTGACGGATATTGTGGAGGTATTCATTCACCTTGCTGTATCTGGATGTTCGTATGAGGAGAGGGCAAGAAAGTTTTTGGAAGATTACCAAAATTGAAATCATAGGGTGGAAAGTAGATAGACGACAGACCCGTGTCGACGGCGCACGTAGTTCCACGCGCTCCTCAAAGAGATGTCAGCAACCCCAGCGGGGCCCAGTAGGGCCAAGGCCTGCCGGGGCTGGGGGTTGTTCGAAAGAGATACCGCGGCCCTGGTACATTAAAGGCCCACGACGGAACACGACGGTTTTTAGTCAGTAAGAGTCTGATACTCCCTCACCGCTGCTAACCCACAGCGGGAGGGGTCACTTGATGATTTTTGACGTCGTTAAAAAAAAGTGAGGAAAGTAGATAAAAATATTTTGGTGGAATTATAGATTTTCTTTCATCCCATCATAGATTGACTTTAATAGGAAGGGCCTTTACTCTATTTGAAGTTAACGAAATAAATAAATGCATCTAACACTGAATCCATTTTTCTAATCACATCTGTAGTAAATAAACATAACTTTTCTGTAAATTAATAAGCATTACCTTTATATAATGTCTCATCCAAAACTTTATAAATAACACATATTTAACCTCTTTAATATATTTTTTACTTTAAAAAATCACAACGCAGGTCATGACCAGCCATTGTGCAATCAGCCATCACCACTCTCGACCATCAGAAATACATTTGATGGCCACTAAATCTCTCTGAGGAACTATGACAACAATACCCAAGTACTTTCCACTAGAGCGACGTTTATTGAAGCTTGGACGCCATGGTTTTATGGGGAATCAGTCGCCATAGCATTGATTGAATCGTTCATAGTGAAGTGTACGAGGAATATTATTTTGTGATAAGCTTGGGAGAAATAGTATGATCTGTATTGTTGCTGCAATTAACTGGTCTGGGGTTTCAAACACAATTATTTTGGCAATATTGTTAATTTAATGAATAAGTAGAAAATACTTTTAATTTAATTTGTACTTATAAAAAAAAAATATTTAATGATCTATTTCTAAAAATTAACATCACGAATCCAACTGTATCTATTTTTATTGTATTTTTAAAAAAGCCGCGTATCAAAGGACCACGCAATGGTACACTCAAAACCGAAATACCGAAAAGCAATTTATTGAACGTATCATAGAACTGTATTCTACACTAGAGCAATTAAAATCCGATACCAAACACGAGTCACAAAAAACAGTGCGACAATTCTATGTAACTTTACAAAGCGTACAAATATTCATTGGCAAACAAAACCTATATGTTGGCTATGGCTATTGGCTACTATGGTCGACTATTGGCTATTGAACACAAATTTCCCGGACTGTTGGGCGCCAATCAATTTTCATGTTACTGAGTTACACGGGAGTTTGCCGGTGTTGAATTTTGTATGTGTTCGTTTGGATTTTGACTTTAGGATGTATTATAGTTCGATCTTAGATGCATAAATCGGGAAGACAAATATTTATGGTAATATTTAGCACTTATCGTTTTCCCGCGTCCTGTAAGAACTACTGCCTGTACCTGGATAAAATACAGCTTATGTTTTACTCAGGAAGAGTGTAACCTTCAAACAGTAAAATACATTTTCAAATTCGTTCAGTAGTTTCAACCTTTATGTACAAAAAGCAAACAAAAACGTTTTCTCCTTATTACATTAGTATTCCAAAAAGATGTGATTACAATCCATTTGTGTAATTTTCGAAACAGTACACAAATATCACTTATTATAACTGCTACAGTGCCTCTTATTAAAACTATCTATGTATGTATAAATACGTACAGAATAAAACAACAAACCCCTTAGAACATCGAAACTAATTTGCGAGCAGTGGAAACACTTGAATTTAGCCGGATAAGATCCCAGGTGGCCCCTATTGCGAGCAACGTCGGCTACTAAATACGAGAAACTTTAATTAACAAGGCATGCAAGTGTTTCTCAATATTTAAATAATAAAAAAATGACACAACAACGTAAAATAGTTTCTTATAGTTATGTAATTTTGTGTTATTGATTACTTTATTTTAAGTTTCCAAATTCTAAAAATGTTTCATTTTATTTCATACTTTATAAAGTGTATAAATCTCTCCGTTGCAGTAGATTAACTACTTATTGTTCCTGACCGAAATAATTAAGAAAAAAAAAATACATATATTTGAACTTCATACCTATATCCAATGTAAGCAGTCGTTTGTGAACAAAATTTAAAAATTACCGCCGTACCACGAAAACTTTTAAAGGTCTGCTGAACACTCGTGTAAAAAAAAAATCCACACAGTAAAGTAGCCAGACTTTTTTTTAGACAAGTGTTCAACAGATGTTTAAGTTTTGTAGTTAGGCTGAAAATCTTTAATTAACAAGACTGCAAGTGTTTCTCAATCTTTTCCTAACCGCTAATTGAGTTTGAGAATAATACCTATTCTATTAGCACGTGCAAGCTGAGGTTCAAGTTGGAACTACTTCGTTTATTCAGAACGCTATCATAACTGGGGTGAAAGTATTTTATTGATTTTTACAGTTAAGAGCTGCAGTTGAGAGGTATTTTTAAATTTGAACGTGTTTGCATATCGATTTTTTACAGACCAACTTCATAAAGAATTTTAATTAAAACGTTCACCATACACCATAACACATACCTATGTGGGAATTAAAGTAACCACTAAAAGTTTTGATATAGTGAAATTGTAGTTACCATATCACGGAATATGTAAGTTGCATTACAAAATGTCTTTACTTTATTTCAAACAGTGACAATGAAAGGGCGCGAAACTTGAACTTGTTCAAAAAGTTACCGGACCCTGGAACACGAAGGGCTGCAGAAAGTAAATTAGTAGTTCAGTGAGAATTGAGTTTTAGTTTCACGCCCCTTCCTGCTTCATCATTTACCAAAGCATCAACATTTAGACCAATGAATGCAAAGAATGTCCAATAAAAGAGGTATTAACATAGTAAAGCGTTATTATTCTTACACTACATACAGGGGGAAGCAATTTTGGTGCGACCAGCTGTATCGATCGAACGAACCAGGTCACCTGGGCAGCTGCAGCTATCGATCGCTATTCTACAAGCTAATTTGGTACAATTGTGAATTCTATTAGGTCATGTAAAATTCTATTACCATTTAACTGCATGTTTGTGATAAAAAGTGTAAATGGTCCTTTTGTTGTTTTCCTTATAGGTATTGGCTAGGAAACTGAACCTCTTGGTAAGCATCATGATGCTCAAATACTTGCAACAAAAATACTTATGTCCAAAAGTAAAAACATGAGTAGAGTCAGAAATCTTGGGTCTAAGTTAAGACCAAAACAAAAGTTGACCCACACATTTTCAATGTTCATCGTCAATACAGATTTCAAAGGCTTTATATACGTTTACTATGCATACGAGCAAATTGTCAAAGCATACATTTCTTATCACCAAAACAAAATACCCTCCAATGCAAAACACACTTTCCCCTAAACGGACATAATCGCCCAAACATCGGAGCTCTCACATCCGTGTCCTCACATTTTCCCATCTCGTCCGATCTCGGCCGATGTCGTCCGAAGCCCCTGTTAATTTGCACGTTTAAACGATCAGCCGTACAACTCGAGTCATTAGGCCGCTATTATCGGTTGTATCGGATAATTAAGGCCTGGTAGCGAGGGAATAATCTCGAATGTTTATGTAACACTGTCTTGGGGAATGGGGAATCCTGATTTTCATAAATTGGTCGTTAATCTCTGCGGTGTACGTGGTAATTAATAATTCTGTGTTTTTGTGCGTGAAACGGTAATTACATAAATAAGTTGGGGTATCAATAAAAAATGAAAGCGAATTATTCAGTTCATTCGTTATTTACATTTTCAGCGGATTTTGTTCGCGTGGTGTAAAACCGAGCGTGGACGAGCCACACATACCGAGAGGCAAAAATCTGTCGCTCAGTTTTAACACTAGAAAGACCGAAATTTTGAACTACCTACAAAGACCAAGTGGGGTCAAATGACCCATTCATGGGTTGTAATGTTTTATTCGTGTATTATGGTTTTCATTTTTATTAATTAACATCTAATAGAAAATAAAATACCTAAATAGTAATTAAACATCCATTTTGTGATATAAAAATGAAAAAAATGGCACATTTTTGATGTTTTAGCTCCTTGTTTACATTACAAGAACCACACAAAGGCTTTTTACCACTAATACAAGATTTGTTGGTTTTGTCTGCATTTTTGCACGTAACAATGACGTGACACCGTTTTCTCTTTTGGCTACGTTCTTCTTCAGGGTCTAGGGTATGCTATTATCGGGCTGTGAAGTACCTAGATGGCGTCATCAGGGAGTGGGTATCTCGGGCGATAAACGCCCTTGCCAAGTCAAGAATGATCTTTTTTCTCGGATTTTTGTACAAAATCCAAGAATTGGTTGCTGCTAAATTCATAATATCATGAAACACTTGTAAGGGCCAACGAGCAGAAGGTGCTTGGACACTATATTTCTTGATAATTTGATCAATAACATCCAGGTACTCCAAATTTCGTAGCATTGTAAAAATTCACCGTGTTCGGCTTCTTTTTTGCTTCTTCTGGATCAACAAATACATAAGAGTGAAGTGAACTAAGAATCATAACTGATTTTGAAGGTTTTCCTTGATAAACTGTAAGTGCGCAGGTTTCAGAGTTGTGAATATGAGTTTCATATAAACTGAGGGTTGCATTTTTTTATAGTAGCTAGAATATCTCTTCGTATTTGGTTTACCGTACCAACTATTGATGTACGTTTTCCAATTAGCTTTTTGATAAACTTACACTGGTAAAAAAAATATCAGTTGTTATATTTCGACCACTATTCGAGTGTGAGTCCATTAGTCGCAATACAACGCACTCGCCTAAATTTTGATTTTGTGGATGGCCTTCATCTTTCCCTAAATATGAGAAACCATTACAGAAGCAGTTTGAATCAACATCAATGCAAATATTTCAATTTAACTACTTACAATAAGAGTATATTCAACGAATTTACAAAGCACGCACGTAGTGGTGTCAAATGACCACTGCGGTCTTTCTAGGTAGATGATAATTTTTAATTCGTATTTATCTTGCTTTCGGTATCGACACATCAGAATAATGTAAAGAATGACGAAATATTAAAAGTCATAAAACCACCGCGATTTCAATGCTTTGGTTTTGAAAATATGATTGATCAAAAACTTCATTGGGGTCATTTGACCACTCTGGTCTTTCTAGTGTTAAACAGCATCTTTACATCATAAACCGATTATGACATCGCGAACCGAAGTAGTGCCGAGCGACAAATCCGCGAGCGTAAAATTGTTATTAAGAAGCTCTCAAATCTATCGTACTAAATTCTCTAATAAAGGTTATAAACCTATAAATATTGAACAAACAAATAAAATTAACACCACAACTCAATCATCGAACGTGCTTATTTGCTCAACTACAACTCGCGATTTCAACGTAAACGCTGGTTTATCTGAAAACAAACAATATCTAATTATAAGGCACGAAGGTCCATGCCCTGACTAAAATAGCCCTGCTCGACCACTGTGCGAGGTACCACGGACCAGTGCTGCCAATGTAAATATGACTGACAACTGTTGAATAAAGTATTAGGTTACTGTTTTATGTATGAGCTGAATAAAATGGAAGTGGGTGACCGCATTGTTCGGTCTGCTATTGTAGTTGACATTTGCTCGATTCGGGATCGGCGCTAATGTTTTGGTAATGCGAATGTGATGTGGTGAGGTAATATTTTGTGACCACATTGAAAAATATAATGTCGAAGTATTATTTATTTCATGCCTTTACAAACACTTCATCCAGTCAAAAAATATGGATATAATACCTAATGAATTCTGTGTTGCTTTCTATGGAGAATTAATGGTAAAAGTTTGATTATTTATTGCCTAATAACACTTCAAAAGACAATTTGTCAACTATTACTGAAAGTTAAGCACTGTTACTGTCTAACCCTATCTTGTTTGTTGCAAGAATTTCATTTACAAAAAACTTGCAACTTTCCTAGATCGCACTTTCAAATTAATAAGTGTAATTTGGCTACACTTAATACATAAACAAATTGAGTAAACTTTAATAACTTCCCTGTTCTATGAGTCATATGTGTTACACACCGATTGTTCAACAATTCTGTCTGCATCATAGACAGTGAAGTGGTTAACACTAATTTTGAGCGGCGTAAACTGCGCAAACCACTACCGATTGTCTGTTCCCATAAAGTTCAATGAACTGGTAACTCAATACCCGCTTTTAACGACTAATGTGTTTCGTCTAGAGCAGTTCGAGATAATTTCCGCGACGATTTGAAAATAAGAAAGATTTTATTGAAAGGAAATTACTTTGATGTCAATGACATTGGGAAAGTATTCTGTTACATTTGAAAAACAACATGCTTTATAATAATGGGTCCTGAAATAGCCTTAGTTTTGTTCTCGAATGATTTCGGTAATTGGTGTCAATTTACCGATGGAAGTCACGGTAAATAATTATTAAGAAAACGTCTATTGGTGTAAATAGTGCTATGTACTTCAACTAAAGAAACAATGTAACAATCTAAGCTCCATTAAAAATCATGTAACTATAAGTAAAGGCACCTACAGAATAGATTGATAGATAGATCGATTATTATTTATTGTACACTAAGAAAATTAACAACACAGGACATCACAACACACAAAGAACAGTACAATTGGCGGTCTTATCGCTTAATAGCGATTTCTTCCAGACAACCTTTGGAAGAATGACCGTCAATAAAAAAGTAATCTTGCAACAATACACACTTAAGCAAACCCACTCCAAAATCTATTACTGAAAATCTAATAATATAACCAGCCAATCATCCGCCACTCTTCAAAAAAAAAAGAAAAAAAAAGTATTTTCCGTTCTTCACTATAACTCGTTGTAGAAACGTCAAGTTGACGTCCAATAACTTCGTAAGATCCATCTAACAGTGAAAAGCATGGAGAACAAAATGACTAGCGGAGGTGCCATTACGGAAAATCGCCTGAGAAAGCAGCGCGCCAAAGTGTGGGTGAGCGGAGGACGAGGAACGTTAGTGTTTTCGCCCTTATACACCTTCTTTGGATCCGATCATTTTTAGCAACACCAAAAACCGTTGACAGATGTCTCAAAGAACCTTAACGCCTCGTAACTGATCGTTTTGGTCATGCCCACCGTACGTATTTGACCTAGAAGAAGGCGCCTGACCTACCTACGTTATGGCATCTCCGCTCATCTTTCCTTACTCCGTGGTAAAGAGGAACGTTCCAAGCTCTCGGGATTAGGGACCGATCAGAAACCAATTTATTTCCTCCATTAACGTTTCACCAACCGATACAGAAAAGGGATATTTTTCGCTTTCAACGTATTATGAAGGGGTGAGATGTGAAATATAAGTTTATGGTACTTACAACGATTTGTAAGTAGTCCTTTTATTCAAGAAGTCCCGCCTTGTAATTCTTTAATTTAATCCTGCACGAGCCGGTCATGCATAATTCCTGAAGTGTGAAGAGAGCTTGATGTGTAAAAGTAACATGGAAGTTAGCTAGTATGTAGACACATAGAAAAAGCTCTTTTGTTGCGCATTAATTTATGAGAAAATAAAAATACAGTAAAAATATTAGGTAAAATGACCGTCAAAACTCAATCAACGATATCATTCAACACTCTAAACCGCCTATAACTACCTACCTTGTGAAATACAATAAAAGGGGTAAAGTGCTCCCTTCTGTTCAAGAAGAGTGAATCTATACTAATATTATAAAGCTGAAGAGTTTGTTTGTTTGTTTGTTTGTTTGAACGCGCTAATCTCAGGAACTACTGGTCCGATTTGAAAATTTATTTCAGTGTTAGATAGCCCATTTATCGAGGAAGGCTATAGGCTACTTTTTATCCCGGTACGGGAAGTAGTTCCCACGGGATGCGGGTGAAACCGCTGGCAGAAGCTAGTGTCTTATATGTATATCACGTCACTTACCATCTGGTAGAATTTCCGACAAATCTGTCTAAAAACACTCTTCCCTTACAATGGCCCTTACAATTTTTCTCTCTGACAGCATACAAAATCTTCCATCCAAAAAATCGTTTATATGTTGACGTATTTGATCTATTAGCGTGCTTATTACCCACTGGTACAGAAAACACCAGCTGCGTACAGCTGTATCAAACCAAACACAAACAGTATGTATTTATGTCCATTACTGAGTATTTTTAACTATCCAAACCTATTTCGGTCACCTGACTAGGCTTTTAAGAAGTTGATCCCTCGATTTATTTTAAGGAGTTAGAAAGGTTTAAGGTATTCCCAAAAGTACCAACATCTAGCCGATGTCCGCCTACTCCAATAAAAATCTTATTTTTTTATTTCAAGTACTAAATTCACTCACCTTGTTCAGGGCACAGAGATTATTTTAATCCACGAAAAAAAGGTAGTACTAGAATATTTATAAAAAAAAGGTCCCGAAAATCTTCGATGCACTTGTGCAAATCCATTGAGGTCTAGCACAATGCACAGTCAAATAATCAAAACAAAATATTTAGTAACTAGCTTCTGCTAGCGGTTTCACCCGCATCCCGTGGGAACTACTTCCCGTACGGGGATAAAAAGTAGCCTATAGCCTTCCTCGATAAATGGGCTATCTAACACTGAAAGAAATTTTCAAATCGTATCAGTAGTTCCTGAGATTAGCGCGTTCAAACAAACAAACAAACAAACTCTTCAGCTTTATATTATTAGTATAGATAGCAACTATCAATTTGTTACAAAATCTAAATTACATTTGACTCTAAAGGATTATCTACACCCAATGCCATTTTCAAATCAGGAACGGGAACTAATTTTTCCCAGTACTGTAACAGTCGCTATCTGTCTCGACCAATTAGAAACGCTCTGACATAGAGTGGGCGTACGGGATTGGTTAATGCACTTATCACGTGTCGGATTGGCTGGAAATATTAGATTTGGATTTGGAATACATGGAACGTTAATCTTGTTTTATACAGGTTTTAACTTTATTCCATTATAGGTAACAATATTTTGTCATATGGTCTGTTTAGAATTTTCTATTCTTTTCTTTTTTATATTTTGTCAGAATCCTAAAAAATTTCAATATGTTACTTAAGACTGAAGTCAAATGACCCACTCTTGAAAGTTTATTTCAAGGTTAACATCATAAGTTTTACGTAAAAAGACACACGCACGCGTCTTAATTTAAACACATTACCAAATCCTTCTAATCTAATTACAGATCAAACGCCCAAAACCTATACCCAACACAAGTTCTACAATCACAGAAACACATACACACACATAGCCATCATTCATAGAACCACATTTTGAATACAAGCTGATTAAACAGAGCAAAATTCCCGGTTCTAACCACAGGGTGCTTCATCAAACGTTGACATCGCTTCGGAAGACCGGCTCTCTAATCAATTTACTTCGAGTCACGACCAACCATCAATTGATGTCGTTGCCTCCATTACAAGTCTTTGTGGCGATGAAAAATTAGGGGAATTCGTCTCACTGGACATTTGAATTAGGTGTTGTTTATTTTTCGACTGGTTGTAGATGTTAGAAGAATATTTTGAGGATCGGAAAAATAAGAAGTATTATGTATGTTGTAAATAGCTTTCACTTACCGTTTTATCTGCATATATTATATGCATAGCTTCCTCAAACGAAGAGCTATCTACTTAAAACTGTAATATTTTTTTCTAATAGGACCTTTTCCTGAGGATATTCAAGTAAAGAAACAGTCCTTGTAAAGCAGTGGTACTCAGCTACATCCAGTTACACTGGAAGCCGACCCCAACATAGTTGCGAAAAAGGCTCGGAGGATGATGAAACAAACAAGCAAAGTTAAAATTCTGCAGCTTTAATATATTTGTATAAGGTTTTCAATAAGGTCTCGGGGCTATAGGGCAATTCATAAGCTTCAGCAATAAAACGCTCGAATAAAATTAAAGCAATGACCTCTAAAACTTCCAGAGAACAATTTTATCAATGCGGGACCAAAATGGTATTTTCGCACTACGACTTGAGGTTCATCATTTCCTACAGAAACGGAGATAGCAGAAGTCCTAGATAGCATCGTCTTCATGGAGAACGAAATGACTAACGGAGATATCATAACGCAATATCTCCTAAGAAAGTAGCACGCCATAATGTGGGGGACGAGGAACGTTACTAGCTCCGCCTTTACACGCCTTCTATGGAACCCGTCCATTTTTATCAAAATAAAATCATTAATCAATCTAGACCAATCTTTGAATACATTTTTTGATTTAATAAGGAACCCGAACGCCTCGTTAGTTCTAGTAACTGATCACCTTACATGACCTACAAGAAGGCGCCTGACCTACCTTCAGGTTGCATCTCCGCTATCTTTCCTTCCTCCGTGTTCGTCTTAGTTTTCCAGGGTTGGTTGGACCCTAACATTTAATAGCCTGGTTGGGGCCATATAAAAGGGAATATTTATAACTCGTATCTTTCCATTTGGGACGGCCATCAATATTATAGGAGGCTGCTGTTGTTTTATTTAGTTCAGGTTTGGGACTGACCGCAATAAGTCCTGCTCAAGTTTTAAATAAACGTTTCTGCTGAATTATGGACGCGTTATTTTGATGTTACTGATTTCGCTGGTAAATATCATTCTTAATAAATAAAGATCATTCTTATAAACTCTCAAATCAGAGTTGAAAAAGAGAATGATCTTTATCATATAGGTCTCTATATCTTATTAGAATTGACTTCATAACTCTCTCCTCTCAATTAGCAGCAACTGCATTAAGAGTATTACTGGCAGTGGCCTCTTCTACCTCTAATATAAAAGAATCTCTAATGACTTTAACCCCTCTGCATTGAAAAAACTCGTTTAAACTAAATAGTAGAATTTTAAAACGTTTTGTTGGAAAGATGAAAATATTTAAAAATCTATTAAATGAAAGTTCAGACATTAACTAACTACCTACTTGCAATATAACATTTGACACTTTGAAGCTTTCTATTATAAGACAATTTGCTGTGATCTGCTCATTTCCAAATGAAATACTTTGTGCAAAACTAACCTAGTATATCTACATAAATAAAAACTAAGTGTATACGCAGAAACCAAATAAACAAACGAACTGAACAAATCTTCTATCTATTGTAACTCAATACTCAAGTATATTTCCACCGTCAAACCGAGCAATTTCCAAACTTTCACTCAAAATAAAAAATGAGTTTTGAATATTTGAGACCACAATTAGCTTGGAACCAACTTTTTTGATATTACTTTTATAAGGTTTCTTTTTTTGGTAAGATAAGTAGAAAAAGGGACTATGTACTTTTTTACCAGGTAACATTTTATAAATAGGATATTCATGATGTATATTGTGTATCTTCATTGTTTACGTGGTTTATTCATTACCCGACTGCGCCAGGAGGGTCGTGTTATTTATTTACCATGATAACATACATAGAGAGATTTTACGTTTTTGTCAATCTTCACTTGAACAAAATTAGATGACGCGGTACAGATCGATTACCAAACTTAAGAGGACATCAGTATTGTAAGGTTGAATATCTATTTATTGCCACAAATAATTTCACAAACGTCCAAATCTAGGTCACCTACCACACCAATATTGTCTCTCGGGAGATCTAATAATGCTACATTACAGCGTTTAGCAGCAGATCCGATCAATCACCAACTTTTCCCAGATAAATCTAAAATAAAGGAAAAATACTTGGTTCCCAAGCTTCAAAATAGATCGACCTCGAATAATCGACCGATCAAAGAATAGAAAAAAAACAGATCAGACAATATCTATAAAGAATTTTATCTCTTCACAATGTACGATAAAAAGAACAATGCACATTAATTACATTATCAAAGACTAAGCTAACGGCAAACAGATGTGATGCTGTGGTTAACGTGTTCGACAAAATCAGGGTGTAAAAGATTTATGGACTGTTTGTAGAACAATATTTAAGGCTGGTCGTAATTATTTTTACTTACGTCGTAATTTTCATTTAAGTCAGGCTTAGTAGCAACCACGGAAGAAGAATAGGGTTACTCCATTTTTTCAATGGATAAGAGATCATCCATTTGATTTCATCATCATCATCAGCCTATCGCAGTCCACTGCTGGACATAGGCCTCTCCAAGTGCACGCCACTGAGATCGATTTTCGGCTTCTCGCAGCCCCTGCCAGATTTTGATTTTGATCTCGAATCCATTTGATTTTCCGTATCTTAAATGTCCGCGGAACCGTTGGTCAAGCACCCATTTGCGGATATTCGATACAACAAATAGTGAGAACATCTAAAAGTGGCCAATGCAGTGATATCGTGTTACCCGGCTCCAAATTGGATTGTGGGGTTTGGATTGCAATCGTTCACTGCAGGATATTATTTGGACCACAAATCGAGAGCTTTGTTCTGGTCTGAAGAGCTTGCCAATTTCAGCACTTCAACTTAAATCCCAACAAACCAATTTCACTTCAGTCCAATCTTAGAGGTATCTGTTTCACGTTTGACTTTAAGCATTAATATCTGATATTTTAAATAACGCCACCTTTTCTAACATGATTCTATCTAATCAGGTTGCAGAAGTTAATATCAAAAGAATAAACGAAAACTCTAGATCAACATCACCAGATACAAATTCGTTTACGCAACCGATAGAACACGTTAAACCCGAAATAAAGTTACAAAAACTATACAAACAACGCATTGTTTGATCTATAAAGAGATACGGCATTGAAGTCAATAGTAGTACTAGTTTGAACATTGACAATATCAAAACATGGCTGACAAGACGCAGACGTGAAACGTAAACTGAGATCAACAATAACAGAGTTGGTACTGCAGACACATTAGGAGTAGAAGATGATGACGTCATACTAGTTACAACTGCGTAAAACTAGAAAGGTTTTCGGCAAAGTTTGTCACGCATTGGCGACTTAAGCTTCTTATGTATTCATGATTTTGGGCTGTGTGTAACTCTGATGCCCATTACACCGAGACGAAGAGCAACGAATAGGTACCACAGGAAAAGAGGAGGTAGAAAGCTCCCATGTGTGCTGCTGTGTAAGCGAGAGGGTTTCAACTACAAGTCACGCAACAAAATTACTACAAACACAGACATTGGCAGTGCTATGGTGCTGGATGTTCCTTCCAATCCAAAGTGCCGAATCTATGAAGAAATGTATTTCAAAGCAAAACCAAAGTGGAAAAAAATTATATAGTATTTAGCTACACTACGGTAAAGTTGGTGGAATCCTATTAATAGGTTGTTCGAATGATTGACATTTAATAGTTTGAGGATAAACGGACAGTTAAGAGCTCCAAACCATACAACGCTGCGTTTAGTGCTCTTCCCAGTATTTGTTGTTACAGTTGGGAGCTCATGTAGTTATGACTTCAGAAATAGAGTTTCTTGAATATGATGTATTTCAAATGAATATTCATCTATAGAGGTTCTAAGCACTACTATACTCAAATAAGTTATTGAAGTGTACTCGTAGTAAATATTCGTAGGCGTGTATTCCTTTTTTTATTTGATGTGGGAAATCATCAGACCTCTTCCAGCTTTGGGTGCAGTAGAACTGAATGTTCGACTTTTACTAACTGAAACCCACTTTTGTAGGTTCAAGAATAAGGAGCCCTTTGTACCATAGACTTTGAAGGTTTCTATCCTTGACCATAAGCCAAAATGTTATACATACTATTAAGTTTTTACATATTAAGAAACATACAATTTCCATAAAAACAGGCCAAAACAATATTCTATATTTTTTTTAAAGAAAAAATAATTACTCAAAACCTCCTCTGAATGAAACACGCCCGGCTACATTGAGACGTGATGAAGGACCTCCATCTTACGAGAACAATAGCCCACCATTACTCACCGCGAAACGTTCCTCAGTCTGATTCCAAATCAGATAAATGGATCTCTAGACGTAAATTATTTTGAAGAAAAAGATGTTTTTTTTTTAAATTGGTGGCATTTTAATTTAATTAAATACTTACTCATATTATATGGACACATAATCCATATAATATTAGAAAGGGACATAATATGGTAAGAAAGAACATAACTTGTGAGATAGAAGAGTATAGCAGGAGAAAATATGTACCCCAAATAAAATTGGGATACGGACAGGAGTAAATGATTAGAAATGCAACTCTGTCTGTCTGTCACTGAACATAATACTATAGAAGATAGACATTCTAG
Source organism: Helicoverpa zea x Helicoverpa armigera (assembly GCA_033682625.1). Classification (NCBI taxonomy): domain Eukaryota; kingdom Metazoa; phylum Arthropoda; class Insecta; order Lepidoptera; family Noctuidae; genus Helicoverpa; species Helicoverpa zea x Helicoverpa armigera. The sequence continues at coordinate 11,843,444 of JAWIIS010000024.1, forward strand.
AGCCAGAGAAAGAACATAAGCTACATTTTACCCAGCTGCAAGAGGTTTGCTGCTTTACCTAGAGGCGTTATAACTGTAAAGACCGAGGCCCTCATAATTCCACCAGCTGACTTACCCGTCAAAAACAATACCCATATATGCGAAACACATCATCCCTCTTTACTCACGCTTCGAGAAGTTTCGAACGCGGCAAGCTGTGCTTCCATGCGAGTGATGACATGATGAAGGTTTATGATGTCCAACAAGTCAGTGCAGTTATGTGGAAGATATCTGTCGTTGATACGGTTGATGATAGAGTTATAAAGAATTGCGGTTGGTAATTAAGGATACAAATGTAGACGCTTTTGAGTGGTCATGTAAGCATGTTATACAGTGTTATCCAAGAATCATATTATTAGTTAAAAAATATTTTATACAAGTTCCGAGGACGCCCCCAAGGAAATACAGGCTGTAAACTGTTGTGTATTTCATTTAAAGCTGTTGAGTAGTTTTAGTGTGAAAGCCCAATAGACGGATCGACAGAGTTGCTTTCGCAATATTTTTTTAAGGTGTTTAGTGACAGTTATAACGTACCCGTTATAGTTTTAACGTACCCGTTTACAAAGCCCTCGCTGACGTTCATTGTTTTAAAAGGAGCAAAACATTTTTTTCTATAAATTATAAAAAAAATCCCCCATTTATTATTCACCTGACGCAAAATCCCCCGACTGTGCTCTCCCGCCAATAAATCTTTGTTTACCACTAGAAAGTATTTTTTTACCTTAAAACGCAAACAAAACCTAGCACAAACACGACCCAAGCAAAATGTCAGCAATAAAATATGAAACAGAACATCGATTTTTCATCCCCCTCTAACCTTTAGCCTACGCGTACACTGTTTAGTCTTTAGACTAAACAGTCGACCAACTGTTGGGGTGGCTGAAAAAATATCAATTAAAATTTTTAGTCGGTCTGATACCTGACAAATACCTGATCGTTGTTACGTGTGTAGGTACTTGTGTACTTCCATTCATCTTCATAATGATTTATGAATCCAAACCGACTATCGGCCAACTAAAAGTTTGTAGTATGCGCGTACTCTTAGGAAAAATAAGGGATAGGACACTCATCCCTTTGGCTGGAGCCCAAGCTTAGGTCACAAACCCTGGTCGGGGTTACTGTAGGTGATCGGATAAAAGATGCGTTTTTTAGGGATTATGATCTGCAATACTGATAGAGAGATAAATTGGGATACTTTTGGTGATACCTATGGATGGCTAAAGCGATTATCTTCAATCAGAAGAGTTGGTTTATGTTTGTTTGTACAACGGCGGAACAAATTGATATGATATTTTGGATAGATGATTAGAGATTTTTTATCCGGCTGGTGAAAGGACGAAAATAAATAACTATATTTATTTCCTTAAATAGTTGGCTTAAATTAGATTCTGAACTCAGTAAATATGACTCAAACAGAACATTATGACTGCTACAGCTATCTGACCTCCATGGAGCAAACGAAATATTCATAAGCACGGCTTCTGTCCAAATAATCTTCACAGTACACTTTAATTTACATAAAATATTATTTAAATTAATCCCGAGGCTGAGAAATACAAAATAGGGTCCACAATTTTCGAAATATATTTTTTGTGGGCTAACCCTACATTAGTACAATCACCTTTTGATGTAAATAAAATAAATAAGAACCGCAACCCGTACATTAGAATCCGAATATGTTTTGTTGAACAATTTATTAATTCAATTAAATTTATTCATATCTTTATTGCGCGGCTTATCTCGTAAGGGTCATGGCACACCAACACCGGCACCGCAATAGCACCGCTCCCATTCCATAAGAGCATTAAATCGTATATAGTAAAATATATTTCATAATGTCAATATGAAAAAGCTAACGGCGATCAGTCAGCGCGCTTGCCGCTACCACACAACTCGACTTGGACCTTATGCGTATAGCGCGCCGACGGCACGCTCATTACGCGCCGACTCGTAGTCGGCAGCGAAGCAAGTCCTAGGCTTGTTCAATCATAACTGTCTTAAAACAATATTGAATTTGCGGTGACAGCAAGCTTACACGTCGCGGCCGGCGCGCAGATGGCGAGCTTGCACCTTGCGGACAACGCGTAGTTAGGGCGCTGGCAGTTAGCCGTAGTCTAAATTCGAGGCGACCCCGTGCTGCAGCTGTGCTATTGCGGTGCCGGTATAATGTGCCATGACCCTTAGATTACACATAGCCCTTCAGTTAGTGCTTTATTTATTTCTATGACGGATTACTTTTATTTTTATTTTATTTTATTTATTGGGAAAACAAACAATTGTGCAATAAAATCTTACAGCTAGGTTTAAATGTAAAGTAATTAAAGCACAATTCACTACGTTTCCACATGTTACTAGGTTAAGAAAAGGGTACAGGTTGGGGGTGTCTGCGATACTACTTCATTATATAAACTTAAACTAAAACTAAAACTAAACTTAAACTAATGGGGGGTTAGTATTTAATGTTCTAACAATGTTTCTCTTGAATTCTTGTCGTGTCAGGGCGAAAATATCTATTCTATGAAAGTATTTATTAAAGTTGTTCACTAACCTACGGAGAGGTGCACGTGCGCCCGCGTTTGTTCGACTAGTAGTCGTAGCAAACACCGGGTACGCACGAGCTTCTCTTCTTATTACCGTTCTGGGTACGATATACGATAAATTATTGACCAGTTCCGAACAGTCAAACATGTTGTGTACTAGACCATGAAGCATCATAGTTTGAAGTACCAGCCGCCTTGAATGCAATGTTAATAATTTGAATCTTTGTAACGAATTCTCATATGAAAGACGGTACTTATTAGTGTTTATGGTCAATTATACTGGTTTATGACTTTTGAGTGGCAGTTGTTTTAATTGTAGATATGTATGTATATAGGTAGGTACGTCAGTGAAAACGGCTTGCTTTTGTCAAAGTTATTGAAATTTTTTTTCGTATGTAGGTATATAAAACATAATATAATGATCAGACATTTTTATACATCTAGAATTTATTTTTGTTACTATAGATTTACATGACTATCGTCAGATATTGTTATTAATCTCTAAACCATGGTAATTAATGAACCAGCATCCAAATTGTAGCTCCTTAACTTATAACCTTCTAAGGTTCATATATCAAGGCTTGGAAAATTGTTCATCACGTTTTTTCCTTTCCAACTACCTAAAAATGACGAAGGCTGGACATTTTCAGGATGCTCATATCACAGTTTAGAAGTGAAAAGCTACTAACATAATAACTCCAATTTTCCACTTACAAAACTTTTCCAATTTCAATTTATGAGTACCTAACTAATAAACGTACCGGGTTTATATTCAAAGAATTACCGCAAGCCATACTCATAGTTTTAAGCGCCAATCTCATGAATGCATTACCAGGAAACGGTATCAACAGGTGCTTGACTTTAACAAGTCTTGTATTTCTAAGCTAATTCTCACTTCGTGTTAGTGATAAGCCTGTAGTCTGACTTATGAAGTCTAATACCTATACCTATAGCTACCTATGAAGGTGTGTATCTAGCTGATCCGGGCTGTTCCAACCGCGGAATAGAGGGAACTTTACCAGCGCTTAGCCCGCATAATAAGTTGCCTTTTTCGAAAAATATGTTGAGTAGTTTAGGCGTGAAACCCGCGAAATAGAGATAGAGTTACTTTTGTATTTACCATTTTAGTAAGAATTAGAAAATGAGGTCCGTTCAACACTCGTTGCCTCTTCTCCAAAATAATCAATTTATTTTATGAAAAGTTAATTCTTCTAGTAACCTACGCAATTTCAACGCCTGAAATTAAGACCAATAACAAAAGAAAGTTAATAAATATAACAAAGAAAATTCCAACCCTTTGCATGTCATTAGCCCTACACCACTCGACTCGAGGCCAAGGCTTTCCAGAGCATTCTTGCATATTTTAACCCTCAAGGCTCGATGCAAGTTTAATAAATGCACCCATTTCATTGATGTTTCGTCATATTATGATTAATTTATTGTTATGAATGTGGACTATTTTAATATGTGATTAATTGTCATGATAGTTGAATCCTTGAGAATAAATTTTGCGTTTTATTAGCTTTTGAAGGTCTCTCAGAACACGAGCATTGATCACTATGCTTACATGCGTTTTATTAACTAGCTGTTCCCAGCGGTTCCACCCGCGTCCCGAGGGAATTTCTTCAATTAGAAGTAGTCTATGTCCTTTCTTACACACTAGACTATCCGTGTAGTGAATTACTTTTAAATCGGTTCTTGATTTTAATATTTCCTATGGTATAGGTTATCGACAATGCTTTTGTAATAATAAGAAGATCAAATATCTCAAAAACATACTTATTCTTAACAAGATACAGCAATTAAACACGAGCCTAAATATTGCCAATCACAGCCCCTTACCATTTCTGTCCTATAATAAAAACATCAATCTTCGAAATACCGTTTTCCAAGATTGATTCATTTACCATCTTCATTTGTTGCCATCAGCACAGCCCCAGTCTCGTGTTCTCAGAATCAATTCAAAGCCCAGGGTTGCCAAGACGAATAATTATTTATTTACAATCCGAAAGAGGTTGGGAAGTGTTTGTATCAAAGTTATTTTGGGATTTATTTACTTACTTTTGTTGGCAACATTGAATTTTGGTATTTTGCTTCGTATTGATAAGATAATCTGATTTATGTGAGTATTAAAGACAGTTTATCTTTTGAAGAAACTGGCTTTTTGGATATGTTTTGTATTTAATAGGGAATAAGCTTTTAGATAATGTGGCAATCAAAGTCAAAGTCAAAATCGCACTTTATCACGTTCATATTTACAAGGGACCGCACGACCAAAAGCATTTCCTAGTGTTACCGCTGGCAAGAAGAAGCGGTGAAGAACGAACTTCCCAGCAACACAGCTGTCTATTACAATTTAAGTAACGGAATTATTCATGTGGATGTGTCATGGAATTTTCAGAGCCCTCCCAGTCACGGCGTTGCAAGACAACTTTCAGACGCGGGAATGTTTCTTATACAAGAAGCTGTTTCGGCCCTATTACATATAAAGCTACATTACTGCCAATTTTCATCAAAATCCATCCAGTAGTTTTTTGGGTGACAGAGTAACAAGCATTCTTACACACATCCATGTATAGAACGTACAAAATTGTGCGTTTATAATTTAAGTAGGATTAGAATAAAATGGCATGCACATTTATGCAAGAGAGAGTGGTAAGGTTCTATTTGCATCAATTCAGACCTTAAATTAAATCGGTGCAGAATATTCTAATTCTGGCTGGGCTGCCTAAAATAGAAGCTCTCCGTGACGTCAGTTAAAAACCCTCATTTCCATTTCTGTTTGTGGTCAAATGCATTATTAAATTCAAATATTGAGATAAAAATATACATATATATTTTATACTGGCTACATGCTCCCCTAAGTTAAATTCACGCCCCAAAGCATTAACTCGCTATACCTAAACTAAAAATAGCCCTTAGACTAGACCCTACCTACCATACCTAATAATAATAATGTATACCTAATCTCACCTCAATCGATTTATCTGTCTTATGGTGCAAATATAATAAACAAGCAAACGAACGCATTATTCAGCTTAAGGAGCTTATTTTTAACCGACTTTCCGAAAAGGAGATGATCCTCAATTTATTAGGATCTTGGTTTATAGGTTTACCGATTCCTCAAAGACGCCTGGACTGACTAGCAAAATACTGTTTTTAGTTATCAAAATATAAAGTACATAGTTCTCTCTGGACGCGAGCAAAACCGCGGTACGTCCAAATACTCTTATAAAGAATGTAGCGAGCCTCGGTTTTAATTTCCAAAGTAGGTCACACGGAGCCGTTTTGCGGTGTTTCAAATCGGAATCGCGGCTCTTATGGCCTGTTAGCTGCTCGTAACGCGACTATTGTATGAAACGTGGCAACTGGGAAAATGAGGCCGAATGTTATGATGTCAGTTTGAAAATATGTTCGTATGAATTTTGGGTTGAATTTAATTTAAATGTAACGAGAAATTGGTGGGTGATGGATACGTAATTAAGTGATATTCTTTGAGAATATAACGAAATAGTCAAGCGTAAAGAGCGCGTCATGACGGCATGAGACATCGTCGTATTATTTGTTGCAACTGGCATGATCTCGTCAGCCGGACCAACATCCAGTCATTCAAAGATTATTTACTAACTTAACAAACAATCACTAACTTAAAAAAAATCTAAATTTTGTTAAAACAGACTGACTAAAAAAAGTGTTATTTTTTGGCTTAATAAAAAATGCTGATGAGCTTTCATGTCAACAATAGATAGACAGACAGGCAAACGTTGTTTCAAGACTTTATTGTTTACCTTCATGATACGACAACAATAAAAACCTTTACTTCATAACTCCGCAAAACATTTCAGCACCACCGGTAACAGAAGCGTGAAATTTAATTAATAGCACAAAAGCAGCACTCGAACAATAACCGTACTTATTTAACAGACAAACATATCAAAATATTAAGTGCCAAAAGTTACGAAGCCGACATTTGCATCCAGGTCACAAAAGACGACGACAAAACTTTTTCCATTTTCAATTTGACAGACACAAACCTACAAACTTTGAGTTGAACAAACTCGAATCAACGGAACTCACGCACACAAACAAAACTGCCTTTACATCAACAAAAGTTCCACTCACACACATACTTACTTACCTACATCTACATCATCTCATACATGAATCTATTAAAAGCCACACTCGCACATCGAAGCTAAATTACGTTTTCTTCAAACGGTGCCTAAAAGTTGTTCACTAGGGTACTTTGATTGCCTTTTATTGATGTAAGGGTCCCGTCATTAGATAAGGAGCCCCGATATTGTTAACAGCCCAAAGTTGGGCCCAAAGACAAAGGAGGTTCATAGACTTTCAAAGACAAACACAGGTGAATGGCTTGTGAGAGCTCTTAGCTCTTAATGGCCAGTTTTAGCATTAAGAATTTACGCTCAGAAAAACCTTTTTTTGGGCATTAAAGGAGGCATCAGTTATGTTAAAGTATAATAAAAGAAACAAGATGTGACGTTGATTAAGTACCTACACTTTACCTAACTGGCAGTATATAATAACATAAAAAAAATATTCATACGCAATTCATTCATATTTATTGGCATACATATCGCGAGCTCTGTAACATTTTTTCCCGCGGAATATCTCTGAATGGCGCCGATTGTCACTGACAGCTGTCAAAGTCACATCGTCGACATACAGTGACACGAATATCGGTAATACGGAAAGTTACAAAATACAGAATTGCGTTAGATTTTGTAGGTATTCCATTTATTGCCAATATTTATTTCTCCATAGGTACTTATGTAAAACAGATGAAAAGTTGGTTTGGTGCCTTGAATGCGGTAATTTCAGGTCAGATTTGAAAAAATATTTCAGTTTTAGATAGAATTTTGCATCCGGGTGCGTGAAATACTTTTTCCCTACTAAAAAATGGAGAAGCAAAAACTAGTTTAAGAAATAAAAATATTAAGTTAGGTACTATTTTTTTTTAGGAGCGGATATGTCAAGAGATTTCCATAATCTTTTCTTATTTACTGATTATATAAAAAGAATGCAGACTTACGTAACCTAGCATACTTTTTACTCTCAGAAAGTCTGCACAATTTAATATTCCTAGATATTAAAAAGTTAATCTTCGTAAGCGCAACAAAGACATCAGGTATTTAGGGTTAACACCCGCGGTGTATGCAGGTAACTATTTTAACCGCAATGCAATAACTCCACTTTGATTAACATGCTACCATATGCTCCGTAGCTTTGCAAAATTGCAAATACTTGAAATATACGCACACTAAAAGTAACTTAAAGAAGAAGGACTATCATAACCACACAAGGCGTTAAAAAACCATGGAGACATATGAATTCTTCAGGCAGTTGTAGACAAGGGTCTTTCAAGACAATATGGCTGAAATGTTACTTATCTGATGACGTCAGATAGAAAACCATAGAAGAAGAAAACATGCTGCACTGAACTCAATAAAAAATTAGGATAAGGACAGGGAGATGCTGTGAGGTGGGTAAATACATACACACACAAACATACCTACCTAGAAACGTGCTGAATGACCAGCTTCACATAAAATCAAGTTGAATTGTCGTCACAATCTGAACATTTGCATATGTAAGGCAAGCCGAATGTATCATGTAAATGGCCTAGTGTGAATCCCATTTAAGTTTCAAAGTTATGTTAAGCTGTGCCAACTTGAATGCGACTTGTGCACTTAGAATACCCAACTTAGAATGAACTGAAGTTAAACTTTAATACGGAGTAGATCTAAATGATTGGGATCATTTATCTTTATTCTATGTTAGTTAAGTTGCAACTTAGATGTAAAGGCGTGGTTCCATCGGTTTGCGGTACTCATCATCCTCCGAGCCTTTTTCCCAACTATCTTGGGGTCGGCTTCCAGTCTAACCGAATGTAGCTGAGTACCAGTGCTTTACAAGGAGCGACTGCCCTATCTGACTCCCTCAACCCAGTTACCGGTGTGCTGTACTGTGACACACATAGATATTTCTTCTGGTCTACTAGCTTTAGCAAACAGTAACAAATTGCGTGCGAGCATATTTAAATGTTCGCAAAATTGCAACTTTTGTGCGCGAATACCCATGCTAGCAGTGAACTCACGCCAACGCGTAAGTACCTACACATATTTTTTTTTGAAAAACTTTAGTGGTATCTCACCCCAAGAGCAATTTGTAAGAACTTTCTGGAAGAGTGTTGTAGAGTAACGTTATATGAATGTGAGCGTCGTAAAAGCCTGAGTACAGATGGCTAAATAATGTAATTATCATGACTCTGCTCCAAATTATATTGTCGGTGTAATATGCCTTGTTTTTGCTCCATTAGTTTCTTCTAGAACTCATGTCATTATTTATTTATGGTGGGGTGTAATATCAATTACGCTGACATAATAATCTGCTGAATTTAAGCACTAACTTTACAGCACATAAGTATGTAATAAAAATATGTAAATCCTTCATTTTAACGCTAAAGAAATACCAATTTTAGTTTTAAATAATGTTAATATATTTATAAATAATATTGAACTTGTCATCTCAAAGTGCTCAGATACAGACAGAATAAACAAAACAGACACGACCCACATCTATCACAGATCTCGAATACGGCTTTAATCTCGCAAATCTCGTTTTTGAGTTTCACCTCATTATGTCCAAAACCATTTTCCGGTCAAAAGAGAAACTACACGTCTTTGCCGCCACAACTTCGGACAACCGGAGCAAGAAATTGTTTTGGCCCTTGCGACTTCGAAGTGAATTTCATTTCGAAGTTCAAAGGACCAAATGGTACCGCTATTGACCGCAATAATAAGCTCCCTTTGTGCCCATTGATTCTTCTGTGAGTTTAAATTTAGAACAGGTGGGTAGCATCTGAAATGTTTAATCTTAGGAAGATTATAAGAAGGGCGTAACAGTCTGGAAACGCTTAATCTGTGGATTTATGAAGTAATGTTTGTTTACTTTTAGTGGGATAATGTTTTGAACTACTAAAGTATAATGTAAACAATATTACACTAATGTAAAGTAAAATATCTCGGACTCATTATTACTCGTTTTTTTTTCTTCATTTTTAGACCAATAGGATATTAATTGATATGTGAGAAAATTGTGTGCATAAAAAGCACGTAGGTACATATAAATATTGAATATCAAGAAATTCTCACCTGTGTTTACAAATCTTATAAAGCTATAAACGCACGTGTGAATACGAATCTCAAATACAAAATAAACATACGTTTTTGTAGAGTTTATTTGTCTCAGATATCGTAGTAGGTATCTTTCACATTGTCGTAAGCAGAGCAATTTTTTTCTTTGCTTGCACCCCTACTCCTACCCCTAGTGGACTTTTCTCCACCTGGGCTATATGCAGATATAATGAACATTTTAACAAGACTTTATGTATAAAAGAAGTAGGTAATTATTACATGACGATGTAATAAATAATCTAAATTTTATTTCCTAACTTCCATGTAACTACCACAACACAAAAGTTAGTCAATAATCTTGTCCATAAAACCTTAGTGGTTACCATATCCTTGCCACCCAAATTCATATGAAACCATGTAAGATGCAAAATAGATACCGTTCTATTAGTTTGTAAGCCAAACACGTAGCCAAGGGCCAGTTTGATAGCAAAACTTTAAGGGGACAACGTACATAAAGACGCAAGAATATTGCTAAGACAGTAGATTCTAATGAACATGGAAGTGAACAATTATTATGAATTGATGGAAATAGGTAAATACAAAGGCATATGGAACTAAGTACCCTTAAAGTACAACTACTGGAAAAATACAAGAATGACAGTACATAACATGTGACGAACGAAAGATGCCTACATTATAAATTATAAGTGCCCGTTCATACTTCTTAAATAAATACCCCGAATAAGAAAATGTGTAATTGTTTCGAAGAAATGGAAGTAGACGCAAAAATACTAAAACTTTATAGGAAGCGGTGACAAAGTTTTATATACTTTTTAACAGAAGAACAAAATATCAAAAGCGCATTGCTCACAGTTGCAGTCTCGAAGGACCAAAATTCTGCACACTCCAAAACAATATTACGTAGGTACCGTTGGTTTACATAAACTGAAGTTAGGTCATCAAAACGTGCACCCAGCTAAATCCTTAACGTTCCACGTGCAAACCAGGATAAACTTACACAGACAAGACACGTGTCCAAATCATTAAATTAAAAATAGTTGTTCTGAAGCACGTGCTCTCAAGAGAGCCTTAATGACTACGGGGCCTCATTAGCTTCGTAATGTGAAACCAAATCAGGTTAGTTCAGACCTTTACGTCTGCAGGAAGCCTGGGTCTAGAATAGACTCATTTAATATTATGGAAGTGAATTTATTTATAGGCTTGTTTAGCGCTATTCAGTGTTGTGAGTTTGTTTTGAACCTTCTTAGAAGAGTGTCAGTGTTCTTTTAGAAATGTTGATTTGATAGAGGATTTCTGTATGCTAAGAATTAATGACATAATTTGAAGATACCCATAATTAGCCGCTCATTAATCAAATCGACAATTAGACATCAGAAAATGGCTTGGTTATAGATACAGTTAAATGGTAAACCGGCCGAAAGTTGATAGTTTGTTGTTAAATATTTTATTGTTTTTCAAGTTGAAATAACTACTTCAATACAAAATAATAAAGTAAGCATACGTAATCTATCCATGGAGGGGTCGCAAATTAAACAATCCAAGCAAATTCAACGATACTATTGCACTTTCTTCTTGGCCTCAACAATGTAGATATAATAAGTGATCTATAAAAATCCATTAGGAGGTTGTAGTATATCGAATAACATTGCATATTTAGGTACGTACGTATGTATAGTATGCGCGGGTCTCGGAGACACTTAACCACTTTGTAGATAGGGAGACAACATCGTATCTTGGCACTTAACGCTACCTACAATAATAGCTAGACTTATATATAAGTGACGGCAAAATGTGAGGTATCTTGAACATTTACATAGTTGACATGATTATAATTTTACCTGAAGTATTTATATTACAATGCACTGAAATAATAGTTTTTTAGACTGTGGTCTCAAAATGATATTGATATACGCGCACACACACACACGTACACACAGACAAACTCACACAGACATACATGCATACACACACACATCAAACTTGAACAGAAAAAGCGGCCAACAAATTCATTATTTTTTTTTTTATAATTTTTATTGTTATTGTAAACTGGAATACCTAATACTTCACCTACCACTGCTATTTTTCCACCACCCAAAGGTAGACTTTGTGCAAAATGTAAATAATAAATAAATAAATACCCACTGTTGCTTACATTCGGTCGTTAGTAGTACCAATTGGCTACGAATCAATAAATTTTAATGTGCACTACAGCTGAGCAATTACCGTTTTTAAATACAATATACCAAGCAAAACCCAAACCTAATGACGGCTCAGAAAAATACCCATAAAGCTGTGTACAAAATACTTTTATTTACCACATCATGTTGGATAAATAAAGTGACATAACCAACTCCCAGAGAGTCAACAAGTCAACTTTTACAAATAGTGTATTATAGGTATAAATAAAATGCAAAAGGTGCACTTGGAAGTTTTCTTATTTGCATCGTGATTTCTGATATCAAAGTGTATCCGTAAGCTGTAGATTGAGTTTTACTCAAGTCGCTCAGAATCTACTTTATCGGAATCAGTGTAGCGAATATTTGCAATAATATTGTACATTTCTAAGCAAAAAACAGATTTTCTTGTTTTTTTAGTTCTTGTTACATGAATGAAAAGCGTTTATAAAGTTGTTTACGCTCTCACAGTTAAATGGAACATAATTATGACACTTTCATCACATGTAGCTTCTGCCACTGGTTATACATAAGTACAGAGAAATTACTTCAGGCACCTGATAAAAATAGCCCAAAGTAAGTTGCCTCTATCGACAATTAGGCTATTTTACTCTGAAATAATTTTTTAAACACAGCCAACGAGAGCTCGAACAAACAAACGAACAATGCACGCAGTGTTTCTTAGAAGAAATATCTTACTCCAACGCCTATTTAAATGAGTTTCTCTTACATACTTGAATATCATCAATACTCTAGCATTCTATGTAACATGCGACAATGTATTGTTATCGCGTTCTATATCACATTCATACTACAACGTACCTACCTGTGAAGACACGTTGATAGCTTTGTGAACTCCGCACAAACTTTATGTTATCTAACACAATGATACATAACGGATATGTCGTCAAAACTCATTTAACTATATACTGGGAAACATCCTTAACCATACCTTATACCTAGTGGTATTACAAAGCTTAATAGTTTGTGTGCTCAAAACGCGCTTAGCTCAGAAACCGATTTGAAAAATATCTTTCAGTGACAGATGCATCATTTCGTTTTTTAATCTATACTAATATTATAAAGAGGAAAACTTTGATTGTTTGGTTGTAATGGATAAACTCAAAAACTACTGGACCGTTTTTTAATATTCTTTCACCATTAGAAAGCTATATTATCTGCGAGTAACATAGGCTATATTTTATCCCGGTGCGAGCAGTAGCTCCCACGGGACGCGGGTGAAACCGCGGGAAAACGGCTAGTATTTTTATAAAAAAGATTTTGATGGATGGAAAAGAATGTGAGCATTCGCTTGTTTTGTCAAAGGAAACTGAGTACTTGCAATGATGGCGTGATACGACGTACCGGCCTTGATATGGAGGGTTACTTTTACAACTGCTTACACCATAATGTTGATATCAACAGGGGTAAAATAAGGGTGGTAAATTAAGTTTTTTTATGGTTCTGCTGACAATAATATTTTTGTGGGTATCTAAAGACAATCCGGTAGAGTAAAAGCGATATAAAATCGCCTAAAAATACCACGCTGTAATAGATGGGAGCCCTGGTCTCTAGATAATATTGGACTTTCAATATTAGAAGTCCAAAAACTCCTAACAGCCCAGTACTGAACAAAAAGTTTGAAAACTAAATCATTCTAGAACTTTGGAACGTGATTTCAAACGATTCTGCCACCTCCCTTGGAAAGTCCCTCATCTAACGACTGCCGACTAATTGTCACAATTACAGGCGACCTCTTGTCTTACAGCCTTTTACCTCCCGCCTCTAATGAGGTAGCTTAGGTAACGAACCTCATTTGATGGCGTTTTCAATAGTAGATGTGGCATATTTGTTGTTTTGCCTGTTGATAGTAGCACTGTCTATAGATTCGACGGCTATTTACTGTGTCATCAATACTAACCTAACTTGTTTTTTTAGGATTTAGTTCCCAAAGGTTAAAACAAGACCTCAGTTACTAAGACTTCGCTGTCAGGTTTGAGATGGAGAGAAGTCTTTCAACAGGTTGTATCTCATAAACCGTGACAGTTACTTATACAGTTGAAATTATCACCGATAATGTATTGCTGCTTCCGATGTAACAACAAATACCTACTGGAAAAATGGAAAAGAAAACATATTTCAATGGGCTCCCAACAAATTCGTTTTTTTGTCAAACTCCAGGTTAACAGTTAACTGAATCAAAAACCTGCCATTTTTTAACGCCGAATGCACATCCAACGATCTAAGCATTCTAAGCCACTGAAAAGAGATCCCCGTCTTCTCGTTCTAACAGCGTAACAATTGTGCTGGCTCCACGTCACGCCGGGGGCCGTTTTCTGAGGTCGTCCTTATGCTCTTGACGCGGCTCCCAGCTCCGCCAACCGTGAAATTAATTTCATCAAAAGCCCCTAATCTAATGCGAGTTTTAGTGTTCTCTAAAGTGCTAGTCTAGTGAATTTTATGTGTTAAATTGTTTTAGTATTTTTCAGGGTTATTTTATAATTATTTAAGGGGTTTTAATTAGAAAAATCAAATGTTGTATTAAATGGTAAAAGGAAAAATATTGATGTCATTACAAAAAAGTTAAACAGACGTCAAGACACGTATTTAAAAATTAAAAATTTTGAAAAACCCCCGACGGTAAAAATCTTATTGAAAAATAATAAAATAACTCAAAACCCCCGACTTAACCCAATTATATAGGAATATCCGTCAGGGGCTGCCATTAAACCAGCTAAAGGATTCCTAGTGTCGTGAATACAATTTTTGAAGAATTGTAGATGTTTAACGATGACATAAAATACACTCAATTAATTATTGAATTTTCATATAGAAAAGGCAGCCCCCGACGGTTATTCCTATATAATTGGGTTAAGTCGGGGGTTTTGAGTTATTTTATTATTTTTCAATAAGATTTTTACCGTCGGGGGTTTTTCAAAATTTTTAATTTTGCTTAATTTTATTTCAGACTTTTTAGAGAGCATATACGAATTATAGTCTACATAATATGTTATTGCAATATTATTTTGCACTGATTTTGTAGCGCCCTCTAGTGAGTTACTGGCGTAATTTTTATTATTTGGGAACATGCATTAAGCACGTACACATTGCTGATGAAAACAGAATTGTAATCAGACGTTTTGATTATATTGCAACATTGTTTGGCACTAATATTGTGGTGCCCCCTAGTGAGTTATAGCCATGACACCTATCTAAGAACATGAACTCATCGAACACAAAACCGTTATTGAAAACCGCATCAAAATCGGATCATTAGTTTAGAAGGTAGGTGGGAACATTACTGTTTTGCACTAAAATTGTGGCGCCCCCTAGTGAGCTACAGCCATGACACCTGTTTAAGAACGTGAACTCATGGAACACAAATCCGTTATTGAAAACTGTCTCAAAATCAGATCATTAGTTTAGAAGATAGGAGGGAACATTACTTTGCTGTTTTGCTCTAATATTGTGGCGCCCTCTAGTGAGTTACAGTCATGACACCTGTCTAAGAACATGAACTCATCCAACACAAATACGTTATTGAAAACCGCATCAAAATCAGATCATTAGTTTAGAAGATAGGAGGGAACATTACTTTGCTGTTTTGCCCTAATATTGTGGCGCCCTCTAGTGTGTTACAGTCATGACACCTATCTAAGAACATGAACTCATACAACACAAATACGTTATTGAAAACCGCATCAAAATCAGATCATTAGTTTAGAAGATAGGAGGGAACATTACTTTGCTGTTTGCCCTAATATTGTGGCGCCCTCTAGTGTGTTACAGTCATGACACCTATCTAAGAACATGAACTCATACAACACAAATACGTTATTGAAAACCGCATCAAAATCAGATCATTAGTTTAGAAGATAGGAGGGAACATTACTTTGCTGTTTGCCCTAATATTGTGGCGCCCTCTAGTGTGTTACAGTCATGACACCTATCTAAGAACATGAACTCATCCAACACAAATACGTTATTGAAAACCGCATCAAAATCAGATCATTAGTTTAGAAGATAGGAGGGAACATTACTTTGCTGTTTTGCCCTAATATTGTGGCGCCCCCTAGTGAGTTACAGTCATGACACCGGTCTAAGAACATGAACTCATCGAACTCAAATACGTTATTGAAAACCGCATCAAAATCAGATCATTAGTTTAGAAGATAGGAGGGAACATTACTTTGCACAAACGCACACACAAACACACAAACACACAAACGCACAAACGCACATCTCTCACCCTAAACGCATATACCTGCTCCGTTCCGTCGTGGGTAAAAAAACAAAAAACTTAAAACGTATCGAACGTCAGTTTACTTTTTGTAATACCTAACTCTACAAATCGAATTTGTTTAGTAGAATATTTTCTTGATGAAGTGGAAATATTCGTATTAAGAATAAATCGATTCAGTAGAACTTGAAAGAGCAACGGAGAGGTACCTACTGTTTGCAGAACCAGCAAAGTGCTCCGATATTTCAAATCACAAAATTAATTAGAGTAAGCTTAAACAGGACATTCCAACAACCAATGGATGCTTGGAAAGTGGAAGCCAATACGACCGGTTCTCACCGATCCAATTTTCGCCGAACTCACAAGAAGC
The DNA here is from genome assembly GCA_033682625.1 of Helicoverpa zea x Helicoverpa armigera. Taxonomy (NCBI): domain Eukaryota; kingdom Metazoa; phylum Arthropoda; class Insecta; order Lepidoptera; family Noctuidae; genus Helicoverpa; species Helicoverpa zea x Helicoverpa armigera. Next base: position 11,859,985 of record JAWIIS010000024.1, read on the forward strand.
CATAATGCGAACTGTCAGAAAAGTATGAACAGGGCGGAAAATAGACAGAAAGAGGTCACTTTTCCAGTTTCAGTTTTCTACTATCTCACACGTATCTTAAATATGATTTTAATAACCTGCATTGCGAAATAAAGAATTTGAATCTATACTACTATAATAAAGATAAATCATTTTTGGTTTGTACCCTAAAGGCTCCAAAACTACTGCACCAATATGAAAAAATCTTTCACTGTTGGAAAGCTACTCTTCCTGAATAACAAGGGCTATATTTTATATCAGTTATTCCACCGGGATGCGGGAAAACGGTCAGTACAAAAATACAACTGTAATTTTTTCAGTTGGTATGAAAACTTAATTCCAAATTAAAATAGCTTCAGCCATGTTAGTTAACAACTAAATTAAAAACAAACACGCTTCAGTCAGTCTTATCCATAATTAACTAGCGCCACTCGTACAAGTTCACAAAGCCGTTGGACTCAACAGGTGAGGCGAACGTTCTAGAATTATTACAAGCAGCGCCGCGGGGCGGGGTATGTTACGGTAATTACTTCATTAGCTTCTGTGGGAGAGGGACGGGGTAAAGGGGTAGGCAGAAGTGGTGTAGTTATTGAGAAACAGTTCATATTTGAATAAGTCAAAGGACTATTGCAGAAGGATCTATCACAGGTTTTTACGAAACGACAAAAAGATCTAAGGATTTTCTCTTATCGAAAAGATCGGACAAGAACCAGAAAAAGTGGTCCTGAATTAAGGATAATAGTCGAATATAATAATAAGTAATGTATGTATTGTTCTGCATATTACGGAAACGGATTGGGTAAATAGCCTGCTTCAAATAGGCTTGTATCAAAAATGTGAACATGGAAATATATATAATAAGATCAAATATTACGCAAACTCGAGCTCAGTACTGTAGTTTTCCACCAATATTCTATCATAACACAGTATAACCGAAAATGTTTTACGAGGAAATTAAAAGAAAGCATATCGTGGATACGATCGTAAAACCGCCTTTATTAATAACATGTTAAAACGGCTCATCCATTAACAGTTTAATTAAAAAGGCTAATTAATATACACACTTATCAACATCGGCTTAATGGGATGATTTTAATTTACTGTTATTTTATCATTATTGTCATCGATGTCAGCTTTTATAAATATTAATAGTGAAAATTGGCGAATTACGTTTCGTCCATGTCAAAATCTTAAAGGGGCGAATTTGCTTAGACCAAACGAACAAAGTAGGTAATAGAGTTAGAATATACCTTTTTCGCAGTATTTTTATTTTCCTTTTATTATTTACATTTATTTATTCCTAACAAGTTTAGCTTATGTAAACAGACGCAAAGCATTCTGTTGATGTTCTCTTTTAAAGAATTCGATAGGTGGGGATGCATAAGATTTCTTGTTGTGTCGAAAAGTTAGTTATACATATGCCCATTCGTGTCATTGTTATACATATGCCTCTTTAGTAAAACATTGAAAATAAGAAGACGTCCTCTTTTTGATGGGACAATAAAGTATCTACCCAGTAAAATTAAAAAGAAATGTCCATACTAAAACAGACGTATTAAAACCAAAATAAAATTAATGGCAAAACTAAATTAAAGCCGTTTCAAAGGGCGGTATCTAAAGGGCCCGACGGTGACATCTCGACCGCCATTTAATTTTGCCGCCAAATGAATTTGCGCGCGAAATGATATTACCTCGTGAATATTACGTTCTACCTTTTGGTTTGAGCTGATTTTGGGATTACGTGCTTATTGAATTTTAAGTACTTGTCTGAATTAATAAAGGCTTAAGTTGTTATTTTTTCCCCACAATTTCAGAGCTGTTCTGAGAATTCTTAGAACGCTTTCTCGGTAGCGGATTTTCAGCTCGGTTTTTCCTCGCAGCAGAGCTCGGTTGTTTTTGACGCATCCGGATAAAGAGTAGCTTATCTCTATGTATGTAGTATGTCTGTAAGCCACCACCTACCTCCATACACAACTGCATCTATAATGGATAAGTACACTCAGCGGCACGGAATCTGGCCCAAGCACATTTGGGCCTTATAACCATTATTTAAATGAAAAATCGGAATTTTTATTTTAAAATTGTTAAATTTACTCATTTTCCAAAAGAAAATGACTCACATACAACAGAATTGTGAGGATTTTCATTAATTTTCATTCAGTTAGAAAACAGAGTCCTTTACCGCAATAATCACCATAAACTTTTAAATTCAACATTTTTAACAAAACAGAAAGTTATCGAATTTTAATCATGGGTGTTTCTTCCTCTTGATCTGATGACTACCTGCATACGATCTGGCATGCTCTGGATGATGTTTTTTATCTCCACCTGAGAGATCTCCTCCCAGGCAGGTACCAGCGCGGTTTTCAATTCACTAAGAGTCCGTGGTGGGTTACGACTTGCTTGGACCTGTCTTTTAAGCATGTTCCAGACATGTTCTATAGGATTCATGGCTGGGTTTCTTGCAGGCCAGTCCAATTTTTGAATATCGACATCGAACAAGTAATCGGTTACGCAAAGAGCTGCGTGAGGTCGAGCATTGTCCTGCATTATACGAAATTCTTCGCTTCCTATGAATCCCTGACAGGGTAAAACATGATTTTGAAGGATCTCTTCAATATACCGCACTGTTTTCAGACGACTTTCGACAACCAATAATTCAGTACGGGCTTCTGAACTTATGCCTCGCCAAACCAAGATGGACCCACTATGAAAACCGAGTTTTTGCTCGGTAGTGGTGGGAAGAAACCATTCTCCGCTCTTTCTCCATTCACGTTTACGGCCGCCTGGAGCTCTTAAGACGACTCTGCATTCATCGGTCCATAAAATTTTACTCTATTAGTCATGCGTCCATTTTGCATGTTCTCTTGCAAACCTAAGTATGGCTATGCGATGGTGCGGGAGAAGTTCCGGGCCTCTAGTTGGTCTTCGAGCACGCAGATCCCGTTCCTCCATCCTTCTTCTTATTGTGCACTTACGGACATTGACTTATCTTGCTGTTTGCAAAGGCTGGCGTATCTCTAACGCAGTGAGAAACCGATTTTTCATTATTACACGTACGATAAATCGGTCGTCGTGCGAGGACGAACACCTTACATCCCATTTTCTGATCTTCTTGTGTAAAGGCCAGTCTGGTCATACATTTTCTATGCATATCTTTAACTTGTACGCGGTGCACATAAAGTTTCAACCATCTTCCGCTGCGTACGCCCTTGACGTCTTAGCATCACTACTTGAGCAACTTGAGCTGCAGTAAGGGTAATTTTCAAATCAAATTGTGAAAAAAGAGAAACAAAAAACGATCATAATCATTATTTTTTTTTGGAACGTGCTTAGTACTTCGGCAATTTCTATCTGAATTTAAACTTAACTTTCTGCTTTGTGTTCCAACAACGGAATCTGTTTCTAGTGTTATAAAACTTAAACAGACACACATTTTTCTGTATTTTACTTAACAATTACGAAAGGACTGACAATATGTCATATCAAATTAGATTTTACAACAGCTATCTGGACTGATATCTACTTGTGTTTGTTTGGGCCAAATTCCGTGCCGCTGAGTGTATATGAAAAAATTGGTTGATAACTTAGATAGAAACCTATATTTTTGCAAAGGATTGAGATATACTCATAGCATAAACCGACACTAGATCTATATTGATTAGCATAACGAAGCTGCATTACATTATTGAGCACACTTCACTATCGTATGCACACACTTCAACTACTTCAATCGAAATCCAACCTTAACCTCTTAAAATAAGGTCGAATATTCCTCCACTGGATACCTACAGCTTTGAGTGATCCATACTCAATTAATCCATGTATTAGTGTACTGTTAATATGCAAATTGAATCTTGATTAATTGCACGGTAACCTCTGATCACGTAGCGAGTAACAACAGGTTAAATACACAGTATTATGTGCAAATACGTGTTCTGAACACCTGTTAGGTAAGCAACTGACATAATTCAAGATACATAGCTTAACTCGCTATATAAAATATAAATACTTACAAGATTTATAGTTGGCCCAAGTGCACCGTCAACTTACACATCATATTTCTTAAAATATCTGTTCAATATGAAAGTTTACCATCTGTTTTCAAAGAAAACAGTTGTTTTACGAAAAACGAACGCTTATGTTTTGGGTGAACTTGGGTCTCATTAAGCATTTTCTATTTAAGGGTAACCTTTTCGAACAGGCCCGCAACCTCGTCAGGTATTAACAGAATCAATACTAAAATTATATATTTTATCAATAATGAAATCAATATAATTATATTATTATCTATACTAAAAATATACACATATTCAAGGATAGTTCTAGAATACTTGTTTCTGGCATCTATCAAAAGGAATTCCGTCTGTCAGTTCGGACATGTCATTGCTAAGCCGCTGAATCGAAATTGATGAGCTATGGATTAACCACATACTGAAGCAGTACATTTACTTAAGTATACGTGTAAATGGGATTATTAATAAGAAAAAATGTCTAGTGTTGCAAACGTAATATAAATATTTGGACATTTTGTAAATTAAAACCTTACATACTTAGTTAATATTTATAGTTTACACTCCAAATATTGTCATGAGTTGCCAAAAAACATACCAACGAAAAATACTCCCGCCTCTCGCTATAAGCCGAATCAAAAAACTTTTCGGCCTTGCAATAGTTGTGAACTACTTTTCAGCTCAAGATGAATTGAAACAGTAATTCGAAATGACATTTATATATACAGGGATGCTGTAATATTGAGCCTTTACAAGCCACAAAGAAAATTCCTTAAAGTCAACAAAGAGATGTAGGATCTTGAAATAAATGGAAGACATTAGAGGGAATAAGGATCCATTGTAGGAAGCTTCAAACCGGTGATTTGGTAAGGATAACAAGATTGTCTTTTTTCAAATGCAACTTTCAAGACGTGTTATGGTATATCACCCAGCCTACTATAAGTCAATTCCCTTTTTACAGATAGTGGTCTTAAGGCCATTTTTACCGACATCATAAATGTCCGTTTTTCTCTCACTTTGAATATTAAACTTGAATATTCATATTAAACAGTTAAATAAATAAGTTAAATAAGCTGACGTTTATGTTGTCTGTGTACTCGGACTTAAGCTTTTTCTTAAATAAAATATCTATTATTTATTTTAAAGTATCGCAACATTAACTAGAGTAAAAGTTCTTTTAAACTACTAGGTACACATAATTAGCTTAAAGTTGTAAATGAGAAACTGAACGTCGAAGTTTCTTAGGGTACATTTACAAACTAAAAAGTTTCTTAGGATGCATTTATACCAAACGAACTAAAAAATAGTACTAGAACAAGAGTATTCTTTCACAGAATTATAGCACTCTTTCCCCATAAAATTATTTTAATGTAAACAGACGTAGATCATTCTTTTGTTTTTCTCTCTAATAGCGAGTTGCACCATTTAACTATAAGGATTTTAACTAATCCATAACCAGCCGTGTACTTGCCACCCTTTCACACTAGCGGATTTTCCACGCGACAAATTTTTAGCACTCAGAGTTTGTCACGCGTAAATAAGCCGACCATGAAAGTCCACTAGTGTAATACTGCTGTTACAATTTAAACGCACCCTCAGAGCATCAAAGTAACTTTTTCCTTTCCTCTTCGCCGAGGTGTTAACAAAAAAGAACTCACAACTTTCAACTAAGAGGATTTGTTCAGTCCCACGGAGTAAGGAAAGATGAGCGGAGATGCCATAATGCAGGTAGGTCAGACGCCTTCGTCTAGGTCAAATACATATGGTGGACATGACCAAAGATCAGTTACGAGAACTAACGATGCGTTAGGGTTTTTTGAGACATCTTGGAGACAACGATTTTTAGAATTACAAAAAATGCGTTATAAAGAAGGCGTATAAGAACGAAGACAGTAACATTCCTCGTTCACCGCACACGCGCATTTTAGCGCGCTACTTTCTTAGGAGATTTTCCGTCATGGTACCTCCGCTATTCATTTTGTTCTCCATGTTCAGAACTGACTTCAACTGAAAGTTCTCTTGTAGTTTATATTAATTTACTTTAAATTCGCGTTAGACAGAGAAAATGATAAGAAACGTTTATATTATAAACTTAAACCAAATGGAGCTGTTAAAACAAGTTTTGTGTTTTAAAATTTGCTTTTACGACTTGTTACGGTAATTTACGAAAAATAAACGGGCTCTATAAATTGCATATTACTTAAGGGGTATAAAAAACCTGAGATATTTTTAGGTTTAATTTCTGTAATGGTTATGAAGTATGGCTATGTAAACTTGTAAGTTCTTCGAGCGCCAACGGCTGAACAGATTGTGATGAAACATCGCAGTAATATAGAAACATGAAAAGAAAATATTTTTAACTTTTTATCCTATCGTATTTCCCCCTGGACGCGAGTTGAACCGCGTAGGGAAATTAGAAAATATAGGTACATTTTCTTTAAACAAAACTTACCTAATCTATACTAATCGTATTTAAATCTCTCAAGATTATTCCGAGTTCGTTCTACGTCATTTCTGTCGGAAATTATAAATTAATCCCCACATCTTGCTTAGCAGAACGTAATTAGAATAACAAAGTAAGGAAAATTATTTCAATTATAATTTTTCGTACAATACAGGGTAAACTGACCAAATGAGAGAGAATTATATTATTATCTCTCGCCTATAGGTAGGTATAGGTATAAATATAAAATTGTCCCATTTAACAAAAAATACTTCATTATAACTTAACCTATTTTATAGTAACAAAAAAGTTAAACAGTTTTCTTAAACACGTGTCAATCGTCTGTTTAGCTTTTGTGTTAAAACATCACCAGTCTTCACCATTTTTTTTCACTAAAATTACACCTTATTTTTTATTTACAGCCTTACCATGACAGGGGAATAATTACAATAATAATCTATGTAGAACAAAATATTATGAGCCTGTAGGAACCTATTATAGCTTGGTAAAACCAGAGCTGTGTTGCCCTCCGGCTAGACATGGATTTCCAAGCTTACAAACGGATTTCTGACATTACATACCTATGTATAACCAGCCTATTTGAGGTTAAACCTCTTTTGTAATGGGATTTACTATCACAGAGTACAATGGAAGGGTAAAATTATAATATAATTAATAACAATATGATAAGATTTGGTAAGCTGTTGAATCGATTTGATTTTCAATCCGACACGACCGGAGAGAGATCAGATGCAATGAGTATATTGACGTGCTCTCAAATGCACGGGTGTATCAGCAACTTACAGACTTCGGGCTGCTTTATAAATTCAATTCCAATTCAATTTGTATTACTTAAAACCCACTAAGTGATTTCAGCCTTTCTATTATAAAGTTTGCGTCTTATTTGTGTGAATAAAATTGATTTTCTTTCTTTCTTTCTTCGTGGTCACTATCGAGGCAGTTGAAAACATTATTCTCAACGCCCATAAATTCTAGCAAAAATCCGATCACCTAACTAATAGTCCTCAGATCGCTGATGCTATTACTTCGGCCAATTTACTCCGAAGTAGCCATTACGTGGCTCCCCAGTAATGGATGGCCTCCTCGAACAGATTCTGTTGAGGAGCCAACCTATCCAGTTTGTGGCGGTCAATCATTCATCTTGGGAGTTGGGACTTACAATAGGTTACGTAGGTACGAGGCCGAAGATTGGAGAAAAGGGTTTCTTGCAATTAATTTGGGAAAAAATCTTGGAACTTTTTCTGTGATTTTTTGAGATTTCGATGGTCCCCATTAGACCCAAAATATGGCAACATAAAATATTACCTGCTTATATGCTTTTATCGTCCTATCGTGCCTATTAATTTTATTTGACCCTTGCGGGAATCGAGCTTGCAACAGGCAACACAGCAGCCTGATTGCTATCACTACGTTTTACATGCCGTCATTTTTCAATTCGGTAAAAAATGTTTTCAGTATAAATTGAAAAGTTGTGTACAATTTTTACCTACTACATACGTCTTCACTTTACTATTTATTTTGTTTTAAGTTTGATTAGGTTAAGCTACTTTCTAATACTTACAGCAATTCATTTACAAAAGCTATATTTACTAAACCAAATTACGGAAAAGAACAACCACAATTTGTTGCCTCCAATATAAAACCAATATTCATTAATTTAATGTTTGTTTCATCAAAACTTCCTATCAAAAACAACCAGTCCCCTAAATGTGCCAGTTTAGCTATACGGCCATTTTAATCAACATTACTGTGACATCTACCATTTTGGAACACGCCTTCAAAAACAAACTTAATTTGCACACCTCATCAAAAAACACATTCGAAATTGAACCTTATGTTTCTAAAATTAGGGGTGACCTGATTATTATTTGGGTGTTAAGTAAGGAGAGCATTTGGGCGTTGTGGAAGAGATTTCAGGTGGATTATGGAGGTGCGCTTTTAGTAACTTTCCGTACATTATATTAATAAATAGTTGAGCTGTTTATCAAAAGGGCTGGACATATAAAGCTTTCTTATAAAAGAAAAAGTGTCATTAAGTAGCTGTAAGTATGTATGTCATGACGTAAAAGCCTAAACGACTGAACCAATTTGGGTCAACAAGATGTCATTCGATTCGTTTTTTTGACAAGTAAGCAGGTTACATTGAGAGGCCAAGTGTATGATAGGTGATGTTCAAATTTGGACTGTCACAATTACAAGATTAGGTATATATTTGCTTGTACACTTATTGGACGTAATCTTAAGATTATTGCCAGGATACTGCAAAATCATCTTTTAATATTGCAGGTCAATAAGGGGCAAGTGTTTGCAGAATCTATATTACAACGTCAATCGGAAGGTCCGAGCCCTTCTCGATATTTAAATAAAACTTCTTTTTCATATATTCCACATAAAATATGTAAATATACCAGCATTATTACGAAACTTCAAAGACGTTATAAGCCCAAACTTAACTCGTCCCTTCTCAACAAAGAAAAAAACAACGAAACATTTCAGTTACCTAAATCCATTAACAATTCAGGACCCATAATAACAAACGAATAACGACTTTAGGCCATTAAGAACAGAGTCCAAAATGCAATCAAAACTAACCCTTGCCCGGAAAGAATAATAGTAGTTTCATGTACAGCCGAACCGCAATTTGTTTGAGTCAACAGAGGTCGGACATCGTTGGAAAATGGCCGCGAGGCGACTAATTACCGATGGTCTTTTAACGAAGTGCACCAACTATTGGCTATTATATCATACAGAATATTATATCGGGTGTGTCGTTCATAATCACATTAAATTAAATGCGTTAATATACTGGTTAATATATGTCGATTAACACAAAGATAAAAGAAAAATACGTAAAAATAAAAAAAATATTTTTTCAAACAAAGTAAATGGAATAAAAATGTGCAAAAATTAGAACACCATATAAAAGTCAGTCATTACAAACAACTGAAATTCTCCCTTGAAAACTGACAGCTGTCAACTGATCAAAACAAACGATACTCCTAACTTTATCTCTGCCATACACATGATGTTGTAAATTATAAAAACGAAAAATGACTCCTGTGGCTAAACCACTGAATGGATTAGGTTACTTTTTTTACAATTCGCCATAGAATATCATAAAGTATATGTGATTTGATTTAATGTGATTGTGAACGACACACCCGATATATCATTTATGTTTAAAAGAGGAACTTTTTATAAATTAACTGGAATATGGTTTAAAGCAGTTGTTTCTTATAATGAAGGACCATCAATTTCATTCGGGAACCTCTCAGGTTCAATAACTGGTTTTTAGAAAACAGAGAAAGGCCCCGTACTGTTTTCTTTGGAAATACGTCACAGTATACCACATATACAAGAATTGCAGTACATTTTTGTAGTTCCGAGTAGACTGTCTAGTTCCTGACAGCACGAATATTGCAAATATTTCCAGCGAAAAATCCAAAATGGCGGCAACTGGAGTTAAAATCTAGAAGTTTCCACACGTTCGGTGTTGTGACACGTGCCGATCTTAGAGACAGGTTTAAGAGCTTGTATTTCCATTGTATGATGTTTACTTTGCCAATGTCGAGAGAGAAATTGGTAGCAAAATTAATTTTAAATGAGATAACCATATCAATTATTCCATAAATCCAAGATGGATACGTAAACGTTCCGCTGAATCCAAAATGATCCAATTTAAAATTAATTTAGTATATTAATTCAGTTGGTCTGTTTCGTGTCCGAATGTCGTGTTGTCTCCAAAGCAAGTGGGTCAAGGTGCATCTGAGCGTAATCCTGCATCAACGATCGAAAACAAATGCAAGCCAATAATAAACTGGATCAGTGGAGTTTATTCAATTGATCGACTTATTTATCTCGGCTTATGTTGTAAGCTGGGGGTTAAAGTCTTGACTTTCGATGCAGCGTAGGACTGCTATCCTGTTGTTTAGATGAGATTCTTCGAAGATAATTGGAGTTCATGGAAATAATTATATTAGAAAAATATATGAACCAACTTAGCCCATTGCTTCTTGACTCAACTATTTACGTAAGTATTATGTCTGTTTCTGGATGTTTATTTTTCCATATTTTAATGGTAGCACGCGCTTACTTGCTAATCAATTTTATACTCAAACCAGAATCACTACCTCTAACTAACTAGCCCAGTCTAAAGTGGCAAGTCAAAGTCTACCTACTTTCGAAGCCAAACTTTAAGGTAACCATCGACTAACTCGTAACAACCACAGAACACGTCAATCTTGAAACTGATTAAATGGAAATGCAGGCAACGTGCGTGACATCGGTAGTTCAAGCTGTTGCTTTAGTAGTTTGACAACGTTCGGCTAAAGCAAGCTAGTCGATGTTTACCTTTAGCCTTCAAGTTGACATAGGTCGTGGTTGCGAAGAGTTCTTTTGATGCGTGGAACTCGAATATAGGTTATCCCTTGCTATGTCAGAGTCGAATCGTCGTCCTATTGAACTATGAGTGATTCGAAAAAGAGTACATCAGTGTTTGCGTGTGAGCCTGTTCAATTTAGAGTGAATGGGATTTGGAACGAACTCTAGTTTCATTTTAAAATATCTTCTTTTGTTCGTTCGTGTGGGGTGACCAGTTTCAAACACATGGATGATCAAAATTGGAGTTCTCAAAAATCCTTTTTCATCGTCTCTGATTTTTTTACGTCCACTATCTTTAGTGATAATGTCTTAAAAAATTCTAGACATTAATTTTATTACTAAACCAAAGCTTACTTAAAATACAAGTAGGTATACTTTGTTAACATTAAGGCAAGCGTAAAGCAAACACCTAGAGCCAGTATAAAGGAACCATTCACAGTGTTTACGAGTACTACACAGTTATATATCTAGCATATTGATGAACATTTTACGATTATTGCACTACAAACTGCTCATACTACACTTATTGTTCATAAAGATTACTGCATCACTAATGAAAGTGGGGCTTTCCATTGTTATCTGTTTAGGTGAAATGTTGGCGAAAATTGCACTTTATATGAAGATAAGAAATGAACGTTATAGACATGTATCAAAAAACAGCGTGAGTAGAACTAGTTATTCCCGCAGAACCCGGAAAAAAGTAGCCTATTTTTTTTTTTCTAATATATAAATAAATAGCTATACTTACTACGGTAAAGTTTCTTTAAAAAAACCATTCATTAGATACTTTTTGCGTGAATGAGTAGCAAACATCCACATATATATTGTGTGCTAACTAATATTGGACATATGATTGACTGGCTTGCATTGGCAATGATTTTCTCGTATGATCTCAAAATACATTTAAGTAACTATAGCCATAGGTAAGGAACTGACATTTTTAAACGTTACATTGTCATTTATGACTATCATTTCTACGAATAAAATATTAATTCCCTCTTGAATTCCATGAAAACATATTCTCTTTCCATTTATTCAAGCAATTAAAAACGCACGTGTCACATCAATATAGGAAAGCGGTTTATTTCAATGCACCGCAAAACACATTTGTTAATTGCATTCACTTAATCCCTTTTAGAAACAAATGCATATCATCATGTATCTTTGCCACGTGCTAACTCCCCGGGGAAAAGGACCAAACCTTGAATTATTAAATTGCTATAAAAGGAACGCACTTCAAAGATAAGTATCTTTATCTTTTGTTAAATTCTAATGTAATTGGAGTTCGGGTATCTTTTATTACAGGTCGGGTTTCATGCGGGTCTGTATTAGATTGTACTTTTGCTCGTTTTTTTTTTAACATTTACGGGTTTCGAGAGAACTCGAAATAATGTCGAGAATGGGGAACAGGATAAAAACAACCTTTAGGAAGATCATTATTTGTGGAAAAAATGTTTTTGTAATGGTATGTAAAATTAATGGGTAGGTTGGTTACGTTATACGTTAAAAATACATGCTCAAAATATTATTAGAATCTGTATAGGTACTGTTGGTATCAGTAAAAATTTTAGTTAACATAGTATTTTCGTTAAATTATGTTTTCATTCCGTTTGCTGTTCAATTAAATGAGTGAATAGATTTTGTGCCACATACGAAGTAACTTAATAATATTACCAAAATATTATATAAGAAAATCAGAAATGTAACATGGAAGTTGTGGCTATAAAAATACTTAAAAAAATAGTATATATAAAAGTATTTTTACAAGATTTATCAGGGCAGACCATGACAAGAACAATAAAAGGGAAGATCAAAAGACCAGTTTTTAAAAATCATCACAAAATTTACGAGTTTTAATAAAACGACGGGTCCTTTGAAGATTAATGATAAAAACCACCTTGACGCAGTACTATGTAGGTCTCAAAGTGATAATGATTAATTATAAAAACCGTCTTTTTTAGTACAAAACTTTTCTTTTATAGTCGTTTTCGTTAATAGGAAAATAATGGCAGATTTAATTCGTGATTTATATGCTAATTTGGTAGAAAATAATGGTCTTGTTTGTGGTGAGCCATAATTAAGCGATGAGTTATTGCAAATAAGTTAGCAAGCATGCAATAGTATCTATATTTATTGTGGTCTCTAGAAAATATAAATATTTTTGATCGCCCTATTTTTGTGAGTCTATATTTAAATGCAAATATAAAAATGTGGAAATTAATAATCTTCGAATAAATAACTAGTAATGAAGACGTATAGTAGTAGTAAACATTTGTAAACTATAAATCACAACAGGCTAGTATTTCGCTATGAAAACTAAACTCCATCCAAGATATCAAACATTGATAATATCAGTCGACAAATATGCGAAGCAACAGACAAGCTTTTCAGCGTACACAGCATCTTTCAATTTCAATAAAATAGGTCAAACAAATATTGGTTCTAATGCATTTTAACCCCTCGCCTAGAGACCAAAAGTGAATTCCGAAGGCGAAAGCGAGGCAAGCGACCAACAGAGAGTCGATACTGAGTTTTAAAAGTAAAAGTGCTCAAAACATGGCTGGTAATCATAACTCGGCGGAAATAAAGAATCATATGTTACCTCACATGATTTGAATATTACCATTCATTTATACATTACCATTAATTTGTCCGGTTAACCCGTTGTATGCCAGTTGTATGCCGCTGATATACACGGGACAAAATTGATTTTCTATTGTTTTATAAATCAGCGACACAAGCAGTTAATAACGTTCACTATCTCGTGAGTGACACAGTTTATAATGCCACCAAAAACGAATGACAACTTTATTAAATAAACAGTCCTATAAGCAAATGCTACGTAATTAAGTTGTATGATAATTTACGTATTGAAAACTTTTAAAACTCAGTACTGGGGCTCAGATCGTTACACGTTCGGGATGGCAGCATAGTGGCTTATTACCTAGCATCGTAGTTAACTTAGTCATTTCCCTTGCAGATAACACTAGGAGTGAAGTTATTTGAAGAAAATAGAATCCTCTAGAAATAGGGATCATTAGGGATTTGATGGCTATATTGAATGGCTTGTTATGAATGCAAGATAGGAGTATAGACGTCATAATATTGTGGCCCGGTTTTTATGATAGTCGTACTTATCTAACCAATAATATAATCAGGAGGAAACCTTTTTTTTGTTTGTTTGTACTGTAAAGACTCATTAAACTGCTGAACCGATTTGAAAAATCTTTCACGGCTAGAAAGCTACACTCTTCCCGAGTAGCATAGGCTATATTTAATCCCGGTTTGGGCAGTGGTTCCCACGGGACGCGAGTGAAACCACGGGAAATGCCTAGTTTCTTAATAAAATACTGCGACGTAATAATAAATTATAGTAAAATAAATATCGAAAACAAAAAGTAAAAAAAATATAGCATTACCAATCTCATAAGAACAACATCAATTTCAAAAAATAAAAACAAAACCTCAGGGAGGTCTGAATTTAAAAAAAATCTCTATTCTCCTGTCTGTCATTCACAGAACACCTTGTAAAGAAAATGGATCATTATTTTCAATACGAATTTTTGTAATACTTTGGAAAATATCTCGTTATGACAGTAAGGCGAAGAAAATTTAAATATCGGATTGAATTTGTGTCATTTTGGAAATCAAACTTTCTATCATATATGTATAAGCAGTCGCTTCTTGTAAAACATTGGTACACAGATACATATGCGCTAAGAATTATGGAAGTCGCCTCCAAGATTTTAGTTGGGAAAAGGCTCGGGAGCCCATTTTGAATTTTCACGAACAGACCATTTTCAGTTTTCAATAGGACTTAAATGTCTTCATTTTCTACAATTAATAAACATGGCATAGAACTACGTGTACAACATATTTTTAAATAACAAATTTAAGTAACAATTTATAGTATGCCATACAATTGCTATGTTATTGCAATGTGTCATATTTCTATTGAGTCAATATTTTGTCTATAGCAAGTTGAGTCACGTTAATGTCATCGTTCCATTCACAAGCTAGTCTATGACTCAGGATAATACAATTTTCATTAGTTGAACATTTCTTGAATCGGTTCATTAAACATACATTTTTATATCTATAAAAGACGCAGGCTTTCACGTTAATCTTCAGGAGATTTCTAAGAAACTTGAAAATAGTCTCTCGCATAAAGTATTCATTTAAGTGGAGTATTGTTTTAAGATGGAACAAACGAGCATGTTTTATTTTAAGATATAATATGATTTTTTCTATGTATAAAAATAATACAGTTTTAATGTATGCGTGTATTAAAATTACTTTTATATTTTAGTATGAGATCAAAAAGGCAACCCATAATAAATTATGAACAAAACCTTTGTCAAACAAACTCAAAGTAAACAAAAAAAGGTATTAAACCATAGGGTTATTTCATTACCTTACGCAACCAAAACTTCAGCTATTTAATTTCGAATTTCGAACGTAACTCGTTACGTCACGTTTTTTTAATGAAATTTGATTTACGTTCGCGTTTAGAAATTACTTTGGTTTAGTTTTTGTTTCGTATTCCAATTTCGAAATTATATACAAACACGGCCATGGCTATGGGCTGTTTAATCAAGATATTAAAGGTTGAGGATCAAAGGAGTTTTTGTTACCGTTTGTAATGGCCGCTCGCTTGATTATATTCTGCTTTTTGCTTATTTTGTACATTAGTTTCAGTGGCACGGGATAAATTAATGTAAATAATTTGTTTCGTAATAAAAGCTAAATTGGGAATATTCTTGGTAATTAAATTTGTTTCTTGATTTAGTGAATAAATGTTTTATTAGTAAAGTTTTGGCTTAAAGGAATATTGGTCCTTTGTACTAACGTAATCTTATTTAGGTATACCTACAAAGTTATTCTGGCTCCAAGCCTAAAGGTTACCTCTAAATTCCATTGGGATATTGTTATATATAACCTGTAGGAAATAACAAATTAAATATAATATAAGCTTCATTTTCTTTATTGTCATCATATCATTAGGAGGTGTAACGACTTACAAACTTTTTCGATTCCGTTTAGGTACTTATGGAAAATGATAGTATTTGCTGACCTTTTCTAGTAGAACAAACATTAGCTTCATCCGTATAAAAGAAGACACCTGAATACGTGATTAAAAATAAGAAGAAAGAAACTTGTATAAAATTAAATTCCGAAAAACGAACAAAAAAACAACTTCCGATGAACCTATGCTACCAACCACAAAAACACTAAATACAAACAAAGGTACCAAATGTCCAAACATCATACTAATTCAATTACAATTTGCATTAATAATTTTCGAATACCAAATTCCAAATTGAATCTACCAAATTAAATTGTCACCAGTCGAACAATATTGTCAAGTACGATACGCCGCCATATTTACGTTCCATATTTGAATTTGAAATTTGACGTGCCCATTTGTATTTCTGAGTTCTAATGTCAAATTAATAATTTAGTATTCCATTTATAAATTATTACGGTCCGTATAAAATAAGTTTTAATAGTATTAAAACTTTCATTTGTTTCGTTCGAAAACTTGTAAAGAGCTTTGTTGATTTATTAGAAAGTTTTTTTTTTGTACAATGCGTAGGTATTTCATGTTTGATATCACCTTTTTTGAAGTATTTTTTTTTTATGTTATTCTCTATGTTTCTTCTTTTTGGTCCTTTTAACCGCGAAATATATCTGTGTGAAACAGTACGTTCACTTAAAGACGCATTTTAATAAGTCCATTATTTTCAAAGCTTAGTTCTTACTAAGCCATTCTTTTGTTATCATAAAAGATAAGACATAAGCCCTATCTTAGGTTTAAAATATGAAACAAAAAGTAATTTCGCAGAGTGAATCTATGCTAGCACTTCTGACTCTAGTGCTCCACATTTTTATTATAAAAGCACCTTTGTATTTTTCATTTGTCGCAGTGCAAGTGCTAACATAAATTCTGATAAAAGAAAGACGTGGTTTTCTTACGTAGAATAAACTCAAACTCCAAATATTTATTTTATTTTAAGGTATATCATGTGGTCTTAAACAATAAGCACAACTTAACAGCCTTTTTCAGGCGTTGCAATTATATGTTTACTACAATTTGAATTTAGGTAATAATTGAAACAAGTAAAAAATATGTTTAAAGTTATGCTTGATGATTATTATAAAAGGTTTATAAAACATCTGCACATAAACACTTATAAAGTTACAATAATTGTTTCTAAATGTTATTGATATGATCGTATTTGGCCCTTTTTTATTTTCCTTTGAGATGAAAGTAAAGTAAAATTTGACTTACTTCTTAAATCCAGCTGATCGGCACAGCACAGCAAAAAAATTGTGCAAGAGTTATCAAAATAAAAACCAGGTCAGTTTTACGAAGAAACACTCACACCACACACAAAACATTTAGAAAAGGCATACTTAACACGAAGATCACTTTTAAGGCATACTTTATTGCGAAATAGAATTTTTAAGATAGATTTTCATTAAAGATTTTTAGATTTATATATCGCACTGTTTTTCGATGCGACCGACATAGAGCGAGCGTGTGTCCGTCGCAGCGCCGAAAGCGCGACTGGCGATGTCTAGGCGGGCGAGGCGCCGAGCAGTCTCGGGAAAGCAGGTGTACGCCACTGACATACACAATCGTGGATGAGCCAACATAAATAGGGATGACACTGCTGCTATCTCTTCTACGCTCACTCTCGCAGCTCGTATAGGCGGAGATAGAAAGAGATAGCGATATAAAGCGTAGCTGTAGTACTCTAGCGTATCTAGTAAACGGTAGGCTTTTGTCTCCGCCCCGCTACGCGCTACGCCGCTACGGCGCTACGCGGCTACAGCCTGCGTATAAATATTTAAGTTGGGAGTGTATTTAAGCACAGTGAACAGGCATTATTTAGGTGCGAGGGTCAACATTATCACTTATTCAAGTGATGAGAATCATTATAGACTGCTTAGTTTAAATGAGAAAGGTTTTAAGTACGTGAAAAGGTCAAAAACTAAACAAGTTTATTTTTAGGATGAACAAGGTGTGAAGTCAATTAGTTATAAATACATGCGTGTAATCGCGTGAGGGTTGCTCACAGTTTACCACCCTTCATTCTTGATTAGAATGACAGATTTTAGTTAGGCTGGAAAAAAGGCTGAAAAATACCATAACCTTTTATAATTTATAATAAATGATTTTCGTTATCATATGACTCCATTTTACTTAACAAAACCTATTGACACAGTGGCTCACAACACCCTTACAACTTCGTACTTAAAACGGGTATTTCCGAACGTAGGCGCCACCGTGGGCCGAACCTAGTATAACACAAATAAGCTCTAATTCTCGAATTCATCGAAATCAGAACGGAAATAGCGCTAAGTGGACCAAATAAGGTCAAATGTATGCACTAAGTTATCTCCAGACGGTCCCACTTCGTATGTAGGTGAACTGTTGAACTGTCACACTTGACCACAGAGTAAGAAACAAGCGGAGATGCCATAATGCAGGTAGGTCTTATAGGTTAAATTCGTACGGTGGGTCCAACAAGTGGTGGTATCAATCAGTTACGAGTGAACTAACGAGGCGTTTCTGTTCTTTGAAATATCTGTTAACGACTTTTGGTATTATAAATAATGGTCGGGTCCAAAGGTGTATGAAGGCGAAAACAGTAACGTTTCCTCCCGCATTTTGGCGCACTACTTTCTTATGCGATTTTAAGTTATGGCACCTCCGCTAGTCATTTCGTTCTCCATGGACTTGGCATTTTATATTTGTGAACTGAAACTAGAAAATCTATTTAGAGGTATCAGTTAGAATTTTTAGATTCATTGAAATAGTTTTCTATTTGGGTTTTCTTGAATGGCAGGCACGAGTCGCATTTTGTGGCAGCGGTTGAAAATAGGTTGGGATCACGGAGGACAGAAGACTAGCGGAGATGCCCTAAAGCAGGTAGGTCACGCGCCTTCAGGTAGGTCAAATACGTCACGACTACGTCACGGCAGGCGTGGATGGACAACGCCCACATACCGTCCTTCACTTCAAATTGACATCTTGTCATCTAGTCGTATTTTACCACAATTTGAATATATTTTATTTTTTATTTGATAAAAACGATGAAGTGTGCTGTTATAAATTGTAGAAATTGCTCAGGATCCAAACTCAAACATACTGACAGGATAACATTTCACGTGTAAGTAATATTTTAACTCTAAAACATATTTTTTGCTAGAGACATCTGTCGTCGAATAGCTGAATTTTTAGAAGTTTTTAGTGAGTTTGTATTATTTTCGTATCAATGCATACTATTAGTACCAATTTTGGCTAAAATAGCAGCTTCATTTTTACTTGCATGCTAAAAGCTTTTTTATACCTTATTTACCAACCAAAACAAATAAAAAAACATGAAATTTAAAAATTTTTAAAATACGCCATCTTTCGGTAAGTAGTTGACTTAATATTTGAAGTAAAATTGCGTTCGTCAGGCCAGATAGACCACGTTGCAATAATAATAAGTATTAATTTATGAAAATATTATTTCATAAATTAATTATTATTTCCTTTTTTAGATTTCCCGTTAACCATGATATAAGAAACACATGGATACGCATCATAAATAAACCAAACTGGATACCTACGAAATATTCCAAAATATGTTCCATACATTTTGAAGAAACTGATTTCTATGAAACAAACTGATTTTTGGAAGGCGAACGTGGGGCTAAAGCCAACACGCTGAAGCCCTTTAGAGACAACTTTAATGAAATGGCAACACAAAACCGACGATTATCCCTGTATACACTATAGAAATGTACCCAAGGACAATCCCCGGTTCTGTGTTAAACTATTGCTAATTATGGAATAAAATTAACTACTAGGGCTATTGGGATGGGATGCTAATGGACTGGAAATGGGGATAATTATGGTACTATGGCACCTGCCGATAACAATATTTGCACACGTAAAAATGGCAGGTGGAGACTTATTATTTTACGAAAAATAATAATCACGTAACCTAAATCCAATATGGCGGCCGTCCCAAAGTGGCGGATTGGCTAATGAAATGCAGCCCTATGAATTCGGTATGAAAAATAAAAATAATAGTTAGTAGTTAATAGTTAGCTATTATTTTTTACCTTTACAAGTGGTTCAGCCACCTTGATGGTTATGCGTTCAAAACTACAGATGTAGTTTTATCAGTGTTACCAGTCGTAGAAAATTCAATCACCCATACTTAAAAGAGGTTTTATTTGAAAGCTACAATTATTTTAAAAATTATCATAACATGTTTTTGTTGAAGATTACTCGATAAGTGAATATGAATATCTTTGTTATGATGGATGAACAAGGATGTTCCTGTCTATAGCTTTGTAGAATATTTTTCTGTTAATACCTACTGTGTTATTTTAAATAAAACTTTTTACGAAAATTTTTACACATTTATTTATCTTGATCCTCAGCGATATTTAACGTATATCTCTCTTCGCTTACACACTTTTTGACTGTACTTTTACTCAGGATAACATTCGACGCACATAAAATACCTCAACTAGTGGATGCGTCAATATGATATAGTTGTGAAAATTCTAATTTGAATAACGCTGTCCCTAAAATGTTTAATAAAATTTCCATTGTTCTTGGTGAATTTCATAATATGGCAACATCGAAAAGAACAACAGTCATCATCAGTAAGGTTCTAGAACAAAAAGAACAAATTTTCGTGCTTGTGACGCCATAGTGGCTAGTAGACGAACTAACACAATGACATAAGTTGATACTTAAGTAACACCATGGGGGTATTTTAGACCCGTGGTGAATAAAAATGATTTTTAATCGAGTCTCCGTTTAATGGTTCCTAGTAGAATCATACCTATTTCATTTCTGAGCGGGTAAATGAATTGTTGTGGGGCAAGTTCTCTGCACCCGATAATACTTGTATAAGTATTATTTTTCTAACTTTTTTTATCTCTCTCTTTTTCTTTGGTCATTTCAAATGAATGCTTCTTCAAACTTTCTAATTCAATTACTATTTGTAAAGAATTATTAAGTTTGAGTATTTACTTCACTTTTTAGTGGTCGGTGTTAGTTTAGGGTTAGACCTTAATTGTCCTATTCCACACTAGATGGATTTACAAAAAATGGGTGGCTTCCCATAAAAGGCGTATAAGGGTGGAGCACGGGTGGAGCCAGTAACGTTCCTCGTCCCCCGCTCACCCGAATTTTGGCGCGTTGCTTTGTTAGGATATTTTACGTTAGGGCACCTCCGCTAGTCTTCTGTCCTCCGTGGTTGGGATTCAATTTGTAAATATTTGAGAATGCTACAGGCCAGTGACATTTTCGCTGAGTCTTTTAGTTTTGATTTTCAACAAGTTTTTTAAATATATGTACTTCATTGCATTTTTTTTGTCAATTAATACGCATGTAACACGATATCGCTGTCCACACAATTTGCGCCGTTACCGTTGGGGATAAGTTTTACCTCCTATAATTACTTTAGAACATAAGAGTTACGTTAAGTACATAAGAGGAAGAAATTACTAAATATTGTTTTATGTAGGATACATTAAACGCGATATAAAAAAACAAAGATGAGTGTTTCTTTCTCTCTGCACTAAACAACATCACTGTTGAAATTCACGACATCAATAAGCCTATTCAATGTAAAGTCACAGAGTTTTCTCTACACATGAAAAACTAACTTAACTCCGCATGTTTTTGTTAACATTGAAGTCATTGTAAACAACCAGACGAATCAAATAATAATTGAATAATAAACATAATACCCAGTATCACAAAGTTAGCGTCCCGCATCAATCATTATTCGTAAAGAATTAAGATTGATCGCCCGTTGACATCCCTTGTAAGCGAATAATCCCGAGCCATGGCCGATGACAGAATAATTATATTGTTATAATAACCTACGTAAACACAGCTGTAAAAGATCATTTTTGGGTTCATGCCACTGAGGGTAAAAGGACCAAAATGTTGATAATGAAGGACCAAGTTTGAAAACTCTTGATTTTTCTTTTCTAGATGGTATATTATAAATGCAAAAAAAAACATTTTTAAATATTTAAGCAGTTTCAATTAAGTATCTCAATTGGTTCACCTGTTTAAGAGCTAAAGTACCACAAATAGACAGACACACATAGCGGTTAAACTCATAACAACGCTCTTTTTACAACTAAAAATACTACTAGAAAAAGTTTTATGACACAAAATCGATAAAACCATAGTGTTATACAGTATGGCTACAATTCAAACACAAATGCATATTTCAACGAAACCCATTAGTTGAGCGAACAACTACCATACATTTCACCGATATTTACTTACTAACCACATACATTGTTTTTCGATACATGCTGTTTTTTTTTTTTTTAAAGACATCTTTAGTAATGTTGATTACGGCGTAGTAAAGCGTAGCGCGTAGCAACAAGGCCTACACAGCAAAGCCTACGTGCTATAACCAAGTGACTACACGCTCACTCATCTTTCGAATTATTTAGCTGGTATACAAAACCAGATAATATATAAAGCTTTATAAATAAAAATCTCATTATAAATCTAATTGAACGCACGCGTTATCCCGCCACAGCATCCCTAGCAGCGAGATGTTCCACTTACGTCAATCTCGGAAATTACTACGGCGGCCATCTTGAAAAGTTTGTATATTACAATATTTTGTCGTTGACTATAGAAAAGGTACAACTAGAAAGTTTATTTGTTTGAACGTGTAAATGCATTACAAAAACAACCAAATTATTTTAAACCATTTTTATATAAGTATAGTCTTTCATAAATATTATAATAATGTTTTATGAAAGACCGGATAAAGTAAGGTTGGCCAAGAATCTCGTGCGTGGGCGAGTGACACAGCGGGGCACACCTAGTTATAAAGTATACCTGTATATTTATGTAAAACGAATTCTCCATTATATTATGGTAATAATATATTGTATGAGGAAATTGGTTTGAACAACGAAACAAAATATGTGATAGGGAATAAGAAAAAATAAGCATCTTTTGTTATACTTCTAGTTCGTTGACTACATTTTCGTAGGTAGCTATTATTTTAACAATGGCAACGGCAATGGTGGCAATAGGCAGGTCATATTGCTCGCAGAGCAGATGGCCGATGGGGTCGAAAAGTGCTGGAGTGGAGACCACGGACTAGCAAGCGCAGCGTCTTCCGGCGACCTTATAATGGTCGCTGCACACAGCGGGCGGGGCGCGACGGGACGGGACGGCGACGCGACGGTGAGCAGTTGTAATGTACTAGATATTACGGAGGCCGCCACACAGACCCGTCCCGCTCGGCGCGACGCGACGCGACGATCTAGTACATTGTGTCACGTCGCCGTCCCGTCCCGTCGCGCCCCGCCCGCTGTGTGCAGAGACCATAAAGGTCGCCGGAAGACGCTGGATGCAGGTCGCCTCCAACAGGTATCAGTGGAGATCTCAGGGGAAGGCCTATGTTGAGATGATGACGATGATATTATTATTTTAATCAAATGAAGTCAAGAAAATATGATATACAGTACCGAACGTACTAGACTTATTGTCAAGTTTAAGTTAGAATACAATAACAAGTCTTTGTTGGATGATACATACATAGTTATGCACACAAGAGTTGACAAGAGTGGTGACATGAAGTAAACATGTCACATATTCTAGCAAAAGAAAAACAACTTCTCTCTAAAATAAACTAAATACAACGTCTATTTAAAATCATTTTTGTGCGGCACTATGTCGCACACAAAGTCTTCTTGGTCTACTCGGCTTACAAAACTGTTAAAAATTAGCATTTCTTGTATGTCTGAGAAACTCCAACTTCTGTGCTTGAACATACGCTAGCATTTCTTGTTTACCACAAAATGTTCTAATATGTAATATACGGTTTATGTAAAATACGAATAAGGTATTCATAATTTTTCTTTATCCTGGCTGAACCATTTAACATTACTAAACCATTTCCTTTTTGGGAAGTCGGTTAATAATATAGCAAGCTTAAAGCTACTCCACTGACCTCCTTCTCCTTGGCATAGTAGAGCGTGCGCCCGCGCAGCCTGAAGTACCGGCGCTGCCATCGCTGGAAGCTGCGCGTCTGCTTCATCAGGTAACCCTCCTTGACCACCGGCTGTAGACAAACAGGCTGGCATTACGTTGTGGTTGAAAGAAAGAGTTTTACTAATGTTAAATAAGGTATATGTGGTGAAGGGTAAAATTAGAAAAATCAGGACAGATTATCGTCTAAATGGTAATATTCTATAGTGTACCGATTTAGTATTTTTTACATAGAACGTGAGATGGAGTTAAGATGACTTGAGCCTAATATAGCATAGGTACCATTCCCGAAACCAATAGTACCTACATAAATATGTTCCTTATGAATTAGAACATAGCATGTTCAGCAGTGGACGCCTGAGGTGACGATAAATCTCCCGAAGTGGATATATCCAGTACCTACTGGGAATGTCCCTAAAAACGTATAGGACTCAAAACTATATTCAGCAAACTACTTGCATTTGCCCAATTAAAGTGCTTTTAAAAATACCTCTCAAAATACCGTAGCTAAGCATACTAACAAAGGTACTAAACAAATGAACTGAAAGCAGATTTCAGCAGCGCTGTCTCACGGGATCATCCCGATTGGCGTTAAAGCGCTTAACGTCAACCGCTCAGGGAGATACCAGAGAGAATATTTTGACATTTCACGTGAACACATCGTTAGTAAGACTATGGGTTTTAGGAAAAATAATGAAGATGATAATAAGTGATGATGTGTACACATGCATTATAGTCATGTGATGCTTTTGCGCATTATTTTTAAGTGTGGATGACTACCAGAAATAACAATAAATGGTGATTAAATACCACGATAAATTTTCATACCGAGTCGATGTCAACTGGAGACCCGTTATAGTTTTAAAATAGTGAAAAATGCTTTTCGATAGGTTTTTGAATATATCCAAAAATGCTTACTTATGCGTATTAGTTATACGCATAAGTAAGCATTTTTGGTTTAGCACTTTAACTTAAACTATTAATTCGCGACATGTTACTGTTACTGTTACAGCCTTTTTGTCGTCCCACTGCTGGGCACAGGCCTCCTCTCACACGGAGAATTCGCGACATATTAAATTACAATTTATTTCAATTCTAGTAAATAAAATGAGATTTACATTTCCTCTTCAAAAGTCCAGACGACTTCTTAATACCACGTGAACGCAACCGTGCGGAAAACTTAGCTAGACACGCGGAATTAAAAAGAAAAATGGCGGAATCTGTTTGTGACACTTCAGTATTAATAACGCGTTTAAAACTGGGATAGATTGAGGAGATATTTTTTGCCCAGCGATTGGTAGTTTAACGTTTTTTTTTATGGGAAATCATCAAATGACCCCTCCCGCTGTGGATACGGGATGAGTGAGTGTCAGACGATTACTGACTAAACCCACCATGTTCCTGCTTAAGCCCTTGATGTACCAGGGCCGTGGTAACTCTTTCGAACTATCATAATGACATATGTGTTGTGTATGAATACATGACGACACGAATGACATGTGTGTATGAAAGTAAAGATCTCTGTCAATTGGAACTAAAACAGGATTTCTCTTCATCCTTCATGCTAGCATATAAAAATGTATTTAATATACAATATCCATCATCGTCTCCTTTATTTTATAACCATGCGATTCAAAGCCTCAATCACTGCAACAGAACTCTGTATACTTTTTACCGACGAATAAAGAAAACGTAAATAGCAAATTGCATAAAATAAAAATGCACCGAGCACAGTGCAAAATACAATTTTATTTGCGCAATAACTTCAACATGGAGTTCCTCTAATTTTATATTTAACGCGAATAAAATATAGCATCAAAGTTCGATTCATGGAATCGGTCCTTTGATATTTTCGATACGAATCATTTTGTAGAGAAATACTTATTTCTTCTAAATTGCCGATATTAGCAATTTTCAAGCTTAAAATCACTGAAAAAATAAAACTATTGGTATTGAAAAAAAACATAATCTAGTGTATCAGATTAATGTAAATTTTAAGATAACCGTTTCGTCTTTATACTCGTGAAATATACAAAGTGTCCTCGAAAGAAAAGGATTCAAGGCTAAGAGCTGTCAACGAACTTATGATATTTACTGGATACGAAGCGTTCTTAATTATACTTAACAACGTAAAAACTAAAAAATACTAATAAAACTACTTCAAAATTCCGTCACTATCCGGCCATTTTCCCTCTTATTAAACGCTCAATTATTCACAAACCTTTCGCCTAAACAAATAAAACTCACGTTCGGAATAAGAAAGACCCCTTGAAGGTTACTCGTACCGTTTTTAATCTTAACACAAAGGACACGAATACTTAATTAGCTCCACAGAAAGTTGACGATAAAATCATGTCCATGGAGAACAAAATGACTAGCGGAGGTGCCATAACGAAAATTCTCCTAAGAAAGTAGCGCGACAAAATGCGGGTGAGTATGGGACCAAGAACGTTACTATTTCCGCCCTTATAAGCCTTCTTTGGACCCGACCATTTTCCGTAATACCAAAAATCATTGACAGATGTCTCAAAGAACCTGAACGCCTCGGTAGTTCACTCGTAAGTGATTTCGGTCATGCTATGGACCGTCATGACCTAAGAGAAGGAGCCTGACCTACCTGCACTATGGCATCTCCGCTCATCTTTCCTCACTCCGTGATCATGTCTAACACTTTGAGGACATCGAAAGCTAAGGCGTTTGTAAGCGGAGAATTCGCGACGCCTATAATTTATGTTGGTGTAACTTTGAGCTTTCTATACTGAGATTTAAAGGTAAACAAGGTAAATGAAGTTCTTAGGGAATTATTATAATTAGTTAGTTATAATTATTTCTGGCAAAGTGGGCCTTGCTGACAATATAAGCGTGTCTGAGTGCGTACACATAGGTATTTAGGTAATCTATATTTCCTCACTCTCATTGTCCTTTTGAAACAATCGGGGGTTTCCTGTGTACCTATTTAGTTCAGAAAACGATCTACCAACAGGGCGACCAAGTCATAGCAAGACTAAAGAAATACAAAAGTCTTCTAAATAGGTACTTCATGTTTATTTATTCCACGAAATAAAATCATTTTTAAACGGCTGTTACGTCATAGCAATAAAACATTTTAAAATTAAAATTAATAAAACGGGTACAAAGGGCCGCGGTGCCACAATAATTTCTATTCCGACCATAATTCATTTGAAAGCGTAGAATTTTTGCCGCTTAATTAATAAACGAGGAATAAAACCTTCGTGGTGGCTGAATACCAACGGCTGGTCGGAACGAACCATAGTGTTTATTTTAATGAACGCGATTTTTTTTAACTAAGACTGGCTATAAATTTAATAAGAAAGGAAATTGGTTGTGATTAGTTGATTATAATAACTTAATAACAAAGAATTTGTTTTACAGCGTATTTTTCGCTCGATTTTTTAAGCCCTATACATCGTTAGCAACATCATTTGAATCGGTAGTTGTCGTGAAAATCCTGTAGTATGAAAACGAATAAAAAAAATATTCAAGAGTGGTTTGGACTATGAATTTGCTACATAACGTATTATATCAACGGGGATGGGTTTGTTTCACAAGACTGCTACTACAAAAAGGCTTTTGATCTACAACTGTACAATACCGGACAGGACTCTTTAAAAAACCTATCTTTTCCACCACTATACAAATAACTACATTGGTAGCTTTTAAATCTCTTACGAAGAAAAAAAGTATTCCGTACTTGGTTTCATTTATACGCTAGTTGTATTGTTCTGTAAAAAACCTTTTGTCTAAAATGTACTGCCACGTACAGTAAGAATGAAAAGTGTTCAAACAAAAGTAGTGGTTTTAATCGTCACTGCCTCGCTTGCAGTAATTAAACATCTTCGTCCTCATAGTACCGTCTAGAGGAATATTACGTAGTTACATAAGTACTGCTTTACATTATGTGAACTTATTTTCAGGATTTTTTTCTTTATATTTTTTTTATTTGGTGGGAAACCATCAAATTACCCCTCCTGTTGTGGGTGCAGCGTGATGGAGTGTCAAACTTTTATTGACCGAAATCCACTATGAACCTTCTGGAGTTACTTGTGTACCAGGGCCGCTTTCGAACCACCCAGCAGCCCGCAGTTTCTACAGTAGGTACTAATGTTATGAAAAGGTAATTCTACCTTTCTTTACATGAATTCTTATGATGTTCTAGGGTTCTAATCTCTGCAATACTGAACTAATTTTGTTAAATTTTATTTTGGTGTGGAAAGTAGGGACGTGGTCAAAACTGCGGAAACGCTAGTAGGATATAAATTGCACCCGTGCGAAGAAGTGGCTCGTTATTTTAATTTATTATTACGTGATGAGAAAACTTGCACCCCTTTTAAAATTTTCCTAGAACACGGGAAGCTAAAATGCTATTATATAATTTAAAGTTTAATATTTTTAAGAATAATGAGGGCACTTGTTATTTTCCGCATACTAAGGGTCTAATTAATTGTCTTTCTCGAGTACCAATTACTAGAACCTTGAACTATTTTCATTAAAATCAAGTGTACGTAACAAAATCAAAATTACAAATCAAATTCCCAAATATCATCGACTAGCCAAAGCTATACTTATCACACAAAATTGCCCCGCTTATTGCACCTAACATATTCGCAGTTGCACCCACTCGAAACAACGGAGCAACATACAGCCCATTACATCGTGCTCGCGGTCACAAGAGCACTCAGCGCAACGAACAACGTTGTAGGAAATGTGCTCGAGTGTGTTCAACGTGTTACTACATTTGGGAATGTGGAAATACTGTGTTGGGATTCTTTTCTGTTGTACATTTTCCGTTATTTTTCACAAATTGAAAGTATTAAATCAAAACGTACATCTTTGGCAGGTTATAACGTGTGTAGAGAAAGGCGAGAAAGTCTGACAATGATCTTACCATAGCGTTATTGTTGGGTTGATATAAATAGACAGACGCTCCATGTACAAGACTCCACTACCAACTATAAGTATCCAGTATAACAGTAACTATTATAGTAATCTGTGGTATAACTGTAAACCAACACCACTACAGTTGGAAAAAGGCTGGGCAGAAAACTAACGAACATTTAATCTAGTTTGAAATAAGATGAGGATGTCTGAGTCAGATTTCAGAACTGCATTCTTTAACCATTTCAACATGAGCTAGACGAAAAGCCAAAGGGTGTGCGAGAATCTAATTATATCCTTTAACTACCTTCCCCTTCAATCTCCCACATGGTTTCACATATGAGTGAGGTGCAACAATATCCAATAGGTACCGTCTATCAGAGATGCCACAACGACACCGCAAGCGTGTGACATCACTTAATGACATTCCGATCTGACTTCCACGGAACTATGGATATGAGCTTAGTTCCGTTTATGAGACAAATAATTATTATGGAAATTGATATTTCTAGCGAGATTTTCCTTAGCAATATTGAATCTTAATCTATACTAATATTATAAAGACAAAAAAAACGTTGTTTGTTTATTTGTTTGGTTGTAATGGATAAACTCAAAAACTACTGAACCGATTTTGAATATTCTTTCACCATTAGAAAGCTATATTATCTGCGAGTAACATAGGCTATATTTTATCCCGGTGCGGGCAGTAGCTCCCACGGGACGCGGGTGAAACCGCGGGAAAACTGCTAGTAGAATATACAGAGAATAAGAGTGTGTGTATTAAAAATCAGCATGTGTGTGACAGTAGCATTGTATGCAGTTCTTTGAGGTTTGAGAAGATATAAAAGAAAGCTAGGTCATCTTATTTGTTCACTTTCTCGTTGTAAAAGTTGTCACAGTTGGTGTGTTTCCTGTAAAAGCTGTCTATGTGTCTAAATCTTTGTCTCTGTAAAAACCAAATTCTGTCTCATCAGTCCTTTGGTACAAATGCGATGAGCATAAAGTTATAATAGGTACCTACTTAAAGATATTTAAGTGTTTATACACACTGGTGAATCTAATACATTTTCACCAACCACTCCTGAAACGTGAGTAAAACTGGACGTAAAACTTTACGCTTATAATCCTCAAATAAGAACGAAGACATCGTGAACTCATTTTTATTTAATACCAAAATAAAAGAGCCTTGTTCAACGGAACATATACGTTATAGTACCTAAATCAATTAATGTCACAACGCACTACTTCGCACTTTTGGACGAAAGCCAACGAGTACACGGATACGTAACACAAGTTGCGTAGGTGTGTGTGTACGTGTAAATGTGTGTGTACGAGCGGTCATTGCTCTCGCGAATCGTAAAATAAGCATTAAACTTTAAGATTTTATTTAGTCTGTTCAATTTTTGTTTGGATTATAGGAGCTTAATTTTTATGATGCATTTTATGTAATTTTTAATGAGACCTAAATTGGGATGAATCTTTTCTTTCCTTTTACATCTAGCTTAAATCATTTATTTAGATTGATTCTCATGTACCGAACTGACCAATAGCGAATACACCAATTGTAGCCAATGACAGCAAAAAAAGGTTTAAGCATTTTTAGGTAGGACTTGAACAAACTGGGTGCAAATACGACATCACAGTTATGAACAAAATGGCGATGCAATTTGACCCGTCCACAGTCCGTATCTCAGGTATAATTTGATTGCTACGGATAAAACGCATACTACGGAAATACTACTTCATCGTCCCCCCTTTTTCAGAAACCCCCATTCCAATACCTACTCTATTCTCTTGAAGATAGAGTTGAAATTTCAGTGCAATACCAAACTCATTGTCACCACTTCAGATAGAAGACGGATAGTTCCTTTTTTTCTATTTTGTAATAAGATTCTCCGATGTGAATACGTAATTTTAATTGGATTGGGATTACTGATCTCTAATTGGAATACGATGGAATAAGCTTTTAAGTGGTTGTTCCTGGAAATTGGTTCAGCGATTTTTGAATTAACGGTTTTAAAAGGTTTTCACATCATTAAACTATGACTACTGTCATATGTGTTTTGGAAGGCAGGGTAATCTTTAGAGGTCCCGAATCTGCTATGGACGTAAATTGGCAGGACTTGGACTATATGATAGCTTGTAGCTTCGAGCGTGAAGAAATGTGGAACTGCTGAAAACTGCTGTTGTTGCTTTGGCTGATTCTTTTGTAGGTATGTTTTTTGTTTACGCGGTCTAGTAGATACCAAGTACCAGGTAAGTGTAGGTATATATGAGGAAATCATATACTGACATGCCCTAACCGCACTTTGTGGTGTCATAAAAGGTTATCGATCATTTACTAATTACTAAACTGGTGGTTTCTAGTTTAATTAATCAAGCGTAATTGAATACTGCCTGTATATACCTCCCCCGTATTATGAAGTAAGTATATTTGATAATTTGTAAAAGCACTTATGTAAATTGGTTTCACGTCCAAACCTATTCAGGCAAAGTTAATAGAATTTTTTGAAATAATATTACGTGTTCTTCCGTTCCCAAATAGAACCACAAAAACTAAGACGGAAATTGGCACAAAAAAGTTGGGAAAATATCTCCTTTTCAATTAATTGTGAGCTCAAATAAGTGAGAGTAAAATGGAGTATTTTTTTAGGTTGAAGATGATATTTAATGGAATTTATATTTTCGTAGACCTAATATAAAGAAGCGAATAGATTGGTGACAAATGAACAAAAATACAAGGCTCCCTGTACCTCCTTATTAACGTTACAAATGCAAAAATAACACTGTAAGTCTGTCTGGTTTCATGCCTAAACTATAAAACGGATTTAAATGCAATTTAGTACATAGCTTGTCTAGAGCCTTAGAAAGGACATAGACTACTTTTCGGGAAGTAGTTCCCTAGGGAACCATGGAGAACAGCTAGTATATAAAATAAAGGCAATATTGCTATGCTTTACATACAAACAGACCTTTACAAATGAGAATCGAACCAGGGATGTGTGTCACGGCAGGCACACAAAACCGGAACAGTCAAAAGATTGACAGCTACCGGACATCCGTGGCCGGACGCGGCAAAACGTAGGGTGCCCATAATGCTGACAGTTGAGAGACTGTACTGACAGCTGACATTTCTGACATGTGATAACGTAGTTTGTGTAAGATAGTGGATGTGGCATGCTAGTTTGGAAATTAGGTTACGTCTTACGCAATGTCTTGTTTTATAATATATGTGAGATAAATGATAGTATTTTGCCTTGAAACGCAACATAAATACAATAGTTAGATTTTGTTTATATAATAAAACCTGATTTCAATACATGGATTGTCGAACACCTATGAGGTAATATCAACAGTGAAAATATTTGCTGAGATACTAAAATACAAAGTTTGTACATCATTCAGAAAACAAATTACTAATTTAGTGGAACAACTCCATGGTAATTCGAGCCGGCGATAAATTGACCCTTTGCATACATAAATTGTAGGTACATACGAAAACGCAATCCATTAGCAGATAAGTAGTTAGTTCGGTAAAACCGCGTTTATATGCAAATATTGGCAACCGCCACGGGTCGATACCATCAAATAAGGCCAACCAATAACTTAAATTATAAAGGTTGCCTATTATTTTAAAATAATGGACATTTCTCACATAAAATACACAAATGCTGCCATTTTAATACCATAATAGTACTACGTCTGTACCAAAATGGGCTAACACAATTTAATTAAATGGACAAAAGAAAAGCTTTTACTAGAAAAGCTCTCGGCAATCTGTCTTCCTAACTGAACAATATTTTACCGCCAAAATCCATGGCGCTCTTATTGGCTCAAGCGATTTATCATCGTGTCGAAAACTAACGCGGACAACAAAAATAGAACGCCCACTCAAACTTGTGAAGATATTTTGACGAAATATTAAATAAACTCGAGTAAAATATCAATTTCTTGTATTTAATAACAAATGCATTGTTTCAAGCATCGCTCAGTTCGTTGAACCACCTGTCGGAGTACGTAAAGAAGATCAATAAATAGGTATGAAGGATCAACTTTATCCTGGGGAAATCATTGTCACCGTACGCTCCCCTCGCTCCACGCTACGCCTCCCCAAATAGGTCAAACTCCACATCTCATTACTTGAGCACACAAAATTTAATACCGTCGCTAAACAAACATTATGACTTGAAAAATTGATCTTCGAAAATTGGGTCTGGGCACATGGAGCCCCCCTTCCCCGCTCGTTTGACAGTTGGCACGCCCAAGCCCAAACAACAGCTCCTTTAATGATTGTGTCAGCGGGATGGTACTCACTAGTCTCCCGACGCACTTGCTTGTTGATATCCTCCGCAGCAGCCTCTTCCTCTCCGTGTCATTGTCGCTGTCCGTGCTATCCTCACAATAACCTGGTTTTTTCTCTTCCGCGCTCGCATTCCCACCGGCCACTGACATCACTCCACGGGCGTTCGCACACCACACACACGGCACTCATTAAACACAACTACATCATACAGGATAAGCTAATAATTTACATTGTATAAACGATTCGCTACCTCGGTGACATTTCACGCGAGCGCCATGACAATAGTGACAGTACGCCGCCGCTGAAAACAAAACAACCCCACTGGACCACTCGGGACATCTGACGGGGGAACGATGAACTTTTCACTATGTGCTACGTTTTCTTGTCAAGAGGACAGTTGACTGAAATATGTTTCAGTGTTTTGTTAGTTCGTGAAAATGTTATGAGATGGCAGTTTAGTCTTGAATTGTGAAAATTATGCTATTTATTCTTGTTGTAGTTAGTTAAGTAAATCTTTGAATATTTCAGGTGCATTCATAGAAATCTAGAAACTTAGTATTGAAAAAGGCACTTTCTGAATATGGGAATCGCACCAGCAGTTACGTTTGTTTCATAAAAACTTTGAATACCATGGTAATATTCTAGAATTTCATTTCAAAATTCTAGGACGTCAAAAATGCCATTTCTGACTTCACTTTTCTGAAATCCGACGTAAAATGCACACGGTGTAATTTTTGCGTAGAGATTTTTTTTACTTTTTTTATTAGTTTTTAAGCTAATGTTAAGCATCAATTTTTTGAACAAGTTTCGATAATTTTATACGATAAATTTACAAGTATTTTACCTGCACGATAAATTTCCAAGATGAGGGAGATCATTAACCTTCAGGTTGGTTCGTGCGGGAACCAGATTGGCGGAAAGGTGAGTTAATCTCTCCAGGTACCACTGTAGATTGTTGTGATGGCGTTTCCAAGATATGGGTCCTTGTTTTTACATTGTTTCTCAATAAACCCTTTTTTCACAGTTCTGGGAGGTGATCTCTGACGAGCACGGGATCGACCCGAGCGGGTGCTACCACGGCGACTCCGATCTCCAACTAGAACGCATCAACGTGTACTACAATGAAGCGTCCGGCGGCAAGTACGTCCCCCGCACCATCCTGGTGGACCTCAAGCCTGCGACTATGGACGCCGTGCGCTCCGGCCCCTTCGGCTGCCTCTACAGGCCGGACAACTTCGTTTATGGACAAAACGGTGCCGCGAACAACTGGGCACGAGGCCATTACACCGAAGGTGTGGAGATCCTAGAGTCCTGCCTCGATGTAGTCCGCAGAGAAGCAGAGGGCTGCGATTGTTTGCAAGGCTTCCAAGTATCACACTCACTTGGCGGCGGCACTGGCTCCGGCCTCGGCACACTCCTTATCAACAGAATACGCGAAGAGTATCCCGACAGAATCATCCTGACATTCTCTGTATTTCCGAGTCCGAGAGTCTCGGACTGCGTAGTGGAGCCGTACAATACGACGCTGGCGGTGAACCAGCTGGTTGAGAACACCGACCACACGTTCTGTCTCGACAATGAAGCGCTGTACGACATCTGCTTCAGGACGCTGAAGCTCACCACACCAACGTATGGCGATTTGAACCATCTTATCTGTGCCACCATGTCCGGCATCACGACTTGCTTGCGCTTCCCGGGTCAGCTCAACGCGGACCTAAGAAAGCTCGCCGTAAACATGGTGCCGTTCCCACGGTTACACTTCTACACCCCCGGCTTCGCGCCGCTGACGTCACGGGGTGCGCAACAATACAGAGCGCTGACCGTACCCGAATTAACACTTCAAATGTTTGACGCTAAGAACATGATGGTCGCCTGCGACCCGAGACACGGCAGATACCTGACCGTGGCCACGATATTCAGAGGGCGAATGTCCATGAAGGAGGTCGATGAGCAACTTGTGAATATCCAGAACAAGAACAGCACATACTTCGTGGAATGGATTCCTAATAACTGCAAGATTGCGGTGTGCGACATCCCGCCACGAGGGCTGAAGATGGCGTCGACTTTCATTGGCAACACAACAGCTATCCAGAGCATATTCAAGAGGATAGCGGAACAATTCGTGGCCATGTTCAGGAGGAAAGCTTTCCTACACTGGTACACTGGTGAGGGTATGGACGAGATGGAGTTCACGGAAGCTGAGAGCAACATGAACGACCTAGTGTCCGAGTACCAACAGTACCAGGATGCGACAGCAGATGACGAAGGGGAGTTTGACGAAGAAGCGGAAGGAGAGGGTGTAGAATAGCAATTAAGATTTGGTTATGTGTTTGTGTATGTCCTTGTGTATGTCCAGAATAAAACAAAATCTATAATCATAACCTACTTGTTTCATTATAGAGCAGTTATTAAGATAAAATAATATTGAATAGCCGCTAATATGAATCACTAGAGGCAATGTCTCAATGTCATTGACTTTCAATGACATTCCACGTGTCTCGTTTGATCTTTTCGGCGATATTGAGGGTCTGTCAATGCATATTCAATAGCAAAACCCACCCAGGGGTGTCTTCTGGTAGTGCCACGGGAGTCTCTCTTTCAATATGTCCTTCAGAAATGCCTGGTTTGAGTTTTGTTTTGAAAATGGCAGTAGTTAATGTATATCGAGCGACATACTTACTGTTCACTACTGGCTAGTGTGAACAAGTGGTATGTCGAGGGACAAAGTTGCTGAAACAAAGTACGTGAATGTCGGACGACTTGTCCCCTGGTGAAAACTTGGCTAAAGGTAGAATTCCGTGGATAGCGGCTACGACAGCCGCGCGCGGCTTACGACAGTCGTCGGCCGCGCGCGACAATAGTCAACCTATGAAAACGTATGGCGCCGCTGCCGAGGTCCGCGACAGTCGCGCGCGGCCGACGAATTTCGTAAGCCGCGCGCGGCCGTATGCATCTCAACATGGTCTAGCGCTTAAGGTAGAATTCCGTGGGTCGCGGCTTACGCAGCCGCGCGCGGCTTACGACAGTCTTCGGCCGCGCGCGACAATAGTCAACCTATGAAAATGTATGGCGACGCTGCCGAGGCTCGCGACAGTCGCGCGCGGCCGACGAATTTCGTAAGCCGCGCGCGGCCGTATGCATCTCAACATGGTCTAGCGCTTAGTAACATCTTTATAATTTTAGTAAAATCAGAATTAAATTGTTTTTTATTTAGTCGGCAAAACTTCCTTTTGTTTTAATTACAATACAAATGCTATTGAATCAGTATTGGGTAGTATCCTTCATCATTTCTACTTCTTAAAAATAGGGTCGATTGGTAACCTATTTTCATAATACAGCCACAGCAATACGTCATCCTCTTCTTCTTCAAGGATATCAATTAGCACTTCGACTAGAGGGAACGGACGAACAAAATCTACTAATTTCAACACAATGCCGCGCGCGGCTTACGAAATTAAATAATACATTTTCATAGGTTGACTATTGTCGCGCGCGGCCGACGACTGTCGTAAGCCGCGCGCGGCTGCGTAAGCCGCGACCCACGGAATTCTACCTTAAGCGCTAGACCATGTTGAGATGCATACGGCCGCGCGCGGCTTACGAAATTCGTCGGCCGCGCGCGACTGTCGCGGACCTCGGCAGCGGCGCCATACGTTTTCATAGGTTGACTATTGTCGCGCGCGGCCGACGACTGTCGTAAGCCGCGCGCGGCTGTCGTAGCCGCTATCCACGGAATTCTGCCTTTAGTAACATCTATATAATTTTAGTAAAACCAGAATTGAATTGTTTTTTATTTAGTCGGCAAAACTTCCTTTTGTTTTCATTACAATACAAATACTTTTGAATCAGTATTGGGTATAGTATCCTTCATCATTTCTACTTTTTAAAAATAGGGTCGATTGGTAATCTATTTTCATAATACAGCCACAGCAATACCAGGCCTCTGTCACTCGACGTACTTGCGCGCGATAAATGCCTACCGCTTGCTGGGTTACCGGTAGCCCCACGCGGCTCAGGGCTTTCAATAGGTACTCGCGCCGCGCGCGCGTTCCAATATTATTATTTTTATTTCGTGGCATATCATGCTGTTGGTTTTTATTAGGTTTAGCTACCTAACAAACTGATGGATTATTTTGAGTTGTGTTGGTTTATATGCGACTATTGTAAGATTTAGAAACATTTTATATTTATGAACTTAGGTACCTATCTAGTAATTCTATTTTTTTAAAACAAATTAATACTTATCTACTTTATGATTTTAACAACAGAGATCATTAGGTACTTATTTTACTTTAGATACCTACTTAGTTATATGAACTGTATTGTGAGTTTTGTAGCTCAAAACACATGTCGAGTGCAAGTAGGTATAGTTCTAGTCCAACTTAATGACGACTCGGACGGAACATTACGCGTGTCGCTACGCAGAAACCAATTTTAGGTATGTATCAACAACTCGACGGAGTGGTACCATATGGGGTATGGCACTTGTGCTCGAAAAATAGTTGGAAACCGCCTTTGATTTTGACGAAAGCTTTTCTTAAGTACTTACCTATGCTTACGTATTAGGTAATATTTAGTAATATGTGCCCATACTCCATTTTAGTAGGCAATACAATAGTTAACTAAAGAAAAATATTCTTGATATTACTTTTTATTTAAAAACTCAGTTTTAAAAAAGGCTATCTTAAAATAAGCGTAACTTTGTTTTCCTACTTAAATAGTAATAAATTGTAAGAAGCAACCCTAAGCACGGCCACGGCACGGTTGCGGTCACTGAACTGTGCGCTATCGCATTGGAATAACAATCAAGCGCTCGAGCTTTTAAGGTTCATTTTATAACGCAGCTAGGAATTTGTAGGTAGTTGGGGAACTTGTAGGTGCTTATAACAGTAGGTATGGACTTTTTTGTATGGAGTGATTTATCTGTTACGTAGTAACTATTATATAATCTGTGGCAATACGTCATCCTCTTCTTCTTCAAGGATATCAATTAGCACTTCGACTAGAGGGAACGGACGAACAACATCTACAAATTTCAACACAATGCCGCGCGCGGCTTACGAATTTCGTCGGCCGCGCGCGACTGTCGCGAGCCTCGGCAGCGGCGCCATACATTTTCATAGGTTGACTATTGTCGCGCGCGGCCGACGACTGTCGTAAGCCGCGCGCGGCTGCGTAAGCCGCGACCCACGGAATTCTGCCTTAAGGCGATTATCGCACATATTATGGATATATTATGGATCGCGGCTGCGTCAGCCGCGACCCACGGAATTCTATCTTTACGATGGCATCGATGCTCTAATGATAGAGTCACATCACATCATTAGGGCCAGGCCACAACAGTGCGTTGCGGCGTCGCATCGCAAAAACAACATTGCACAGCTATGCGATTAATATGATATGCGTCGTTGATTTTTGCGATGCGACGCCGCAACGCACTGTTGTGGCCTGGCCCTTACACTAGCGTTTATACCTACAGTGTAAGCATTGTCGATGGTAGACAACGCAGACGCTACGATAAAGCAATTCAATAGACATTGCGTCTGCATAAGCACTGCCCTTAAGGTAGAATACCGTGGATAGCGGCTACGACAGCCGCGCGCGGCTTACGACAGTCGTCGGCCGCGCGCGACAATAGTCAACCTATGAAAATGTATGGCACCGTTGCCGAGGTCCGCGACAGTCGCGCGCGGCCGACGAATTTCGTAAGCCGCGCGCGGCCGTATGCATCTCAACATGGTCTAGCGCTTAGTAACATCTATATAATTTTAGTAAAACCGGAATTGAATTGTTTTTTATTTAGTCGGCAAAACTTCCTTTTGTTTTCATTACAATACAAATGCTTTTGAATCAGTATTGGGTAGTATCCTTCATCATTTCTACTTTTTAAAAATAGGGTCGATTGGTAATCTATTTTCATAATACAGCCACAGCAATACGTCATCCTCTTCTTCTTCAAGGATATCAATTAGCACTTCGACTAGAGGGAACGGACGAACAAAATCTACTAATTTCAACACAATGCCGCGCGCGGCTTACGAAATTCGTCGGCCGCGCGCGACTGTCGCGAGCCTCGTAAAGGTAGAATTCCGTGGGTCGCGGCTTACGCAGCCGCGCGCGGCTTACGACAGTCGTCGGCCGCGCGCGACAATAGTCAACCTATGAAAATGTATGGCGCCGCTGCCGAGGTCCGCGACAGTCGCGCGCGGCCGACGAATTTCGTAAGCCGCGCGCGGCATTGTGTTGAAATTAGTAGATTTTGTTCGTCCGTTCCCTCTAGTCGAAGTGCTAATTGATATCCTTGAAGAAGAAGAGGATGACGTATTGCTGTGGCTGTATTATGAAAATAGATTACCAATCTACCCTATTTTAAAAAAGTAGAAATGATGAAGGATACTACCCAATACTGATTCAAAAGCATTTGTATTGTAATGAAAACAAAAGGAAGTTTTGCCGACTAAATAAAAAACAATTCAATTCTGGTTTTACTAAAATTATATAGATGTTACTAAGCGCTAGACCATGTTGAGATGCATACGGCCGCGCGCGGCTTACGAAATTCGTTGGCCGCGCGCGACTGTCGCGGACCTCGGCAGCGGCGCCATACATTTTC
Source organism: Helicoverpa zea x Helicoverpa armigera (assembly GCA_033682625.1). NCBI lineage: Eukaryota > Metazoa > Arthropoda > Insecta > Lepidoptera > Noctuidae > Helicoverpa > Helicoverpa zea x Helicoverpa armigera. The sequence continues at coordinate 11,899,726 of JAWIIS010000024.1, forward strand.
ATAGGTTGACTATTGTCGCGCGCGGCCGACGACTGTCGTAAGCCGCGCGCGGCTGTCGTAGCCGCTATCCACGGAATTCTGCCTTCAGCGGCGCCATACATTTTCATAGGTTGACTATTGTCGCGCGCGGCCGACGACTGTCGTAAGCCGCGCGCGGCTGCGTAAGCCGCGACCCACGGAATTCTACCTTTAAGTTCATGATAGGGTACTAAACTGTCATATAGTCATGTCATAGTATGAAATTCAGGAATGGGGTTCTAGGGACCAGTCGTTGCATGCATATTGTCGTTGATACACTACAACATCAGATTTTAAATCTTGCGACACGCTTGCAAGTCACATCAGTGTGGATGTATAAAGTACCAAAGTTACTTTCTGGCGATTTGCAGCGGAATTTTCGTTACGACACGAACCATCTTGTAGTAAATCCTTTTTAAAGAATTTATTTTGTGGCCAAAAAGGTTTTAATAAAAATGCCTGGCTTCCGAGAATTTTTTGACACAAATAAATTATTTTTAAACAAATTTGAAATTTTCAAACCGTTTGACAAAAGAATTCAATAATCTCATTATACGAGAAAATTTCGTGTCCTATACACATGCAGTGATACGTAACAATTTTTTATAGATTTTTTTTTATTTCTAACGTTTGATGATAAATTAAACTGAAGTAAATTCATTACCAGAATTTCGGCACCAAATTTTTTGTGAATTTTACAAAAATGAGGGAAATCGTCCACATCCAGGCCGGGCAATGCGGAAATCAGATCGGAGCCAAGGTAAGACACTTTCATGCTTTTACTCCACTACTAACTTACATATTCGTTACATATCCCACGACGTCAGACTCGAAAAAGACTCAAGTTCCTAGGGACTCTAATAAGTCGTAGTAGGCAATGTTTATCATCCCCGTGCTTATTGTTAACTATTTCTGTTCCAGTTCTGGGAAGTGATCTCTGACGAGCACGGCATCGACTCCACGGGTGCCTACAATGGAGACTCCGATCTGCAATTAGAACGCATCAACGTCTACTACAATGAGGCTTCGGGCGGCAAGTACGTGCCGCGCGCGGTCCTGGTAGACCTCGAGCCCGGCACCATGGACTCTGTGCGCTCCGGACCCTTCGGACAAATCTTCCGCCCTGACAACTTCGTATTCGGACAGTCAGGCGCTGGAAACAACTGGGCCAAGGGTCACTACACAGAGGGCGCTGAACTGGTTGACTCAGTACTCGATGTCGTACGGAAGGAAGCCGAGGGTTGCGACTGCCTCCAAGGCTTCCAGCTAACTCATTCTCTTGGAGGTGGAACAGGCTCTGGAATGGGGACCCTCCTTATTTCGAAAATCCGGGAAGAATACCCTGATAGGATAATGAACACCTTCTCCGTAGTCCCTAGCCCGAAAGTATCGGATACTGTAGTAGAGCCGTACAACGCGACCCTCTCTGTACATCAGTTGGTCGAAAATACCGATGAAACCTACTGTATAGATAACGAGGCGCTATATGACATCTGTTTCCGAACGCTAAAGCTGACGACCCCGACCTACGGTGACTTGAATCACCTAGTATCTGCTACTATGTCAGGCGTGACGACATGTCTCAGGTTCCCTGGGCAACTGAACGCGGACCTGCGAAAGCTCGCCGTGAATATGGTACCTTTCCCACGGCTTCACTTCTTCATGCCTGGCTTCGCCCCGCTGACGTCACGCGGCAGCCAGCAGTACCGCGCCCTGACAGTGCCGGAGCTCACGCAGCAAATGTTTGACGCGAAGAACATGATGGCGGCTTGTGACCCGCGCCATGGGCGATACCTAACCGTCGCCGCAGTGTTCCGCGGACGCATGTCCATGAAGGAAGTGGACGAGCAGATGCTCAATATCCAGAACAAGAACAGCAGTTACTTTGTCGAATGGATCCCGAACAACGTCAAGACCGCCGTCTGCGATATACCTCCCCGTGGTTTGAAGATGTCTGCTACCTTTATTGGAAATACCACCGCTATACAGGAGCTGTTCAAGAGGATTTCTGAGCAGTTCACTGCTATGTTTAGAAGGAAGGCTTTCTTGCACTGGTACACTGGTGAAGGTATGGATGAGATGGAGTTCACCGAGGCGGAGAGCAACATGAACGACCTGGTGTCGGAGTACCAGCAGTACCAGGACGCGACGGCGGATGACGAGGGCGAGTTCGAGGAGGAAGTGGAGGATGAGTGAATGTTGAATGTTTTGTGCCTGTCCAATGTATTGTATTGTCCATGTGCTTGTTTAGTGTTAGGCGTAACTATTCGTTTTGATGTTATTTTATTTGTTACAATAAACGCTAAGTAACAATATTGACTTTGATTTTATGATTAAACTAGCTTTCCGTCCGCCGGTTCACCCGCGATCCGAGATAACTGCCATCCGTAGCCGGATGGTGACAAACTATATATCCTCCTCCCGGCTCTGAGCTATCTCCCTTCTAATTTTCAGCTAAAACGGTTTAGCCATTCTTGAGTTATGTGTAACTAACACGATTTCTTTTATATAATTGTATAGATTAGATAGATTCTAACTTTTTCGAGCGGTCATATCATATGCCTACGCAACCCAGCGCTTGGTACGAGGTGCTGTTATTTGTGGCAGAACACCCAACACGGTTTCTCCCCACTCCATCTTTCCCCTTCAACAAAACGTCCATTTGAAACCAATAATTTATTAAATACAAAATAAATACATAATCAGGTTTCATCAAAGTCATTGGCCTCTTCATCTTCACCTTCAAAATCCTGGTCATCAGCGCTCGCGTCCTGATACTGTTGGTACTCCGATATCAAATCGCAAAGGTTATGATCAGCATCAGCAAAGTCTGATTCTTCCATACCCTCGCAGATGTACCAGTGGAGGAACGCTTTCTTCCTGAACATGGACGTGAACTGCTCCGCAATTCGCTTGAACAACTCTTGGATAGCTGTCGTATTCCCTATAAACGTCGAAGACATCTTCAACCCTCGTGGAGGTATATCGCAAACAGCAGTCTTCACGTTGTTAGGAATCCATTCCACAAAGAAGTCCTTGTTCTTACACTGAATGTTGCACATCTGTTCGTCTACCTCCTTCATTGACATACGACCGCGGAAGATGGCAGCGACTGTCAAATACCTCCCGTGTCGAGGATCGCAAGCGGCCATCATGTTCTTCGCATCAAACATTTGATGGGTCAGCTCTGGCACGGTTAGAGCTCGGTATTTCTGGGATCCTCTTGCCGTCAGCGGCGCAAACCCAGGCATGAAGAAGTGTAGCCTTGGGAATGGTATCATGTTGACGGCTAGCTTTCTCAAGTCTGCGTTCAGTTGTCCAGGGAACCTGAGGCAAGTCGTCACTCCTGACATGGTCGTAGATACCAAGTGGTTGAGGTCGCCGTAAGTTGGAGTCCGCAGCTTCAGCGTGCGGAAACAGATGTGATACAAAGCCTCGTTGTCTATACAGTAGGATTGTGTTGAATTCTCGATCAGCTGATTTATTGCTAACGTTGCATTGTAAGGCTCTACGACTGTGTCAGAGACCCTAGGACTGGGTACCACAGAGTACGTAGCAGAAATCCTATCAGGGTACTCCTCAGTCAAATTCGCTAAAAGCAGCGTTCCTAAGCCAGAGCCAGTACCGCCACCAAGTGAATGCACAACTTGGAATCCTTGCAGACAATCACAGCCTTCAGCCTCTTTTCGCACCACATCTAGGACAGATTCAAGCAAATCTGCGCCTTCGGTGTAGTAGCCTTTAGCCCAGTTATTACCTGCACCGGTAACGCCGTATACGATGTTGTCAGGCCTGAATATTTCTCCATAAACTCCAGCTCTAAATGGTGCTCCCACATTGCCGTTATAAAATGTTTGTAAACATTTTATAACACCAAAACATTTACTAACAAATGTTAACAATTGTTGCACTTTGTTAGAAACTGTTACATGTTATAAGTGCTCCTACATTGATGGAAAATGTTTAAACATTTTATAACATCTAGTATTGGCTCGCAGTTTGGTTTCGCCTTCTGAGGGCCGAGGACGTCTACACGAAAATGGAAGATTTCATCTAACCCTCACCGCACCGCACCGCCTATCCCGCCATCACCCTTATAAAATGTTTACAAACAAAAGATAACACATGTTTTATTTTGTTATAATTTGTTTTGTTATAAAATGTTTACTAACATTACTAAACATTTTCTAACATGAAAATTTATTTGTGATTAAATGTTTGCTAACAAATGTTTACTAACGTTATTAAACATTTTCTAACGGCAATGTGGGAGCACCATAAGGTATCCATGGTACCCGGTTCGAGGTCCACCAACACCGCGCGGGGAACATATTTGCAGCCTGATCCTTCATTGTAGTAAACGTTGATGCGTTCTAACTGAAGGTCGCAGTCGCCCGTGTAGCAACCATTCGGATCGATCCCGTGTTCATCGGAGATCACCTCCCAGAACTGAAATTGAAGAAATTCTTATCTATACATATAATAAAATGATAGGAAAGTCAAAACTGTACATTGAATATTTTTTAAAAAGAATACTTGGAGGGTGATCCATAATCGATTCTGAACCCAAATATGTAGTTTTTAGAATTTTTGTCTGTATGTCTGTTTATCTGTTTGTCTGTATGTTTGTCCCAGATAAACTCAAAAAGTACTGCATGGATTTAAATCAAATTTTGCATGACTATTGCCTGGGGGCCGGTTCAACACATAGGCTATATATTATCACGCTATCACCTACGGGGGATGAGCAATGAACGATTGAATGAACGAATTTGGAAATTCTATATTGCCCACGCAGACGAAGTCGCGGGCAACAGCTAGTAAATAATATTAGGAACATTATCAGATAAGACTTACTAGAATAATTTATACTTTAAAGTACCCAATTGGAAAACTATCCTGAGACATGATTGTAAGATTAGTCATTGAACATCTTTGGCAGTCGTAATGGGTAGTCAGAAGCCAGTAAGTCTGACACCAGTCTAACCAAGGGGTATTGGGTTGCCCGGATAACTGGGTTGAGGGGGTGAGATAGGGCAGTCGCTCCTTGTAAAGCACTGGTACTCAGCTACATCCGGTTAGACTGGAAGCCGACCCCAACATAGTTGGGAAAAAGGCTCGGAGGATGACGTTTGTAAGATTAGTTAACGTCTGGTTAAAGTAGACAAAAATGGCTGTCTTCGTTAAAAATCTACTAAAATACTTACTTTCGCTCCAATCTGGTTACCACACCTCCCAACTTGAATGTGGACTATTTCTCTCATTGCAACAGCGAATTTATCAACAAAAGAAATATAATCGAAAATGATTCTTAAAAAAACTAATAAAATACACAAAAGTTGTTATATACGCCTACATCTAATTAGTAAGAAAATAAAACTAATTATAACTACAAAGGCGTTGTTTCATGGCCGTATAGAATTCATCTATAAACATGACCGTGCATGGTTGTGGCCTACTAGATCCTGCAAATCTAAAAATAAAATCTTATTACTAGCCTGGATTTAATAACGAAAAGTGTTTTTTTAGACATGGCTTAGTACATATGCATATATCTATAAGTTCCAATTTTCTACGTCCCTATATAAAACTAGAAAATTGCAAAGAATACCTACTCACAGTCAAATACAAAAGGTTTATGTATAAAAAGGTGGAATTCAAAAACACAAATTCAGAAATAACTTTAATAATAAAAAATATAGATAGAATCACAAAACAACAGTTACATCATAATTGCGTCGTGCTTATAAAAATGCAAAATACAAATTAATATTCTAGCTGAATATTATTAATTATATTACATTAATTTACTATAAGTAAGGACTCCTTCGTGCTAAAACTTCTCTTGCAAAGTACAACCTGTGTGGCAAACCATTATTTTATGTTTCTCGCATTTCACCAGTTACCTTAAACTCCCATACAAACTCCGGTCATGCAATTATTTTATTTACGTTACATAGAAAAATGTACCTAACTGCAACGGTGTAAGAACGACATTTGAATAACGATGGGTAACATAGTGTGAAGTTAGTCGATCTTCTGTAGTAGTATTAAGGTTCATTTTTCAGGGTAACAAATGTACAGTCGAGAAAATAAACATGCTATCAAAGATTGCGTATAGAAATCCAAACAATTCATATGTCTCATGTCTCCTATCTCTGACTACATTTCTATGCTCTTGTATAGCACTAACTTGATAAAAAGTACTTTATAGCTCCAATATTCAAATTAGTTACACAACCTCAGTATTGTATATGGTGACTTAAATGACGATATCGTACTTATGGACTCATATTTTTTAAATTCAGTTAGGCGTTTATTTATTGCATTAAGATTGGTAAATCCAGGCCGAGTTTTTGTTACCAATTCTGTATATTTTATTGAAAACTGAGAAGATACGTCTTCGAGATTTATTATTGTAATATTAAGTACTCGACCATAGAATGCTTCAATGCCTACTGTTACTTCTGTTACTGTTACTTCTGCCCGAAAATTTGACCGCCATTGACTTTAACGAGAACGATATCAAGTAAGCTTGCGATGCAATTTTTTCACATAAGATTTTTGCATCGTTTATAAAATTGACATAAAATTATTATTGCACTAAATAGGTACTTAAAACTAATTATTTTAAGGACATAATTCAAGCATAATATTTGTTAAATTATGACTAGCTCCGTATTTAGGATGGTACTATAGCTATTCAGTGCTGTGTGTCAAACATATTACGTTGATATGTTTTATTTATTGTAGGATTTTACACTGAGATTTGATCAAGTTAAATTCATCCTGATTTAAATAATGCTGGCGTCCATGTTGCCGAAAATAAATCTTCAAATATGGCGCCCGACTAAACTCGGCGCCTTGTATCATCAGTAAAGGGTAATAAATGTAAATAAACGCATTGCAATAATATCTTACTTGCTATTTAGAAGATTTTTCGAACTGGCAACAGTCTACAGTATCAAGACCAACCTCAGTGTTTATGGTAACATTGTATTGAATTGTAGGTATTTAAACATTTTTAGTGCCTTTCACTTCAGCAGAAGTTTAAAAAAAAACAATAATATCATGTGAAAAAGACATCAATGCCACAGCATTACAACCATTAAAATATTTATTAAAAATGTAAAAATACTTACAAAAAACATCCTTAATTTAAACCAGCACCTTATTCTTCAACAAATACAGGTTAGCGTAAACATTTTTTTTACTTGACAACACTGGTACATAGAATGCTCTGAACACTTGATGGGACTTTTGCGCGTCGAGTATGGCAACACTGGATATTATTTCCCATGATGGATCTTTGTGGTATGCTGGTTCGAGGGCTGAGGGTTTTCCGATGGAAGAGTCTACTAAGTAGTGGCATTCACTTGGTTTTATGTAGGTCCTGTTGTCACCTTTGTTCATGTTGTTGAAATGAGGATGGATGAGACGAGTTGCTTAAATTGAAAAAAGTTTTAGGTTAATATTTACGTTTTAATGCTGGACTTTCGTAGTCTCCATTGTAAATAACCGTGTAAAAAAATATAAAATGGCTTATTTTATATACAGTGTGTTGTAAACTTTTTGCATTTGGGAAATAATTTTTGCAACTTGTAACAACAACAAAGAACAGTCAGCATACTGTCAAAGCCTGCCGGGGCTGTGGGATCATTCGTGCGAGTTGACGCGGCTTTGGTACAAGAAGGGTTCAAAGACGGAACAAAGGCGGGTTTTAGTCAGTAAGATTCTGACACTTCTTCCCGCTGCACCCACAACGGCAAGGGTCATTTGATGCTAAAAAGGGATAATATACATACCATTGTGTGTGTCGCTGTAAGGCGCCGGCAGCTGCCCAGTAAACTCGCTGGGTATGAGCCTGACGCTGTAGGCGGGCGGCAGGTGGAAGCTGGAGGCAGGTCATGGAGCATGTAGTGTACATACCATTGTGTGTGTTGCTGTAAGGCGCCGGCAGCTGCCCAGTAAACTCGCTGGGTATGAGCCTGACGCTGTAGGCGGGCGGCAGGTGGAAGCTGGAGGCAGGTCATGGAGCATGTAGTGTACATACCATTGTGTGTGTTGCTGTAAGGCGCCGGCAGCTGCCCAGTAAACTCGCTGGGTATGAGCCTGACGCTGTAGGCGGGCGGCAGGTGGAAGCTGGAGGCAGGTCATGGAGCATGTAGTGTACATACCATTGTGTGTGTTGCTGTAAGGCGCCGGCAGCTGCCCAGTAAACTCGCTGGGTATGAGCCTGACGCTGTAGGCGGGCGGCAGGTGGAAGCTGGAGGCAGGTCATGGAGCATGTAGTGTACATACCATTGTGTGTGTTGCTGTAAGGCGCCGGCAGCTGCCCAGTAAACTCGCTGGGTATGAGCCTGACGCTGTAGGCGGGCGGCAGGTGGAAGCTGGAGGCAGGTCATGGAGCATGTAGTGTACATACCATTGTGTGTGTTGCTGTAAGGCGCCGGCAGCTGCCCAGTAAACTCGCTGGGTATGAGCCTGACGCTGTAGGCGGGCGGCAGGTGGAAGCTGGAGGGCGAGCGGTGCCAGTCCTTGCCGAAGCACAGCCGCAGCTCCACGTCTTCAGGAGCTGGGGGTAGGTCACGGAGTATCCGCATGGGGGCGTTGTAGTTCGTGTATAGGGCTGCGATGCGAGATAGGCCTGCAGGTTGAGGAAAGTATATATGAAAATCTTCAGATAGGAACAGCGTAGTCGAGGAGTGGGCCCGCTGACAGCAAAGACGCCGCATCAGTTGTCGCGCTTCTCTGTTTTGATGATTGCCAATTGTTTATTGCCTGCTAAGACCAATGGCTATCTACCATCTTGTTTCAAAACGAAAGCTGATTACGTAAAGCAGCATTTCTTCAATTCCTTTGAAATAAGTAACAATTTGTGTCTTATACTATAAAGTAGTTGAAGAGCTTCTACTTGACGACATGTTTCACTGATTGGTCACTGAGATTTAAAAATCACGATGAACCAGTAGCCAGTATAACCAGTCAACAATTTGAACTCACCAGCAACCCCCGCTATAAGCACACACATGACCATCAGCGGGCCGGTATAAGCTAGGTAATGTCGCCGCTCTCTCTCCCTTCGCCAACGAAACAGTTCAGTACCGACTGCAAACGTCATCTTCTGTAGGCAGTCCAGAGCTATGGCGCCGGAGAGGATGATCATACTGTATGCTGGGTAGAGGAATCTGGGAAAGAAGATGGTAATGTTGAATTTTCGTGTATGAAAAAGTTACTCAATTCATTAAATCGCAAAGATATTTTTAAAAAAATATGATATCTTCCTAGCCGATTATCGGCTACGGCGGCTGTTCTCATGTAAGGAGATTAGCCAACTACGCAGGACATATTATAGAGCACGAGCATTTACGCAGACACAGGTGCACTCACTATTCCTCAACTCTCATAGCCCGATGGGACGGTAATCCGACACGACCGGAGAGAAATCACAAGCAGGACCGACATTTACCTACGTGCTCTCCGATGCACGGGTGTATCAATCACCAGCTTCCAGGCTCCGGGCTGCTTTGTGACAGTCTTCTAAAACCCACAAAGCGATTTCGGCCCGACTCGGGAATTGAACCCGAGACCTCGTGCTCAGTAGCCGCACTTGCGACAGTTAAACCAACGAGGCAGTTAAAAAAATGTTCTACTGTTGTAAAGAAGATTTCTTTCGTTCTTTTTACCTTGAAGTTTAGGTAACAAACAGATCTTTTTGGTTCAAACGCTCCGAAACTGCTGCACTGATTTGAAAAGTCCTTTCACTGTTGGGAGGCTACACTATCCCCGGATCGCATAAGCAATATTTTCACGGTATGGCACGGTACGTCTGCATTTGTGGGACCAGACACAGATTCTGGATGTTGACTGCCAACTGATCCATGGACCATGGAGCACCTAAAGTTGTAATGGTATGATTTCAAACTATAGCCCGTTAATACCTCTCCTCCTTATGCGGCTGCAGCATGAAGACAGCGAGCCACAGTACGAGCGGCAGCAGGTCCAACCAGTACGGAGCACAGAACATCGCCCGCGCTGTCGACCGCGACGTCATCGCGGTGCACGCTACCAGGTATACTGGGGACGATAGGGCTAGGACCTGCAAGTGGAATTTGATGTTTGAAGGTTGTTAAGTCACTTGCAAGTCAGGTGGTCTGGGGTAAATGCGTAAATAGACGTAGTATGGGATTCTGCGATAGATGCGCGCTGCCGTTCACAGAAGATCAGCCCATATATTTTAAAACTGGGACTACTGATGGTCGCTTTCGCCGTGTGAATCTCTCGCGAGTCATATAAATAAAAATAAAATGAAAAATCGTTTATTTTCAAATAAAACAGTCCATAATGAAGATTATTTAGATGTGAAACATAACATATAGACCGTCTGACACGCGCAACAAACTTGTAGTGTGGAAAGGTTTAACTTTAAGCTTATTTGCATTACATGACTTTCAAATTCAATTATCAACAACCATGATGATTACCTATTAAAGTTTTAGTCAATTTTAGTTAAAACACGAAATATAGGTAAATAAAAGTAATAAATTACAAAAGTAACTCACCCAAACAATATTAAAATTCAAGAATCCATTCACAAAATAATAAGTCCAGGGTTCCACTCCATACAAATCAGGTCCATGTTCAGTGAATATATTATATGCCACTATATTCCATGGCGCCACTACTAGTCTACCGTAATGCCATGAATCAACGAGTACTGTTGGTACTAGTATTACGACAAGGGAGATGATAGACCATTTGACAAAGTCGACAATTTGTCCCTTCATTAAAACCATGTCGATTGCTATGGGGACGCCTAGGAGCGCTGTGAATGGCCAGCCTGGGAAAGAGAAAAATTTAGTTAGAATACAAAATTATTCGTTATTATTATAGGAGCCTGGGAATAATAGAGATTTGTCACTGGTAGTCAGAACCCAGAACCCAGGGTTGGGTACAGTTCTCGTAACACTCAATGTTAAAAAACTATATTCCAAATACAACTGCACAAAGCACGAGATCTTACGTGACAACAAAAAGTTATGGGAGAACTATAATTGGGCTGAGAAAACAATGGTACTCAGCTTCAAAAGGATAAGAATGGAAGCTGATCGCAATATAGATTGGAAAAAGGCTAGGCAAATGATCACATGATACTTAGTCACTTACTAAGCAGCGTAGAGGCGGCAGTCAAGAATATAGCGGTTGGGTAACGTCTGCGCCACCAGCAAGCGAGCGCAGCGCTGCACAACGCGCTGCTCCACGCAGATGGAAGCATCGCAGAACTGCTCGCGAACATACCCGCGGCGGGGAGCGTCATGGCTAGCCAGACGCGGCCTACGTGGACGCCGAATTCGTGGCATATGGCTCTGGGAAAGATAGAAAATATATTAATGACAAGCTTTAGATACTAGGTATAATGAAAGCTATGTATATTAAGTGATATTAATAATTTAAGTGGTTTTAAAGTTCTTGTTATGTAGTTAAAATCTTTTGTCTGCGACTATTTAGTTTCGTCATCAATTTCGATTCTAGATGTCTGACAGAAATAATGTGGCAGGCACTTTCTAGAAAGGCAGAAATACTATGATAAGTTTTGTGAAAGAAAGTAATTTTGGTAAAATAGTTCAGAAAATGTACATAGTCGCTTATTTACCATTGAAATAATTTGTAATTGGACTTACTTATAAAACATAAGATCAGCACAAGCAGACAGGACAGCCAGCAACACTCGCAGAGAATAGAACACGGAGACCGGAGTCATGAACCAGGCCAGTATCTTGGAAGGCACAGCAAACAACCAGAGTGGCATGTATGAGCGGATTGCGTACACCGGACTGTACTCCCATGTTTGGAGACCACTGCCGTATACTGGAAATGATATAGATTTTTAAATAATTAACCTAGTAGTAGTAGTAGTTAAGTAGTAGTAAAAGTTGAAGAAAGACACTCCATACCCATATTTTAAAGGAATTTTATTTACAAGGACACAATTGTTCAACAATGAAAAAAAGTCACGAACCTACAGTAATAGTTATCGCCTTATCGCAAACCTGACATATATTTTATTGCTACAAAAACTACTATATTATTTACTAAAATTATGTTTGTTTTATTTTATGCAAATATTAAATTGAGAGACACTAGGCATTGCATACTTTTTATATGGAAAACAAATTGCTCCCTTACCTAAATAATGCAATGGCTCCCAATAGTTATAAGTTTCATCACAGTCGGCTACATGGCCCCAGTATGCAGATACAATACGAGCAGTCAGCAGCAGACCTAGAGCTACTGCCCCACCAGGATACGCTATGCTCCGGAGGTCTGATGGAGCATTGGTTACGAGGAACTCCCTGAAAGCATACATGAGACTTGTGAAAATTCTGTAATTTATTCTGTTTATTATAAATGTTGATGTTCCTTGCGGTTCCATCGATTTCTGGAGGGAGCAACTTCCGGCACCCAGACATAAAGTTGCTAGCTAACTCTAGACTACATGTTCCAAAGGATTAAGTATGGTTTGAATGTGGTAAATATTGTTTGTGACAGGAAAGTCATTTAGTCGTATTTAGTTTCCTTGGTACATAATAGTCCAAGGTAGCATTTTAATTATTTTACCAAAATACTGGAAATAGTGAGGTAAATATGGAAATTAATGAAATGGGTGAAACCATAATATAATTATGTTAGAACACAAGAAACTTAGCATATTTCTCATCCCCATTATAAATTACTCTCTTACTCAAAAAAGAGAATAATTTTAGATTGATATTGTTTGCTGTCACAGAAAGAAAAGATTATGGGGGTATAACATATGAATCAATCTTTGATTTATAAAAATAAAATAGGTAAATATTTGGATCATTCTCACAAGATAAATAGTTTCATTTCAAACTACTTGTTAATCTAGTTAGATTCCAATAGGACTGGACTTATGAAAAGTTAGTCATTATTATTGCAAATACACCGTAAACAAAAACAATGACATAATATTAGGCACTATATTACATTTGACAGTGACTAATGTACCATTTACTAAAAAAATAACACTTGAGACTAAAATAGTTTGTTGTTAGTATAGCATCATGCTTAATTAACGTCAGCAGACGGTTTTTACCTTTGTTTGAGTACGGAAACGTCTGGATAAGCGCCAAACTGTAGTACCACCAACAAATTAGAGCATTGAAGAGCCAAAATAAAAATTATAATAACCTATAAATGATGCCAAGTGGTTTAATACCGCAAAACATTGAAGCAAGTTTACATTTTAATAATAGAAATTAATATAAGCGTGTTTATTTATAGTAAACCGGCTTACTACATACCCTTCGGTAGCTTTTCGCTTCCCTTTGCTGAAGCTTGTCGCCCTTTTGGCTCCATTCTTATTGTGTATACTTCGTTGTCTTGCCGTAAGTGGCATTGTGTTATTAAGTAACTCGTCTAATTCATTTAATTCACAATTTTAGGCGTATAAAATTAACGTAAATCAGATTTATTTTCAGAAATAGTTTGGTTTACGTGCAATATCTGCGTAAGAAAAATGACACTGACAGATATGTGACACATACCCTCATCGCCTTTTTGGCATTTGTGAAGCTAGCTTTGGAAAAGAACTGCGTCGATCCTTTTTTGTGATGTTATTACAAAAAGTGCTGTAGTAGTTTTGGATAGCCATTGAGTAGCTGTGAAAGCAGTACTTTATTAATGGAAGGTACTTCCTGCCTATGATGTTCTTAACCGTGCTTGTACAGTCAGTTTGCTAACATGATTGTGCTGGTAAAAGACATAGATGAAGCCCATACTTTATTTTAGGGTATCAGCGACTACAAAACCATTAAGTCTGCACTGTAAATCGAGCTCTCGAGTAATGTAATGTAATCGATCAAACGGGTGTGCGGCCCAAAATGATCACAGCAACCGTGTAGTTGATTTAAAATCGCAGTAACTACTGGCCAGTCGTGTTCTGCTGGTATTCTCTTCAACAGTTGCAAAAGTTGGTTTCAATAAAACAAGCAATTCAACATTTATATACATATTTATTAGACAAAAATATAAATACAGTGTCGTTACAACGTACATTCGTACATACTTCCTAAAATTCTCACTATGTATATGGTGTAGAATTATTAATTTCTACTTTACAGTAAATGTCATAGAGTACACAGTAAATGGAGTACTAACTCGTCGGAATAGCGGCTATTATAAGGAGTCTTTCTCTAAGATGGATGTCGTCGCGTGATACACCGAAATGTAATTGATAAATATCGTATATCACCGCCTATTTCGTGCCGGAGAACTACACAATTTTATTTATAAATTGATGTAAATACTCAACTATTTTATTACGATAGTAACATTATAAACGAAGGGAGTACGTAATTAGGCCACCTAATTGCCACTAAAATATTGCAAGAAAATCTTACACCTTAATTTAGTAGGTTCCTAAGATTGTGGAAGAAAATTTCAGGGAAACAGTATATGGGGAATGGGATTTTTGTAACTAGCATAGATACAAGATTTATGATACATTCAAATATCAGGGCCCTACATCTAGTGCTACGTTCACACGCGCGCGTTCAACTCTACATTCAACGAGCACATACACGTTTACGAGCATGTACCTAAACGGTACGCCCGAGCCCGTGAACGCGCCTGTGAACGTGAATGCCGCGAATCGGGCAAGTGTCGGTTTTTTGGCAAAGTTCAAAGGATGAATGTGCGCCCGGCGACTGTTTACACGCGCGCGGGCAGTCAGTCTCTCCTGCACTTTCGCGTTGAATGAATCTTCATTCAACGTTGCTAAGAAAGTCGCTACGATCGGAGATTACAACATGGCGGAATGGTCAACGTCGTTCATCATTTTGTTTCTTTTTCCAATAAAAATAAGTTAAGGCAAAGGATATGGCAGCTACAACACCGAGATCCTCGCTGCTCGCCATTCTTGAACTGACTGACACATCGGCGGGCGTGTGAACAGCTTGAATGTCCGCCGGCCCGGGACGGGCTGCACGCCGCGCAGCCCGCCAGGCAGCCCGCCGGGCTGCGCGGCGCGCGTGTGACCGTAGCATTAGGTTGGGACGATACTAACAAAAAAATATCGATATTAGTACTTATAACAGTACTCAAATCAATGTATTGATATTCACGAAAAATTTTAAGCAAGTAACAGTCCTAATATTCTTCATTATAATACTACATTTGCTACCGTTAACACGTGTGCTGTAATGTAACAATTATTTCAGTAAATAACTTGCATCCTTTGTATCAAATCAACCCTTAAAACGTTATAATCATATCTCACACAATTTTTTCTTATTTGAGCTGCTCATGAAACATTGAAGTTTATTAGTATAGAGTAGTTAATTTTAACATAGATTTTGTTTATAGTGACTCCCTAAACCTATTCTATAGTATTGTCATCTAAATTTGACAAGTGAGAATAATGATAGAAATAGGTACACTATTTTAGATTATAATTTAGTACAGATCAACAAGAAACATTCAAATACACAATGGTAGAAACTCTATAGTATACATTTTCATACAGTAAAATCACCGACCAACTATTAGATATGTTTTTTCAGAAACCGAGCAGCTCAAACCAAACAAATCTATCAACTAATAGCAGTCCCTTTAAACAAGAAACACTGAAATTACTTACAGATGGCAGTTATTTGACCTTTATTGTATGATTTATGTCCCAAAACCACCATCCAAAAGCAAAAGAAATCATTTCTCGTTTATAGAAACCAGGCACATAATTATTGTTTCAATGCTTTCTTCTGGAACGCACCACTGTCCAGCCAGGGTCAACATCTTCATCCATAGGTTCTGGCCCTGCGCTTGAAGTATTTGATGATGTGGCTGGGGGATTGGAAGTACCGTTGACATAGGGAGTGTCATCTCCTTCGTCTTCCCCACTACTGGATGTTGAGTCATCATCTGGGTTGCCGTGGCACTGGAAATGAGCAAGGATTTGTGAAAAAATGAAACATGTGGTAAATAAGCAAAAATATTGTCATAAATAGGAATACTGGAGACAACTCTTAATTTATGTATGAATCCATGTAACATTGTCAGGTGTCATGATTTCATCATTGGTTCCTTTTTTGGGCACTCCATTTACTTCATACTCTGTCACTACTCTCAACATTATGTATCTTGAAGAAAGCCTGATATAAAGGTATAAATAAAATAAAGTCTAGAAGTGATTTAACTTACTTGTGGGGGAACAGATTCGTGTATAGGCTGGCTCAGCCATATCTGACATTTGGGCATGGCATCAAGTCTGGCTCGGCACTCGTCATGTCGCCCTTCCCGCAGTAGATTTAGAAACTGGAGGAGTAGTACTGCTATTTCTGAAATTTATTTAAAATGTATGATTATCTTTCAATATCTATGTAGCTTGAGCTTCTATCAGTTTTCAGGTGGGTTTTAGCTTGTAGGTTGGTAAGAGAGTAAGAAAGAACCAAAGCATGTACTCATGCTCCTACATGCCACCTTTGAGATGGGCAGAGTATAATACTGGATTTTAAAAAAAGTCTAAAGAGTCTATACAGTTATCATCTCTATTTTACTTACAACTGCCCAAAACAAGTAAAATTACCAACCCAAAATAAGAAAGTGGTGAAAGGATAGAAGAGCATTTTTTGGGGCTGAATTTTATATACTTTGTCTTCAAAAAATGCTGATTTTCAGCCTACTTTGAAATTGAATGATTAAATGACTTTTATCTTTATCAAAATGTTAGTCTGATTGGAGATTCGGGAGCATTTATATCATAGTAGTGACCTCTTCACCAAACAGATACCTTTAGGAGAGTCATCATGACAGACAGTCTCAAACTCCTCGTCCATCAGATCCTCAATAACTTCAGTTAACTCATCCCTGTCCACAACGTTCTCAACACAGTACCTTGCTATGTACACTGACATTAGTTGTGCAGTCTGTAAAAAAAATGAAATAATTTAAACTTAGATGGCCTTACTACAAAAACTTAAACATCTGTTTTACACTTGTCTAAAAAAATTGTGGCTGCAAAATGAACCATATGTCAACATCATAATCTGTTTCTGTTTTTAGACAATTCTTAAACTGACGTTTAAAAGGTTTTGTGGTAAGACGGAGAATATCTTTTATTTCAAGGTTCAAGATTTTTTCTGGCTTGTTTCAATAAAATATATATATATATATATATATATATAATAGTAATCATGCCATAAAAAGCAGGTTATCAATTTGAATGCTTCTTTTTTCATTGTTTTATTGAATTCAAATTTAATTTTTCATAACTGTCCATCTCCTTTCTGTCTCTCATACATATGATTTTGTAAATGGAATGGTAAGGGTTGTAACAAAACATATAAAGACTTGTAGCTGAAATGAAAGTTTCTTAGCCTTCACAGTGATACAATCTTAGTAAAACAAGTACAAATCAAAGTACTCGTAACTTAAGTAGAAATCATGTAGGGCACACAGATCATGTTTCAAATTGCCAATATGGCATAATATTATCCCAGATAAGTACATGTTTATAAAACAAAACTTTCTTGTAATATAAATTATAACTTTCGTGTCAGGCTTGTTACTACTTAACTGGACCCAACACAGATGCGCATGTTATTTAATTCATGCGGGCTGGAGAAACAATAATCTAGTCCATAGAATTTTTCCGTAAGTATACTTAGTATGTACGTGTGTATAATTAACATAGCACTACGCAGGCGTTTTCGCAGCAGTTTTAGCAGTTATAAATAAAGAGGACATTCTGATATAAAGTGTATTACTGTTAATTATAAATATTCTAAGATGCAGAAGCACAATAAAGTTAAAAAAAAACAACAATTGTAGTAAAACTAACCTTTATTTTTAACATCAATTATTCAACTAAAAGAGTAAGGTAACCAAACTTCAAACAATCAACACATAGGATAACAGAATGTAATTACAGAGTGATTAGTAATTAACACACACAAAATGACTCACGTGAAAGCTGACAAATCAACAATATGGTCGTAAAACACTTAGATGTATATCGGTGGACAGCCGGCGAGCAAATGGGCCGTCGCAGGACTGTCACCCGTTTATATAGGTAAGGTGGGTAGACAGTAGGGGAACTGCTAACACGGCCTCTCCTGATGAAGAGTTGTCCTCAACTCTTATTGACCGCGTCTTCCAACAGGGTTAGTCGTCGTCCAATAGAGGCATGGATGGTCCCGCTGTTCCGCCAGACGTGGATGGTCCGACGTCTGTTCCACGAGCTTGCGCAGGCACTTCATCTTCTTGAGCCGGCTGGTTCATGGTGATCTGACCGCCAGCGTCAGCTTCTAAATCGTTAGTTTCGTTATCTGTGAAATATGGTTGAGATTAGCATATAGTTGAGATAGACTGGAACACATACACTTCATTCTCTCTCCTTTCAATGACTACCAGCCACTTAATTCATACATCATCTCAAATAAATCATTCTCGCTTTGTTCTCACATTCATCTCGCAGTTAGCATTAACAATTAAAATAGGCCTCTGAATTCCTGTTTACTCATAACGCGATTCATGGCGACGGCTGATGACTGCTCCCCAGACAGGCTCGAGTTGAAGTCAGTTAAGCAGCACAACAGCGTAGCTAGGCCCGACTATGCACAGCGTGCAGATACGGACAAAAAATAAGTTCCGACTATGCACTTAGTGCAGAAACGGATAATTGGCAACCTTTGCTATCCCGACTATGCACCATGTGCAGAAACGGGAATTCCGACTATGCAATATATGCAGAAACGGAAGATTACACTATACCCCGACTATGCACCATGTGCAGACACGGGGAGTTCAACTATGCACAAAGTGCAGACATGAACAAGTAAATAATGAAATAACAGGTTTTATAAAATAAGAATACTTACACTCAAAGAACGCAGCGCATGTCTCAGGGCACCACTCACCCCGCCAGGGCACCATGAACTGTGCCGCGGCTTGCGTGGTTTTTCCATAACTGCCAGCCAGTAACTTTAATTCATAGCGTCCACTCGGCAAGATCTTTACAACTTTGTACGGACCTCGCATTCCCGGGTCCAATTTTCCGGTGGATTGAGAGTACTTGATCACGAAAACCAGGTCACCCAGGTTGAACTCTCGCGGTGGACGTCGGTGGCGGTTGACGATCTCATCTTGATGGGCCTGGTTCTCTCGAAGTAGTTGGTGAGCGCGACTCCTGGACAACTCCCGTAAGGCTTCGCGATTGGGCCTTGATTCTTGTGCTGCAACATCTCTAATTAAAGAACGTATTACTGGGGTAGTAGACTCGGTGCCGATAAGTAGGTTTAGAGCCGACGCTTGTGTCGTCTTTTGCTTGGTGATGTTGATCACCAACTGGAGCTTCCAAAGCACTGTAGACCAGGATGTACCTTTGTGGTTAGCTTCAATCCTAACCATATTAAGTATGGTTCGTATGTACCTTTCCACTTGACCATTCGCGTGGTGCATCTCGGGTGTGATGTAGTGTAAATCACATCCCAAGTCGTTAATCCAAGTTACGAATTCGGTCGACTCAAACATTCGGCCTTTGTCTGTGACCAAAAGCGTCGGTACGCCAAATAATGCGACTGCTTGAGTGATGACGCGTTTAAGTTCTGTAACGTCTTGTCGACTAATAGGGTATAGCTGACAGAACTTTGTAAATGAGTCTACAAGTATGAGAATAAATTTAAATCCATTCGACATTGGGAGAGGACCAAGGGCATCTATGTGTACCGTATGAAATGGGATGTCTTGGTTTGTCCCATGAGGTAATATTTTGTAATGGACCACGTGGGACACGCTTATGCGATATACAAATTAAGCAGTGCGCGACGTACTTCACGACAAACTGTCGTAACCCCGGAAACCAAAAATGTTTTAAAATAAGGTCCATCGTCTTATCCGCCCCGATGTGTTCATGCTCGTCATGAAACACACGCAATAGACTAAGACGATGTCCTTTTGGAACAAAGCACAGTAATCTCGATTCTCCGCCAACAGGTGTGTAGCGGTAATACAATATGTCGTTCTGTACTACATAGCGGCTAGAATCGAGTTCGCCTCTCTGAAGTTTTTCTATGAGTTCTAGAGTCTCGTCATCAGCCGATTGAGCAATTTGTGCCCAATTTCGAGGTCTTGAAATCTGGTTAACGCTTGCCGGTGGGTTGCGGCTGAGGTAGTCAGCATGCGGCAGGAGGACGCCCCTGCGATATTCGATGGTGAAGTCAAAATCTTGCAGATAGACCCACCACCGTGCTACCCGAGGGATCAAGTCCTTCTTCCGTTCTGTTGACTTCAGCGCGTTACAATCAGTAACAATGACAAATCTGATTCCTACGAGATAGTGCCGATAATGCTGCAGAGCTTTCACTACTGCGAGTGTTTCAAGCTCGTAGGAATGATACCTGCTCTCGGCACCCCTTGTGGCTTGACTAAAGTAGGATACGACATGCTTTTTCCCATCAGAATGAGTTTGAAGCATTACAGCGCCATAACCCAAGCTACTAGCATCCGTGTGAACTTCCGTAGGTAGTTTCGGGTCGAAAATGGCGAGTATCGGTGCGTTAGTCAAGTGATGAATTATTTCCTGACGAACCGTTTCCTGTTTAGGACCCCATGAAAACTTGACTCCCTTCCTAGTCAACTGAGCAATGCACGCCGTCCTAACTGCGTAATCTTTGATATACCGTCTGAAGTACCCCGCCAGTCCTAGGAACTGACGTATCTGCTTGACGTTTTCCGGAGGGGAGGTGTTTGCTAGGGCTTCCACCTTCCTAGGGCTCGGCTTTACCTGACCTGCACTTACTACCCTACCTAAGTACTCGACTTCAGTCGTGAGGAATGAGCATTTCTTTAGGTTAACAGAAAAACCTGCCTCAGTGAGGGTGAGTAACACGTCATGTAGGAGTTCTATTCCCTCGGCTATAGAATTACTTAGTAAGAGTACATCGTCTACGTAAACTAAAACATTACCTTTGTTGATAAAGCAACGCAACGTTTCATTTATTATTCGCTGGTAGACTATGGGGGAGTTAGCAAGGCCATAAGGCATTTTCAAATATTCAAAGTGCTCTTCCGGTGTTACGAAGCCTGTGAGATGGATACACTCCTTTTTTTTAGGGATTTGGTGAAATCCGGTTGCCATATCGAGACTGGAGAAGAATTTGTAGTTTCCCAACCGATCAATATGGTCGTCTATTAAAGGGAGAGGGTATCTGTCTTTTACCGTGATCCTATTAAGAGCCCTAAAATCGACGCAGAGCCTGTCGGAGCCATCGCGCTTCTTGACCAAAATTATAGGACTAGCGTATGAGGATTGAGACTTCCTGATAATGCCTTTCTCTAACAAGTCGTTAGTAATGTCGCGTACTTTTAATTTTTCTTGATACGATAACTTATAAGGCCTATAAGCGATTGGTATGTTGCTTGTGAGTTTAATATCCATCTCACCAGTCTTAACAGTTGTTGAGGCCGTTCCAGTTATTAAAAACCCCGAGAACTCACTAATCACAGCCATCAGACTACTAAGGTCGTTACCTAAAAGTGGGGTATTTACGGATTGACTGGCAGTGGAAGGCTCCACTGAGTTAAGGGGAAATACCACCTCAGAACCATGCATTAGGTATTGATTGTCTTTCGTCCGAACGTATGTAACTCCGTCTCGATTGAGTACATCTGTACCTATAACTATTGGATGGTTCATACAATTCGAAGGCACTACTACTAGGTCTACTTCAATAGAAATGTTCTTGAACTCTAGGTTAACTGTAATGTAAGAGTCGGACACAATTTCTTTGTCGCTTATGCCCTTAAGTACGCAACGTCTTAGCTTCGGTTGGCAGGGAAGGTACCTCAATACGTTGGAGGATATGAGAGATATGTTTGATGCGCCACTATCTATTAATACGTCTACGGGAACGCCACATATAACCGCTGCGACGACGTCGTTATTCTTAGAATGCCGCGATTGGCATAAATTTACTTTGTGTTTATTATGTGACTCGGAACGTTCTTTTGCAAAGCACATGTTTTCTGAGTGACCCGTTTTTTTGCAAAAGGCACAAACTACACTGTTAGTATTTGATGGCGCAGTTACCGGTGGTTGTTTAGTTTTTGGTTTACTTCGACATTCGCGACTCCTGTGTCCTTTCCTACCGCAGTTAAAGCATTTCACAGTGGAAACATTTTTATTATCCTGTGAGGAAGGCTTCCTGAACGAATGCTGAGATTGTGAACCGGGCCTAAGCTTAGAAGGTTTGGTGTAAATCGATAGGAATGACACGAGATTTTCCGGGTTAAGATCAGCATTTGAAGCTGCAGCTCTTATTTGTGGGTTGTCTATTCCACGGATAACTATCAAAGTACGAAGTTCGTCACTGAGGCCAGGAATCATTCGTAGTCGTAAAATGATTCGGCGTGCATACTCTGCATAGGTTGGGTAACCATCGGATGTGGATTTCATTGCCTCGAATAAAATATTCGCAAAGTCAAGTTTATTGGGACAAAGAGACTTAAACTCACGTTTAAAATTGGTCCACGTCCGATCGTTTGTAACCCACTCAGAGAGCCACACGCGTGCGTCACCCTTAAGGCAAGAGGCAACTCGAGACAGGCATTCGTAATCACTCCAACTGTTACTTTGTTTGGCGCGTTCTACTTCCTCAAACCATGCATCAATGTTGTGAATAGATGGGTCGAAGTTCGATACGAAGTAACTCTGTGATCGGCTCGGTTGTACCGATTTTAGTGCGAGTATTAATGCTTGAGTGAGGGTAGATGCCTCAGACGATTGAACGCTTGATGCGGTGGGTTGAGAGTAATTGTTTACGTGATTGGATGCGTTGCCAGTAATGTCTGTCGATTGTGGCAGCGTGTCGTTGGAAGCCATAACAAGGTCCCTACTTGGCGTCCTATCTTGAAAACGTCGGTGAGAAGATCGGTGATCACGAGAGTCCTTCGATTTTGAACGCGACCTGCTCCCGTTGTTACGGCGGCGGGAATACGTGGGGTCGCTCTTATCACATCGCCCGATTGACCTTGACCTACGTTTATCATTTTGTTGGTGACTGTGCATATGCCTATCATTACCCCTTGGAGTTACGGATCGAGATCTATCACGCGAGGGACGATTGCGGCTCGATGTATGTTTGGATCGTGATCTAGACTTACGCGGTGATACGTAAGGAGTCCTATCATCGCGAGAAACGTTACGTGACGGTGTCCGTGATCTGTCACGTGCGCTCGATCGAGAGGTTAACCGTCTTTGATTCCGATCATGAGAGCGAGATTCGCGTTTTGAACGACTACGCGAACGATTTGGTGACCTACTGCGCGTGCGATCACGCGAGCCCTTTTGTGTACACTTTTTAGAATTCGGCATTACGAGAATTTTATCACCACAAGAAAAAGAACAATAAAAATGCGAACAAACAAAAATCAAAAACAAATGTAGGTAGATTTGTTATCAGTTTGGTTCGTGGGCTTAACTATTTAGAATCCTTTATCCCACTTCTGATCTAAGATGCAGAAGCACAATAAAGTTAAAAAAAAACAACAATTGTAGTAAAACTAACCTTTATTTTTAACATCAATTATTCAACTAAAAGAGTAAGGTAACCAAACTTCAAACAATCAACACATAGGATAACAGAATGTAATTACAGAGTGATTAGTAATTAACACACACAAAATGACTCACGTGAAAGCTGACAAATCAACAATATGGTCGTAAAACACTTAGATGTATATCGGTGGACAGCCGGCGAGCAAATGGGCCGTCGCAGGACTGTCACCCGTTTATATAGGTAAGGTGGGTAGACAGTAGGGGAACTGCTAACAATATAATAACTTCGTTTGATAGTTCTACCTTTTCGCCTCCGGGAGCTCCCATTCCATGTTCGACAGCAAGCTGTAACGCTGTCCAGTTGTTCAATACCAGATCAACAATCGGTTTAAATTCGTCGTACAACATTTTCACGGATTATTTTATTCACTTCACTAGAAAATATTTAGATTATAGACATTCTCACATTTTTATAACCTCTTCACGTTTTTTTATCGATTAGACACGATTGACAGTTGACAACTAGTCTCCGTTCGGAAACTGTAAGGCATCTTCACCCGAAGTGTGATTCGCACTTCGGGCGCGTTAGCCGTAATATTAAATAAGAAAGCTATGGATTTACTCTCTTAAAGACTTTTCTCAAGAAAGAATCTTTATCTTCTCTTTAAAATTATTAAAATATAATTATGTTTTTGAACGTCACGTCTATCCCAGAAATGGCGGCAAAATTCTTCACTTCATTCAAATATTAAAATCATTCATTCAACTGTCATGATCTGTCAAACCATTTTATTTTTTCTCTTTGAATTTGTAAACAAATCACGTTGAGGTTAAAAGTGATTACCTTTATTTTATTTAAGTAGGGAATGTATGAGATTAACGTATAAACGATAAACATCTAGTGTGTATGACTGTTGGTAGAACAATCGCAACAAAATGAATGAGGATATCAGTGTAACTTTCATTATACCGGAGCATTGCCGATCTGAAAATGACTGCTCCGAAGAAATGCAATTGGCTTTTGTTGTAAGTAAAAAACTATCCTATTTGAATATTTTGTAAACATAAAACATACTAATTAAGAATTATATAGGTCTTATTTCCGCATCTCTGTATGAATTTTATCAATTGAGTGACCCTGATGATACAACACTATTTTGATAAAATTAGATCCATGGCAATGAAATTTGTCAAGTGTATTGATAAAAAAACCTTGAATAGAATCTAATGTAAAACTAACTGAACTTGATCAGTGGGATCGTAGGGAAATTGAAAAAGTGACTTGTTCACTTGAATCTTTTGATGTTTTTATTCATATACGAATGTTCCTATAATAATCTACCATACTCAAGTTTTAAAGACCATACTTAACATATTCTAACTAACATTCAAGTCTTATTACATACAATACTAATTAGAGAACAAATAAGTAAGTAAATAACCGACTAAAAATGCATGTCACTGTCCTCACAAAACCTGTCTGAACATGTTTACAAGTACATCACAAAAAACCCAAACAAATTACCCAAATCACACTGTGTAATTTTAAGTACACAAAAAGTAGTTGTTGTGTAACCATAAACCATGACTCAAGACAAAAAAGTTTAAACTACAGTTTCGATTACTTACAAAAAACATTTGTAGCTATGACAGTTTGCTTTTAGGTCCAACCCCAAAAGCTACCATCAATTATAATCATCTGCAAGGATGTTGAGCCCTGACCTTCACCTGCTCAGAAGTGATTTATTGGTTTATTGCCATATGAGAACAGTGCGCAAAGCAACCCCCACTCCGCCGAGAGCTCATTATCCGTGCCGATAACTATACACAAAACAAATTGTCTCTTGGTTGTAGAAACTGGCAAAAAATTCTTTAGTTCACTGCTGGTTCTTCTCTTTTTGAATAACTTCTTGTAATCACCCTACTTATTGGAATTCCAAGAACTTTACTTAGAACATAGACTTCTACATACAAAGAAATTAAAACAGGAACTGGGGCAAATATTTTAATTACTGATTTACATTAAATACTTCTTTCAGACATGTGAACAGCACTGTGGTGGCGGTCTGCAAGCAAGATGGGTCCATGAGAGTAAGTGGACCAAGTTTGATGGGCTCACCAAAAGGGATGTATTTGTGCTGACTGAGTTTGAAGGAACGCTGTATGAGAGGCTGCAGGCTACTAAGTGTTTGTAAGTATCATACAAAATATGGAGTCTTTTTAGTGAAGTAAAATTAGATTTATTGATAATTTTTCAACCCTTGCAATTTGGCTGAAGTCCTGTATTTAAAAACTTGCTGCTGCTCACACTTTCACTAGCATCTCAAGAAGCTCAGTCTAGTCACAACTAACTAGCTAGCTAGTCACAACTCTTTTTATAATTTTCAGTATGACAGTATTCATAGCATAACAATTTGATTAACAAAGGTTTCTAGATTATATTTAGTCTAGAATACTTTATATAATAGTCATATGTAGAAAAGGAATGCCTAGTTTATTAAACAGTCACATTCAATTACTCTTTTCTCAGATTAGTTGGCCCGCGCTGCTTATCATGCTGTTTAACAGAAGGGACACCCATACCATCAGGTCCAGAGCCTGTGTTCACAATAGCCATGAGAGGGTTGGTAGTCACTGCAAGTGGACTATCAAAATCACAGAAGGTATGCATAGTAGATGCAGATATAAAGTGTAGAATGTGTTTTGAATTCTATTTCACCATTTTAAGTTGAGTAGTCCTATTTATATTCATAGCAGCTACTCAGTATTCTCTTCAATTTTACCCATGTATAGGAAGAAAGAATTCCCGCATTTGTTTAAAACGAGGTCTATATGTTATATTTAAACATAAGCTAGGTTACTGCCATGTTTCATCAGAATTAACATACATCACAAACTTTCGCTTTTCAAATCAAATCAAATCAAAAATCATTTATTCAAACGTGGTTGCACAAGACAGCAATTTTTGAACGTCAGGAATTTACAATAGACAGCCCCCAAAACGCCCACCCTTTACCACTTCCTATGTGTTTTCGCTGGGAAGAAGAAGTGGCGCAACAAACTCCCCAGCAACAATTTTATAATGTAAGCGTGATTGTTTATTCTTCTTCTAGGAGGAAATAAAGAAGAAAGTGCACTGGATGGGCGGCATATACAGCTCAGTTCTCACAGATGACACAACACACTTAGTATCGGATACTGTGCTTTCTGACAAATATGTTGTAAGTTAATTTTTTTTTTTTCTAGTACATATAAACAAAAAGGCTCTCGCAAAAAATCACAGCATTAACCTCAGCTGAGAAACATATTTTCTATTATTTTTCTCTTATGTATTCAAATATTGTATTGTTGTTACTTCTTATTTGTGATCATGCCCTCTTAAATAAATTAATTTTCTTTACTTTAATCAAAGTTAAAATTATCATGGAATTTTCTACCCATAGTTTTCCAACAATACACCATACTTACTCAATTTCAGAAATCAGTAGAAAAAGGCATACCAGTAATGGCAATAACGTGGATAGAAGCAGTTTGGGAGACTTCCCTCCGACTCAACGTCAGTGGTTCATCCCCAGACTTCCTAGTACATAAGTTGCCTCCTTTCATGAACCTACAAGTGACAACCTCGGGTATTACGAAGAAGGATAAACAGTTGATTATGAAGCTGGTGAATGAGCATGGTGGAACGTTTTCTGGTGCCTTCCAGAGTGAAACTACTGATATTGTTGTGTTGACCAAGTTAGTATATTCTATTTATGGTACAGTTCGCGTAAAATAAAGTTGACGCTCTGAATTTAATTGTGTAATGTCTCGCGCATCTGCAATGTTGAAGTATGTGTATGTTTTGAGTTGTTTATTCAAATATTGGTACTTGAGTTTTTTGCAGTGAGTTGAATTCAGCTTCAGAGTGGTAGAGTAATTTGAAGTCAGCTGCATATGTTTTTTTTTATGATTGGTGCGAGAAATGCAAAAGAATGTGTAGTATTGGCATTTATTGCTAAATCTTAGGGCTTACATCTGACGAATATGCCGCTAATGCGCAGCTCGAGAGCTTCGAACTAACTCATGCAAGGCTCGAACAAAAATTTACGCACACAGCTCGCGAGTAGCTCGCAAACGGGTCGCGAGCTACGCATTCGCCAGAAGTGGACACACTCTTAGCATTCATGCTGGCTGTAAATTTTAAAAAAATATATTTTAATGAATCGACCAAAATATTTCAGAGAAGGCATAGGCAGTGAAAAATATAAAGCCGCCTTAGAGTACGGCAAGGCGGTGGTACTACCGTCGTGGGTAAAGCAGTCTGCGGCGGCGGGCGTGGCGCTGCCGCTGCACAAGTTCACAGTGGCCGGCGCCTCCACGTCCTCGCCGCTCTGTTCTTCACGACTGCCTGATATGAGTGAGTTATATACAATACCTACTGTAGGTCAGTTGATGTCGTCCTAGCCGATGGCGGCTGTTCTCATATAAGGAGATTAACCAGCTGCACAGGACATATTATAGTGCAAAAGCATTTGCGCAGACACGGGTGCACTCACTATTCCTACACTCTCTGCGCCCGATGGGACGGCAATCCGACACGACCGGAGAAAGATCACAAGCAGGACCGACATTAACTTGCTCTCCGATGGATAGATGTATCAATTATCAACTTTCAAGCTGCTTTGTGAAAGCAACCGAAAGTTAACCGAACCCCGAGACCTCAAACACAGCAGTCGCGCTTGCAACCATTAGACCAACGAGGCAGTCGATGATGAAAATTACTGAACTAATAACATAAATGAGTTTTGGTACGCAGATCGTTTATATCCTAAGGAAGGACATCCGGGAAGTAGTTCCCTCGAGCAAGAATATAGTTAATTTAATATTGTTTCAGGTTTAAACTTCTCCCGGATAACAAACTTGAGACCGCCGAGCAATTTCGTAGACGAAACAAGATCTGCTGAAACTACAATGATGTCTGGTAAAATTAGGGTAAGCTCATCATCATCCTCTTGCCTTTATCGCAATTTTATTTGGCGTCGGCACAGTATGTAGTCTTCTATCTGCCATCATCCCACAAGTTATAATTTAAAAGTGATTTATTAAATTCGGGGAACTCAAAATAAGTTTGTTTTCAGTGTAATGCATAGTAGTGAGGATTAAATAAAATGCGATTTTTTTCTTTCAGCTAACACAAGAGAAGAAGAATGATGTTTCTATTGACAAGGAAATATTGACGTCGTTTGAGAACTTCGATATGAGTCTCATTAAGAAGGCTGGGCCTATTTTTGATGGATTTTGTGTAAGTATTTTTTTTGTTGAACTCTTTTGAAAAAGTATAGCATAGTTTGTAATTTGGTTTTTAATGTAGTTTTGAATTGAAATAGAAATAGAAATAATTTATTTGCAAAAAAAATATGTTACAGATATGATGATAAATTAAATTATGTTGTCTCAATAGGTATATTTCGCCTTACGGCATGCAAAGTAGATCTTTGGATGCAAGTGAAATAATATAAATTGATTTTCCAGCATATTTGCATGTAAAATTATAGTATTCGTAAAATAAAAAAATTGCAGACCACTTACATGCTCAATAACGATTAAAAATAACCAAAAATGTATTTCATATTCCACAGATCTGGGTATCAGGCCTCGACGGTACAGCCCGCGACCGTGCCGCAGCTTGCGTGTCTAAATGCGGCGGCGTACGCTACGACTTGGCGCACCCGCGCGTGACGCACGCCGTGGCGGCGGGCGGCGCGGCGGCGCAGGCGGCGAGGGAGCTGCCCGCCGTGCCCGTGCTGTCGCCGCTGTGGTTGTTGAGCAGCGTGGAAGCTGGGAGGGCGTTGGATGAGGCACAGGTAAGACGGTGACAGATATCAGTTAATAAGAGATACAGGTAGCCCCGTATTAAATCTAGGAGCTACCGATCGTAATAATAAATCGTTGTTACTGTCGAAAATTTTAGAGGCTGGGACAACTATACCCAACCAATCTAATTCTTATTTTATATCTAATAAATCATAAATTTTATTCGCTGTTAAAGGTTAAAGTGTTCCTATACTCCATTCAAAATAACATTAGACATTTAAGTAAACCTTTTTTACTGTTTGTTCAACCGATTTTGACTTCTATTCCGTAGACAAAAGAACGGAATTGAAAGCAAAATAGTGGTTACAATACCAAGTATTTACTGCAGCCGCTATTAATCATACTACTAACGCAATAGAAGTCAAAATCGGTTGAACAAATGGTAAAAAAGTTTTACTTAAATTTCTAATGTTATTTTAAATGGAGTATAGTAGTATTAGAAACATCAATTTTTAGACAAAAATATTCTTACTGGTGGCGGCACCTTTTCATAAATGGATCTTCAAAACCAGTAAATACGTATTTGAATGCGAAATAAAAACAAACATATCCCTATATTTTTTTGTTTCCACAGTTCCTAATAGACACAAAGCCATCGACCCCAGCTAAATCAGCCCGTAAAGCCCGACTGGAACCCGCATCGCCTATGAGCAAGCGCAACCTAGCGCTACTGCGCCGCGGACCGCTCGACTTGCCGGCGCCGACACCTGAAGTCAAGGAACCACAGGAACCACAAGATGAACTGGTTAACCATTATTTAAGCCGTAAGTATGATTTACTTTCTCCAGTTCATAATAGACACAAAACCCTGGGTAAGTCAACCCCAGGTAAGTCGCCCCAGGTAAGTCAACCTCAGGTAAGTCGCCCTAGGTAAGTCGGCCCCAGCTAAGTCAGCCCCAGGTAAGTCGACCCCAGATTAGTCGGCCCCAGCTTAGTCGACCCCAGCTAAATCAGCCCGTAAAGCCCGACTGGAACCCGCATCGCCTATGAGCAAGCGCAACCTAGCGCTACTGCGCCGCGGACCGCTCGACTTGCCGGCGCCGACACCTGAAGTGAAGGAACCACAGGAACCACAGGATGAACTTGTTAACCATTATTTGAGTCGTAAGTATTATTCTTATTTTCCTCAGTTCCTAATAGACACAAAGCCATCGACCCCAGGTAAGTCGGCCTCACGGGGCTGCGGGATTGTTCGAAAGAGTTACCGCGGCCCTGGTACATAAAAGGCCTATGACGGAACACGACGGTTTTTAGTCAGTAAGAGTCTGACACTCCCTCACAGCTGCTAACCCACACCGGGAGGGGTCATTTAATGATTTTTGGAGTCATTAAAAAAAAAGGTAAGTCAACCCCAATTAAAGCAGCCTGTAAAGCCCGACTGGAACCCGCGTCTCCCATGAGCAAGCGCAACCTAGCGCTACTGCGCCGCGGACCGCTCGACTTGCCGGCGCCCACACCTGAAGTGAAGGAACCACAGGAGCCACAAGATGAACTGGTTAATCATTATTTGAGTCGTAAGTAATACAATCCCTTTGGTATCTTCTTAAAAAGTGTCTGTTTGTATGTACGCGATAAACTCATAAGTACATAAGGTCGACATCAGTAGATAGAGGGAATAATGAGGACAATTTTGGGGTATTGTTTGAGCATATGGACGCCGTTGATAGTTGCAAGTAACACGTCTTAAAATCAAAGTTGTGTATCAGAGTCAAAATGTATTATTAGAATGCTTTCATCTGACAGACAAAAGTGTTTCAAAATAGTAAACTTATTGTGCTACATAAAAACATCTCATTTACAATTCTTTAGAATAAAAATGCGTTCGATTTCCAATTAATTTATAAATTATTCTCATTTATTCAGAACCCATGCCTGCACCAGAGAAAGAGAAAACTCCGGAACCAGTTCCCAACACAACAGTGCGTGAACATCCTGACATCACTGAGGATGCAGCTGAAGACCCCACTGAGGAGATCGAACAGATATTCAGAGGTGAGGGTATTTTTGACGTGGGCCTACTAGGACCAAAGCCTACCGGGGCTGCGGGATTGTTCGAAAGAGTTACCGCTGCCTTGGTACAGAAAGGAGCTTATGTAGGAAGAAAACAAAAATATTTTTGATGACAGATTTTAGACTATGTGTTAATTGTTAGATGCTAAAGTTGTAGTGAGTACGTCTGTAGGTTTTCATCTGATTTTCTTTCAATTGTAGTTATGTTATGTAGCTAGATTCAAATCTCGAGTGTCCGAATATCTCCCAAACTCCACCACTTACACTTGATTAGGCAAATAAAACACTCCATTTTAAACCGATTTCAAAAGTAGAGAGGTTTTATATCGACAACATTTATTTATCAAAACCCAGCGCTCATTTGCGACCCCGTCGCACAAAATTGCATACTATATGATATATAAAAATCCCCTTTTCTAAATTCCCCAGGCATCAAAATGGAGGTCCAAGGTCTGGACGACGACGCAATATGTGAGATAGGAGCAGAAGTGTCGGCCGCGGGCGGGACACTAGCCGCAGCCGGCGCGGGCGGGACACATGTGCTGGTGCCGCTAGATATGGACGTCAAGGAGCTGAGCAATAAGGAGGCCGAGCCTGTCACGGTGTTTTGGGTGGTAAGTAGTGTTTGGAAAGGTTTTGTCCAAGGTATAGACGACGCAATATGAGAGATAGGAGCGGAAGTATCGGCCGCGGGCGAGTCATATATGCTGGTGCCGCTAGATATGGTTGTAAAGGAACTGATGAATAAAGATGCCGAACCAGTCACTGTGTTTTGGGTGGTAAGTAGTGTTTGGGAAGGTTTTGTCCAAGGTATAGACGACGTAATCTATGAAATAGGAGCGGAAGTCTCGGCCGCGGGCGGGACACTAGCCGCAGCTGGTGCGGGCGGGACACATGTGCTGGTGCCGCTAGATATGGACGTCAAGGAGCTGAGCAATAAGGAGGCCGAACCTGTTACTGTGTTTTGGGTGGTAAGTAGTGTTTGGGAAGGTTTGTCCAAGGTCTAGACGACGCAATCTGTGAGATAGGAGCGGAAGTGTCGGCCGCGGGCGGGACACTAGCCGCAGCCGGCGCGGGCGGGACACATGTGCTGGTGCCGCTAGATATGGACGTCAAGGAGCTGAGCAATAAGGAGGCCGAACCTGTCACTGTGTTTTGGGTGGTAAGTAGTCTTTGAGAAGGTTATGTCCAAGGTCTTGATGACAACGCAATATGTAGGGGTCAAAATCAAAATCAAAAGAAAGGATTCGAAGAAAAAATTTTCTTATAATTTTTCCTAATTCATATTTCTTCTACAAAGTTTTCCAACATTGTTGATGTTGCTGTACCAATGAGAAATTCGATCATGGGATCGATCATAAGGACGGGTGACTTTTTTGACATAACGAGATGTAAAATTCGTCTTTTGAAGGTTCCAGACTGCTTCAACAGCCGTTTCGGGTAATACGGAATTTGTGAACCATGGTCACTACTTTGTATGGATGTCTTTTACATTCGTTCGTTCGTTTCGTGCTCTCTTTGTGTACATCCTAACATGTCCTGATAAAATATATTTTATGTGCTTATGCGCTTTAAAATTTGAAATATTTTGTTACAGAAAGACTGTCTCTCCCAACAAGAGCTGGTCCCCATACAATACTACCACCGGCCGGTGGCAGTGCCTCTGACTGCCCCCGGGCCACTGACCGGCGTGGTGGCCAGTCTTAGCACATACAGTGGAGTTGAACGAGCCTTCCTCGACGAGCTAGCTAAACTGCTGGGAGCCACGTGAGTGATACAAGAAACAGATATATTCTTTCTAAAAAATATTATTTTTTTATATCAAATTATAGGGTTGAATTTCATATAGCCAATCTGCTATCTTGGGGATGCCGCCATATTTAATTTATAATGACGTGTCTTAGCTAGTCATGTATTGTTATCAGAATTTAGAGCGTGTGCAAAGTTTAATCGTAATCGAAGACCGGGAAGTGGGTCGGTCAAATTAAGATTCCAAGATTTTCTTACATACATAGTTAGTTACAAGTGAAGCTAATATAAGCGTGTGAATAAGATAAATAAGTCGATAAATAGAGCTAGTTCCCATACAATACTACCACCGGCCGGTGGCAGTGCCTCTGTGTGCCCCCGGGCCACTGACCGGCGTGGTGGCCAGTCTCAGCACATACAGTGGAGTTGAACGAGCCTTCCTCGACGAGCTAGCCAAGCTACTTGGAGCCACATGAGTTATATACGAAATAGAGATACATATATTCTTTTCTAAACTATTATATTTTTATATTAAATTATAGGGTTGCATTTCAAATAGCCAATCCGCCATCTTGGGGAGGCCGCCATATTGGATTTACAATGACGTGTCTAAGCTAGTCAGAATCAGAGCTAATCAGAACTCAGAGCGTGTGCAAAGTTTAATCGTAATCGAAGACCGGGAAGTGGGTCGGTCAAATTAAGATTCCAAGATTTTCTTACATACATAGTTAGTTACAAGTGAAGCTAATATAAGCGTGTGAATAAGATAAATAAGTCGATAAATAGAGCTAGTTCCCATACAATACTACCACCGGCCGGTGGCAGTGCCTCTGTGTGCCCCCGGGCCACTGACCGGCGTGGTGGCCAGTCTCAGCACATACAGTGGAGTTGAACGAGCCTTCCTCGACGAGCTAGCCAAGCTACTTGGAGCCACATGAGTTATATACGAAATAGAGATACATATATTCTTTTCTAAACTATTATATTTTTATATTAAATTATAGGGTTGCATTTCAAATAGCCAATCCGCCATCTTGGGGAGGCCGCCATATTGGATTTACAATGACGTGTCTAAGCTAGTCAGAATCAGAGCTAATCAGAACTCAGAGCGTGTGCAAAGTTTAATCGTAATCGAAGACCGGGAAGTGGGTCGGTCAAATTAAGATTCCAAGATTTTCTTACATACATAGTTAGTTACAAGTGAAGCTAATATAAGCGTGTGAATAAGATAAATAAGTCGATAAATAGAGCTAGTTCCCATACAATACTACCACCGGCCGGTGGCAGTGCCTCTGTGTGCCCCCGGGCCACTGACCGGCGTGGTGGCCAGTCTCAGCACATACAGTGGAGTTGAACGAGCCTTCCTCGACGAGCTAGCCAAGCTACTTGGAGCCACATGAGTTATATACGAAATAGAGATACATATATTCTTTTCTAAACTATTATATTTTTATATTAAATTATAGGGTTGCATTTCAAATAGCCAATCCGCCATCTTGGGGAGGCCGCCATATTGGATTTACAATGACGTGTCTAAGCTAGTCAGAATCAGAGCTAATCAGAACTCAGAGCGTGTGCAAAGTTTAATCGTAATCGAAGACCGGGAAGTGGGTCGGTCAAATTAAGAATCCAAGATTTTCTTACATACATAGTTAGTTACAAGTGAAGCTAAATATGAGCGTGTTTAAAAAATAAATAAGTCGATGAATAAAGCTAGTTCCCATACAATACTACCACTGGCCGGTGGCGTGGTGGCCAGTCTTAGCACGTACAGTGGAGTTGAACGAGCATTCCTCGACGAGCTAGCCAAACTACTAGGAGCCACGTGAGTGTATCAATCAAATTAAATAAAAAAACATTCGTTGAAACGGCTGCAAAACAGAACTTTGTGAACGTCAAAAAAAAATACAAAAAACAGCCCCAAAACGCTCATCCTTCACCACTTCCTATGTGTTTTTGCTGGGAGGAAGAAGTGGCGCAACAAACTCCCCAGCGACACATATCTGTCTGTAGGTTAAAAGAGCCTTTCAACAATGTTCTGTAAATAAATAGAATATACAATAAATAAGTCGATAAATACAAGAGCTGGTCCCCATACAATACTACCACCGGCCGGTGGCAGTGCCTCTGACTGCCCCCGGGCCACTGACCGGCGTGGTGGCCAGTCTTAGCACATACAGTGGAGTCGAACGAGCCTTCCTCGACGAGCTAGCCAAACTGCTGGGGGCCACGTGAGTGTAGATAAACTATCGAAATATCGATTAGTAGAGTGTAGATAAGTTATTCGACCAATTATAGCGGAATCTTTAGATAAATCAATCGTTCAAAAATGCATAAAATAATTGGTAAATACGTCGATGAATTGGGTAATGAATCAATCCATAACCTATCGATATAAAATCGAATAATAGTCAATCTATTAAACAGTCGATCGATATTGATTAGAACCCAACTTTGGGTCCATTTGCCGTTCTAAATTAACTTTTATAGTGAGTATTGTGTGTATGTGAAAATGTACAGTCACGTCCAATAAAGAACGAATACGATCATTCAACAAATCGATTAAACAATCGAATACCAAACTCCCTCTAACTTAAATCCCTCTCTTCCAGTACACAACTACGTTTCTGCCGACGAAACACAGCGAACGCTCTAGCGTCCACCCACCTCATATGTCCGACCGCTACGGGTGACAAGTACCTCGGCGCCTTGAAGTGGGGTCTGCCGGCCGTGCAGGCGTCCTGGCTGCTAGACTGTGCAGAGCAGGGCCGGCGGGTCAGTGAGAGGGGACATCTTGTGGGAGATACTAAAGGTAGGTGTCATTAAGATATGTATTTTCGTCCTTCAAAAGTGCAATTTGAGTGACTCCATCATGTGTTCCTCTCAAGATTAGGTAGATGGCCTTAAGGTAACAGTGGAACAATGAAAGACTGCAAAAACTAGTATCTCTAGTTGAGAGGGCTGTTATCGAAAGTGAGTATTGTAAACTTAGAAGTCAAACTAATGGGTACGGGTGACAAGTACCTCGGCGCCTTGAAGTGGGGTCTGCCGGCCGTGCAGGCGTCCTGGCTGCTAGACTGTGCAGAGCAGGGCCGGCGGGTCAGTGAGAGGGGACATCTTGTGGGAGATACTAAAGGTAGGTGTCATTAAGATATGTATTTTCGTCCTTCAAAAGTGCAATTTGAGTGACTCCATCATGTGTTCCTCTCAAGATTAGGTAGATGGCCTTAAGGTAACAGTGGAACAATGAAAGACTGCAAAAATTAGTATCTCTAGTTGTGAGGGCTGTTAGCGAAAATGAGTATTGTAAGTTTAGAAGTCAAACTAATGGGTACGGGTGACAAGTACCTCGGCGCCTTGAAGTGGGGTCTGCCGGCCGTGCAGGCGTCCTGGCTGCTAGACTGTGCAGAGCAGGGCCGGCGGGTCAGTGAGAGGGGACATCTTGTGGGAGATACTAAAGGTAGGTTTTATCAAGATGTGTTGGTATTTTCGTCCTTCAAAAGTGAAATTTGAGTGATTCCATCATGTGTTCCTCTCAAGGATAGGTAGATGGCCTTAAGAGGATATTTTATTGTCAATGTTTAAATAACAGTGGAACTATGAAAGACTGCAAAAGCTAGTATCTCTAGTTGTGAGGGCTGTTAGCGAAAATGAGTATTGTAGGTTTAGAAGTCTAACTAATGGGTACGGGTGACAAGTACCTCGGCGCCTTGAAGTGGGGTCTGCCCGCCGTGCAGGCGTCCTGGTTACTGCACTGCGCGGAAGAAGGCAGGCGGGTCAGTGAGAGGGGACATCTTGTTGGGGATACTAAAGGTAGGTTACAAATTCAATCGAGATTTAATAGACTTTTAAAAAGCAAGGAGTTTCCTTACAGATCCAGCCAAGTTATTGCTTGTCTGAACTCCTCAACCAGTTAATCTAGCTACCCCTGGGTATTATTGGTTGTCAGAATTTCTAGCTTTTCACTACCCATAACGACTGTTATAGATGTTCAAATGACATTTGGGATCCACCAATATAATGTTCTTTCCGGAACACAGGAACTCGTTATGACACCGATTGCCCAAACCGCGTGGTTATTACTAAGCCACAGGTCAGGAGATTATAACTTCTACCATATGTCTGTTACTGTTACAGCCTTTTTATCGTCCCACTGCTGGGCACAGGCCTCCTCTCACACGGAGAAGGATTGAGCATTTTTTAATGCTCAAAAATAACCATATGTCTTACTACGTATTATTGTTTCAGCACCACCTTCACCACAGCCTCAAATCGAAGAGGAATCAGAACCCATGGAAGTACAAGTCCCCGAGCCCCCACCCGAAGTACAAGCAGACGAACAAACAAACACAACTACAGACAAAGACAAAGAGAACGAGATGTTACCGCCGGCTGGCACCGCTATACCCCGGCGCGGGTCTGTGCCCAGTCGGGAACAGACGCCCAAGGCTAAAGGTATAATTTTATTATTAGAGAAACTGGCTAAATAACTAAAGACAATCTGCGTACATTAAGATCAAGTCTTCACCTTCTAGTATAGATGTTTTATCTCACGGATGCGGGTCACCTATGCTTGTGTCTGTGAATATTTGATTCCAAGATATGAGTCGGTCGAGTCGGCGGGTTATGCAAAGACAATGTGCATATTTATTTACAAACACAAGTATCGTTCACCCGCTTTCTTCTTTCGTTTGCGCCTTTTAAAGTTAGTAACCAATAATACATTTTTATTTAGATGCAGAAGAGATGTCTCCAGCGTCTCGGTACATAGCGATGGCTCGTCAAGGGTTGCTTGGAGGCGACTCGCAGGAGACGCCCAAACGTGTTGCTGACAAAGACGGGGATAAACAAGGTTAGTTGGATCTTAAAATACTCTTCTTTTGTTAGTAATATAAATGATTTATTAATTTAAAAATATAAAATTAAATCATATTTACTTCATTGGTTACAATATTTTTTCACGATCGTTTTCATCTTCCATTTAAAGATTACGCATGTTTGCTTTAATTTATTTATGTTTGTTTTTAGATAAAGAGTATAGTTATGTTTGCTACCACAAAAAAAGCTGTCATATTATTTTCACTTTGCTTATATTTGAAAGGTTTTTTTTTTATTCTTCAACAGATGCGGAATGTGCAATAAAGACTCCTCAGTTTGAAGATGCATTATCGACACCTAACTTAGCCGCTCTCAGTCCTACTACACGACGACGGCTACAGGCAGTGAGGCGTGGGGAGATGCCGTCTGATCCCATACGTACTCCTGTAGATCCTTGTGAGTAATACAATGTTCATTAATGTATCTCATTAATCTTTCTTTATTATATTGTAATCGTCCCTCTTCCTCATTATATGCTTATTGGGATGTGTAGAGTTCTTTGTGCAAACTTCCTGTCGTGATTCTAAAATTGTTCTCAAACAAAAAATGTGTGCATGCCGCAATTTGATTGTGTTTGCTAAAGCGAGATAAAAAAATTGTGTGCCTCACGGTGCACTCGTTTGGAATTCCGCCTTTAAATTCAAAAGTAATCTAAATTGATAAGCGAGACCGATATCCACTCCCAATATACAATTGACATAACTTGGAGGGGTTAACATTGGGTTAGGGTTAGCATCAAAAGAGTTAAGGAATCCTCTGAAAGAAAGCATAATACGTACCTATGCCAGTCTTGATGCAATTATTCTTGAACATACCATCACTAAAGTCATTTTCCTCACCTTACCCTACAATCCCCCTACACAGTTGACCGTCGTCCGTCCACCCCGGACAGTGCATTCGGCGCGTCACTCCGGCCGGGCGCCGACCGCATGTCGCCCGACGCCCGCAAGCGACTGTGGCAGTTTGTGGACGGCCTGCCCAGCAAACAGCCTGAACCCGTTGTTAAGGATAAACATACGGTATGTAGATATCATAAATCATAAAACTTATTTTTGTCAAAGAAAACTGATTGTGTGCACAATTTTGATTCCCTGAACTATATAATTTAAGTTCATACCATAGATGGTCTCCAAAAAGAGTTTTATTGAGTATTGTAGTTTTATTAAGTATTTTTGGGATTTAGATGTGTTCTTTGACTTTTGGAGCTGACTGTATTTACCAGAACTCAAACAGAAATGTTCACACAAGTTAAAGGCTAAACTGGTTTTACATTAAACACAATTTTCTAAATGCTTTCTCCTTATTTGCATAGCAGACCAAAGCGAGGGATTATGTAGTAAGTTCTTAAGCGAACTCTTAAATACACCTAAATAATAGGTATGATTTACTAAAAAACAGGCATTTTCAGCCACTATCAGAAATCCGCAACAGATTCCTCGCGCAGTTCAACGGTGATGCGCCCACGCCGCCCTCTGAACACAATGTAGCTCCCAGGAAATTGCAATTACAGGTAACCATTAGGGGATTGCTTTTTTTTTATTTTTAAACATATAAGTTACATTTTTAAATATTAATTAAAAAATAAAATTATATTATTATTATTATATTAAAGAAGAGAAAGTTGGGCTATTTAAGAATTTTCAAGTTAATCAGCAATGGTTAACCGAATTTCTACATTGAAATAGCATAAATTGTGATGCGTATTTTTTTTTCTCAGGACCAATGTGAGACCCCACCAGCAAAAATAGCCAAAATCACGCCAGATCAGGTAAATGCAATATTATGTAGAATTAGTAAAATAATGTTATAGGCTTAGAAATAGAGCGTGATGACAAGTTTTATCAACTATGAAGGCAGCTGTTTGCCATAGGAAAAATATAACTATGTAATATAATCATTATCCTCCTGCCCTTATCTTAATTTTATATGGGGTCGGCGCAGCATGTTTTCTCCTTCCATACTCTTCTATCTGCCGTCATCTCACAAGTAACATTATTTCTTAAATATAACTATGTAATATTAATTAAATAAGTTAATAACTCGGCTATATACCTGTCAGAGTGCAGGCGGCATGTCGCCGCGTGAGGCCAGTGGCGGCGTGGCGTCGCCGCGCATCCCGCCCGCCGTGGACGCGCAGCTGCAGAGACTCAACGCGGCGCTGACCGGCCGCCTCAGCTCACAGCGAGCCAGGCGGCAGAGAGACTCGGTGCCGGCTGTGCCTGAACCTCGTGAGTATTACGTATCACCTGTGTTTTTATTTTAGATGGTAAGTTCCATAAAATATGACAGCTGTGTTGCTGGGAAGTTTGTTCTTCACCACTTCTTCTTCCCAGCCGTAACACTAGGAAGTGGTGACAGGGGGGCGTTTTGGGGGTGCTGTCCTTTTGTAAATTTGACGTGAAAAAGTGCTAAAAACTAGCGTACTTTCAATAAACGGTTTTGACTTTGACTTTATGCCGTTTCATAAAATTTGCAATTTTATAATTTCTCAACAGCCTAGTGCAAGGTCTAAAAAAATACTAAAACTGAGTATTATGCATCGTTGATTATAGTTATTTTTTTCTCCCATTAGCAAAACTTTCTTCAAACCTTGCCCACAAGATACTTCTTAAATCCCAAAATCTGAAGACGAGAGTATTAAATACAATGTCTCAATGTATGTCTAGCCCCAGATTCAGAGCCAGCCCCCGAATCACAACCCAACACAGTGGGCTGGGACGACACGACGCCCGCGCAACAACCGACAACCGTCGAACAGGAGACCTCTGTGCAAATCAAAAGGTTCATGCTCTCTTCTAATGTTGATGTGAGTATTTTTTTTTCTTGGAATTAAAGGAACTATGCTCATGAAATCATGTATTTTTAAAATGTTATTTCAGAATTTATTTCGTATTTTTAACGATAAATATGTATTTATAACAGGTTACTTGCCCGTTGTTCTTTATAAAACTTACTAACTTATTCGTTGACTTCATCCACTTAGAGCTCCGCCATTTCGACCGTGTATAACTTATGCCAAACGTGCATAACAGACGCCCTGAATAACTTATTTATTATCTTCTTCTTTTGTTACCTTTTACTGTCCCATTGCTGGGAACAGCCCCCTTTATCTTTTGCAATATTGATTTTTTTGTTTCCAGAATCGCGACGACATAATCTCCATGATAGCCCATCTAGGCGGTGAGGTCTGCGAAGGTGCTGAACTAGACCCTGAGGCCACTCACTTACTATGCGCAGCCCCGGGCCGAAGCGAGAAGATGTTAGGCTCCATAGCGGCCGGCAGATGGGTGCTGCACCCCGTGTATGTCGCCAAGAGCAGAGCCGCGGGCACCTTCCTACCGGTCAGTAGTAGCTACAGAAGCAATAACTGCCACTTTGGTCTAGTGGTCGCAAGCGCGGCTGCTGTGCTCGAGGTCTGGGGTTCGATTCCCGGGTCGGGCCGAAATCGCTTTGTGGGTATTTTTAAACTTTCACTAAGCAGTCCGTAGTCTATAAGTTGGTGATTGATTCACCCGTGCATCGGAGAGCACGTAAATGTCGGTCCTGCGCCTGATCTCTCTCCGGTCGTGTCGGATTGCCGTCCCATCGGGTTATGAGAGTGAAGGAATAGGGTGTGCTCCTGTGTCTGCACTAGTGTTGCAAAAAAAACCGTTTTTTTTCTAGTGTGAAAAAAAACCTTGAAAAAAACCAGATAAAAAACTGTTTTTTTTCTGGGCCTTGTTTTTTTCAAGATTATAATAACTCTAAAATTGTTAGGGCATTTAACGTTAAAGATTAATACTTAAGGTTACATAATAGAGTCTTAGGTTTATTCTTGAATCTACGGTACTTTTCTGATAAAACAGAACCAAATTTCATGAAAATATTGGCAACATTCATTGATATTAACTCAACGAAAGGGAAATTTTGAAAATTGAACTAAAAAGTAGGCTAGAAAAAAAAAACAAATTTAGAAAAAAAACAACGATGCAAAGTTTTTTTTCAATAAAGTGAAAAAAAATAAATCGTTTTTTTTTTTCATTTTACATCACTAGTCTGCGCAAAAGCTCGTGCACTATAATATATCCTGCGCAGCTGGCTGATCTCCTTAAATGAGAACAGCCGCCGTGGCCGAAAGCGGCCGTGGACGCCATTATTATTAT
The DNA here is from genome assembly GCA_033682625.1 of Helicoverpa zea x Helicoverpa armigera. NCBI lineage: Eukaryota > Metazoa > Arthropoda > Insecta > Lepidoptera > Noctuidae > Helicoverpa > Helicoverpa zea x Helicoverpa armigera. The sequence goes on from JAWIIS010000024.1 coordinate 11,941,954, forward strand.
TAGTAGCTATAGAACCTTCTACAATTTACTAGATCCTCAGTGAGAAGATGTTAGGTTCCACAGCGGCCGGCAGATGGGTGCTACTATAATCGAATGTTACTGATACTTTTCTAAATATTTGCTGCTCATTAGTTGGTGATCGATTCATCATGATTTTGGTATTTTTTTACCTGGTGAAATTATAGCGACATTTTAATATTGTAGGAAGAAGAATATGAATGGGGCAATCCCCTCGCGACATGCCTCCCTCCCCTGTCGGGTGCGGAGCGCAGCCTCGCGCGGGCGGCACACCGGTGGCGCAGCGCCAGAGAGAGCGGGGCTCCCGGGCCCTTCGCCGGCGTCGTGGCGCTGCTGCACGTGCCGCCACCACGACGCAGACTGCTGGCACGGCTCGTCACTGCCGGCGGGGGAGACGCGCCGGGGGATGAGTGAGTACTAGTAGCTGACAGTCACTACTACTGTCACTCGTCACGTTTATGTCATTGGTTAATAGTAGCTGGCTAAAAGTTGGACCACATCAGGCAGTACGGAAACGACTTTTTCCGTCGCCCTTTCTCTTTCTCTCGCTTAGAACTGCCATTTGCTAAACCGAGACATAAAGCATAATGCGATAGCACGCGATAGAATCCTCGAGGCGATCGGCATCATGGACAAAATGCAATGGTCGGCAGGGAGATTCCGAAACGCTGAAGCAGGCGATAGCATGCTAACGCATCCTTTCACCAGTTTCCAGTATCAGTTTCACCACATATATTCACATACTGCAGCACGTGATAGCACAGGCGGAACAAATGCGATTCCGTGCTGCCAGACCGTCGTCCAACCCTAATTCGTTCGTGACAAGTTGGAGACGACATGGAGCTAAGTATCAAATAAATAATTTTAAACTACTCTTTTCTTCTTTCAGACCGCCCTATACAAATGACGACATAACAGTATGCTTTGCTGACATTAAGCGCTACCCGCTATCAGACAGAGACAGTGCTTGGCTCATTTCCAAGCGAATACCTGTATGTGCTCCCGTGCTATTGAGTTCCTACCTCACTGACGATCCGCCGCCGAAGCCTGAAGACCATTGCTTACCTGATTATCGACCTTAAAGCGAAGAAGTTAGAGTTGAAATTTCCAAAACAGGTGTGTATAAAAATGTTGTATTCTTAAAAGTTAATGTCTATCGAAAATTCGACCTTATTGTCTGAGCTAAAGGGACGATCTTTCAATATTAGCGTTATACCCTTTGTACTCTCATCCTATTGATGATCTTCCACCAAGGTCTCAAGAATAGTTTGCCAGGCTTTCGATCGTAATAGCAAAGATATAAAGTCGTAATTTCTGTGAACAAATGTCACATTACCAGTCATGTTTCCTATATAAAAAGGTAATGATTTGTTTTTTTGAATTTTAGACATCAATGTTATGTAAATAGAGACTAGAAGTTGTGCACGCAGTGCGTAGTTAGAATAGAAGTTATGGAATAGAATTGATTAAAGTTTGTTGCACAATTTTGTTAATATTCCAATACACGTATTTGTTCGATTTTAGACCTAAACTGTATAAACATAGAGTCTAAAATACATACCATCACACTGTTAATATTTTTTTTTAAATAATTCCCGCCGATATCACATCATATTATGTACTTATGAATCTGTTAGACCCAGTTTTGATGAGTGTAAACTTCGTTGTTCAAACTATTTTCTGCAGGCTGGTCCTGGCAGTTCATAATATACCTTAACATAATACACTTAAGGGTTAAAATCGAATAGAAGAAAATATGTATCTATTTTAAAACCTGTTGCAAATTGAATAGACCATATGTAATGCATACCTGATGAAGTTATATTAATCAGTAGGGTATAACCCGTTTGAAAATAATAATTGAGAATATTATATCATTTCTGTTGAAGTTGACTGATGCCTATTATAATTATATTACTTGTATATTATTGATTAGTTTATCCAGCATTAATTTGTGACAATAATAATTAAAACAAATTATATAAAATATATTTAGTTTTATTTGCAATGCAATACAATAACATCTATTTAAAATTACGAAACATTTATTTATGTTAACTTATGATAATTAAAACTACTTAATTAAATGGACACGTTTTGTTTGAAGATGGTTATAATTATTATTACTTAAAGAATCGTATACAAAGATTAAATTTAAATAGGATTATTGTATAAAATATGAATTTGATTTAAAAGTCATCACAAAAAAGGTACCTTGTATTATTGTTTTGAAGAAACGCTGAAGCCCTTTTGATACAAGTTTAATGAAATGTTGACACAAAACCGACGATAATCCTTGTAAAGTACTATAGAAATCTGCCCTAAGACAATCCGGTTATGTGCTAAACTGTTGCTTACTATGGAATAATACTACTTGGGCTATAATTCTGATAAATGAGAGGACTATCGCAAGTCTGACACCAGTCTAACCACGGGGTATTGGGTTGCTCGGGTAACTATGTAGAGGGGGTCAGATACAGCCGCTCCTTGTAAAGCGCTGGTACTCAGCTACTTCCGGTTAGACTGGAAGCCGACCCCAACCTAGTTGGGAATAAGGCTCGGAGAATGATGGGCTATGATTCTGATATTTAAGAGGACTATCGCAACTGCTGATAAAAATGTTAAAAATACATTGGGAACATCCCCCCTTCTTCTTTAAGTTGGTTAATAAATACACCTTCAAATGTTATGCTGCGTTAGAATCTATGTTATTAGTCGTCAAATCTCTTAACCATAAGCTTAATACACTTATTCTCATCCTTGGGGTAGTTGAGGCCTGCCTCAGCGAGTTCCTTCAAAGTGATGGTCGCTATGGTGGTGAAGCCGGCGCGGGCGGCGCTCTTCTGAGACGCGGGGCCCGTGAACAGGGTAGACGTTGCTTTTATACCGTTGTGGAGACTGAGCGGTTTTCTGTAATGGGGAAATAATGGAGTTAATTATAAGGTACTTTAGTTCAGCTAAATACTGAATACTCAGCTGAATCCGGTTAGACTGGAAGCCGACCCCAACAAAGTTGGGAAAAGGCTTGGGAGATAGGATATAGTTCAGCTAGATACTAATAGTTTTAAGCTGAAGGACGCGCTAGTCTCAAGAAGTAGGTACGGGACGTATTTGAAATATGATTTAGGGTCGGTTCATATCTAACGGAATATGCGTCGCGTATTATCGGTCGCGTAACGCCAGAACATAACCAATGATGCGTTAGTGCGTCGACCATACATTTACGATACGCTCGACGCATTTTCCGTCAGATATGAACCGACCCTTAGTACCTAATATAGGAGTTTTTTTGTCAATATTGTCCAGGATCCAGGAAAAATATGGGTCCTGCTTTCAGTGGGGCATTGGATGTTCTTTAATGATGATGTGTTTCAAAATTAGTCCATTGTTAATGTACAAGACATACCTAAACAACAGTTTGTAATACCGAGTGATCTATGATATTGTCATATATCTAAGTAGGTACATCCACGTGACTAAGTATTTCATAAACATACACTGACGCTTGTAAACAATGCGACACATGTACCTAAACTAGATATAGATAGATGTTTGTTTATCAATTAGATGCAAACTGTGTACGCATACGTTTAACATCCAACTGCATTCGATAATAATTTACCTCAATTTTTCTAAAGGCATAGGTAACTGCGGCGGCACTGTGCCAAACACAAACGTTTCTTCTGGTTTACCAAAACTGCGGTGGTTGAGTGTCGTAAATAAAGATTTGATAAGCTGCGAACTCGAAGAGGAAGATGTCCAGGATATAGCGAAGTGGAAGAAGAAGATACGGAAAGCGGACCCCGTCACAAGACGGGATAAACGCTAAGAAGAAGAAGGATATGCTAACAGTGAACTCGTATCAACGCGTACCTACCTTAGTACATTTTTTTGACCTTCATATTGCACTTTGTTGCATGCGGTTCATAAAACCTGAATGGAGTTAGCTTACACAATAGATAGAATGGCTAGAATAAATAACACATTATCTAGTAGCGTAAGGTCAATATAGAGGTCGAATAGAATAATCTCTTTAGAAAGGAAACGAGCGATTTATTTATTACACGACGTAAGTATTTGTAGGTACTACAATCCGAGTTATTTACTTCTTCTATGAATGACTAGTCGTTCCTGCAGTTTCATCCTCGTCCTGAGGAAACTATTTCGCGCACACCGATAAAAAATCAACACTGACACTATATTCAAATTGAACCAGTACTTTCTGATATTAGAGCGTTAAAGCAAACAAACAAACTACAGCTTCATAGCCTCGTGTTGGACGAGAACTTCTGGCCACAGGACGTGGTGTTCCGTCGCTTCCGCGGACAAGTGCCACAGGACCGCACAGTGACATAGTGCATACTGAGGTGCTAATTACTAACAATTAACTAACATAGTTTTAAGTTTTTTATTTACTTACAGATTTTGTATATAACATATGTACCTATGCTAGTTTTTAAGGTTTTTATTTATCTATGGGCCATTGATGTCTGAAAATAAAGATGATTGGATTTGATAGGTAGGTAACTACTAGTAGGTAGTTCCTAAGATTAGCGCTTTCAGGCAAACAATTATTTTATCGCCTGATTATAGTGATCAAAGTGTTGATGATTGTCGTTGTCATGACAATTATACTTATTTAACATTACAAATATATCTACCTACCTAGTTATTATTACAATCATATAACAACATAATTTAGCATAGCCTACCTAAGATCATTATGTCAATTACGCGCGTCAAAAGCTATTTATACCTAGTTAAGCCGCTGTTTTATCAACAATATTGTGTACTATGACGCATTCGCTACAAGACTCCTATCATGTTAATACCAAATGATTTTGATTAATTATAATTTTGAAAACAAGGTAATGGATCAAAGAACATAATTATCCTTCTTATGTAATAAATGTAACACTGAGCTATTGTTTTATAAGCTTTCACCCAAAAATCCGGGTTTTCCCCGGACACTTCTTGAAACCCTGCCCGGACGGTCCCCGGACGGCCTCCAAACGAGAACAAATCCGGGGAAACCCGGACGGATGGCAGCCCTACTCGGGACTCTAGCTCCTAAACCCGCGGGAAACAGCTATCTCAATACAGTTCCGACCAAATTAACTTTTCATCTGATAAGTTCTTATTCATAAAAACTACTTTAAGCATTATTCATTGTTGACAGTTGACTTGCACCTAAGTTGTTCTTATGAGTCAAAGTCACCCGAGTATTGTTATCAGTCATTCACCACTTTTATTCGGATATTTTTATTGCCTGCGCAACTGTTGATATTGTCCGCATTGTCATTATCATGATATTACATAATATTATGCCGATAAAGATATGATTAAATCTGATTAAGTAATATGCACTTATAAAGATATGTAGGTCTATTGGTCCCACCTCCAACCTCTGATAAATAAAATTGGTTTTGCGTAGCGACTTGTACAATGTTCCGCATCGTCAAAAAGTTAGACGAGCCCTATTTAAATACGCTAGCATCTGCCACTGATTTCCACCGCATCCTGTGGGAACTACTCGAACCCAGATAAAAAATATAGCCTAGCCTTTCTCGATAAATAGGCTATCTAACACTAAAAGATTTTTTTTAATTGGACCTGTAGTTTCTGAGAATAGCGTATTCAAGGAAACAAACTCTTCAGCTTTATAATAGGTAACTTGCTCACCTTGCAGCCAATATTCTAGCTCCAAGTCTTGATCCCCGGTACTCCCGTTTGACCACCAAACCGAGAGCATACAGCACCTTGTCCAAACCCAAATACTTGAAGTGGTCTACTCTGTTCTCCGCTACTTTTAAGGCTCCATACACGTTCTTCCAGCTTTCGCCTTCGATCTGAAAAATAAAATTCAAAATATTCTTAGCTGGTTTCTGAAAACCCTACCAGGTACCATTATTGGACTAATGTATGCATTTTTGGACGATGTTGCTTAAAAATCGGGCGTTAGAAAATAGTGTGGATAGCTTATCTTTACCTACATCTTAATTAAAATATTATATCATTAGTGATTCCATTTTGAGATGCGCTTGCAGAAGGTTATCATTTGTTATCACACAATACGTCAATCTTAATGCGATTTACAAAATTCTCCGCAGTGCGATTATTAAGATAACTGTATCTATACTAAATATCCTTAAGCATCACCCTTTTCAGATAACTATCTGCACCCACAATAAAATAATGAAAAACTAGCTTATATCCTTCTTCAGTATCATCTTTCCATGCCAAAATTTCATTGAAGTACCTAGGTACTTTACCCACTTTATCCTTTTTAAAAGTACACGCAATAAATTAGTATCTTTCTTTAAAGTAATGCCAGGAATCGGTCTACATACCACATCATCAGATTCTTCCCCCTGGCACTCGACGAGGCAGACGTTGAGTGCCACCAGCTTGCTCTGACCATTCTTCTCCTCATAGCAGCCTAGAGACATTCTCTGAGAGAGATAAATTCTCCAGAAGTCTGTCATACTGCGCACGCTTACTGGGTCGTTGATGAGATCTAGAATAGATGTTGGTGGGTGAGATAAAGTTAGGTGTTATTTGATAAAAGATGTACGTCATCATTTAGCTAGCCTTCTCCCATCAATATTGAGTCAGCTTCCAGTCCAAACGGATTAACTGAAAACCAGTGTTTTATATGGAGCGACTGTCTATCTGACCTTTTCACCTAAATTATCCATACAACCCTTTGGTTTTTAGACTTTAGAAATCAATGCGTGAAGCCTATGTTCAGCAGTTGATTTTGGTGATGCTAAACCAAAAAGTCTTCGCATATCTTGTAACAATACCATTCTGTAATAATATTTGTCATCCATATTTTGCATACAAAATAACCGTACAGATATTTCTTCTACTTTTAACTAGCTCCGAATTGCAAAACAACAAAGTAATAAGAAAAGGCTACATTTTAATAATAGTGTAGCCACGCTAATTTCAGCACAAATAATATCCAATTACAATATACTTACCATAATAATAAGACACTGCAACACTGCGTCTGAAACGATACAACATATTACAGGGGCGTGTAAATCCCTTGCACAGACCGACTATAAACACCGGCACGACCAGGTTGCAGCAATCATACACCAACACCTTGCTTACAGATACAAACTCATAGATAAGATAGTACCATATTATAAACATAAACCTGAAACAATTTTAGAGAATCGTAATCATAAAATCTACTGGGACCGCACAATAATAACTGATAAAACTATACACTATAATAGACCTGATATTACAGTACACGATAAGTCTACCAAAACAGTTTACTTAATAGACATCGCAATACCAAACTCGCACAATATCCAAACAACCATATCAGAAAAACTAAGTAAATATCAGGATCTTGCAATAGAACTAAAAACCCAGTGGAAAGCACAAACCGTCCACATAGTCCCCATTGTACTGTCATCCACCGGTATCATACCCAAATCTCTCTCACAAAGTCTAAACACATTACACATGCCTACCCACACACTACACATGCTTCAAAAAGCAACCATACTCAACACTTGCCGCATTACACGTAAATTCCTGACATCATCCACACTATCATCAACCTTTTCGATATAATCATCCCCTTACATGCTTGGCTCCGGCCCGCATGTAAGGTTTTTATACTCTCTTCATAGAGAAGAAAACTAAATAACGTATAAAATAATAATAATAATAAGCCCCGCAGGGCATCTGAGGCGGATGACGGGGAGTAGCGACCCCGCGGGGCTATATATCCGAGTGCTCCAGGGAGAGTATACTGTCCCCCATCTCCGGCTTGCCGGAGTGAAGCATGACGGGGGATAGGTCTCCCGCCTCTTGGCTTGCCTTCATCGGCCGGTCAGAGTGGAGTCGCTAGAGCAATGCTCGGAGGGTAGGTGCCTCGTGGTAAGTGGCGAGTGGGCCGGTGATGCTGGACCCACAGGGAGCGCGTGATCTGCGTTTAAAGTCCGCCGAGGTATCCTCACCCTTCTCAGCCGCTCATGTCCCTGTTGCCCTCTTGTTGCTTTTCAGTGACTGATTCCCGGGGGCCCAGTAAGTGAGTTGGCGAGTCTCCACCTGCCATTTTTACGTGTGCAAACATTGTTATCGGCAGGTGCCATAGTTCCCGTAGTTTCCCCATTCCTAGTCCACTAGCATCCCATCACAATAGCCCAAGTAGTTTTCATCCATAGTTAGCAATAGTTTAGCACAGAACCGGGGATTGTCCTCGGGTACATTTCTATAGTGTATACAGGGATAATCGTCGGTTTTGTGTCACCATTTCATTAAAGTTGTCTCAAAAGGGCTTCAGCGTGTTGGCTTCGGCCCCACGTTCGCCTCCCAAAAATCCGGGACTCTATAGTCCCGAGGTCTGGTAGAGACATACAAGATAATAATAATAATAACCCCCCCAAGGGGCCACCTTGACGTGGTGGGGGGGCATGCGGGAAGGCATGAACGCTAAAAAAGTCACTAAGAACTAGACGACCCTGTGCCAAGAAAACAGGAGGTACCAAAATAATTACAACAAACGTCATAACACCTTGACCTCACCCTTCCCAACTAACGGTCCCAACAAATCCCTTCCTCTTTCCCTCTTTTCCCTTTCTCTTACCACCTTCCAACAAAACTTAAGTTTGAGCTTCAGGCTCCAAATCAAATTAGATACTAAAATGCCTACTGCCTCTCAGTACCTATCACACTTCGTATCTCTTGAATATGACTTATCCTTTTTTATCTCTCAACCCATGTGGGTTAATTCTAGTTACTCAATGCAATGCGACTACGGAATAGATTAATACCCCAGGCGGGTACCGGAGCTAACAGCGATGGAGAATCCCGCCCCACGGCTTCCAGCCTGGGCTGCCCTTCGTATTCTGGGGGGGGCAACGTATCGCAGCCAGCTGCCCAGTCACCGACTGTTGTAGCGACACAGGACGACTCGTCGTCAGATTCCTCATCACTTTTTCCATCAATATCATCATCGCCACAATCATTTTGTGTATCACCATCATCATCATCTTTATCATCAATTAGTGTTCAGCCAGCGGATGTTGTACAGGAGACAAATTTTGTCAGCGATCCTGTACCCACCACTAGCTCTGCTATAATTCGCAGGAAATGGAGTACGGAAATGAATAAATTCATCCTGCGTACTTATCTCCAACTCACTCAAATCGAAACAGACACTAAAGCATACCTTCAGCCACTTCATACTAAGTTCCTAGAGAAATACCCAGAAATGCAGGTCAGCAGACAAAGAATAGGAGACCAGCGTAGAGCCATAGTCCAAAAGAAACTGTTACCACAAGACACAATAGATCAAATCTATGAAGAAGTCCGCACAGAATTACAGATTGCACACACACAAACACAACAACACTCCACACAAACTAACAGAACAGCTGCAGTTATTACACAAGCGGGACAACGCATGAAATGGTCCAACGAATGTAATGAAGCAATTATTAGGATATATTATACTGTAACTGAACTAGAAACCAATAAAACAGCTTACAGAAAATATTTACATGAACAATTCATAAATTTATACCCCGAATTATCCCATATAACTGAGCAAAGAGTATCAGATCAAATGAGAGCAATTATTAATAACAAATACATTAACAACAATAGATTAACAGAAATAAAAAAACAAGTAGCCGAACAACTAAGCAACCCGACCCACCAAACAGAGAATGAAAGTTATAGTCAACAATATAATATACTACCCCAACGCGATACACAATCCGATGAACACAGCCCTACACAAAATACTCACTTCACAAACACACAAACACCTATCACACCAACAAACATCCATATGACTGACACAGACAGAGTTATAACTACACAAAATAATGAAGAAGCTCTTTCACTCTTCACTACAGAAGAGGTTTCTTCCTTAAACCAAATACAGATTGAAGAACCTAACACTTATCAAACCAACCTTCATAATGCACCAGAAACAAATATTGAATTAGAAGACACTTTTAAACAGGCACAACAATTTTTTATTGACACTCACCCTACTAATAGACCATACATTCCGAAACAAAAGTCATCTAGGAAGTTTGCAGCTATAGTTAATTATATAAATACACAAATTTTACCCAAATATGTAAATTCAGATATTGATTTTAACAGCTTGCAGACTATTATATATTGTGCAGCATGGACGGCAGCTAAATGTAATGGTGCAAAAATATCTAATATTACACAAAACTCCTATCGAACAAAGACACACAGAAAACCAAAATGGCAGATCAGGTTAGAAAAGAAAATTGCAAACCTAAGAGCAAATATAGGGAGGCTGACACAGTATATAAGAGGTAATAGAAGTCGGAAAATACTGACAGCAGTAGAATCAATAAAATCTAAATACCAACTACACGCACAGCATGAACACTCTAACACACAAATCGAACACTTCCTAGACACACTAAAACAAAAATTGAATGCCGCGTCAAGTAGACTCAGAAGATATATTACATGCACAAAACGTAAAGTACAGAACGCAACATTTAGATACAACGAAAAAATATTCTACAGAAACCTTACAACCAATTATACTGATACAAATGCACAAACACTAGAAACACCATCTGCTGAAAGTTTGCGAGAATTTTGGGCAAATATTTGGGAGAACCCGGTCATTCATAATAACCAAGCAGATTGGATTGCCGAAATTTCATCATTAGAGGTTCCAGAAATGGAATTTGATTTTATACCAATAGACACATTCATAGACATCATAAAACGAACACACAACTGGAAATCACCAGGTACAGACAACATCCACAACTATTGGTATAAGAATCTTACTAGCATACACCCGCACATACACACTCATTTAAACAAATTCATCCAATCACCACACTTACTCCCCGCTTACATAACACAAGGAATCACTTACATGATTCCCAAAGACACATGCGATACACTGAACCCAGCCAAATACAGACCCATTACTTGTTTACAAACCCTGTATAAAATTCTAACTGCCTGCGTAAGTGAAGTTATTTACACACATTTAACTAAACACAATATTCTATCAGAACAGCAAAAGGGGTGTCGAAAGAACAGTCAAGGGTGTAAGGAACAACTCACCATTGACGCGGTTACCATGAATAGTGCAGTCAGAAATAAAACTGACATACATACGATGTTTATCGACTACCGAAAGGCCTATGATTCAGTTCCCCACAGCTGGTTGTTATATGTTTTAAATCTCTACAAAATACACCCTACATTAATAGCATTCCTACAAAGTTCCATGCAAAATTGGCAAACTACTCTTAAAATAAATCAAGCCTCTACAGCTATCACTACAGAGCCTATATGCATAAAGCGAGGCATTTTTCAAGGAGACGCTCTAAGTCCACTCTGGTTCTGCCTTTCATTGAACCCCCTTTCACACCTATTAGATAAGTCCAACGCAGGTTACACTTTAAACAACAACATCACACAACACACACTATCACACCTAATGTACATGGATGATATAAAGTTATACGCATCAGACACACAATCACTATATCATCTAGCAGACATAACACAAACATTTTCTACAGATATTTGCATGCGGTTCGGAGTTGATAAATGCAAAATATTATCGGTGTCAAAAGGAAAAATTCAAAACAACAGCTATATACTTGAGTCAGGTGAAACAGTTGAACCAATGGACGAACATAGTACATACAAATACCTTGGATTCAAACAATCTAGGCAGATTCTAGTCAAGACAACAAAACAGGATCTGATGAAGAAATTTACACACCGCTTAAATCTAATTTTAAAAACGAACCTAAATTCTAGAAATACAATTAAAGCCATCAATACATTTTCAATACCTATTCTAACATACTCTTTTGGAATAATAAAATGGTCAAAAACTGATATCACAACACTACAGCGCATCATCAACACAGCTCTAACGAAACACAGAAAACACCACCCAAAATCATGTATACAACGACTTACACTACCACGAAAAGAAGGAGGGAGAGGCCTAATCAACATACACAACCTACATAATAAACAGATCACAACACTCAGAACTTACTTTCATCACAAAACAGAACACTCACCACTACACAAACAAATAGCAGACACTGATAAAAACCTAACACCACTTAACCTACACGATAGAAACACACAAAGCACTGAAACCCTAACAACTACACAACAACAAATTTCTGAATGGTCTGCTAAAGCTCTTCACGGGAGACATCGAGCTTTCCTGAGCCAGCCACACGTCGACAAAGTACAGTCGAACGAATGGCTCAGGCGAGGCGAACTGTTTCCCGAGACCGAGGGCTTTATGCTGGCCATCCAGGATCAGATTATAGCTACACGTAATTACAGAAAACACATTATACGAGATCCAAACCAACAGACGGACATGTGTAGGCATTGCAATACTGCTAGTGAAACTATACAGCACATCACAGGTGCCTGTAAATCATTAGTACAAACTGACTACAAGCATCGGCATGATCAGGTTGCAGCCATAATTCACCAGCAATTAGCTCACAAATTTAAACTTATAAAAGATATGATACCATATTACAAATATAAACCAGAAACAATATTAGAGAACAGAAATCACAAGATCTACTGGGACAGAACGATAATTACGGACAAAACCATCCATTACAATAGACCGGATATAACCCTTCATGATAAAACCAACAAAACCGTATACTTAATAGACATAGCCATCCCTAACTCGCACAATCTTCAAACCACAATATCTGAAAAACTCAGCAAATACCAAGACCTCGCAATAGAAATCAAGACGCAGTGGAAAGCCCAAACAGTACATATTGTCCCCATAGTTCTTTCCACCACTGGTATCATACCAAAATCGCTCAAACAAAGCCTCGACACTCTACACATGCCCAGTTACACAGTACACATGCTCCAAAAAGCTACAATCCTCAACACCTGCCGCATCACCCGAAAGTTTCTAACTTCATCTACTTTAACATCCACATTTTCTATTTAATTATTACCCCCTTACACACTTGGCTCCGGCCCGTGTGCAAGGATTTTTAATACTCCCAAAAGGGAAGGAAACAAAACAAGATAAACAAAAATAATAATAATAAATTGTTTATTTGCATAAAACATGGTATACAAGGTGTTAATAATAATAAAGTAAGTACAAACATGTTTAGCTAAGATGAACATAGCATGCAAAAATTTTTGGTAAACTAAACTATTTAAGGCATTAACATTTATAATCCATAAATTCTTTTAAACTATAAAAATTATATTCATTCAACCATTTATATAATGCAATCTTCAACAGTCTTATATTTAATACTTTAAAATGACTTGGCATCTTATTATATATCCGCACACATGTTGCAAGACAATTTTTATTATATTTGGTCAGTCTTGGTGGATCACTCTGTACTAATCTAAAAGGATCTCGTCTGATCCGTGAACATATTTCATTTGCAGTTTTAAACAGATGTATGTGCTTAACTACGAATACGCATATTTCGTAAATGTAAATGCATGGGAGCGGTAGCAAGCCAAGTTTTTTAAACATTGGTCGACATGACTCTTCGGGTTTTAGTCCACAAATTGACCTTATGCACTTTTTTTGAGCAACGAATGCTCTATTCGTATCAGTGCTATTGCCCCACATTATTACACCATATCGTAATATCGATTCAACATAGGCGTGATATGATATAAGAGCAGTTTTTATATTAGTAACATTTTTTACTTGCTTCAGTGCGTATACGAATTTATTAATTCTAGTGCTAACATTATCTACATGTAATTTCCAATTAATATCTTTATCTATTATTATACCTAGGAACTTTGTATGTGTTACTTCATTGAGTTGATTTATATTAAGTTTAATGTTATTTTTATTATTATTTGCATGGTTGAATTGTATATAGACGGATTTGTTTAGGTTTATCTTTAAATGGTTAGTTTCAAGCCAATGTATTAATTTATTGATAGTATTATTAATTTCACATTCTTGATCTCCAATGGTATTTTGTTTTTTATCAGTTGCTACTACAATGGATATATCATCAGCAAATAGGACGCTTTTATGTTTTGTTATTTCTGTAATGTCATTTATATATATAAGGAATAATACTGGACCAAGCACACTTCCTTGCGGTACGCCGTATTTATTATGTCTATACTCTGAATAGTAAGGTGTCATGTCTCTATTTTTGTTAATTCTATTGATTGTAACGCATTGTTTCCTATTGCTCAAATAGGACTTTATCCACTGTAGAGCGGGTCCCCTTATTCCAATAGCTTCCAATTTTTCTAGCAATATGTCATGCGATACCAGGTCGAAGGCTTTTGATAAATCAAAAAATAGCCCAGTAGTAATCTGATTGTTGTTAACATTAGAAAGTATTGCTTTCATAAGAGAGAACGTAGCTAAAGTTGTAGATTTATTTTTTTGGAATCCAAATTGTTCGTCACTTATAATTCTGAATTTATTGCAAAAATCAATCAGTCTTCTATACATACACCTTTCCCATACAACCATTTTTGGTCGCAGATATGATAAAGATGTAACAAGTCGCAACAGTTTCGGAACAGGTACGACACAACGTGACTGTGTAGGGATTAGCTTTTATGTGTTGTAACGGTTCAGTAAAAATGTGACGGAAACTAGATTCAGTACCTTTGTGTGGTCGCTGTTTCGATACTTTACAGCTTAATTTGTAACCACACATTTTAGAAACTTTGCGTTTGGTTTGTAACCAGTGTGCATTGTTGACACAATTGTGTTGTAACGGGGTAGTAACATGTGTAGTCGATGTTCCAGAACACTTTAACCTAACTTGCATATATAAAAACATGACGAGAGCCAGTTATTCTCAAACTGTCTATGTTTTCTGTCGTTATCAACCATTTAATGAAATTTCAAATGAGTAAACAACCAAAAACCTTACGTCAATTCCGATGGACTTCAACTTTTTACAGAAGAGTTAAAGATATAAGTACGTCCCAAAATATCTCAAGTAATTGGATTCGTACGAGTACATGTAGGTTTTTTATTATTATAATATTTTTTTCATGATGTTGCATTGATGACGGATACCCATTTTATTGAACTTAAAACTTATTATTTTCTAGGCCATTTACAGGAAAACAGTACGGAATTTCGTACCGAGGAGCTTATTGGTATAGTCCCTACCCTAGTGCCAAAGTTTCAACGTTCGAGCTCCAAATCGCTGTTTTTTCTTTTTCTCGGCTAAAACAAGACGTCTTCGTCTTTAACCCAAGTACCTACTCGGTACAAGCGATATTAATTCTGATGAGCCTTCTTTGGTTAGAACAATGCAAAAAGGCATCTTGATAAAAACTTTGGAAAACACTGTAACCAAATGTTAAGAGAAACCATCTTAAAAATCTAGTAATTTTGTAACAAGTTACCGTAACATGTCGACACGTGTCGACACATTATCGTGACTAGTTGCGACGAGCATATTTTTCATAACAAACATCAAAATTGTTTTTTCATAATTCATTATTTATCAATTTTATGAGTAAATCTTGCTAAAATAATTTGTATTAGGATTAAAATATTTGATATTATATTTAAAAGGAAGCTTTTGAGCACTCGATGTGCATCATTTTATATTTTTATTTTATTTAACAAAAGTTTTTCTTTCGCTAGAATTATTAAAACATGATATTACGGTGGCGCGTTGGAAATATCAACATATTCAACGAAATTACACAGTAAACTTTTTTTCCCAACAAGATTTGAGCATTATAAACCATATTAATTAATGAAAACTAAAACTTTGTTACCTTCATTATCATTATCATACTTCAACCATCATTATGGGATTTCTTGTATTTTGTATTATTTCGTCGCGTCACTCACGCACGAGCCAACGAAATTGATCGAACGAATGAATGATTGAATGATTAGTGCGAACTCTGGTTAAAATATGGTAACAATGTAACGACACGGCGACGTAAATTAGAAACCAAATGTTACTTGTTTATTGTGTCGAGATCTTCCCCATTTTTAGTTGCAGCGACGGCGCTAACACGGAACATCGACGAGATTATGTTTCGAGATAGATCAGTGTCGACGCTAAGTGTCGAAACGGTTACGTTATGTTCGCAAAAATGGTTATATGGGTTCATAAATTTTTGATAAGATAGGTATTAAAGTTATAGGTCGATAATTATTTATATCATCCTTATCTCCTTTTTTGAACAATGGCTTTATTATGGATAATTTCAATTTATCAGGAAAAGTTCCTTGTAAAAATGACATATTGATTAAGTGAGTTAAGATCTTAGTTAGCTCGTTGCAGCAAACTTTTATTATTTTAGTACTAATTTCATCATATCCCTCAGATCTGGTATTGCGTAAAGACATTATTTCTTGTAGCACCTCATTTTCTAGTAATGGCTTCAGAAACATTGAGTTGTAATATTTATTTCTTCTAAAGTTTCGGTCAGCACTTTGTTGAGTTGGTATTGAAGTTAAGTTTGTGTAATGGTTATTGAATGTAGAGGCTATTTCCAATGGGTCTGTGATTACTGTATCCTTTAGCTTTATGCTTTCTATATTATCTTTGGATTGAGTAGCGTTAATTTCGTTTTTAATAACAGTCCATGTTGCTTTACATTTGTTATCATGCGCATTAATATAATTAATATTTTGGTTTTTTTTTGAGCTATATACACATTTATTTAACAGATAGGAATATTTTTTATATTTGGCCTTATTAGTTGAATTTTTATTTTTATAATACTGATAACGAAGTTTTCTCTTAGTTTTACAACTTTGTCTTAGACCTTTGCTTATCCACTTTTGTGCATTTTTGTTATTACTGTTAACCTTAACTCTTACTTTTGGAAAACAAAGATTGTAAAATAAACACAACAAATCATGAAATTCATTAAAAGCGGAATTTGAATCAGTATTTAGACAAATATCGGCCCAAGTCAGACTTTGCAAGCATTCCTTAAATTTTCGGATATTGTCAATGCTGTAGTCTCTTTTAAAAACATAGTATGCTGCTAATTTTAACGATTTATTTTTGGTAGGGAAGCTCAACATTTGTGCTGTATCATGATCTGAAAGATGTAGAGGTAGGACGGTTGAAGTGGCGTTTGAAATGTTGCTTAGGATATGGTCAATACAGGTAAGTTTACGTGTAGGTACCTTAATGTGTACTTTCAAGTTATAATTATTGGCCAGGCTATGCAATTCGTTAGTTATGTTGCTTTTTCTTAGGGTATTAATATTGAAATCACCGGCTACAACTACATTTAATTTAGATCTATATTTCATCAGCAGATCATGTAAAAGACAATCTAATTTTGTTAAAAACTGATTTGGGTCCGATTGAGGTGTTCTGTAAACAGATATAATTACTAATTTATTACAAACTATCTCTACGCCGCAGGCTTCAAACGTGTTTTGTATTGCATAACCTTTAACAAATGTTAACTCCTTATAATTCAAACCCTTTTTTACTAATATACAAGTGCCACCTCTTTGTTTTTCTCTTGAGAAGTTAGAAGCCATAGTATAGTTATATATTTTGACATAATTTTCGTAACCTTTTTTTATAAATGTTTCAGATAGACATATAACATCCGGATCATTATTTACTTCTTTTAATTCTTGAATCGTTATTTCTAATAGTTCTTTTTTGGAGAGGATACTAGCAATATTTTGATGGAGTATTCTAAAATTGTGTTCCTTATTTACTTTGGGCTCGAAAAAATGATTTATTCTTGTTTATAATAGGAAAGTAATAGGGTATGGTCCCCTTTGGACTCTTTACTTCCAGTTGAGGGGTTGTACTTTCCCTGTGGCTATTTTTTTGAAGACAATTAAAGTAGTAGGGAATTGTCCCTTTCCTAGGTTCCTTAAAACTAGTGTTTACATTACAACTTGGCTTGCTAGTCGCTAACCATTTTCGAATTTCACACGGATTCAAATATTTATCACTGTAATCACAACAATCTATAATATAGTTTACTGAATGACAGATATCGTACAATTTCGTACATTTTTTGTTTATAAAGTGGCATTTTTTATATTGTTTACACATGTTTTTTAAGGAGTAATTCAATTTATTTACATTTAAATATGCATTATTTAAGACATTTAATACAATTATAGTGTTATTTTTGAACGTATCTAATATAATTTGCAATTGGGATAAGGTTAGGTTTGAGTTACGATCATTTTCCCCTATACATATAACAAGTTTGTCATCGATAGATAACTCACTGTTTCTACAGTTGGCCAAGATTTCGCTGGACGGTGCATTCGGCTTCGTTTCGGCGACAACGCTGTATGTTTCGTACTGTGTGTTTGTTCGCGAACGTGAGATGGCTGCTGCTAGTCCGACACAGCGCTGGGATCCGAAGATGAATATCTTCTTCCCGGGATAGGTATTTGGCACATTTAGAGCAGCTGAGTTGCGATATTTTGCAGTATTATTAGTCGGCTGACTCGTTGCGTGCGTTGGTTCCTGAGCATAGTTTTGACATGAGATATGACTACTCCTCATAAGTTCTTCAATGCGCCCAGTGAGGGTTGAGATCTCCCTTTCTGCGACCACTAATTGTTGTTGTAGAGTGACGATCTCCTGTTTCAACAGTGATATTTTACCGTAGTCGTCGGTATTAATGTTGTGACTGTCTGACGATGGGGAGGTTGATGTTGAATACGTGTTCTGTTGTTGTGGCAAGGCACGGGTTTTCTTCTCTTTGAGCTTAGGACTGTCATAAATCGTAGCAGAATGGCATATAGATTTTAAACTTTGGTTTTCTAAAGTTAATTTGTTTATCTGTTTGTGCAAGTCGTTATTTTCGAGCAACAGATTTCCCAGTTCATTTTCGGTGCTTTCAAGTTTAAGGGTGAGCTGAGCTATTACTTAAAGCATACTTAAACGTTTTACGTTCATATGTACGAACGTATTATTTTCTGTTGTAAACAATTGTAAAGTAGATTTCTGAGTGTTTTTGTTGTCATTTTTAAACGATTGTTTAATAGGAGACACTTATGGCCAATTGTATGGTTCTGCCAGTCATTGAATGCTTAAAGTAGCTACTTAAGAGACTATAATTTATACTACGGTACATAAACATGAGATAATCTATCTTTATAGACACATTCATTAGCATCAGTTGCAAGGTACTGTAGTTCTTGGAGGACAACGATATCACTTTAAGTACTTATGCTTAGAAATTGATATCTGATGCCTAATTTCGTAAGCATATGCCCAGGTTTTCCCGGCTATGGTATAGAGAACCACTAGCAATGTAAAGAGTGATAGGCCCACCAATTTAACGTGTCTTCCAAAATACTTATGAACTCCATGACCTACATACATGGTCATGAATTATTATCGGTCCGACCAGACTATGCGTTGATTGTTAACCTTTGATCTGTCGACCCTAAATGAAGTCGATGACCTCAATTTTATTAAACAACTAAATTTCATTCAAGTCCAAAGGGAACTACTCGTAGGTATCTACTGTACAACTAAAATCGTTAAACCTGGTTTAGCCGTTTTGACAAACTAACTTTCACCTTTATTTTTCGCTTATCATTTTAGTAGGTAAGGAGAGATGGACTGACAGACAAAGTCTTCGTGGTTGGCCTTTTGTATGACTGCACCAGCTAACTACATCATCCTCCGAGCCTTTTCCCAACTATGTTGGGGTCGGCTTCCAGTCTAACCGGATTCAGCTGAGTACCAGTGCTTTACAAGAAGCGACTGCCTATCTGACCTCCTCAACCCAGTTACCCGGGCAACCCAATACCCCTTGGTAAGACTGGTGTCAGACTTACTGGCTTCTGACTACCCGTAACGACTGTCAAGGCTGTTCAATGATAGCCGGGACCTACAGTTTAACGTGCCATCCGAAACACAGTCATTGGTGTCTAAGATATACTTAGAAAGTACATACAAACTTAGAAAAGTTGCATTGGTACTTGCCTGACCTGGAATCGAACCCGCGCCCTCATACTTGAGAGGATGGTTCTTTACCCACTAGGCCACCACGATCACCAGCACCAGCACCAATGCACCAGCTAACTGCAGGGAGAGATTATTAGGGGAGCTAGATCTGCCACAAATGTCAACAGATGAAGTAGACCACGACCACTTTTATAAGGAGTTCTACGATGAAATGAATAAACGATACTTGACTAACAAACTTACCACTCATAGCACACAAAGCTTCATCAGTACACAGGTTTTCCACCAGTATCTGGATGGCTTCCTCATCGTCCTCCGGCGGAAGGTCACGAATGACCCACGTGGTGCCGTTGTCCTCCCATTTGTCCCACACGCGGGGGCAGGAGGAGTCCCACACTCTTTTGAAACCCATTGCCTGGGGGAACAAAATTATTGACTGAGAATTTTAAAGAATTGTATCCACGGCCGATTTCGGCCACGGCGGCTGTTCTCATTTAAGGAGATCAGCCAGCTGCGGAAAACATACTATAGTGCACGAGTATTTGCGCAGGTGCACTCCCAAATCCTTCAGTCTCATAACCCGATGGGACGGCAATCCGACACCACCGGAAAGAGATCAGGCGCAGGACCGACATTTACGTTTTTTTACGTTTAGAATTAAAAAAAATCAATGTATTATTATAGGTATGTATTGAGGGTACTTTGGTACTTGTGATGAAAGATGCTGTATTTAAATACTAGCTTACGCCAGCGGTTTTACTCGAGTCTTGGGGGAACTACTTCGAGCATCCGGATAGAAACTAGTCTGCCTCTATAAATGGGCTATCAACACTACATTTTATTGCAAACAAACTCTTCAGCTTTATTATATTAGTAGGTACACTTAGATAAGATATACGATTGATTGTTTCCATATTACAAAGTTAACACTAGATTTGAATGATGTTTACCTATAAACTGAGCTAAATAAATGTCTAGTAAACACATGTTATTCCTAAGACCACATATTTGTACTAGAGGATCCATAGTCTCAGGTTTTAGTACTCTCTATTTGTGGTACATTATGCATACAAAGTGGTTCTATGAACTTTCTAACAATACCTCCATTGTCCCCGATTGTATATGTTTATCTATGGTAAGTAGGTAGTAGGAAATAATAGTATCTAAGTATAGTAAGATTCGCTGTAGGATTTCAAAGTGTTCCATCACTTGTGATTAGCGTATGTAGTTTAAAATTAATTGATATTCATTTGCATATTAGTTTCTGTTCAATTTCCTACACCTACCTACCATGAAAAAAAAAACCTATGCCTTAGGGACGATGGTTTGAAAATTTGCTTTTTTTTACACTAGCCATCGGTTTCAGCTACGTACCATGGGAACTATACTCGCGCCCCTGATTAAAAAGTAGCCTTTCTTCTTTTCTAAAAAGTAGTTTTTTTTTAATTGTACCTGACATTAATGCGTTGTAAAAAATAAACTCCAGCTTTATATTTATTAAGTACTAAAAATTACATAAAAAACCTTAACGGAAACAGAACATCCTTAATATTACCACCAACAACACATTTAGGTATCCTTAGAAAACCTGGAGAAAATTTTGAAAAATAATACCTGAATTTTCAATAAATAAATAAATCAATTAAAATGCACACTGAACTCACTACTAAGATAAACGAGGAGATAGCTGTATTGTAGACACACGACTGCGACAATTCACGCTCGCTTCCTGACAGCGCGCTTGCCTAGACCCACTTGAGATCAAGAGAGCAAGTGCAAGCTTAGTGCCTGCGTCCACGTACCAACACAAGCGAGCAATTTGGTTTTTGACTTTTATGTGTGTAGGAATTAAGATTGCGTGTTAAGGCGTAGATCGTTGTGTTTTTTTTGATGATTTAAATCTGGTGTAATTTTGTACTTGCCAAATTAATTTTATCTTCCACATTACACTATACCCATTTTTTTTGTTCAACAATTTTAATGAGTAGGTACTTAATTTTTTTTATTCCACAATAATACAATAATTCCGTAGGCACATACGTATTGTTTGTTTGTTGATCACTTGAGTACCTACCTAATTGGAAAAATATTATGAATTAATTATTAAATAGGTAGTACAGTTATCGGCACGGATATCGAGCCATGACCTTCACCTGCGCAGAAGCGATTTACTGCCTTATTGCCTTATGCGTACGAGTGCGCAAAGCGATCCCCACTCTTCCGCCGTATAATATCCGTGCCGGTATCTGTAGGTACAATCAAGTTCAATAAATTATTTGCAATTATCTTAACCTACTTATTTGAGGGTGTATAGCAGTCACGCCAGTCACTATGAGGTGATCAAGATCAACGTCTCATGTACTAAGATTTATAAATAATACAACAATAAATCAAGAAGTTCGAGTAATGCCCATTTTCACCAACAAATACCTAAATTAAGGGATCCCCTAAGAGCATTTACGGAACACTTAATAAGAATTTCGTTTTCACCAAAGTTTAGGTATCCCTTATCCATAGTTATTTATGTAAAAATTGGGAGAGCCCTTATTCTAAGTGGCACTTAGATTAAAAGATTGTTGGTGATAATGGGCATAAGTGATAAAAAGATCACATTAGGAAGGTAAAGTCGTGGTGTCCTAGTGGGTAAAGGACCAACCTCTCAAGTATGAGGGCGCGGGTTCGATCCCAGGTCAGGCAAGTACCAATGCAACTTTTCTAAGTTTGTATGTACTTTCTAAGTATATCTTAGACACTATTGACTGTGTTTCGGATGGCACGTTAAACTGTAGGTCCCGGCTGTCATTGAACATCCTTGGCAGTCGTTACGGGTAGTCAGAAGCCAGTAAGTCTGACACCAGTCTAACCAAGGGGTATTGGGTTGCCCGGATAACTGGGTTGAGGAGGTCAGATAGGCAGTCGCTTCTTGTAAAGCACTGGTACTCAGCTGAATCCGGTTAGACTGGAAGCCGACCCCAACATGATTGGGAAAAGGCTCGGAGGATGGATGAGGAAGGTACTACACTTAACAAAAATGGGCATGGATACATTTTTTTTCAATTTTGCGACAAAATTAATTGCGATGATAAAAAGTTTACTTATCGCAATTTAAGTATCTGATGCGCTGTTTGTACTTAGCATTGTATAAAAATAAAATCGTAAAATTATCTGCAGTAGGTACATTGAATAGTCACATGATGATTTGCATCCACAGAAATCGTGGTCATGTACAAACTAGAAAGTTTCCGTTTTAGTCATTAGGTATGCAAAAATGTTGATGGATGTAGGTAGAGGCTTAAGATATCGCAACTCTTCTTTGTGTTGTTTACTGGTCTTAAAACTGCAATGACTAAGAACATACTTCAATATTTCAATAATTTGAGTTTATCTTGATTTGACTTATAACATTGAAAACTGATTCATAGTGCACTAATAAAAGATGATGAAAGACTAGATAATAAAAACAAAAATCAATAAAGTCGAGTTTTCAGCTCCAAAAAACCACTTCTGTCACGGTATTGGGATTGGAAGTACTTATGAAAAAGTACACAATTTCCTCAAAGTAAATTACAGAATCAAAAGTATGGTTATTGATAGTTTGTTGGAGTTAAGTACCTGACTTCAAATGTATTGTCACAAAATCAAACAACATCAGTGTGGGATCGTGAGCTTAGACCTTTATTGCACCATGTAACTAACATCAACAACCGACCTTGAAACCGCGTCGGCTTTTATACCTAGTATTTATTATTAGATACTTTTTATAGTTAGGTTTTTTTGCTACCTAAGATTGAGATGATTAAGATGTATGACTCTACCCGACCACGGGACTACAGAGTCCCGGATTTTTGGAAGGCGAACGTGGGGCCGAAGCCAACACGCTGAAGCCCTTTTGAGACAACTTTAATGAAATGGCGACACAAAACCGACGATTATCCCTGTACCTATACACTATAGAAATGTACCCAAGGACAATCCCCGGTCCTGTGTTAAACTATTGCTAGATGTATGATATTATTATGGAGCGAAAATAATCATAGGTACTCTTCTTGAACGAGTGCATGGCTTAACGAATGCATCAATTTTAATAATTTAATTAACACAATGTTGTTTTTATGATTGAGGCTCTAAGTGATAAGTGCATTTTAGTACGTAGTTTTGCCGATTTAATAAGCAGACAATAAAAAAATGCTTTTGTTGCCGAATGGTTTTTTCAGCCTTTTCAAACAACAAATACTTAGGTATACAATAATCGGAGGCTCCTGGGGTTATCGTGGATATGTACCTGCCTAAATTCCTATAGTTATTTAGTTTTTAAGAGCTGTAGAATTAAGCCATAGAGAACAAAAATGACTAGAATTAGGTAAGTGCTTCATATTATTGCCTGTGTCCTAATAACTATAATAATCAAATGAATATTTTTGCGTAAAGAGAATGAGTCGAAAGTTTCTCCCAGTTCATTTCAGAAAAATGGACTTGCCAAAACACCTTATGCAGTCGGATAAAAAAATATATAGGTTTTACTGAAAGAGACATCTATCTTCAGTCACCATTGCCTACTAAGATAAGAGTTTACACTTTTCACGTACTAACTTACTAGTGAGTTTCTTCATACGCGAATAAGTTCATATGTCCTACGACAGATGGCGCTTTTGAAACATTTTATCGTAGTTTCACCCGCGTCCCGGTTAAATTCTGCCAGTACCAGCATAATATGTTACTAGGGAAGTGTAGCTTCAGTCAACAGTAAAATATTTTTTCAAATCGGTTCAGTAAATTCAGAGCCTTTAGGGTACAAACAAACAAATAAAAAAATCCTCTTTATTATATTATCGAAGTTTTTTTTTTCTATGCATGCCCATTTTGTAAATATGTCATGCAATTGTGGTCTGATTAACTTACCTAATTGACAAAAGTAACAACTTTTGAGAAAAATCAATATGATGGTTTTCTAGATTTTTTGTTTTATTATATTGGTGTATGTAGAATGAAAGACCATCTTAAGTATATTAAACATAGTATGATTTAAAAACGTCGTGAAGAAAATGTTTCAGACTTCGTTAAAACCGCCTGATTTCCACGAAGCCTAATTAATGTAGCCATCAAGAAGTTGTGAAAGCTCCAAGTTCAAAATACACGTGTTAACAAAGTTATAAAGTTTATAATAAAAGTACCTACGTCTTCATTAATTAAATAATTAATATCGTAACTTGGATGGTTTTAAATTGTTTTTTTTTTTTGTTTAAATAAATTCGTTTTATGGCGCAGTTACGTCATTAAGCACTGCAAAAAATATTCAGTGCAGAAAAATATTATTGAATGTCAATGCTGTTTTTTTTTAATACCTGTGGAAATCTTTATTGTGAACTAGCTTCTGCCAGCGGTTTCACCCGCATCCCGTGGAAACCTCTGTAAATGCCTTCCTCGATAAATGGGCTATCTAACACTGAAAGAATTTTTCAAATCGGACCAGTAGTTCCTGAGATTAGCGCGTTCAAACAAACAAACTCTTCAGCTTTATAATAATAGTATAGACTAGTGGAGCTATAAAATTAGTGGGTCTTATATTATCTAGGTAGGTAAATACAAACGCAATTAAAGGTAATACTTTTAGGTACCCTTTGTAACATGGTGAACTTGCATATTATTACGGAAAATTTCACAATAATGATATTTATTAGCCAAATAATTATAAATAATGACAACTAAATACTATAAGTAGACCATGAGATAATTAAAGGCATTACACGGCATCTTAGTACGAATAAGAAGTATTTTATTATTAAGTTATTTATCTTCGCTTCTATTTCATTTAATTATGCAATATAAATTTTAGGCACCATTTACGGTAAAAAACCGGCCAAGTGCGAGTCGGACTCGAGCGGGAAGAATTCCGCATAAAAATAACTGTTGCTGTATCGGAGCCCTCTAAAATATTAATTTTATTAAGTTTTCAGTACATGTTGTAATAGCAGCAACAGAAATACATCATCTGTAATTTCAATTGTGCAACTATCACTGTTCTTGTTATACAGTCTAGTGACAGACGGACGCATACGGACAGCAAGGTCTCAATAGTAGGATCCTGTTTTACCTTTGGGTACGGAACCCTAAAAAGGAATCCTTATGAAAATGGTTTGTGTTTCAAAAATAGTTTGATAGCAAAGAGGATAAGACTTCAAGATTTCAGTTTTTTGAAAATAAACAACCTTAAACAATCAGTAAAACAAGTATTTCATATTGAATTAGGAGACAACGCCGAAAATCAATTTAAAAAGGCTGATAATAGTAGCTTGATGTGGTAGTTTCCCTGTATAATAAGTTATATTGATTAAACTGAAAAGTAAAATGTTACCTTACAAAGTAAAACATATTTGCATGACCTTTTGACCTATACAAATCTCTAATCTTCTCTATAAAGATTTCAAGATCAACAAGTTTCTTTTTGTCTGTCTTGCTGTCAGTTTTGGAAATAAATATGAGTAAGGTTTCCTAACGTTTAGCTAATAAAAAAGATGATTGAAGTGGGTATGTACCTTTATCATTTCTAGTATTAATAAGCTGAAGAGTTTGTTTGTTTGACCACGCTCATCTCAGGAAATACTGATCTGATTAAAATAAATCTTTCAGTGTTAGATACCCCGTTAAAAGCTTCTTTATATCCAGGTCCCTGAAGTTATTTCCACGGGAAAGTGAAACCACTGGCGTAATCTGGTCTCAATTATAATTAAGTATATATTGAATGCAGGATTCATTAAATTAAATGTAAGCAGGCAGTGAGACACAGCTGAAACAATGTTGATATAAAACTAGCCTGAAAATGGTACAAAGCTTTTGAATGACGTATCGCGTCGAACCAGGTAAATAGCTTTTTAATCATAACAATCATATACAACTAAATAATTAGTTACACGCAACGTCAATCAAGTCTCTCAAACAAGATGAAGTTTCGAGTACATACATAAAGTACATTCGTTCGAAGCCGAACGTGGCACTAGTATTAGTGGAAATCTGGGCAGATTATTATAAGTAAAGAATTCAGCTTATATTCAATCAGTTACTTCTTGAACCTGAACTAGATACATTGAAACATGTTGACACTAATATTGATCTGTGTAAGTGCAGTACTGGCTTTCACGTATTTAAAAGGCAAATATAACGAATACTATTGGAAGAAACGAGGAGTCACCTTCTATGATAAACATAGAACTGGAGGACCTTTGTGGCAATTTGCCGTTGAAGACAGATCATTCTTCCAAATTCTACGTGATATTTACTGGAGCTATGAAAATGACCCAGCCGTGGGACTCGGATCACTCTTCACCCATGGATTGTACGTTAAAGACCCGACTAATATTCAACACATAACGCAAGTTGATTTCCACTCCTTCAATCACAGGGGCATTGCATTCACTGATGATGATAAACTAGCGAACAATGTTCTGTTACTCCACGGACCGAAATGGAAGATAATTAGGCAGAAGCTCACTCCAATCTTCACGACTGCAAAACTAAGGAATATGTTCTACATCATTGATAAAAGTGCTCAAGATTTTGTGGAATATCTAAAGCTTAATCCAGAGAAATTGAATGCGGATGCCTTCGAAAGTATGAGCCATTTCTGCTCAGCTGCTATTTCTGCCGCTGTTTTTGGTATCGGAACCAAATCGACTTTCGACTCACCATTCCGTGAAATGGCTAGAGAAGTTCTAGCTCCCACATTCACAACCAACTTAAAGTTTACGATAAGTGGTGCAAGTGAATTTATTTTCAAAAGTTTGAAACTAAAATTGTTTAAGACGACGCAAGAGGACTTTTTTATTGGCGCTATTAAGCAAGTACTTAGGCAACGCGAACAAAATAAAGTTCCACGACATGACTTTGTAGAGATGTGTGTTAATTTACAAAAAAGTGGGATGATGGAAGATAGTGAGACTGGTTTAAAATTGGAGCCTACAGACGAACTGTTGGCCGCACAAGCTTTCTTCTTCTTCCTTGCCGGTATCGACCCTACTGCAGCAGGTATGTTCGCAGCTTTCATGGAACTAGGAAGACATCCTGAAATATTGAATAGATTACACAAAGACGTCGATGAAGTCTTCGAGAAATACGACGGCAAACTCACTTATGACGCAGTGAATGACATGAAGTATTTGAGAAATGTTTTGAACGAAACTCTTCGGATGTACCCTCCGATCGGTTTCTTAACAAGGCAGTGTATACAAGATACTGTTTTACCTGTAGGAAATGTACCTGTTGAGAAAGGTGTGAAAATATTTACACCTATCTACGAACTGCACCACGATCCCAAATATTTCCCTGAACCAGAAAAGTTCGATCCTGATCGCTTTGAGAGACAGGGAGAGGTTAGTGACCTAACTTATATGCCGTTTGGGAAAGGCGGTAGATATTGTATCGGAGCTAGATATGCACGAATTCAACTGTTAACTGGGATGGTGCATTTGCTTAGAAATTATACCGTACATACACATGTGAACAAAGGAGGTATTCAATTCAATAAGGAACAATTTCAAGTAAGGTTGAAAAATGTTAACATAGAATTTATTCCAAGGAAGCTGTGATTATGTTAATCGAACGACCTCGAAATAAAGATACAATTATTGAAAAATTAAATTAAAATTATAAAGTAGTTTAAATTGTTTGTTTTATTTTATTCTTCACTGTGTAATAACCTTTATTTGTAAAAAAGTTTTTCCCTGCAGCTTTAACAAGATGCGATTAATGGTGTTTATTTAACGTAATTATTATAAAGGTTCTATATAAGAAAGGATATTATAAGGTAGATTTGTAGACACACTTATAATTACAATATGCTTGACCCTCTGGATATACAATGTATTAAAGTGCTAAAGAACATTTTCAGTTGGCCCTTAAGTACAAAATAGTGAGAGGCGATAGCAACTGCTTCATCTAATCGTTTTTGTCGCCTGTAAAACTAAGTTGTAACGAAAGCATCGCAAAATCATTGAACATGTCAGACAAATATTACTGATCATAGCAAAACTGAGGCAAGCTTAGGTGAGCTATGTATCAAAATATATATGTACAACATACAAGTTACATAGTTAAAAACATCGGAGCTGTAAGTGCATCTGTTATTCTAAAATATTCTTGTAGTGAAAATAATGTGAAGATTATACCTAGAGGTCAATGTATTTATACTACTTAAGAGTAAAACTAATTCACCAAATATATACACCATAGTAGGAAATGCACCATTAGGTACATTTTCTTACGTAGACTATTTCTTAAGGACACATAAGCATAGTTCAATGTCCAAAAATAACATAGGTAATAGAGACTTTTTGCGACCTTAGATACTTCCAGTATTTCAGTATTTTGCGCTTATTATATCGTTTTTGCGTAATTGATATTTGATCATTATATTGTAAAAAGTCTAGATCCAAAAATTGTATGTTAACAATTTTTTGTTCACCTACGTTAGCACTGCCTGCAAATAAGTCTGATGACATGCTGAATAGAATTCCGCAATCGCTAATGTACTTTTAATTCCTCAAAATATCCTTATTTGAAGTAGGCTTTTGTAATAAACGATAATATCATTAGATTATTTTGTACAATAAGGCTTTGTGTCATACCATTTTATGGAAGAACCCTAAGCTTGCATGAGAAAGCAAAACTAACCACACGGTCAAAACGTTATCTTAACTGCTCATTACTAATAATATGCCAGATAGGATTATTGACACGCCTCTATAAATATAGATTACAGTTAATTTGTGATCAGTTGTGTTTAACTTGAACTAGAAGTAACATTCAAAATGTTGACTGTTTTACTAGCGTGCGTGATAGTTGTGCTAGTTGCCACATATGTAAAAGGCAAATATAATGAGCACTATTGGAAGAAACGTGGAGTTGCCTTCTATGACAAACATAAGTCTGGCGGACCTCTGTGGCAATTTGCCATAGAAAACAAATCATTCTTCAAAATTTTGAAAGAAATCTACTGGCAATATGAAAAGGAACCCGCTGTCGGGCTCGGATCGTTCCATGATATGGGACTCTATGTAAAAGACCCGACCAACATCCAGCACGTCACTCAAAAAGACTTCCATTCCTTCAACCACAGAGGGACTCCTATCATTAAACAGGATCTCCTAGCTCAAAATGTTCTGCTGCTGCACGGACCAAAATGGAAGCTCATGCGGCAGAAGTTGACTCCTGTCTTCACTTCAAATAAATTGAGGAACATGTTCTACATTATTGACAAAAGTGCACGAGATTTTGTGGAATACTTAAAGCTGAACCCAGATAAACTGAACGCAGATGCCTTCGAGACTATGAGCCACTTCTGCTCTGCTGCTATCGCCGCAGCTGTGTTTGGAATTGGAACAAAATCAACCTTCGATTCTCCATTCCGCAGAATGGCTAAAGATGCACTAGCAACCAATTTCTGGACGAATTTGAGGTTTGCGATCGGCGCAGTAAGTAATTCTGTCTTTGAAACTTTACGACTAAAGTTCTTCCATGCACAAGAACCTTTTCTCATTGGAACTATTAAACACGTACTCAGAGAACGTGAAAAAGACACTGCACCCAGACACGACTTCATAGAAATGTGTATAAACCTTCAAAAAAGTGGAATCATGGAAGATGGTGAGACTGGATTTAAATTGGAACCAACAGACGAATTACTGGCAGCACAAGCTTTCTTCTTTTTTCTAGCCGGTATCGATCCTACAGCCGCAGGTATGTTCGGAGCTTTGATGGAGTTGGGACGGAACCCTGAAATTCTGAAACGGGTTCACGAAGACGTCGATGCAGTTTTCGAAAAATACGACGGCAAACTGACCTATGACGCAGTGACTGAAATGAAGTATTTGGACAACGTTTTGAACGAGAGTCTCCGACTACACCCGCCGATAGGATTCCTGACGAGGCAGTGTGTGCAAGACTCCGTTTTACCTGTAGGAAATGTGCCCGTTGAGAAAGGTGTGAAAATATTTACACCTATTTTCGAACTGCACCACGATCCCAAATATTTCCCTGAGCCAGAAAAGTTTGATCCTGACCGTTTTGAAAGACAGGGAGAGGTTAGTGACATGACTTATATGCCGTTTGGTAAAGGCGGTAGATTTTGTATCGGCGCCAGGTACGCACGAATTCAACTGCTGACTGGGATAGTGCATTTACTAAGGCATTATTCTGTTCAGACGCATGTTTACAAAGGAGGTATCCAGTATAATAAGGAACAAGTCCAAGTGAGGTTGACAAACGTGAATGTTGAATTTATTCCTAGGAAGCCATGATAGTCGCTTTAGGCAAATGGTTAGTGAAATTTTACTCATCGGAAGAAGTGGTGTGCATGTAGTGAAGCATTGTGCCATGGACATAATTACATTTGTAAACTATATAATAACTGTTAAGATGTAAAAAAATGTTGTTGTAAACTACCTAGTTCTGTACCACTTTGTAGTGACGTAAATTACTAGTAATGACTGTCAAACAAGATTCAAAAACAATGATACTTAGTGTTTGAAAAAAATATAATCATTGTACGTCAGTGCCTACCTACATAGTTAGTTGTTTCCTAAGTACATATAAATATAGAGCTAATATTTTGTCTGGTATATGTTCATCGCGTGTCTAGCTCAGTTACAATACAAAAACTGAAAATAATTGTGTTGTTTTATTTTTTTGTTTTCCTTCTCGTTTGCAAGGTTGTACTGAACTCTTGTGTCAAGCTCTTGCTTTAATTTAATTAATTCTTTTAAACAGCATTAAATACATTTCTTGTTACTTTATTTAATTAGTTATTTTCCTTCCTGATTTATTTTGGTTTATTTAAGCTTATTTGAACGCTTTCCTTAGTCTTGCGTTTCAAGGAAAAAATCACGCTACCATTACTATGTTCAAATGACGCTACATTCAGTCAGTTCGAATGACAAAAAAGTTTTAACTAAAAAAGTCTATTTATATACATGATTGAATGGAAAATTAAGTAGGTCAAAAAGTATGTGCATCACGAGTTTGTAACTGACCAGCTGATTATAACCACGTGTTCACAAGTTTAAAGGTTAACCTAAGAGATCGGATTACTGTGTAACTATAATATGCCGTCACTTAATGGTCCTGATAAGTCAGTGGCATTTATGTGAGAGATAACTTCGGCTTTTGTTTATTTATTATTGATAATTAATACATATGATATTTTGAACTTTATACCTCAGATATGTATGTATAACTTTGTCACACTGCTTGTGGTTTAGGCTAATTATTTTACGTATATTGTACAACATTTTGACTTCCTATAAGCTTATTATCGATGGACTAGGGGGGCTGATACTTCACGCTCCTTAAAAAACTCACATATCCCTACTAATATTATAAATGCGAAAGTAACTCTGTCTGTCTGTTACGCTTTCACGTCTAAACCACTGAACTGATTTTAATAAAATTTGGGACAGAGATAGAGTTGACCTTGAGAAAGAACATAGGATAGTTTTTATCCCGGACTTTTGAAGATTTCTCTTGAGAACGCGATATAACCGAACTTGACGCGGGCGAAGCCGCGGGCGGTAGCTAATTAGGATACAAATATGGACGGTTCTTTAGTTCAGGTCGGTTCAAAAAACTCAATAAGACTGGACCTCCTAACAACAGTGCTATTATTTATTGACACTAACAGTTTACGAAACATGAGCCGGTTCTTTCTCATTGAATGGTTTGTGCCTAACAGGATATGTCTGTTTATTGACGCTCAGTCGTTCAGCCAGTTCTCACAGTTACAGCCTGGTCACCAGCTTGACAGGACTTTGGTTCCAAGTGATGATGAAGACTTTCTATATCATGTTTGTGTTTGGAGTTGTTAAATGTGAGTTTTGTAGCGTTCTTTTGTTTTATTGTAGCTTTCATGAGCATTTTTTTTAGACTACCTTCGTTTTTACCTTCCATTCTCTTAAGTGAAACTATTTGAAAATAGTAAAAATCTTAGGTTTGTACCTACAGGTTTCCCGTATAGATCAATTGATAGAAAATAGAAAACTATTTGACAGCAACTTAAAACACGAGCACCGAAGAAAAAAGTGACTAATTAAGTTAAGAAACTTTAATATAGCCTGTGCTTATTGATAACAATAAAAATAATGTTGCTACAGAAGCTAATGAAAAAAAAAATCGTGTTGAACTTAAACGCGGTCACTCACCGAAAAGCTGACCGAACCAAAATGCAGCTAAAACCTAAAAATAAGACAAAGTATTACAACTAAATTACGAGGGGCAAAGCGCAGCCAAGTTCTTTGCTTCACCATTAAATATAGCCTAAAGAAATGTGACCAGATTCGTGCCAACTAACACTGGAGTTTTTTCATTTTTGGCATGTTGAGCACTGTTTGAATTATATGCTACAATATGTTTGTGATCTTTATTTCTTTTGTTTTTAATATAACTAGTAGATTAACTACGGGTTAAAGCACGCTTTGTAGAGAAATGTGAGAAACTGTTTCCATTTCTTCTAAGTTTGCTTTTGCTTACCAATAAATAATAGTTTAAAAAAACTAAAAAACACGCTTTTTATAGAAAAACGAACTAAAAAATAGAAAATAAATTTTAATGAATTTAAATTAAGAAAACAGTGTTAAAAATGTCAATGAATATAAATTAATAATAGTGTGAATACAAAAAAAATATATTTAAAAAAAACCGTGGGGTGCATGGTGTCAATAGTTATAAATATTTTATTGACAGATATGAGTACAGTGATTTTCATTTCGATAATATCTTAAAAAGCACCCCACGCTTTTTTTAAATATTTTTGTTTTGTATTCACACTATTATTAATTTATATTCATTGACATTTTTAACACTGTTTTCTTAATTTAAATTCATTAAAATTTATTTTCTATTTTTTAGTTCGTTTTTCTATAAAAAGCGTGTTTTTTAGTTTTTTTAAACTATTATTTATTTTCTACTTTTTAGTTTGTTTTAAAACTATTATTTGTTTTCTAGAATTAAAATTCTCTTTAGTATACAAAAATTTGTCAATATTAGAGAAAACGGCTAAAGATAATTATTGGAAATAAAAATTAACATCGAGTCCTGCCTTATCGACTGTAGAGAAAAATTCTAGAAAATTTTAATTAATTTTCTTACCTTATCGACTATAGATGAAAATTATATAACTTAACAAAAATCATATTTTCCAAATTGAAAAGCCTAGAACTCGGTGTCTAATGGATGTTACTAAGTTAATTTTGCCACCGACTTCTAGGCCGATGCACCTAAAATTAGTTTTTTTTTGCTTTTTAGTGTTTTGGGAAGTCGGTTTAATTTTTTTGTAAAAAGGTTATTTATTTAAAGCTTTTCAGTGATACGAATAGTTGTCACTATCCATACAAGTGGGAAGTACTCATCAATACAAAGAATATAAGTCCAAACGAGGTAGTTTACATATTCAGTTGTCGAGTTCCCTCGACTTTCTCTGGTCTCCATCATCAGGTCAGCTCCAAACCTTCACTGTTGCAAAGGTCTTGTCAATACAAATAATTTAAGCCCAAACACGAGGTAGTTTACATATTCAGTTGTCGAGTTCCCTCAACCCGCTCTGGTCTCCATCATCAGGTCAGCTCCAAATCTTCACAATTGAATAGTGCTTTTAGGCGTACACCTGAGTGTCAAGTTTCTACCCTATGTATGCCTACAACTTTTGAAGGTTGCCCTTGATTTCTCAGGGTTTCCATCATCAGATCCTGACCTGATGACTATGGGACCAACTGGCAGCTATTCCGAGTCGAACAAAAAAAGAATCACGTAAATCGGTTTATAAACCTCGGAGTAATCGATGTGTATGTGTAACCTCCTCCTTTTTGGGAAGTCGGTTAAAAATGGAATAATTTTATCAAATTAGTGTATTGTCATCGGTCCTCAATAAATCTACAAAGTTTGAACGAAATCTGGCCGTTTAAAGTGGGTCAAAATCGCGCCCAAAGAAGTCGGTTACAAACATACAGGTGAAGCTAATAAAAAGCGTGTAAAAATAGACTTATTGCACTGGTACATAAAATTGGATTTTCTTTGTTTCAGATACCAACAGTCAGTTTCTCTCAATGGGAAACAATAGAAAACTTGACACGGCAAAAACAACGTGCGATCCGTCAGCCAAATCTTCATTAGTGGAACATTTTTTCAACATTATCTTCACAGAATTTCATGCCACACCCCCGGTTTGCGTCTGTGTTCAAATGTGCCCCGAACAACCGACTTACTGCTATCCAAATGGATGTTTGAAAAGAACGGAGAAGAATAAGAAGGTAGAAGTACCACTCCCCGTCACTAGAATCAGTGAGAATACCAAACCGATCTTCTTTATCGATGAAAAGAATGATTTCATGAATGATTTCCTTACGAAGAATTATATCGATGATAATACACCGGTAATTCCTCCAAGTAAGTTCAATGTATATTACTAACAATATAATTATCTTCTAAAACCTAATTAAAGTCCTATTTGGCTCTCCGCATTTTCATCCCTGTAAACATTCTGACTATTGCATAATTTTAAGTCAAACTTATAATTTTTCCCATTTTGTTTTAGTACCACCGCCATCTGAAAATACTGTGGTAGCTAATATGCGTCCAGATCCTTTTAAAGACAGATACAAGATCCTATTCAAATTTAAGAAAATGCCAAAAGTGGAATTGAAGTACAATCTCGGTGAACAAGTAAAGAATATGAAATCAGATGTGTTGAATATGAAATCTGAGAACGTAGATGTATCGAGAACAAGATGGCCGATGAACAAAATTGATCGTCGTTTGGGAGGTCAACGATCTATGCACAGTGAACCACAGGTACAAAAAGGTACAACAAATCCAAGATATTTCATGAATATCTTCCCAGATAAAGACGTCACAAGTTATCCACCAAAATACTTCAAAAGAGAATTAGCTAATAACACGCATAGCGAAGATGAAAAAGTCAACATCAAAGCTATCTATGTGGTAGGCAAAACTGAATCAGAAAACAATGCCTTTTCGTTAGAAAAGCTAATTGATAGTTTAATTGAAAGCAGTTTTGATAACAACACCACAACACCCGAAGCTGAGGTAGAATATAAGCCTGTAGTCAATCAAACAGATGTTAATATTGAAGAGCAGAATAAAACCGCGACCAAAGAAGACCCAACGAGGCGTTCAATGAAGAATGAGACCACAAACATAATATCGATGAACTTGACAAACGAAAACGTGGACAAGAACAAATATTCAGATGACATTATGAACTCGCACAATGTGAGCGAAATGATAGCGACGTTATCTAAAAGGATAGATAAGCAGAATAACACGAGTTTAGAAATGATGAGGCGGATAACCGGTGACTTTGAATTTGATACATTGAACACAACAACAGAAAGGCCAATTGAAGGAACTTTACTTACTACAAGTGAACCTTCTACCGTAGAATACACAAGTTCTTCAACGGAATATGAAACTAGAACGACAAGAAAAATACGACTAAGGCAAAGAATTGTAAGAAGACTTCAACATAGCAAAAATAATTAACATTAAAGTAATTGTATTCTACCTTTAAGATTCAAATGACTTGTTTTGTAAAGTAAATAGTTCTGCTTTTTAATTAAAAACTATTTTTTTGTAAACTCGTTTGCTCTTGACAATCCTTACATAATAATTGAGAGTAATTGCCAATTTACTGAATGTCTATGAAATACATAATTCATAGTGTTTGCGTAAAAGCTAGAGTTAGAAATAATTGGAACTAAATTGGTGGCTTTGTTGTTTATTCAAAGAGAAGCTATGATTTAGTGTTTTAATAGCAGTTTCAGCTGTTTCTAATAGGACTATTATAATGCAGTTATCAACATGACATTATATTTTAACAGCAATAAATGGATATCTTAGACGCTAATTAGAAAGTAAACATTGAAAAAATT
Organism: Helicoverpa zea x Helicoverpa armigera; assembly: GCA_033682625.1. Taxonomy (NCBI): domain Eukaryota; kingdom Metazoa; phylum Arthropoda; class Insecta; order Lepidoptera; family Noctuidae; genus Helicoverpa; species Helicoverpa zea x Helicoverpa armigera. Next base: position 11,978,864 of record JAWIIS010000024.1, read on the forward strand.
ATACAGTTGCTTTCAGTTCTTTTACTCTTAAAAAAAACTTCTCAAATGCAAACTTAGTAACAAAATTCCAAGTAGTAAATCGCTCTGAAAAAAACCAGCTAGCAGTAATGGATACTCTTAAGAGGCTCGAGTTATCCTAACCAGGTTACGTTAATATTCCGAGTCAAAATGCAATATGGCTAACGAAATAATATTGCACGTGAATGTGTTTTCCAATTACTAGGTGGAGTCGGCGTAACAGGCACACAAAGGGAATACGTGATGTGTCAAGCATTTCAATACCTTTGCTTACTCTGCAGTTTATTGAAATCTGGTGCACGTATAACACTCTAGCTGTGTGCATGTGTGGGTTTTGTCGTGTGTAGTGTTTGTTTGTGTGTGTGTTTTGGTGTTGGGAGGTGTTGTCGTCTTGTTTGGTAGTTCCATGCTTGTTTCAAAGCATATGAATCTATTTGTTTGAGATTCTATGATGATAGTTGTGTATTCCATTTTTGCCGACTGCACTCGGGTCAGGGATCAAGTATGAATTTCTTTGAAAAATATACTGGTAAGGTAAAGCTACATGCTAAAATGTTTTTAGCAATTCTTTTATTGTTTGGTACAAAAATAACTTCAATCCAGCCCTAAAAATCTGTTAAAAAAAATCTACTGTCCCAAAATTCTACCCCTATCCCTCAATTGTCAGGGCTCAAAAAATTGTTCCGATTAATTCACCTACCGCGTAAATTATTCGCAAAGAAAACTGTACAACTTTGGACGATACAGTTAGATCTCTCGCATATTGCAAGCTTTTAGTCGGCCAACAGTTTGTTTTGGCTCATTAATCAGTACGAAGATGAATGGTAATACACACATTAAAAAAATCAGGTATATTGCCGGTATCAGACCGACTGATTTGCTTGTAATCCAGACTTTCTTTCAACTTTCAACTGTCGGGCGACTGTTTAGTCTGCCGTTTACGGCTATTCTTATACAGAAATTGTACAGAAAGGGTTGAATGTGGATGGTAGAAAGCATCTGTGTCCATCCCATGAAATGTGTCGAACAACGTTACGTTGGTTCTCAACATTTTCACTGTCCCTATGGAAGAAATATTTAATATACATACATAAAGTATGAATGACCTAGAAATAGCGGTATATGGGTGATCCTTCAAAAAGGTGGGTGTCATGTAGGTGCGATGTATGAATGTGGATGAAATAAAACATGTAAGAAGTACGTGGTCATTTGTGTCCACTTCAATGTTAAATTACATTCATGTAAATATTGTAGTGAAATACGAGAGGGTAACATATAGTGGATATCTTCCTCATAACATAAGCATGAAAGTTATGTGTCTCGATGTTTGTTTCTGCCTCACATAAAACTATTCGAGAGTTTTTGATGAATGTTTTCAATAGCACTTATGGCTTAGACATCAAAATAACGCAGGCATTTTTTTTACTCGGTGTGCTAAGTAATTATTTCGAAACGCGAGTAAAACGGCGGGAGAGTGCTAGAAGTATAAAATAATAAAGTCATGCGTTCTTAGACAGTTTTTTGACAAAAATGCTATATTGGTAGAAATAATATATTCTCAGTAATCTAATTCTAAATACTCTTTCAATCAGGAACTCCTAAAAGCACTCCCTGGTATATCCAAGCGCTCCTTTTGATCGCAACAGAAACCAACTTGCAACATTGAGAACCACAGCACACGACCTCCATTAGCGCTATTATAGCAATATAAAAGTGGGATATTAACTGTAATAAGCCTTCATTGGCCTGTATAAGATTATTACACGGATATAGACTATTACTAGCTGTGCGCGCCTTTCTGCTGAGATTGTCTTTTTGGATTAACGGGATAAACGGGGAAAAGTCGTCTGCATAAGTTTTATTAAATGCTTCAAAATATTCACTTATGTATACTTGTATACCTACTTGTATTAATAAAATAATATAGCCTATGTCACAAGGGAAAGTGGAACTTTCCGACAGTGAAAGAATTTTTCTAATCGGTCAATTCGTTTCAGAGAATTTTCATGTTAAACAAACAATCAAACCTTTCCTTTTTGTAATATTAGTGTGGATTTATCGAATTTAAAGTCAAAGGCAAATCATTTATTTCATTTAGGCGTTTACAAGCACTTATGAACGTCAAAAATATAACTAAGTTTGATTCTAGTTGCCCATTCCAAAAGAAGCTTCCTATGCAGAAGAACGGACAGGAAACTCCATGGTTACTCTTTTTAAAAATAAAATATGATCTTACAGTTTGTATGTATTGATACATACAGTAACAGCATGCGAAGATCATGTAGAATCGCAAAGAAAAATGAGGATAAAATGACAATTAAAATGCTACATGGTGTTCACATTTACAAATTGGTTTATATTTTGGTACAAACTTACAAACAAATAATCAAAAGATATATAATTTTACTTGCTTGCTTTGCAATTAGATATTGTCAGTATGTCCTACGGAGCAGGACCAGCATGTTTCCAAGCATTTTTATCTTGAATGTAATCTTCTAATTTTAATAATTACAGTTGAGAACCGATAACCTATTGTTTTGTTATTAAACAGATAACTAGCAACAATGATGGGGTTAATAGATCATTAGACAAATTGTAATAAAATATTGATACAAATACAAAACTGCATTTCATTGTGACTTAGTATTTAAATTGTATTGAAAACAAGATAATAAGAATAATACACATGTTTGTGTAGGTACACTGTGTGGCAGATAATATGGGTGCTTTTTAATTGTTTGTTTTGGTCAATTTACTTTAGTAGGACTTTGCACCATTTGTGTTTATAATAATACAAATAACAATAGAATTGTAATTTGTATAACTCTCTTCTCTGTGTTAGGAAGTTTTTAACCAAACGTCGGCATTCAGAACACTCCACATTGAATTGTAATGTTTAAATAACTTACACTAATTTATCCTACAGAAAAATGTTTATTTGTGCTACAAAATGTATTTATTAAATCCGGCCAAGTAGTTTCACAGAAGCATTTGCTGGACACAAGTTTACCGACCATCTAACTAAGACATATTCAGAAATGTTTGCCACGTAGAAACTACAGTTAGTGTTCGTAAAAAGGTAAATGAATAAAAATAATAAGGCGTTCGTCACGTGTTTAAGAAAAAAAAATTACCCAGAATTTATTAAACACCTGTTTAACTTTTTTGTAGTAAGACCATTTTAGTGTCCCTGTTTTTTTTGCAACGCACGCCAGGCTTAAACGTTCACATGTACTTAAATTGTATGTAAACATTATTAGCATCACGTTTCATTACAAGTGAGATAGTATTGCTTAGTCACCACTATCAATGATGGCGGTATCCACTATCATTCATTACAACCATAGAATAAAGATGTACAGTTGTGAAGCTACGTAGTAACCTTCGTCAAAAAGTCACTCACCCACGCATGTGCATCGACGAGCTTTTACCGGCGCTATCGGTGCTGTCAGTACTGAGTCATCCTTCGAGCACATGCGTGTGTTAGTACATACGTAGCTTCACAACTGTTTACAAGAGAATATATTCCAACTGTGGGCCAACTAACCTTTGACATATTAGGTCTTTTTTTGCTCCTTGTTTACCTTATTTATGTCTCTTTAGACGGATCATCTTTTATAACGAGACAAACTAATGCTTAGTCATAATATCGGAATTGGTTACTATGGGTCTTATCAATTAATTGACCTGATCTTTGTTATCAAAATCATGGCATATGATTTTTATTATAAACAAGGTTCATAGTTTTAGAAAGTCATGCATCATCAGCAAAAAGCGGAAATAAACAAGGTTGGTGGAAGATCACGAGGTTGGTGATGCAAAGTCGGTGGTTGTCATGCGATGGACGGGTGAAAAAGGTTGATATCTTCACGTTAAAGTAGGATATCAGGCATGTTATGGGAAATTGTATCTATAGAAGACCTTGCTCATAAATGTCATGTTTGTGACTGATAGAATAGCAAAACGCTTGAAAAGTAAAAAAGAAAACAAGAATGAATTCAATATCAAAATTAAAAATCCTTTCATACAGATAAGGCTATTACACGAGTAAGGGTGATGCATATAATTACAGTATCTTCAAGTGCAACCCTCTACTTCTTTCCACCATAAACTAAACCTTAATTCATTCAAAAAAGCAAAGAAAAAAAAAACATCCAATTTGTACAGGAAACAAAGCAGGGCCATTCAGAAGACTTTTTTCTATTAAGTTGTGCGAGAAAAAGTTTTTCCATCTGATCCATTAAGCTGAGGCAAGACACTCGGTTTGCCCGTATATTCTAATAACGTTTGGACCATGGAGGACAAAATGACTAGCGGAGATGTCGTAATTCAAAATCTCTTAAGAAAGTAGCGTGGCAAAATACGGTGCTCGGGGGACAAGGAACGTTACTAGCTCTGTTATTACACGTCTTCTATGGAACTCGCTCATTATTTTCAAAGACCAATCAATCAAGATCTTTGATTTTTGATATGACAAGGAGCCCGAATGCCTCGTTAGTTCTAGTAACTGATCATACTTATCCTATGTTACCGTGACTTACAAGAAGGCGCCTGACCTACCTTCCTTATGGCATCTCCGCTATCTTTCCTTCCTTCTTGGTTCGGACTAATACTATTTATTCGCTAATAAAATTACAGCTTGAGTTATATTGCAGTTTATAGGGCTATTTAAGGTGTGTTCCTAAGATGTAATTATTGTACTTCTTTGTAATGGAACCGAAATATCTTCTGCTTTACTTTTTTGGCGTAAATGGCAAAATGGCGCGTCTATTTTCTTAAGTTGGTTAGCCATTGGTCTCCAATCTTAATGAGTGCGCCTAAATATATCATTGAACTAGTGATGACTGCTATCTGACCTTTACAACTTTGTAATACTGGCACTTTGTAATCTGGGCATAGTTCACACTAGTTGTCAGAGTTTCGTTTAACTACTTACGAAGAAGTAGCGAGTGAGTTATACGATGCTTTAATGGCAAGTATTAAATTAATAAAAAGGTGATTTAAGTAATTCTTTTCAAAATAACAACATCTTTTTGCTTATAGATTTTTAAGACTTCCTTCAAAACTACACTTTATGGGAGATAAAGTGAAGAAAAAATATGCCGGTGTCACGACCACATAAAAATCCCTTCTGGCCTTAAAAACAAAACACAAGCTGGTATCTAAGCCCCTATATATTCTTATACTTGTAAAACCCATTAAGTTTGTCCCTAAATTGCGAAAGAACTTTTTGCGGCACCGAATTTTTGGCCAAACATCTTGATAACTCTTTTTGGACGACCCAAAATGATTTAGGGTTGTTTCTTACAGTTCTTGCGCTGAGATAAAAACGAATGTCGCTTTTCTAATGTTTTTTGAAGCACAATTTTGGCCTGTTTTGTGCATTAGGAGTGGTCTTTAAAACACAGTCATCATCATCATCATTTTTGCAGAGCCTTTTTTCATTCTGAGACATAGTGAGCATTAATCACCACGGCTTGTTCAAGGCAGATTAGTCATATAAAACATGAAATCTTTGACAATTGGGTTCAAGATTTTTGGACTCAGTTTTTCCTTGGTTTTTCCCATTGCCCGAGTGAGATAATTTAGATAGAAACCACTCTTTGCTTTAGGTTCGAAAATTTCCAAGGCTTCAATGGGAGCTAGTATTGTGTATGTTACGAATTAAGCACCGGCTACACCTAGGTTTACTTCGATCCTGTCATGAAAGCATAACACCCAGATCAAAGCAGTTGAGTAAACGATACACGTTAGTAATCAGCCTGTACATGGTAGTAGGTTAGTCCAAGTGGCACTACAGGAATTTCCCAGAACAGCCTTAGGAGACTAACGCATCGGACCATGCATTCAGTAATTTATTGGAATTCCATGTAGAAGGTATGTCATCATAGAGACATAGACATGAAGACAGATTGTCTTCATATCAGTACAAGCTGTTCCCTTTGGTATAACTCACGTATCTACAGAGAGTCCTCCATGCCTCCAGGGTTCCACTTATAATCCGGTTTGGCAGTTTTACCATGAAATCTGATCAAATGAAGTAAATAACATTCACACGTATAATATAACTAGTTTACGCCTACGGATTCGCTCGCGCAGTGTGATGTTAAAAGTCTATGTGCTAATATATACGGGTACATCCACATCGTATTTTTCGAAATGTTTATCTTTACGGTCCAACCGATTAAAATCTCTTTTTTTATGGGTAATACTATTCAGCACGATTTCGCATACGGGAGAACTCTTTACCGCAACTGAGTTAGAAGTAGCCTACGCCCTTTTTCAGACTCAAGAACATCTACTTGAGTGCAACAGATACACAAACGAAGTTACATTTCATCAGTTGTAAGGATTAGTTATACCTACCTAAGGATATTATATATAACGTGATTGACAGTTACCTATATCAGTGTAAGCGATCAATTGAGACATCTTACCCGTTAGAGCGTTTAATTGAATATTTGATGGACAGAACCGCCCTGTAATTTCACGGTTGTGATCAATCAATTAATTTCGCATTGCCAAATGGACCGCAAGGCTCGGATTACGTTATTTTTGGGTTAGTTTATGAATTAGATATGGAACATTTAATTTTGACTACAGATTAGTAAAATGCCTAGGTACTGTTCAATGAATTTTTACGATATATTTTTTATATTTTTCTCAACTTCTAGTTATTAATATGAATGTAAATTATTTTCTTAAAATGTTTGCAAAAACAAATTGATTAGGTGTTTGAGATCTTATTGATCTCCGGTTCTTCATATATCAAGCCAGCTTTTCCTCGCCGTGTATTTTCTCAAGCTTTATACCTACTGTGTATCAATTTGCATTTAGTTTGTTTCAGTACCAAGAAATTGAAAAGCTCATCTTGATCTGCTCATACTTAGAAGTAGGATGCGGCCGAAGCAAGTGGTGAAACAGACAGTACAAAAATAAATATTTTTGTATTTTCGTTTATCTCGGAAAAGACTCGAACAATTTCAATTACACTTTGTATTTAGATAAGGTTTTGCTTATTAAGCTTATCCATATCTATGAAATCTTTCCTGTGAAATTTCTATTTATAAAAAACTTGCGCTGGGTCGCCTAGGCTGGTTGGCTAAAATAAAACGCTTTTGTTTTGTTTATTCTGAAAATTGAAACAGAAAAGCAGTCCTAATCTCCAATCTGGCTAAATGAGGACATAAGATAGTTTCACATTTGTTTGTCAACATAGATTTTTTAAAAATCTTTCATATTAATAATGCATTAATAATAAAATTAGCAGTGTTTGAAATAAATAAATATTATAAGTTACTGCGGCACTTCTACGACAAATACCATGGCAACAAATTGATTTCCAAAATTATTTTTTTTCTTATAAAAAAGTGTCTCAAAACTAAGTCGTTCATTACCTTTGAATCTTCGAAAAGACCCAGATTTCAACTAAATCTTTTAATTGAAGAGAACAATCAGTCTCGAATTTTCGAACAAAAGTTAGACGTGAAGAAAACTCAATTTCTTTAGTAATTTGCGAATAATAAACAGATTGGGGTTTCGTTGATTTTCGGGATTGTTCGGGAGTGTTCGGGTGTTTGAAAAGAAAGTAAATAGGATTAATCCTTTCTTGTAATTTTATAAATAGAGAAGTAACTTTGTCTGTCTGCACCTTGCTCCGAACATTCCCAAGGAACTTCCAAGTTCCCATAAAATGTTTTCCTTCACCTTTACTCAGTAATTGAAAGTCAGTCTTAGGAAAATTGCATTCGTACTAGTTTAACCTGAGCTTTGACCACTAGGCCACCACGACTTTTTGCACTAAAATACATAAAAATCGTTCAGAATTTAATAATTTTAATTTCAACAACGCTATAACGAAATGAATATGAAAAGTTTTGGCATTACACCGGTGCACCATGGCGTCGTAACAATAAAGCAGAAAGCGCTTAAAAGCTGTGCACCCATTAGGTACCTATGTATACCAGATTCAGCTGTATCAACATCAGTTTGGAAGTATTTGAGTTTTGAGTTTTTAAGCGATTTTAACGCTGCTTTACGTAGGTGTTACTATTTTCTTTTGTTTTTTTTTGTTACTTCCACGTCTCCAATATTAAATACTTCATTTATACTGAAAGTGTTATAGCATTGGTGCTAAAAAAGTTGGTGTTTAAGTGGAAATCTCCGTTCTTATTCGCGTGCCCATGTTTTTTTTATTAAGTCTGAAGAAAACTTAAACGATTGATCTTAATATTTACAACCGGTCGTATCATCCAACTATACTTGCCTAAAGTTCGTTGAGAGAAACTTCAAAGGGAAAATCGAAGGCCACCTTCTCCTACTGGCCAATGTAAAACTTAACAGTCAACACCCCATAAGACAAGTATAGGTATGTAAAAACCGGCCCACAAATTCGAAGTATGGTTCCTGAAAAAACAAGTGACATCGCTTGACGATGCTTGAGTACAAACGGTTGAATGAAACCGCGGTATCAACTACCAATAATATCAAAACACAGGTTACCACAACACCAGTATACAACCAAATACATAACCTACATTTGAGGGCACTTCAGCAACGATAATTTCCAACATACTGTACGGAAAGTGCCAATTACCATCACACACACTTAAGTGGAGAATTGACACCTCAATAACAAGGGGATTGTAGCTGCTGAATTATTACACGTATCGGAGCTTAAGATTTGCTGTTAAACGTGTAATTTGAGGAAGGTTTAGTGGTTATGTAGGTGGAGAGCTCGAGCGACTGTCGTCAACGCCATAGCGTAAAGGCTGAAACAAACATGCACAGAAATCAGAAAAATTATTTGCTAGAAACATGGTATGGTATTACAAGATGTTACAGTAGGTATGTGTTTCACATGTGTCATGCACACGTATGCATATGCTTGGTTCTTCTTATCAACGACTAAATTACATTACTGAAAAAATAGATGTGATTATATTTTTTGCATAATGCCAATGATACAAAAACATTAAGGATGCTCGATTTGGTACAACACAAGAGAAAAAAATTGTAAATACATAAAAATTTTACACACGGTTAAGCTTACAACCTTTTTTCTTTATGTTTTCCAAAGAAACAGTCAGTCAAAATATTAATTAGTCAATAATTCCTATTAGTAGATAGTGCGTACATTAGGGTGTCCCAAGACATAAGGGGGAATTTTTTTTTCTCGAATTCAAATACGCATACCCTCTAATTTTTTTCGGTTTGACCTCATTATCTCCTATAATAAATATTATCTCGATCAGACAGTGGTAACCCGTGCCGACTTGATGCCAAAGTTTTCACATGAAAATTTGTACTGACTTACTATGGAGAAATTTAGATCTTAATTATTATTACTAAAAATAAACCTCGAATACATCCAAATAATGTTTTATCTTCTCATATACATTGAAAAATAATATAATTGTTAAAATTTTCATTTTAAAGTAGTTTTTTTTACAGTCAGGATAAATTTTCCGATGTTCTAGGACTGTACCTAACAATAATTGTTTTTGTTCCTCATCTACTGTGATTAATCAATAAAAGTCTTGCATGAACTTCACCAATCTTTCGGCCACATCGTTCACTAACTCTCAGTGCTGAAACTTTGGCTTCTTGATACGAAGCATTATTTGACTAGAAGGTAGGACACATTCATGTAGAAAATTGTCATTATATTTTAAGGCGATCGATCAAAGAACTCGCTTTTTACTGAAATGAAGTTAGAGGTGATTTTGTCATACAACGTACCGTAAAGATCTTCTTTTGAAAAAAAAAAAATTACCAAAGACAAAATAACCCCTGAAAAACAATACATCCAATCGTTTTTCAAGAGTTATTTTCTCTTTGCTCCTCTGAGGCACGTGCTTTCTGTAACTCGCGCTAACTGTAGGCCGGCTGCTCTCCTGGCTGTCATTTGACATCTTGGACAGTCGTTTCGGGTAGTCAGAAGCCAATAAGTCTGACACTAGTCTTATCAAAGGGGTATTGGGTTGCTGGGTAACTGGGTTGAGAAGTCAGATAGGCAGTCGCTCCTTGTAAAATTCTAGTACTCAGTTGAATCCGGCAAGACTGGAAGCCGACCCCAACATAGTTGGGAAAAGGCTCGGGACATGATGATTTATTCTTATTAATCAAAATCAAATAAATTATACATAATATATCTAAGTTGCTGAAAAAGTCGTGATAGCGTTGCTTAAAAACGTCTTGTGTCTTTTGTCCCTCCAAACTTGATACAAGGTGACGAGTTTCGTCACACAATTAGGCAAAGATTTATTTGGAATACGCGCCTTTTCCCAGTAGATACTTAATGCATTCGCGAATAGTACGATTTACGTTTTCATTCACAATTAAATTAATTTCCCGAATATCATTACAACAAAGTCGCTTTTTCTGTCCCCGTGTCCCGTTGTAAGCTTACCTAATTCTTCAAAACTACGCAACCGATTTTCATGCGGTTTGCTCTAATAGATAGAGTGATTAAAGAGGAAGATTTACATGTATAATAACACACATTAAATAGTGGAGAAATACTGTTATTCCGTGCGAAGCCGGAGCGGGTCGCTAGTTGCACAATGAAACTGCCAGAACTTGTCCATTAGACGGAAGTTTTGAGCCCGTCATTTGATGCTTTAGGTCCCCTAATTAAAAATATACCCTTTTTATAATTGCTTAAGTCTAGTGACATGTTGGCTGTTTGAAAACAATGATTCGATCACTAAATAACAAGAAATCACAAGCATATCGACGCGTTAGAGCGCGTTAGTCTTAGAGAGCAAGTATGACATACATTCAAATGTATGTCGGCACGGGTTACCGTGGTCCTACCACCATAAAATTTTATTTATAATAGTTTTGGACCAAAAGGAAAAAAATAGGAGGGTATGCGTTAAAAAAAAATGATTTTGATTTTTTTGGGACACCCTAGCGTACATACACAAAAATCGAGCTATTTATTATTATTATGTTATACTTTGACGCATATCTCAAGACCACGGGCTCTCTGCCCATTAGTATGGAAGCTCATTATAATATCTATGTGTGGGTTTCAACTAGGGAATTAGCAGGAAAACGTCGGTTCAATGCAAGGAATATTCCAGAAACAAGTGTTCTGGGACTGTTTCTAGGCAGAATGTGTTTAGCTTTGTGCTAGATTACTAAGTCTATTGGGGATTGTGCTAAATATAAATATAGGTAAGAACTTATTTTGTATTAGGTAGCCGAAAATAGTACTAGGGAAAAGGTTTCTTTGCTGGGGCTTCGGAATTGTTCGTACTTAACTTAGCTTGTTCGTACTTACAGCGACCCTGGTAGGTACATAAAGGGTTCCAATAGAACTACTATGGATTTTAGTCTGACACACTCATTGGCCCACAACGCGAGGGGAAAAAAATCTCCTCAAAAAAAGTTTCTTATCAATATTAATTTAAAACCAAAATTTTTAAAGATTTTCAATGTAAACCTAATACTTACTACCAGATATCATGGTTATAATGAAATTACTCATAAAAGTACAAAAATCAATCCAACACCACAAGGAAACAAGAAACAAAAAAAATACAAAAGAACAAACAACATAATTCTCAAAGTAATCCCAAGTTTTTAGAACACGTACAAACAGAAAATGCGACAGGAATTCGCAATTTAAACTGCGTCCGAACTCATTTACAAATGGTCACCCTAGTCGGACGTAAACTACATTCTTTAGCGCCAAGAAACAGCTTGTTCCAGCTCTGGCACCATGATTTACATAAAAAGCGGACAGTCCACGTCCCGCTCGCTCGTAATTGGACAATTTTGTTACTCCACTTTTTTAATACTATGCGCTTTTGCAGTATTTGCTTGATGTTACTCAATAGAGGAGCGCAGAAGATTTACTTTACTGATTTCTTTCAATATGGAGCAAGACAAGCAAAAAATTATTGATTGTAGTTTATTTAAAACCATGTTCTGTCCTGTTTTTTCCCGGAAAGCCACTTCAATCTATTATATAGTTATGAAAGCAGCCTTTTTCAGTTTGTTATGGTTTGATACCTCAAACTTTTAAAACATTTTATCCTTTACCTAGAAACTATATAATAAGCAAACATTAAGCAGTCGCGCACTGAAAAATCAACCCTAAGATCTATGACAGAAGATTGAAAATTTCATTGTCAATCTGTTATGGTTCTTCTGAATTTCCTTTTATAGTATTTGGTTGTTAGAGTGTACTTGTTTATGCAACTGTCAGTGTTGTTTTTAGCCAATCATTACTGGGACTGAAAATTGGACAGCTATGTTGCTTTTTGGTAGCAACTGCGGGATACCAAATTGGTTGTTCCTGTTCTCGTGAGAGTTATTAACATTGTTATAATGATTGGGATCCTTTTGATGCTTATAAAATAAAAGGTGCCATAAGAGAAAAATGTCATTAGTTTTTCATTACGTCACTAAGTTCGAGTCCAGCGTTCTTCAAGATTTTTTCTTTCACATTTAGTCATTGGTATCCATAGATTATAAAATCCCATTAGGTTATGGCTTAGAAATTGGTACTTTCCTAAACTGGAACAACTGAATACTCATACTTCCAAGGCTGGTGATTTAAGCACCAGGTGTACCATTTTGACCACTGTTTACTTTTTTTGAAATTAAAGACACCTAATTGCACAAAACTATATTCTACTCAAGTTTTACTATATACTTCAAGTTCTTAGAAACTCAATCAAGTAATGATCTCTGTAACTGCAATACATAACATTAAAACTTGGTCATAAATCCTAGCGCCAATCACTGCCTCGATTTAAATCGAATGAAGTTGATTGATCATACTTTACCACGTTTTTTCGTCTTTAAAGTACCAAACTGAAGACTAAACAGTTGGCCGGCAGTTTATCCAGAAGTCGGCAATTTTTTAACACGCTTATATTAGCTTCACTTGTAACTATGTATGTAAGAAAATGTTAGCATCTTAATTTGACCCACTTCCCGGTCTTCGATTAGAATGAAAATTTGTAAACGCTCTGAATTCTGATGACAATACATGACTAGCGTGTATTATATAGTTCTTTAAACTATAATTTTTTAAAAGAAAGTCTTGATTCCAATCAAAATTTTTAGACGGTCTCATACCGGCTGAAACCTTATAATCTTTGTAATATGCGCTCTGCCATTCATGTTCATACTGATTTATGAGCCCAAAAAAACTATCGGCCGACTAAAAGTTTGCAGTGTGACGGTACTCTTAAAGTTGAAAAACTTTCAACCATCCAAGTCCATGAATAAAAGAATTTCTTTTGAGAAACTTTACGTAGCCTTAGTTTTTCTTTTACGTGTATTTTTATTAAAAGGAATGTTCGGTGATTTTTTACTTTTTTTTCGTGTAGCTACGTTTTTTTTGGACTTGTGTAACAAACGTGGTGTGAATGAGTTAAAAGTAGGTGTGATGTAATTCACTTTAATATTATGTTAGCGTGTTTTATTTTATTTTTTTAACTTTTTATTTAATAGAAGCATTGATGTTTTATTAATGTTTTGTTTGAAATTGAAATCTTGGTAGTTGTAGTAAACATCGAAAAACCAAGAGTGTCATAATTACACATGTAAAAATATAGCTTGTTAATTTTGTGTCCTATAGGATGTGTCTGAATATGTGTTGCTGGACAATTCCAATTTTTGTAAAGAACTAAATAGAAGATACTTCCATCTATACCCAGGCAAAAAAATCTTAATTCACCAGCTCAAACTACCCATTCTTAACCTCTTTCATTTCACTAACCCAACTCAAACTTTTCAAAGTTTGCCAACCTACCTACTTGCTCATTACGTACCCAGCACGTAGAGAGCAGATTGCCTTAATGTCTCTATTGGAACAGTTGACTAGACCTTAACCCGGGTGACGGTAACCCCGGGTGACGGGTTACAGAGATAGTTTATGGACGAAGTTTGTGGCCCGTGTACACAGCCGGTAATGGCTGTGTGAGAGAAAGAGGTGGGTGTTGCGTTTTTGATTAAGGTACGAGTATCTATAATAGGGTTAATAGTTGGGACCTCTAATAGTGGTTTTGATAAGTGTAAGATTTTTTGTGTACTGTGCCGCGCAAAACTTCGATTCCAGAAGATTTTGTTGCCTAACACCAATTTCACACACGCGGATTTCCCGTTCGGTTTTTCCGAGCGAATTGTGAGGACTGAATCATGCGTGTATCTACGAGTGACAGTAAACAATTGACAACTACCCTTTCAAACGATGACATAAGAATCCCCCCGACAAGTTTTTCGTAATGTGCTGCGCGTAAAAGAACTGAGCGGCAAATCCACTAGTTTGAAAGCGTTGTGTGCGTGTACTTATAGTTCAGTCGATGGTAAAATAACCTAATGGCAAAGTGACCTGAAGTTGAGAACCATTTCCATGACATTTATTTTATAAAGGCACTTTTCTTTGTAAAAAGTTATAAAGCACTTATTGTGTCTCTAAACTATTAGTAATTTATTGTAATTAATTTCTAAAAGTTCAAAACAAACCCTATTACACTAAAATTAATAACAAGTAAAATTATGATGAAGTTTAATGATTTATAGTTTCTTCGACATCTTGAAAGATATAATCATTACGCGTTGATAAATTGTCCCGTCATTAATTTCCATTAATAAACGATCAGGTGAAGTGAGAGATTTTCATCAAATATCTTTGATTTTCCAAAATTCGACGTATTTTAGATGTAACTGTCTATCGCGCTTTCAGGCCAAAATCCTGAATCGATTTAAATGGTAGACAGATAGTCTAGTGGTAAATCGCGGGCGGAAGCTAGTTCTAATAGGCCACATTTCACTCACGGCTGGCTAGACAAAAGTAAGCTATTCATAGTTTGATCATGGGTTTTAAAACCACATACCTATGTAATTTAATTCAACAGGCTAAAAACCCAAAAAAAATATCTCCACGAATCGAACCCGGACCCCTCTTTTCGTCGGCTATTGCGCCTTCCCGGGTCTTCGCAATATACTATTCCTACTAAGAAAAGGTTATATTCATTAGTACCCAGCCCGCGCTTGCCACAGCTTGGGTTAATGTCTGCCTTGCTAGAACTATCTGGCGCCAATTTATCGCCCCTCCGCCTCGCCTGTCCGCACGCCAGCTTTGAATAAAACTTTACATTTTATTATCACTTTTTTTTCAGTTATTTTTCGTCTTATTAAAGTTTTGTTTTGCGTAGGTGAGTCTGTGTGAGTTGAGAAGTTTATTAAATTAAGTTGCTTTAAAGGTTTTGCTACAAAATATGATAAAAGTCATTACGCGGTTTTTAGGTTAGGATGAATTAAGGGATTTCTTTCACCAATTGGCAATTGAAAGTTTTATAAAAACAAAACTTTCTAACAAATTGTTATCTGCAATTCTAATGTAGGCTCTTAACAAAGCTATGAACAAACACCAAATATTTGAAAGTCAGCTAAGCTAGACCATATTTCAAAGTCCCAGCCAAAAAAAAAGCACTAGCACTTATTTAATTTATTTTATTGGAAAGACAATAAATACACGCTTATAACCATTAAAAAGCTCCGGGAATCGACGCGGGAGTTATTTATTCCGTTCCAAATGGATTGAAAGTGATTGATGCGAGCATTCGCGCTGTTCCTATAAAACTTGCTATAAATCACTTTATTGCCTATTGATAGCCGCAGTCGGGTAAGAGAGGTTATGTCACTCAGTGGTTAGGTATTTTTGGAAAATGTAAATTTTGCACAAGATTGTCAACCTGGCCTTATCTGTGTTTGAATTTGGGTCATCGCAGCATGCCTTCTTCTACCATATTTCTGTGCCTGAAAATCTTCAAAGTTTATCTTCATAGGTAGGTAACCATTTTATTATGTTTTTGACTTCGTATAAAAAGCTGCATTGATTTACTGTTTATTTCGTCATTAGAATTTACACAGTGATCAATATTATTTATTTAAATGCAAGTTTGAATAATGTATATCTGCCCCCTCCGAGTAACCCTTCTGAATAAATACATAACATAAATTATTTGCATAAACCACTGAATCAATTTTACTATTGGAATATTTTTGTATTTTTTATAAGCAAAGACATCGGCTCTCTACCATTCATTTTAATAATCGGCTAGGAGGAACATTTATTTAACTGCATTCGTTAATTTTACTGAAATAAATAAACATGAAACCAACCACCATCTTAATTCACATCTTAAACTCATCCCAAATCTTGTGTCTTCATTTGATCTTTCTGTCTCCAATTACCTAAGAAACCTAACCAGCCTTTCACAAACAAAGTTCTAAAAACATCTGAAACTGCAACACATATCTAGCTAAAACAAACACCACTATGCCAAACCCACAGCTGAGTATCTAAAACCGCCCACTAAATGCATCGATCCGCAACTTCACATACATTGCGATAAGCGACAGTTTCCAAGTATGCACGTGTGCTAGACTGGGTTACATCTTGAAGTGGGGTTAC
Organism: Helicoverpa zea x Helicoverpa armigera; assembly: GCA_033682625.1. Classification (NCBI taxonomy): domain Eukaryota; kingdom Metazoa; phylum Arthropoda; class Insecta; order Lepidoptera; family Noctuidae; genus Helicoverpa; species Helicoverpa zea x Helicoverpa armigera. The sequence goes on from JAWIIS010000024.1 coordinate 11,995,326, forward strand.
AGCTTGAAGTTGGGCTATACGTTGGAGAACAAAATGACGATCAGAGTTGTCATAAACGAAAAATGTATTAAGTAATGTCACCTAAATGCGTGTGCTTTTGAGATGAGACACCTTCTTTCGAAACCACCCATTTTTTTAAACCGATGAAACTTGGACAGATGTGTTAAGAAACTCAAACGCATCCTTAGTTTCATCTGTATCTGATCGTTTTGGTCACGCACAGAGCACGTTATTTGACCTAGATGAAGGCGCCTTACCTGTCTTGTGGCATCTCCGTTCATCTTTCTTTCATCCGTGAGCTACACCCTACAGCAGGCTACAACCTACAGTTGCCTTTAGTTATTGTAGTTTGGTGTTGAAGTTCGCCTATAAAGATGTTGTGGTTAAATGTTGGCTTTGTGATAAGGGAAGACAGTTTTGAGATATCTAGATATTGTATGGGCGACATGATCGGTCGTATGCGGCTAAACTGAGACATAGAACTATTGGAATCGGTATAGTTGTTCAAGAGATAGCATGCTACCATTCGAAACTTATTTTCAGGATGAAACGAATGTTATTTAAATGACGTAAAACTAGCCGTTCCCCGCAGCTACACCCAGATCTCGAGAGAACCAGTTTCAACAACAAAAGTAACCTACGACCTTTACCATGGTTTAGACTGTTCTGTTTACCAAAAATTTAGATTGATTCAGTCGTTTCAGCGTGAGAGACTGGCTTTACTTTTGCATTTAAGTAGTAGGGTACCTAAGGACGTCACCAAAATATGGGTTACATATTATTACAAGAAAGGAAAGGTAAAAAAATGGCGAATACAATTTCCTAATTACGGATACTTATTCAAACCTAACAACGTGAGTGTAATCCTTTATAACAATAATTATAAACTCGTGAAGACTACGTGTGTTTGTAAGACGAAGCTATTTGTTTAAGGCCCAATTTCACTAGCAGAATAACAGCCCGATTAAGGAAAACTGCCGTTTAACTCACGTTATAAATAAAGGTAGAGAAAGAGGTATCGGGTTGCCCAGATAAATCAGTCAAAGATTTCAGATCGATGTAAAACATTGGAACTCCACAGTATAGCCACGTATAGCATACAGTTAGTATACACCATAGCATATCGTTAGTCTGGAAATATAAGCCATTACAGTTGGTGAATACAGATAGATGAGTAGACAATATTAAGGTAATTATTTGGGATATTTGTTCTAAAGAATACTGACTACTCAAGCATGTTTGGACAAGAAGCGCGTTGTATGAAACTTCCCACTACGTTATTTAAAAAAGTTTTCATATAACCGACCGATTACGTAATCAACTGTTTGTGGTATCGGTCTTAAGACATTAACAATTTAATGCTCATGAGTTCTCTTTGTCCTGTTTTTAGATATTCAAGGACTGGAGTCTGAAGTAATAGAATTTCTAAGAAAATTGTCTGGTTTGAGTAATGTGTTTAATTAAGATGTTTGAAGTGTAATAATCTTGGATTCTTGTTTCATTTGGAGAAAAAATAGAAATGTTATTAGAAGCTGTCGACCTGTACTAATAAGTATTATAAAGTTGGGGTTTGTTTATCTGAACGTGGTAATCAGAATAACAATGGTTTAACTTTGAAATTTCTTCAAGTATAAGCCTTCATCTTTACGTTCGAGAATTTTTACGTTCAATCCGATTTTGCTAATTAAATCCCGAGCCAGAGAAGTGTATAAAAAATTTCTATTATTCATAAGTCCGGTTATTTTTATAATTCCTGGTTCAAGTCATATCCATATGCGTTAAAACCAGTAAACTACCGCTACCCAATCTTACCAGCAGTTTATAAAGACTATCTCCCAAGAATTTCCAAACAAAACATAAATAAAGCTGAAAATATGATACTGGCTGTACACAACTACATTGTATCTCGCTAAGCCTCTTTGCTGCAAAGTTTTTCAATTAAAAAGGTTTCACGGCGACCACGGCCGGCGATGTATGATACTGCTAACAGTTTGTGTTTTATAATAGTGTTAGTGGGCCCAAGTTGTGGGGGGTCTGAGTGTGATCGATGTTTTATGATAATTTTTAGCGTTGGGCTTTGTAAGTCACAGAGGGCTTGCCTAGGGCGTTCCTGAGCTGGGAAATAAGATAGGAGAGCACACTCTGACAGTTTTTCAGTGCGTCATTATTTATTGCTCGATGAATTTGCCTGCAAAGTAAAATAAACTGAAAATACTTTGTATTTAATAAAGCTTTGCTTTTCTAAATACTAGGTACTCGAAAATTTCAGTCAGCAATAAAAAATATCAAATGATTATTTTTGTCACTTTATGTAGCGCTTTTGTATGCGAAAAGTACTGAAAAAAATAATATAAACTTCCATACTCTGCTAACGTGATACACGATCCTTGAATAACATATTTAGCACCCATTTTCATGCAACTGAAAAACTGCGAACTACATAAAGCAAGTTGCAGTAACATCCTTTAAAAAATGTCGTCAGAATAGCGTATTTACAGAGTGTACATAGCCAAAACGCATCCATAGGAAACTGCTCGCTGATATTTTGTAATGCTGTTTTTTAATTTGTGATTTCAAAGTATACACGAATTTTGCGTACTGCTCGAGTATAATTCGTAGCTTACACGTGCACATGCATCTTTCCAATTTATACACGGTCAAATTTAACTATACAAAATTAATATTAGGTAAAGCATTAAATAAAAAAGGCTTTTGAATCTGAGTTTGTTTATTAAAAATGGGTGCTAATTAAACAGGCTTCTTCTTAATATCGTTACTCGCCCCCAAAAATGTGTGTTGCCTTCTAAATTACTAAGTCAGCCACAATTAACGAGCATCTAAATAATACTTGTATTTAATTAGCTTCTAATTTTTTAACTCAGTACGTTTAAAATGTAAGCAAGCAACATGCAGCAAGCATCGCTTCTGTCACGGCTCCGGTGCTGCGGGGCTCCGGCGGTCCCATGCGAGCTTATCGTCGCAGATGGTTTTCACGCTCACCACCGCAGCTTCGGCTTGCTGGCCGGGCCGGCCAGCCTCAGCCGCGGCGGCGAGCATTAAAACTACCTGCGCCTCAGCTCGCAGGCCGCCTCGCCCCTCCGCGCCTACGCGGTTTTGAATTGCACTCTAGGGGTAGGGCAGACAAGACTACGTGGAGTCGGTTTTGCAGCGATTCGTTTTCGTCACTAACTTCAATTTTTAATACATTGTTTTTTAATTGAAAGTTATAAATGGCAATATACTAAAAACGAGGCCGAGTTAGTAAATTAGATGACAATGTATAAATAATGTTGTAAAATTAGAAGCTTAATCATGTGTTCAATAAATAATTTTGTGGCTACACTTATATTTCCCATAAAAAATCAACTTGTTTAAAAAATATACAAAAAAAAATCGAATTTACGAGCATTATTAATATTTAAATTAACATTAAATGCTAGGTCGTGTTTCAATCAAAATGGCAGCATGCAACTGCTCGCGAATAGTTTTGAATCGTAAAGTTTTTCGCGCCTATTCCAATGTATACACGATTAGTTTCCATGCGGACTAGCACTGTATATTATGGAACAAAGCAAGTTACTTTGGCCACTACAAAATATATGCGAGTATTTGCGAACTGCTGCTGTATACATCGGAAGACTTTGTATAAAAAGTGAATTCCAATCTATTCGCGACTAGTTTCACATGCTTGCGTACTAGCCATGTATATACTGTAAATACGCGTCAGAATAAAACGAAATCGTCTTCGGCAATTTCCGTGGAACTTCGTCAGCGCTCGGCCTCCATCGCTCACCGTCGACATTGTCCCGAACGCATTCCATTTTGAATTGAGAACGTCCATGAATTGCCGTTTTTGTTGTCGCTCGGTTGGACAGGCATGTCCCTCTTCTAAAGGGTAGATTGAAAAATTTTCGCGCGTCCTACGAAAAATGGTGGTCTTATGTACCTTTCATATGTTCAGACTATGCTGGTATTTGATTACACTAAAAATCATTATGATTAACTTAATATATATTTAGGTACCTTCTTATAAAATTGATCTTGACTTTGACAAACAAACAATCTTTTGACTTCGACTTTGAGTGTTTATTATTTGAAGTTTTAAAATTTTAAGCTTAATTGTGGTATACGCCTGAACTTCGTAAAAAAAAACATTATACAATACATTTTTAAAATATTTTCACTAAGCGCTTTATTGGAATAACTTTGAACGTAAAAAATCGAGATCACAATACAATCTAATATTTCAATAAAAAAAAAAATATTTTTTATAAAATAAAAGTTTATTTTACAGGGGCGTATCAATGTCAAAATCAAAATGAAATGAGGCCGATTCGACGAACAATGTGAAACATAATAAATCATAATATTCATTGTAAATCATAGCAGACTGTATTTTTCATAGAATTTATGTAAATGGAAGTCATGCTTCTCATATCAAGAAGGCTTAGAATATTGCAAAAGGCACTAACTTTATTTAGAAGAGCTAAATTACATCTTTATAATACATAAGTTTTACAAGGACTGACTGCCTATCTGACACCTTTCTGACTGCCCGTAACGAGAGCCAAAGATGCAAAAATAGCACCGCAATTTGACATACAATGCAAAACAAGAGAAAATATCTTATTTAAAAAATATATATATGCAAGTGAAAACTTTAATTAAACTACCAACACCCACTCACAATTTTATGTTATTAAAAAAATAGCCTCACCGCAAGAATTTCAATATAAACCTAGAGCCAGACTATTTGAATAAAATCCCTTGGCTGTAACGACAGTGTCTCGGCCATTCCACACTACTGGTGAATACTAGAGAATTACCTTTAGGCTTAGAGCATGTAACGAAACGGACAAACCATAGAAAGAAGAATAACAACATAATCAAGTATTTCTTTTTACAAAACTATCCGTTTTCCCGAGGTTTCACCCGCGTCCTGTGGCTAGCTACTGCCCACACCGGGATTAAATATAGCCTACGTTATTCGCAGATAATATAGCTTTCTAATGGTGAAAGAATATTTAAAATCGGTCCAGTAGTTTTGAGTTTATCCATTACAACCAAACAAACAAAGTTTTCCTCTTTATAATATTAGTATAGAATACGGACATAAGATATCTACAGACAAAAACATATAGGTATGTAAGGTAACCAAATTATTACCACAAATCCCAAAGCGAATAAGTCAATCTATTTACACTCTGCCTACTCGGAATTTTTCAGCACATCGTTATACACGTATAAAATTGACAAACAAGCATTAAACTTAACTTACCCTTTTACAGTAAGGGTGTATGTAAAGGGGCAAACCAATATCATCCTGCCACACAGGACCAAGATATTACTTAAATGGCCTTGCTCTGAGCTGGTATGTATGGGCAAATCTACCCAGCCTGGGGTGATTTTCCAGAAGTGGATGTTTTTCCACAGTAGCAACCGTCATTGTTAAGAGACTGGTATGGCAGAGGAGAAAGAACGGCAATAGCGTATCCAGTGGGTTGAACGCTCTGAGCCTTTAGTGCGGCAAACGTGCGGCAAATGGGAATTTATCACGTATTATTTACATTACTGTTTATGTTCCTCGGTTTTGGAAATGTCCTGGTTATTAGTGGTAATGGATGTTTCAGTTTTTGGTTAGTTTTATATGAATTTGTAGGTTTTGTTATATATTTTTTTTTATAATAAAGAATTAATTTCTCATACCTCGTCGATCCTGTGACAAACTTATTTACTGTGAAAAAAAGCTTGGGAGACTTTTATATAGTAACTGGATAAAACTGTAGATTACGGCTATTTCTGTACTTAAACTTGTTTACTGCTCACCTCTGACATTAACAAATGCGTGATAAAAAGATTCCTCACACAATCAAATAGAGTCACCTAGTCCCAAACTAAGCAGTGCCTTTACAATAGGTACTAGGCTACTGATACCATATTCCCCCATTGATTTCCAAAAGGACCGGTTGAAAGCGGCCTGCATCCAGTGTACTTCCATATTAAAGACCTACTAAAAGTTTGCAGCCTACCTTAGCTCTAAACTTACTAAGTTAAGCTTCATGTCACAAGGCTCCCATATTTTCCCCAACTTAATGTCGCGCGCATAACCTCTCATTAAAAACGTAAGGAATTAATACAAAATGCATTCCGTACTGTAAATATTCATAAAGGGGCATACGCAAAATGAATTCTGATTTATTCAGCATATTATATTATTACGGTACCGCTGAAATACCGCGATATACCGGCGTTTTAAGGAGGTCAGTCCTGTATTTTGTATGAAATTGTGTCGTTATTATTGTGAATGAAATAACTGGAGCATGTATTTTGAATTACTTGTTGTATTGTGGTATTTCTTAGGTTTCGTTGTAGAGGCTTTGGGTCTATAATAGTTGTTTTGGTATTTTATTTCTGTAGGAGTAAATAAATGTGTCATGTGGTTATCGCGTCCTGAAGGAACTTTTTCCTGCATCCGGATAAAAAGCAGCCTAATAGCCTGCTTGAATAAATGGGCTATCCAACGCCTAAAAAAAAAAAATTAAAATTAAATTGGCCCTCAAATTCTTGATTGGAGAGTCGGACCGAATTGTTCCTGAGATTAGCGCGTTCAAGCAAACAAACTCTAGCTTTACAGGGGTAAAATAAGTTAAACTTACTGTAAATAGGAAAGTGATTTTCAGTATACCTGAAGTTAACATAAAAACCCATGCACTTTACCAACATTCTACTTACCGTAAGTATAAAAACGTATAGTGCAACAGCTGTTAACAGTGCTAGTATATTGCAAGAAACGGCTGGGCTGGTTAGGTGCAAGTATTGCTATCTTTTTGCTGGATACGATACCGATATTACACTACGTGACTTCATGTTGTAAGGGGATAGTTTTCTGGGTAGAAAGTTCTGGAATTTTGGTCCTTAGGTACTGTACGAAAGAACCTATATTGATGCTTCTTGATAGTTAAGTCAACTAATGGAAATGTAAATAAGTAACCTAATTAACTAATCTACTCAATGTTATAAGGAGAAAGATTATTTTTTTTTGTTAGGAAGCAGCACTGTCCTCGAGACGTAGGCTATATATTAACCGAGTACGGGAAAAGTTTTCATGAGACGGTAAAACGTGTGAGAAATAGCTAGACAAAAAGCGCAAGCTAGACAATAAGTTTATTTATTTAACAGTTTTTGTAGTCAGTTGAAGAAACATAGAACAATCAAGTACAAAGGCACTGTTTTATGTCCTTTTCTGGATACATTATTTTTTTTATTTCGAAACAGGCTGTTAATCCTGAAAGCGTGACAGACAAGCAGAGTTAATAAGGATATTGTCTAAATTCGAACCCCACAAAAACGTATCTATTGTTTACCACTCAAGTTCCGTCGTCCATAAATTTTGCAAGATTTGGGAATTTTTCAAATGAATCACTTGGGTGGTGTGCATTTGTCGCTTCATTTCCCAGTTTTACTTATGCAAATAAGTTTCGACAGCGGACGAAAACCTGCTGAAATGAAAGCGTTTGTTTCAGGCACAGAAATTGTGTGGAGTCGTTGTTGAATGTTGGAAAAATCGTTTTTCGTGAATATATTTGTGTTTTGTTCGAAGTCTGACTCTTCTGATCTTGATTTTTTTTTTGACAATTTAGTTTTAACTAAATTTTGTAGCCCATGGTTAATAGATTTTGTCAGGTTTTTAGCGTTGTATTACAGCATCCGTTTTAAACCGAGTTCCAGATAATTTTTCATGATTTTATCATAATAAAATATTATAATATTTACACAACGAATCACATACATCAGACACTGACTGAAACGATGTTAAAAATCGTGTTCAACGCAAAGAAATTTTATTATTTTCATTTAAAATACTAAATTCCAAAACTTATCATGATTTTTTCCTTCTCACCAAATCATTACCTTCTCCAACACTACTCCATGCCTCCCCCTGTTTTATAGAGGAACACTTTTTGCAGATGCGAGCGCGGCGAGCTCTAATGACGTCGGGTCACCGGCCGCTCCGAATATCCTATAATGGACCATTGTATGTACCGCTGTCCAATGATGGATGCCCACAAAATATTCCAAAAGAGAATACTTTTATTCTAGACTTGGATTTTTTTTGGGGAATTTGCTTAAAGGATATTGGCGGCTGTTGCTAGGTCAAGTTTTCACAAGTATAAGAATAATGTTATGATAGCTTATCTATTTTCGCCGATGACATTGTTCTGGTGGGGGAGAGTGGGCCAGAGGTCCAGAGTAGATTGGAGGCATGGCGGCTGAGACTGGAGACAGTGGGTTTAAAGGTGAGCAGGAGTAAAACCGAATACCTCCATTGTGATTTTGGCGGTATTTCGGGACCCATGACCATAACCCTAGCCGGCATGCCCCTACCAGTTTGCTCCGACTTCGGTACCTTGGTTCACTCGTCCAAAGTGACGGTGAGGTGAACAGGGACGTTACGCATCGGATCAATACTGGCTGGATGAAGTGGCGACAGGTAACTAGCGCTATTTGTGACCCGCGGATGCCCCTCAAACTGAAGGGCAAAATTTACAAATCCGTCATTAGACCTGTCGTCCTGTATGGATCGGAGTGTTGGGCATTGAAAAAGAGGGACGAGAAGAGAGTGCATGTAACAGAAATGAGAATGCTGAGATGGATGTGTGGTGTTACAAGAATGGATAAAGTGAGGAATGATTACATTAGAGGAAGTCTGAAAGTAGCGCCAGTTACAGAAAAGATGAGAAGTAGAAGATTGTCGTGGTATGGACATGTAATGAGGAGGGATGATACGCATGCAACAAAGTGTGTGCTAAGTATGAATGTAGATGGATGAAGAGGAAGAGGAAGACCTAAGAATAGATGGATGGACTGTCTGAAAGATGATATGAATAGGAAGGGAGTGAGTGTCAGTATGGCGAGTGACAGGGGAAAATGGAAAAAAATGACATATTGCGCCGACCCCAAGTAATATTTGGGAACAGGGCAGGAGAAAGAAGAAGAAGAAGAAGCTTATCTATTTACATGACGTAGCAAACGGTTTAGCTTACAAAGTTATAAGGGTTAGTGTCAAGTATTTTTTAACGTTGTTGCTGCCTCTGAGATGCTAGATCAACATGTCCTAGCAACGTAGATGAGTGATAACAAATGAACTGATCTTAGGTACGATGCAATTTAGACAACTACCTAGTATAGGGTTTTACAGACTTTAATTAGAAACCAATGAGGTCCTAACACTGGGATCCATCGAAAATTGCATTCACTCATCTTTTGTCAACTACTAGATCCTTAAAGGTTTAAAAAGACAACTATATTCTTCGTTACCATCCAATGCAGAATTTACGAGAAGTTTATAGTATTCCAGGCTTAGTCTAAAAATACTTTAGCACGTTTTCGTAATTCGTCTTCGAGAGTAGGTCGATTAGATTGAGGAAAACAGGCTAATGTGGCCCAATTCCGGACCAATGGGGGAGCCATTTGTCTGTTTAAAACACTTGCAATTTTCAACTCTAAGTGTTTTTGTTTTTTGTAGCTTTTATGTATCTTACTTTGTAACGACATAGAATTGATAATTGCCTGGCAACTCACAAAACTTTGGAGAAAAAAGTGATTGTTCTAGAATAGACTATTAAAGTATGAAGTTCTAACACTACAAAATAACACGTTGCTATTTAGACTTAATTTTAATTACAGAATCTGGCAAATGCTTTCAAATTGATTAAGTTTGTTTTTTTTTTCCGTTTTAAAACCCATTGCAAAGTTACGGGATGTAGTCGAATCTTGTTAAATATACACCCTACTAAAGTTTGCTCAATGTGTATAACAGGATAAAAACTTCCGTGAGCACAGGTATACAGATAACCTAGCTTACACTGGCAGAATATTGTTGAACTGTTTAACCATGGTGAAACCAGCTTGAAAGTAGTTTATATTCGTATGAACCTAGCTTTTTAACTTACTAGTAATATTGCATTGACCGCCAAGGAAGCACATTCTTTCAGTATTAAGTCGTGTTTTAGTTATTCTAAATAGTGTCAAAAGTGAAGTAGAAAGCCGTATCGCTATTAAAAAGTGAAATAATGGGTATTGCTGGTTGTTTAAAAAAAAATATGTGTTTATAACTTTAAATTGATTTATGTATCCTGCTACATTTAAAAAATCCGCAACAATTCACCTTTTACGAAGCTACCAAATGATTCTTGCATGCCAATGCGCATTGTGAAACGTCAACGCAAACCTCAGCCGGATTTTCATATAAATTGTATTGGCTTGGCTTCCCTATTGCGGACTAGAACAAACAAATAATACAGGGCCCCAGGAGATTATACCTAGGTATTAGGACTTGGTAGGTCAGTTTGAAAACTGGACGAGGATGACGTAAGCAAAGCCGAGTTCGATGTAATCGTATTAGGGTTTTTGAGCGTTTTGTAGTAGGTAAGGACTGATTTAAAGCTTGAATGTTACGGAAGAATTTTAGATGCTGTAATGATTTTAGTTTTTATGATAATGCTTTTCAAGGTGGCAATGCTACCAGCCTTTTGGGTACGCTCCCAGTAACAATTATGGAGACGGATTCTTCGACGCATTTCAGTTTTATGCAAGTGTAAATAAGTATTTTTTATTACTTGTAAATTAATAAGTCTATCGATCTTCAGATAGAAGACTCCATGTAGAAGACATTAAAATTCGAAACAGGTTTAAATAAATCGCGCAGTCTTGTTCACCGGTGTTCGATCAAAAATCTCTTACAATTCATTGGGCAACGTAATTCAAGAAAAATTGTCGATGTCGATATGAAATCAGAGGGCAAAGATCAGACATAGGCACTATCAGTCGGAAATTCTTTTTCCTATCCAACTTGTCTCTTATTTGTTTTATCGAACAGAGGGGAATTTTCCATCTGTTTCAGTCTTAGAGCATATAACCAATCTTGTAAAAATGTCCGTACCGTGCCTTTTCATCTGAACGAAGACGAGACCGCTGTACAGCTCATATACATGTGTGCTAAGTTTATGCTTGTGTTTGGGCATTTTTCGTATGAATGCATAACGATTTGATAGTGATAGTTAACTTAGGTATTTTCTATCTTGTGTAGCCTCCTCGCCTCCTTCGCTTATATTGGCAGTTTTTACATAAAGATTTGTGCTGTTGGCGGTTCCTGTTGGGTGAGTGCTCTAAGTTACAAATGGATGCCTCCGTCTGAAATTATTTTTGTGATTTCTGTTATTTCAATGTACGCCATTTGGGTTGCAAAAAGTTTTGGGCGCGCACAAAATTTGTTAAGCAGTTTTTTGGAAGGATTGCAAGAGTTTGCTTTTTTGATATTTCGTTGGAGTTTTGCTGAATATCCTTATGTGATTTGGGACGTGGAAGTGATTTGTTATAGCTTGGAAAATACCATGTTGATTTTGTAAAGCGGTTTTAGAACTCGTGATGCGAATTCATGATTACGAAATAGAAACATATGTATGTGTTTGGAGACCAATTTATAGTATGCAAATTATCAAATTCCTGTTTTCCCACCGCTTCACCCGCGTGCTGGCAGAACTTTTTTCCGTAACCGGACAAAATATAGCCTATGTTACTCGAGGATAGTCTAGCTTATCAATAGTAAATTATTTTTTCAAATGATTTCTGTAGTTTCAGAGCTTTTAGGGTAAACAAAATAAATGATTTTTCTTTATCATATAACAGATTTGTTCTACGACATCTACTTTTTGACTTCGTCACATAAAATACTTCAACTATGTTCTTGAGTAAATACCTCTTTTCCTAACGCAAGACGAACATTATACGTATAGATGTAACAGGATATTACCCTAAATCCCGCAGGCCCCATTAGACTGGACAAACGGGATTAATTAGAGATACCACTTGGCAACTATCGACCTACTTATCCGTAAGGCCGCTTCGCAAATTGCTGAAGGTATCGATGTACGGCAGTTTAAGTAAAGGCAGATTTAAAGCTATTTAGAGATGTGTTATGTGATGAATGATGATAATGATGAAGATATATGTTTTTAAGAGCATCTTGTACACCTCGATGGCGCAATGGTTTTGATTCCCGGTACGGTCGACATTTGTGTGATGAGCATGCTTGTTGGCCGTGGTCTGGGTGTTACAATATGTAAATTAAGTTTGGGTATATGTGGTTTATCAGTTGTGTCCCATAACACAAGTTAATTATTAAGTTACTATGGAGCTAACCGATCGTGTGTGAAAAGGTGTCCCGATATGAATTTATACAAATACAATGAATAGATAACGTTAATCAGGATATCCTTGAATTCCTTCCGATTACCCAAATGGCAAGGGACCGATTTTCAAAATAATCGCGAATGGAAATACATTAAGGGAAGAAATATAAATATTGTAAGAACTGGGGAAGTGTAGACAGGAATACGGAATTTCAAAAGTGCATGCATGGATGGCTTGGAGTCTGTTTGAACAAGATAGTTTACTTGCGTGATTAGAACTAGTAGGCGAGTATCGGTTTTATTTTTGTATGCCATTTAAAAAATGAAATACCTATTTTCCTTAACGATCAAGAGGAAAAAAATATCGGTGTAATAATTGCTTAGCTGTAATTTGTTGTAATTCTATCTCAAACTTCGTGAATTTATATTCTTACAACTCTGTATTTAGTACCCAGTATGAAGAGTTTTTATCACATAATTAATCACATAAAAAGTTTTTAGACGCACCAAAAAATATACCCAACCTTCAATTTTCTAACCTTCTTCGTACAAAGAAAGCAACTACCACTAGCAAGTAAACACTACACAAACGCTTCACGATTGCAAACGAGGCACTGAAACCGGGGGGAGCCCACGGGAAATGCGGTTTTATGCGGACTCTACACAAATAAACTGATTTTAAGAAACCCTCAAGACTCGCTGAAACTTGTCCGGCACGTAATATGGTTTGCGATTCTACTACGTTCTTGCATTCTAACCGTACTTGCAGAATAAAAAGGTTTTATTGATTCTGTGTACGGTTTTAGAATAATTAACTTTGTTTTTGCATTGCGGTTTTCATTGTTTCGCTGCGAGTGTTTGAGAATGTACAGTCAACTTCAGGTCAGTGGTAACAGTTTTATAGGAAAATCGTACTTATTACTATTGAGTTAAGGTGCATGACAGTTACCACTGATGTGCAGTCTACTGTACTTGTTTTTTTTAACTACATGGCACTGCATATAGCAGCTTTCGACCAGTTTGAAGATACCTATTGTATAAGAAACATTTTATTTACACTATCTGTGAAATGGATGAACCTATAGACACGAAAGGCATGGCATTAAGTAGTTCCTGAAGACGGCAACAGGCTATTTTTATTCGGGTGTATTAAGTAGTCGGGGGTATTAACTTCTTTAAGACCGAGGGCGACCTTAGCGGTGTATATTTTTAGATATTGCTAAGGAAAAAGTACCTAATGCGGAAATACCATCTACCAAACCAATAATTTTATTTCTAAACACCTTTACCACAGCCGAAAAAAACCCCATTTATTTCCATGTTTGATTTTTCAAACTCCACCAAAAGTATGGCGAATAAATTAGAATTTATTATGTACAAATAAAATATGTTAAGGCAAGATACCATTGGTGTGCAGGACTGTAAAGCACTCACATGTTTTTTTCTGGTCTCCTTGCACTAGCAAACAGTAAGAAATAGCGAACGAACATTTTAAAAATGAGAGTACCCCCTGTAGTAAGTAGTCCCTGGCGTTCTATGTACGCGAACACACATTAATGCTAACAATTGACTCGCGACGACGCGCGACGCGTATATTTTGTTCGCGAGCAAATTATGTACGCAATTTTGGTGGAATCTCTCCGTTGCGTACAATCTTGAACTTTTATTAAAGCCGATGTGAGATGCATACTTTTACTGATAAACTTCGGCATCATTTTGAATAATTAATTATCATGTTTACGGTGTCAGCCGAGTGTGATGGGTGAAGATGCCTCGTGAGTTGACATTCGTTATATTATATTCATTTTTATTGATAACGTTTTGGGAAATTGCTTTATTTTCTGACAACCAGTCTTACCAGGGTATAAAATTGCCAGGGTAACTAGGCTGGGGAGGTCAGACCGGTAGTCGTTCCATGTTAATCATTGGTGCTTATTCCGCTGCATCCAGTTTTTAGACACACTGAAAACCGACTACAATGAAGCTATTGGCAGAACCTATTAACAGAAAAAAATATCATCAATTATAATTCAAAGAATAAGTGAAAACCCGAAAATACCCAATTCACATCAAAGTCCAAAACGGTGTAAATCCCCTTTTCAGCGAGCTATTTACAGAGACGCCTTGTACAATAAAATCAAATTCCAATATTTATGACAAGCAACGAACCTGTGTAAAACGTCGCCAGTCATTATAAGTACAACAGATTTGCGTACTGAGGGAAATCTTCGTCAACACACCGCACCTAAGTCTAAAACACAATTTCAACGACCAAAAGTCTCCATTCGGCAACCATTGCTGCTTATGTTCGCTCTGCGAAAATTATTGCCTTTGCGATGCAGCAATGTATGTTGTGCAGGAGAAGTTTTGGTGCTTTAAAATGTAGGTTGGTGGTGTCATGGTGCAGGGTGAGAAGTGTTTGCAAAGCAAGCTAAGCTGTCTAAGGAATTAGGAGCCTCTAAGTATTCACGGACGTTGAATAAGTGCGCTCTTTGATGTCTCGCTAACTGGTGTCGCTCAAGCACTAGTTATTCGCGTGTCACTTGTAATTATGTGGGGATTAATGGTAGGCTTTGTAGAGCTTTTATTGTGTGAGTAAGGGTAGAATTATTTACACACCCACACATTAAGGTGCCTTAGTCTGACGTTGAGAGTAAGCTTCAAAAATACTTATGCATCGGAAAACAATGCACCGACCTCTTGAGCGAAGAACATATTGATTTACAAGAAGTTTTAGCAGAATCTATTTTCTGTATTATGATAGAATGGAATCCCATGATTATCCGTTGCCAATTTTGTACAAGCACGCATCTACATTCCTACATACTGCACACATAGACACGAAGACCACCAACACACACAAACGTAATGCAAGCGGTGAAGGATTATCAGGCTCGCCACTAAACGCAAAGTGAGGACCACTCCGCTAGGAATTAGGTGGACCGATTTAATCGCCTACTACTAGTTTCTACTAGGCATTGCTGGGAAGCTTACATACCACCGAAGGCCTTTCGCACATATACAGCAAAAACTGGAATTCCTTTGGATTGTAACTGATGCTTAGAAATGCGAAGGCGATGTGTATTTGTTTTTTACGCTTTTACATTAAAATGGCTGAGACAATGTTGACGAAATTCAGTACAGCCATATAGACAGGTTCTTGTAGACCATTTATTTCTACATAGGTCCAAAATATTTCATTCAGAATGCTGGTAAAACCACGGGAATGTGCTAGTATTCCAGAGCTCACAAACCGCAAACAGTGATGGCAATACAAAGTAAGGCTATAATTCATTAATTGAACACTGTTATATGTGCAACTAATTTGAATAAGCCTTGTGTGGACGGTATTACGTGTGGTCATAGAAACTAATGTTGATAGATTCCTTTAGTCTCTATAGATACACTATTGTTGGAGCTTAGAGAAGAGAATAATGTACGTAGAATTGTTGTGATTCAGGTGTGCTAATAAGAAGCTACTTTTGAAATGAGCAACTAGAATCAAACTTATTTATATTTTTGACGTTCATAAGTACTTGTAAAGGTAAGGAAATAAAATGATTTGACTTTGACTTTGAGAAACAGACAGAGAGAGATTGTTATTTTTGGGAAACTAAGGCTAATTATTCCCGTAAATGTGAATCGACCACATTATTTTCTTTAAAAAATAAATTACCTTGTCTTATAGGAGTTTTCGCCAGGCATGGGCAATTGTTGGATTTGATGAAATATTCATGACGCCGAGGACATTGGTTTTAATGAGATTTTTTGCTCCAGATATTTTAAGTTCTACCAATGATGACGTTACTTAGATCGTGCAAGTGCAGTAATACCGGTTGGAATTCTGCTCAGCACTTAAGGGAGGTGCAGCGAGATGATAAAAGTAAATTATCGTGCATATTTCCCTCAGGAACGGACAGCGTCATTCCGAGAAAGCAAAAGTCTACTTGGGGACGGTTTTGTGGTTGCAAACGGATCTCTCGTTATTTTTGCTGGATATTTTTGCTATTAGTAGATAGTCTATACTAAGTTATGGTTTTATTGGGTATCGTACAAGCTGTTTCTTACGGCTCTATTTGTGAGTCAGGGGATCTTCTTCCCGTAAAAAATAAAGCGTATGTCACAAGATAGTGTAACGTCCGAACAGTGAAATATGTTTCACTGTTTTATTAGTCAAATGAGTTCAGTAGTTTAGGATCATTTAGGGTACACAATAACAAACAAATCATTTAATTGTAATAGACAGCTGTGATTTTGGGAAGTTCATCACCGCCATTAAATAAGAAAGAGGTGAAAGGGGGTCGTCGAAACACAAAAATAAACTCTTTAAAATATTACTAGTTTTGATTGGCATAGTAACAAGTATAGGTTACCTCGAAGGAGGAAATAACGTCAAATGTCGTGACCCCAATTTAACGAGAAGTATTACTTTTCTTTCGTCGAATTGTTAGTTATGTTTAAGTTTTAGGTTACTGAAAGGGTTTTCCGTTTCCTCTCAAATATCCAGTCCATGTGTAAAAAGTGGAAATTTACCGGAGAAGTCTTGGTTATATAGTTTTTTTTTGGTTTATCAACAAAAATGGTGGTAACAATGACTACATAGTAATCATCTGGCTGAAAAAATCGAAACATTTAGCAATGGACATTTTTATATTTTATAGCAATCAAAAAGGGTCGAAAAATGACATTTCAAAGCTATTAAAGAAACTAAAATATTGCATAATTTCTAAGCTAGAAATAAGAAATGGTACCAGCACATAATGGTTTGCACCACATCGTATTTATAACCCAACGCGGCCGACATTAGAAGTTATGGCACAGCAATAACATGAACTTTATCGAATGCTCTTCAGGCTGCAGACGCGATGCTATTTCCTAATAGAGTTCATTTGAATAAGCCTAATGCACTATTACGTGTCATGCCAATGAAATTGAGTACACAAATTAATTACTTATAGGCTGCAATGATAATTACTGTGATCTGTGTTCTAGAAAACAAGGCTTATTCAATTAAGTTATTATTTAACGCGTTAAGTCTACTATTTTTCAAGTTTTTCTTCTCCAAAAGATCCTTCAAATTGCATTTTTTGTCAGCCGATAGCCGTCTGATTGCGAGATGTATAGTACGCTCATAACAACGATCAGGCCTATGCAGTTTGAAGAATTAACTTTTAACTAAAAATAGTTGTACAACAGCCAATACTTTTGTGTTCGGGTAGTCTTTAAAAATCACAATTTGTCTTCATTATTTATTTTCGAATAAGTTCAAAGTTCGAATAAAATCATACTTACCTTACCCAATCTCTATTGCCATAACCACACGTAACAACCCCACATGTGCATTTATATTAAGAGCAACACAAACGTCGCCAGTTGACTTAGCGCGATTGCTCTAATTGCTCCCTCTGCATGAACATCGAAGCTATTGCTCCGCTTAGCTAATACAACTTAGAGAATTGCTCCTTAATCTGCTCCTTGTGGCTTGCATGTGATCGGAGATAATGGTGGGAATTAGCTTGTCAAGAGTGTTGGAAGGACTAACTGAAGGACTGAAGTTTTTGGCCCAATTATGCTGTGCGAAACTTCATTTATTCATTTGGATAGCCTTTTCTCAAAATAGGTATGTTGGCGTCAGCTTCCAGTCTAGCGGATTGCAGTTGATACATCAGTGTATTACATAAAACAATTACCTATCTGAATTTCTCTATCCTGTTGCTTTTGCCACCCCAAAACCTACCACTTACATAGCTAAGGTATGGGCCACCCGACACCTATCGCAGACACAGACTTAGTTAAAAAGATTTTTTAACTATGACTAAAAAGTACAAAGTAAAACGGTCTGTAATATTTTTTCTAACATACTCGGTACTTATTCTATTTGCTCATACCCATAGTGATTGGCTGTAAAGTTCAACTGAAAACAAACCCTGTCAGAATGAATACACAATTTGATCCCAAAAACAAACACAGCGGGCAGGTGTGAACTTTTTTGTGTATCCCGTGTACTGTTGCGTACACAGGGTTAAAGGTTTTAGAATAGATGGTTTGTGTATCAAAACAAATACCTATAAATCGCTGTTATTGGTAACATTTCAAATCGAGTTGCGGTTTTTTTTTGTTGTGTACGCTAAAGTTAGCGTGTTTGTATTTTTTGGTGTTATTTTGATACTTTTGGTATGGGTTGTTTTTGGGGTTTCGTAAAAGGGTAAAAGGAGACTCTACTACGACGCCGTCCGTCAGTACGTTCGTCTGTCACCAGGTTATATCTAATTAAAATGCTGTGAACATTTTATTCATACATCTTTCACATTTATTCATACTTTTTATCCAGGTGCATGAAATAGTTCCCACAAGAAGAGAGGGAATGAGATTGCACAAGTTATTTCATAGATATACTGCCTTTTTGAGAATATTAAATACAGCTTTGTAATAACAAGAAATAATTTTGACGTATCAGTATCAACCCCATTTATCATCTCCTTCTTTCTAAATCAAATAAACAGCAAATACACCACTCAAACACACCATAATATTTCACCGTAGGATCTCCAAATGAACTATGTGACGTCACGCTCTCCCCAGCCTCAAAATTGCCTCATATGATTAAACGTGGGATATCCAAGACGAATGTTCTGCCGACCCCACAAGACGAATCACCCAAGCGTTCGTACAGACATTATGTTTACCTTATTAGCATTTTGTGGCCCATTTTTGCCTTCATTGGTCCTTCGAGTGTAATTTAAAAAGTTTTGATCTATCACCCCAAGTTTTTGGCAATAAATAAAGGTAATTTTTCATATTGTTTAGATTTAGGTGTGTTGTAGATAAATGTTGTGTTGTTTAATTGCTATTTTTTCAATGTTTTGTTTGTTCAATTAAAATCAGACGCATTGTACATACATAATTTATACACTGAAAGATGTTTTAAATCGTATCATTAGTTCCTGAGATTAACGCCTTCAAGCAAACAAAGACATTTTCCAGCTTTGAAATACATACTTTTATATATTTAGTCCTTGTTGCTTGTCGTGTGTTCAAATCCCCATAGTCTTTCTGAAGATCAATTTAGTGCTCGCGATATGAAAGTAAATTTTTGATTCTATTTTCTTCCCACTTTATTTTCCCATGATAAAACCCCCTTAAATAACCCATCATTAATCATTACTTACATACCTATTACACAGGTCAACAGCATTTTTGGTGCAAAGGTGAAATATACAATTTCTTGTAGGATATTAGATACGTAATCGAAGTCCAGAACATAGAGTTGCACTAGCACGTAGGGATTTAGAGATATACCCCTCCTAAAGTACCAAAAACGCGATTTTAACGATATTTGACGATTTTTTTGAAGTACAGCAAAATAGTTTTTTTTGTTTCTATCTATAGCATTATATAGTACCACTCTTCCCGATTGAAATTCATTTTTATTTCCAACGTTAAGAGTTTAAATTTTCATGAAATATGTATACAGCTACGATAGTTCGATCTTCCCTATATTTCATTTGGCCTGTTAGTATGAAAAAACTCCACTTTAGTTATAAAATGGTATATATCGGGAAATAAAACTCGCAAAAATATAAATTAAAATGGGGTTAATGCGGGGAAAGTAGTACTATATGATGCTTTAGTTAGAAATTCCTATAAAATTCTGCTGTCCCCAAAAAATGACATCAAATTTCATAAAAAAACGCGTTTTTGGTACTTTAGGAGGGGTATATCTCTAAATCCCTGCGTGCTAGTGCAACTTTATGTTCTGGACTTCGATTACGTATCTAATATCCTACAAGAAATTGTATATTTCACCTTTGCACCAAAAAAAAAATTATAATTTGTTGACCAGTGTTATTACAATCTTCCTTTACATAAAGACCTCCTTTCCCGTGTACTCATACCGTCCCTAGTACTCAAGTTATTATTAAGTAATTTTAATGCAGTTCCTTGGGGCTCGGATGCGCCGGTGGCAATTAAACATTAGTTATGGGCTAGTAGGAAACCTCGAAAGAAGATACGGTTGCTTGTTTTGTGATGAAACTAGAGGGAAATTCTATTTATGTTAAGTTAGTGCGAAAGTTTATAAAATTGTATGTGGGTATGTTTGTTATTCTTTTAAGCTATAACTATGGGATAGATTTTGATTAAAACTGGCAGTTTATAAGTAAGAGTGACAATAGGCTACTTGTTTTCCCTATGTGGTAAGTAATTCCCTTGAGATGCGATTGAAAGAGCGGGGTATTAAATACTTTACGTAAAAGGCAGAAATGGAAGTAAGAATTCTTATTCTCATAAGCAGTTTCTAAAAACTGGCTGCTTACTGCATCTTGTAGATGATTTCGATTCACAGGATGGTATAAGTAATATAATTTAGCGTTACCGTTCAAAATATACTGCCGTGGAATTGCATCGGCTAGTGGTATGTAAGTGGACAGCGCGCTGTATTTTAAGCTAGTCTTCGTTTCATTAACGGGAATAAATAATCATTTATGGAACACGAAGCCATTGATTGCACTAACTTATTTTTAGTAAGTTGACAGATGTAGTTTTGGTCGGTTAATGGATGGGTAACCATCTTATTATGATGAGTTGGCCCATGTTTCGGAAGGCACTTTGATAGGTCCCTGATGTCATTTGAACATCCTTAGCAATCGTTACTTGTAGCTAGCCTACCTATTCGATCCAAATTGTACTCAGATGCATTTAGCTTGACTCAAAGCGGACCCCAATAAAGTTAGCAAAAGGCTAGGCAGATAAAACCTCAAAACTGCCTAACAATAGCATAATCACCGATGAAAATTTAAACCCCCATACAAACCGATTCATAGAAACGGTTAGCTCCCATTACAATGACGCTTGTACCGTTGATATGCAAATCACAAATAGTGCAACCGAATGCCGAAGCCTTTTTGTGAACCCTGCATTGTAACCCTGCGTTGCTTTGCAAAGCAACAGTATATCTCATTGGGTTACAATGCAGGGTTCACAAAATGGCTTCGATATTCGGCTGCACTATTTGTGATTTGCATATCAACGGTACAAGCGTCAATGTAATGGGAACTAACCGTTTCTATGAATCGGTTTGTATGGGAGTTTAAAAAGGGTTGGGTATGAATTTGTAGTTGTATATATCAAGGTACCTTGCTGTCCTATTTATTTAAGACGTATAAGTTAATTACGGTTATTTGTTAATACGTATTTAACGCTTGCTTCAATAAATCATCAAGCTATTTCATATCAGCCTCAATTGTTCAAAGTCTTAAACGTGATGTCTTTCCGCAGAACTCTCTAAATGATATAGGTATTCTTCTGTTGATTTGTTTAATTATTTAAACTAACTTCATACACACTAGAAACCCACACAATGAATACCAGAATAACAAATCAATTCAAAGCCAAACACTCATAAATCACCCAAACAGAACACAAATGGAACTTCTTGAAAAAAAAAAACAAATTCAAAGTTCGAAATCTTGCCAATGAAAAATCCAACAAAGCACGATCTCCCATACATTTAAGTCTTACACATATTGGATTGGTTTCCCATACAACTATTAAGGAACAAAATGCAGAATGCGAGGCTAAGCTGCTTGCAACGCGTAAGCTTCTTATTATATTCTTAAATGCTCTGTTTCAAGACGTTATTTTCCGAGGATTGTGTAATACCCAACGCTGACGTTGAGAGGAAAATATGAAAGGTTTTTATATTGAACTGGAGTTTTTAAACCATTTATTTAGCCTCACGTACCTACATACATTGAATAAGAACACAAAGTAACGAGTAAGTTTTTGACGTGGTGGCACTCTTGATTTGGTCATTTGCCTAGCCTTTTTATAACTATGTTGGGGTCTTTCTTAACTATGATTTTCTTGGAGCGACTGCTTATTCGAGCTTTTTTTAAGCAGGGAAAAAAACTGCTTATCTGTGCTCCTCAAACCAATACCCCTTCATAAGACTAGCGTAACTCTTGAAATACTCTTTTTTAACTCATAACGGTCTTTAAATCAGAATTATTTTATAAATATGCCACGGAAAATCCAATCTTACAGGAAATTTTGTAATTAAGCACTCGATAAAAGTGATTATTTAAATAAAATATCAATTTTAACGTATCTCATTTATATTGGTAAACATCATTTCATTGGAACTGGTAAGTTGTTTTTGTGTATATAAATACGCTTGTTTTAATTTATAGCTTTATGCTTGATTTCATGTAATTTTAACTTTTCCCGAATTTATCACATTTGGATATGTAGTTATTGAATTAAAAATAAGATAGAATACCTATAAAAATTAAAATTATAAAACCAATGGATCATTCACAAAATAATGTATTCTACAAGAAAAAAGATTTCAACGATTTCCGAATTTTTCCCACTTTTAATCAACACGTTGGTTCATATTCACAAAATCGAACAATTAATCTTCTACACACATAAAATGTACTGTAAGCCCTAAAATACTATCAAAAAGCTATACTCTAACTAGCTAACGAGTTTTAAACCATATGCACACAACTGTACTATCCCTACAGCCATATAATCATTTTCCCTCTCCCATACAGACTGCATTAGTCGTACCAATCTTTAAGCCCGATACACACGTACGGCTTTAAGGCAGTATCAACAACGCTTGTTGACGCTACGCAGGTCTGTACCAGGCCTTGTTTACGAAAACGTAGTGTGCTCGACTGTACCGTGTGTTCACTTGTCTGCGCGAATGTACGTAATTATGTTTGCTCAGGTATTTGTATGTAGGTTAGGTAGTAATGGCACAAAATACATAGGTACAGAAGTCAATCTCATGTATGTACTTCACTTTTCATGCCTAAACTCGGCGGTCGCGCTAGGGTTGTCAACTGTTTTATGCGCATAAAAGTAACGTGGTAGTGGTACTCGTATCTAATTATTTGATGTATTGTTGAGAATAAAACAGGAAAAATGAAATATAAACCAATAATAATAAAATATTTAATGTGGCATACAAGAGGTTAATAAACACTTTCAACGGAAATTCGTTTGAACGAGATACCGTTTTTCAGAAACCGCAATTTATAATTTTGTTATTCATACATATATACTTACCCTACTCTTTACTTGTGAAAAAAATATTTTTGTATGTAATGGGTTGGTACAGTCCCTGATCTAAGCTTGCTTCTACCTACAGAAAACTTGATGTGCGAGTTTTATTTCGTCTACCTTACAACATAGTCTCGCCATGATCACAAAAATTATCAACTCCTACTAGCAATAATCTTTGAGGGTAGGTAGGCAGGTTCGCCTGGGTCGACACTAGCAAAACTTATTACGGCATTGGGCCAGAGGCCGCCGTCGGGGCGCTTACCTACCCACCTAACTGTACCTACCTACTGCGTTTATTAAACGAACCATCGAAATATGAGAAAATAAGTAGGTACATACTATGGTAATACGGCAGGCTAAAAAAACGACAATTCACTGTTTATTGTTGTATAAAACAACCGTCAACTCGTTCAATTATAATACGAATTTTGTTGCTCCATTATTACTTTTTCTTTTGTTATTAAAATTAAAAATATTACAGTCAAATTACAGTTAGGTAGGTATCACAACGCGTGCACATTTATCTACCTTTGTGTGACGCGCTTATCTCAAGAAAGCGGCAGCCGCGCTCGCACTGTTTTGAGTTGTTTTGAGACAGCGCGTCTGTGAACACGCACACATAGACACCTTTGTCTGCGTGACTCGAACGCGCTTTGTATGTAGATTGACTTCTGTACCTATGTATTTTGTGGTAATGGATTGTGCTTTGTTAATTGAAATTGTGTGCTATTTATTAGGGGCTTAGGTAAGTACGTCATTAAAACATCACTAATTAAATAAACTTCCCCTGTATGTCTGTATGTCTCTTTGCGAAAAACTCAACAACTACTTTACGAATTTTCATTTGGTTTTCACTAATATGCAAATTCACGAAAAAAGGTTCGGTTATATACTCGTTGTGAAACTTTTTTTCGTATGCCCAGATAATACCAATAATTGTTTTATTCAAGACATAGGTAAAGAGGTAGAAATATAGATGAAGAAAATCATTTTCACTTTAAAAATATAACTCGAGCCTAGTAAATCACCATTATCACCATCAGGTTCACCGACACGCGGTATGTAACCTACCTTGTAAAGATTAAAATCCAATAACTTATTCAAGAGCTTATTTATTCATACCCAGTGTTGATAGCAAAACCTTGTATTCATTTAGTATTAAAAACTCAACTTTCACAGAATAAATAAATATTTTAATATGGATTTATTTTTTATTCAAAAATTCACTTATAAAGTTAAGGTTTTTAACTAAGTGGAATGTTATTCGATTCGCACATTGTTTATTCAAAAAACTTTTATGATTAAGTCTCGGAATTGAATTTACTGAGAGCGGTACGACGCGCTCAAGTGCTTTGGTGACATACTGCAGTGGAAAACATCCATCAAAATAAGTGATCTTTAAAATATTTAATAATTAAAACATCATTTATTGCCCCACTGTAGGGCACACTTCTTCTCTTAGACGGAAGAAGCGTTAACCGTCACTACTCAAGACTGATTGGCAATTTTAGACTTTGCAGAACAGGTCCTTAAGAGGGTTTCCTTCTCTTTTATATTTAAATCTCTTTTATATCTCTTTTATAGATAAATTCGTAAGCTGTGGAAACATTTTTTGATAGTCTGACCGAGACATCTTCGCTTTTTCTGAGTAAATGTCTAAATAATTCCAAAGAGTTAATTTAAATTACTAAGGAATTCTCCAGCAATCTCGTACTAACCTCTGCTGTCCATTCTTCAAGTTCGTATGTCCCTCCACGCGTAACTTGTATATTGGTTCGTATTTGTCAATTCAATCGGTCGGTGTGCGTCAATAAAAAATATTTTCCTCATCCCGATACCGATGTCGTCCTATAAACAAAATGAAAACGAAAATTATGGTAAGTATAGACAAGTGGAAAGTTATACAAACTTTGTGGTGTGTAAGAATAAGCCGTATTAACTATTGATTGATCTTTTTAGTGCTCTGTAGTGTGAATTTCGTACAAGAGTCAAATTATAGGAGTATATTAGGAGAGAAAGAACAATTTAATATGATTACATAAAATGTTCATCTACCTGGCATCCAGATTAAAGTTATGATCATCGCTACGACAACCTTTTAATCTTTCGCATTTAGAGATGTTAAGTATCCGTAATAAAATATCTTTGACGCGAAGCCGCGAACTCAAAAGCTTGCTATCGTACAACACTAAATCACTATCGAACACCAAAAACTCAAGTACCTACCAACTAAAACTCTTAACAAATCCTGAACAAACAAAAAGAACTTTGCCTAAAACAAAATTACCATGGCAACGCAAAACTTGTTACGCATCAAATTGAACAATACGGCGTTTCTCAAAGTTCTTACAATTTGGGACCCCGCGGGCTGACTCAGCGGATACATGAAATTTTCCACTCAGTAATACATGTCAAATGTCTTTGTGATTCTCAAAGTTTACCCCGAAGCAGTGACGCGGCGCTCAAATGATAAATGACAGCGGCTAATGAGAGCCTATCTGAAGTTTACTGAATTATTTCTATGGAGCTTCTGCGTAGGGCTGGGGGTTTTGTATTTTTCTATATTTTGTAGGACTGTGTACAGCTTTTTGAAGGTCATGTCAGCAGTAATGGTGTATAGTTGCATGATCAAAGGTAAACCTGGTGTCTAATCTATTGTAGGTGGGTATGTAAAATTAATATATTTTTAAAATTTACTTACAATTCCTTCCCTTAATGGAAAATGGCGCGCCTTTGCTGTTTTGGCGTCCAAGATATACTTAAAAATATATGTAACTAAGAAAAGTGACAGTGAAACATACTTATGTACTTCTCTGACTTGGAATCGAACTCGCAGACTCCTTGCAGTCCTTGAGAGGCCAATGTACAAAATGTGTTAATTCTATCGGGAATTAAATGTAACATTATACTTGATGCTGCTAAACTTCAATGATATTTTAGACGGTAATTTTCAACAAGCAGCATCGTTATCCGTTTTCTTGCAAACGAGGATAAAAATAAGCTTAAACCCAGATCACTTAGAGGTAAGGTAAGGTAGAAACTAAATGCGGACTTGATGTTCTCTAATCTGGTAATATTTTTGTAAATATTTTCCTAGTGATATTTTTGTTTTCTGCGGTCGATGCGCAATACTTCCTACACCCAGATAAAAAAGATGCCTTCCTGGATATAAGTCGGCTATTTAACACCAAATATTTCAAATCAGTACAATGGTTCCTAAGATTAGCGCGCCAAACAAAAAAACTCTCCAGCTTTTCATTATAAGATACTTAGATATTGTTTTATGTAAACAAATTATCGCATTAAAATTCTAACTTCAACAATCAACTTACTCTTACCAAAAAAACATTACCAGCATCATCTCAAAACAACAAAAAAAAAAAACAAAACATTTTATTCAATAAACATTAATCAAATAAACAGACGGGAACTTCATCCATTATTTAAATCCGGCAATAATTTGCGAAAACCAATGTAACTCCGTAATGGAATCACTCACAATTCATTCCGGAGACTTGGCCCAAATAATTATGCCTTCTAAAGTATGACGTCACGACTCCAACTTTTGGGACGAAAGAACTTTTTTATTTGTAAATCGCCAATCCGTAAGAAATTAACATTTTTTGTGACAACCGACAAGGATTCCGTTCTATTATGCGGCGGGCTTTTGTTTACGAAAATACGCGTTTGGCGGTTAGGTATTGCAAAAAATGCTGTTTTGTAAAAGATTTTATTTTATTTTATTTGCTATTTTTGGTTGTTGGTTTGTTGACAATTTTGGAAAATAGAGATGTAAAAGAAATGTTTTTTGTGGCTAACCATCCCACCATAGGTACACCACCACACCAATGCAGTTTACATTCAGGTACATGCTCCTAAAATGCCTCTGAGCTGTTATTCTGACATGTATTATAAAGTTTTTTCAAGCAAAATAGCAAACGTCGATACCTGTAATATTCGTTTGGTTGCGTGCAGAAATATCTTTAAAAGTAGGAAAATATAAAAAAAATACTATAGATTTTATGCAATACACATTTTTTTAAAATATGCAATATACCAAAGTAAAAAATATATGAGATACAAAATAAACATATTTAATTTTGTGAATTCTCATTAACAAGTGTTGTTATTGTATAAATCCTATTTATACTTTTCATATAAAAAGTTTGGGAATTTATGATCTATTTTTTCGTGTTGGTAACACAGAGTAAATTGTTATACAATTAAAAAGTTTGTAGTGGTACTGACGAGCTGTAGAAATTGAATTATTAAACTGTTATTATTCGGATGTATTTTATTACTTTTCTTTATAATTTAAGTTATTCATTAATTTGTATAACAATACCAATTAGAATTCATAAGCCATGTCATCAGAAACAACATTGCTATTATCAATTTATAGTGCAGAATCCGATGCTTCGGTTGATTGAATAATAAAAGTATGAAATTAATTATTTTATGTTCAGACCTAGAAAAGGTTGAATCTACCTGATATATTGATAGGTTATAAATAATTTCTCTGCGACCTAAAACATTTATCAATTTTGTATCTAGGATTATTGGGTAACAAATGTTACCCTAAAATGGTACAGTGAAAGACGAAAATAACTGACTTAACTACACAAAAATTAAAAAAATCTGTGCTTTTATCACAATTATTCAGAGCCACGACTATGGTACATTAAATAATGAATACTTACTATTATATCTATCCATTTAAAATACTCCCCAACCAAGAAAAAATGAGCAAAAAAATATCCTTAATAATATTTTAAAACTGTAAATTCTCCCAGCTTCGTACTAGGAGTGCAGCAGAGCGGTAGCGTTGAGTTCCGATCCTACCAACGTCAGTTCCGGGTCGCGAGCCTCCGCCTGCCTTTGTTGCCGGAAAATTGTAAAATGCATGTAAATAATAAATCCTTTTTTTTGTTACAGTGGATTTGTTTTTTTTTCTTTTTTTTAGGTTAGGTAGGTAGGTGATTGTGAATTGGATTGAATTTGAAATATGAAGGAGTTGGAGACTAGTTGGTTGCCGCGGCTTCACTTAAATCTCAAGAGAATCAAAATAAAAAAATCAAAAGTCATTTATTCAAAGTAGGCTGAAAATGAGCACTTTTTGAACGTCAAGTCTATTATGGCACTTGTGTAAAAACTAGCCTTTTATAAGTCTGCCTTTAAAAAGCCAACATCTCCTAACTATTATCTTACAGGTACTAAAATTAACTTTTTTCCCGACTTTCCTTATACCTTTAAAAAAAAACTTAATTTATTAAAATTACTACCATTATCTGCCTCGCTTTTTCCCAATTATATTGGTGGCATGCAAAATGCAGCTAAGTACCTGTGCGTAAAATTACTATCATTATCTGCCTAGCCTTTTCCCAAGTATATTGATGGCATGCAGAATGCAGCTCAGCACCAGTGGTTAACATGCAGCGTCTGTCTGTCTGACCTCCTCAAACCAGTTACCCGAACAACCCGATACACCTTGGCAAGACTTTAGACTTTCTGGCTTTTGACTACTCACCTATCTGACCTCCTCAAGCCAGTTACCCGAGCAACCCGATACTCTTAGGCAAGACAGGTTAGACTTTCTGCCTTCTGACTATTCCTCATTATTACCAAACCTCAGCCTGTCAAAACGACCTTTTCAAAAAGAAGGCATCTCAAAAAGCCTAGCTTCCTTCCACAGGTACCAAACCTTCTCAGAAACGTATGGTCATAACATTCAATAAAGTTTATCGCGGTTTCAAATGGGCCGACAATGGGAGTCGCGGCCGGCCGGGCGTCGTAAAAACTAGCTGTAACCCTCGCCTACTCGGTTTACTTCACAAACGTGGCTAAATAATGGAAGGATGGTGTAGGGTTGACTCGATTTAGTTTTTTTGAATTATAAATTTTTCATAAATTTTACGACCGAAAAAAAACAAGCGGAAAATGCGCCAGTGTGAAAAGGTTGCAACGATGAAATTGTAATTATGGCTTTTTATTTAAAAAAAAAATGCGAACAAAATTCTAAATACTGCTTACTGTTGAATTTTGTCTGCCAATTTTCCACAAAATTATTATAAAAAATGTAATTACCCAGCTCTATCTTAAACACGCTGTGCTGTCCACAATCAGTATTAATAATTAAGTGGACCTAAGATTAAACATTAGGTTACACTTAAAGAAAATGGTTATATTATGATATTATACTTATCTCACGATTTACCAATATCAATTTCAACTATTGCCTTATGTATAAAAGTATCAAAATGAATCTTAAAATGTTCATATTTTTATTAGAATTTCACGACGAAATTCCAGAATATGAACAGAACCACGGGCAACAGCTACTCAAATAAAACCCCCAGTTGAAAACCCTACAATCATAGGTTGGTAGAATAACAATAGAAGCACAGTGGGTGAGTGTATGACATTGTCGAGTATTTTATGTGTTCTGTCCACTGTTACGACCCTCTGACGGATAAGCATGGAATATGGCTTCCTACATCTCTTTTGGAACACCACGATATCTCGTGACACAAAAATGTTCTGAGTTTTGCTTGCTTTTTTTTAACGACGTCAAAAATCATCAAATGAATCCCGCTGTGGGTTAGCATTGGTGAGGGAGTGTCAGAATCTTACTGACTAAAAGCCGTCGTGTTCCGTCGTAGGGCATTTTATGTACCTACCAGGGCCGCGGTAACTCTTTCGAACAATCCAGCCCCGGCAGACCTTGGCCCTGCTGGGCCCCGCTGGGGTTGCTGACATCTCTTTGAGGAGCGCGTGGAACAACGCTGATCACGAAAGTGTTAGTACCTAATAAACAATAATATTCATATTTATTGTTTGTGCAGCAAATTGACCATTACAAAGTAGAGAGAGCAATGTAAATATGCGTTTACGTGCATAATGTGCTTAATATCATAAAGTTGAAGAGTTTGTTTGTTGCTTGAACTCGCTAATCTCAGGAACCAGTATAGAGGAATAAGTATAGAGCAACGCTATCGGTTATTAATATATGAATGCGCGAAGTAGTTGGTAAAATTACTGACGAAAATTCCATTCATTCCCTTGCATTTCATGTTTATGATGCAACTCTCAGATAACCTGTAAAATAACTTCATCTTAAAAAAAAATCAAGCTAAAAAACCCAATCTATTTCAAAATTTTTAATACTAATACATCTAATCTTATAAGTCGTTTCTTTCTTAGAATTATAATGAAAAGCCAAGACCTGTTCTAGATAAAGTTCAGCTTATGCTATGCGCGTACAAAGAAAATTATCATACAGATAGTTTTTCAGGCGTGGTGGCGGGTTTACGTCCTGAATTTGGCTTCTTAGGATCAGGATTAACTCGGCTAATAAGGGATCTGTAACACTCTTGTTAAGGAAAAGATACAAGACATGTATCCTATATGTTTTGTAGTTAAGTAAAAACAAAAGAAAATGTTGAGGAAATTAGGAATAGGAGTGATCAATGCTGGTGTTAATCTGACTTCAGTAAGCTGAGTGACTTTATTGATTAGGTAGGTTACTAATCTTTTTAGACCGTTTTGAGGATAAACTGTTTATTGATCATTGGCTGTTTTCTCACGGCTTCAATTGCATCCCGTGGAACTATTGCCCGTACCGGGATAAAATGTAGCTTATGTAACCTACTTGGGGATAGTGTTGAGCTTTCTAACAACAGTGAAAGAGTTTTTCAAATCGGTCGAGTAGGTTCGGAGCCATTAGACTACAAAACAATAAGTATGTTTCTTCTTTATTACATTAGCAGATGTTGTACATAAACATCATCTACACGAGGTAACTTTCTTGATCATAGCTTACAATTAATTTGAACCAATATTTTTTCTTCTAGCTTACATTCAAGTTTAAGGAATTTAGATTCTATTAGACTTTTTTTCAAGGTTATCATATTATTGTAATGTTATTACAGTATCTTAGTCGTCTACGCGAGCTGTCTGCGGTGTGATCGCGAATCGATCCATCCCAATTCCATTTGGAGATCAAATACTATCTCCAGTTTTCGTTGTAAACTTAGAGGGTGTTGAATTTTTTGCTTTTATTTTTAGAATACTCCTGAACATATTTTTGGTTTATTTCACTTGCCGTAAATCTCAACTTTCGTGTCATTAAAATCATAACTACTGAGCTCCGTGCCTGGGTGACTTGGAAAACTCACAAAGAAGCTGCCCATTTCAGAAATCGAACCCGGGACCTAGTGTAAAGTATTGAAGCTTGACCAGACCAACCGATGCATCCAACCATCTATAAAATTCATCGACAAACTAATAAGGACACTTTCTTCAAAATTCTTTTAAATTACACCACCATAAAATCTTTATTCGATGAATCGATAACCAACTCGAATAGTCTACAATCGATACAAAAATGACTGCCACCCTGTACCCAAAGCACCTGCGCGGATCACGTTCTTATTAATTCCACAGAATAGAAATTGGATTCCCTTATTGGAGCAACGATTATTCCAATGGTTTTCATTTCGATTCTCGCGTCGTCGAATAATTTATTCCGAGTATAATTGGAGTGGGATCCACTGCGTTTTCGTCAATACCTCTGATTATTATCTTTTGGGAATAAGGTTTTGATAGCTTATAAATTAGGAGGCTGAATCTTGCGCTGTTATTGTTCTGGGCAAAAAGGTCGACTGGTGTTATGAGTCTGATTATATTTTAGGAGTTTGATTATGAAAATATGTATGACTTTAGGCTGCCTGACTACAACTACTCTGGTTTCTCTTAGACACGTTCTTAAATACTAAAGGAAACAAAAAAAAAACTATTATTATGATCGTCTAGATAATGTAACTACTACAAGCAATATGAAAGTAGGTACTTAGACATTTTATTGCATTCATAAAATTAGAATTTAATCGGTCCAATTAATAGAGGATTTAAGCAATTAGCTCACAAAAAATATTATGGACTAAACTCAATTCGTACTTGTACATACAAACACAAATAAGTTTTCTTTCATTCGTATCCTGAAACGTTTTAAGTATCGTGAAAGCTTCCCACGCGGGTTCTAGTTTGTAAAGATATATTTACAGAAGTTCCACTTTGTGCAGTAGTTAGAAATGACTCGGTTGGTTACCGTGTAGGGTCTATTATTATAATTGACATAAGGTGTATTAGTTTCTGAATTCTATCAAATTTTATTGTATAAATGTGCACAAAATCTAATAATTATATTAAAAATCAAATAAAATAATTGACGTTTTCATAACAGCGCAGAAAATTGTGTAAAAAATGCTGTTATAATTTTCTAGTGTCTATTTGAATATTGTCTCAAATAAAACACGATGTATAAAATAGTAACAGCAACTGATGTTACCAAAACAAATCGTTTCATAGATTTCAGTGGACCTTCTGACTTCACTGTCAGTTGACAAAACTTTTCAGATTTGATGTCAGTACGCTGCTAACGAGGTCTTAGCATCACCCTGTCGCACAATGGATAGACGTAGGTGTCTAATGGCGTATCAAACCTTTCTATAGGTTATTTCTGATAGAACACCTACCCCCTTAAAAGGGATTCTATATATCTGACAGTAACTTGTTTTGAAAGGGGGTAAAAGGTACTTTTGTTGTGAAGTTCCACCTGATCTTTTAAGGGTTAGGTTTTGTTTTCTTGTTTACAGTTTTTGATAAGCCTGGAAATGTTCGTTGTAAACAATTTTGTTTACATTATGTATAAAGAGTATCCTGTTAATTGTTGTACCTTGTTTTTTGGCCGACTCAAGATTATATTTATTTTATCTTTTGACATTATTGTATTTGGCTAAATTACGAGAGAATACCAATACTAGAAGTTTTCGATAATCTGACATTTAAGATCTGTTCTATGCGTATTAAAGAAACTACATAGTATAGTAGGACTACATTTTGTCCTTCCAAATTAGCAAAAATATTCCATTACCTAAGTTTGAACAGTTGAGCAATCTTTGATACTACTGAGGCGTGATAATGCTTCATTTAAAAATACATTTGTTTGAGTTAATAACGCCTGAGCAATAAGTATGCTGTAGCACAAAGGCGCATAATATTGCCCGAATGACATTAAATGCACCTACACGAAACTATTTGAGTCGAAAGAGAACAAAGACTTTCTTAATGAAATATGAATATTAATTTATGGTTTTATGGTATGAGGGTTCGTGACCACCATTTATAAGCTGATCGCCGTCTTTAAGAAGGATATATAGCTGCATACGTATCGTCGAAAGTTCGACCGACCAAGTTTCAGTGACATTGGTAGATATCATATTTCATAACTCGCCATTAACGATTATATTTAAAAACATTAATATTATTAATTGCATTCGGCTAGGCATATGATAATAATAATTTGCCAGCTTAACATATAAATTCAAATATGTTTAACTTTCTCATCACATCACTCTTATCTCTTCCCACCATTCGCTCGTCTGTACTCAATCGCTCACTTTGACGATACCTAGGCAAAACTATTCAGGCAGATCAAATATTTACGCTGTCCAAACTCCAAGGTGACGAGTTGACGTAAAATAAAGAAACAAGGCGACAAATGGAAGCTTTACGTG
This sequence comes from Helicoverpa zea x Helicoverpa armigera, assembly GCA_033682625.1. Taxonomy (NCBI): domain Eukaryota; kingdom Metazoa; phylum Arthropoda; class Insecta; order Lepidoptera; family Noctuidae; genus Helicoverpa; species Helicoverpa zea x Helicoverpa armigera. Next base: position 12,029,167 of record JAWIIS010000024.1, read on the forward strand.
AAATAGTTTTCATGCATGAAGATTGAAGAGGTGACAGAATTGGTAGGTGTGTTGTAGCTTGTTGGTAAGCTGTACCTGTAGTTGTAGCTTGAAAGTAAGGTTGGTAAATTGAATTCATATAATTGAGATAGATAGTGTGAAAGAATAATAAATATTATTTTGATGTACATGCTGTCTATTAAGCTATATCTTTTTGGTTGCTTTTGATTGATTTCTTTGATTATTTTTGGTAATGAAAAATCCGATGACCCCTCATATGGGTGTAGAGGGAGTATCACTTTTACTGCCTAAATCCCTATCTGTTCCTTCTAGAGCCCGTTTTTTACCGAGGCCGTGGTAGCTCTAGTCATAACAAACCCACGAGCTTAATTCTGACCTTTGTAACCTAAGATTACCCTCATAAATTACATTCACAATTAGTTTTAATCTCCATAAAAATACACGAGAACAATATCTCAAAGGATTAAACACGTTATAAGATTATCGCGTTGCCCGTTAATATATATTTAAGTAGACAGAATGGAAGCAAAGAAACAATATATATGCTCTGTGAGGTGAATAAAACATCAGTTACTGAGAAATATTACACATATAGCCAGATTAATGGTAGCGAGGTGACGGTCATATTGGGCCGGGAGCTGGGATCAAATATAATTGGATAATGTACTGTACCTCTAATAAGATAATGGGGCTTAATAATATGTCTTTTGTATACGCATGAATAGAAGTTGGTATTTTGAGCAATATAAGCCTTCATTGTTTTGGGGAAGGTCGTTTGTGAGGGACCTACTTTTGGAAATTATGGCCTCAAAATTGTCGTGAGTAATGTGAGCCACGTCGTAAAGCAAGATTGTTTTCGCTGTTTAAACTAATTTGTTATATTATTACAAATGTATGTCTCTTCCAGACCTCGGGACTATAGAGTCCCGGATTTTTGGGAGGCGAACGTGGGGCCGAAGCCAACACGCTTTTGAGACAACTTTAATGAAATGGTGACACAAATATTATTAAGCTGATTTTATGTTTATTATAATAATGTATGTTTGTTACGCTAATCTCAGGAAATGCTGTTTCAATTTGAAAACAGAAATCATTGTTTGGTAGTCTATTATCAAGTGAGGTTATAGACAAAATTTTGCGAAGTTCGCAGAAAAGTTCCAGACAGCCCACAGAAAATTCTAATCTTTAAATCGAACATTCTAGACCCACACTCCCAGTCTAAAACTTATGCAGTCTCAACACGTGGTGTGTAGCAACCTATTAAGAACAAGGCAGGCGTTAGGAATTATTATCAAGTAAGTATTATTTTTTATCCACCTTGACAGACTGCGTGTAGGAGGCTCTGGGCTGTCATCATGTTGTGAATTTCAATACTAAAGATATGGAGAGAAGGAAACACATTTTGTTTAGTAATGTGAAGGTTAATGTACTAGTTAGTATAATCAATAATGTTTTGTAATTAATTCCTTCTTCTTATGTAAGTTTTAGTCTAACCCACTCTAAATATTAAATTAGCAGTCATGTTGGTACCCGGATCAGCAGAAAAGTTGTCTTTGAAGACTGTATATTTTTTTATATGAGGATCACTGGTGAAACTGCTGATTAGGGACTTTATTATTAATGTAGTTTGTTTTAATTGAAATAGCCAAACTATATAATCCAAAAAAAAACCTACAGAACCATAACAAAATTACCTACTGTCAACTATTATTTTTATCCCCTCAGACCCCTATTACGACGCCATGGCATGGCAATATAGACCAACAGTCGCTAGTGATTTTTTACTTTCATTGCATCAGTATATTCCTGCCATGTTGCAAGCATGGGATTTTTAAAGCACCGTCATTTTTTTATCTTACCATGGGGTATGGACTGGTAGTTTGGTGGGTAAAGAACCGACATGTTTCGGAGGGCGCGATAGACTCTAGGTCTCGGCTGTCATTGAACATCTTTGGCAGTCGTTACGGGTAGCCAGAAGCCAGTGTGACAACCAGTTTTACCTAGGGGTATTGGTTTGCTAGGGTAACTGGGTTGAGGAGGTTAGATAGGCAGTTGCTCCATTTAAGACACTGGTACTTAGTTGCATCTGGTTAGACTAGAAGCCGTCTGTGACATACTTAGTTATAAAATAAAAACTAGGGAGTTGTGCTATTTTTTTCTGTGGCCTATATGGACGATTTAATGGTGCGTTATATTTTGCTCTATTGAAGCAGAATTTGTGAATGCTGTGTATGAATAATACATGGTATGCGGATGTTTGTAAAATTTTTGGTTGGAAATGGATGAAAAAATGTTGAATGTTATAGTTTAGAGAATGTGTTTTGAATGGTTTTAGAATGGATGCATGTGTTGTTAAACGGTCCATCGACGTTGGATTTATCTATTTTCAACACGTACCAGATTAATAGGTATATAACCTGTTAAAATATTAATACAAAATAATGCTTATTACAACACTTAAAATCCGATCACAGATTAAAATAACATTAATATTGTTCTTACAAAAATATATCCTGGCGAGTTCTCTTCCCATTAAAAAGCATATAGATACTACGATGCCCAAAAACCCTTACAAAATAAACATCCTTTAACAAATTAATCACAAACGTAGGTAAACTCTCGAATTAATAAAGAGCAAACCCACTCGGAGCTTGCAAGCAAAAACTTCGTCGAAACCGCACCCTATATCTAAAGTCAAACTGAAAACTCATCATAATCTCGACGTATTTAAGGCTGATATAAAAATTTCCTACAAAAGCGAAGTCGGTAAACTTTCACAATTAAGTCGTCGCGGTATCGTATCGTCGGAGTCTTGTAAGCGAATTTATTAAAACCCTGTTCGCGATATTCCGTTACAGCTTTCATCCTTTGCGAAGGGAATATTTGACTTTCAAAGACCTTCGTATCAGTATAGGAAGTTTAAAAGGGATGTTGAGATGAATTAAATGGGCGCCAAAGTAATTTTGATATTTTTTGGTGTTTCAAAAGTAAATAGTAACCCCTAATGAGTTATTCTATATCTGGGTGAATATTTGTTTTGGAATGGTCTGATTTTGTTCTTTCGTTGGTCTAGCGTAAGATCGGGAGGTCAACGATGAAATACTCTTTATGAAAGTTATAACATACCTAAATATTGCTTGGTTGAAAATTGCAGTAAAATTACGTCAAAATGTGTGCAGCAATGCATATAAAACTCCTTTTAATAACATGCACCTATACGATTCAATACGTTTTAAAACAAACTGGTAAAATAAGTCCATTCATTCAAAACACACCGCTCTAAATATACCCCGTAGCAACAAGCTTGAAGTTTGTCATGTTATTTAGACATTTTACTGTAACTTTTGTTGATAATATAAAATGATAAAGGTACCTGTATGTAGGCTACAGGGTCCCCCAAGGCTCCATCTTTGTTCCTACCAAACTTCGGAGCCCAACAAAGCCTGTAATTAATTTCGCCTTTGAAAGTGTGCGTGCGACTCACAAACTTACCAAATAATATATTAATTTCTCGAATTTTACTTTACCTACGTAAGGAAATTTAATTTGGGAAAACACGACGGTATTATCAGTTGCTAAGAATGTATGTTACGTACGTGGGAGTTTGTATGGAATTTGCGATGTGTATCAAACAATTGTGCCTATATTTCTAAAACTCGTTTACTTCCTGTTTGTAAATACTTATTGTAAGTATTGTTAAAAACAAAAGTTTTCTAGTACGGTAGACTGCACATCAGTGGTAACTGTCATGCACCTTAACTCCATAGTAATAAGTACGATTTTCCTATAAAACTGTTACCACTGACCTGAAGTTGACTGTTCTAGTCATAGAGCACTCCATTTGAAGTATCTCAGGGTTACAGAGCTGCGAGGGGGATGTCGGCCATATGGGCGTATTTATGCTTGGAATAGAGATTTGAGTGTATTACAGCCATGCTAATTAGGTCGTTAGACCACTCCAAACTTCTTCTTCAAACTCCCATAGTCAGCGCTCTTAGTAGAAAGTAGGTACGCATCAGTTTGACATACAAAATGTTTAGGTAATATACCAATATACATATTAGGTCTAACTAACTGTAAGCCTTAGCTTGCTTTGAGGAGTCCATTTCGAAATATATTTTTTAGATTTTTGTTCGGTAACCTTTAAATTATACCTAACTAGCCGTTGCCCGCGACTTCGTCTGCGTTGGCAATTTGGAATTGTCAAAATACTACTTATGCCGTAGCGTAAGTGTATTCTTTTACATAACAATATAATTAGGATTACCACTTAGCAGCAACACGGGTTGATCAATCAAGGTGGTGTCGACGATGTGTGACTATTTATCTAAACAAAAGAAGTAAAGTTTGTGACGTTGAGGAAATCTCTGGATCTAGTCAACCGACTTTAAAAATTATTACGTAATTCGCACATAAAACAAAGGTCTGACAAAGTTGTCATTTGTACATTTTCTGCAGCAGCTGCGACAAATCAGGAGCCAGAAAGTCTGTCAAACAGTTTTACTGACCATGGATAACGCGGTGTCTAGTTCACTGGGTTGAAGAGATCAGATAGGCACTCCAAGTAAACATTGGTACTCAAAAAGATTCGATTTGACTGGAAGCCAACACCCACACAATTGAGGAATAGCTGGGTGGATGATGACTGAGTCATCAGGCAAGCGCATAGGTTCACTACTTGTATTTCAGGGATTTTCTGTGCACTCACTCACTCTGTTATGTTGGAATTCCACCGAAATGTTTGCATTAGTTCACGATCAGGTAAAGTATACGTCCGAGAGAGTAAGTCCAATTCGTGTGTTGGCACTTGATGCCTGCAGTTCTTCCAAGATTTTCAAAATGTACGCTCGCAATTTGTCATTTCTTGGTGGAGCTAGCAGATCAGAAGAAACATAAGTGCTGTGTATACTGTGCGTCACTACTGCACAACGGTAAAATTTCGTCTTTATAAATAGCACAAACGTTCGCTCTCTTGCGGAGGACGTTTAAATACCATATTATGTGTCACACGTAGGTAAACAGGACAACAGTATATTATCATCGAACCGCTTTCAAAGATCTGATGAGCGAACAGACCAGAACTGACTTGATCGCCTCGAGAAAATCAGAGCTCTATGAAGCGATCATTCGCTTTGGTTCCTACTGTTATTGTGGTTTCTGAAAATGTATTCAATTAACCAACGACGAATATAATTCTTAGCCGGCCGATTCTTTTGACTTCTCGAAAATCATAACGTTGGTTTTTGTGCAATGCACAAACGGAAATTCGATATATTACACATTCGATATTCACACTTCTACAGAATTGATATTAAAAGGTTTGACAACGGGCTATAGTAGCGTAGTTAAACTAACTGAAACAATTTTAGTGATCCTTCAATAAAGTTAGAGAAGCGAGTGTGCATGATGAACATTAAGAGTTGGTAAATACGTGATGAAGATGACCTAATTCATTACTATTCTAATTTGTTCATGTACCACAAAACTCAAGTTAAGGTGGAGAAAAGGATTACCAAGCTCCCAAAGGCCTGGGCATTTGCAACACGTTGCATGGCATCCTGGAAAGTTACGTAATTCTCAGCCATCAGTTTGAGCAGCGTGAGGGAGTGTCAGGCTTTGGCCCTAGTGGGCCTCGCAGGGGTTTGCTGAATCTCCTTGAGGGGCGCGTGAAATAACGGGTCTCCCAGAAGCCGGAAGGTCGATGACCCACTCAAAACTAATCGCTCACGCCTACGGTGGCCGGGAGTCGTCTCTCGACATCCGGCTTTCGTGGTGTCTTACCGCAGTGGCTGGGATGAGAGTTGGGAATTTTCAGTCGCTCCGCCGCCTCATTCTTTGTCATCCCATTTCTTCTTGCTCCAGATCTTGGTTTAAACCGGGGCCGGGTGCGATAGGTCGCACCGTCCGCACAGTGGTGACACCCGGGCGCCACCTCCATGAGATCAGAGTTGGGAATCTATGTTTGCAAAAACTAATAGAACATTTAGCGAAAACACGTTTGATAGTAATTCTGTCTTTGTAACTGAATATATAAATGATATAAACGTAGCTATATAAAAGGTGTTTTTTTAGACTCAGTCCGTGGGTCTGACTGTGACTGTTCGTAATTGTGAACGGTGTATTTGTGATATAATTCTTAGCTCGATGATTTGTGATCAGAAGTTGAAAGCAAGTATGTCTCTGGCCTGCGACGCGTAATTTGTACGTTTTCAGAACGAACGAACTCTTGTCTTCTGTTGACATCTTGTTGACGTATTGTGACAGGTAGTTATTCCCATTGATGTTAATTTTAGAAGTGACACAATGTTTTCGGTCGTATTTTGCCTACATTCTTCATTACTCAAAAAGTATATTAATAAGGACCTTCTTTAAGGATTTATATGTAAGTGAATTCAAAATAATGTAATAGGTATATTAAAACCAGGAACTTATTTTTAAGGATGTTTGAATATTAATTACAATGTTTTTTTTTTATAATAATAAAATCTTAGACTCGCAATGCACTTTCAGTGTGATGCATGTTTGTTATTGGATGAAATGAATGGATATTCATGTTTATGAGAGGTATAGCTTATATTATGTCAGAACAACATATGTAGACTTTTTAAGAATGTGGGGAAGTTCATAATTTCTTCGGGACGTGGGTGCCGCTTCCCATGGGAACTACTGCCCGCACCGGGATAAAATATACCCTATGTTACTCGCAGATAATGTAGCTTTCTAATGGTGAAAGAATTATAAAAATGTCCCTGATGATGCGCTGATATTTCTTGTAGTGTTTTTATAGTAGCGAAATACACACGATGTCATATAATTTTTTCTTGAAAGTTAGAACATACCATGACAAAGTGAAGTCTGTTTTCATTGATATTTTACCTACTACCAGTTTTATGGCACATCTGTTTCTGCATGATTTTCTTCATCTATAATTTTAGGATATCATTTCTTTAAATTCAGTTTTTTGCTCAAGTTACTTATAAAAGCGTTATTTTCTATGTAAAGATTGATAATAGGCCGATAAACTTACAAAGTTCAACATTCAAATATGGGTCATTATTGCACCCGCTGTTGCAGAAACGTTAACAGAAATTATCGTTCATTGCTCATCCCCCGTAAGTGATAGCGTGATAATATATATTCTATATGTTGAACCGGCCCCCAGGTAATATTCATGCAAAATTTGATTTAAATCTATGCAGTACTTTTCGAGTTCAGTGAGACCAAACATACAGACAAACAGACAAACAGACAAAAATTCAAAAAACTATATATTTGGGTTCAGAATCGAGAATAGATCACCCCCCAAGTATTCTTTTAAAAAAATATTAAATGTACAGTTTTGACTTTCCTATCATTTTATTATATGTATAGATTATAAAAGAGGCCATTTGTTAATTAGACTTTATTTCAGACTGAACAGTTAAGGTTATCTAGGAGAAAGGAAATAATTTGTAAAAAATAAAGAGCCTATCTTTTAAACGGTATCATGGACCTTTGTAAGTTAAGTTTATGAAGAAAATTGTTGTAATTTGAAAGGAAGTAATATTTTTTAGTTGATTACAAAAATATGTTTTTGTATTTACCAAATATCTTCTAGAGTTGATTTTAATTGATAAAAATGATGAGAGAAACTAAATAGGGAGAAGTACAAAACTAACTTAAATACCTGCCGATCTTTTTTCCTGGGAGAGAATCTAATTCTGTTTTCAAAGAAAACCGAACTAATCTGAACACTTACAAAAATTAAAGACCAGTCACCCAAAAAAATATTTCAGACTATTAACTGAAAGACCTCGATTCGTAGAAATGACAAGTCACAGTAGTCATTAGAATATTAATTTATGAAAAAAATAATCTTTTTTTTCAATTTCGGATGGTTTCAGAGGATAATACGCAATCAGCAAAACAATTAAAGCCTGGCCGAAAAGGGTGGTACTTTTTTTTACCAACCCTTTTACCTGATCCCGGCTAATAAATCCGTTGAGGAAATATGTGGTACAAGTCATAAGAGTTTTTAGGTAGAATTAATGAAAATCAGGTGATAGTGTAATTTTTTAAATATTTTTTTGAAACAGTGATTCGTTTCTATCTTTAGGGAATATTTTTTTAATAATATTTTTTTCAATATTTTTGTGCTTTAAGTTTTAATAAAAACTAATATTTAAATCAATATCGCTATTCTGGTGGTACTGTCGTGTTTCTATTATTGTGAAGATGAGGCCACTAACCTCGAGGGGGAAAAAATGCTTAAAATAATTTTAAATTAAGCTTATGTACGTTTCTACTGTTTAACCTTATAAAATCAATATAGTATTCAAAAACACCCCACACCAAATTCTACCTCTAAATAATTTCCAAACTCCAAAGCAGGTATCAGATACAAACTTCAGAAGATCTTATCAAAATTACATTGAATTTCTCTCCTTCCTGATATCATATTGTCACTACGATGTGTTAATAATATTATTACATGAGAACTTACAAATTACCTTTGACGGTTGTTTAATGAACTTTCCAAATTATGCAGATATTGAAATTGTTATCGAAACTTGTCGGAAGGAAACTGTTTGTTATGTTACAATAACATAGTTATAAGTTTGTTTGATTAAGGGCTGATTTTTCAATCGTCAGATAACTGTTATCTGAGGAATATGTTTGACGTTTTGACAGCTTTTGTATGGAAAAAATGTCAAACCGCCATATTTATTCCTCAGATAGAAGTTAACTGATGATTGAAAAATCAGCCCTAAATGGTTTTATGTAAAGTGGTTATTATTTTGGCATATGTAGTGGGAGAACTGTCTATCAATATAGTAATTCTATCTAACACTGACACTTATAAAGCTACTTGTGAATGTCTAGATTTTCCGAGCGGCTAGATATTCTAGAACGAAGTGAAGATAAATGTACCTACTATAATAATTATTTTTTTCCGAAAGTCGTTATCGAGGCTAAAATCTCTTTTATTATGTGAGACACGCATATTTCGATTTTGAGATCGATGGAGTGTGCCAAAAAAATCGTCGTAAAGAATAAACCCGCTACAAAAAGAAACTTGCACCACAAAAAAATGGAAGGAAACGCCGACAAAGCGATATAAATGTTTTATTGTACTTTTGTAACTGAATTGCATATCAGCCTCCGCGTTTTATTAATAACGAGCCCAGGATTGGGCATGTGGGCTTATTCGCCGCGGATTTTGTGTATATTGGTATTAATATCTGTGGAATAATTAAACGCCAGGTCTGTTTTTCAGTATTATTGTTTTCGGTTTGGACGGCTAATTGAAGGCTATTGTGGAATGTAAATGTCAGTGTCAAACTAGCAGGTTGTCATGGTAACGGGATTGTTTGTTTTGTGGTGTAAATTATTCATTTCGCTGTAATTTTTGTGTGTTTAAAGAAGATTATTTCCTACAAAGGCAAAAATATTATTTTGGATCGATAAATTCAAACCTCTTTTTGATCATGGTTATTTATAGTTTGTAATCGTTTTCCCATATCTATCAGTAAGTACTGGCGAAAACCTGTACTTTCTAAACAATAGTTCCTTATTATCCAACTGCACAGCTTACTCAGTAGCTATACAACCTACTTCTACTTTATCCCAACTTTACGAACACATCACTAAAATCTCAGAGTAGATCCTCACATCGTGGCTTTCCACGGCTTTATCATGCAGCCGGCCTTAAGTGTAAGACGGCGTATATATAAATTTTGTTTATCGCTAATAGGAGTCTGTGGAGCGTCCGCAGAATATAAATATGTCCCCTCCATTGTCGGGTAAGCCCCTAAGAAGTGGGGGTAAGGCTTTGTGAATTTATGCTCGAGTTTTTTTTTATTGTGAATTATGAGTGTGTTTTGATGTAACGGAGTGGTTATGCAATGCTGGTCATTTGTGATGTCAGTTAAATAGTATCAACATGCTGAAAACTAAATTAAACTTAAGTATCGGTCTTTTTGTTCCACGATCACCATCTACCTAGACTTTTCTTAACTTTTTTGTTGAGATCATACCAAATCTGCTTATCTGACCTCCTCAATCCAGTTACCTGGGCAAACATATACCTCTTCGCAAGACTAATAGTCAGAATTTTTGGCTCCTGACCAAAGACTGTCAAAAGTATACAAATTACAGCTAGGTCCACTAATTTACTGTACCTTGCGAAAAAAATGCATACTATTTTCACAACTTTCCTGTACGACACATGACCAAAAATGAGCAAATAATTCTGTGTCGTCTATTTGCAATCGTCACAATTGGTTTACATGACGCGTTCCCTCATTGATAATAATTTTATCGCCATTCTGGTTTACATTTTAATGACGTCACAATTAAATTTCGACACAAATGTTGTGTTCGACTGCATTGCGGTTGGGTTTCAAATACAATTCATGCTTTGTGAGTGTAATTGTACCGTTTTTGAATTAAAATTATGATATTGTTGTTGAATTAAATTTTACACACATATGTATTTATTTTCCACTCAATAAGAAATTAGGAAGGCTAATTCTTACTTTTATAACAGTTGTAGAAGTAACTCTGTTTGCCTGTCACTTTTACGCCAACTACTGACAAACATTTTACAGAACGGTTTAGAGTCTGAGGAAGGCCATATGCAATTTTTTGACCCGCACTATGGGAATAAGTTGGATTTGGGTGAAATCTCAGAGAAAACAAATAAGTTATTCAGAAATATACTGCATATACTTTAATATATTATTTTATTTATTAGGTACCTACTAGCGTATAACAACACACTGCTTGGCAAAGATCCTTTATTTTAAGAAGAAAATCTTGTATCAAAAGACCAAAAATCAGACATCAAAAGTAAGCTGAACAATCAAACTATTTCCTGTCGACACAAAACACCAGGTAACGCCATTAAAAGGGTTCATAACTAAACCTCACTTCAAAATTACTTTACAAAACTTAGTTTAAACTTAACGTTCGGAGACGTTATTTAATTCTCTCGAAAAACTTTTAATGAGACCTTCATAGGAAGTTTTGGTCCTTTTTAGGGTTTCCTACCCAAAGGGGAAACTGGGATACTAAATAGATTTCAGAGATGATGTATTTCTGTTGATCTTATGACCAGAAATAGTGATAATGTATTTTTGGTGCCTCTATAACCAGAAGTACTGACAATTACCTAAGTAAATATTTCTTTGAGCTAACTTATAAAAAACGAAATAGTTTTGGCCCTTTTGTGGATTATAGTTAGTTAGTTTAATATTATTGTACAATAGATATTCCCATTATTTTAATCGACCTATATCATCTTATGTTTACATCTTGTGTTGAAGATCTATTCTAATATAACAAAATGGAAACAAAATGGAAACATGTGTAGCCCTAAAGGCTCCAAAACTACTGAATCGATTTGATAATCTTTCCCAGTCGAGTAACTACACTATTCCCGAGTAACATAGGCTATATCTTACCTGGGCGGGGTCAGTAGTTCTTGCGGAACGCGAAATCAAGAAAAAACAGCTACTCCGGAATCCTTCGAGCGATACATCGACTCACGCTTGGCCGGTTTTCTTGCAAGGCACACCTTTGGTCCGCGTTAACATAAAGATGAAAGAGGTTTGATATAATCTGAGGGCATCGTCCATCGGGGAAATTGTCCATGAAATTATTTTAAATATTAATAAAAGTTAAGTGGAGAACGAGTGTCTTACAAGGCAAGGAAAATTGACTGGGTAATATTCCTGGGTGGATTTTTTCTAAGGCATTTTTCTTGCACATACTCTAGGATTTTTTCTGTTACTTTTCATTGATTAAAATACCTAGCTAAGTAAGTGCACACGTAAAAAGAAAAACTGGACAAACTTGAGTACAGTTCGTGGAAAGAGTCAACAGCTAACTTTAAAAATGCAAAGTTATTTGATGCGACTGTAGCACCGGGAAAAGGACCCGAGATTCACCAGCAATATACCTGCTTAATGAACTTACTGATAATGATGAAAAAAATAAACAAAAATGATTCATTTAATTATTTTTTACCTGTAAAGGGACCGTGCCATTTTTAAAACGGCCTCCTAAAAAGATCTCATGAAAATAATAAACATTAAAGGTACTAAAATGTTTATAACTTAAAAGAGCACCTTAGGATTAGTTAATGACCTTTTAAATGTAACTTAAGACCTTAATGTGAATTGACTTTTATGTAGAAAATAGTTTTTTTGTACGAAAAAAGTTTTTAATTTTAAGTTTTTCTCTTAATTTGGTCTTATATTAAGAGAAACAGTTTTTTTATTAAATGGACAATATTCATTGAAGTTAAGTGTAATAGTTATTGTTTCTAAAGAAAAGTGTGAATAATCTTTACTTAATATTATTATATGAACGAACTCTATGCGAAATGAAAGAACGTTAGTCTGTCTGACTGTCTCGATTTCACGCCGTAACTACAGAACATTAGTACCCTTATAATTTAGAGTTTTAGAAAGAACACAGATTTCTTTTAATCCGGGTACAGAAAGAAGTCTCTCAGGACGCGGGTGAAACAGTCAGTCTTGTTGTCAATTTCTCTAAATAATTAATGTTTCAAACGTCCTCATCCTTCGGCAATATGTTAAAAAGGTACCTTACTTTTTTTCCAAAATGCACATTAAAACTATACATATAACTTAAAACCACAATCAAAATAAATGTTGCCTTTCAAAGCCAGATGATAGCAAAAATAATAACCAATGTAATTGGGAAAATAATTAATTTTACAATTGTCATTTGTAAGGATTTTATCCATTTAATAAGTAACTAGTTGTTACCCGCGGTTTCACCCACAATCCGAGGGAATTACTTCGCGTACCCGGACACCATCATTTCCAATCGCAACGTTGAAAGAATTGGTTTTAATGTAAATGTACATAATTTATTGAGTGTGTACAAAAATTTGTAAATCAATAAATAAATAATTATACAGACTTTTAGGACTATGACAAGTGGGGTTTTTTTACCAGATGATGCAGGTGAAGGTTTTTCACCTGCTTCAATAAAAATCATACGGGTACAAAAATATATAATGCCAGACTAATCTACATCATAATAGTATTTACAAAAATATATAAAATACCTAGAATTACAATTTATATTTTGTTTACCGGTACCAGCTTACCAGTGTCTCTAAGGACTGAAAGAAACGGGTAACCTAATACATAATGTAACAAAATATTGGAAGGTTTTCATGATAAAATGATATACAGTCAATACTTACGCAAGGGAGAAATGAATTAAGGTTCAGTTGAAAAATAAATTCGTTATCTAAACATAGGCATATTTCAAAACTGTTTTACAGGGTAGGTTACTAAGTAGGATATTATAAAAATAGAGACTAGAGGTATAGGAAAAATAAATTAAAAAGAACCGCAATTGATACCTTTAAATATTTTTGGTTGCCTATACGTTTCTGAAATTCCTGAGAACTTAAACAATCTCTTGGGATACCGTTAATTATGATTGTAATTGTGATATGTTGTACTCTTGTCAAATTTCAATAAAACTCCGTTGTAACTTCTTCCAAAGCGAAATATTCATTGAATTAATATCCTTCCATAGACACCCACTTTGCTCGACCGTCGTTTACATCAGTTTCTACATTCAAACTAAGCCGACCAGTTACTAACATCATAAATATCGAATCACTAGTTCAAAATTCGAATTTCGGATACACGTTTTCAATTGCCATTCAGTACATTTATTATTCAGTTTCTAAATGCTCTGCTAATACTGGAACTGTAAAAGCGAAACACGACTTATCCGCCATTTTAGCCCACTTTAGGAGTGCCAAAAAGAATAAAATGAAACGTTGGCGTGAAGCAGGTTGGTTCAAAAAGGTTTAGTTCTAAATTATTTGAGCTTACATCGATACAAAAATGTGGGTGTGTGTTAAAACCTTTATATGTATTGTTTACCTACAACGACCCAATTTAACATAGTTGACGATCTGATCTGACAAGGAGGGTCGATTAAGTTCAGCGTTTTCTACACATCATCATATTTTGAAGATCAGTTTGTCACTCGACAGTACATTGCATTAAAATAACAACAGGAGATTTAAAATTGTTGAGTAAATACCGCCTAAGATTTTAAAATCTAGCAATGCTGACTATGTTAAAATTGCTGTATTTTAGTACTTATTTTGGCCAAGGGCTTGCCCAGTGGTTCTGTCAGTACATATATCAATAAGCCAATAAGCCTTCTAAATAGTCTCTGTAATACGACGTAACGGTGAAAGCATGTTCGATTCCGTGTTATCCATTCATGAATTGCTTAGCCTATCTAGTACTAATGGACTTGCAATTTTACCAGCACTGTCCTTTATGCGCTTTTGATGGCAAATCGAGTTTTTTGTATTGACGGTAATGAGAGGAATTATGGAGAAATATTTTTATTTTGAAGCTGGGATTTTATAAGACCCTTTGCAAAAAAAGGTGTAGCTATGTCTTAATAGATGAATATTGACGCGGTACCCTATGTAAAAGTATTGGGTTCAGGTAACTGTGTTGAGAAGGTCAGATAGACAGTCGCTCCTTGTAAAGTACTGGTACTCAGCTCCATCTGGTCAGACTGGAAGCCGACCCCAACATAGTTGGGAAAAGGCTCGGTAGATGATGACCCTATGTAAAAGTATGGATTCTCGTATTATTTTTTGAGTTTTCAAATGACCGTTGTTTACGATTCTCTTATTTACACGTCCTCATCACTAAATACTGTAGTACTATAGAGTACATATTAAATTCTGCAGCCACATGTTACTGTAAAGCGGGGCATAAATATTTCACCATGCAATTTTCACGTAGCGTCCCTAAGCATATAATTTGTTAACACTGTTCCTACTTTATTTCCTCTATACCTGGTGCAAAATAAAACCTGCAAGCAAACATACCTCTTTGTTGTAAAAATACGTGATGCGGGCCCGGCCAATGAGCGGGGTTAGTCTAGAAACGTTAGGGGTCTCAAAGGCCCCCTAAAACTAAAATACTGGAGATACTAGATCCAAGCATGATGTTAGGTAAACAGTATATACCACACCACACCACAGAATAAAGATGTACAGTTGTGAAAGTACTGTAAGTAGACCAGATACAAACTTCTTAGTCCATAGGTTTATTCATTATATTTTGTTCCTAGCTGGACAACTATTTAAATGTGTTCTATGAAAAAAGAATAGGATTAGGTTTTTATACTGAATTTGTCACTACTTCGCCTCAAAGGGCTCGTACAATGAACATCGAAATAATATTCAAATCAAGTTTTTAATTTGAGTAAGATAGAATCTTCCGGCCTTACAGTCTTACTAACTTGCGTAAAAATGTCACTCACACACGCATGAGCATCGATGAGCTTTTATCCTTTTATCGGCGCTATCGGTGCTGTCAGTACTAAGTGTCGTGCTTCGAGCACATGCGTGTGTGAGGGACATTGTTACGAACGTTAGTACGTAGCTTCACAACTGTTTACAAGATAACATATTTACACTGTGATATAACCGTTGCTTCTAAAACTAGATGTAACTTATGTAAGAAATGTTGAGTTATTTCTGAAGGGTGGGATGTTCAAACGTGGGAGTCAAGTCGACTCCGATTATAACTTTGCGTGTTTAAAATGCCATCATTGTGTTGGCCTTTATTAAAATTAGATAATTACTACAGGCTTCCTATTATTAGAATTTCCGAGTATTATGTGGGTTGGTAAGTGTAGGTCTAATAATAAATAGAAAATTAGAGCGAAAGGCAACGTAACATATAAATAAAATTCTAAAGTGAGATTATACTATGCACGAAAAATAAGTAACAAAAATACGAATATCGTTAGTCTCTCTAATATAATTACGTAAAATAAAGATACGAAAAAATTGAGTATACTCCACGTATCAACATTTTTCCCGACCCCATCCACCCGGGTAACTAGTGGAAAATAAATAGTGCTCGTTCGCGCAGTAATTAGGTTAGACGGATAAATTGGCGCCCCGGGTGTTATGCCCGGCTAACGAACGGACCCGGGTATACGTATAACAGCTAATCAGTATGCCCAAGTACGGACTACTGACCTTGGATTCGATTTTGGACCGGCTTTTTGGCCGTTTTTGTATCGTTTTATTGTAACCCGGGTAATTGTCGTTTAGTGTTATTGGTTGTTTAATTATTCGGTAAGTTGTTACAGTCGGATTTTAGGCTTAATCCCGTTATTTCCGAGTTAATGTGCTTTTCTTAGGAATTATTTGCTCGTGATTGGTAATTGAATTTTGGTACTTTGGGTGATTGAATAAAGTGGTATAATACACAGCTATGCGAATTTGAACCCTCTGCGCAACGAAATAAGACTGCCTCTTCTAACTTCGCACCAATCAGTGTTTTAATTTTTAGTGGCTGTTCATTCCTGATACATTATATTGAATTATAAATCTTATATCAATGTGCATAGAATATAAATTGCATTACACTACGTTAACTAATAGTCTGTTGAGATAAATTAGGCGTAGTTGCAATGTTGCATCATATTTTGAAATACCTCTATGTATTAGTAGTCAAGTCAGTACCTGTAGATGTGTGAACACAGCTAAAGTATACATATATGTCTGTTGTTCTTCCTTGTTTATGTTTTTTATTACATAATTGCAATGGTTTCCTTATGTATTGAGTTGTGATTCATCTATTTTTTGAACTAAGATGCAAACGTGACTCAGTATAATTCTTTAAAATACTTTCAATCTAGCCAGTTTATTCAAGTTTGATGTAGTTTTAGGTATTCTAAAAAAATCGTACCAGGTACCAAACGAGCGTTTGGACAGTGAATCATCATGATTTTTTCACCCACTGTGAGCTAGGAATTATCACACTATTACTGATCAACTAAAAAATACCAAAATACTATGAAAAACTACCAGGTTATTGTACTTTGTAACTTGTTCTTTTAAATCATAAAGCATTGCTTATATTTTCTTTTGGTCAAGGCAAGGCAAGGAGTTTATTGATAACCTAAAATAAAGGCGCATAACATTGAAAAAAACATCATTTTAATGTTTTTTTTTTTTTAACTATGCCATACTCCTGGTTAGGTAGGTTTCCATACCATACTCGCCTTTATAAGTTAAAAGTGCATCACCAATAAAACTCCAGTTCAAGTTTCGATACGTTAAAGAAATTTCGACTCCCATAGCCTGCGACACACAGATAAACATACAGCCGTCTATCATTCTGTTTGTGGCCGCCAGCCAACAAGAAAGAAAGATGGAAGGAAAGAAAGATAGAAAGAGAGAGGGAAAGAAAGACAGACAGAAAGAAAGAAAGAGAGAAAGAAGTAATTAACAGCCTTTTTTAACTATACCCGCCTTGAAAGAATGAAACATAGGAAATAAAGAAGGAGGGAATGTAATGAAAGAAAGAAAGAGAGAGAGAGAAAGAAAATTATAAGCAATTCTCCTTTAATTTCTTTATAAGTTAAAACTTCGACTCCCATAGCCTGCGACACAGATAAACATACAGGCGTCTATCATTCGGTTTGTGGCCGCCAGCCAAAAAGTATCGTACAACGGTCGGTTAGGCTACAGAACGCCCACTGTTTTTCTGTAAATTTACAATTTCACACACGGCGGGACACCGTAGCTAATCTCCGTTGTATTTTGGATTAGATACCAGCTAGATTATTTTGTGGGCAGCTGTTATTTAATGCATAATGTTATGGTATATTTGTTGGCCTGAATATGTTGGGTTATGTGCTGGTTATTTTGCTAGAAGATAATTTTATTCAGGAATGTTGACAACACCAATTTTTGATAGATGTTAAATAAAAAAACGACGTTTGTTTGTTAAGAATGACGCGAATGCCCTGTTTTTTTTACATCTATGAGGTAAATGGTATAAACGAAGGGTTAAAGAATCCTAGTTTATTGTCAACTATCAGTAGCCCAGGGTTTCACCATGAATCTCGGGAGAACCACTTACCACAATCGAGTAAAAAGTAACATAGCCTTTTCCTTTCTCAGGCTTACATGTACTACATTGAACATATTTAAATCTGTTTAGTAGTTTTGGGGAAAAAAACTCGACAGACAAGCGTACAGCGTTTCTTTCTATATGTTCAATCTAATGCGGGAGTAGTTTCTTTGAGAAGCAGATGAAACCGCTAGTAATATGAAGAATCTTAACTTAAAGTAACCCTTCTTCGTCGTTAGTCGAGTAAAGAGAGAAGGCTGCTTACACAGAAATCCTGCACAAATACCTACATAATACATACAATTAAAACCAATTTTACCATATTTTGGAACCGTCGAACAATCGATATTGTATCGGCTGTTAGCGGTATAATAATGTGGTCGGTGATGTGAGCCGAGCGAGTTGCTCGCGTGCGGTCAGCGTTCACGTTGCGTTTTTGTATCGGTTATGTAATGTTTGTATGTGTTTGTGAGGGTAATGAACTTTGTTATACCTATGATATGATATTTGACGACCTCGACGGTGCATTGGACATCATGCCGGACTGCCAAACTTGAGGTCCCAGGTTCGATTAACGGTTCGGTCAATATGTGTGTGATGAGCATGCTTGTTGGCCGTGATCTGGGTGTTAAAACATGCATTTGTAAATATGTATTCATGTAGCTATATGTACTTTATCAGGGGAACAAATATAATGACCACCATAAAATGCTTTGATACCCTAAGTTTTGCAACCAGAAATATCTACTGAACACCAGAAAAATAAAGTCTAAAAATGTAATAGTACCAGCTATTTTAGTCACGACTTCACTTTAAATTGTATTCGACCACCAAATTTAGTAAATGATCACCAACTCTTGACGACCAAATTAATGTATTATTTTTGCCTAAATAAGTCACTGTGATTGCCATAAAATGTAGGCTTATCTATACTCTATACATATAATAAAATGATAGGAAAGTCAAAACTGTACATTGAATATTTTTTTAAAAGAATACTTGGGGGGTGATCTATTATCGATTCTGAACCCAAATATATAGTTTTTAGAATTTTTGTCTGTTTGTCTGTTTGTCTGTTTGTCTGTATGTCTGTTTGTCTGTTTGTCTGTATGTTTGGTCTCACTGAACTCGAAAAGTACTGCATAGATTTAAATCAAATTTTGCATGAATATTACCTGGGGGCCGGTTCAACATATAGGATATATATTATCACGCTATCACCTACGGGGGATGAGCAATGAACGATAATTTCTGTTAACGTTTCTGCAACAGCGGGTGCAATAATGACACATATTTGAATGTTGAACTTTGTAAGTTTATCGGCCTATTATCAATCTTTACATAGAAAATAACGCTTTTATAAGTAACTTGAGCAAAAAACTGAATTTAAAGAAATGATATCCTAAAATTATAGATGAAGAAAATCATGCAGAAACAGATGTGCCATACAACTGGTAGTAGGTAAAATATCAATGAAAACAGACTTCACTTTGTCATGGTATGTTCTTACTTTCAAGAAAAAATTATATGACAACTTGTGTATTTCGCTACTATAAAAACACTACAAGAAATATCAGCGCATCATCAGGGATTTTTATAATTCTTTCACCATTAAAAAGCTACATTATCTGCGAGTAACATAGGGTATATTTTATCCCGGTGCGGGCAGTAGTTCCCATGGGAAGCGGCACCCACGTCCCGAAGAAATTATGAACTTTCCCACATTCTTAAAAAGTCTACATATGTTGTTCTGACATTATATAAGCTATACCTCTCATAAACATGAATATCCATTCATTTCATCCAATAACAAACATGCATCACACTGAAAGTGCATTGCGAGTCTAAGATTTTATTATTATATTTATAAAAAAAAAACATTGTAATTAATATTCAAACATCCTTAAAAATAAGTTCCTGGTTTTAATATTACATTATTTTGAATTCACTTACATATAAATAAAAGGTCCTTATTAATATACTTTTTGAGTAATGAAGAATGTAGGCAAAATACAACCGAAAACATTGTGTCACTTCTAAAATTAACATCAATGGGAATAACTACCTGTCACAATACGTCAACAAATGTCAACAGAAGACAAGAGTTCATTCGTTCTGAAAATGTACAAATTACGCGTCGCAGGCCATACTTGCTTTCAACTTCTGATCACAAATCATCGAGCTAAGAATTTATCACAAATACACCGTTTACAATTCCGAACAGTCACAGTCAGACCCACGGACTGAGTCTAAAGAAACACCTTTTATATAGCTACGTTTATATTATTCAGTTACTAAGACAGAATTACTATCAAACGTGTTTTCGCTAAATGTTCTATTAGTTTTTGCAAACATACATTCCCAACTCTGATCTCATGGAGGTGGCGCCCGGGTGTCACCACTGTGCGGACTGTGCGACCTATCGCACCCGGCCCCGGTTTAAACCATGATCTGGAGCGAGAAGAAATGGGATGACAAAGAATGAGGCAGCGGAGCGACTGAAAATTCCCAACTCTCATCCCAGCCACTGCGGTAAGACACCACGAAAGCCGGATGTCGAGAGATGACTCCCGGCCACCGTAGGCGTGAGCGATTAGTTTTGAGTGAGTCATCGACCTTCCGGCTTCTGGGAGACCCGTTATTTCACGCGCCCCTCAAGGAGATTCAGCAAACCCCTGTGAGGCCCACTAGGGCCAAAGCCTGACACTCCCTCAAGCTGCTCAAACTGATGGCTGAGAATTACGTAACTTTCCAGGATGCCATGCAACGTGTTGCAAATGCCCAGGCCTTTGGGAGCTTGGTAATCCTTTTCTCCACCTTAACTTGAGTTTTGTGGTACATGAACAAATTAGAATAGTAATGAATTAGGTCATCTTCATCACGTATTTACCAACTCTTAATGTTCATCATGCACACTCGCTTCTCTAACTTTATTGAAGGATCACTAAAATTGTTTCAGTTAGTTTAACTACGCTACTATAGCCCGTTGTCAAACCTTTTAATATCAATTCTGTAGAAGTGTGAATATCGAATGTGTAATATATCGAATTTCCGTTTGTGCATTGCACAAAAACCAACGTTATGATTTTCGAGAAGTCAAAAGAGTCGGCCGGCTATGAATTATATTCATCGTTGGTTAATTGAATACATTTTCAGAAACCACAATAACAGTAGGAACCAAAGCGAATGATCGCTTCATAGAGCTCTGATTTTCTCGAGGCGATCAAGTCAGTTCTGGTCTGTTCGCTCATCAGATCTTTGAAAGCGGTTCGATGATAATATACTGTTGTCCTGTTTACCTACGTGTGACACATAATATGGTATTTAAACGTCCTCCGCAAGAGAGCGAACGTTTGTGTTATTTATAAAGACGAAATTTTACCGTTGTGCAGTAGTGACGCACAGTATACAAAGCACTTATGTTTCTTCTGATCTGCTGGCTCCACCAAGAAATGACAAATTACGAGCGTACATTTTGAAAATCTTGGAAGAATTGCAGGCTTCAAGTGACAACACACGAATTGGACTTACTCTCTCGGACGTATACTTTACCATAGTGATTTCCAACATAACATAGTGAGTGAGTGCACAGAAAATCCCCGAAATACAAGTAGTGAAACTATGCGCTTGCCTGATGACTCAGTCATCATCCACCCAGCTATTCCTCAATTGTGTGGGTGTTGGCTTCCAGTCAAACCGAATCTTTTTGAGTACCAATGTTTACTTGGAGTGCCTATCTGATCTCATCAACCCAGTGAACTAGACACCGCGTTATCCATGGTAAGTAAAACTGTTTGACAGACTTTCTGGCTTCTGATTTGTCGCAGCTGCTGCAGAAAATGTACAAATGACAACTTTGTCAGACCTTTGTTTTATGTGAGAATTACGTAATAATTTTCCAAATCGGTTGACTACATCCAGAGATTTCCTCAAAGTCACAAACTTTACTTCTTTTGTTTAGATAAATAGTCACACATCGTCGAAACCACCTTGATTGATCAACCCGTGCTGCTGCTAAGTGGTAATCCTAATTATATTGTTATGTAAAAGAATACACCTACGCTACGGCATAAATAGTATTTTGACAATTCCAAATTGCTCACGCAGACGAAGTCGCGGGCAACAGCTAGTTACCAAATAAAGTATTATGATGCCATATTAAGTTATGTGTCCGGCTTGCAATGCATGCGTGAGTGTCAGTATGACGAGTAACAGGGGAAAATGGAAGAAAATTACATATTGCGCCTACGCCAAGTAAAATTGGGAACAGGGCAGGAGAAAGAAGAAGAAGAATGTGTTTCTCAATACACTCTTATCGCACTGTTTAGAGGCATGCAATAGACAATTTTCCACTCTAGTGCAGGAAAAGGGTCCATAATGTTATTACATTTATTTTATCAGGCCGAACTTATTTTTTTGGAGTCAGTTTACTTAAACAGGATAGCAAGATGTAAAAACTTTTTTGATGATCATTTACTACTTTTGGTGATCATTTACTACTTTTGGGATAACAATGATTTTTTTGGACTCATTTTGCTTAAATAGGATAGCAGAATTTAAAAACTTTGGTTATAATCTTACTTTAAAATGGTGGTTTAATTTTGGTGATCATTTACTATTTTTGGCTTACGCATGATTTATTTTGGAGTAATTTCACTTAAATAGGATAGCAAAGTGTTAAAACTTTGGTGATAGTTTTACATTAAAATGCGAGTTTCATTTTGGTGATCATTTACTATTTTTGTCTGCTGTTTGTTACTATATCTGGTGATCAGTTAAACATAAGCCCTTTATCAGTTGTGTTAGCACCCATAACACAAGTTAATAACTTGCCATGGGGCTAACCGACCGTGTGTTTAAAGGTGCCCCGACATTATATTATGTTACTAGCTGTTGCCCGCGACTTCGTCTGCGTGAGCAATTTGGAATTGTCAAAATACTATTTATGCCGTAGCGTAGGTGTATTCTTTTACATAACAATATAATTAGGATTACCACTTAGCAGCAGCACGGGTTGATCAATCAAGGTGGTTTCGACGATGTGTGACTATTTATCTAAACAAAAGAAGTAAAGTTTGTGACTTTGAGGAAATCTCTGGATGTAGTCAACCGATTTGGAAAATTATTACGTAATTCTCACATAAAACAAAGGTCTGACAAAGTTGTCATTTGTACATTTTCTGCAGCAGCTGCGACAAATCAGAAGCCAGAAAGTCTGTCAAACAGTTTTACTTACCATGGATAACGCGGTGTCTAGTTCACTGGGTTGATGAGATCAGATAGGCACTCCAAGTAAACATTGGTACTCAAAAAGATTCGGTTTGACTGGAAGCCAACACCCACACAATTGAGGAATAGCTGGGTGGATGATGACTGAGTCATCAGGCAAGCGCATAGTTTCACTACTTGTATTTCGGGGATTTTCTGTGCACTCACTCACTATGTTATGTTGGAAATCACTATGGTAAAGTATACGTCCGAGAGAGTAAGTCCAATTCGTGTGTTGTCACTTGAAGCCTGCAATTCTTCCAAGATTTTCAAAATGTACGCTCGTAATTTGTCATTTCTTGGTGGAGCCAGCAGATCAGAAGAAACATAAGTGCTTTGTATACTGTGCGTCACTACTGCACAACGGTAAAATTTCGTCTTTATAAATAACACAAACGTTCGCTCTCTTGCGGAGGACGTTTAAATACCATATTATGTGTCACACGTAGGTAAACAGGACAACAGTATATTATCATCGAACCGCTTTCAAAGATCTGATGAGCGAACAGACCAGAACTGACTTGATCGCCTCGAGAAAATCAGAGCTCTATGAAGCGATCATTCGCTTTGGTTCCTACTGTTATTGTGGTTTCTGAAAATGTATTCAATTAACCAACGATGAATATAATTCATAGCCGGCCGACTCTTTTGACTTCTCGAAAATCATAACGTTGGTTTTTGTGCAATGCACAAACGGAAATTCGATATATTACACATTCGATATTCACACTTCTACAGAATTGATATTAAAAGGTTTGACAACGGGCTATAGTAGCGTAGTTAAACTAACTGAAACAATTTTAGTGATCCTTCAATAAAGTTAGAGAAGCGAGTGTGCATGATGAACATTAAGAGTTGGTAAATACGTGATGAAGATGACCTAATTCATTACTATTCTAATTTGTTCATGTACCACAAAACTCAAGTTAAGGTGGAGAAAAGGATTACCAAGCTCCCAAAGGCCTGGGCATTTGCAACACGTTGCATGGCATCCTGGAAAGTTACGTAATTCTCAGCCATCAGTTTGAGCAGCTTGAGGGAGTGTCAGGCTTTGGCCCTAGTGGGCCTCACAGGGGTTTGCTGAATCTCCTTGAGGGGCGCGTGAAATAACGGGTCTCCCAGAAGCCGGAAGGTCGATGACTCACTCAAAACTAATCGCTCACGCCTACGGTGGCCGGGAGTCATCTCTCGACATCCGGCTTTCGTGGTGTCTTACCGCAGTGGCTGGGATGAGAGTTGGGAATTTTCAGTCGCTCCGCTGCCTCATTCTTTGTCATCCCATTTCTTCTCGCTCCAGATCATGGTTTAAACCGGGGCCGGGTGCGATAGGTCGCACAGTCCGCACAGTGGTGACACCCGGGCGCCACCTCCATGAGATCAGAGTTGGGAATGTATGTTTGCAAAAACTAATAGAACATTTAGCGAAAACACGTTTGATAGTAATTCTGTCTTAGTAACTGAATAATATAAACGTAGCTATATAAAAGGTGTTTCTTTAGACTCAGTCCGTGGGTCTGACTGTGACTGTTCGGAATTGTAAACGGTGTATTTGTGATAAATTCTTAGCTCGATGATTTGTGATCAGAAGTTGAAAGCAAGTATGGCCTGCGACGCGTAATTTGTACATTTTCAGAACGAATGAACTCTTGTCTTCTGTTGACATTTGTTGACGTATTGTGACAGGTAGTTATTCCCATTGATGTTAATTTTAGAAGTGACACAATGTTTTCGGTTGTATTTTGCCTACATTCTTCATTACTCAAAAAGTATATTAATAAGGACCTTTTATTTATATGTAAGTGAATTCAAAATAATGTAATATTAAAACCAGGAACTTATTTTTAAGGATGTTTGAATATTAATTACAATGTTTTTTTTTTATAAATATAATAATAAAATCTTAGACTCGCAATGCACTTTCAGTGTGATGCATGTTTGTTATTGGATGAAATGAATGGATATTCATGTTTATGAGAGGTATAGCTTATATAATGTCAGAACAACATATGTAGACTTTTTAAGAATGTGGGAAAGTTCATAATTTCTTCGGGACGTGGGTGCCGCTTCCCATGGGAACTACTGCCCGCACCGGGATAAAATATACCCTATGTTACTCGCAGATAATGTAGCTTTTTAATGGTGAAAGAATTATAAAAATCCCTGATGATGCGCTGATATTTCTTGTAGTGTTTTTATAGTAGCGAAATACACAAGTTGTCATATAATTTTTTCTTGAAAGTAAGAACATACCATGACAAAGTGAAGTCTGTTTTCATTGATATTTTACCTACTACCAGTTGTATGGCACATCTGTTTCTGCATGATTTTCTTCATCTATAATTTTAGGATATCATTTCTTTAAATTCAGTTTTTTGCTCAAGTTACTTATAAAAGCGTTATTTTCTATGTAAAGATTGATAATAGGCCGATAAACTTACAAAGTTCAACATTCAAATATGTGTCATTATTGCACCCGCTGTTGCAGAAACGTTAACAGAAATTATCGTTCATTGCTCATCCCCCGTAGGTGATAGCGTGATAATATATATCCTATATGTTGAACCGGCCCCCAGGTAATATTCATGCAAAATTTGATTTAAATCTATGCAGTACTTTTCGAGTTCAGTGAGACCAAACATACAGACAAACAGACAAACAGACATACAGACAAACAGACAAACAGACAAAAATTCTAAAAACTATATATTTGGGTTCAGAATCGATAATAGATCACCCCCCAAGTATTCTTTTAAAAAAATATTCAATGTACAGTTTTGACTTTCCTATCATTTTATTATATGTATAGATAATTATATTATATACCTATGGGTATGTTATTTAATGATATGTGTACATACACATATAGAGCGTTCCTCAAAGAGTTTGTTTGGAGTATTCCTCATAGTCGTCACATTGTCTTGTCTAGTTATTGTTAGTTGCGTAAGTTATAGTTGTGATAAGAAATGGATTTTGGACTTAAAGTGGTAATTAGTTTTATCTATTTTCACATGCAAACAACGATGCATATATGACCTTAACCAAGTCTGGAAAAACTACAGTGGAAAACGAAAAAAAAAACCTTATAAAGCTTAACTTTTAGTAGATATAGTCGTATTCGAAGTAAAAAGTAAATAGAGCACTCTATGGTTATCGCATTATGGTTACAGTCAAAACGTATTCTTACCTGTTAAATAATAAAAAATATACATATTATAACCCTCAGTTTCCACAAATATTTGCTCACAAAAACTCTCAGACATTATAATCCAAAAGAAAAACATCATTCATGCTTAGCCCATTTCGCTATAATCTCGTCACTCCACTTGTAATCCTATCCGCTGCGTTACCCGGCTAAGCCTTTGAACCGGTGACACGGTGCATACCCGGATCACGAAGATTCAATTGATGGACTGACGGATTGATCCGGATCTGACGGTTTGTTATTATAAAAATGGATTTTGGAATAGTTTGCGCTTAGGAAATAGAATTGACTTTTGATGTAAAATAAATAAATCGTACTTAATCCTTTGTTAAATGTGTGGGTCCTGGTTGTCATTTGAACATCTTTAGCAGTCGTTACTAATGGTCAGAAGCCCGAAAGTCTAACAACCAATCTTACTACAGGTTATAAGGTTATCAAGGTTTCCAGGGGATCCCCCCTGGAAACCTTGATAACCTTAAGGAGGTCATGATAACCAGTCGCTCCATGAAAAACATTGGTACACAGCGGCATCTGGTTATACTGGAAGCCGACCCCAACATAGTTGAGAAAGGCTAGACAGTTGATGAACCATCCTTCAGACCGCAAAATGTTTTTCCTTCAATACTTAACTGTCTGATATTTAGCAACGATTATAAAATGCAAATTAAATTTTATGACCAGGATAACATGTAATTATATAGTAATGTCATGTAAATGTAAGAAATTTCAAACTGAGTTAACATAACACTGAATAATCTTGTAACAACACGTCATATTCACAAAGTTAGGCAAAGTCAAACAAAATTAATGTTTTACAGACTTCAAGACTCAGTCCCAAGTTATTATGTCTGTTTACTAAGTTATTTCATTATTTAAGTCTTATGTAATAAGCTTAGTTTCTGGCCTGGAGATTTTTTACTTAGGTATGTACCTATGTAAGGATTTCAGGCTAAAGGGCTTATTACACTTGACTAAATTCAGTAGCCTAATTAGATTTTTCTAATTAGGTTTCTAAATAATTTAATGAAACTTACCTTCCTAAATGCGATTACATTTGTCTGAATTTAGTGACTGAATCATTTAGACGACTGAATTTAGTCAAGTGTAATAAGCCCTTAAGGCTTTCAGTGTTGTATGACAGTACTCGCATACTGCAAACTTTTAGTGGGCCGATAGTTTGCTACGGTTCGGTGCGCACATAACAAAGATCAAGAATTTCACCGCTATCTGTCCGACTGAAAACTTTGAATGATTCAAGGTTTTCTTACCATTACCATAAAAAAAAAACATATTAAAAAAAATACCAACAATCCGATTAGCTATCAGCCGACTGCAGTGTGCTTTTAAGATATTCAGAAAAAAAAAATGAATAAAAAACTACATGTTTGGTCATAATAATGAAGATAACCTTTGCAACTGAGTAAGCATGATTTGCAAAATTTTATTTTCATTAAAGGCTACTTAAGTTTAAGTAGGTATTTCAATGGACTTTGTTCCCGAGATATAAACAAAAGATACGCTATTGCACAATATTACCTAACGTGGATACTTATATATTTTTAGTACCTATTACCAGTTTATCAGTTTGTTGACCAATTACGTTACAAAACCGTCTAGTCATCCAACGGTATATTTGCACTAGTATGTAACGTGATATGACATTTATCACATTTAAAATAAGGTTTATTTTTGTGCACGTTTGAAGTATGAGTAATCAGTGAAATAAAAAGCAGACTGTTTTGTCTCTACATTATCATCAAAGTAATGATAGGTGATTCTTTTAATAACAACAACAAATATAAAAGTAAACAAATGGGATTTTCTTGCGCGTACAGAAACTTCATGTTACGTAGCAGTTGTACGCAAAAGTGTACGCGACATTCAATTTTGTTAATCTGTAGTTATTTAGATTTATATGTCTCTTAACTTTAATTCATAACGAGCATCGGGACTTCGGAGGCCAAATGGACTTTTCTCGAATTCTGGTATGCAATTGTCCTGTTCAACTAAGGTAAAACGACGTAACAGCCAGGCGAGACCCGCTTTCACTTGGAGACGAGCGAAGCGTACACCTGGAACAAGATTGAAAAGTACTTTAGAACATAAAAATATCTGACTCATCTATACCTGGACCATTATATCTGAACCTGGCATACTTAGCTGGGGTAATTTGAGAAATTCTTAAAGTGTGAAGCAGCCACATTATAATCTATGCTACTTTTATGTGGGTTGAGAGTTAAACCGCTGGTGGCACCTAGTTATAAAATGAACCTACAGTGTTAGATAAAGACATTGTATGTAATAGCGACGTAATTCAATAAGTCAGATGAAACCAGAATATTAATCGGTATTGTCAAACCACTGCACTCAGGTAGAGACTAGTCGTTGTTCTATCAACTATCAGACTATTTACATAGTACTTTATATAACTTTGAGGTAAACTATTGTCGTAAATACTAAATAAAATTAAATCGACGCACTTGAGATAATAAATAGGGATAAATAGTAAAAGGTAAAAACACAGACAATTAGTACTAGGTATAAAGTTTGTCAAGATAAGCCAAGATTAAAGAAAAATATTTTCTAACTAATGATTATATGATTAATGATAACCGAATTAGGCCGTCATTATCATTTAAATTAAAAAATTAAATAATGCATTATCAGATCACTCACTCATTTATCGGATGATGCAATTAGTAAAACTAAACAAAGGGAATGATAACTATTTATTTATGTATTTTTATGACTTCTTAATATGAGACAATGATTGAATGAATGGGGTGGAATAAGTATTGATGATTATGGTCGATCATTGAACAATTGTTTTGGGTCATAAAAAGACTAGCACGCCCATTGCATACTAGGTACCTTCTTTAGAATAACTGATCAAAGCTAAATAAGATTTATGCCTTCTCTAGAACCTTAAATGTTACAAATGTTACAAAAATATATTATATGTATAAGTAAATGTTTAGTACTCACCAATACAAATGCGGTTTCCTTCACCAAAAGGTAAATATGCATAATTCTTGATTTTGGATACGTTTTCTGGTGAAAATCTATCCGGATCAAATACGTGTGGGTCATCAAAGTATTTTTCGTCTCTGTGAAGACCGAACACTGGAATCATTATTGTGTTACCCTTTGCTATGGGTATACCAGAAGGTAAAACTGTATCTTTAGTACACAATCTTTGCATGACACCTACTGGAGGATACTTTCTCATTGCTTCATTTATAACCTGATCTAAATATTGTAACTTATCAATGTCATTATAAGTTAGTTCCCCAGCTCCGCCTTCGAAAACTTTGTCAATTTCCTCATGTAGTTTTGCCAAGATTTTTGGATTGTTTGACAGCTCTAACAAAGAATAATGCATTGTGTTAGCAGAGGTGTCTGCACCAGCGACAAAAAAGAAGAATGCTTGAGCAGCCATCAGTTCGTCGGTCGGCTCCAATTTATATCCAGTTGAAAAGTCCTGCATAATTCCATTCTTCTGTAGTTCCAAGCAAATCTCAATAAAATCATATCTTTTAGTAGTATCATGCCTCCTACTTTCTAAAACAGTTTTCACTGCACCCACAAAAAATTCTTCATGTTCACCAAAAAGTTTCAACTGCAAGAGTTTGTACAATCTAGGGAAAGTATTTGCAATAACAACTATTACATTTTGAATAAACGATGGTCGTAAAGCTCTAAATGCCAATTCAACGAATGGTGATTCCATGGTACTCTTTACTTGAGTATCTATACCGAATACAGCAGCACTAATCGATGCTGTGGTGTATCTGCTTATCAGATTGAATGGAACCTTTTGCAGATGAGCATTATGTTCAACCAATTCCACAAAATCTCGGGCACATCTCTCTATAATATAAAACATATTCTTGAGCTTAGCACTCGTGAAGACTGGGCTGAGTTTTTGCCTTATGAGTTTCCATCTATGGAAATCATTCATGAATAACAAATTATCTGCTAGTAAGTCATTGGCGTTGCTTATTATTCCTCGGCTGTTGAAACTTTGGAAGTCACCAGCTAACACTGCTTGAATATCATCGACGTTCTTTACGATTAGCGTTGGGATTGTCGCTGAAGTCGTTCCAATATGAGGAACATCATGTTCATCATACATTCTTTTGACAATTATTGGCAAAGATTCCTTACTAAATAAAAATTCTAATGACACATCACTTATCTGCAACACGTTCCATTTCTTCCAGTAGTTACTGTTCGTTACCTTAAAGTATAACACTATTGAGCACAATATTATAAATATCGTGAATAATATTGACAATAACATGGTGAACGGGATGCGCACTACTAGAGTTCAATTGACTGACTGATTGATAATACGGCCGCTTCCTCTATTTAACCACAATTCACCCTAGTGCTTAAAGACTAAACTCGCTTGCTTTTGCGCACATTTTGAGCGGTTTTGGTTTATTTTTATCAATGACAGATAAGTATAAGTGAAAATATCCAACTTGATTGTATTGGATGATTGAACTTTGTAGTTGTGTATTATTGTGTAATTCAATACTTTCATGTTTGTACACGATATAAGTATCATGTATACAATAGTTTAAAAGTGGGGACCTATTAATTGGCTGCATGTTACTTAATTGTCTTATAATTATTAAATGTTACTGCTGTTGGTTCTCCAAAAATTAAATAAAAAAATAAATAAATAAGATACGGAATAGGTACTCATTAGGTATGTACTAAGGATGACTCGTAATCTATAATTAATTCCAAAAAAAGTTACCTAAAAGCATTATCTTTGAGCTTATTCGTTTGACAATAGGCCGTAAGGAATGTATAGTATAATATTATGATTTGTATTTTACTTAGATGGTTTGCTTTGAAAAATGCCATAACACTATTATTGTTCAATCAGATCATGGTTTGGAGTTCTGTTCAATCAGTATAGATTGAATCGAATCAAATTATTTATTTGTGTTATTGGGTTTTACGAAAATACTTTGACATGACAATTTTTTAAACTAGATAAAGCCCGGTATTTTGGTAATATGTGATTATCGTTCCTTATATAATTTATTCTGTCAATAAACTAAATCAACAATATTGCGTGGGCCAAAACACAGTTGAAGGTGATATGAAGTCCAATAGTGACAATTGTGTAGACACTACGAATGTTTGGGTTCGGTAGTTATGAAATTAATTTTTATTAAGTCTGAGTTCTTCTTCTTTATTGTAGCTTCATAAATTAGGTCCAATTAAAAGTAAAGCCATTCAGAAATTGGATGATATTTTTTTTTGGTCTTGATATGAAGTCGTCAAATGAGCCCTCCTGCTGTAGGTGCATTGAGAAGTGAGTGTCAGACTCTTTCTAACTTAAACCCAGCATGATCCTTCTTAAGCTTAAGAAGGTTATTCGAAACATAAAGCTGCAGCTTGGTTGAGTAGCTCATCTGGTAAAACATAGTGTACCTATTTCAAATCAATCAATCCTCTAGGCGTAATATAATCAATGAAAAGTATGGCATGAATTGGTAGCGTGTGACTGAAATTAATACGCATTTTTTGTCATAGTACCAATAATAATAATTATAACAGCTTTTTTAGATTCCGATTGTCAGCATGACTTGCGCAATCATAATCGTATGCCTATGAACTGTGTGTTAGTATATTTCCACAGTTGATATGTTAATATGCAGAGGAGATAAAATTATTGCTCATTATTGATAAAGCTTTTCACTGTGAGAAGTGTAGACAAAGGAAATAAAATAGAGTCATATCTGATAATAATCATACCTATATTTTAAGTATTGTTTACTTTTAAGTTTGTTGACTGGTGGTGAAACAACAGCCATAGTTTAAATCGACCAGAAGGTCAAGTAATATTAGGAGTGGTCGGTATGTGGTTGGGTTGGTTCAGAAGGTAAATAAAAAATCAAGTCAAATCGTTTATTTTGCAGAGAATATGGGTACAAAATGAGATGTCTTTATACATAGTTCCAACACATTCTACCTTACGGCATGCAAAAGAAAAAAATAAAGTTTTATTCGTAGGTTAGAGTGGATTCCGGCTGCCATTTGAACACCTTTGGCAGTCGTTTGGTAGGTAATCAGAAGTCAGGAAGACTGATAACCGAGTCTTTGCAAGGGATATCGGATTGCTTGGATAACTGGGGAGGTCAGATATGCAGTCACTTAATGTCAAATATTGGTACCTACTCAGCTGCGACTTGTTAGACAGGAATTCGCCCTCAATATAGTTGGGAAAAGGTTAGGCAGATGAAAAAGCTTGTCAGTTGATTAATTACTAAATACTTACATTACTGTCTCTCATTAAATAAAAATCATGTTTATTTATTGTTTATACACATATTTTAAACTTAATAGAATCAAATGACTTTAATTTCTCAGTTGTTCTTGTACGCGTAGGAGTACTTGTACGCGTAGAAAGTGAACGCGACCATCTTGCGTACTTTATCATCTTAACACAAGTTTAGATACTGTTTTATTTATTTACACTTATACATCTCTTAACTTAAATTCATAACAAGCATCGGGACTTCGTAGACCGAATGGACTTTTCTCGAATTCTGGTACGCAATTGTTTTGTTCGACTAAAGTAAAACGACGTAACAGCCAGGCGAGACCCGCTTTCACTTGGAGGCGAGCGAAGCGTACACCTGGAACAAGATGTAAAAGTACTTTAGAACATTAAAAATATCTGAGTTGCTATCGCATAGTTCTATCCCTCTCAATCATTTACCCAGTTCGCCCGTGAACATCGCAACAAGGTATCGTCTTAAACCGCTGGCGGAAGCCAGTTATAAAATAATACTACAGTGTTAGATAAAGACATTGTACATTATGTTATAGCGACGTAATTCAATCAGTCAGATGAAACCAGAATAATAATATTGTGTACAAACCACTGCACTCAGGTAGAGACTAGTTGTTCGTTCTATCAACTTCTATTTACATAGTACATTATATAACTTTGTGGTAAACTATTGTCGGAAATACTACAATTAAAACGACGCACTTGAGATAATAAATGACCGTGGGCCGGCTTAGAATGCTAAGAATCTCCAGAAGAGAACCGGCTACCCACTCCCACGACGACTGGCCCTGGTAACACACAACATACGTACACACTGACGAAAGGATCTGCGAGCTGGAAGAGGAGTTGAGCAAGCTACATTGAGACATTATAGGGTTATGCGAAGTCCGTAGAGAAGGAAAGGACACCGTAACTCTGAAGTCTGGTAACTTGCTCTACTACCGGGAGGGCGACCAAAAGTCCCAAGGTGGTGTCGGGTTTCTCGTTCACAAGTAAACAACATAATAACCGTCGACAGTGTGTCGAACAGGGTGATATACCTAATACTCAGAATATCTGAAAGATATTCGCTGAAGGTCATTCAGGTATACGCACCGACCTCGTCACACTCCGATGATGAGGTGGAGACTATGTATGAGGACGCAAGTAGGGCCATACATAGTTCCAAAACCCACTTGACTGTTGTTATGGGGGACTTTAACGCTAGGTTGGGCAAGAAAAGCGGTAATGAGTTGAGAGTGGGGCAATTTGGATATGGGCAACGGAACCCTAGGGGACAGAGGCTAGCCGACTTTCTGGAGAAAGAGGAACTCTTCATGATGAACTCTTTCTTCCTTCTTTCGCCTCACAGGAAATGGACCTGGTTGAGTCCCGATGGTTTCACGAGAAACGAGATAGACTTTTTCATGACCGACAAGAAACGGGTATTCAGTGATGCCTCTGTGATCAACAGGGTAAAAACCGGTAGCGATCACCGAATCGTAAGAGCCTCACTGAATATCAATGTTAAACTTGAAAGGTCCAGTTTGATGA
Organism: Helicoverpa zea x Helicoverpa armigera; assembly: GCA_033682625.1. NCBI lineage: Eukaryota > Metazoa > Arthropoda > Insecta > Lepidoptera > Noctuidae > Helicoverpa > Helicoverpa zea x Helicoverpa armigera. The sequence continues at coordinate 12,063,431 of JAWIIS010000024.1, forward strand.
AGTCTACGCTCCGACCTACTGGGTCCCATATTCAAAACCCGGATAGCTTTCAACTCGAGCTCTCTAATCGCTTTGCTTGCCTCGAGAACTTAGTGTCAGTGGACGAGATCAAGGACGGGCTAGTGGAAACTATCCGCACGGTAGGGTCTAAGTTTTTTAGACCCTACCGTGCGTGCGTGCGTTGACAGCTTGGCAGGAGATCCAAGAGCCAAGCTGTCCCGACATTATACCGAAGATATCCCGGACATCAGTCTGTTCGAGATTAGGATGGCCCTGAACAACAAGGCGCCGGGTGAGGACGCAATCACTTCAGAGCTTCTGAGAGCGGGTGGAACACCGGTACTTAAAGTCCTCCAGAAGCTCTCTAATTCCGTCCTGTCCGAGGGCAAAACGCCTGAAGCATGGAGCAGGGGTGGGGTGGTGTTGTTGTTCAAAAAAGGTGACAACAGCCTATTGAAGAACTACAGACCTATCACACTTCTAAGCCATGTTTATAAGCTGTTTTCAAGGGTTATCACGAACCGTCTCGAACACAGACTTGATGACTTCCAGCCTCCCGAACAAGCCGGTTTCCGAAGAAGCTATAGTACCATATACCACATCCACACGCTGCGGCAAATTATACAGAAGACCGAGGAGTATAACTTGCCATTATGCTTAGCGTTTGTGAACTATGAGAAAGCCTTCGATTCGGTGGAAACATGAGCGTTACTTGAGTCACTCCAACGATGCCATATTGACTATCGGTACATCGAGGTGTTGAAGTGTTTGTATAAAAACGCCACCATGTCGGTCCGAGTACAGGGGCATAGCACGAAGCCGATTCCATTGAGAAGGGGGACGTTATCTCCCCGAAACTGTTTTCCGCCGCTATGAAAGACGCCTTCAAGCTCCTGGAATGGCAAGGACTTGGCATCTGTGGAGATCTAAGGGGGAGGCCTATGTTCAGCAGTGGACGTCCTATGGCTGAGATGATGATGATGATGATGAGATAATAAATAGTAATAGGTAAAAAGAAATAGACAAACAAAGTACTAGGTATAAAGTTTGTCAAGATAAGCCAAGATTAAAGGAAAATATTTGCTAACTAATGATTAAATTGATTCATGATAACCGAATTAGGCCGTCATTATCATTTAAATTAAATAATGCATTATCAGATCACTAACTCATTTATCGGATGATGCAATTAGTAAAACTAAACAAAGGGAATGATTTACTATTCATTTTTTATGACTACTTACTATGAGACAATGTTTGAATGAATGGGGTAGAATAAGTATTGATGATTATGGTCGATCATTGAACAATTGTATTGGGTCATAAAAAGACTAGCCCGTTGCTTACTATGTACCTTCTTTAGAATAACTAATAAAAGCTAAATAAGATTTATTATGCCTTCTCTAGAACCTTAAATGTATAAGTTACACAAATGTATTTACAATATTGTATAAGTAAATGTTAAATACTCACCAATACAAATGCGGTTTCCTTCACCAAAAGGTAAATATGCATAATTCTTGATTTTGGATACGTTTTCTGGTGAAAATCTATCCGGATCAAATACATGTGGGTCATCGAAGTATTTTTCGTCTCTGTGAAGACCGAACACTGGAATAAGGATTGCGTTACCTTTTGCTATTGGTATACCAGAAGGTAAAACTGTATCTTTAGTGCACAATCTTTGCATGACACCTACGGGAGGATACTTTCTCATTGCTTCATTTATAACCTGATCTAAATATTGTAACTTATCAATGTCATTATAAGTTAGTTCCCCAGCTCCACCTTCGAAAACTTTGTCAATTTCCTCATGTAGTTTTGCCAAGATTTTTGGATTGTTTGACAGCTCTAACAAAGAATAATGCATTGTGTTAGCAGAGGTGTCTGCACCAGCCACAAAAAAGAAGAATGCTTGAGCAGCCATCAGTTCGTCGGTCGGCTCCAATTTATATCCAGTTGAGAAGTCCTGCATTATTCCATTCTTCTGTAGTTCCAAGCAAATCTCAATAAAATCATATCTTTTAGTAGTATCATGCCTCCTACTTTCTAAAACAGTTTTCACTGCACCCACAAAAAATTCTTCATGTTCACCAAAAAGTTTAAACTGCAAGAGTTTGTACAATCTAGGGAAAGTATTTGCAATAACAATAATTACATTTTGAAGAAACGTTGGTCGCAAAGCTCTAAATGCCAATTCAACGAATGGTGATTCCATGGTACTCTTTACTTGAGTATCTATACCGAATACAGCAGCACTGATCGATGCTGTGGTGTATCTGCTTATCAGATTGAATGGTACCTTTCGCAGATGAGCATTATGTTCAACCAATTCCACAAAATCTCGGGCACATCTCTCTATGATATAAAACATATTTTTGAGCTTAGCACTCGTAAAGACTGGGCTGAGTTTTTGCCTTATGAGTTTCCATCTGTGGAAATCATCCATGAATAACAAGTTATCTGCTAGTAAGTCATTGGCGTTGCTTATTATTCCTCGCCTGTGAAAACTTTGGAAGTCACCAGCCAACACTGCTTGAATATCATCGACGTTCTTTACGATTAGCGTTGGGATTGTCGCTGAAGTCGTTCCAATATGAGGAACATCATGTTCATCATACATTCGTTTGACAATTATTGGCAAAGCTTCCTTACTAAATAGAAATTCTAATGACACATCACTTATCTGCAATACGTTCCATTTCTTCCAGTAGTTACTGTTCGTTACCTTAAAGTATAACACTATTGAACACAATATTATAAATATCGTGAATAATATTGGCAATAACATGGTGAACGGGATGCGCACTACTGAATTGACTGACTGATTGATAATACGACCGCTTCCTCTATTTAACCACACTTCACCCTAGTACATAAAGACTAAATTCGCTTGCTTTTGCGCACATTTTGAGTAGTTTCGGTTTATTTTTATTAATCACAGATAAATATAAGATATAATATATGTAATAATGATGACTCGTAATCTATAATTAATTCCAAGAAGAGTTACCTAAAAGCATTATTGTAAGTTTATATGTTTGGCCATAAAGAATGTATAGTTTTATTATGATTTATATTACTTTATATGATTTGAAATGCAAAATGCAATAACACCATCAAACTGATCATGGTTTGGAGTTCTGTTTCCCAAAAGTTAGCTGAATGATATTAAATCAGTACAGATTGAGTGCCGCTTCCTAAAATCTTCAACATTTTGGGTCATTCGTCATCTCGACACACTTAACTCACCACGAATGTGTCCACTTGGTGAAACTCAATATTTTAACATTTATCATGTCGTCAACTCGACACGTTAAGATTATGATGCGTGTCCAGTTAGTGAATCTTAAATTATACACTTTTAAGTTTTCACCAATTCGACACGTTTTAGAATTTAACAAGATTTCAAGCAAAAAGTACAGTCAACACAAACATCATCGGCCACTGAACGTCCGCTTAGCAAACGCTTGAAACGCGAACATGGACTCCCAAACTACTTACTACAAATAATAGGAAATCATAAGTGCACAATAAAATAATGGTATTGAAATTGAAATCGAATCATTGTTTGTCATAAGTACTAGAGTTACAGAACTGAACAGAAGATATTCTATTTTCAATATTAATTGGATTGCTAAGTAATTTAATTTAATTATTTATTGAAACGAAAGCCAACATGGACCAATTACAAATTATAACATAAAATAGGTTCAAGAATAAGAATAAGAAGAAGATAAGAATGCAAATACAATTAAAATAAAATTTCAACGTTAGCCCGTACATGTACCATGTCACAGTGATACACGTACAGGCAGTCAAAACGCTCTGCAAGTGCGCTCAGGATACTATTTGCACCCTGCGCACCAGTTATGTGCCCCGCTTGCGCATGGTTGTATAAAAACAATCCACGCGCGCGTCGGCGAACATCCCCGAAGCGCTACAGAAGCGAGGCAGCCCCAACAGCATCCTGAATGCATTATTGTACTGGACGCGTAGAGCGCTGTACTGCTTTTGCGTATAATTCACCCACAGACTGCTCGTGTAGAAGGACGTGCAAAATGCCCTGAACAGGGTGATTTTGACGTCTCTTGAACAACGAGCAAAACTGCGTGCTATCATATTTGCTCGAACAGACAACGCTCTACGCTCCCTTTCTATGTCAGTGTCGTCTTTCAAGTCCGGGGTAAAAATGTACCCAAGGTATTTAAATTGTTCTACCCTATTTAGGGGATACCCATTCAATTTAATTTGAGGTGTTTGACTTAGGGACCTTCCCCGAGCCTGAAAGACCATCCACTCACTTTTCTTTACATTATACTGTAACCCGTGTTGGCTGGCATATTTTTCTCAAATGTCAAGCAGCTGCGACAATCCAGCTGCAGAAGCACTCAGCAGCACCATGTCGTCTGCATAACTAATATTATTCAGGCATACTCCATCACAGGTTAAAAAGTTTCGGGGAAGTCAGCCCCCCTGCCTCACGCCGCTATCTTGAAACTGGTTAACTTTTGCCCAGTGTATCCCATGGTCTTTGTCCGTATTGACCTATACTATCACCTCATGAAAGGATGCGGTCTACTTACCAGTAAGCCTGTATATTTTAAGCATTGTTGTTAGGTCGTTAATAGTTATAAAGTATTAACTTTAACTAAAGCTAAAAATATTTGCGTGTCATGGTACTAACATAGGTTAAGTCTATTTGTTTTGTTACTAACACAGTGGATCTTTGATATCTTACTGAATCTTAATCTTAATAAATGAATATGGATTTTGAATTGTTAAATTTTAACTTTCTTGACTAGCAGGTGGTGAATCAACAGCTGTACGTGTAAATCGACCAGAAGGTCAAGTATTGTTAGGAGCGGTCGGTATGTGGTTGGGTGGGTTCAGGAGGTAAATTAAAAATCAAATCAAATCGTTTATTTTGCAGAGAATATGGGTACAATATAGGATGTTTTTATACATAGTTCCAACACATTCTAACTTACGGCATGCAAAAGAAAAATAAAATGTTTTATTAGTAGGTTAATAGTTTAGAGTGGATCTCGGCTGCCATTTGAACACCTTTGGCAGTTGTTTGGTAGGTAGTCAGAAGCCAGAATGACTGATAACTAGTCTTGTCAAGGGATATCGGATTGCTTGGATAACTGGGCAGGTCAGATATGCAGTCACTTAGTGTCAAATATTGGTACCTACTCAGCTGCGACTTGTTAGACAGGAATTCGCCCCCAATATAGTTGGGAAAAGGCTAGGCAGGTGAAAAAGCTTGTCAGTTGATTAATTACTAAATACTTACATTACTGTCTCTCATTAAATAAAAATCATGTTTATTTATTGTTTATACACATATTTTAAACTTAATGGAATCAATGAATGTCTTTAATTACTCAGTTGTACTTGTACGCGTAGGAGTACTTGTACGCGTAGGAAGTGAACGCGACCATCTTGCGTACTTTATCATCAGAACACAAGTTTAGATACGGTTTTATTTATTTACACTTATATATCTCTTAACTTAAATTCATAATGAGCATCGGGACTTCGTAGCCCGAATGGACTTTTCTCGAATTCTGGTATGCAATTGTTTTGTTCGACTAAAGTAAAACGACGTAACAGCCAGGCGAGACCCGCTTTCACTTGGAGGCGAGCGAAGCGTACACCTGGAACATAATAAATAATCATATTTTATTGCTTACTAAAACTCTGCAAATAGACTACAAACCAAATTGCTAAAATATTCTGATCAAACAAGCAATTTTAGTTTTTATGTCTAGTCTCTTAAGAGCCCTCCTAAACTGTACACTTTAGTCTGCCAGTTTATGGCTGGTTTCTCTGGCTACTGATAAAGTCTCTGACAGCTTATCAGGAACTTATCTGAGGCCGTATACAGAAAGAAAGCTGGAAACTTATAAGCGCGTACCGGCGCTTGTCAGCGCTAGTTCGTTCCACGAAAGTTCGTTCGTTCGTTCGTTCGTTCAAAGAAAGCAGGTTGAAGCGGGTTGAAGCATCGGACGATGTTTTGTTACAAAATGTGTAGGTATTTAAACATGCGAAAAGAAGCTATACATCCCATCAACAGAGAAAGGAAACATTTGAGAGAGTACTATCATTTATTTGTAAATAAATTGGATGACGAAAGATTTTTTAAAGGCACGTTTTGAAACTTGTCGGTACTTGTCGGCGCCAGTAAGCGCTTATCGGCGCGTGTTCATATATTTTCTTGCGCGGGTTACCAACGCTGTCAAGCGCCCCGCTTATAAGTTTCCAGCTTTTTCCAGCTTTCTTTCTGTATACGACTTGACAGATGAACTACAACTTTTGGTTTAAAAATTCTCGGATCTGAAATTATAAGCAGCCTTTATCTGGCAGATAGCATTAACTATTAAAATCAAATAGTTTATTTTGAAAAGAATATGGTTACAAATTAAGATGGTAAAATTATATATAGGAATTCTACCTTACGGCATACAATCATAAAAGAAAAATATAAGGTCGTTGTACTATAACTAACTGACACTTTATGCAGTGAAACCGGGCTAGTTTGCAGACCGTAGTCTGATGTTTGTCGGCCGATATTTGGACCGACGGATCGCTGATCGTTTAGGAAATCCAATTTAACTTTTTAGTCGGTCATATACCGGTCTGATACCTGATCATTCATTGTTTTTTTATGAGCCCTATTCAAACAATCGGCCGACTAAAAGTTGCTAGTGTGCGGCTCTTGATCTCATACGGAAGTTATTTAATAAAATCGTTAACACAACCACGTCTAGAGCCACTTCAAACCTGAGAGTCAACTTTAATTACTACTGAACTATTCATAGATGATAATCATAATTATCTTTGCAGTTACAAATTGCATTTACACGTGTAATTAACGATAGTAGTTTATAAGTGGTGTGGACACTTATGAATAACATTCTTGCATAACAAAGCAGAAATTGAGAATTTGTCTTTAAACTGATTCTGATGTTTCTCTGACAACTTGAGTACCTAAACGAGAAGAGATTTAAAAACCTAAGAATATCCATACACTGCAATCTAAACAGTCAGCCTACAGTTGACCAGGTGATTGGATATTTTTTTTTAAAGAAGCCTTGATTCCATTCGAAATTTAAGTCGGCCTGATACCAGCTTAACACCTGATCTATGTAATGTGCGTACCACCATTCTTCATATTGATCTATGAGCCCAAACAAACTATCGGTCCATTTAAAGTTTGTAGTGTGTTTGTACCCTAAAACTTATGATGATGATGTCCTCCTAGCCGATTATCAGCTACGGCAGCTGTTCTCGTGTAAGGAGATTAGCAAACTGCGCAGGACATATTATAGTGCACTATCATTTGCGCAGATACTATAAAACTTATAATAACAGTGCAAAGGTTAGTAGCTAACGATCATCAAAATCATTCAAAGTTGCATTTTTCATCTCTAATCCGTTTATCCAAAAGTAATAATGATAAATCAGCAATAATGAATGATAAATCACCAATTTAATTGATAAATGTTAAATCCAAAAAAGATAAACAAATATTGATTGTTATCCATTCATGTAATTCTGCGATGTCACGGTCAAAGGTCACTTGTGCAGGAGAAGAAATGTAATTCTGATATTATTGATAACTAACAATACCAATGACGTTTATGATGACTTGAATACTCACCGATACAAACGCGGTTTCCTTCACCAAAAGGTAAATAAAAATAATTCTTGATTTTGGACACGTTTTCAGCTGAAAATCTATCCGGGTCAAAAACATCTGGATCAGAAAAGTATTGTCCGTCTTTGTGGATTCCATAAAGGGGCACAATGATAATTTCATCTTTTGATATAGGTAAACCGGATGGCAAAACTGTGTCCTTGGTACACATTCTTTGCATGAAACCTATTGGAGGATACTTTCTCAGTGCTTCGTTAACCACTTCATCTAAATATTGTAATTTATCAATGTCGTTATAACTTAGTTCTTCAACTCCGCCTTCGAAAACTTTGTCAATTTCTTCATGTACTTTCCTTAAGATTTTTGGATTGTTTGATAGTTCCAATAAAGTATAATTCATTGTATTAGCAGAGGTGTCTGTACCAGCTAGATAGAAGGCAAACGCCTGTGCAGCCATTAGTTCATCTGTTGGCTCCAACTCGTATCCAGTCGTAAAGTCTTGCATTACTCCATGTTTTTGTAACTCCAAACATATCTCAATAAAATCATGTCTCTTAGTCGTGTCATGCCTTCTACTGTCTAAAACTTTTTTAACCATACCAACAAAAAAATCTTCTTGTCCACCGAAGGTTTTGAGCTTCAAAAGTTTGTGTACTTTAGGGAAAGTATTCGCAATTATCGTCACTATGATTGCATATACTGAGGGTTCTAATGCCTTGAATGCCATATCCACAAGGGGTGACTCCATGGAATTCTTCACTTGAGTATCTATACCAAATACTGCAGCACTAATAGACGCTGTAGTGTATCTGGTCATAAGTTTGAACGGTTTCTTACGCAGATGAACATTATCTTCAACCAACTCAACAAAATCTCGGGCACTTTTTTCTATGATGTAAAACATGTTTTTGAGTTTCGCACTAGTGAAAATTGGAGTGAGTTTTTGTCGTATGAGTTTCCATTTTTTGAAGTCGTCCATTAATAACAAATTATCAGCCAACACATCGTTTGGACTGGTTATTATTCCTCGACTGTAGAAACTTTGGAAGTCACCAGCTAACACTGCTTGAATATCATCGAGGTTCTTTATAATGAGCGTTGGTATTGTCGCGGACGTCGTTCCAATATACGGTTCATCATGTTTATCGTAAATCGATTTGATTAGTTCTGGCATCGATTGCTTGTTGAACAGGAAGGTAAATGTCAAATCTTTTATCTGGATTATGTTCTTCTTTTTCCAGTATTTGCTGTTTGTGAACTTGAAATGGAGCACTATTGAGCACAGTACTATTAATATCGTGAGTAATATCACGAACAACATTGTGAGCGCGATGTGCACGGGTAAAGGTCAACTTGTCAACTGATTGATCCACATGATTGTAGTTGTATATAACGGTGATGTAATGATGCTCCAGTGTATTGTTTTGTTTTCAAGCGCATATTCTTGGTAAATGATTTAATTGATAATGGTAACTGAAATGTTCGTAGGGGATTTAACTTAATTGTTGCCTATTAAAATGTTCAATTTTCACGATGATCTACCAACACATTAGCTTATGGGTTTAAAATAATAGATTTATAATAAGGAAACTGGCTATGAGTGTGTCTTTTGACCAAACTGTCAGTTCATGAGCACTGAGTGCAATTTCTCAATTGCCACTAGGTACAATGAGTTTCATCCGGTCGCTGAAATAATGATCTTCAATCTAGGTGTTGTAAAAAAGCTAACAACAGCTGAGTTAGGTATTGTAAATTAGAGCTAATGACCATTTCAATAAGGTTGACAATTTGATTGTACCTAATATTTGCAAGTAACGTAATTGTTGAGGAAATTAGATCATAGGAACTAGCCTTGGTGTTTGCAGTTATATTTTGATAGATTCTCACTTTTTTTTTCAAAGAAAGTAGTCCACTAAAATAATGCTGGATTTCTTGATATGAATGGTTTCCTGAAACCTCTTAAAGATTGTAATACAAAACAACTTGTTTTTCGTATCATACGTAAGATACGCGTACTAGCTATTTTATCGCGGTTTTATTCGCGTGACGTGGGATCTACTGCCCGTACTATCTACCGGGACAATAGCCTATGTTTCTTGAAAAAAGTGTATCTTTAGAACAGTGGAATAATATTTTTATCTGGGCAATTCAGACCTGCAAAAATCACCCGTTACATAAACTATAGTTTTATTACTTTTGTTTTAAAGAAAGCTAATTACATAACCGACTCTTATGGATCCATCTCACTAATTACTCATCATCATTAGCCCATTGACGTACATAGTAATAGCATTTAATTGTATTAAAATTAACTTATTATCGTTTTGTATTTGCTTATCAGTTTAACGGGGACGTTTTGTTATCTTTTGCTATCGAGATAAATATCGGTAAACAATGATTTTGCATTTTCTTTGATTTCTGTTTGCATGTCAAATATGAAAAGTATATATTTATTTATTTAATACTTCTTGCACACAAATTACAATGGTTCACTTAACGCCTTGCGGGTTTATACCAGTCAACCTTTGGACGATAAAGCAATAAAAAAAGAAACATATACAGTACCTAGTTTTCCGTGTCATCTAACGATATTTTGCAAAAAAACTTACTCTATGTTCATTTGGTCTAAAATGCTTCCTTTTACAAATATAATAGTTATAATAATTATCTTTCTAATCTAATATTTACATAATATTTACATAAATTTTAAAAATTAAAAATAAACTTATATATACAACTTAAAACTAATACATAGCATCAAAAAATTGCTCCTCATCGCTGTCACCGGGTAATGTACCCAGAAGGCTGGCAGCATTGCCACGTTGGATGGCAATGCTCAACCTCTGTGCGAAATAAAAGCCAGCCCTTGGGTCACGAGAAGTGTCAACAAGGCGCTAAGAAATTTCCTTTGCAAGCGCGTGAGCACTCGGACCCCACGGCCCAAGAGTTTCAACCCCAAACGGCTCAAACATGTAATTCCCGATAAGGCTACTATATTACTATATCTTTCTAATCTTATTGTTTTAAAATAATATCAGCGTAACCAACAACCAATTAAGTTCTATTCCAAAAAAAAACGAGAAAAGAGAAAATTCGCCAAAAAATATACGGAAACCAATTTGATTGGAGTATTAAAGTTCTTTTTGTTGAACAACTTACGTTGGCTTCGTTCCAGGCCCGGCAAAGTTTCATGTTACATTTTTATCTCCATACAACTTTCATTTAATCTGTTTCGGCTTAAAACTTCAACGTTCAATGTAGTAACTTGTAAGTAGGTAGTATATTATGTATGATAGTACAAATATGCTTGGAGAAAATGGACTTCAGTTGAAGGTATCATTTTCAAAATAGGGTCATGTTTAGGACCAGATATCTTCGCCTATTCTTCTTTTGATTTTAAAACATTTTTTTAATACTTTTTTGCGCATAATCTTCGTCGTTTACCAAAAAATTTGAAGAATCCTTTTTTTGTTGGTATTTTAAACAATTCAAAATTAGTTTCTCGATTCAGATATGGCCTGACGTATTGTGTACGGAGGTACCGAAAAATATCTTCTGTAACAAGATTGCAATTTCTTCGAACCGGGTTTTTCATAAGGCACGTAAGTACATACAGGACCAAAACAATACTCTAACCAGAATTAAAACCATTCACCAGTGACCACAAGATCTCTCAGATCTCAGAATGACTCGTGAAAGTAATATGTGTCGCTCTTGAAGAGGGTCGCGTATTTTTGTCCGTGGTTGATTTCATTACTGTCACTGACTGTACACCTGTCTGGGTTACAAGATGCTTTCGTGCTTAGTGTGTGTCTCGAGATTTTCGGGGAAAACGGACTCAGTATGTGCCAGAAGTATATAGTGTGTACTGGGTAATACTTTAAGGTGGAAAATAGCATTTGTAAATTTCGAACTGTCGTGCATAGCTGGTTCTTATAGCTTAAAAATTATTGACACTGGCTTGCATTAGATTAGACAAGTCTACTCGAGTATGACCCTTTTTTCAAAAGACCATTTCAGACACGACTAATTTTAAAGAGATGAGTTTTTAGGTGTTTCGTCTCAAGATAGGTAGAAAATAGCGCTCTCATCTAGTTTAAAATAATTTTATTTACGTGTTTAACTGTCACAAACTTTACTTCTTTTGTTTAGATAAATGGTCACATCCACAACACAACCTTGATCAATGAATCTATGCGACTGCTAAGTGCTAATCCTAATTATACTGTCACGTGAAAGAATGCACCTACGGGATAAGTAGTATTTTGACTATTCTATATTGCCCACGCAGACGAAGTTGCGGGCAACAGCTAGTGATAAATATGATATTATGAATGAGATGGAATGAATTACTTAACCCCTTGTATGCCGGTGCGCAGATCCACACGAGACGCAATTGATTTTTATGATTTTATACAGTTCTCTAATTAGCGGCATTCAAGAGGTTAAATGACTACGCCAGTTGAAGTACGAACAATTTTATTTAACAAATTCGCAAAATTGTCTTAGAATTTAGTTACACGTCAAGGCGGGTCTAGACGAACCGAACACGAGCGAAGCACACCCGTTCTCGGCGTAACGTGTGGACGTACAACGAACCTACAACGATCGCTGTTCTCGAACGTAGTTTTCTGCAGTAAGTTCGCGGCTCTTGGCGAATATGGACGATATTAATAATATTACAGTAGCTACTGCTGTTGCAGCGATTATTATAGCGCAAACCGACAACAGGCGGAACGCAGCCGAGCACGAACGAAATGCTCGCAGCGCGCTCGTTAGAGGCTTGTAAGTTGGTCCATACTAGACGAATTGTGTTCGGCTCGTGCTCCGCTCGTGCTCGGCTCTCCTAGCGTAGACGCAGCTTTAAAAACTCAGATGTAGCACTACCAAAAAATAAAGATATTTCTAAGGAGTAGGTAATTCAAGCGGCAAGTTTGCCAATATTCTTTGTTTGTCTAGCCGGGATGTTTGGGATCGTTTTTTGTAGCAGAGACAGGTGACTGAGTAACTTAGTCTGGAATGTTCTATGTAGGTAATAAAACGTTGAGTGTTTTTGTTCGCTTTTAGTTCTTGTGGGATGTAGTTTGATTGGCTTTTGTATGTGTTCAGTGTTCAGTAGTTAATAGTTTGAAGGCCGTGAAGTAAGGAGCTATCATCCTCCGAGCCTTTTTCCCAACCATGTTGGTGTGCGCTTCCAGTCTAAGCGGATTCAGCTGAGTAGGTATCAGTACTGAGTTCTATGGATGGATATTATAAACATAGATTAAAATCTCGTTTGTTGTAGGTAGAATATAAGACAATGCATAATTAATTCTCATGGATTCGCAATGTTTTCGTAATAAGTTTCTTAATTATTATAGAAATATCGGTCTTGGATAAAAATATACTAAGTACGGTAGACTGCACGCACATCAGTGGTAACTGTCATGCACCTTAACTCAATAGTAACAAGTACGATTTTCCTATAAACTGTTACCACTGACCTGAAGTTGACTGCACCTATATACTTAGTTATTAACCTAAGGACATAAACCCGTCAAAAAAAGTCCTCTATAAATATATATTCCAATGTTTGATATTCAAATGAAGATAATTGAATATCAAATCAAAAACAGAACATAAAATAAATAGCATATACATAACCTAATCCTTATTATAGCATGTCCATATACAAGGTACTCACAAAAATGTCCATATTGAATATGAAATGATAATTTCCTATTTTCTAGTCCTGTCCCGTTTCAGCTCAGGGGAATTAAATGTGTCAATATTCATACGAGGGAGATTTTTCTTTAGTAGAATTTTGTCTTGTGCTTGAGTATGAATAAGATAAGGTTTTTGGTCAATGTATCCTGCCTTAATATTATAAGTGGTAAAGTAACTCTCCATATACCTTCGGAATGTTGGTTTGTCGCACTTTCAAGCCCATACTACAGAACTGATTTAAATGATATTTGGTACACCGTCTGAGAAATTACATTTTTATCCGGATGCGGGAAGTGGGAAGTGATTCCCTCATTGTGGAAAACCTGGCAACAAATAGTAGAGACTTAAATTTCGTTTTATGAGAATCAGTTCTATTTATCAGCTACATACGGACTCGTGTAAAAACATCATTAAGTACCTACTTACTACCTCCTACTTTATGCCATGTTTTATTCTTTTCGTAGAAAATTTTGTTTTCTGTGCAGCTTGTCTTATTAATACTCAATGGTACATCCAGAACCTCCGAAGCGTACATAAATATTTGTGCCCGGGCACAATGTATGTTTTTAGTTTGTTTTCTCATGTTTTGCAAGCTTTGAATAATTATTTATGAAGTCCTCTGTACGAATGGCCTTTTGTTTAAAGAATATAAAGAGAAGATATTTTAAACTACTAGCTGGAATCTGAGATACTTGGTAGAATTTTGCAGTCGTTGAAATATAGAAACGCCTGTATATTTGTATGTAGCAAAGCAACTACTGGTGTAAAGAGGTCGTTCTTCTTTACTTTGATATACATATGTTAGTGTGGTAATTTTCACGGAATCTCGGCATTAGTAGTCAAATATCAAATCAATGAGAACTGCGTATTAAGGCGAGGAAGTGGTCAACAATAATTCCATAACCGGCACGCGCATCTAAGGCGCCAAAAGGGGTCGGAGCGTCTGAGCGGGGCGAGGATAACAATACGCGCGCTAGCTTATAACTAAAAGTCGTAAGCGACAAAATGGTTTTGTAATTTTATTATTTAGAAATGATAATTTGATAAAAAATCCTACTACAATTTTAAAGAGTATGTATATACTCAACTACTAAAAAAGTTAAGAGGCTGTAATCGGTCCCGTTTGCCCATAATATGTGAATCTCTTTTTAAAAAGAGGTATGTTTGATATATTTTTCTCTGTTATAAAAGTTACCTAATCATGTTTCTACAACTAACAAAATAAGGTTTATATCATGAACTTTCAGGTAACCAAGTTGTATTTTGATCCGTTTTGTATTTACTGAGAAAAATTGACATCCTTGGCGCCAAAAATTCCAATTCGTCCTCTTAAATATAAAAGTTGTATAAAGTCTGTTCTGATCATGATATATGATTTTTTATATGTTGGATGTAACACGCCTCGATGTCATGGGCTTGCATCGTCTGGAGTGGCACTGCTTGTGTGTAATCTTTACTAATATTGGGAAGCTGAAGAGTTTGTTTGCTCGAACGTGCTAATCTCAGGAATTACTCGACCGATTAGAAAAAAATATAGATTAGTGTTAAAATATAACCTTCTATGTTTCTTATTATCCATGTGCTGGGAACGTAGCTTCTATGTGACGCTAATGAAACTGGTGATGGAAGCCAGTATCCACTAAATATTAATTAAAAACCAATATTGTTCATACAGCAAACATTTTATCGGCTTTTAGACGTATCGACAGACCGGTTAAATTCAATGAAATTTAGCCAACACTGTTGATGTTTAGCTTAAATTAAATTTTAGTTGCCATCCGTTTTATAGCTTTGAAGTTTTGTATAATTAGTTCGTGTATTAAATTTTCGTGGGTTATTAATTTATGCGCTGTCAATTGTTTTGTGTTAAAGTGATGGAAATTGGTCGGATTGATACATAATTGCATTTCAATATTTCAATTTAAATATGCTGTCAATCCGTTTCTGCAAATAGGTAATGCATTTGCAGAATTCTGTTTTTTTATTATGTTTTGCGTGTGTTAGAAGATATTAGCAAGTTTTTAGTGTGCGTGATACTGCTAGAAAAAAATTGTTTAAGTACCTAGATTTCGTATGGTTCCAAAAATGTCGCAGTATCCAGAATACGGTTCCAAAATACAAAAAACAATTACTTCATTTACATAAAAAAAGACATCATAATCAGACTTTTTATCGTCCCACTACTGAGCACAGGCCTTCTCTT
Organism: Helicoverpa zea x Helicoverpa armigera; assembly: GCA_033682625.1. Taxonomy (NCBI): domain Eukaryota; kingdom Metazoa; phylum Arthropoda; class Insecta; order Lepidoptera; family Noctuidae; genus Helicoverpa; species Helicoverpa zea x Helicoverpa armigera. The sequence continues at coordinate 12,079,006 of JAWIIS010000024.1, forward strand.
ACATAGAAAAGGTTTATCCAGATCCAAAAAATATATATACATATATACCAACAAGAAAAAAACATTAATACCCAAAAACTGTCAACCTAAATAACCTAAAAAATAAATAAAAAACCGCTAAGTATCGCATACAAATGACAATAATTTAAACTGCACTGGCGCGGTACCAGGAAGACAGAAACTATCGGCACACTCCTGCTAAGTGTACACTTACACGGGCACAATTTATGTGTTACTTAGCAAACTGGATGGCCAAGTTTGAGGGGCTCGGAAACTAGCGGGTAAGGAGGTAGGTATGTATGTAGTTTGTACAGGTTGCCTGGTAGGTTGTAGTGTATGAGTGAACAGAATAAAGACTGTTATGAGGGAATAGAACTTCATGTTATTATTTTTTTTCAATTACATTATTCTTGCACTCATTATCGCTTTTTATGATCAGAGCGCCATTTTGAGTGTCACTGAGTATAAATGTCAAACACACAACAAATCCATATGAAAAACATCTAAAAGCCCTTATTAAATCATGATTATACATACAAACACTATAAGTATGTTCAAGTTAAAGAATAGGTATATTCCACACAAATGACTCCTTAGATAATAAAAAAAACCGGCCAAGTGCGAGTCAAACTCGAGCACCGAGGGTTCCGTACAAATCCTGTGTAGATAAAAAGTGATTCTCGCGCCAACCGTTCAGTTTAGAACAATCATAGTTATGGTAATTTCGTGAGAGTCAAAATAGTTAATATTTTTTATTTTATAATATACCCAGTACAGTACCTTGTAAAAGTTTTTTATTAAAGTTGGGGCTGCTGGCTTTACGTTTCTAGAGCCTTGACAAAAGTGTAATTCTGTCCCTTTCTTTGTTTTATAAAGTCGGCTTTATTTTATTTTGTAGCATTTTACAAACAAATCCAACTTCAAACATATAAAAAAGCAAGAAAGAAATTAAAAAGATGTTAGGTGCATCGGTCTAGAAGTCGGTGTCTAGAGGATGCATCTGTATTTATTTAACCATCGAGATCTAGAACGATGCATATAAAAAGTTTTCTTGTTGTTTATATAAGTTGTTTTTTTTTTTTTGTAAAATGTTTTTATTTTTAACTTTTGTGAAAAGTTCTCGTCAATATGCATAATATAAGCCCAAACACGACGTAACTAAAACATACCGTTGAGGAGTTCATCATCAGGTAAGCTCTTAACCTTCACTGTTTGATAGTATCACCAGACATACATCTGAGAATCAAGTTTTTATCCTATGCATGCCTACAATTTCTGATAGTTGCCCTCGACTTCTCAGGATTTCCATCATCAGATCCTGACCTGATGACAATGGAAATAAACGGCGAGTATACTCTTTCACTACAAAGAAATGATTTCTCAAATCCGTCAAACTTGGTCGTTTAAATTCCCCATTGAAATGAGGAAAATATTTGATGTTTACACCTGATTATCTCTAGATTCCCATGGTTCACATTGATGCGACTAATGCCATAGTAAATCAGAGCCTTTATCATTATACTGTGCTATATTTCGTTCGTATCCACCGTGGGTATGGTTTCCACACTAAGGCGCCCAATGACCTTTGAATGATTTAAAAATTTTCACAGTTTAGAGGCAATTATATTTAAGAAGTGTTTGATATGAATTTGAACTTTAATATCTCTACGCGTTCATGTGAAAAAGGGCAGGTAGTAAGTTTATAATAATAAAAAAAAAAAATTTATGTCATGTAAGCAAAAATAATGTTTTAATATTTTATGTAACTTCAAATTTATCATTTTCGCAATTTTTCCTTTATCTGTACTATATAACGTTGCTTCGTGCGGAATTTCAAGATTCTGAGTTCACGGGAAGTACCTTGTAGGTTTTGATTCCCTAGCGTGTGACGAAAATTCGTCTAATATGTTGGTTTAACTGCTGTATCTTTTGATGGCGTTAACTTAGAAGTTTGATTTTTTCACTGCCTTAAGGGACAATCGACTTAGGTATTTGGTATAAATTTCAATTTGATACCTTCATTCGTTCGTGAAAAATAAGGTAGTAAGTTTCATTTTATTATAATATTTTTTTTTATATCATATAAGTAAAAAAATGAGATTTTCGTAATTTTTCCTATATTTGCATTATATGACAATGCTTCATGCCAAATTTCAAGACTCTGAGTTTACGGGAAGTACCCTGTAGGTTTTGATTCCTTTGCGAGTGTCGAAAATTTGTTGAAAATATCGACATATTCGGCTGCATCTTTTGATTGGCTTGGCTTAGAAGTTTGATATTTTCACAGCTTAAAGGGACAGTAGACCTGAGTATTTCATATGAATTTCAGCTTGATACGCCCACGCGTTCTTGAGATAAAGGGTCTTGACAGACAGACAGACAGACAGACGGACAACAAAGTGATCCTATAAGGGTTCCGTTTTTTCCTTTTGAGGTACGGAACCCTAAAAAATGAACAACTCGTAACAGACAGCTATGAAAATCGTTTTTATTTTGGTTTCACCATCGTTATAAATAGGTTAAAAAGCAGGCATCAAATCGCTGTTCTTGTAGCCCCAACCTAAGTGTTATCAGATGGAAAAATAACATGGGAACTTTTAGCGACCAGCCGTTTAAGTACTTGCTTAGCGACCAACTTGCAATGCGCTTGAGTGGCCGAGATGTGATGGACTAGGGGTTACAGTACTTGACATACTACGGACTTGGGTTACAATCGGACCTGACATAGTTCGGTTATAGGGTTAATCAAGGTTAAGGTTTATTCGATTGTATGTTGTAGGTATACATATTATTTTAGCGCTCCAAGTTCTTGTATTGTGACAAACACCATCAAATTAACTGATGAATCAAAGAAACCCAAATTAACTGATTGTCAGTTCACAGTTGTCTTATTGCGCACAAATATTTCAGGAGTTAGCTGCTGGGAAAAATGTGCATTTATTTACCAAGACTAATGTTCATTATCTAATCGCCTCTTACGAATGACACAAAAACAAGTCATGAATATAGTCAATCCACTTGAGTAAGTACTAGGCAATGATAGACTAAAGGAGCTACTAAGTAATGACTTCTTAGGACGGAGCTAGAATTACCCATTATCCTAAGGGCGCTAAAAATGATTACCTCATGTGTGAAGGCTTAGATGTCACATGTCCTAGTATGAAGAGATGTGCTAAGCGACGCGGTACAAGGGATGTGAGATTGAAAATCTTCAATAAGTGTGAAATAAATAAAAAAAAGGTTACAAATGCAAAGCATGTATAGGCCAAAATTACCTATATTCATTTTTAGAATATTGCTAATTGGACTAATGATCTCCTCCCGCTGAGAGTGGAACTTAAGATAGTGGCGAAGACTTATTACTCGAAATCGACAAGAAATGATTCGTTATGCTTATGGATGATAATTTTTTGTCCTGACAATATTGCCAAAATTTACTATGATCAACTACCTACACAAATAAGTTCAACCACCCACCATTTTCCCCCACCTTTACCTCAACAATGATTTGGGCACACCGCAAGCCTTAAGCTTCAAACAGTTAATATTTTCTCATTCACCACTGACGTGGGACAAGACTTCACTAAGAGACGTAGCTTTGTTTGTCTTCCCTTTGATGTGCACAGTGCGTGCGATTTGCAGCTCCGACATAATTAGATGTGTCTTTGAGAACAAACCTTTTTGTTCTACTAATGGTTATTGGGATGCTTGAAGAAATTGTTGGGAAGGCATTTTGTGTTTTGTTCTTGTGTGCCTCTTTGAGGATTTTGAGTTGGGTGGTAAGAAGTCAAATAGGCACGTTTGGTATGTCCAATGCGGTCAGTTTGTATGTGAAATGATATCTAGTTTTTAGTACAGAAGTGATTAGGCTCCATAAATATATTACGGCAATTCTGATCCTTAACTTAAGTTATAGCCTAAAAATACTTGAGTAAGAAGCTTTCAAGGTGTAAGAGAAAATTGGGCAATACATAGCTATACCGAAAAATACTTTCTTCTCTCACTCTTTATTTTAATTATATTAAAGCCTATATCATCAGTTTGATGTACATAAAATGCAGTCAATAGGTGCTGACATCCAAATACTGCGTTCCAAGCTTCAGGATTCCCAATATCCTAAGTGCTATCACATCGTAAATCTACCGAACAAACAATCTAAATTTTCAGCAGATATCTGTAGATCATACGGTTATTTCCTTTCAGCTGTACCGGTGGGTACGCTAGCTTTATGCGTAGAAAACAAAACTGTTAAATTTTTAACTTGATTGATTCCCGGAATTTCTGTTGTATCACGATTTTATGGGAAATCCGCATTTGTTCTTTTTAGAGCCCTTTGAGTATCAGGATTGCGGTAACTTTTTCGAAAAAACTCACAGCCTTTGGGTACAAAAACTTAGATCATATCAACCAATCGTAGTCTACTGTTGACTTCGGCTAAAGAGTATAATTCCTCATCTTATCCACCCCTTCCTTTAAACCTTGGTCCATCACGTATAAACTTGCTCTTTATTAGAACGCGTCTGTTCTATCAATGTAGGCGTAATTTAATGTCTTAATACACAATCTGTATTTTATGTGCCTACCTCACACAAAAGGCTTATGAATCATACGGTATCATTTGACAAACTTCTTAACAACTTACTTTTCAGAAATTCTGTAGAGAACAATTTCGCAAATAAATTCCAGCCTGTGATTACCTCTTGCCAACATATGCGTACTTTCACCAATTCCGTTAATTCCGGCCCTAACAATTGAAGAGGAGTGTTGAATATATTCCGCGTATCTCTTTGTTTTGTATTGAAAAGTGTTTCAATGAAAATTTTGGGCGTTCAAAGCTCCCAAAGCCTTATGAGCTTGGCAAATGAGATTGCGTTGCCTTGAGGGGCTTGAAGATAGATCGTTTGATTAAAGCAGCCGACTGATGTTTGTGCTATCATTAATTAGGTACTATGTTACGTATTTCAGATTGAGGAAATGCGCCTTTTGGTGAAATTGTGTGGGCTTTAGAATTTGCGAGCGTTGGAGCGTGTGTAGGTAGTCGTGTTAATTCAATGAGCGAAGATTGATATGTTTACTTTCTTGTAAGATTCAATCGGTTGCCTGAATTTTTATGTTGATCGTCTAAATTATACTGTATATTTTAACACCATACTTTCAAAATGTATAAAGCATACCATGAACCTGAAGCAGAAAAAAAACAGATATCACCTTGTATCTGTGTGTGTTGTATCTGACTGTAAATCATAAACTTTTCACACGTGTGAAAATAAAACAAAACACTGAACAATTTCAAACGTAAACCATAATAAAACAGTCGAACAGTTTTACAGGAACCTCCCAAAATACGGTAACACTCGATATCAAAACAGACCTGAATATTCGTAAAACCAAAAAGCTAAATAAAAAACATATCGATCATAGTTATTTGTGGAACGAATTAAACGCGAACCGAGCGATCCTTTGATTTCCAATCGAGCTCACACAAACAAAAATCGTCGAATCTCTAATTGCCTCAAAGCGGGTTATTTTATTTATTTAAACACACTCAGGCTGCTTGCGTACTGATGGTCCTCTTTCCAGCTCAGCACAAACTTACCCATGCGTACCTTCTCACCTTTATTCCACCTGTACAAAGCTCATTTTGCCATGTCCTAGTGTTACGAATAACTTAGCACACGTCTCCGAATAGATTTATATTCAATTTAACTTTTCGCTGTTAGGTTTCCATTGGTTACGATAAATAAGCCGGTGATAGGTCGGTGCGTAGAATGGATGTAAAAGGTGTTAGTTTGCCTCTGTGGATGTGTAAATTGTGTAACTGTGTGTTTGGTACTTTAGAGCCTACACACTACAAACTTAGTAAGTTACTGTAAACTGTAGTCGGCCGATATGTATGGTCTCTTAAATTAGTATGGAGATGGATGGAAGTAGGTATGCATATTACAATGATCATAGATAGTCTTTTACCAAAATTAATTTAAATCGGTTCAGTAGTGTTGTCGTGAAAGTGCAACTGATAGACAGAGTTACTTACACATATTTTAAATTTTAAAAACAAATAAGCATTTTAAACTTAGCTATACAAAGTCTAAAATGCAAGGAAAATCTACCTCTACAATAGTTAGGTATACAAAACACATTAACTTCCAAACTATTCCAAATGTACCTACATCAAATGGAATCAATTGGAAATATATTCAATTAAAATGTTCCTGTGTGTTTAACCATTTTAAATTCAAAACATAAACTGTACCTATATAAACTTAAGTATTTTAAGTGGAACATAGATGATAAAACATTTGCGAACACTTTTTATTATTTTCGAGCATCATCATTTGTCAAGCTTATTCCCAACTAAGTAAATTATATCAGAATCGGCTTTCAGTGCAACCAAATGTAGCCTAGTCCTTTCTAGTCTTTCTCAACCCGGGACACTCGATATCCGTAACGACTGTCAAAAAATTACAAATGACAGCTGGGAACATAGCAACTTTTTATTCATATTTTTGTAAATATATAATTATTGAGTTTGCACCTTTTAAGCCCTAATAGGAGTATAATAAACTTATTATTGTTCCTACTCGCATACATAGTGTAGCCTACAATCTAGGTAATAGCAGCATTCACCGCTGTTATGCAAGATAATTACAATTACTACGACAGTAGATCCATTACAGTGATGCTGTGAACCTATTAAATTGATAGTTGAACAATTCTGCAGATAGTCACAAAATTATTGATGAGTTTTAATTATTCTTTGTGCGGACAATATTTGGATGATAACTTAATCTATAAGCTGTTCATGTTCACCTATTTTACTCAAGTCGCCGAAGGCTTTATCTTCATAACTTCTATCTAGTCATGGTTAAGCCATTTTACAGTAAAACTATTAAAACTATCGAATTATTAACACTATAATTAAGACCCTCCCTTTTCAAAGTCGGTTAAAAACCATGCGTTAAACCAAACTACTTATAACTTCTCATTCATCATATTTAAGGATATTACTAACGTATGATAGAAACATTAATTTCTCATATGGTACAACTTTGAAGCCCACAGCTGCAGCGCCAAGATTTTCATGCTAATGAAGTGAAGTTATACCATAAAACCATATCAAGATATTTGCATTTTGAGTAGCTTTCTTCAACATGCCATGAGGGAATCGGATGGTAAATTTTGTGGTGCGTAGAAAGTTTTTTATGGTTAGAATGTCTATGTTAGAATTGAAACGTTGAGGAGCACGTTTCAATATGAAATAATTACTGGGAGTGTTATAGTGAAGCAACAAATTATTTTTTTATTTATTAAAGGGTTTACCAACAGCTTCTGTGTAGATAAAGCTTAGAGTACAATTTCTGTTATAACTAGGACTTACACAGTCGCCAATTACAGGTTAACCAACATCCGTTATTTATATATAACTAATGTTTATTTATATAGAAGAACAATTTAGAAAATGCCCTAAAAATTTAGTTCGATAAAAATCATTTTGGAATCATCTTGAAAAATGTCAAGCATTTTAAGAGACAATATAGACTTTACTAAGCAATATTCATCATTCAAAGTTGATAAAAGAGGGTGAAATAAACATGTGATACTAAATGTGAAGGAAAACATCTTGAGGAAACCTGGACTATAAAGTCTGAAATCACCAACCTGCATTGAGCAAGCGGTGAGCAATTGGTGATTAATGCTCAATCCTTCTCCGTGTGGAGGCCTGTGCCCAGCAGTGGGACAGTATAAAGGCTGTAACAGTAACAGTAATAATGTGTGTATGTACATTTGGGTTAACTTGAAACCAATCTCCATTACCATGTAACGAGTACATCGCTGATGCACTACTGCAATACGGCATTCTACTAAACATTTCATTTAAACCCTAACTTTTATTTTAACAAGGTCCGAATAAGCTAAATCTATTTACGTAAAAGCTGAGTTTTTGTTCTACTTCCCTGAAACTTCAGTTCTTTGCCTCAGGGAAAACAAAACACAGACGAGAATGGTCTTGTAAAATACTTAGTATTTATCTACTTGGTCGTTGAAAATTTAGTTAGATTCAAGAGGAATTTTAAGTGGGTGAAGCAGTTTTAATGGTATTTTGTTGCTCTAGTGTTGATGTAATTCTTGTATAAAATATCGCTGACTTGTCGTTACCTACCTGCGTTTTATCCGCATCTCGTGATATCTTCTCGTCCTGCCCCTAGATAGTAAGAGCCCCTTAAGTAGATTGGAGTAGACAATAATATGACAAGACCTTCTGTACCCTGTCTCCTTCGTATAACCTTGACATTACAAACTAAAAAATGGTGAACAAATTCAATCCAAGTATTGCCACTATTTGCTCAAACGTTGGCTTTCCAACATCCAAACATTTTACACGAGATCTTATATATATAAAGTTATTTTCGTAACTTGGAAAGCAAAAGCAAACACCTTGCGCGACTGCAAAAGATCGAACAAACACCACCCTGTATGAACGCAATTCGCGATTCAGCAAAAACAACGCCCCTTATACTCTTAAGCTAATTGGACGATGTTTACGTAAAACTAATTAATACATAATCATTAGGAGACAGATTTTATACGCTTTTAATTGGGAAGGAGAGGGGGTAATGATGGAGAACTTCAAAGTTAGGGACGAAAGATTTGGCGTTTGTTTATGGGAGTTAAAAGTGTGCCCCAGTTTGCTAATAAGTAATGTTTTTTTCAGAGGATGCCGAAACCTGTACAATAGCAAAGGGCAATTATTAAAAATGTGTCAGAATAGTTATAGCTTCGTAGGTGATGCGAGGTAATTTGACATCATTTTGAAATTGTACGTGGTGTCCTACTATTTAAATCACCTTTCTATTTAGAACGAATGTACAGGTTCGATTCCAGGTTCGGCAACGATCATTCCTTATCTGTTTGAAATGAAGTAATATGGTTTGCAGGAAGACAGAACCCTTCTTGGCAGTCGGATGATAAAAAGGCTGATAGATAGATAGATAGATAGATAAAACATTTATTCGGACAAACGACAAGACACCATAAAGATACACAATAAGAAATAAAACAAAACAAGAAGTGGGTAGAAAGACAAACATAAAATACAAAAATTAACGGCGTGGCGCAGTGTCTTACGCTTGCACCGAATGGGAGTCCAGCTCAGCATGTGTCAGGTAGAATACCTGACGCTGGTATTCTGCTGGATCCCGAAAATGACGCACGGACGGAATGATGATGATGACTCAACCCGCAAACATAAAACAAAAGAAAATCAATGCTCCGTTAAGCCCTTAGACTAAAATAAGGAAACCGCGTCATTAAAGAGAAGACGAACTTGAGCCTTATTTACCTACATAACTAGGGCGACGCCCAAAACATACTCCTTCATTTAGCCTATTGTTATTAAGGCGTACCTAAAAGACCTATTAAGAGTTCGTTAAAACGCCAACTCCTTAATTGCTATGAAACCAAAATTCTTATCTCGTTGGATCTTTGTAAAAAAGTTTTTTCAGATAATGGCCTGAATGGCTTTGTAAAAGGTTCGAGACAGCCGTGATAAGACGAAGAGTTGTCGGTATCTTTTGATCAGTTTAACACAAGTTTTTGGAAGTTATTGACGGATGGGTATGAAGATAAAGTGTGGGACTGCGCTTTTTGGTTTTTGATAATATCGAAAATAAAAAAAAATAATTGTGGAGCTAAGGTCCAATATGGATGCGTGGAGGCTTAAAGTACCAACCACGCCACAAGAACCTCTATAGGTTGGCGTTGTTCTTTTTGTAACATTTGAGCCTACTTTATAGTAGTAGCCCCAAAAGTTACAAATAGAAAAAGAAAGATTGACCTGAACAAAGAAACAGCAAAGAAAACTTCACACATTTCTTGCGTCAAGATAAAACATCCTTCTACCTTAGAGTCAGACCAAATATTTCTACGCGACCTAGAATATATTCTGCCTAACTTAGACCGACACAAAGTGAGCCTACAGATCACCTCATTGTGGCCCCGTGTGTCGGGAGACCACGGAGGAAGGGAAGATAGCGGAGATGCCATAAGAAAGGTAGCTCAGGCGCCTTCTTGTAGGTCAAGTTACATATAGTAGGCGTGATCAGTTACTAGAACTAACGTGGCGTTCGGGTTCTTTGACAAATCAAAACCAATCTGTCAAAAATTGGTCTCGATTGATTGGTGATTTTATTTTGAAAATGGTGGGTTCCACAGAAGGCGTGCAAGGGCGGAGCTAATAATGTGCCTTGTCTTAAAAACACCCGTATTTTGTCACGCTACTTTCTTAGGAGATTTTGCGTTATGGCACCTCCGCTACTCATTTTGTTCTCCGTGAAAATTACGGAGTCTGATATAAACTAGGAAAGATCACAACGATATATTACTCGAGGCTGGCTAAAAATACGCACGCGAAAATTTTCCAAGGGACATAAATATGATGGAGTTTCAAGGTGAAAGGAAATAAATCTGATATGATATAATACCGCCTTAAGCCTGTTTTCGCTATGGAGTTTTGGGAGATTTTGTCTATGGTGGATATTATTTTTGCCTCTCGTCTGTCACCTCTTGTTATGGGTAGTTATAAATTTTGTGGTTGCAAGGTCAAAAAATGTGGAGTTACCTTCAATTGTTTAGGGTTTTTACAGTTCATTTGTAGTCAAAGTTTTGAATATTTCCACTAGCGACAGCAAAGTTATTAGTAATTCAATAATGATCGTATTACAATGAGCTGATAAAAACACTATCTCAACTTTAAGAAGAAAAGGCTGAAATCACTTCATTTTCATACTTGGGTACGTTTTCGTGTACCTAAGCATGAGAAATCTAGATTTTACGTTGACGTTACCATTTCGATAACCCTGAATAGTCGTACTAATAAAAAACTATTTGTTAGGCGTTAAAACAATGATAACGAAACCACGTGTAACCCAGCACCTTTTCATTTATCCAACCCGGAAAATCAAAGCCACACAAGCCAGTAAGAACTAAAACAAAATTGCTCGTCTAATAAAACAATAGACGGTAATTCTTTATATCCTTCTTTATAATAGCATTTAAGTAACTGGAAACGCCATTGCCATGCCTTTTCTGCAGCTTTTCACCTGCTAAAGATACTAAAGCACCGTTTATACTCACATGCACAGACACCAGCACATCAAGTCAATTTGTTAATAGATTTTCAACTCTCTCTCTAAAGTGTAAGGTCCAATGTTGATTGTGAAAATTTCACGCATTTTAGTCGCTTAGTGAATTGGCATCTTTACGAACATTATGTACGTTAAGTTTATAATGCTTGTGTGTGCCAATATTATCCTGTATATCCACAATGTACCATCCCATGTTACCATTGTTAAATTGGCAGACTTTTTCACATCGTCATTTTTTCTCATGGCGGTTCCTGTTAGTTAAATGCTCTAAGCCTTTTCACAATAGCAGTACTAAGCTAGTTATTTCCAGTTTTCGGCTAGCGACGGCCCAGTAACGGCCGATATCCTGATGTTTCCTAGCTAGTGATCAGTCAAGATGCCAAGACCGAGCCTCTGGGAGTTAGCGTGGTACTTGGAATAAGTTCAAATGAATGAAGACGTTTTGTTACTTTGTTGTAGGAAAACTAGTTTTGGTGATCGATGGTTGGTTAGTTTTTGCGGGTTTCTTTTGTTTTTTGTAAAAGGTAAATTTTGTTTTTTTCAGGTTTTATATGCTAACGTATACATGCGTATCGCTACACATATTTACCTACCAGCGTCTGCCTGTACTACTCTGAGCACCCTGATATAAAGTAGAGCATAGCCAAATCAGCGATCATATGAGATCAGCGCATTCAAGCAATCAAATAAAAAATCTCTACTGATAAAGATAATATACGGCGTTAGACTACTCGCAATAAACATAAGAACTAAATCACGGATTATCGTGCAATTTTCACCAATTGATCGAGTGAGGCTCTATATAACTTATGTAGCTATCTGGCTAAACTTATCTAAATATAAAAGATGGTTCAATTCTGAAGATATTTGCGATATTTTGGGACAAATCAAGAAGAGTTCCAAAGTTCTTATAAGTTGTCCTAAGCTTTCAGATAGACCCTAGCGGACCTAAGCTTTAGCTTAAGACCACTTTGTGAAGTAAAGTTTAGCATTTGGTGACAATCCAAAAGTATAGACATTTAAATTACTTATTCTATACCAAAATCTTTACTTATAATTAATTTAAGCATTTTTATGCTTATGTAACTCTGTTTGTTCGTCTGTTGTGCTTTCACGCCAAAACTACTGAACTAATTAGGACACAAATTGTTGAGTCTGAGAAAAGACGTCGGTTGATTTTTAACCGGGTGCATGAAATAGTTCTATCGGGACGTGGGTGGAATTGCGGAATACAGCTCGTATGTAAATAAATAAACATTCAAATAGACGGAAAAATAAGATATCGGTACCTAAAATCGCGTTCAAGTACCAAGTACCTATAATTTCTAACTAATTTAAGCTTACAACTCATGTGGTGAGCAAAACCCTAACAAAGGTAGTTAGTAAGATTATTTCCAATTAAGAGTAAGCGCACACTGCAAACTTTTAGTCGGCCGATAGTTCGTTAAGGCTCTTAAATCAGTATAAAGATGAATGGCTGATGATGAAATAGGCTGAAGAGTTTATTTGTTTGAACGCGCTAATCTCAGGAATTACTGGTCCGATTTGACAAAATATTACAGTGTTAGATAGCCCGTTTATCGAGGAAGGCTTTAGGTTACTGTTTATCCGGGTTGAGTAAAGGTTGGCAGAAGCTAGTATCTATATTTAGCCGCTATCGAAATCAAGAATTTCTTAAGTTTAACTGTTGGCTAACTATTTACCCTGCAAAGTGCGGGTACCTTAAAACTATAGGTTGTTTGTGTACCGAAGATTATAGTTTACTAATTATTTGTAACATTTGATCAATTTGGAGGGAAACTTGCTACACGAGGCTGAGATTTACTGCCTTTACACGTGTATGATAACAATACTAGTATGGATAATGTATTCGAAAGAATATATTTTTATTTTATTACTATCTTCCGCCTGCGGCTTTACCCACTTCCTGAAGGGAATAATTCCCGGGTTTCTGCCAAAGTTTATGAACATCGGTTCAGTGTTTGCACGTGAAGAAGTAGGGAACAGCGAACACATGGCGATGCAAAGGATAATCGGATTTAATACGAAATAGTTTATAAAACAAATAAATAAGTACAAAATTGTGCAATACTGAAACGTTATTAGCCTTTAAGTCTTCTGTCACAGCAATTCACATAAATGTTACGATAATGGAATGATGTGTGAGCAAGGTTTAATTGAGTGTCATTTCACTATTCGGCCGTTAAAAAATGTTGTTAAATTGAACTCCACACAATAACGAACACTGTGTACAAACAAATTTTAATGAAAACAGAGTTTCTAGTAGTTCACGACGCAATTACGATAGTACAACATTCTAGATTCTGGAATATTCTTTTCAATTTCTACTTTTACCACAATAAGAACAACTCTAGTTGTCGTGAAGCTACACTAGGTCGTTTGCTTGTTATAATATAATCGCATTATTTTATACTACAAAAAAAGTGAAATTGTTTGTTTGTCATTGTTAGTAAACAGTGGAATTGAATGAGATAAAAAATAGTACATATAGTATATCCGATTCAGATTAACACTATAGATAATAATCTATAGTGTTATCCTGTGGTTGGATGATTGTAGACAACATTTTATATACTTTCTAAGTCAATTGAAATGTTTTTTAGGGCATATGTGAAACCGCGGGCAGCAACTCTATTCTATAGGTACCCATGTTATAAATCTAGGAACTAGTGCGATTTTAAGAATTCTTACATTGTTAGAATAACCTATTTACCTACCAAGACAGGCTGTAAGGTTATTTTTAACCAGGTCCACGTAGTAGTTCCCAACCGCCCAGAGCTGTCGACGGAAGCTAGTATTTTATAAAACTGCGTTGAAATAAAAATAAATTATGCAATTTTCTTTACACCTTCTTTCCGCGGTGTGGCGAAGTGCAATCTAATTATGTGAAGCAACTCGCCGCTTGCGGGCACGATCTATGGAGGTTGTTTTCTTGTGGATATGGCGGTTTCAGGAGTAAGGTTGGTAATTGAATCTTGGGTTAGGACTGAGAAGATTTTGTTGATCACAATTGCATGAACAAAATTCATAATAGGATTTATTTTTGTCTTATTTTGTTGGATTTAACTTTTGTTGCATTCCGAAAGCTTCTTGCTTATGAGAGTTTAATAGTAAAAAGAAAAATATTAACCCATTTTATGTCTAATTATCTCTACTTGCCAGTCCTTTATTGATTAGATTTTTTGTCCACAATCTAGTCCGTATTCTTTATCCGGCTGCGCCAGAAGGTGTATTATGGATATATTCTAACCCTACTTGAACTTTAATAATATAAGAAGGATGTTGACAAGATTTTTTACAGGAGATAGAGGTAACCTTCAAGTTAATGATGATAGATAATATTTACCACATCCACGAACTTTTCTCACATCGGAGGTGATTTCCAACGTCGAGTCGCAATAGGAATAAAAAAAGTTGTTTTTTTATTACAACGACGCTTGTTGGTTCAATTTTGAAATTCAATTTAGATTTAACTTAAAGCTAAAATGTCTTTGAAAGCACTCTAGCGGTGTTGTACTTAATGAACTATGTAATATTGCGTTTTTCTATTACTATTAGATGCTTTTTGAGAAAGAAACTTATAGTCACGATATGGGACTACGCTTGGATATAATGGAATAGAAAAAAATAGTCAGTTGTACATAATAACTCTATTATTTTTGGCCAGTGATCAGAATGTTTACAAAATATGTGATGTTTGAAATAGTGTGATATTTTTTGTTCAATTAGCAACATTAATGTGTCTATATGTAATAAAATCTACATTCAATGCCAGATAAATATTCTAGTTCTTCTTTGTGGAAACTACTTCAATCTCCCGGATAGTGAAATAATTTTTCAAATAGGTCCAGTAGGCGTTGAGATAGCTTTATAACATTAGTATCAACTTTATTTATATTTTTTGACGTTCATAAGTGCTTGTGAAAGCCTAAATGAAATAAATGATTTGACTTTGAGAATAGATTTCAATTTCAAGGTCACCCCCACCCACGTCAAAGCACAAAAGGTCGACTAACATTAAGAAACAACTACTTCTTTTAATAAACAGATGAAACGCCATAGAGAATGTCAGAATAGATTTAATATCCCAGAGTTTAGGCCAGAAATCCTTCCTCAATTTATGGAAAGCGTTTGTAAAACCAGTAATTCTTTTCATTTTGTTAAAAGTATTCTGTCATCTTGGTGTTATGAGCTTAGTGGGCGAAATTTAATAAATTCTTCATGGTAGGCGCTGAAAATAAATGACATTCAATGGTAATAATGAGGCTGTATATTGAAAAATGAAGAGAGTAATTATATTGAGTTTATATATTTTTCCTTTTTAATGGAATGAGATCTTCATGGCTTTTGGAGCGTGCCTTGGCCTCTTTATCAATCATGGCGTCG
The DNA here is from genome assembly GCA_033682625.1 of Helicoverpa zea x Helicoverpa armigera. Taxonomy (NCBI): domain Eukaryota; kingdom Metazoa; phylum Arthropoda; class Insecta; order Lepidoptera; family Noctuidae; genus Helicoverpa; species Helicoverpa zea x Helicoverpa armigera. The sequence goes on from JAWIIS010000024.1 coordinate 12,094,557, forward strand.
TTGTTTAAATACTAGCTGATTCCCCTAGTTTCACGAGCGATACCACTTCTGCTTACCAGATAAAATAATCATAAGACTTAGCTTACATATAACACTCAGAAGTTAGCTCTGTATTGGAAATCTGAATCAAGAAATTACACAAAAATAGCTCTTAATGACTTTGCTATTAAATATAACTTGTAAAAAGAACTACGACATTCAAGTAATAAATCTTTAAAAATAAAAACGCCTCTTACCCTCCTGAAACGGAGAAAACTACAGCATAACATTCTACTCATAAGAAATTACACTTTTCTACCAAGTTACACAAATATTTCAAACTCAACACAAGACTTTTGTAACAATAAATAACGATTTTAATCTTCAGCGAAAATGTTCAAGTTTCAAGCACTGTGTTTAAACTAGCTGAACAAATTATATTTTCATTAAGTTTGCTCGGAGCATTTTTCTCAATGTTTAGGGTAAAATAAGATTTACCTGTGTGCATTTCTGTGGCGACATTTTTGGCCTCGTTAACCCACTGCGCGGGGGTTTTGTGAAAACCTTTAGAGTTATGCGTCGAGCTTACAAAGTTAGTTAGTTAGATTTTTGTGTGAAATTATATTTTGAATATGAAAATTTTAAAGTGGAAATTATGTTTTTAATGGTGATGCTACTAGAGTTCAAGCTTAGTTTGGTATTTTTTAATACAATGTGTTAATTGGGTTTACGTTATAATGGCGTTTTGGTTTTTGGGTTAAGTTTTAAAGCCGCTGAACTTATCTATGGTTTTATAAGAATCGCTCCCTAAGACACATTTTGATGGGTTTAACTACATACATTACCTACTTAGGTATGTTCGTAACACATTTTGTAAATGTGAATGGCGATAGTATTTAAAAATTACACCAAAAATTTTTGCAATACCTATATCAAATAATGCACATACATTATTTACAGGCACATACAAAATTGCATCACAAACCCCCAAAATCCATCCTTCGAACCTCAAAACCCACACTAATACCTCCTCACTTAAACCAAGAAATTCCCCCAACCAAACCCAGGTCTCCAGTCCTAGTTAACTGTAGAAGAACGTGACTAAACATAACTAGACGACTTAAGTAAGTGAGCACTAACAGCTGTCAAGTTGAAACGTGTTCCTACCCTGTGTTGTGTGCTTATAGGCAGCCTTGATTGCTGGTAATCTTACCTATAATAATATCTAGTAGAGAAAGTGTATGGCTAAACTAGGATTTAGGATTTTTTTCAATATATATTTTGTGGGTGTAGTTAAGCAGGGACATTTGCGGCTTGACAGACCAGCCTATTAGGATAGGCTTGGTATATAATTGCTCTTCTATATTGGCGGATTTTTCGCGTGTAAAACTGAGCGTGTATGCACGACACAATCCAAGTGCAAAAGTCTGGAATGTCTTGCGATCGGTTTTAAATGTTATTGTCCTCACCGTTAGTTGTCAATTGTTTGTTACTGTCTATACCACGGAGGAAAGAAAGATTAGAGCTCTGTATGAAGAACTGAGCGGATGATCCACAAGCGTGAAAACGCAGTTAACCCGACGTTCAATGACCCTAATCCTTCAATTCACAGTTATAAATATTGTGAAGTAACTTTGTCGATTTTTGATATTGTAAAACTTTAACAAAATCTTGTAGTTTCTGCATTTTAGAGTAACTAACATTTATACCTACATCAAACTTTCACAATAACACTGGAGTGTAGTGCTAATGTGATTTTTAATCCACCCCTATGTATGTCAAACGTGTTACGACGTAAATCTGAAGTATTACTTGTGTGCTTAACTCACTTAGTACCTTGAGATGTTTGCTTACTTAAATATTTGCATAATTATCGGAAGTATTGGAGGGATAATTTTAGAAGTAGATCGTATATCGGGGTTTTATTTAGAGTATATATTAAGTAGGTGTTATCCTAGGCTCCACCGGTATATACCGCGTCCCGGGAGAAATACTAGCTTCAATTTGTTCAAATATGATTTGTATCTATCTTTTGTATAATAATTTCGTCTTATACCTCGTTATTCTTTCAAGAAAATATAATAGGTACGTATATTAAACACCGTTTAGCTCATCTTCGTCAAATTATACATCAACATCATCTGAATATGAAGATTTTAAATAAACATACGTAAAATACGAAAATTAATGATACAGGTAAATGATGAATGAAATTAAATGAAAATAATTCCCTGTATATAACGTACTCTTTATCAGAAATAAGCTTTTCAGCCCCGCAGTTTCACCCAATCCCAAAAGAACAAGACTACTGCCCCCACACCCGGGTAAAAGTAGTGTATTCTTTCTTAAGTTAAAAACTATCAGTGTTTGTACCTTTAATTTAAGTCCATTTAGTGCTTTGCGCTTGAAAAAGCATCAGACAGGCAGCTTTACTTTCACAATTATAACATTAGTAAGAAGTGTTAGTGACAGTACCTAGAGTTTTACCCAAACAAAAATAAAGAAGTACAACGAAATTACAGCGACCAGGATCCAATGTAATTGAACGTACAAATAGGCTGTGTTCAGACTCCTGTGTCCAGATATCATCTATCATGACGATCGTGTAATGTACGATGCTCATTAATAAGGCCAATCGGCTGTGTTTTCCGCCCTCACTAGACTTGTCACTGGACCCGACGTGTGACAGCCGAATGGCTAATGTTTGGCCCGGTGGATTGGCCAAATTGCCCTGGTTTTTGGTGGCTGAGTTAGAGACTAGAAATTAGGCCTTGTTAGGCACTTGATTAAAGTATTGGCAGTTTCTTAGAGTAGTTGATTAATACTTTCTAGATTTGTCGCTGAAAACAAAGTCGTTTGTCGTCGGTGAAATTAATCACTTGCCTGGCACACAATGCTTACATATTGTTAATTATTTTACTAAAAGTGCTAAAGATAAAAATGTTCAAACAAATAAAATTTAGGAAGTATATTTTTGCACGATTAGCTGTAAATTAAAAATTAAAACGAAAAAATATTTCTAAAACACTCTACCTCTAATCTCTGCGCCCCAGCTTCAAACCCAAACCCAGACAGATAAATCGTTTATCTATTACAGAATAGGTACTTAAATCCAGCACAACATCGGAATAATGAGCCTATTGTGTTGAGGCGTTTATAATTAGTGCCAAATTATATATTAAAACCACATTTGGCACAGTGACAGTGGATTAAAAGGTGATAAAACCGCAGTGTGTAACGAAAGCCTGCCAACCGATGTTACTCGAATTTACCGATAAATGATACTATTCGTGGTGGATGGTTCATTTGTTTTTTTAATTATGTTCTTTTTTGTTCAGTGTATAAGGTTTTATGTGGTCTTTGGTTTTGATTTAGATAGATGGAACCTTGTCAAAGACTACACAGTTTTGTTTTTTATTTAAATGTGTGTTACAAACAATTTACTAGCGACTTCAACGGTGAAGTAGCTTATACCCACCCAAAACAAAAATGTGAAAGACTGCCAAGTTCGATAATATGGGAATGCTTCGCCTATAAAAGAAGTGAGATCTGAATAAGTACCAAGTTCCATACACATACCTCAGTTAAAAATAGCTACTTTTTAATGATGTTACTTGGCAAGTTTTCACACACCTTGTTATAAACCTACTAAACGCAATGAATCAAGTATTTAATTTTTTTATTAAAACTTGCCAAGTAACATCATTAAAAAGTAACTATTTTTAAGTGAGGTATGTGTATGGAACTTGGTACTTATTCAGATCTCACTTCTTTTATAGGCGAAGCATTCCCATATTATCGAACTTGGCAGTCTTTCACATTTTTGTTTTGGGTGGGATTTCATTTATTTTTGTAAGGTTGTTTATTTTATTTTTTTCTATGATGAAGTTAGTTAAAGAAACGTCTCATTTATACTATCTTTCAGATTTTCTAATATGCACTATGTTTCTTACAAAGAAATGAACTAGATTAACTAAATGGACTAGATTTACCAACTGACTGACATGACATGTTATCATATATTATGTTCGTGGATCAAAGTTGCACATTCGTTATTTTCGAAAGTGATTCACACTTGGCCGTTTTCAGATTTTTACTTTACTTTGACTTAATACAAACTTTTGTAACGAATTTCAGATCGGTACGACCATTCGAAGATATATTATATAAATATAGATAAATTTAGTTCGTTTTATTAGGGTTCCGTAGCCAAAATGGCAAAAACGGAACCCTTATAGTTTCGTCATGTCCGTCTGTCCGTCTGTCCGTCTGTCACAGCCGATTTACTCGGAAACTATAAGTACTACAGTGATGAAATTTGATGGGAATATGTGTTGTATGAACCGCTACAAAAATATGACACTAAATAGTAAAAAAAAGAATTGGGGGTGGGGCCCCCCATACATGTAACTGAGGGATGAAATTTTTTTTTTCGATGTACATACCCGTGTGGGGTATCAATGGAAAGGTCTTTTAAAATGATATAAAGTTTTCTAAAAAACATTTTTCTTAAAGTGAACGGTTTTTGAGATATCAGCTCTCAAAGTCGTAAAAAGTATGTCCCCCCCCCCTCTATTTTTATAACTACGGGGTATAAAATTCTAAAAAAAATAGAGGTGATGCATGCTAATTAACTCTTTCAACGATTTTTGGTTTGATCAAAGTATCTCTTATAGTTTTTGAGATAGGTTGATTTAACTGTAATTTAAGGAACCCTTCGTGCACGAGTCCGACTCGCACTTGGCCGGTTTTAGTTCCTTAGGGGTATAAATTTACACCGGGTATAAAACACCTTCATTATTTTTAAACCGACTCACAATTGGCCATTTTCAGATTTTTCCCTTTACCTTGACATAAAGACCTACCTCCATGCCAAATTTCAAGTCAATACGACCATTGGAAGTGGTCTAGGTTTTTGATGAGTGAGTCAGTCAGTCAGTCAGTCAGTCAGTGAGTGTATAGTAAAAATAGCGATTTTCTGACGTCAATATCTCAAGACTTACAATAAATATATTAATGAAATTTTGTATTTTAGATAAGTGAGGGGGTCTCAACAGATACTAGAAATTTGATATGCGTAAATAAAATAGATTTTGAGTTACAGGGGGGTCAAATTTGGCCCGAAATGGTTCGTGTAATATAACCCACGGCCGGTGTGTCGCTTTTTTGCTCGAACTTGGCGGACACACTGCCGTGTGTCTAGATCTATGAAGACGACATATTGTGCAATGAAAATACATAATTCTTTAGTCCTTTTAAAAATGACAAATTATTATAGCCATTTCATTGATTTCTACTTATTTTGGACGGTTACTAAGTAAATTAAATTTACTAAATATTAATTAAATAAAGAACATATTATATTAATTTGCCTAAAAGAGCTCAATTCGCTATTTCAACAGTATAATCTCACCTTACCCGTATCTCTAACATCCAACGTCAAACGCAAACCAGGCAAGTCAATACGTTTATATTTCACAGACGCACGTTATCGTGTTACAAGCGATTATGTGGGAATCATAACACGTGTAAGACGTAAACCAGCTTTGTATGTGTAATGTGTGTTAATAAGAATGTATGTTGAATTTGTTAGCAGAGAACAAGGAGGAGAAGGTGGTTAAAAAATTAAGGGTTATAGTGGTTTTTTAACTGTAAATTCAAAAAACAAGCTTGATGGTTTATTGATGGTTAATTAGGCATAGCAGTTATACCCAAAATAATCGATAACTGAAATGAATATGAAACATTTTTTTATAAAACATTCTGGTTTTAATTTACTCAATAAATAAAGTCGAGGACAGAAACATTTGTGATGCAATAAGAGCCATAATTTTGATTAATCTTTCTTTTTTGGCGATAGATATTTACGCATCTCTATTATTACAATCTAAGTACAATAAATTAGAAGAAGTTAAGATACTCGGTGACACATTCAACAACAAACCAATGTACTTTTCCTGAAAATATCGTTCTTTAAGCACAAATTATCTAAAAGCCTAGACAATTAGTAAAACGTGTATAATTGTTAGAGAGGACACGTGTCACGGCTGTAAGTTGCACAGCCGTAAGACCTACTCAACTTAGTCTAACGCTCAAACACTTTGTTGTGTGGTACAAGTTTCGAGCGATTGGCGTCTGGAAATAGCGTTTGAGTCGACAACTACCAGTTGGTAGTTGTCGTGTAATATTTTATTGTTGATTATTTAATTTAGATGAATTTATTTGAAAATGTTTTTATTTTATTAATTTATTTTTTTTAATACTCAGTCTTTTACAGATATACCATCTCCAAAATTGTACCTATTAGAGAAATGCAACAAACAATATAACTTTCGCTTTATGGAGAGGGAAAAAGATAACGAAAACGAAGCCAGAATACTAGAGACATAATGATCTTCTGATAACCAGTATGATGTATATCCCAAGGTATACTAGCCTTGTATGTAGTAGAACTTTTAAAGATTGGTGTTACACGTCATTTTTCCCTGAAAATAAACAAACGTACGTTATTATATTTTCTTTTCATTATCTATTTTATGCACTTGTTTATATACGTTTCCTGTTCCCCTTTGCGGCAGAGAATTTCGTCTATCCTTGGGGTTTATGAAACGTCTCACCTGTCTATTGCGAGTTGAGTTGCAGATTCGTAAGACAAACAAACTTTAACTTTAATACCTGTGGTACAAGTTACAAGAGAAAAGCGAAAAAAAATTTCTTACCTTACTTATAGGTTTTACTAATTAGTTCAAAAAGCTTTTAGATAATATTTAATTACATTATGCAATTGATTTGTGAAAAAGTTTAAAATCAAACGTTTGTTCAACTTTTTTTGTAATAATACCATTACCTATGATTCAACTTGATTGCCTTTGACATATTTATAATAATGAAAAGTGCAATTATCAATTATAGTCGTACATCGCCGAAACATTACCACTTGGGCCACAACCAAACGAAGGCACAGGTACACACAAACTGTCACAAAACGGAATCTGCATCTCCGTACTCATTACTACATAACATAATGAGATTTGTACACTGTAGCACGACCTTTATGAAATATGCCCCTCATTCATCTTCTAAAAACGACTCTAATTACAGCTACAAAAGGTTCACAATAGCTTGTGAACTTCAGAGTCAGGCTCATTGAACATAAGCTGTTTTAGCTAATTGTTCGCGGAGACAGCAGAAAGGTTTAGTGCTGTATGAAATTTTATTACCCGTGCGTGTAAATTAAGCCTTATGGAAGGTATTATTTGTATGGTAACTAAGAGGAATTGGACAGGTAAGTTTGGGTTCTGACGGTAGAAGTTTCATAAAGTATCAAGATTAAAAAACCATAAAAAATATTTGCCGAGATGAATAGATTTCTACTGCATTTTTATCTCCATTAAATAACGAATAGGTCATACATATTTTTCATTTCTATGTGATATTATGTCATAAAAACGAAGTCGAATATGAATTCGACTTCGTTTTTACACACTCAATTCATTGTTTCTTTATAATTGAGATATAACTTTGTCTTGAATTTTCTAATTTATAAATTCTACGAGTGCTATCTTTAGAGGTATCGAAGCAAGGATGATTCACGGCTTTAAAGTTCTTAAATATCCAACCTTTTTCGACTTCTTACAATGCTTCAGTACTTAACAATACAAATGACTTCCATAGTGACTTTACTATTACAAGAGGTACAATGTTAGGAGAACTGCTGAACACGATATGACGTGTCAAGCAAATGAGATCTTGATAATAGTTCGCATATTGCATTACTACAGTGTGAAACTAGCTTTATTGCAGCAAAGCTTGAGGGTGACTGCATGCAGATATTTTGTGTTTGACTACCTGTTTTTGTGACTTTACCTGTATGGTATTACACTTTGGCTTTGATAGCTTACATGTAAAATTAGTGAATTCGAGTTTTGTTATTGTTGAATTGCATGTAGAATGTATTACCTCTATCTTTCTGTTTTAGAACTTGTAAAAAGACATTGTAGTGGTTCTCTCACTAGCTGATGGAGTCGCGAGAAATAGCTAGTAGCTATAGTAGCTATATAAATCATATTAATTCTACTAATAATTGTGATAAACGAATTATGTCAATAGATAAGGTATTGTTATTTTCATATACCAAACTACTATCAAAAAACAGAAACTACCAACATACTACTGCAGAATTCAAATCGAATTTCTTTTCATCTTCATACCCTTTACAGTACAAAATGTTGCAGTTTTTCAGTGTGTAGCGTCATTTCATCCAGCGTCCGTTAATTGGACAGTAACTGTAACGAGCCCGCGATAGTTAGAACTAACTATTTCAAAGTCTAAAACAAACATTAGTTAAGTTGCAGCCACAGGGCTTTGGGTTAATTCGAAATGAACTGTTTATGCTAGTTTTGGTTTGGTATTCCTGTTGAGAATTTAATGATAATTTTGCTGTTTTATCTGATATTGTTGTGTGTATAGTTTCTTATGCTTTTGTGTCTGGGATGTGGGAGATACTCAGTGAGAACAGGTCTAACAGAATTCAATAAGTACTGCTTAAAGAAATACCTTACTAGAAAATACAATACTGATGGTGGTTTTTTTCCGTCAAAGAATCGATATTCATGCTAAATGCTAAACTATATACATACATACATACATAAAACACACACGCACACAGAGAAAAATAGTTAAGAGATCGAGTTTAGAAACGTACGCTAGATTAATTAAAAATAGACCAAAAATAGTTCCTAACACCGAATCTCCCAATTCCAGTCCAACCAATGTATCCAATTGAAATCGAAGTCCAAATTATCAATATTCTTAATGACCGAAAATCCTCAATGATCCTTTAAGCGGTAGAACGGTGCCTTAATAAACCTCTATCATTATTAGCCCGCTAACGAAGTGGCTAGCCGGTTCATCCAATTACACGGTGATCCCGTCGGGCTAGCGTAATTGCTGTTATGCTCAGCTCGTGAAGTTTTCAGTTACTCATATGCGTTAGTTTGTGAGTTTGTGAAGCTGTGCCGATGTTTTGTAATGTGATGTGTCGTTTGAGTTGTGAGTAGGTTGTCTTAAATTTTTGAATGAGATTAAAAGGCTTGCTCATACATTTGAGTGCAGTTCTTTGATTGATCCAAAATGGTATTGTGATTTTCAAGTCAGGATATGTTTACGCGTGATCGATTTGATTTCTACGACTGACTTGTCAGAGTAGATAACCATGGGCTACAGAAGGAACAAAGGTAGGTTTAATTACTAAAAGTCTGAGACTCCCTTCCACTGTGCGTCATCTGATGATTTCCCGTTTCCATAAAAGGGGTATATGTGTAACGGTCCTATTTATTTGTTTTAGTGTTATTTCGATAGGTTAGTACTAAAAAGGCAAAGGCTGATTATGGGTTACATAAAAGCCAGTCATATCCAGTTATTCTGGATAGCCACTAGGAAAAGACCTAACATGAATACTTACAAATGGTTTTATCCCAAACTATGTATTTCACACTACTAACCCGATACCCGCGTCACATTTACAATACGGTAAACATAAAAAATAATTCAGTACGTCGTTACACCGCTAGATGGCGGTATAAATAAAAGAATATCGACACTATTTTTCAAAGGGAAAGGGCCCGTTAAAATATTTAGCGGCCATTATTTGGTTGTGAAAAATGCTCGTCCCTTCCGAGTCCGTACTTTGTATGCAAATATGAAGACTGGGTTAGTTGCGGAATATATGGGACGGGAATTTGTGCGGGCACGCTGAGGTCAATAAGGCAAATTATCAGAAAATGTATTAAATACCACAATTAAAATTTTGGTAATAAATAAATTGTTATTTCTCTCGTCCCGAGGGAACCATTTCCCATACTCGGATCAAAGTACATATGATGTTTTATTCCTATGTATAGACTAGTTAGGTATACCTATTACTGTTAAGTTTAATAAAAATCCGCTCAGTAGTTTTTGCGTGAAGAAGTAACAAACATAAATGCAATATTAGTGTGAAGTAAACACATACTCAACACTTTGTAATAAGTACAAGTGGTCTGATACACTCCTCGAGACAATGTAACTAAACTAGTCGACTTTCACAAATATACTGAAAACTACTTAAATAGCTTCTCAAGTGGTGTTTGTGACTTTGAAGTGTACTCCGTCTTTGTATCAACGTGTTTATTTCTTTGTTTGTTTTGTCATTTATGTAGTTTCAAAGTTTTAAATCGATATGTAGCTCGTTGAGGAAATTCCTTTATGCTGCAATTTAACAGCGCTTTCTCACTATTGGGTTTTGTCGCTATATGCTCGGTTTTGACGCTGGATGCAGGTCGCCTCCAACAGGTATCTGTGGAGATCTAAAGGGGAGGTCTATGTTCAGCAGTGGACGTCCTATGGCTGGGATGATGATGATGAAGCTTGGTTTTCAATAACCTGTCGCGTAGCTTCAGATGTCATCTTAGTTATCAATTATTATTCAATGTAGTTCGTATACGCGCGAGTATGTCCGTATGAATGTTGCTGCATGGAAAAAACTGAGGGGGAAATCCGTTAGTGTGAAAGCGCTATTAAAACGATATCGAAATTGGTGTAGTTGCTTTTAAATACATACGTGAACATCGTTTGATTAGAAAGCCTTTTCTCCGTATTTGAAAAAAAACAATAAAATAACAGACTACTAACATGATAATTTCAGAGAAATAGACCGATAAAACTTTATACCTACTTTATCTCGTCAAAACAAAGCAACACAACAACCCTGTTTTGCATCAGTAATAAAGAAAATTAAATCAAATACCATTTATTCAAATAAGGCTGAGAATAAGGACTGTTTCGATGACAAAATTATAATAAGTAAGACGGCTTGGAAACACCCACGCATTCCGTCGTTATCCGATAAAGAACTTTCCAGTAACATGAAGTAAATAGTCTTATTTATCATTATATTAAATACGGTGTTATTTGAAGTTCTGGCTGTTTTTCGCGACTTTTAAACAGTATAGTTATAGCCAAAAATGTTACTACTCTACAATTTCATCAAAATCTATTCATTTCGTTAAAGAGTTACATCCACCCACGAACACAGGTATCCATCCAGTCATGCTAAGTTTCATGTTTATAATATTAGAGACTCAAGAAGACCGATAGAAGCGGCACAGTGTCTGTGTCATTGCTTAGTTATGACATTATTCCGAAAACAAATCGTTTTAGATTTTTTCCAGCGGCCTTTTGTCAAGGTGAGTAATTTTTCCTTAATTTAGAACGGTTCCATGCAGAATGATATCCCGTATATATACGTTTGGGACTATTGTCATGCGTTATGTAACGTGTCATGTAGGGATTACAAAAAGTGTGCCAAACAGGTAACACTTCGATCTTCCCAGGTATCTGTATAAATATTATAATGATACCGGAATATCTACTTTGGATTTAATAACTGAATAATACAACGATAAAACTTTACAATAGTAAACGACACCAGATAAACGTATACCTAGTTATTGAAAATTTACATGTAACTAACTTAATTTTCTCCCTAAAAACCAAATACCTACATAAACATTTAGAACTCTCATCGTGTACTAAGCCTATCCCTTCATCCCGATTATCTGTTCTTAGCCTTACATCTCACACCAAAATATGAGATAATACCTCGTAAACAACTTGCCAGATGTATTACTAAGAGCATTGAAACAACCGGATCCGCTATGAACACAAATCTCTAAGCAAAAGTTTAAAAATTTACACGCGGGAGGCGATATAACACAAGAGTGACAGATCATTCATGCATTTTCACACGCACACCAATATTGACAAACACTAGCATAAACTTTAAGCACACATACATATAATAATACATACATATATGTAGGTATGTTGTACGAGTATGAGCGAGACTTTCCTTCATAACTTTGGTAGTGAGTGAAGGTGAGGCGTCTCCAGCCGGCTTCGTTCTCTAAATGTATTGTGATGTCACATAAAAATATACAGTACTTACCGTTACTCACCTTTTTTCAACGCTTTTCAAGTCGTCTTTTAGGTGACAGGTGCCTTTTTCATAGTACTTTCGGCGCTATCATTTGAACAATGGATTTTTGTTAAGAAAGTAGAATGGAATTTCATAATGTATGGATTTCAGTTTCGTCGACTTGACGTGCTGAGATCAGCCATTTAATACCTCATGTATACGCAATACTTAGTGTTGTAATCGACAAATTATGACTCGCGTTAAACACTATAAAATTTGCCAACTTCGAAATTAATTTATCGATAACCCAGTTTTTAACGTATCGTAACGTTTAGTTACGACTGCCAAAGATGTACAAATGCAAGCCACGACCCTGCAATTGTTTAATGTGCCTTCAGAAACACGGAAAAACTCGTCACGACAAGATGGTCACCCATACCTACACGAACCGACCAGATCAAGCGTTGCTTAACCTTATGATCGATCGACCCCTGCTGTTAGTCACAAGCTCCCCATTTCCCCTAAATCAACATAAAACTTATTTACCAAACCATTCTTCTTCATTACAAAGTCTTCTTTACTTAGCTAAATAACAGTTTACCCCCTATTTACCCGTTTTCGTAAATAGCGTGAAGCTAAGATTAGAGTGGCGACGTAAACACGCGTCGCGTGGTCAGAGGTAATATACCAAGGCGACGCGATTGGTCAGCTTAAACGGCTGTGGGTTACACCGAAGTGTAATTTATGCTTAGATCATGTAGAAGGAAATGATTCGGTTCCTTTACAGAAGGTACTGTTAGAACGACGAGTGACAGAGGAATGGACGCGGAAAAAGAAAAAAGAAAATGCGTTTATTGAAAAAAAATGCACCGACTCTGAATAAAATTGGAAACAGAGCAGAAAGAATAAGAAGCTGGTTTTTGACATGGCTTCATTGGCTATTTCATGGACGTTTTGGATATTTTCATGATATGAGGAAAAACAATTATGCTTCTGAAATTAGATGAAGATCTGAGTGGTCCATAGCAGTATCATTGTGGTTTAAAGGCAGACTGAAATGATATAAGAGAAAATATTTGACGTTGAAAGAACCGCTTCGGTGTAAATACATTCCTATAATCTGACATCACACACAACGTTTTTCCAATAGCTTACATTGTTGGGAAGCAATATGAAGCTATATGTAGATACTAGCTTTTCCCCGTGATTCCACTCGCGATATGAGGGACCTACTTTCCGCACATGGATAAAATGTAGCCTAATATATTAAACCTCTTAAAAATATTAAATTTAATACCGTATAAAAGAAATGCATTTCTATAGAGGACAAACTGCAAATAACTTTATCATTTCGAATAATTTGTGTACATTTCTCGACGTAATGAGTAGTTGTTCCCACTCAAGACTAAAATGTCGTATACGAGAACTAAGTAAATAGAATTTTGTCACTCGTCGTTGCTATTTACTTTCATTTTGAGAGCAAGTTGGTTTTCATTTTAATTGAGTGTCATCTTTTCAAGAACATTGACCCTAGAGCTTGAAATACCAATAATGTTGAAGTGCCTAGGAATTGCTTGTTACTATTATTATTTAAAGTCTTCTTTAAATATTCAAGTCTTTATTAATATTGCCATTTAGTTAGTTCCTAAACGTTTCTTGAGCTTCCTGAATAGTCACATGGCGAAATTTCATCAAAATTCGCTCATATATATTAAACAAAATTAAGCATCGTACTTGCTCATATTTGTGCACGAAGGTTGCAGTTTCGCGGACATTTTAAAAGTAACTTTTTCTTAGAGCGAGTAGACCAGAAGAAACATTCGTGCATGTCACAAAGCCACACACTGGTGGAATTTAGCTTGCACTCACAGGAACCTACAATAGCAAGTTTCAGTTCATTCACAATCGGTCACCCGTTCATTCAATGTTCACGGTCGAGTGCGTCGCCCGCCTCACTGGACGAGACTTGTTGATACATCGGTTTTAGCTCATTCGTCAATCGTTTGAGCAAGATTGAGCTGCTGTTGTGATGATGTTGTTTGGTTTATGGAATTATTAGATGTGTTATTTTTTACAAAGAATGACTTCACCGAAAGGCTTGGCAAGAAAAATACATTTTCATGATTAATTTTTTGTTAACATTTTTATTTAGATAGGTACCTAAATGCGTCTTTCCTTGCTCACTTATACCAATTTTCTTTCTTATTTCTATCATTTCAAGCTTTTTGCATTTGCATTAACAAACTTAAACATTGGCTACTGCAGAATGTGGAAAATCAACTTAATACTTTTTATTAATTCCATAACCTGGCTGTAAGAGCTTGCCGTTGTAAATAAACCACTTTTCTGTATTCTTACACTAGGTACTAAACTTCATAAAACTATTAACTCATCTAAAAGAAGTCAGCCGATCCAAAACATACGAAGTCGAAGTCGGAATATTGAAAAATGTGTAAAGCACACACAACGCAATCGCGCACATGTCGTCGACACGTACCGTTATACATTCAGCTGTGAACTACGTGATTGGAATGCGATGTGAAGCTATATAGAAGCTAGTCAATAGATAGGACTAGAATTATGGGTGTGTGCAGCTAAGTACGGAAAAGAGTATCTAAAACCTTGGACTTTAATTGAAATTTAACATACGATACTTAGGATGGGTTGCGTCATTTGGCTTGAAGAACAACCGAACCATTTTCAGTTTAAGAAGATCTTTGTTATAAGGTAATAATAAATCCGGGACTCTGTAGTCCCGTGGTCGGGTAGATACATACAAGATAATAATGTTGGCAAAAAATAGCACAATTTGACCAATGCGCGGCATGTATACGTTTGTGTTAACTGCCAGTAGTTACAAAGAGGGCAGCAGAGGCGAGCGACCATAGACACCTCGCCATTCAGCCGTGCATCTATGCTTGGAGGGTTCTTTTTTCGAACGTCATTATGATATAGTTTGACAGAATAAGATTTTGCCGCGTGCTTGACTAATCTTAGTGGATTTTCATGTTAAAACTATTTCTTGTAATTTCCTCGTTAAACAAACCTGCTTCTGGTTTTTAAGATCAGAAGTGGGATAGTCTCACTCCCACTATAAAGTTTTTGATTTCAGTTTAGATTCATTGGCACTTTTACTAAGTACGACGCGGTGTAAGGATATCCGCCATTACCGAAGTTTTTGCCGTTCTATTTTATTTTGTAATGGATTGCAGTGCGTTGCAATCTACGCAACGGTAGATTCAAAATGCTATGCAGGCAGCTCGAGAATTGCTCGAGCTTAGTACGCTGATGCTGCTCTCATGTGTTTTGGGTGGAATGAGTTTCTGCCTATGTATTGCTGTGGTGTCCGCGAACAACATGCCTTGCTCCTACTATGCTCCAGATGTTATGGGAAGAATTCTGTAATGTACCTACCTGTATGTGAATGGTGAGATCAATCCGATTTTATTTAGCCTTTATGTAATACATGTCTTGTAATCCATCTTGGTGGTTTATTGGTTAAAGACATACTGAATGTGTATGAGAACTTGAGTTAGATAACTAACAGGCTTACTATGTGAATGAGCCCAATAATATTTATTTCTAATCTTTCTGCTCATGGGAGTTTCAACAAGTACCTACACAGAAATATAAGTTTACTGCTTTTGTGATATAAATGCACACTGATTTGATATTGACTTACTCAAATTGTTTTCATTGAAATGGAATAGTTAAAATTGTGCATCAGGCTCTATTTTTGGTGCCATTTTACAATTTACAAATTGAAAGTCTGTTTTCAGACCTTAGTTTTTATTTTCTTTTACTGATTATGTAATTTGGTTGCATAAACTTTTGATGTTAACTAATGTTCAAATCTGTAACATGACAATGTTTGAGAGTCTGTCAATTGAATGTTTGGTTACCTTAGCCAGATGCTTGCTTGCTTGTCTTTTGACTACAGGTATTGAGGATAAGTCTAAGCTGTGTGAGGTGATGGTGTAAGCGCTCCAGGTGCTGTGTCGTTTGACATAGTAAGAGTGCTGTGACACTTCATGCTCCCTGGGTGCTGTGCTGCACAAGCTTTGCATGCTGTACGGAGTGCTGACGGCCAGTATCTCGTTTGGCATACTCCGGTAACGAAAGCCAGTGGATAGCAGACCTGGCATATCATGCTTTGAGGTCAGGTGATCTGTTCTATTGTTTTGATTACACATCGGAAGTAATTATGCTCTTAGCTGTATTAAGTGGACAAATGTGTAATAATGTACCAACCATTGCTATTGTCACCTATGAGTATTCTGTGTAGCAAAAGCTGAAGTGAAGTTAACTACACGTAACTTATCAAACCGTAATGGTAGTTGTGTTTTCAGCGTTGCTGATACATGATTAGTAATAATGATATTTCTGAGACATCGTTTCAAAGTTATGCCTTGAATTTATTTCTTTGAGAGCGAAAAGCTTTCCAGATTTTAATGGTCAGAAGTGGCCGAACGAAATGTATGTCGCAAGTGCTTGTTCGCAGACTTATACACGAGAATGTGTAACGGCCGTGTCGTGGCCCAAGCGCTTCTGTACTGGTGCTGCTGATTGCGGCACGAGCGTTGCTCTGCCGGTGCTCCTGGTCGCGGCACGAGCGCTGCTCTGCCGGTGCTCCTGGTCGCGGCACGAGCGCTGCTGTGCTGGTGCTCCTGCTGGTTCTGTTGGCTTATGCCTTCCGAATAGTCTTAGCCTCTGGCTTATGGCTTCCGTATAGTCTGAGCCTCTGGCTTATGGCTTCCGTATAGTCTGAGCCTCTGGCTTATGGCTTCCGTATAGTCTGAGCCTCTGGCTTATGGCTTCTGTATAGTCTGAGCCCCTGGCTTATGGCTTCTGCATAGTCTGAGCCCCTGGCTTATGGCTTCCGTATAGTCTGAACAACTGGCTTGACTATGACTTGCCTTGACCATGACTTCCGTATATTTTGAGCCCCTGGCTTGACTATGACTTGATTTGACTATGACTTCCTTATAGTTCGAGTATTTGTCCTCGATAACATATTTCTTGCGCTTGAGTGCACGCTTGCACCCACGGTTTAACTAATAAGTAAAAGTAATCGTATTTCTTCTTACAACTAATATGTTTCAGCTTTACACTCCAAACCAGGTTAATAATTTACATGATTTCTTTGTATGTTGTGTGTTTATATGTGTACAACTAATATGTTTCAGCCTTACACTCGACACACTTACACTGGGTGGTATACCAGTGTTCTGTTATTAATTTTGTATCTGTTATTTGATTTAAAGTTGATGTCATTTATTTGCGAGTCACTGATTGGTATACCAGTGTTCTGTTATTAATTTTGTACCTGTTATTTGATTTTAAGTTGATGTTATTTATTTGCGAGTCACTGATTGGTATACCAGTGTTCTGTTATTCATTTTGTACTTGTTATTTGATTTAAAGGTGATGTTATTTATTTTTCTTTCTTTAAATGGATTAGTACATTGTTTGAGGTTTGTAAGTCCTCGAATAATTTTTATTCTGAAAGTGTCATGTGTTCAAAAAAACCGATGATGACTACGTTAACCAATCGAGATTTAAACCATGACGAAATTGAGCCAGATCCAACTCGCTTATTGAATGTGCAGGTGTTCCGAGACTCAACCAGGCTCACCCAGATCCTGCCGAGGACGTCAGGGTGTCAGGAGAGGCCGTGTTAACTGCCAGTAGTTACAAAGAGGGCAGCAGAGGCGAGCGACCATAGACACCTCGCCATTCAGCCGTGCATCTATGCTTGGAGGGTTCTTTTTTCGAACGTCATTATGATATAGTTTGACAGAATAAGATTTTGCCGCGTGCTTGACTAATCTTAGTGGATTTTCATGTTAAAACTATTTCTTGTAATTTCCTCGTTAAACAAACCTGCTTCTGGTTTTTAAGATTTGGTTATAGTTTGGGAATCGTTTACTACAGTTAAATGATGCACTTGTCTTAATTTAAATACTGAAAAAATAAATAAAGAAGTTTCAAAATACTTTCGAATGCACTACATAAAAGTGGTCATTGATCTAACAACAACGAATTAATTACAAACATCAAAATTAGCGATCAAAGCAGCCCACTAAAAATACACAATCAACATCAATCATTCCGAACGTAATCGAGTAAAAATCGAGTTAATCCTTGATCTTGGTATCAAAAACGGTCGATCAAGTCACCTGTGAAATGTTCAGAGCGCCGTTAATAATACGACATGTCTACTCAAACGATATTCATATTGTAACAATATTATCTTATCTATACTAATATTATATAGCTGAAGAGTTTGTTTGCTTGAACGCGGTAAACTTAAGAAATCCTAGACCTATTTGAAAGATTTTTTACGTGTTAGATAGGTTCCCTTTACGGAGGAAGGCTATAGGCTTTTTATCCGGGTGCGCAGAGTGTTCTCACGGGATATAGGTAAAACCCCTAGCAGAAGCTGGTACTAATTCTCATTCAGGATATAAAAGCAGGTATATGAAAGTAGTAGTAGTACCTAGTAGTAAAAAAAAGTAAAGAAAAGCATGTAAATCCGAGGTATAAAACACCTATACACATATATATATATATATGTATATATATATCGGTTAGCCCCAGAAAACGTATCGTACTGGGAAACGAACATAGGACCGTCAGTCAGTTTGGCAAGCAGCATGGTGACCAATGCGCCAAAGGGTAAATCTCAAGTAAATCCCAATCAACTGATCTGTTATAAGTAGATTCCTCGTATAGCGTTAGGAAATGATGTACGTGTGTGTGTGTGTACCTATATCTTAAGTTATGTGGGCAATGTAATGTGTATTATTTAGTGATACGAGAATCCGGTGCAAGCATGCGAATTAATGCGTAACTGATTGTAAATACATTTATAGGTGTATTCATATTGAATGATAGGCGAGCGTAAAGTCAAATCATCCTAATATTATAAGCATCGAACTAAATGATATGTGTAATACTGGATTTTGCCAGCGATTTTACCCGCGTGTCGAGGGTAAGCAGTTCCCTGAGAAAATGTAGTGTATTTGGCACCTCTTTTTTTCAAATAGGTTCAATAGTCCCTGAGATGTGTGCGTTCATGCGGATGCTTGACTAACCTTTAATTCATATTCTATTCTTTCTTCCTATCGAGCAGTTCAAAGACCCTTCTCCAAAAATCAAAGCTACTACTATTCGGGCCATAAAATAAAAATAAAATTTAGGCAATTATTCTCCCGAACGCAAAGTTACACGGACTGAATGGTCAATAAAAAGTCCAATTATCGGGCCCACGGAGATCGCAACTTGTTGCGGCGTGAGAGCCAATTTTGAAATCAGATAGACTGTGTTAAGGCCATGGCTTTGTATGAAAATTATCAAAATATTATTTAAAAAGCTGAAGACCTTATTTATTTAATTATAATTAATTTGAAGACGCTAATGTCAGGAACCAATGTTATAATGTATAGTCTTTTTACACAGGTGCGATTTGAGGCTCTCGTGGCGCGCATTTGGTAATCTCGCTCCAATTTCGCTTTGTTTCTCAAATTATATTTTGATAAGTAATAATTTAAGTATCAAAAGTATTTGAATAATATTAGTATATCCCGTCACTAATAATTAAGTAGTCGGGATAAAAAATACGAGAATGGCCAAATAATGCTACGTTACAAGAAAATTGGGATACTTGATAGCAACAATTTTTCTGCCATATTTTTTTGAACTCCAACCTTCCCCTTAATTGACGAAATATTTGCATTCAGTTTGGATCGGCAAACGAGCCTCGATCGCCGTAGCATTTTCACTATATCGTTGCTTTTCTGAACTAAAAATATCTATCAATACATCCAATAGACTAGACGGATCGTTAGCATGCCATTGATCTGACCCACATAGTGTTATATATGTGGTAGCGTCAGAAGGAGCCTCGCGGCGTTTCTGGCTGTCACCTTCCATCGTTTGCGTTGCAACTACCGGAATCCAGAAATAAAGGCACGCTTGTATAGTCCAATGTTCCATTGTTTGGTTTCCTCACTATTTTACTCACAATTGCACACAATCAGTAAGATGGAATCAGATTTCGAGCCAATAGGTTAGTATGTGCACAATTCAGTTGGCACCTGTCACCAGAATGACTGCTGCCATCACTCGTCGTGACACTTACTACTCTATTCGGGGTTACCCGCTCATAATTTTAATGTTATAAACGCGCCGACATATACATGTTTCTTCCTGCGTCCGAATGAAAAGTAGGCTGTATGTTATTTTGATGGGTAATTATTACTACCAAGTTTCATCGAAACATATTTGATAGTCTTTCAAGAAAGAGTAACAAAAATCTATAAATGAAATCTTTCAGGATTAGATACTACATAGGCATGATATTCTACTAGAGTATGGCATTGGATGCACATAAATGTTTCTTATGGTCCACTCGCCTACTGGTCTAGCAAACAGTAACAAATTGTGTGCGAATATTTCTAAAATGTCCGTAAAATTGCAGCCTTTGTTCCAAGAATTAATGCTAGCTGTAGACTTGCCTTGATGCCATAATATTAACAAAGTATAAAGGTGCATGCCACAAAGCAAAGATGCCGTAAGGAAGGTAGGCCTTGTAGGTCCGCTAGGCGTAATCAGTTACTAGACTAACGAGGCATTCAGGTTCTTCGTCAAAGTCAAATATAGGTCTTAATTGGTGATTTTATTTTGAAAATAATGGGCGGGTTCCATAGAAGGCGTGTAAGGGCAGAGCCAGAAAACACCCGCATTTTGGTTCCTTTTTTAGGAGATTTTCTGTTTTGACATCACCCCAAGTAATATTGTTCTCCATGATCTATCTAATGATGACTAAACCGCGTAGCTACCTTGTATTACCAGCAATCTTTTTATGTATCGTGGTTACTCCACAAATCAGCGTGGTTATTAATTCCATAGTTATTAGCTGGCTAATCAAAATGTGCCGTCGAACGATGTAAACGTACCTCTAATGTACTGGTATCATTAGTACTATTTGTTGAATAGTCGCACAAATTATGGTATCGTGTTCTCATTATAGTAATTGATATAGCCAGGGCTTTTGCGCGCTATAATTATTCGTGCAAGCTACGTAAATACAGTGCTTTATAAAGTTTGTTTTAATGAATTGAGTATTTTATTTATGTAAAAAATTGTCAATTTTTAAAACACATAGGCCAAATATTTTCCATGATAGTTTTCCGTAATATTAACTTCCTAATATGAGTATCGGTAAAGAAACTTCACTTTCCATATTTTCCGAAGAAAAGTGCTAAAAAATTATATTAGCCGGTTTTAGCTTTCATGAAATGGGTTAAATTAAATTATCACTTACCCTAAAAAGTACTAGGAGCCCATAAGACGTTAGAAGCACACACGGCATCCATCAACAGACCTTTTTCCAAGATGGCGGCTTCTGTACACAAATAAGCCCAACTTCCCGAAACCGCACGAAACTTGATAGCAACGCACGTAGATAGATTGATTGTACGTATGTCAGTTTGTTTAATATTAAGTTTCCAAAATACTCTGAAGGATTACGGAGTCACTAATGTGGTATTTATGTCGTGTAGTGTGAAAAGAAATTTGAGTATTTCTAGAAGAGCCGGAATGAACTGATGCTGCCATTTTTGTTTATCTTTGTTGCCATGGTAACGGCATTCAGCTGTTAATGTAAGGCGTTTGTTGCAGTGATAGCGAAAAATATGCATTTGTTATGAAGAAAATATTTGAATGACTGATTAGATTTACTATATTGGCGGAACTTCAGTGGATTATAGGCTGGACATTTTAATATATTTCTTTTACAAAGTCCATAGTTTAGAAAAGCGCAATGCTATTCTGGTCTTTCTATTGTGCCTTACTTTTTGCCTGTCGCCGGCAGTGAGACCAGAACCTTATAGTAATAAATGTAAGCAAAACAAAATACTACGATATTTATTTTGTTTATTATGATTTGTGATACGTAAACAATAAATGTTTGTTTATCATTTGCGAAAAAGAATACGAGTCGAAATGTATTTAATAATGTTACATATTTATTATACAATATCTATTCAATTTAGATAGATTTACTTAATTTACTTACTTACTTATTTACTTTAATTTAAGTAGATGGTAAACAAAACATATTATTAGTCTTTTAACTTAACCTAAAAACCTATAAATTGCATTACGTTAAAATTATGTTTTCGACCGAGTAGGTACTTGTACACTAGGTACTTGCATTTCAAAATTAAAATACATATTATCTACATAGTAAGTGGTCCTCTAAATATTTTATTTATTTTTTAGTTGACTCACACTACAAAAATCCGAATAAAACCCAACTTATCTATCATACAATCATAAAAAAATAATTCGACTTTTTATAGACATTATAGATGTCTATAAAAAGTCGAATTATTTTATCATGAAACTTATTTACTGTGCCTATAAACTTTGTATCAAGAAAACAAAGAATATATGAAAGACCTTGGAAGTTGAAAAACTAAAGAAAACTTGTGTAGAACAGCGCCCATAAATCAATCATTCGTGTCTACAGGAAAGTTTTCATAAGAAAATAATATATTCGTTCATTTTGTACGTTTTTTGTTTCATACTAGATTTTGCCCGTGACTTTGTTCCGACTAAACTTCATCTCAAGATAAAAAACGGCTTGTAGCTTGCAGTGTTCCCCGATAAATACGCTATCTTATTCTGAAATAATTTTCAAATGGACTCTACCTATAGTAACAAAAATAAGCGTATTCAAGCAAACAAACAAACTCTTCAGCTTTGTAAAATTAGTAAAGGCACAGAACTCGGCATTTATCTATCATAGTATTCTTACATAATCCTCCTTTTGATGTACTCCAACTTATATTTTGTACAAATATTTCATTAAAACCTCTGCGAGTAATAATTTATATTTGCTAAAATTCGTGAAAGCCAACACTTTAAAATCTATTAAAACAAATTCAATCACTACAAACGCGTTAATTGTCACCGCAAAATATTCATGTTTCCACTACATGGTGACAATTGTGCTATTTCAAAAGACGCACACATGCACAGGTTAATAACACATGCACGTCACACGCACATAGATAAATAGACACATGATCAGTCAACATTGGAATTTGTATGCAGTACATGTTTGGCGTGGATTATTTTATTTGTTGGGGCACTGGATATGAAATGTAGTCTTTGATTTTTAATATACGACAAAGATCAGAAACTCACTGATAAGAAAGACGGTTGAATTACATTGATATCCATAAAAAATTATCTTAATCAAAAGGCAATTCTTTCAGTGTATAATCTTGGTAAGAAAACACTCTTTCCCACAGGCACAAACACACACAGTATTAAAACTTATTTCAGTATACTAGATAATCATCAATTCTTCATCAATTTTTCATTTAGTATGACCAGCTCAGAACCATTATCAGCAGCCGTATTAAAGAACTTATTTCCATAAATAAGAAAAATGCATCTATTTTCCAAGCTTGTCACCATTGAATCCTTAATTTATCTTATCCAGTAGCAACATTTCCTTGCCACCCACACAGCCGTGTAACCAGACTTTTGACATCTAACCTATCGCTTCATAATTGTGCACGCTCGCGATAATGACGTCACTAGCAATTTAAACCACTAATAAATCATTGACATAAAGGAACATCTGTTATTAACGAGCGCATGATTTCGACGTTTTATCAAATAATTTGTGGATATCCCAGTTTGACAGGTTTGATTTCATTACGATATTGCCATTTAATTTTGCTGTACCCTGATTAAATTCGTCGAGGGCATGGAGAAACAAATGACTACCGAAGGTGCCATAACGCGCTGCGGGTTGTTCGAAAGAGATACCGCTGCCCTGGTACATAAAAGGTCCATGACGGAACACGACGGTTTTTAGTCAGTAAGAGTCTGACACTCCCTCTCCGCTGCTAACCCACAGCGGAAGGGGTCATTTGAGGATTTTTGACGTCGTTAAAAAAAAAAAAAAAAAGGTGCCATAACGCAGCTGAGGGTTGTTCGAAAGAGTTATTGCGGCCCTGTTATGTAAAAGGCTTACGAAGGAACAAGATGAGTCGGTAAGAGACTGACACTCCCTCATGCTGAAAACCCACAGCGAGAGGAGTCATTTATAGATTTTCCATTACAAAAAGTTGCCATAACGCAAAATCTCCTAAGAAAAAAGCGCGCCAAAATGCGGGTGTGTGGGAGACGAAAGACATTACTGTCTTCTCCCTTACATGCCTTATTTGAACCCGATTTTTCCAAAAATAATACCAAAAATAGTTGACAGGTATCCCAAAGAATCCGAACGCATCATTAGTTCATACGTAAATGATAGTTTTAATCATGCCCACCGCAGGTATTCGACCTACAAGTAGGCGCCTGACCTACCTGCACTATAATACCTCTGCTCATCGTTCCTTACTCCGTGGTCGAGGGGGATAAGTAGATTGAATTTGGTGTGCATGAGAGAAATTGCTGTAAACTCTATGCCTATAGTAAAACTATTCGTGATGATTTGTTTAGTGATCCCGGTAGGGATTTTAGTTTCAAATTGATAAACTCAGGCTTATCTATAAAAGGGTTCATTGTTATTCAGTTTTGATAAACTTTATGATTATCTGAGCTAGGGTTGGGTAATCTCAGGAAGTATGAAACCGATTCCAAGAATTTCTCCCCAAATAGAATCCCTGAAGGCAATGTTATGTTTCGGACAAAATTATTCCGAATGTAAACGCGAAAGCGCCCTTCTTTTGTCTTTTTATGTAGTAAGAAAAACAATGGCCTTGATTTCTTTTGGTATATAGTCGACATTTTTATCCTACGCAATCTTATAAAAGTGACCACGCCAAAAAACCGTTACTCCTAACTACTAAAACCTTGTCTCAAAACTAACTGGTTTTAGTGCTAGATTTAAACCATCATTTTGAAGAATATTTTAGTTCATATCTAGCGTTAATACCAGTACTTTTTAAAACCACGGTTTATAATAAGGTCACCAATCTGTCACGGTAATTCTTCCTCACATACACAAACATGTTTTCACCGCACAATTTACCATCTTCACCATATCTTGGACCGTTCTTAATCCTTAACCCAAAACATAGGTTTGGAACATAAATATACCACTCGCCTACGGAGCCCAGCCATGGAAAACAAAATGACGAGCGGAGATGCCATAATAGAAAATCTCCTAAGAAATTTCAGTGGGACCTATACTTATTTTGATTACTTATCAGCCCTTCGATCCCAGGCATCCGATGCGATGTCAGGCAAGTACCAATACAACTTTTCTAAGTTTGTATGTACTTTTTTAGTATATCTTAGACACCATGGACTGTGTTTCGGATGGCACGTTAAACTGTAGGTCCCGGCTGTCATTGAACATCCTTGGCAGTCGTTACGGGTAGTCAGAAGCCAGTAAGACTGACACCAGTCTATCCAAGGGGTATCGGGTTGCCCGGGTATCTGGGTTGAGGAGGTCAGATAGGCAGTCGCTTCTTGTAAAGCACTGGTACTCAGCTGAATCCGGTTAGACTGGAAGCCGACCCCAACATGATTGGGAAAAAAGGCTCGGAGGATGATCAGCCCTACGATCATAACTCATCTTTAGGTTGGTAAGTACCCTGATTTGGCCACCGGTACCTATGTCGATACAAAACATCACAAGGGATTCCTAAATTTTTTGTAACAGATCAAGTAAACATATTATGCAAAGATGCCATAACAGAAAATCGTCTAAGAAAGTAGTGCGCCAAAATACGGGTGTTTGGAGGAACATTACTGTGTCCGTCCTTATACGCCTTTTTTGGAACTCACCTATTTTTGTAATTTAGACAGTTGTCTCAAAGACCGCGAACACCTCTTTAGTTCACTCGTAGCTTATCGTTTGCGTCACGCGTTTGACCTAGATGAAGGCGCCTGACCTACCTGCCTCATGTCATCTCCACTCATTTTTCCTTACTCCATGGACCCAGGTTAATTCAATGGTACCCAAGGGGAGTAACTAACACTGTTGGCTTAGAGAATGTAAATATGTAAATATTTTAGCTCAAACTGAGGTGGTGTTGCCGAAATTATAGGAGTTTTGTTTGAGTATTGGTTACTGAATGATGTTGCACTTTGGGTGTTTAATTTGAAATGTGGACATGTACTACAATGGTATGCTTCTTACGAATGTGAAATAATAATGATAAAAAAAACCTTTGTTATTGATAGGTACATTGCGGATTTACAGTTAAGATACTCTGGTGGATCCCGTCCCCTTTGGGTGGATCCCTTATGGATCCCTAAAAATTTTAGACTTATTATGATGGAATAAAGAGGAAATTAAAGTTTGAAGTGTTATTATGACTCCATTTTACCTATAATACTAAACAGTCACCATAAAGTAGACGCTCATCAATAAAATCTAAAAATTACCACGGGTAGCATTAAATATTAGAGTACCTTGGCACTGTTCTCAGAAACTAGCAAATTGAAAAACAACAGTTACTCACAGGTTTTTAAAATAATTCTCACCTCTCAATACACAAGAGGCTATATTTAGTACCTACCACTCACAGACAGAAACGACATAATGTACCTACACTCGTAGGTACACTTAGCAACAAAATCTTTCCCCCGATCCATACGATATTTCGGTCCCTCGTCTAGACAAGACGGACAAGTGACATTTTGACGTAACGTCACATCACAGATTGTTTTCCCCGATAGAACTTCTGTCAAGGATAAGTAGTATTGTTCGAGATTATATATATTTTTAGGATTATATGGACGACATGTTAGGGGATTGCTGTCTGACTGTCGTGGTTGTGTTTTGTTTTTTTTTTTTGTTGATTGAAATTGGTAGCTGTGTTCTGTGTAGGTATTTGGTGAGTGATATTGACAGATACTGGTATAGAAAAATCAGGGATAGTTACGATTCTTGGGTCGTGGGAGTAGATTTTATTAAGAAGAAATATTAATAACGTGGGTGTCACAATATGATTTCGTTTACAAGTTTACCTTAGATCTTCATCTTGTTTTCCAGTTTTTATTAATTTATTTAGTTCATATTTAGTGTTTTTTTAAATTTTCTTGAAAATAAATGAATATTATTTAACTGGAGATGTTCAACACATAATATCTCTGTGGTGTTTATAGTCTTTTGAAAAAATAATATGGCCATGAATAATTGCAAAAATAATTACAATTTATCGCAACTAGTTTAAAAAATGTAAAAAAAAATGTATGGAAACATACATAATAAACCATGTTCCCAAAAATCACCGAAAGAATTTCCACGAAATGGAGCTATCTTAAAAGCAAACCCATTTTACACTGAATAAAAAATAAACTGGCCATTCAGAGATTTTTCTCACAAAGACATCTTAAGAAACCTTGGCACAATGCTAAGTTATGAAATTCCTCTATTTAAAGCTAACGTTTCTATTATTTATCGTGGGCCGTTATCTTTTGAATTAACTCGGGGACCCATTTTCTTTGGCCCGAAGTGGACTTTATCAGCACCGAATTTAAGTAAATTTGTTATTTCATGAGAAATTGCTTCTTTGATTTCGTAAAGTTTGTTTATGGTTTTCAAGTTCAGTGTTTGAATGGTTTTTAAAGCTTGAAATAGCAGGTAAATAATATAGGAAATAATACCTATACAATATTATACTGAATTATTTTTGACTTATTACCAAACATTGTGCAATCTTCCAATTATATGCCTCTTGTAATCTTAAATGAAAACACCATAGTTTGGTGTCTTGCCACGATCTACCAGTCCACTGGTTGGTAACTCCTGATTTCAATTAAAAAACTGCTGATGTGTATTAATCATATAAATATTTGATAAAAGGTAGCTTTCATCCATAAAAAACTTTTCCCCTCAGGCTAAATGAGGTCCTACAGCTAGCACAGAGTATGCCTTACGACAATGACAAATACATATTAGACATATAGACACACTGATCTAATTTCAACTCAAGACTTACAATAGACACTACGTAGTTCTGATACACGGACTATAATTTATAACCTAATTTAATATAACATACTACATTATCAGCATTGTATTGTTAACTATGTATGTTTAGCCTTGTAGGCTGAATATATACATAAGTATGTTGATCTTACTATAATGTTCATGTCTATTTTGGGTTATTAATTTTGATAACGGAAAATTGCGATGTTTCTTTCTAAAAAAAAGTAAATGTAACCACGTACATATTTGATATTTAAAGTACCGGATCAAAGGTAGTATCCAATATAAAAGCTTATTGGTACTTTGGTAACGTACAATTTGAATAATATTATTTGATCATTTTATAAAATTAGTTAGGATTTTCAAATGGTCATGTTTATAGAATTAGTACACTTCTATTTTAATGGCATCAAGCCTGACACTGATTAGTTTTAGGTAACACCAATATTCGTTTAATTTGTGTTTTATTTGATTGCTTACTAAATATCTGTATGAACTTCAATCATTTATTATCTTTATTAACCATTCATTAACTATTCATAATTTGTTTTGTTTTATCCATAAATTAAGGGATATAAAAACGTGTGGTACTGGATTTTGAGGTTTGGTTTTTAATTAGGCTCAATAATTTAAAAAAAAATCTTGAAATATCATTAAGTCTATTGGTACAATGCCACAACATGTTATTAAATCCAGTAAGATTATTTTTTGTTGAAAAATAAACTAGTATTATATGAAAAAAAAACTAATTTAGAAAAAAAAAGGCTGATGAAACTTCCAAAGAAAATTGTGCTATAATCAATGTGATTTTAATCTATACTTACTTAAGGCATTAAAAATACGTCTTTCCCCAAAATGGCTATTTAAAACAATCGCTGTGAACCCTCGTCGTAGCCAATGGATGACCTCGTTTTAACACGCTAAATTGAACCCTATTGCTTTCGATTTAAGGAAGTTTATCGATAAGTGATTAAGTTTTTAATTGGACGCAAGAGTGATGTTTTAGGGGATATGGTTTAAGATACATCGATTTTCAATTCTGTTAGGGGAGATCTGGCTCTTTAATTTATAATTAGTTGCTCTTGGGTTCGGTCTAGTAACTGGGAAAATGTTTCTTTAATTTTAAGTATGGGCTAAGTTTCAACGAAATGCTTTCCTTTTTCAGTTACATTTTCCATACAGTTTACCTTATTCAAAAAGGTAGTTTAAATATTTATAGAAAATGTCTTACCTCCTGCGGAAAGCAGCCATTTTGTATAACTTGCAGGGGTAATTTCATGGAAAACCATATGTTTTAAAACATATTAACAAGTTGGCTTAGTAATATACATATACAAACATTTTCAAACTTAGATTTTCAAACAAAGACAAAAACAGAAAGATCATTTGGAACAACACGCATTTCTACAAAAATTAGAAAACTGAAGTACCTATTTGCTTTCACGTGATAATTTCGCCAACTACTGCACTGCAACTTGTTTGATAGTTTTCATTGATAAATGGGCTATTTAACACAATATTTTTCTACTTTGATTAACGAATTCAAAGAAAAAATAACAGCTTCATATTTAGATTTGCCGTTTTGCCGATTGTGACGTTTATAGCACTATAAAGAATCTTAACAACACCAAACCTTCTGCCACATTCCTTTTAACACCACTAACACACACCCCAGTTATAAGAGCACCTTTCATTTGTGGAAACGGGCCAAAGCCATGGGTTTACAATGGGAACGCCCTGTATTAGTTTAAGCTTGGTCCTGGCACAGTGCTGTGGATGATCTATAGTAATTATGGATCGTATGTGTTGATGTGTATCTTGAGATATTAATGGGCTTTACGGTTGAAATATTTTTCAACTTTGGTTAACGCGATCTAACCAAAAAAACAACTTTATAGTACATAGTAACAAGATAATACAGCTTACTGACTTACTGTAAAAAATCATAATTACGTCGAACTTTCTGCTTCATTCCTTATATCACCACTAACATGCACCCTAGTTATAAGAGCACCTTTCATTTGTGGAAACGGGCCAAAGCCATGGGCTCGCAATGGGAACAGCCTGTATTAGTTTAAGCTTGGTCCTGGCACACTGCTGTGAATGATCTATAGTAATTACGTATCGTATGTGTTGATGTGTATCTTGAGATATTAATGGGCTATTTGGCCGAAATATTTTTCAACTCTGATGAACGCGTTCTAACCAAAAAACAACTTTATAGTATATAGTAGTTTTCCAAATACAAGACAATACAGCTTACTGACTTACTATAAAAAATCGTAATTAACGTCGAACCTTCAGCTACATTCCTATTAGCACCACTAAAGTGCACCCTAGTTATAAGAGCACCTTTCATTTGTGGAAACGGGCCAAAGCCATGGGCTCGCAATGGGAACAGCCTGTATTAGTTTAAGCTTGGTCCTGGCACACTGCTGTGAATGATCTATAGTAATTACGCATCGTATGTGTCTTTGTTTGTTTGTGTTGATGTGTATCTTGAGATATGTTGTGTTTGGGTTCGTGAATGGTAAGGTAATCCGGGGTATAAGCAATTGTGAAAGCAAAATTATTGTTTCAAAAGCGCTTTTGGCCCTCAAAAGCGCTTTTGAAACAATAATTTTGCTTTTAATTCGTAAGGGCTTTTCGTGTAAGTTTCCTGGTGAATATAGGTAAGCTATGTTACTGATCATAATCATGAAATATCATAAATTGCTAGTGCTTTAAGCAGTATATTACAACAGGATTTTACGAAATTAAAGGGATATAATAGTCACAGTACCAAAGAGATGCGTGCAGACAAAGTCGCGGGCCAAGCACTTATTCTCATACAGCTCAATTAATTACTCCTTCCACAAAACTTCCCCACATTAATCCAACACTCTGAAGTCTTCCATAAATTCTTGTAAACAGCAACTTGTATTCAGAAGGGAATACTGTAATTACCAACTAATCAATTCCGGCCCAGCCTAGGTAAACATGCCTATGCTAATACGTTACCTATACGGGTAATAAGATAGCTCGGATTAAATTGGTCTTCGTATGTGAATGGAAAAGGTTTTATACCAAAAATAGTTAAAGTTAAGGTCTGAGCATATTATTGTATTGTCGTATATGGGCAAAATAATAAAATCATATGGTACAAACGCTGTCGTGTGAAACCGCGCGACAGGTATCTTATCGCTCGGAATTTGTAGCGTGTAAAAAACCGAGCGTAAGATCCGCTAGTGTGAAAACTGAATTACTTTGAGCATTGTCGTTGCCAGCGATAAAAACTATACATAGATCTCAAAATCTACGTATTTAAGTTCTTTAGTCTTTCATGATACATGTTCAAAATATATTTTCAAACACACATTTTACCTACAACACATTAACATGTCCATCAGAAGCCCACAAATGGTATCACAAATCAGCGACACGCCGCAGTGTAAACGAGGCTTTATTCATGACGTCATCCAGTAACTCAACTATCAACTATATAAGGTGTCGAGTATCAGGCTCGCAAGCCGACCCTTATTCGCAATTAAGTGAGCCAAATTGGCCATACTACCCGTTCTAAAAGTGACAAAGAGTACTATAATTATTTATAGTAAATGCGATGCCGTTTTATGTGAATGACTGTATGTTTGAAAATTGTTTAATTTTGTACTATAATTTAGACGTAAAGAAGATTTGTGTAACGTTCTAGACTTGTACTGCCATGCAAAAATCAACGTTATTACGTTGGCAGTAGAGTGGGTATCTTATTAATGAGCCGTACAGTTGATTGTCAATTTATCAATTGCTATTGTTCAAAAGAGTATGATGATTTACAATATAGTTAACTTGATGGGCACGCTTTACAAGTGTAGGTATGTTAAAGGCAGTTTTTTAAAGAAACGTGACTATATGGTGTCTCCTTTACAGACCAAAAAGAAAAAAAAAAGTGGCCATATCGATCTCAATTGATCAGTTGTGGTTACATACCATTTCAAACTACAAACTCCTTTCTTCAACTTTTCCATCCAACCCATTCTCTTCCACAATAACCCACTTCATCAGGATATCACTTATCCCGAACAGCATCATTAACGCTTGAGAAACACACTAATTACAAACAATTGTGTTCGCTCCCCATGCCGTGAGCAAAACGTTTCCAAAGCAAAACCGCTCGTAATTCGCTCTAAACCCGTTTAGCAGGATTTCGGTGGAACATCCTAAATTGAAATCTGCTATGCACTTATCAGACTGCTGTTTGGATAATCTGGTATATTTAGAACTCCTTTATAGTGTTCTGTGTTATAAATTAGCTCTATTACAGGATTTTGGCTGTGACATAAGTTTTGTAACTGCTAATGTGTGTGTGTGTGTGTGCTTGAACATACGGTAAATGATTATACTGATTAAGATGACGATTTTGTAAAGGCATGGGACAGTTTCAGGCTATATTAAGTTAGGGAGTGTGAGGGGATTCCTTTGGAAACTGGTATAACTGTGGGAGCTGTTAGTAGACTATAAATACTTGGGTCATTCGTTTAATAACAACTTTCCTTATAACTGTGTTTTATAACTTCAATTCATAATTTACGACTTAATTTATTCCTTTCAAGACTTCACACTCGTTATAATTATGAATCTGGCAATTAGCCAATTTTTGCACTCGATCAAAGCTTCCTAGTACTCAAACTGTGACAGAACAATTATTTTCAGACAGAAGTATACAAATAAATTGTCAGGATTTCAGATTGTTATCCTAAATTGAATCCGAGTTATCAGCTGGAATGTTGAGCTTATAATAAATTTCGTTGGCGTTTAAATCACACCAGATTTCGGAAGCATCAGGACGTTTTGGTGCAATTCATTAAATGGACCAATGTGTCTGTATGTGCTTGATATATGGCCAAAGGACTGTGTGGTGTGTGGTCGTTTTGAAAGAAAATAGCGGAATAAACTATGCAAATTATGTAGCAAGAATAAAAAGTATTGCACCTGAACTATATTATTCGTATTGCAAAATAATAAAAAAAACATGTTATAATGTCATCCATGTAGTAGTAGTAGTCTGTCCCTATAATAGAATAATTAATTGGGATTATGTTTAAATAATGTGTCCTCTTCACTTCTATGTTCAAAATCTACATTTAAAATAGGCATTGAAATGATCAACCCATATCGATTTCTTGTCAAAATGTCGTCTAAATAAGCAAATTCACAAACTATGTGGTTTAGATCCTTCGTAAATAATACCTGAGACTATTATTCCTCTAAATGAGCAAAACTTCAAAGCAATATTAGACGGCATATTGCCTTTGGCTGCCAAATGGAGATGAAGCGTCTTAGTGTTTAAGAACATAGGCATATCAAAGCTGATGAAAACCGTGTCTTGTATCGATTATTTGATTAATTGGTAAAACGTCGAATAAATTTTTTTTGCTAGTTTTGTCAACAGCCTTAACTTTTAATTAGTTTTGTCTCTTTTTATTGCTATCATAATTATCTTCATCTTTGATCCATTCGTTCTTAATGTGTGCCGATTGCCGTCAAAGTAATTGCGGCGTAATTTTTACAATATGTGCTATAGAAAGTTTTTCGGTATTAAGTTCTGTTAATGTCAATTTGGACCTTAGAAAAGTAAGTATTCTACACTTACTCCGATAAAATCAAAACGAGATAGCAATCTAGTTTCTTTCTTACATCCTCAAAAGCAGAACTAACCAAAAGGAGACGATGTCTTCAAATAAACGAATACCTCAAAAACAAACACTTCCTCACTTCAGACACTCAATTCAGTGTCACAAATAGAGACAAAACAAATGAATCAAACGTCAACACATCAGCCTAGGACAATAAACTCTTAACTTGTACCAACAATCATGTAGTGATTTGTAGCTGGAAACGCACCGTGATCGCTTGATTCACTCGGCCCTGTTAATTATTAAAAGCAATTACTGAAACGTACTTTGTTTTATTTTGCCATTGTTTATTGTTCGTACAAATAGAAGTTTGTAGTTGTTTGGTAGTGACGTTTGATTTGAGTGGTTGGTTAACAAGTTATACAGATTGGTTTGAAGTGGCGTAAATTCTGGATTGAATTTTTTGCTTCTGTTTTACATATCTGCGTAATAGAAGTTTTTGAATTACAGTGAACTGCCCAGAGCCCTTAAAATTATAGGAGTTATTACGATACCCCAACTCCTTAAAATAATCCCTACTAATATTATAAATGCGAAAGTAACTCTGTCTGTCTGTTTGTTACGCTTTCACGTCTAAGCCACTGAACTGATTTTAATAAAATCTGGTACAGAGATAGAGTTGACCTTGAGAAAGAACATAGGAGAGTTTTTAGCCCGGACTTTTGCAGAATTCTCTTGGAAACGCGGTATAACCGAACCTTACGCGGGCGAAGCCGCGGGTGTAAGCTAGTAAGAGTATAAAAGTTTGGGGTTTTTGGAAGTAAAAATAATAAGGATAAAGTAGTGTATTAATGATTTTCTCGTTTGAATTCCATCTTTGATTCATTTCAGACGAATACTTACTGTGATGTTAAAGCACTTATTTTTTGTTGAATCAGATGATGAAGGCACTACTTTAAAATTGCACTCATTGAACGTGTAAATAAAATTTTCATTATTTTATGTTTTTAAATTAATGTGAATGGATGACCTTTTAAAACCCGCACCGGATTATAGCATTCATGTTTAATCCTCGACAAAGTGAGTCTATGTTTTTTAAATTTTTTGTTATAACTGTTGGGTATCGCGTTGTCACAATAAATATATTAGAACGTGCTTAAATGATGCCGAAGAGACCTTTTTCTATAAACAATGTATTGTAAATTCATGTTAGGATAATTCAAGCTATGTTTATATTATGATCTACTATAATTTATATTATATTACCCAAATATTACACAACTATCTTATTTGCATTCACCAAGTAGGAGTAAGCTAATATAAAGCCTGAAAGTTCGAAATGTTCAGACGAAGCATATCTTAGATATGTAGACATAATAATTTTCGCGCTAAAGCAATTCTAAATCACACATGTAATTTCAAATCCCTAATCATCAAATTCATACCTTGTTATCTTACAAAGCAGAGCCTAAGCAATCTTACCATTAAACTTGACTATTCAAAGTCAAAATACAGACACATCAGTTTAAAATCAAATATGAGCTGAACCAAAATTCAAATAAGGTACAGAAATACTGCGTAGACTGTTGGAACTGTGGGATTGTTCGTAAGAGTTACCGGGGCCCTGGTACGGTAGACTGTACATCAGTGGTAACTGTCATGCACCTTAACTCAATAGTAAGAAGTACGATTTTCCTATAAAAATTTTACCACTGACCTGAAGTTGACTGTACATAAAGGGTTTCAGAAGGAACATGGTGGGTTTTTGTCAGTACTAGTGACCCGCCCTCGCTTCGTACTGGAACAGGGTTATATTATAGCTGATATTATTACTGTTCTACTACTATATTATGCATGTATTGTACACATAAACCTTCCTCTTGAAACATTCTATTTGATAAAAAAAACCGCATGAAAATAGGTTGCGTAGTTTTGAAGATTTAAGCGTACAAAGAGACATGGGGATATAGGGACAGAAAAAGCGATTTGTTTTATAC
The DNA here is from genome assembly GCA_033682625.1 of Helicoverpa zea x Helicoverpa armigera. Taxonomy (NCBI): domain Eukaryota; kingdom Metazoa; phylum Arthropoda; class Insecta; order Lepidoptera; family Noctuidae; genus Helicoverpa; species Helicoverpa zea x Helicoverpa armigera. The sequence goes on from JAWIIS010000024.1 coordinate 12,130,077, forward strand.
TATGTAGTGAAGAGTCTGACAGTCTTGCAGCCGGGAGAATCATCGGATGATTTTTCCACATCAAAAAGTATGCAAGCTACATAGTGATACATTCCCTTAGTAATGTAGATTAGTTCAGCAGAAAGAATAATGTAAGCCAGCAATGTATGACTCGGATGAAAATTTAAACGTTCAAATGTTTTTTAAGTGGGTGATGAATTTTAAAGCATCTGGGAGCTCGTTTTTGAATGCTGGTAGGACCGAAGAGTTGGTAGGTTTTAGCGTACTTTGTCCTATTTTACGATACCTGAGTTTCTGAATTTGAAGTTAGAAATAACTCGCACGGCCTATTCTCAAATTGATTCAAATTTAACCTATTACATGGTGTAAGCTTAAATTCACGTGAAGCACAAGACTTGTTTCATATCTTAGATAGGTACTTTTAGCTGGTTTTGTTTTGTGTACTAAAAGTTTCATAGTTAATTATGATCTTTCGATATACTAACCTCATGTTGGATTGGTAATTTCAATATTTTTTGCATATATACGTTAATAGAACATCTTCCAAAGATATTACCTACATATTATCTTGATAATGGTATTTTAGGCCAAATACTTGAATGAGCGAAGGTTGATTGCGTAACAATCAAACAAAAGACGTTCTGTCATATATTTGGGAAGAACGTGCATAAATAGAAGCGATTAGATGCCGCCATATTGGCGCCCTGTTTGTGGTCGATAATATTGCTTGTTAAGTAGGTACAATTTATATTTAGGTACTATTGTATTTGCCATATTTTATAACATATCATCACATTTGTGGCAGAATTACAGTGCACGTAGGTGCATAGGTATATATTATTATGTAATTTTATAATTTGTTGAACGGTTGAACAACTGAGAAAATATATGTATAGGCCACTTTTTCATCCAGTTACGGGAAGTAGTTCCCTCGGGACGTGGGTGGAAATACAAAGAACAGTTAGTTAGTACTATAAAGTATGTTTGCAAATAATTGTGTGTGTTCATTCATGAAATTTAAACCACAAAGGAATGTAATTTCAAATGGATTAATGTGCTTTATTTTGCACTGCGGCTGAGGGTTATAATAAATGGATTGCTTTGGAAACTTTACCACTAGGGGCTGCTAAAACGAAATCTAAAAAGGCCTCATTAGGTATCGTTAGTCATATATCAAAATCATATTAAAGATGCAAATCTTTGGATGTGTGCATTTGTGTTACTCCTTAAAACAGACACAAAGACAAATTTTGGCCAAAACTTTTACAGTAATGCGTTTGGCTTATTGAGAATAGGTAACATTTATATGCGTTCGGAAGCTACCTATGTAAGTAGTATAATCGGGACGCGGAGAAAACCACAAGTAACAACTAGGAAGTAGTATCAGTTAATGTAGCTCTACGATAAAATCTCTTTCGGTTCAATCTCAAACATAAGTTTTCCAAACTTTGTGTGTGCCGTGCCTTGTACACCAAGTCCATTTAGGACTTTGTATCAAATATTGCATCAAACATCAGCTGCATAGTGGATGACCTTTATAACGCTACTGACAATGCTGTATGCGTAGCGAAATATTGGGCTCCAAAATTTAAGTTGCCATCGACTCGCCAAGAAGAAGATCAAACATTTACTAGGCAAATTACTCAACTCAAGATGGACCACAAAACCTGAGCTAATACAGAGAAAATTACTTAGGATACAATAATATATTACATATTGTACTTTTCTGCTGACTATCTGTGGTTTAAGTCCGACCCCTTGGCCGGCTAAAGTGGAAGTTAGCACAAAGTTGCACGAGTATAGAGCCTAAACAATAGATCTTAGTTAGCATTTCTAGATTAATATTTTAAGCCTGGATAATCTAGGACTGACTTTAGCCTGACTTTTGAACTGAAACTAAATTATATCACACGGGTTATGAACTTGAATACGCTTTAGTTAAAGTAATTTTTAGTTTTGAAGTTTTAGGGTTGTTTTCTACTTACTGCAGTAGAAAAAATAGATTTTTTGTCAATATGTATACCTGTAGTACCTACTGTATGTTCTGAAGATAATTTTTATCGGAATAATTTCCTACATTATTGATTGTAATTACAAAAGCAGGAAGTAACGGCAATGGCATTATAAAACATGTTTATATTTTATTTATTTACAAAGGAAAGCACCATTAAAACGCATAATGAAGGAGTAGCAAAAACGTATATATAAACGTAAGTATAAAATTAATACAATGAATTTTAAAGTGTGCACTAGCCTTAATTGGAATCACGTAGCCTGATTCTTCGTATTTTCACAGTCCGTTTAGTTAAACCTTTTATAGCGAATGCTGTATAATCCTTTTGAGAATTATTCACTTTTAACCATTTATTTACAAAGTGAATAAAAATGTAACAGTAGGTCAATGTTGTATAATATTAAAACGTGTGTAAGTTCATCATCATCATCAGCCCATCCTCTTTTCCTAACTATGTTGGGGTCGGCTTCCAGTCTAATCGGATTCAGCTAAGTACCGTTTTTTTACAAGGAGCGACTGCCTATTTGTCCTCTTCATCCCGGTTACCCGAGCAACCCAATACCCCTAGGTAGAATTGGATGGGAGACTTTCTGAAGCCAGTAAGGACTTTTTTTTTTCCGACGTCAAAAATCATCAAATGAACCCTCCCGCTGTGGGTTAGCAGCGGTGAGGGAGTGTCAGACTCTTACTGACTAAAAACCGTCGTGTTCCGTCATAGGCCTTTTATGTACCAGGGCCGCGGTATCTAAGCCAGTCACTGCCAAAGATGTAAGTTCAACCAATGGAAATAGAGCAACATTTTTGCAAACAACATTTGTAATGACAGTTACAGAATATTAACATTGAATATAATTGTAGTACTAAAAATCCTCTTATTATATTTCTTCAGATAGTGGGTAGTGCTTACGTCATTAACATTATAAGCTCCACATAAAATTCTGACGCGCTTCATAGCAATTTTTCAGATTATCTGTTTAAGTCTGGAATTAAGTATTCTACTTTATATCTTTGTGAGCGGAATTTTATATTTTTATGAACGCAATGACGTCAATGTTACATTTTTGATATTCTAGTATTGAAAATGTGGACCTAATTTAATGATGATAATTTTTAAGTGGTACCTATATTAATATCTATTTTTATGACAGGAGCTGAGCAATTTATGACAGGAATTATTTATCTGGAAACATGATACCTAATATTTTCACTAGTATCAAAGTCATCACACAAAATTGAGCTCTATCACACGCAAATTGAACTGTATTTTCGTTAGCAAATATCGCTTTTATTGACAAAACTAAAGCATTTAAAGGGGAATAGTTGTAATTAACCTTAGAGCCGAACAAACTAGTTGTAACATCATTGTCGATTAGTCTCTACTACGTACTAATGGCTAAGGATCAATGTTAGTTGACTTTGAAGCAACTTTTGATAGTCACCTCAATTGCTTTGTAAGTCTACACGCTGTTTGAGGTTTATCAGATATGCCAGGCTCGATATTTTGTTGTTATGTCTAATATAAGTACACATAATAAGCAATAAGAAGCCACACTGTTACAATAGGTAGGACTTGTAATAATATATTGTTTTGGTAACAGATAAATTAAAATACTGCAAAATTGTGTATTGGATTTAATATTACAAAGTGTTCATTATGAATACTCCTGTTTTCAGTTATTTTTATTTAGGAAAACTACCATTAAATATGCTTCTCTCTAAGTGTATCTTAATCACAGTGACTGATGTTGAATGAAAATATCGTGAGAAAACCTGGACTTAAAAGGCCTGAAATGACTAAACCTCTTCAGCAAACGTGGTAATTAACGCTAGTTCCTTCTTGTTTTGTAAAGAGGCCTGGGTCCTGAGAAGAAAAAGGGCTGATTACGTGGAATTTTCTGGACTTTAATAAACACTATCATGGTCCCACTTTTTGTCACGCAATCTGTCATTGAACATGACAATTTTAAACATCTCTAACTACGTTTTAAAATTCAACGCAGCTGTTGGTTGTTTTACTCAAAAACGCCAGCAAAATGATAATCAAAATTCACTTAAACTCCGAACAACAGATGCAACGGAAATCCTGGTCAAAATCCGATTTAGAACAAGTTTAAATTAAAAATTATTTTCGTTTATAATAAGAAGGGTGTCCTTTGTTTACGTTTTCTTTAAGTTTTGTTCGGTTTGTTTACTCTGAGTTCAATTTCTTAAGTCAGTTTTTGGTCGACGGTTTAGAAGGGGTAGCGTTTTTAATCTTATTTGATTTGAGTTTCAGACTATAATGTTGTAGGTATCGTATCTTCTTAGGCAGACAGAAAACGTATAAATCTTTAATATGTAATATTTTTGAAGTAAATAAAAGTTGCCAATAGGTAAACACTTCTATATTTACTTAATAACATCGCCAGAGAAGGATCAGGATACAAAAATATCCAAATCCATAAAATGCCTTGTATTCACGACTATCATCTAAGTTCCCTTAAATCCACACCTAAATGACAAATCCTTCAAACTAACTAATTCTATCAAAATAACCAATCAAACGGCTTAAAGAGGAACCTGTAATCACACGCACACACACACAACCGTATACACATACGACAATAGAACACACACGAGGAAATTCTTTCAATTTCGATTCAATTTAGATTTCTTGCCCGTACAGGGTGTCTCTTTTTAGAAATCGAGTTTCCTGCAAAGTTAGTGTCTAAGTTTTTTGTTTGTGTCTAAGTTTTTAGGTTTTGTTGGAACTTTAAAATATTAGTTTTTTTACTTAATTTTATGTCATGTGTATTATTGTGGGAGTTACCTATAGCTATATTATTTTATTTAATCAATTTTGATAATAAATCATTTTGAACATAAACATATGTACACATATTAATATAAACCTAAAAGTAATCTTATATATATTTTTGAAAGACATTTTGTTAAAGGTACAGTCGTTGACTCGTCTTAACAGCTAAAAGATGTCCACTGCAGGAAAAATCCCTCGTCCAAGAAGGTTAGGTAGCAAGGCTGGATAGAAATGACCATTCTCACGGCGCTGGTCATACGTGTTGGTAAGCGCAGTATCTTCAAATATCGTGAAGCAAAAAAGCATTAGTATCTGAAACAAAAGAACAAATGAAAAATCATTATAGTTGCCTAAAAGAGGCTTATGTTATACTGTGATAAATTATCACGTGACACGATTTTATTCAACAAAATGCTTACAAATCCGTTTTCAACAGTAAATTACAACTTAGTGAAAACAAAACGGCTTATTTAATGTTTATTATCACGCAATGCGATGTTTAAATAGTCATTAATTACATTAATAGAGTATTCTAGGTATATAAGCACTTTAGCTGAGATTTTAAATTAAATATCATAAAATTTGACCTTCGTTAGTGTGAAATTCAAGTGAGAAAACATAAAACGGCAAATGAGCAAAAATCAACTTAGGTATACCTATTCAAGTTCAGAAATATTATATGTTTTACATAAAATTATTCAATTCAGAATAACCTAATAATTAAGTATTATCCAACATAAAACATGTCTATTTCAATAACCTTCAAAAACTCGTAACTGAATGTCAATTGAATTTTAATTGAATTAATAATTAAGGAGCATCCTGTACGTCACCTGTCCTCAGAGATAAAGTTGAGTGTTTCCTACATCGAAGGTGTCGAATACTCGAACGAATGAAATGATCTAAAGACGGTATTCATCAACCTTTTGTAAAACCAAACAACGCATTCTCAACCTTAGGCTTAAAAACTTAAGGTCGGTTTTGAAGTGGCAATGTTCTGATCAATTTTCAACGCAGATCGACGAACAAAGTGTTAATTTTGAAAGCTTTAAACTAAAGCCTCCTTGAAAATTCGTTCATAAAGTTTTGTATTTGCGATCTCATTTTTGGTATAATGATGTATTCAGTCAATTTATGGGGGCTGCAAAGAAAAGGCAATCACCTCCTTTTCAGGCGTGTTTTTGAGGGATTTATAGAATTGATTTTATATTGAAATGTACTGAAGAAGACGTGGTTTTATATAAACTGCTGTCTAAGGTGTCAGATGAACTCAAAGTGCCTATTCATCGGTCAAATAATTACAGAATCACCATGTGTGTAAGTAAGTGTGCGACATGTGTCCTATAGGACATACATCAGGATATAATCAACCAATTTTGAAAAAAAAAAACAACAATAGAAAACTATGTTAATTTTGATCATCTTACGTTATACTTTATCATATTACAGGAAGTAGTACCCTCGTTTTGCAAGTGAAACCACGGGATACATCTAGCACACAGTTTCAGGTATTGAGCAGAGCTCCTGTCATGCGAGGATTAGCTCGCGTTACGCGGATGTATCGGCGGCAGGTGGATCATTGCTGTGGTATTACTGGTGAATGACAGCTACATGTGTTTGAGTTATGTTGTTATTTATAGGAATATATCCGTACTAATATTGTAAAGTCTGTATTTTTAATTAGCCTGTCTTGTCCCACTGCTGGGCAAAGGCCCATAGCCCCCCCCATAGCCTTCCATCTTTCCCTATCGGTCGCCATTTGTGGCCAGTCCTTGTGGAAGTTGTCTAGGTCCTGTCTCCAGCGTTTTCTTGGTCTTCCTCTTGATCGCCTACCATCATCAGGGAAAGTAAAGTCCGTACAATAAACTTTAAAGATACAAACTGCCCAAAACCGGCATGGTTGGCGCTCTCTGGGGAACCTTACGATAAGCAGTGGATAGAAGTAGATTGATATGATGAAAATCTTGTTTGCTTGAACATGCCAATAACTGGCACTACTGTTGCGATTTGCAAAAATATATTTTAATAATAGTATTTTAATAATAGTTAAAAACACATCTATCGAGGAAGACGCTACAGCTACTTTTTATCCAAATGTGAAAGTTAAGTCTTAACTGCCTTTTGATTTATCTTTGGCAGTCGTTACGATTAGTCAAAAGCCACTCATTTACCAGGTCATGAAGTTCGTATTTAGATTTTCGAAAAAGATGCACAATACTTTCAACTTGAAACTTTTCTCTATAGGTATACTTAACTTAAGTAGGTAAACACCTGTCTTTGCTATGCTATAGAAACTATAAAACATATTATTTTTATCCTTGGAGGTCGGCATCTGGTCACGTCGTGTCCGCCTTAGTATCCGCTTTAATTTCCGAACGGCATTTAACGTGATTTCGTGCTCTAACGACTGCTAGGGCTGGGGTGATGTCGATTATTTGTTATCGATATGATTTGGGTGCGTGTCGTTAAGTTTTTCGGGGCTCTGTGGATTTACGATTGTTGATACAGTTTGATGTCGGTAATAACATCATTGTAATAAATGATATCTTACCGTATTATTATATTTTATCAGGGTACTAATGACTGGATGTTTTAAATTGTGCGTTGTTTTTTTTTTTGGAACCAAAGAAATCTAAATGGCCAAATAAGACAGAGAAAATTCATCAAAATGACATGCAATTTGAGCTTGACTATGAGTTCAATATAATCAATCGATATCAAAAGGTTAAGAATCATACCTTTAAATTCTAAAATACAACAAAAATATCGATAAAACACCCCATCCCTACTATCCACGAGACCAAATAAAACCAACGAAAAAGTTACAGAACAGAAGCGTATTATAATTTAATTGCCTTCTTTAATTGCGTATCGAAGTAAATCTTTTTTAATTCTAACTTAATTAGCAAACGAAGAGGAACGTTTTATAGACTTGTATTGCTATAAGTATACTTAATTGGACATTAAAAGTTTTGAAGTATGTCTTTGAAATCGTTAAAAGAACTTTTGTATTGGAAATAATTTATTGTATTTTGTTTGTTGTTATTTGTGATTGTGTTATTGAGAATAGATAGTGTTATCTATTACTGATATGAAGAAGAGTTGGTTGTTCGGTGAACTCGCTTTTAGAAATTACTACTCGTATTTGAAAATGATTTTAGTATTAGTTAGCGCATTTACCTGCCGCTGACGGGTCTGCGGGATTATTCTAAAATGTTACTGCAGCCCAGGTACTGTAGACTGCACATCAGTGGTAACTGTCATGCACCTTAACACAATAGTAATAAGTACGATTTCCCTATAAAACTACCACTCACCTGAAGTTGACTGTACATAAAGTGCTTAGGAAGGAACATGGTAGGTTTAAGTCAGTAAGAGTCTTACACTCCTTTACACAGCTTGAGGTTAATTTCATGATTTCCCATTAAAAATCAATAAAAAAGATAAAAACTGGCTCCTGGATACTTATTTACTAATAGTACCTAGTATTTATTAATAGTGGGTGCTATAGTGATGATAATAAATTACCTAAAAACACACAGGTAACAACCATTTTCCCACCAAAAAACGTTTCCTTTACAAACAAAAAACATGCAATACATTTACGAGTGGCATACAAAAATGCAGATAAGTTGGTAAAGTATACGGATTGGTAAACAGTCTTACGAAATTATGATGAATGTTATAGTTGCGTGTCTCAAACTATGATGGGGTGTATTGTTGGTTAAAAGAGGTATTTTGGTTATATTATTTGGTCTGTTAGATTGTCAAAGTATTAAGAGTGGTTTGTGAAATAATCACACTTGGAAATAATTGGTTTATAAGGCAGTTTGTTTTGTAGGCTTGTATTGAACTTTGGGTTAACCCATTTGCATGAAAGTGTAGTAAATTAACACATCTTAAACACTTTTGCATTTACATAAAATATAAGTATGGATAACTCATGATTGAAAATGTTCTATACATATAGGCATTTAATCCTACTTGTGATATTATAAATGTGAAAGTTTGTGAGAATATATGGATGTATGTATGTTATTCTTTCACGCAAGAACGGCTGGACCGATTTGGTTGAGATTTGGTATGTAGATAGGTGATACCCTGGATTAACACATAGCCTACTTCTTGGCAACACACCACGCGAGCGAAGCCGCGACCGGAATCTAGTTGAGAGAGAAACAGGCTCGAAATAACAGTTGAAAAAATATAATTGCGTAAAAGAAGTTTTATTTTTCTTAATTAAATCTTGGCTTGACTTAACACTATTTATTAGCTTCCAAAAGAGAACAGTTACGTAGTTAATTAATTTTAGTTTTAGTTTAATCAAGCTTCTGTCCGTTTTTCAGGTACGATTTAAGGGGTGCCGCTTAGTTAATCTGTTAGTTCTTAATTTAAATAGATTAAGCCTCGCTGTTGGTCTAGAATTAAATTTATGACGTAGATTTTCCATGTATATTTTCAGAATGTAGGCTATCTGTTTACCAAACATGTAGGTCGGTTCAGTAATTTTGGTTTGAAAGTTGGACAGGCACGACAGATTTACTTTGGCATTTGATGATGATGATGATGTCTTCCTAGCCGAGTATCGGCCACGGTGGCTGTACTTTGTAAGAAGATAAGTCAACTATGCAGGACATATTATAGTGCACACTCTCATAGTCCAATGGGACAGCAATCCGACATGACTGGAGAGAGATCAGGCTTCGGATGTCCGCGTTTATAATTTTATCAGTAAGAATAATTTAGTCTACATCTAAATAACATAAAGAATCGAAATAAATATCATTCATATAATATATTTGTACAAAACTAATTCTAACACGACCCAAAACCATTAATAGATTGACAAGCCAATATTACATTTAAATACGTCAAAATTTACGACCAACCCTACACTGCGGGCTCAAAGGAAAATATATTATTATTTGTAACATAATATTAATTATACTCGCAACAGTTTCTACCTGAAATTATTACAGGTTAAGTAGAAAATTAATTATTGTAATGCCACGGCGTAATGCAGATTTTGACAGGTAAGGTTGGGTTCACACGCGATGGTCGATGTTAGAACAATTTGTTGGAACAATTTTGTTCAACAGTCCATGTATGTAAGTTGTATGGGTATGTTGTTAGTACATTATGGTAATGAGTTCAAATTTCTTGGTAGTGTTTTGTATGTTACAAGTTGTTTGCTGAGGTTCGGTTAATGTTCGGTTATGTGATTAGTGATTTATTGTTTTGGCGGAATGTTTAGGTTATTTGGTATACATAATATTAGGATTTAATATCGACTGTCTATAAGCAGGTAATAAGTACCTAGTAAATTTTACTTTATCATTTTATTTTGCTTCTGTGTTCTGCTACAAAGTATCATTAAGTAAATATAAAAGGGATAGATATAAATTTTACGAAAATAAATCAAGTACATTTTTACTCAACAATGTACCAAACCGTACAAAAAAACATGCATGAAAATATTACATGCTGGCTTATACTTTTTACAGCGACTTTAAAAACGTTGCGTGTGTAACAAACCTTAGTCTTTATAACATTCGGAAAATGCACGCATGGTCTTACATACCGTCGCGTGGCCGATTACGGGTTAAATGAATTTAAAATGCACTATTAACTAAATAGCTTAGGCTGTACGGTAAAATTACAGTTTGACATTATTTTGATTTTGTAATTTGACATTTTAAGTGCATTAGCAGTTGAGGGTTAAGGAACGGACTGTCAAAATATGATGGCTGGGCAATTGGTTGGTGCATTGCGTGTTACGGGTTCGATTCCCATTCGAGATAAGTTTTTTTTCAAGTTTCAGTGTTAGTGGATAAAATGGGTTTTTGAAAAAATATTTGACAAGTTATATAGTTATTTTTTGGTCATAGGTGGTTGTTTATTTTTAATAGCCATTTCAATGTAAAAAAAAAGGCAAAGTACCTAATGATAGGCTAGCGTAGATATGTCACATTGCTACATTTCGTACTTAAACCGCTACTTACCTTATTTTGTTTAAACAGAAGGTAATCAAATCAATCAAAACATTCTTATACCTGAATATAAGCCTCACCTTCCTGGCCTTATCCCAATTATTATTTGGTTTCAAGATCACTTATATCAAATCAAATGCAAAATGCAATCATTACATTTTTCCAGTGTCAATAATGAATCGGTTTTATTAATAAATCGTCTCTCGCTGCTAAGAGAATTTAACCGATAATTATTTATTATTTATAATGAAACTGCTTTGTGGTTGAATTTTATTAAAATATTATAAAAGGAACGGATGTTGGGTAATGTCTGATTTACTTATTTATTTATTTTGTGGATGTCGTTCGTGGTAAATGATTTAATATTGAGTGGTCATGGTCGTTTGTTCGTGTTGTTCATTTATTTGGTTTAATTGTTTTCAAATGGGGTGTATTTACCGCCTCTTTTCTGGGAAGTCGGTTGATAGCAAATAGTATCCACAAATATAAGCTAGTAATAACCTTCGCAATTGATTGTTTATTTTTTCTCCTGTTTTCGCCTTTCAAACTATGATGGAGTATTACCTATCCACAAATAGACCTCGATTAGCGTTGCTTACCCTTCCGTTCAATCGATCTGTGCGATCATGGGCCATGAGCTTCTCAACTTCAATTCAACACAAAATCTCTTCCAAAACTCAGTTTTAACACTGAAGTGACATCCTAAAGTGTGTTTATAGCTCGTCCCGGGGCCTCTTAAGAAGGCGTAAAAGCAGTATTAGATACACTATAAATAAATTCACTCTGGCTCATGGAGGACAAAATGACCAACGGAGATGTCATAACGCAAAATCTCCTAAGAAAGCAGCGCGCCAAAATGCGGGTGTCCGGGCAACGAGGCATGATACTAGCTCCGCCCTTACCTGCCTTCTATGGAACCCGCCCATTATTATCAAAATAAAATCACCAATCAATCGAGACAAAAAATTGACAGATTATTTTTGATTTGACAAGGAACCCGAACACTTCGTTACCTCTAGTAACTGATCACGCTTACTTGACCTACAAGAAGGCGCCTGACCTACCTTCCTTACGGCATCTCCGCTATATTTCCTTCCTCCGTGCTCTCTCTGTAATAAAATGTTCGCGTTGCTTTGGTAAGTGTTGTGTATGGAGAGAATAGGACTCGCTTTGGAAAACAGTATATTTTCGAAACGGGGGAATTTTATTGGGAAAAGAAAAGTGATTGAGGGTTTTAAAGTTATAGTTGGGACAAACATTCAAGCAAATGACCGGGATGGTTGGCGTTCCTTGGGGCAATTGGCTGATATAATGATGATGATAACACAGTTAAGTTAAAAAAAATTGTAGTGGAGCTAAGTAACAGTCATACATGCCAATTTAAGGTTAAGTAAACGTTGGCGCGCTAAGTAAAAAGACCATCTCTCGAAAGGCACGTAGTCATTCGGGTGATCAGAAGTCAGAAAATCTGACAACAAATTGTTACCAAGAACTGAGTTGCGAATAAAACTGGCAGTAGTTCTGGGTAAAATATTGGTAATTAGTTGCATACGCTTTAGCTAGAAATCGAAGTAATAAGTCTTAAGTACTCATAACACCCACTGTATTAAAAACAGCTATGACTTATATTAACTTAACAATATTTTAATCTACATACACAATTTTATACATCTCAAAATGTCCAGTATTATGACACAGTGGTATCTCTTACCCGTCTCACGTCCAAGTGACGCCGGCGGCAAATATTGTATGAAATAAGCTTTGTGTCACGTTGTTTTAAACACAACAAGATTTGTTTTAAAATAAATATGTTTCGAATTTTATGAGCTTTGAAGTTTTGTTACGTATTTCTGTGTTTTTGTGTAAAATACTTTTTATAGATATTAATATTTTACTACAGCTTCTCAGGTCTTATGTTGGTATCATTCAGAAATTGAGAAAAAATATTTAACAGATAATTTGTTTGCTGAAAATTCAAAAAACTTTGAGAAAGTAAACCTCTCATAAATATTTTTTTTTACCACACACATACAAACATTATTCAAAAATTCACACATTTACACACACACATATAAAAATATTTATCTCCCCTACACTCCACACAAACAAAACCGAATACATCACAAATAAACAATGTCATCAAAATAAAAAGTCCGCTACGTGCGCTACGAAGTGCTACGAAGTGCTACGAAGTGCTACAATATCGTAGACAATTTGTAGCCGCTGCTACGAGCATTTACTTTAAAGCTCCACTGAATTTAACAAAGGCTTACTAGCGAAGAAATTTAAACTGATATGATATACCGGGCAGCTATAATATTTACGACGAGTGTTCAAGTACAGTAGGATTTTTATTTTTATTTTGTTTTTTAAACACTCGTACGTGACTTCTTTTGTGTTTTGTCTGCTTCATAAATGGTGTTTTCGTTTATCAGAATTGTGCTCTTAGCAGCGAGCGCACACTGAGACTTTTTAGTCCGCCAATAATTTTTGATGAGTACAGAGATATTATGTAAGTTTTCAAAAAATATATTTATATTCTTAACCTTTTGGTGAGATGTTATTTTACCCACATACACAGTGCAAATTAATATAAGTTTTAAGTAACGTTCTAATAATTAATGTTAAAAATATAATAATTTTGATTAGCGCGTTCAAACAAATAAATTATTCAACTTCATAACATTATGAATATGTGCAGGTTGAATGTTATACTTTCTAAAAAAAAACCCTATAGATGGAATGAATTATTAGATAACATTCACAAAAGGCATAGATGATTCCACAAATTATTGTAGCCAATTTCCTGAGGTGGGAAGTACCAAAATGCGAGTGCAACCACAATTAATACGTAGTGATAACATTTCAAAGGGAGACAGAGCTCACAGCTAACAGAGACCTAAGCAAACACATATGTTTGTGGAACGCCTTACGATCTCACACATATCTTATGTATGTATAGAACTGCATATAGTATAGCGTGCTGTGGGATAATAGACTTTATTGTTTTGATGTTGTGGACCTATGTATTCAGAAATGTTATGGGGGTTTTTATTTCTGGGTGCATGAAGTAGTTCTTTAAGGACGCGGTTGAAATCATTGGCGGAAGCTAGTGTTGAAATTGGTGAATCTATTCGCATGTTTGTTTTGTAAGATGAGAGGTGAAACATAACACTTACTCTACTACTCCCTACTACGATACAATATCCCTATATTAAGGATTGTTTTAGAGAACTTGGGTGTGAAAAGGTGAAACAGAGTAATTTGTAGCATTAAAAATCAAATGAACCGACCAACCAAGTTGCATAACTAAATTAATAAAATATAACATTATTAAAAGTAATAATTTTCGCAATAAAATTACCTAAGATAAATAACATAAAACTTATAAATAATTTGCGAGGTAAGCAATGGCAGAAAGCACTTAATTAAACTTATTATTTTTTATCTAAATTGTTTCAGGTCTTATGACAAAATGAGAATGTATTATGATTGATTGAAAAGCGTTTTCAATAAAGAGATTAATTTACTCTTTGTGGAGAACAAGCATGATATTGTTATGTCATTATGTGTCTATAATACCAGGACACCTTTCACACATGGTCGGTTAGCCCCACGGTTAAACAGCTTACGTTTATTATATAGGTTATGTTACGGGTACCACAACAAGAGTGAGTAACACGAATGATAATAACATAGATACACATGTTCATCACAGAAATGCTGACTGTAAATAATAATAGCCTCCACGGCCGATTTCGGCCACGGCAGCTTTTCCCATATAAGGAGATCAGTCAGCTGCGCAGGACATATTATAGTGCACAACCATTCGCGCAGACACAGGTGCACTCACTATTCCTTAACTCTCATAGCCCGATGGGAAGGTAATCCGACACGATCGGAGAGAGATCAAAGATAGGCTGACTGTACCGGGAATCGAACTCGGGACCATCAGTTTCACCATTGTGCGAACGAGGTCGTCCATAAGCTATTAATGTTATCGATTAATAGAAGATTAGACGAAAAGCCATATAACGATATTTCTATTCAAAAGTTTGGAAAATTAGTTCATTCTACAAGCCATTTGCCTATTTTTCTCGCTTTACTAGTATTTTTAGAATACCCAAATAAAGTTGTTAAATTCCTAGTTCCAGGTAAAGTTTCCTAGATTAAATTACTCTCGTATTTTGTATTTTCGCAATAAAGTCACATGTAGGCTTAACTGAGTAACAAAATTGCATGTATATTACTAGTACCCAGAATACAGTTATGAAATGTTAAATCTGTTTTATACTCGAGTATTATATGCAGCCTGGTAGATTAATAAACTTATTTTGTAAAATAGTATTGAAGTGGGTCTTTATAAAGTTCCTAGATTTCACCCTTTTACCCGATGGTACTTTTCCTGTACCAGGAAAAAAAGTCCGCATCCCTACGCCAAACATCTAAATTGCTTCAGTAGTTTTAAAGAGAAATCTGTTAGCAAAATAGAGCTAAAAATATAAGATAGTTACGCAAAAACACAAATCTAAACATAAGTAGAATACCACTTTTATTAAAGTTTTTATATATCCCATAGTCAGCGTGCCTAATAATATACCTCTAATTAGTTATAACTCATTATTGCATTTATTGTGTCAGTTTTTATAACATTGCTTCCATAAACCGCTCTAAAAGAACTTCGTCCTCTTCAAAATACTCATAAGATTTCCCTTTTCCCATACAAGTCCATGTTTCCTATCCGTCAGACATAGCTATGGAAGCAACCCTTTTACCTGGACCCTCATCAGAACAAGTACTGAGGAGGACATGTCGTATCTTGTTCACGACGAAATTGTAACGCGGAATAGAGTGAGCCTTATGGTAGCGTTGGTAAAGGTAGCTATTCGAGGTTTACGAAAGACGCACGCGGCTTCGTTCGTATGTATACGGTGGACGTGAATGCAGAATTACACATTTTAGCTTAAAATAATCCAATGGGAAATTAATAATCGTGTGACAAATATTGTCATACAAATCAACTGAGTCACTAAGCAGACTTTTCTGGTGTAATAGTAAAATAGTAGTACAAGAAGACTCAACTCAGAAGGGTGGACATAGACAAGAAAGAGCTGTGCATTAGCTGCATGTGATTAGAAGTGAAGGATAGGTATACCATATTGCATAAAGCTATTATTTTCTCTTAATTGCAAACCTTAAATATCAGCCAGACTGCCAAACGCATGACGTCGTCAAAATCGCGAACGTAAAATGCGGAGCACCGAAACCAACCTTTACGACAACATTTTCCTAACTAAAAAGGTCTGTCAGCCTTGAATTTAAGACGTAAACAGGTGAGTGTAACAATGACTTGGTTAGTCAATATCTTTGGCGGTGAGTTTTGACAATTTGTGGCAATGTTTGCGGTGAAAAGGTATAGGTACCTGTTGTCAAGTGGTTTGAAGAAAATGAGGTGAAGAGGTAGATATAATTTTATGCTGGCTTTTTGGCTATGCATATTATTGATAAAGTACATAGCTATGATATTCAACATGCTGATTTTGGGATATTCTTAAACCCTTTATAAAAAGGGCATTGTAGCACGTAAGTGGATAATATATAACAGGTGAAATACCTAATAAAGATTTGTGACTTAGCTCTCTTTTGCTTATGAGCCGATTTGCTTAAATATTTCACTAAAAATCTAGCTTAAGTGAATGAAAAAGGTTTTAGCTATAAACAATATTGAACCTATCAACTGGTTGAAAACTTTAAAAAGTTTTCAAAATTAAAATATCAAGGGATTTACCGAGTCAACTTAAATTGAAACTTGACGTTTTAGACTCTGAATAAAATTAGAAAGAATGTATGAGAAAGAACAAAAAATATTCAATTTTGGCTAATACTTAGGTATATAAAATATTCGATTCAAAGAGACTATGAGTTCTCTTATTCAGCTTGATGTTTACCGGTCAGAGGCGGGTTTAAAGGTCAATGACTAACGTTGGAACACATCGGGGAATTTCATTTGAAGTCAAATTGAGAATGGGCGCTTTTTCATCTGTAGGAATTATTGGTTATCTGCCAAAGTTAATCGTATTTGTAGTTTATTATTTGCTGTTTTTATCACGAAATAAGAAGATAATAATGTTATAAAGGAGTTGATATCCACAAACAAGCATATCTAGTGTAACCTACTGTCAACAATTGACGACCAAGAAATCAAACCTCATATTCGAATTACCTTTCGCAAAATTTTGTATTTTATGTAATTAAGAAATGATATAAACCTCTGTTAGTAACTCTCTTTCTTTGTACTTGTCTATCACACGCAAATCCATTATAAGTTCCATTTCAAATACATTTCTCTTTAAAGCGACGTTTAACTAAAAAGAAAATAAGACACCATCAACTTACAACCAAAACAAGACTCCACTTACACAAGTACAGTAGACTGCACATCAGTGGTAACTGTCATGCACCTTAACTCAATAGTAATAAGTACGATTTTCCTTTAGAACTGTTACCACTGACCTGAAGTTGACTGTACCTACCTATATTTACTCGTATTAGTGGTAGTTATAAATCTCGCAGAGTTAGGTGCCTCTATGCGTGCATTTGTCAGCCAGTCCCCTGTCGCTTGAGGGTATGTCCGAGGAACTTAAATTAATAATACGTTGCCTATTTTAGTTTGGATACGGTGTACTGTAAAAGGTTTCAGGAAGTACTTGATAGGTATGTTTTATTTTGTACTTTTATTTATAACTAGCTTTCGCCCGCGGTTTCACCCGCGTCCCGTAGCCGGATGGTGACAAAAACCATCTTAAAACCTTCTCCCGGGTCTAAGTTATCTCCCCTCTAATTTTCAGACAAATCGGTCAAGCCGTTTTCATGTTATGTCGTGACAACGTAAAGCGGGTTTAATTTTTATATATATAGACTACCCAAATACAAAAAAATACAAATTTGAAAACCATCTCCCAGTGCCATAGGCTACATTTAATCTGGGGACCGCCGGTAGAAGTTCCAAGGTAAGCGAGTGAAACCGCAAAAAACAGCTTGTTAACTGGTATATTGGTTTTCCAATATCACTTTGACTGTGTTAAAAAAAAAACAAACTAACTCTTTAGAGTGTGAAATTCTAAATGCACAATTCGTCTAGTCTAAGTTTTGATCACACAATTTTCACCCACATCAACACTACCTTCAAACTCAGTACAAAATCGATAAGGCGTTCAAATCTCAGTGAAACTTCTATGTAGCCACTCGAGCAACTTAACGCCCATATTATTATGATTCCAAAATCAAAATACGATCGGAACTCGCCTTTAACTTTAGTGCTGATTGCGCACGTGACAGCAGGAGTTCAAAACCTCCTTGTAAAGACGTTTGGCCAACTGCCAAAAAATTCTCTCGATTCAGAAAAGAGAAAATTATTCAGAATTCAAATTGTCAATTCCAATCATCGATGGACTCTTTGTGGCCAGTATTGTAAGTTCCATTTTTGAAATGGTAACTTAGTTTTTTGTTTGTGTGTTTCGAAGGAGGTTGAGGTTTTAATATAACAAAAGATGGTTGTTTATGTTTCTTTTAAACTTCAGATTCTTTAACAAAGTATAATTAGAATATTTCATATTTTAGTATTACTGTGCTGATTAATTTTTACCTAATCAAGAAAAACAGGTTAAGTATATATTTTTTGTAATACATTTTCTACAAGTATACCTACATATAAAAGTGTTGAAAAACTAGGAAGCAGATGTCTATCATAAAATATTCGTTTGGTGAGAACATTGAATCCGCGACACAACACCCACAATGCCTCTAAAATATGCCAAGAGGAAAACATTATATGAAATTCAGAGCTTTCAGACAGGCTTTTGTTTAGACAGTAATATACATAGAAAGCCAGTGTAAGCTTGTACAATATACAAGAAATATAGGAATAGAAAATGTTAATATCTTCTTACAATTTTATTTCATTTCACTTAAAATATTAAGCATATTAAGAAATCAATAAATCTTTTAACCTAAAATTTTAATAAACCTTTGGAGTTGATGAAATAAATTGTCTGTCTGAAAAAACTGAAATTGGAAATCCCATATTTATTTTCGAAGAATTTCTACAGAAACGTATTAAAGAGAAATACCAAGAACACCTGGACAGTCGTAATAATGAAGACCAAATTCGCACATTAATTCATTCCGAGAATGTCGTCAAAATCAATTCTGATTATTTCTTTGTTACAAATATGCCTTTGTTCTAAAGGACAGTCTATTATTATCACACCTAGAATCAGAGCCTTCACAAACTGTTTCCCATAAGTCTGTCGAAGGACACTTCAATATCTTGACAATAGCCGCACGTATTTTACAAAAGCACCCGAAACATACCCTTATCAATGGCGTGAACAGTGCAAAATAAAGGGAACACCATAGTACGTGTTCGGAATTTGAGATAGCGTGTTTTATATTTATTTTTGTAAAGTATAGGCGTGGAAGGCGTGTAGAAGGCTCTTCATTTGATGACAATGCAGAATTTATGGGGGATTTTTGTGTCTTGTTTTTTCGGAAAGTGTGTGTAACCATGTTGGGTATTCTTTCAGTGAGTCAGTTTGCCGTATGTGAGTTGAATATATCTGTTTCGGGGGTCAGAGGTCAATATCACGATAACCCTATTCTTAAGGTCAAATGAACATGATCCTTCTGCCTTTAGTGAGAAATTGTTAAGAGGCGATATTCAAATATGGAAATATAGTAAAATGTAATGTATCGAAACTATGTAGGTACATTAAATATTTGTTCCCACTTAAAGACACCTTTAAGAGAGCTTTTAAGTCATCTTTTTCTGTGTCATTTCCACAAAACCTAAACTTGATCCCCAAAATCTAATACAACAAACTACCTAAAAATTTAAACCTATCCACTACGTCCCAATCTCAAAAATCTGGAGCAAGCTACCAAATTCCGAAGCTTGTTGCTCACATGGGCCAAATAAATCCCACTCTATGTAAGCCTCTATTCGTCACAAAGACCCCTGTCATTTGTGTTACTATCGTTTCACACTTCAGCAGGACGTGGGCGAAATATTGAGCCTCGGAGATCTCAATTGAGTACTTGAATATGGTGTAAATTTCTCCACAAGCATCGGTTATAGGGTTGGCGTGGTTTGAAGTTGGTGGTGGCGTTTGGGAGCGAGTTTTCGTGTTGCCAGTTGTTTTTCGAGATGTCCTGTAAATAGAGCTACATGTCAATCTATACTAATATTATAAAAAGGAAAACTTTGTTTGTTTGTTTAGTTGTAATGGATAAACTCAAAAACTACTAGACAGATTTTAAATATTCTTTCACCATTAGAAAGCTACATTATCTGCGAGTAACATAAGCTATATTTTATCCTGGTGCGGGTAGTAGCTCCCACGGGACGTGGGTGAAACCGCGGGGAACGGCTAGTGTAGTTATAAAAGTGAATGTTGAAGAAGTGTCAACATTTAGCTGACAAGATGGATTCTTAGCTTTAAATGCAGCAGATGAAAACTACGACTAATACATTCAATATCCGATACAGAAATACATACAAACGAAAACCTTTGCTAGGCAATTATCAAGACGCACGTAACAGATTGTATTTGTTAGAATACTGAATATTTTAATGATCCTTCTGAGGAAGTTGATTAATACGGTACTGTAAACAGTAGAGGTAGTATTAGACTGAATGTCGCTATAGCTTTAATCTCGAACAACATAAATAATTGTACCAAGAAGATGTGGGATGAATACATCTTACGTAGAACGTAAGGCAAGAGATAGAATCTGCTAATTCACCAGCCATGTTCATTAGGCTGACACTCGAAATAAAAAAAGACACCCACACAGTCCCCTGTCCACCCACACATACATACAATCCAGTGTGGACGGAACACGGAGTAAGAAAACATGAGCAGAGGTGCCATAATGCAGGTTGGTTAGGCGCCTTCTTCTAGATCAAATACTTATGTGTTAGCCGTGCGTAATGGCTAATACAATAACTTACGAGTGACCTAACGAGGCGTTTGGGTTCTTTGTGACATCTGGCAACTATTATTGGTATTACAAAAAATGGTCGGGTCTAAAGAATGCGTATAAAGGCGAAGACAGTAAACGTTCAGTAACAGTAACGTTTCTCGTCGTCCGCACAGCCACATTTTGTCGCGCCACTTTTTTACGAGAATTTCCGTTACGGCACCTCCACTAGCCATTTTGTTCTCCATAGTACGGAACCAAAACAGCTGAGCAAACGTGGACGCAATAACGTAACTCGGGAAATAGGGCGTAATCAATTTGCCAGGGTACGGAAAGTAAACGTCACGGGGTCAATAGGCAGGGGTCACTATTTTGGGACACTTTGGAGGGAAAAAATGCAATATGGCGTCTGATGTCCTTCGAACTGTCACTTTTGGGTGTTATATGTTTTTTTGGGATGTATTTTGTCCTTTTGGAGGTCGAAGTTGTGGGTTGAATTCTTTTTAAGAGATTATTTTCGTTATTTTCGAGGTCACCCATCTCAGAACCCTTTTTTTCTTTTTTGCAATGAATTTGATTGTACTGTCTTAACACAGAATATGCCGGGAGCGCAGATACACGCGAGACACAATTGACTGTCTATTGTTTTGTAATTGTTAGAGACATACAAGCAGTTAAGCCATTACGTAGAAAGATGAATAAATAAGCTATTTTGCTGATCATGAATTGAATAGGTAAGTAATCATACTCATCACAAAGAACATAAGCAGCTACGTACGAGTAAAAAATACCTGATGACATAATATAAAATATTTATCCGAAACAAGGCTTCATCTTCACAGAAGAAATTTTAAAAATTCAGTACCCTGATGTTATATGTAAAAATGTTCGCATATTCCGTTCGAGGTTCCGTCAATATTTGAACACTCAATTTTGGAGAAAGTTTAGTTCTCAAAATCAATTTCGGCCCCAGGCTACCCATGAATTTCAGGAAGCGAGCTAGTCTTGTTACCTTTTTTCTCTATTGGTCAAGCAAGCGAAACATTTTAGATACCTAGTGGATTTCGTCACGATTTTAACTTGGTTTTCGGTTGTGAATTGTATTACTTTTTATCGTATCTACGGTATGTGTACGGATGGTATGAAGGGCGATAAACGATGTTTTTTTAATAACTATACCAGATTATGTTTAATAACCTATCGATAATTGGTGTTGTTTTTCCCCGTTTTCTCCGCGTTCCGGTTAAATTTCATCATTTTCCCTCCAAATAAAATATAGCCTATCTTACCTGGCATTAGTATATAACTTTCCAACGGTGTATGAATTTCCAAATCGCTAAAGTAGTTTCGGAGCGTTTAGGGTACAAACCAACAAGTAATATAAAAATGCTTGTCATAATATTTCATTCAAATATTTACATAAGCTAAATAAATCTATTTTTATAGGTATTTTTTTAAAAAAGAAAACTTAAAACGAATTAAAGGAACTATTAGTTTTAAGTTTTTACCTTTTTTTAGCTTCTTCATAATATTAGTTTAGCTAAAACGATCTTCATTTCAAGGGTATTAAAAATCTCGGAAATTCTATCGCTTTTATCGAAGTTTTAACTCTAGCTTCTTGCTGGTATTTGAACAAAGATTTTAATTGCAATTAAGATGAAAATTATTTTCTTCTAAACAACTCAGCTAAGATATTCCTATCGCATTCCAAAGGTAGCGAACGGGTGTATTCTGAACTTTTAATTATTACTAGCTTTAGCCTATGGGTTTACTCACGGCCTGTGGGGACTGTTTCATGTACTTTTTTTAACGACGTCAAAAATCATCACATGACCACTCCCGTTGTGGGTTAGCAGCGGTGAGGGAGTGTCAGACTCTTACTGACTAAAAACCGTCGTGTTCCATCGTAGGCCTTTTATGTACCAGGTCCGCGGTAACTCTTTCGAACAATCCCGCAGCCCATCTGTTTCATGTACCTAGTCGGATAGAAATTAGGTACCCTGTACCCTGTGTTTGCCTTTCTAAATAAATGGGTTACCGAGCACTAAAAAAAAATTGCGAGTACTGGTAGTTCTCGAAATTGGCACTTAAAACTGCTGCACTGATTTGATATTTGAAAAAGACATAAGTAATTTTGCTGTCCATGAGCGGGACAGATTTCCCTCGAAGATTTGAGTCTAGTCAAAAATAATAAAAAACAAGCCCTGTGCACTTTTGTAATCTGTTGAAAATAATATTTTCCTGATCATTTTAAAACAACTTCCATTCGCTATTTCATATTAAACCTCAGTCATTAGATTGCGCATTTAGTAATATAACACTAGCCCCGATTAAATAGCCATTAGCAAATAATAAGTGTATTTTAACTAAACTACGCTAATTGCTGAACCAATTAGCTTAACAGCTCGTAATGCGATACAAAAGCGTTTGATGTGAAAATAAAAGGCTAATACTGGTTAAAAGGCTGCAAAGTGATATTTTGATTTGGTGTACGCATTTAAAATGTTTTTTTTTTAAGTTTTAGGGTTCCGTACCCAAAGGGTAAATTGGGACAATATTGTTTTCACTCCTCTGTCCGTCCGTTCGTCCGTCTGTCACCAGGCTGTGTCTCATGAACCGTGATAGTTAGAGAGTTGTTTCACAGATGATGTATTTCTGTTGCCACTATAACCACAAATACTGAAAACTGGAATAAAATAAATATTTTGGGGGGCTCCCATACAACAAATGTGATTTTTGCTCAATATCGACAAATGAAACAGGTAGGCTTGAAACAATCACAGAATTTGGAATGTATTATAATTATGGAACGTTTCATAAATAATAGTAAGCAGCCCTTCGTACGCGAGTCCGACCCGGACTTGGCCGCTTTTATTATTAGATATACAGTGGTGAAATTTTATAAATCCTAGCATTTCTGTTTAAAATTATTAAAAATGGTTCCTTAGAACACTTTCTCGTCATATTTAATCTTGTATTTTTCCTTGTCACAAGCGCGTTTTCCTAAACGAATAACAAAAAAAATTTCACCCTATTTCCTACACCTACAATATCGTTATCGATACGTTTATAAATTCAATTAAATTCCTATATAATCACTCAACCAGAATAGGGTCACAGAAATAATTAATTCCGTAGAAAATTGGAGCTCGGTGATCGATCCGAATAATATTTCATGTTTTAAAGTAAAATTTAATTAAGATCAAAATTCACTGCTTTTATTATTGAGTCAGATCAGAGGTATTGTAGATTATTTTGATCGCTAGTCGGAACTTTGTAGTTAGTTGGATAGTTATTTTGTAAAATGTTACTATTCTAATAAAAGTAAAATGGAAAATGGAAACGACAGCCAGGTTTGTTACCCAAACTTAACTAAATACAGATATCTAAATGTAATGTAAAACCGCATGGATATTTCAATTTTCCCACATGTGTAACCGCATGAAAATCAGTACAGCAGTATTTGAGTTTATCACTAACAGACAGCAAAATAGATTCGACGAAAGTATTGCCTGATGATACATAGTTCATATTAACGGCTAGTTTCTTCATCAAAAGTTAAAGTTATGACTAAAGTAATGTCTAAAGTAAAAGTAACGGTCAAATTCAATTTTTCTATTAGTTTTGCTGTCACTTTAGCCTTGAAAAAACGAATTTGAACGTTACTTTTACTTTAGACATTACTTTAACTTTAACTTTTGATGAAGAAACTGGCCGTAACACTACAAAAATTATACGTTCATAACATAAACTCTTTCGAAACCTGAAAGTCTAACAATCTGTTTCATTTTATGGACACTGCTCAACTCGCGTGCACTTTTAACAACCTGACTGCTTATTCTGCTAACATCGTAAAGGGTTGGTCGTGAACATAAAATAACAATGGAATTACGAGATAGGATTTTTGAACGAGCATAAAATATGTTAGGAACTGATAAAGTGGAATCTAAAAGTTATAAGGGTAATATATTGAATTCCTTTTAATATGTCCTCTTGTTACACCGTTTTGTAACATAATTTTGTACGTTTTTTATTTTTTTTTTTGTTACGTTTAGTAGCTTCGATTTATATATCAAGTATATTGCATAATTTATATTAAGCAATACCAGCTGTTTTCATCTACAAATTCTTTTTATTTATATTACGTTTATCTCAATTATAAAATTTTAACAATATTTTGAGGGGATTAATTTGAATTTACCTAAATATAATTAGGGAGGAATAAATGTTTGAATTTTCGCTTTCCATATTCAATGCAGCTGCTAAATGGTATTCTAGGAAACTTAATTAATAGGCCATTAGCGAAATTTTATGGTTCTAATTTACCCAATTCAGTTTGTATACTCACTAAAATTTAAGCATTACATACGCCTTAATTTAACTAGTTTTTAATGTGAAAATTATGTTTTAAATTCTGTTAATAATTTATAAATGAATAATTCAATCGTTTTTAGATATTTTATGACTTCTAATTGTTACAAAATTCTGAAACAACAAATGAACTTTCTCAACTATTCCTATAACATCTAAAAAGAAGAAGAAACATCACTTTTTGTTTCATTTAAATTACTTTTCACCAAAACGTTACAAATCGTTCCTTTGACATATTACAGTACGGTGTAACATCCACCCGGCATTGTGTCTACGAGATTTAAAATCACCTTTGTTGAATTTCCTCATCTCACACGGCTATTCCCGGGACCATACATAATAGTGTTTGTAGCACGAGTAATAGATTCTCTTTGTGAACCCGGATGGAATTAGGAAAAATTGATCGCTCTGTTCGCTGGTAGCTTTGACCCGTTTTATTATGCTGTGTATGATTGGGAATAACTTTTTGTGTAATGAATGAGGACTTATGAAGTATACTTTGCATAGTCTTTAAATATTGTATTTTGTAAAGCTTAAAGGTGTGATTTTGATCCATGGTCCTATATCTTGGGCCAGTGAACGACAGCTAGGTACTAATTTTCACGGTATGGAAATTAAAAAGTCTTCGATAGATAGAAACATAGGTAATATGTCATGCCACAGTTCACGTATTCAACATTTTCAACTGGTAGTGATACGGTTAGTTCGTATTTAAAATAAATTCAAGCTCCCTTTTGAAAGGTCAAAGTTACAATTATTTCCTCTTACCATTTTCAATGTTGTGATATCTGGCTCATGTTGAGTATGAGACTATATCCTACCTATGTCGGTCGTTGCCAACTAAATGACAATTTAAGGTATGGGTACAGGAAACTAATCCTCACTATCTATAAATACAAAAGAATGTCTGTTTCTCTGTGTGATCGTTGCCCTGACCGGTGGCTCCCGAAATTTGAGGTCTATTACAATATTGCGTCATAGAAGTGTACTTAATACTGACATCGTAATTAATGTTTTCTTAACAATTTTAAATTATTAAACTCTGCCTATCTTTTGCTAAGTTTACATAGGTGGTAGTCTATCAATTATATTAGTTTGTAACACTTATTACCATTGGGTTAAACGAGTTCTAGAGTGGAGACCACGCCTCCGCAAATGTAGTGTAGGACGTCCTCAGGCACGGTGGAGTGATGACTTGCGCAAGACAGCTGGCAGGAGCTGGATGCGAGAAGCAGAAAATCGATCTCAGTGGCACTTGGAGAGGCCTATGTCCAGCAGTGGACTGCGATAGGCTGATGATGATGATGACTTATTACCATAAAACCAACACAAAATCTGAAACGAGATGACTTAATCCGTCAATCCTCAGTTGACCTTAGTTGACAAAGTTGTTCCTACAATATCCAAGTAAAACCCCATGCACAAGCTAGTTCATTTATATTGGCAAGGGGACTGATGTATGGTGTACCTGGCACGTCGGCTAAACTATTGGCCATCTATCTATTTGATTGGACTATTGTGAGCTCTAAATGTAGCTTCTAGTATGCTCAAGTAATTTATTTATTCATTTGTTTATGTGTATACAGGAAAATAATTATATGCATGTACATACATAGGTACTATTCGTTATTATGTCTAATCACAGTCTGCTAGTTACACAAAAAAAGACCAATCGTTTTGAGCTTAAGTGCTATGTACTATTCAGTCTTTATAAAGTTATAGACAGTACATTTTTGAAAAGAACATTTAACTAGGTAACTAAAAATGCTTGAATTTCACATTTGAACTGTTTGAACGTCATTTTTCTCAGAAACGTATTACCTTGAAAATGTGTTATTTGTTCCACTAAAGTGGTAGAGAGTACTTATAAACTGAAAGCTACAAAAATATACAACATTCTACCATCTAAGCCTTTTTAAGAAAAATAGTCATAAAAATAAAAGAGTCAGAAAAAAATTCTAAGAAACAACTAGAGTTCCTTTGACCACATTCCTAACCTCTAAAAGCGAGCAATACAAACGACTCTACAAAATATAAGTCGACTCTACTTAACTCTACATAGAGTCAAAAAGTACTTTTACAACAAAAGAATTGTATACGTTTCAGTTTGCAGTTTTGCGAAAGGCTTTGACCCGAAATGCGAAATTTTAATAAAAATGTATTGGTGCCGAAACAAGGCTAAAGGTAGAGAAAGGCATGTATGTACGTCACTCGATATTGTCGTATATTTTTTTCAGTGTTACACATATTTTACTGGAACATGTTTTATAGGAATTTGTAACATTATGATGTTCTAAATAGGTACATGTTTATTTACTTAGGCCTAACAATTGTTATCAATAAATACCATCCACTAAAAGTCAATCTATACATATAATAAAATGATAGGAAAGTCAAAACTGTACATTGAATATTTTTTTAAAAGAATACTTGGGGGGTGATCTATTATCGATTCTGAACCCAAATATATAGTTTTTAGATTTTTTGTCTGTTTGTCTGTATGTCTGTTTGTCTGTTTGTCTGTATGTTTGGTCTCACTGAACTCGAAAAGTACTGCATAGATTTAAATCAAATTTTGCATGAATATTACCTGGGGGCCGGTTCAACATATAGGATATATATTATCACGCTATCACCTACGGGGGATGAGCAATGAACGATAATTTCTGTTAACATTTCTGCAACAGCGGGTGCAATAATGACACATATTTGAATGTTGAACTTGGTAAGTTTATCGGCTTTTTATCAATCTTTACATAGAAAATAACGCTTTTATAAGTAACTTGAGCAAAAAACTGAATTTAAAGAAATGATATCCTAAAATTATAGATGAAGAAAATCATGCAGAAACAGATGTGCCATAAAACTGGTAGTAGGTAAAATATCAATGAAAACAGACTTCACTTTGTCATGGTATGTTCTTACTTTCAAGAAAAAATTATATGACAACGTGTGTATTTCGCTACTATAAAAACACTACAAGAAATAACAGCGCATCATCAGGGACATTTTTATAATTCTTTCACCATTAGAAAGCTACATTATCTGCGAGTAACATAGGGTATATTTTATCCCGGTGCGGGCAGTAGTTCCCATGGGAAGCGGCACCCACGTCCCGAAGAAACTATGAACTTCCCCACATTCTTAAAAAGTCTACATATGTTGTTCTGACATAATATAAGCTATACCTCTCATAAACATGAATATCCATTCATTTCATCCAATAACAAACATGCATCACACTGAAAGTGCATTGCGAGTCTAAGATTTTATTATTATAAAAAAAAAAAAACATTGTAATTAATATTCAAACATCCTTAAAAATAAGTTCCTGGTTTTAATATATTACATTATTTTGAATTCACTTACATATATATAGAAGGTCCTTATTAATATACTTTTTGAGTAATGAAGAATGTAGGCAAAATACGACCGAAAACATTGTGTCACTTCTAAAATTAACATCAATGGGAATAACTACCTGTCACAATACGTCAACGAGATGTCAACAGAAGACAAGAGTTCGTTCGTTCTGAAAACATACAAATAACGCGTCGCAGGCCAGAGACATACTTGCTTTCAACTTCTGATCACAAATCATCGAGCTAAGAATTATATCACAAATACACCGTTCACAATTACGAACAGTCAGACCCACGGACTGAGTCTAAAAAAACACCTTTTATATAGCTACGTCTATATCATTTATATTATTCAGTTACAAAGACAGAATTACTATCAAACGTGTTTTCGTTAAATGTTCTATTAGTTTTTGCAAACATACATTCGCAACTCTGATCTCATGGAGGTGGCGCCCGGGTGTCACCACTGTGCGAACTGTGCGACCTATCGCACCCGGCCCCGGTTTAAACCATGATCTGGAGCGAGAAGAAATGGGATAACAAAGAATGAGGCGGCGGAGCGACTGAAAATTCCCAACTCTCATCCCAGCCACTGCGGTAAGACACCACGAAAGCCGGATGCCGAGAGACGACTCCCGGCCGCCGTAGGCGTGAGCGATTAGTTTTGAGTGGGTCATCGACCTTCCGGCTTCTGGGAGACCCGTTATTTCACGCGCCCCTCAAGGAGATTCAGCAAACCCTGTGAGGCTCACTAGGGCCAAAGCCTGACACTCCCTCACGCTGCTCAAACTGATGGCTGAGAATTACGTAACTTTCCAGAATGCCATGCAACGTGTTGCAAATGCCCAGGCCTTTGGGAGCTTTTTAATCCTTTTCTCCACCTTAACTTGAGTTTTGTGGTACATGAACAATTTAGAATAGTATTGAATTAGGTCATCTTCATCACGTATTTACCAACTCTTAATGTTCATCACACCCGCTTCTCTAACTTTATTGAAAGATAACTAAAATTGTTTCTAACTGAAACAATTTTAGTGATCTTTCAACTACGCTACTATATCCCGTTGTCAAACCTTTTAATATCAATTCTGTAGAAGTGTGAATATCGAATGTGTAATATATCGAATTTCCGTTTGTGCATTGCACAAAAACCAACGTTATGATTTTCGAGAAGTCAAAAGAGTCGGCTGGCTAAGAATTATATTCATCGTTGGTTAATTGAATACATTTTCAGAAACCACAATAACAGTAGGAACCAAAGCGAATGATCGCTTCATAGAGCTCTGATTTTCTCGAGGCGATCGAGTCAGTTCTGGTCTGCTCGCTCATCAGATCTTTGAAAGCGGTTCGATGATAATATACTGTTGTCCTGTTTACCTACGTGTGACACATAATATGGTATTTAAACGTCCTCCGCAAGAGAGCGAACGTTTGTGCTATTTATAAAGACGAAATTTTACCGTTGTGCAGTAGTGACGCACAGTATACACAGCACTTATGTTTCTTCTGATCTGCTGGCTCCACCAAGAAAGGACAAATTGCGAGCGTACATTTTGAAAATCTTGGAAGAACTGCAGGCTTCAAATGCCAACACTCGAATTGGACTTACTCTCTCGGACGTATACTTTACCTGATCGTGAACTAATGCAAACATTTCGGTGGAATTCCAACATAACATAGTGAGTGAGTGCACAGAAAATCCCCGAAATACAAGTAGTGAAACTATGCGCTTGCCTGATGACTCAGTCATCATCCACCCAGCTATTCCTCAATTGTGTGGGTGTTGGCTTCCAGTCAAACCGAATCTTTTTGAGCCCCAATGTTTACTTGGAGTGCCTATCTGATCTCTTCAACCCAGTGAACTAGACACCGCGTTATCCATGGTAAGTAAAACTGTTTGACAGACTTTCTGGCTCCTGATTTGTCGCAGCTGCTGCAGAAAATGTACAAATGACAACTTTGTCAGACCTTTGTTTTATGTGAGAATGACGTAATAATTTTCCAAATCGGTTGACTAGATCCAGAGATTTCCTCAACGTCACAAACTTTACTTCTTTTGTTTAGATAAATAGTCACACATCGTCGACACCACCTTGATCGATCAACCCGTGCTGCTGCTAAGTGGTAATCCTAATTATATTGTTATGTAAAAGAATACACCTACGCTACGGCATAAGTAGTATTTTGACAATTCCAAATTGCCCACGCAGACGAAGTCGCGGGCAACAGCTAGTACAAAATAAAAAGAAAAACAGAAGTTGCCGAATCAAAAACCAAATCCTGCACTGCATTTAAAAATTCCAACTTTCGTAAAAATTCACTCAAAACACTTTTAATTCCCGAATAATAACCAGCTTAAACGTATGAATGAACAATGTAAAATTAAAAAGCATAAAACAAAAAACTAACTGCCATACCGTAGCAGTCCATTTTGGCAGAATTCCAGAAAGTTCTGCGGAGATAATCTTGAAAATTTAGAGTATGCACACTGAAAACTTTTAGTCGGCCGATAGTTTTTGTTCTCATAAATCAGTATGGAAATTAATGGTAGTACGCACATAACATTGCTCGGTTTCTTCACAACAGGATCACACTATTGCCATTAAAATCACGAGGGTAACAATTGGTAGCAACTTTTGGCAGCTGGTAACAATTAGGTAGCAACTTTCTATAAGTATTTCTAGGGGATCTTTGAGGAGTAACAGCGATTCTAATGATTGCCACATCATGCGATCAGGTACTTTCTCACATCAACATTTTTCTTTATTCATATCAAAGAGCATTTAGTTCTTCAACTATTGCTCCAACTATCGGCCGACTTTTTAGTGTGCAGTTTGCACCTTAAGCTGTACGAGTAGACGAGATGCCGAATGGATGTCACGTAGGTGCCGTGACGTGCATCCCAGGTGCCACGGAGGCATCTAAGTGGGGATAGCTAAGAAGGATTAGCTGTTGAACTGATTAAGTGCCGGTTCGAGTGCTGATTGCGGAAAATCGGTGTTGTGCTGTGCTAATGTGTGAGTTTATTATTGGTGGTAAGTTACTGCATTTTAACAGAGTTCTTTCTAATTCCGAGTTTTGAGACCGTTCGCAACTCGATACGTAAATAAGTCTATTGAAATAAAGAGTCGTATGCTACGTCACATGATTTAGATATTACATCTTCATTTATTTTGCCGGGCAATAATGTTTATACTCGAAAAAGTAAGCTCGAGTGTATAGTCTTTATTAAATAAACAATTCTAAGATAAGTGCTACGTGATTCAATGGCATGATATCTTCGCATCGAAAAATCACTCAAAACACTTTTAATTCCCGAATAATAACCAGCTTAAACGTATGAATGAACAATGTAAAATTAAAAAGCATAAAACAAAAAACTAACTGCCATACCGTAGCAGTCCATTTTGGCAGAATTCCAGAAAGTTCTGCGGAGATAATCTTGAAAATTTAGAGTATGCACACTGCAAACTTTTAGTCGGCCGATAGTTATTAGGTTCATAAATCGGTATGGAAATGAATGGTAGTTCGCACATAACATTGCGCAGTTTCTTCACACTATGATCAAACAGATTATCGTTAAAACCTGGTAGCAATTAGGTAGCAACTTTCTATACGTATTTCGAGGGGATCCATAAAAAGTAAAAGCGATTCTGACGATCAACACACAACGAAGATCAGGTATTCGGCCAGTATCAGAACAATTAAAAGCTGAATTCGCATCAAAAACTATTTATTTTTTCAACTACTGCTCCAACTATCCGCCGACTGTTTAGTCTGCAGTTTGCACCTTTAGCTGTACGAGTAGACGAGATGCCGAATGGATGTCACGTAGGTGCCGTGACGTGCATCCCAGGTGCCACCGAGGCATCTAAGAGGGGATGGCTAAGAAGGATTAGCTGGGGAATTGATTAAGTGCCGGTTCGAGTGCTGATTGCGGAAAATCGGTGTTGTACAGTGCTAATGTGTTAGTTTATTATTGGTGGTATGTTACTTCGTTTAAAAGGAATTTTCAAAATGGTAGTAGGGATCTGCTGATTTTCAGTTGTTTTCTAGGATTCAAAAGATCTCGGTAGTTCGCGGCAAAAGGTACAAGTACATATCAAGATGTTGAAAAGAAAGGTGTATAAAATGCGTATAATTTGCAAGACTGATTTCAGCAATTGATATGGTGGAATGAAGGTATAAATTTGGCAGAAAACACAATATTTTCATACACAATGCACAATCATTATCTATTATCTACCTAATTGTACCCTAACCAATAAAAATACGATTACTTTACGATAAATATTAAACGTTTTGACGTAATTTTAGAGTTAAATGTAATTCAATACCTATTTTTACCGTACAATAATTTCACAAAATAAAGGGTTGAAACCGAAATAAACGATTAGGACTTTTTATCCAATCGGTTTGGTATCGTATGTGTTTTGTGGCAAACAATTTTTTTGTGAATGTTTGAAATGGATTATGAGATGATTGGTTTTGTTATTGACACTGAATTCGGTTTCCATGTTTGATTGAAATTAGAATTCGATTGATGTGATTTATTTTTCGTAATATGGGTCATCTGATGACCCACTGTGAGTGCTACAATAGGGAGAGCAAAACTCAGGGGCTTCAGTATTGTCCGGGCCTGCGGGGTTGTTCGAAAGAGTTACCGCTACCCTGGTACCCTGGCTTAGTCACGGAATATCATGCGTTTTAGTAAGTAAAAAACTGGCACTCCCTCTCTGCACCCACAGTGAGAGGAGTCATTTGATGACTTCCCATAAAAATACGGGGAAATTAAACCGCACAACCTACCTTTGTTCCTTTTGAAGCCCTTTGTGTACCAAGGCCGCGGTAACTCTTTCGAACAATTCCGCAGTACTAGGCAAGGGAGATCTAAGGGGGAGGCTTATGTTCAGCAGTGGACGTCCTATGGCTGAGATGATGATGATGAGGCAAGGGAAGAAGGAGTTTGTATACCTTAAACAATAAAAAAAGTTTTTTTTTCAAGTCAGTTCCATCAAAAACAAATGTGAATAAAACACTTATACATTTCAAATGTCCCACATGTTCACAAGAAGTAGTGTTACAAAGTTCCAAGTACACGGACAAAACTCAATACACTCCAATTTGAACTCAATGAACTGTAAGACAAACTGACCATCAGCAAGTTAGAGGAAACACTCCGCTAAGTATTATACAGTTATTTATCAAGTTACCTAAGTTAGTAAGTCAACTGCATCGGGAACTTCGATAATATCTTAGAGTTTTAGTGAAATATTGTCGCGAAGTTTGGCGAGCTTGTTCGGTGGAAACGTCTGTTCTGTATGGGACGTTTGCAAGTATTAGAATAGCTTTCACCTGCTTTCCTTACATCTTAATAGAACTCCTTCCTGTGTCTGGATATCCGAAAATAGGCTATCCGATTATCACGGCAAAACTACTTAATTTCTTTTAGAAAGTACACAGATAGTCTAGGGCCTGAGAAGAACATAATTATTGTTACTTTTTATCCAGATGCGAAGTGTAGTTCCAATAATATGAAGGGATTACTTTTAATTTGACTATATTTAGAGAGAACTGATAAAGGAAACTTATCTAGGCCCAAGTTCGAGACAATATAAACATCAATTTTCTTAAAACAACTGTTAACTATGAATTTTCAAGTAAAATTTTCAAAGAAAGCTGTTGTTTTAAGTATTACAGACGTATTTGTGAAATTAATTTTAAAGCAATAAAAAAAACTGTTTCTCAAACTTGCAAGCGAGTGATTAAGTGAGTGTATCTCAACTGTTACGAGACAGCCGTTTCAAGTATTGAAGGCGGGTGTTAATAGCGTCACTAGTTTACTAGATATCATCGGCTGCTACAGTTCTCTCATTAATCCTATAGTTAGCTTGTTAGTTCGTTTAATTGGTAGATTTGTAAGAAACTCTTATTAGTAGGTATTTCCTCTTTACTATTTTATTCTATCTACCTACATTTTGCACACGATTTTGTACGCGTAGTAAGTATTAGTAAGTAATAACTAGTATAGTAAGTATTCTGGACAGTTATGGCATTTTTAGCTTCGGTTTTACTCGCTTCTAGGACCTACTTCTAAGATAGCGATAAAATTTATCTCCCTCTCTTATGTACCAGCCATCTCAAACCCAAACTTCTCAATCTCTTGAGCCGTTTTAACTTAAAAGCGAACGTAATAAATAAACACACTCACTTTAGCATAACAAGTTACAATGCACATTCAATCCGTACAACGAAACTCACTTTACACTTCATAACACTATCCCGAAATAAGTAGCCTCCCAAACTTACACCGCCTGGCAGAAAATTCGACCCAGCCTAAATCGAAAAAAGTATACTAGAGAAGTGCATTTTCCTTCTCAAACGTACGCCGCTTACGATACACTGAAGGTAAAGTTTCCGTGCAGTGTAGGCCAAACTTTTTGGGGCCCGTGTAGCGTACTGGAGGCAAAATAGAAAAGTGGAAGGTAGTTTGAAGTGATACTTTTATTTGGGGCTCGTCGTTTATTGATAGCTACCGTGACATTGTTTGTACTAGTAAGGACCATTTTGTAAACGCAATTATGATATCATGTTTGAAGATAATTTGAGAATAAATTGTGTTACTTTTGCCCTAAATAAACGGCTAGTTTCCGAGCACCTTCGTTGATATCTATTAAACTGCCGAAGTATACAAAAACTGTCCGTAACTCCATACTTTGTGTTTTAATATAAAAAAAAAACGACACACAACCTCACATATCGTCACTAACCTAATTTAAACTGAGAACTTACTTCACTACAACAACCATTTTAAGTGACGCACAGTTTATTTTCCCACCTACATACACCAGTTTTACCAACAGTACATATGAGGTACATACCTACCTAGTAAACTTTTCTGTGGGTATATTTTCGGGATGAGTTTTTCTGACGCAATGTTACCTCCCAAATGACTGCGTGCCGTCATGCGTCGTTAGTTACCCGACTGCAGTAAGCTAAAAAGGGCTGAAACTTCGTGATTTGTTACTGTGTACTTTTTCCGAGTTTTTGTCTGAAAAAATGAGGGTCTGTTTTCGCGAAAGTCGAAATGTTAACTTTGCAGGAATGTGTCTGCCTGACCTTTTTCGAACAATGTTGGAGTAGGCTTTCAGTCTAAGTAGATGCAGCTGAGTATCAGTGCTTTAAATAGACCAACTGCCTATCTGACTTCTTCAAGCCGGTTTTAAAGGCAACCCGGTAAAGTGGAAAGACCGGTTTGGTAAAGATGTTCAAATAACAGTCGGGCCCCACTGATTTAACTTTAATTCCAAAACAAGGACCAAGGAACAAGTTCCTTGTTATAACATAAATGGTCAGCGCAATGACCAAGAGTTAGTTACCCTTATGATCGATCGACCCATGTAAAATATGAAACATTACAAAACATTATAGTCTTTCCAAATCTGTGCAACAAAACTAATGTCCTTTTCATTGCTATAACAAACTCCCCATTATTTAACCACTCACTAGAAATGAGACATATATTTCTAAACGTAAATCACATTCGCTAAATCTAGTTACATTAAGCGAGTACTAAAAACGAACCGAGCTGACCATAATCCGCGTGTATGTATGTATGACAAATGTATGAGAATACTTCGTGTAAGTGATCGTTAGAAGTAATGGTTGTAATTCTTTTGTTTTACTGTGGTAGAAATAAAAGGCGGTGGTTTCTTTTTTGTGTGGTTAAGAGAAAAAGTCATCATCTTCAGCCTAGACTTTTCCCGACTATGTTGGACTGGGGGACACTGGGGCCGGCTGCCAGTGTAATCGGATGCTGCTGAGTACCAGTGTTTTAATAAAGCTACTTGCAATCTGATCTCCTCAACGCAGTTTCTCGGGCAACAAAATACTACTTGATAAAACTGGCTGTGAAAGTCAATAGGGACATATTTAACTATGATTGTAAAGGCTCTTGGGTATCTTTCGTGACGTATAAGCCTTCTATTATGTTTATAAAAAACTAGATAGGTATGCAAATTATCATAATAATCTTGAAGTTGTTATTTTGTAGTATTGCTCATTAACGAATAGTTAGAAATAACAATTAGTATTACAAACAAAGTATAAAAGAAACTGACAAATGCAGAAGCAACTGTACTTTAAACACATATAAATATAAGCTCAAACAAAACCCGATCTTTAATTCATTGAACCACAAAATCCATTCGAAACAACCACAGAATTCTTCAAAAACAAACTAATTATGCTCATTCGGAGTGAAACAAAACAAATTAATTTCCAACAGTTCAGTACAAAATAATAAATTACAGTGCGCCGGACTTAAATGAGGGAACCGCAAACATTTGAACGCTTAGCTAACTTGCAGTTACCGATGATACTGATTGGTTTAGTGGGGACGGTAATTTGTTTTAGTTTGTGTGTATGTTAAATAGGAGGTTAAAAATATATGTGAAGCCGAAAGCAGGTAGCATAAGTAGGTAATGACTAATATTAATAAAAGGAATATCACAGCAAAAATAATCGAGTAATCAGTATATAATGAACAGTCATAAAATCTACATCATATGAAAGCTCTTTAAGAATAGTTTATTTCACTTATTGCAGCCAAGTTCATCTCCGGAGTAAATACAGTGTTTGGTATATTTTAAAAATTATACCTGGAACTTCTTAACGTCCTCAGTGTCATAAAAGTTCCTGCTAACCATGGTGGATTTTGCAGGTCACATTAAAAAAATGATCTTTGAATTAAGTCCTTAAAATTATGATTAAAATTATGAGCATTGTCTTCCCCAAAAAGTTAGGCCTTCTTCATAAACACTAGTCTGCAAAGACCAGTAAAAAAGGCAAGACAACGGTAATTTTCAATGAACTCTCAAAGAAACTTCAAAAAGCCGACTCACTCAAGCCTTCAAACGACCTTGTAAGATATCCTAGGTAATTAAAATTAAAACACTTTCTTCAAGAAACGCTACAGAATACATGTAGCTGCTACGCCGTAGTTGCTACGCCGTAGCTGCTACGAAATTAAGTCTCTTTGGCGTAGCACGCTCGTAGCTTCGAAATTAGTTTAAAATGCAACGTAAAAGTTGTTCTACTGTTTGTTCATTGAAAATAAACTGTAATAAAGTATTTTTATTGCTGAATCAAATATTTGCAAATACTGATTCTAGGTATTCCTTTCAGCGGTATTTAAATTGGTTTTTGGTTTGTACTTTTTTACATTATTTTTTTTGTTACTTTGTATTGTAAAATAATACTCAAAGTTAGTTTTAATCACTAAAGCAGAAATAAATCGGATATTTTTTTTTGTTAAATATTTCAACAATATAATATCAGCTTACAAACGAATTAATGACATAAAATGCTTATGTAACGTACAGTTCAGTTCCAAAAATAGTATCATTAAATAAAAACGGGCTTTCAAAATACTGTCTCATACTGAATTCAAGTACATTAAATATTAAGGCTTGTACTCCAGTCTTGACGACACGTGGATCCGTATATATAATGTAGGTAGACCAGCTTCTCCATGTGGATTCACTCGCATCGCTACTTCGAGGATTCGAAATAAAAAGTAGCCTTTTAGCCTTGTTTGAAAAATCGGCTAATAAGTAACACGGTTTTTTTTTATTGGCTCCCTGGGATTTTTCTTGCAACAAACTGTCCAGTTTCTTCTACTATACTAATATAATAAATCGAGAAAAATCCTTGTTTATTTGTATTTCAAAGATTTCTGGGTAGCTACTACACTATCTTCAGACATCAAACATAGATATAGACATCAGACTATATTCTATCGTTCGTACGGAAACTAGTTTTGACGGCTCCGGGTAAAACTGCGGTACACAACTAGCTATACAAGTACATATATTATATACATAAGTACATGTAAGTACAAGTACTACAAGCTCCATATAGCTGCAGTTTCCTCATAATGGAGTATCTCGCTCGCGACTAGCTTAATTTCCTCAGCTCGTTATGAATATTACGCCTTAATTAATGTTACAGAAGATGAATATTGTAAACCAGTTGTTTGTTCTTCTTTGACAAGGTAATGCTGGAGGTTTTTTTTGCTGTCATCGTTTAGCAAAGGCTGGGAAGTTCAGCAACGAAGTTTTATTTTTTATAATGTTGTTGTGGAAAAAGAATCTCAAAGAATATACAGCAGTACACTAATCTTTTTGTGAAACTAAGGTGTACGATGTATCATGAACGGACATTTGAATATTCTCTTACTTATGATATAAATGCGAAAGTAACTTTGTCACGCTTTAAGCTAAACCTATTGAACCAATGTAAATTTAATTTAATTCACCTGTAGTTAATGCTCAATCCGCCGTGAAAGACGAGGCCTGTGTGCCCAGCAGTGGAACGATAAAAATAAAGCTGACACAGCACTTGTAGTAAGGGAAGTATTTATATCAGGACGTGGTTAAAACCGGGAGGCATGAGTAAGTACAATATAAAAACATGCTCCTCAAAACAATAGTGAAGTAGAGGGAGCGAATACTATACAATAATCCAAATTGCAATCATATAATAGAGCGCAAACCTTATTGTCTACACCCGAGAACAATACAGCCTCCAGGCTTCTGCTGAAATTGCTAGATCAACGAGGCAGCTCATAAAATGTACATCAAATTGACTCCAGCGGTTTATATTGAACAGCTGTTTCCAGCTGTAAGCTGACATGAAATTTGGTTCAGGCATTTCTTCTTGAAAGCATTATAAAAAGGTACACAGAAACTCTCGTCATCTTTTACCAATTAAATTGAGGTCAGCTTCTAGTCCAAGAATATATATTGCTGTTTATGTTTTATATGGAGTAACTGCCTATTTGATTTCTCCACTCCTGTAATTTGCGATAGGTATTTAGTGCCCTTGGTAAGGCTGGCTGTCAAACTTTCTGCCATCTTATTGACTCGTTACGACTCTTGGAGATGCAGAAATAACTGCCGGGGCCCGTAATTTAACGTACCTTCTGAAACACAAAAATCACCGGAATACCTTCGGAAATAATTATGACGTTTCTTAGAGCTATGAGCTCTTCCTTATTACGTCTAATAAGACAGACACAGAAATACTCATAACAACAAAACTGCAATATAAATGGTTTCTAACTCAACTAATACTGTAACAAGCATTCACCAGCATCAAACAAGACAGTGCAATCAGTTGTGCCACTTAAAATTCCACCTTACCCCATTAGGAACAAGTAACAAATTGGAGTAATTCGACCGAGGTCGGGTACACCGCGCCATTACGAGATATGTGAGACGAGCGAATTTGTCAAACGTTTTGAGAAGATTTTGCTGTATGATTTTTGAGTATTTTGTAAAACTAAAATGACTTGTGTAATTTACCCTAGCAATAGACCATGTAATGAATATTAATCCCTCTTCCTTCTTCTTCTTCATAAAGTAAATCTATTTGTCGAGCTTTTACGCCGAAACTTTTGAATTGATATCAATGCAATTGTACAAACAAATAGTCAAATATCTATAAAGGACAAAGCAGATTGCTATTTGTCTAGGTGCGCAAGTAATTCCTCCAGAAGACGGCTGGAACCGGGAGGAAATGCTACTTACGGTAAATATTCATAAAAAAAATAAAATATAACAACAATATTGAGTGGCATTGCTTTTTGTCAAATCTTATTCAAGTACTTACAAAATAAATAAAAACAACTGCCAATTAATTCCCGCACAGCAACAAAACCATGGCATCAAACCAACGACCAAA
Source organism: Helicoverpa zea x Helicoverpa armigera (assembly GCA_033682625.1). Lineage (NCBI taxonomy): Eukaryota > Metazoa > Arthropoda > Insecta > Lepidoptera > Noctuidae > Helicoverpa > Helicoverpa zea x Helicoverpa armigera. The sequence goes on from JAWIIS010000024.1 coordinate 12,170,337, forward strand.
ATATAATTTTAATCACTCACGATTTTCGTATGACATAGAATTAGGTGTAACAAATGTTGCTCATTGTGCGGTCTCGAACATCGCGGCGCAACTGTAATGTGTGGTACAATCGTATTTATCAAACGCCAACTGAATAATGATTTATTCTTACTAATACACAAGACACCAGGCTATCTATCTGTTATTCGCGATCTCACGCCAAAACTACTGAACAGATTTAAAATAAATCTGATACACAGATAGTATAGTATATAGAGCCTAAGAAAGGACGTAGGAGACATACATTTTATCCAGATGCTCACACATCGTACGTAGTTCTGTTGGGACACAGCTAAAACCAAGAGGCAAAAGCTAGTACTATATAAAAATATGCACAGACAATTTAGGGCTTGACACATGATTCTGTTTATCCGATTGCGGAAAGTTGTATCCTAGTATCAAAAAACTAACCAATTAATTCTCTCAAAATGTTAAGAATTTTGCTTCAAACGGCCGAAATATAATTTTAATCACTCACGATTCTTGTATCAGGCAGAATTAGGTGTAACAAATGTTGCTCATTGTGCGGTCTCGAACATCGCGGCGTAACTGTAATGTGCGGTACAATCGTATTTATCAAACGCCAACTGAATAATGATTTATTCTTACTAATACGCAAGAACATTGTCTACCTGTCTGTTATTAGCGATCTCATGCCAAAACTACTAAACGGAGTTAAATGACATCTGATACTAAGACTGTATAGAGAACGAGAAAGGACGCAGAATACAAACATACTTTTTATCTGGGTGTGGCACGTAGTTCTGTCAAGACATGGTTGAAACCGCGAGCTAAAAGGTCGTGCATTATAAAAATATGTACAGATAATTTAGGGCCGGAAAAGACACATGATACTGATTACGGGAAGTTGTTTCTTGGGATCAAAAAACTGTCAGTTAATTCCCACACAATGGTTTAAAATGGCCAAAATATAATTTTAATCACTCACGATTCTCGTATGACACAGAATTAGGTGTAACAAATGTTGCTCATTGTGCGGTCTCGAACATCGCGGCGTACTGTAATGTGCGGTACAATCGTATTTATCAAACGCCAACTGAATAACTGAATACATGGATCTTTTGGCATTCATGTTAGGAGTTTATGATTTGTAGTGTGTAAGCAATGTTAAAGTTAGTTCAGGATTGGATGATGGATTTATTAATGGAAGCGATTTTTAGATCAAAATAAACAAGGAAACTAATAAAAAGAAAAAATTAGACATAATAACCGAGTCAATCTAGCTTGAAAATGTAGGTACCTACGTAGGTATATTGGATCCTAAATAATAAAATTGAAAAATGAAACAAAAATATCCGCTTTGATGTTTTTTAGTATCATAAAGGTCACTGGAAATATACTGTATAGAGGCTGCTAAACGTATTATTGGTTATAAGTTAACCTAAGCATTTCTAAATTTAACGATTCTGAATACACGATGTGCCTACCCGAGGCTGGGATTGCCGGACAGCGAAAATCTGACCGGACAAAATGCTAAGAAGATCTGAACGTACGTCTTCCATATTCAGAGTGATAAATAAATGCTTCACTTGACATCACCCCATGCATTATCACCATCACTTACGTTCCCCATTACCAAAATTTCCCAGAAACAAATTGCACTCATTCAAGTGCGGTTAAGAGTACTATACATGTGTACTTTAAGTACGTACATTGTAATGTGCGGTGTGAACGCATTTGTCAAACACGGGCGAGGTTGCCGTTGAGTGGTTCAAAAATGGAACGTTATTTTATGCATTAATTTTTGGTGGTATTTTATTCACTTTCTGTGTATCATAGGGTGATCGATCTTCTATTGTTTTAAATGTTGTTTTTTTATTCAAATTCAAAATAGGAACAGTGTCATACATGATTGTGTACTTTAAGTACGTACATTGTAATGTGCGGTGTGAACGCATTTGTCAAACACGGGCCAGGTTGCTGTCGAGTGGTTCAATAATGGGACGTTATTTTATGCATCAATTTTTGGTGGTATTTTATTTATTTCCTATATAAAAATGGGTGATTGGCCTTCATTTGTTTTTTATTAAAATTAAAAAAAGGAACAGTGTCAAATATGTGTACTTTAAGTACGTATGTACATTGTAATGTGCGGTGTGAACGCATTTGTCAAACACGGCCGAGGTTGCCGTTGAGTGGACCAAAAATGGAACGTTATTTTATGCATTAATTTTTGTATTTTCTATATACAATTTGATGATGGACCTTCTATTGTTTTGAATGTTGTTTTTTATTAATTTTCAAAAAAGGAACAGTGGCGTACATGTGTACTTTAAGTACATACATTGTAATGTGCGGTTTGAACACATTTGTCAAATACAGTGGGCGTGGTTGCCGTTGAGTATTTTATTCAATTGACAACCACTGGTATTGAGTTACATCAAGGAATGCGGTTTAACGTGCCGTTCCAGGTACAAGGGTGTAACACCGCACCGTCTACTTCCAGAATCTGGGCTTCTTTGTGATAGTTTGTAAGACCCACAAAGCTTTCAACTCAACCGAGAAATAAAACCCGGGATCCCATGCACGACCGTCGCGACCACTGATCAACGAGGCGGTGAAAAAAAACAAAAGACTACCAATTAAAACAAAATAGTAGCAGTAAAAAACAAACACAGAATATAATTACAACAAAGCATTCATTCATAACACATGTTTCACCACACGAAGATTAGACAGCAAGCCTTTATTTAATATTAATGTGGCTTTGTAAAATGTAATCCTCTGAGCTGGATTAATTTGTACATAACGAAACATCACTGTCGAAATAGCCTGATCCGGAGGTGTGTGAGCTAAATCTGGGTGAAACTGCCCATCTGTAATGACTATAGCACTGTAGGAGAAACAAACTTTTGTATTTAATACTTATATTTACACATATTTACATGGTAAACTAAAACAGACAAATAATACACTAATTTCTCACTACGAACGAAAAACCGACTGGTTTGACAAGCCTTGTCCTCTAAAACGTAGCTGTTAAACCAGCCGGCCAGTATTAATGAATTTCCATGGAAAAGGTAGGTCACTACAGTACAACATATCTACTTATACCTCTTTGTTGCATATGTAGGAATCCCAAAAATATAATACTCAAACTTTCTCTGTGTGAGAATAGGCCTGTACCTTGCAGTGGAACGAAGAAAATGCTGACGATGAACACAAAATTAAAAAGAGCACTACATCGCACTAAAATTATAATCGTAATTTCTACGTATGCGTATTTGTTATTGGTTGTCATAAAAACTAGTGAAAGGATATTGGTGGAATTTCACAGTAACACTATATTGTATAGTATATAATAGAGGTGATTTCTAGGGAAACTGACAGTTTAATAAAAATCACTATTATCAGTTTTTGTTAAAACATTACTTGATATCATAGGCTCGAATGAACTGGGTCTAGGAAATTCTATTAGCAAACAATTTTTTTTGACAACATAACATACTTATGGGTCAATTTGCCCCCTCCCCTGTTATTTTGTCGATTGAAAATAATACCAACAGACCAAAATGCTAACTTACTAATGATACCCAGTCACAAAAAAATTAAATTATAAATTTAAAAAAACCCCCGACCCAAAAAAAGTACGCAATAATTATGACAAAAGGTTAAAAACGCTAAACCCTATAAAAAGCAAAAAATAACTTTTAACACTACGTAAACTAAATTTTGTCGTGTCGGGGGATCGCTCTATTTCATTACTTTAGATACGTGTTTTTTTTTAAACGAATGTTGTAATTAGGTAGGTATCATTTGATTTATGTAAGTATTTATGAAGGTAAAAAGCGATCCCCCGACACGTCAAAATTTAGTTTACGTAGTGTTAAAAGTTATTTTTTGCTTTTTATAGGGTTTAGCGTTTTTAACCTTTTGTCATAATTATTGCGTACTTTTTTTGGGTCGGGGTTTTTTTTAAATTTATAATTTAATTTTATTTCATGCTTTTTAAAGGAGCTCCTTAATTTTTCCTTCTTTCATTTAATTTATTTATCTTAAGATGGGGTCGCCATATGCGATCTCGGCCAAAGGAAGCTGTTTAACAATCCTCATTACAAACTGGCTCTGGGAGAATTGCACAGATTGAGAAACAATAAAGATTAACCTTTGGACATTCTAGATTTTCAGCAAAAATATAAATCGGTTTATCCGTTTTATTCCGGCATCTCAGGGTTTCATTCGCCACATCCCATTTCCAGCATCAGGTTCTCGTCAATCAGAAACATGAAGAGAACTCGTCAAGACAAATTCAACGAGCCCAAACTCGATGGGTTTACTAAAAGGCAGTTCAGGGTTACGTCTCCTACCTTCGTGCCCTAACAGCAGACCAGCTCAGTGGTTCCAAAAGACATTAGTGTTTCAAATTTCAGATCCCACATATACTTGCAAGTAAACTGAGCGTGTAACATTCCTATCACATCTAGCAAACGAGCTGATGACCTTGAAGACCTGAACTGATTTCCACCAAACATAGCTAAGAACACTCCCGACTGACATACCTTTTAAACAAAAAAAACCGCATTACAATCGGATCATCCGTTTGGGAGCTACGATGCCACATACACACACACACACACACACAGACACGTCAAACTTATAACACCCCGTCGTTTTTGCGTCGGGGGTTAAAAAAAATCAAAAGCAAACAGGCCAATATTCTAGTCACCCGATGATGAGCAGTCAAAAAAAAAACAAAAACAAATCGGCAACGTTTCTACCACATAAACTATCTACATACAAATTCTACTAACTACACAAACCACATCATTTACATGACAACTCACGTTTTCCCTAATACTCAATCCTGAAGACTGTGCTTCCTCAATCAAATGTTACGGCCCTTAACATACTATACACAGATTACCCAATCGCATTCGTTCTAGACAGGGGTGGTCAAACTTTGGCTCGTATAAGAAGCATACGTGGTGAGTTCATAAAATATTATCGGTATGTTTCGACAAAAAAAGATTGTGTTACATTGTGTTTCTAAACCGTTCACATTTTAATACTTTGGTAAATTGATATTACCTTTACGGTAAAATTGCAATATTGGCCTTATATTTTACATAATGGTAAATTAAGTATTACTAAAGTATTATTTGTTCTGAGTAGGGACCCATGTTTTTAATCATGAACGATATTCCCATATAAATATATTGACATATTTTCCCATTTTATAGATTGAAGCCATTAAAACATATAAGGACCACATGCCATATTTACACAATTAAGTACCTAATGTCATTAATTCACAAAAATGGTTGACCATCCCTGCAATAAGATACACAAACAAACAAAAAAAAATCTCCTACAATAATACTTGTAAGAGCAATTGGGTCAATGCTCACATTTGGTCAGACACACGCGATTCCACACTAATGCTGACATTATGCTGATTGCTGGCTCTTTCCACGTTGAATAAAAACTTCGTATTTCTAAAGGAATATATATTTTTTTCGTACGTAAAACGGAATGGTGGACAGCTGTTGCCGTAGGGACTTTGGGATTCGGGTACATATTATTAACTTATTTAAGCTGACCTAGGCTCTGATTTTGATTTCTAGGACGGACAGATTAAAGATTCATTTTGTCGTATACATGTGTACATATATAAAGTTCATAATATTTATGTTACTAATCATACTTTTGTAAATGTATCTGAAAAATTAAGAACGACTACTTATTCACCAAAACTGTCTTAATTAAATTCATTACTAAAATGAACAAAATATAATTATTTTAACAACAAAGTAAAAAGTTGAAAAATGATCTCGTAGCATTATATCAAATTATCTTCTATTGAACTAATAAGAGCAAGGTCTCAAAATTGCTAACATTCAAATCTTTTCACCGTGACATTCATTTATATCTCATTTTCAGTAATCAGGTCAAAAGTTGTCCTTCAATTATCTGAAGGATTCATCAGCTGACCTTGAATTTACGTCAAAAATAAGTTCTATATTCCATATTCTGATTAGAAAAATATTCCTATTGAATACGAGTGAAATTAGCTTACACAAAAAGTAATCAAACTTGATTATACAGGAAACCAATATTTCAATCACGATCAGAAAACAAAAATAATCATAACATTTATATTGTGAATGCCATAGTGATTTTGTTGTGAATGTCAAAGTTGATTTCTGGGTATTTTTCCTTAGCCAAAATGTTTTGTGTAAACATCATTATTAATTAGAATGTTTTTTTGTAAACATTTACGCGAAAAAATTAAGTAACCCCACATTAAATTATGTATTGTCTATTCATCAATATAGGTAATTAAAGTATCTGGATAAAATGATGTCTTAGTAACTTTCCGAATACTTATTTAGTTCTGTAATAATGGCGTCCACGGCCGAATGTGGCCACGGCGGCTGTTCTCATTGAAGGAGATCAGCCAGCTGCGCAGGACATATTGTAGTGCACGAGCATTTGTGCAGACACAGGTGCACTCGGACACGACCGGAAAGAGATCAGTTCTGGTAATAACAGAGACGCAAGAGGAGCAATTCGATAAATTTTTAGAGATTAGTTACTCTCAAGAATTTTGTCATAAAATAACTAAAACTACATTTTTGCCGGTTCATAATTAAATGGTTTCTACAAAAAAACTGTAGGTAAACAAGCTAAGCCGCGTTCCTAATACTTTCCACTTTGATTTACAAAAATTATTCCCTCCATTTAATCTGAACATTTCCTTAGAAAACGTGATCCAAATACCAAAATGTTTGATGCCTTGACGACGCTGATATTTAATATCAATGATCAAAGCGTTGATAAGTGCTCGTTAAATGTAAATTGTAATTAATTAGCGTAAGAACGTTCTAGAAGCGGATCGAATGTTCTCCAAGTGGGTAATGTTTGATCAAGCGGGAACTTAAGGCGTGTCAAATGCTGGCTAATTGCTTTGAAGATTAACGTTTAGATAAATTGGTAATTTATCAATAAAGGTAATAATGAGTTGAGTATATAAAAGTTGTTTCCCTTATGAATAGATTCCAATATAAACAGAGTATTTAAGCAAATATATTTTAATTTGTTGAAAGACATTTTATCGTAGTATTTTATAGTGAAAAAACAATTAATGTTACATTGTTTTTTTCTTTTTTCAGAAATAATATTTACTTCTTGTTACTCTAATATCAAATCAGTGAATAACCGCTCTATAAAGAGACCGCTCAATATTTCAGTAAGACTTAAAAACAAGATATTTCATCACATCATTTCATTTCTTTTTCAGAAAATGTAGGTACTACTATCCTAATCAAAATGTTGGCTTCGGAATTAGAATTCCTTGAAGCTGTGAATGCGAGCGGTTAACTGAGTGTGTGTACCAGGCTCTCAGAAATAGCTAGGAGCAAAACATTTCGTGTCGCTCTAAATGCCTAAGGGCCGCACTATGTTAGCACCATACCGGAGTCAGTCACACCGTATTGTAATATCAAAACTTGTAGAGTAAACAGGTTTAGTGTGACAGAGTAATAACTTTATGTTATTTCATTGAAGATATTATGTTACGAATGAGGTAATAGTATGACTGATGACGAACATATTGTCCTTAATATAATCGTAAAATATAACAAACAAAAAGTGATTAAAAAGTCCTATCAATACCAAGAAAGACTTCGTAATTGAAACGTAAGCTTGTTTCGTCCTATCAATTGAAACCACAAGACTGAAGAGACAATCTATTTTATAAAACAGTGAAACTTTGTATCTGTTTGTTTATTGCTTAACCCCTACACGCAAAAACAAAGTCAGGAGGTCATGGCATAAGGTGATGATATAAGACAATCAACTAACTAAAGAATGCCTTAGGTTAGTCTTTTTTTTATGGAAAATCGATCAATGGACTCCTCTCGCTGTTGGTTATCAGCGTGAGGGAGTCAAACCCATCATGTTCTTTCGTAGGCATTTTATGTACCAAAGCCGCGGTAACTCCCTCAGGTTAGGCCTTAGATAACAACGACGATTATTCTTGTTGACAAATAACATAAATCAAGTACATACCTATACATTTTCTGCATAATCAGAAGTTTTTAATGTTATACTACAGTATAAAAGCAGCCAAACAGTCCCAGTTTGTGTGGTCGCCATCCGACGCGCGGTGAAAGCGTTTCATTCATTGCTATCGTCTGATGAACGTCATTCCCTTTACTACACTTCTCGCTATCACACAATAGTTTACTAGTTTTCAGTTTTTTTTGTATATCATAAAAGTATGAAAAATATAAAATGTGAAAAACTGTGCTTTTTATGACAGCTATGAAATGCTCTGCTTTTAGTTTGTGAAAAATATGAGTTTAAAGTTATGATGTTTTTTTGTTAGAGCTGTGAAAGTTTTCAAGGAAAGAATATACCTATCGCGCAAGCTGTATGTGTCAGTTCTGCCAGATTTTTATTTATTGTTGCTTTTTCATGTTAGTAATACCCAAAACAAAAATGTGAAAGACTGCCAAGTTCGATAACATGGGAATGCTTCGCCTATAAAAGAGGTGAGATCTGAATAAGTACCAAGTTCCATACACATACCTCAGTTAAAAATAGTTACTTTTTAATGATGTTACTTGGCAAGTTTTCATACACCTTGTTATAAACCTACTAAACGCAATGAATCAAGTATTTAATTTTCTATTAAAACTTGCCAAGTAATCATCATTAAAAAGTAACTATTTTTAACTGAGGTATGTGTATGGAACTTGGTACTTATTCAGATCTCACCTCTTTTATAGGCGAAGCATTCCCATGTTATCGAACTTGGCAGTCTTTCACATTTTTGTTTTGGGTGGGATTTCATTTATTTTTGTAAGGCTGTTTATTTTATTTTTTTCTTATGATTAAGTTAGTTAAGTAAATGTCTCATTTATACTATCTTTCAGATTTTTAAATATGCACTATGCTTCTTACAAAGAAATGAACCAGATTAACTAAATGGACTAGATTTACCAACTGACTGACATGACATGTTATCATATATTATGTTCGTGGATCAAAGTTACACATTCGTTATTTTCGAAAGTGACTCACACTTGGCCGTTTTCAGATTTTTACTTTGACTAAATACAAACCTTTGTAACGAATTTCAGATCGGTACGACCATTCGAAGATATATTATATAAATATAGATAAATTTAGTTCGTTTTAGTTCCTTAGGGGTATAAATTTACACTGGGTATTTTACACCTTCATTATTTTGAAACCGACTCACACTTGGCCATTTTCAGATTTTTTCCTTTACCTTGACATAAAGACCTACCTCCATGCCAAATTTCAAGTCAATACGACCATTGGAAGTGGTCTAGGTTTTTGATGAGTGAGTCAGTGAATCAGTGAATCAGTGAATAAGTGAATCAGTCAGTGAGTGTATAGTAAAAATAGCGATTTTCTGACGTCAATATCTCAAGACCTACAATAGGTATATTAATGAAATTTTGTATTTTAGATAAGTGAGGGGGTCTCAACAGATACTAGAAATTTGATATGCGTAAATAAAATAGATTTTGAGTTACAGGGGGGTCGAATTTGGCCCGAAATGGTTCGTGTAATATAACCCACGGCCGGTGTGTCGCTTTTTTTGCTCGAACTTGGCGGACACACTGCCGTGTGTCTAGATAAACAAAAACAAAAACTCTTTTTCAAGGGTGATTGCATTTCTTAAAATATGAGTTGAGTTATCTATAGCTCCTATTATGGTTATCTGCAAAGATGTCTGGGTGGATCAACTTTCATTAATGTACATATTATTATATGCAGATGTATGTTGATAGTGAGTTGATCTAGGTTGGGGAGGTCAGATAGGCATTCGCTTCTTCTAAAGCACTGGTACCCAGCTGAATCCGGTTAGACTGGAAGCCGACCCCAACATAGTTGGGAAAAAGACTCGGAGGATGATGGATATTGATATATAGTGTCTGGGAGGATTTTGATTGAATCATTTATTCTACAATCTTCGATATGCTACATTATATGCACATTTTGGAAGCACAATAAATAAAAGATTACGAGTATTCCTAAATAATATTTCTGATTGATTTACCAACGATTTAATCTAAATGTTCAAAGTACGCGATATATTATTATAAGCCTGTAACACGCCAAATGAAGGTCAAAGTTGAATGAAGCTTAAAATACAATGTGGTAAGTTAAACTAAATTTAGGTGAAACCCTACTCTTGAAGTTGAAGCCAATACGTACTTAACTTAGATTAGAAAATTAACGGTTAAACCTAACATATATTTAGAAACTAGGTTTCACACACGATTCCACCCACATACCGAGGGAACTACTTTCCGCATCAGGATAACACGTAGCCTAGCTTATCGTTTCTGAGGCTCTCTTAAATATCTGTGTACCCATGAAAATCGGATCAGTAGGTTCAGCGTGAAAGCGCGACAAACAGACAGACTTTCTTTCGTATCTACAGTATTAATAAATGATTACTACTCTCTTCTGAAATGGACCCAACTTTATTTATTCTACAACTTCTGTATATAAATTGAAAATATAATATAAAAAACAGAATATAAATGTATTCGCTGGCTATTAATGATTATCTATTTATAGTTTTTTTTATTGAATAAGTTTAATCGCTACTTAACGAAATGCGGTAAAATTGGCCATTAGCGTATCTTTACAAAATTATCTGACAACTTATTGGAAATCCTGTAACACGAATCTCTCTCATCGTGCGTGGGTAGTAACACGACACATGTCTGCGTGGGTGAGTTGACGTCATAGATGTGACAGTCGTTTGAATGTGTGCACTTTTGTGCCTTTTGTCATTTGTTTATCTGTATCTACCTATGTTCTACAGCGCTTTCATACTGGTGCATTTTTGTCGCACATAGTAAAACCTACTAAAGGTAATATACTTAGTTTAGTTTAGTGAGTTTTAAACATCACCCTTTTCACCAGGAGTTTTCAATTGTTTGCATAACGCATTAACAATCTGCGCGGTGTTGCGTGTCGCGAAAACCGAGCGGAAAATCCGCCAGTGTGAAAGCACTGTTGAGTTAGAGTAAAGAGTTTCTTTGTTTTTATGAATTAATAGTGTTGAACCTCCTAAGAACTATAGCTAGTTTCCTCACTTATAGAAAAAGATCCAGCTATCTTCCTCTCCTATTGTACAGGTTAATTCAATATGGTGTCGAAGATACCACAAAACGTCTAATATTATATGTAACAGTGTAATAATGATCTCATATCAATTAGGCAATCAAAGTTAATTGCACGATCATACAAGTCTAAACTGGGCTAATAACAATGTATTGTTATTGCTTTAATTTGATATCGTATCTCAGGTATTAATAATAACCTTCTCCGAAACATTAACTTTAAAATGTGTTAAATTTTATGTATAACTTTATAATTATGGAATAGTTTAGTGTTATTAGTTTTAATGTATCTAAAACAAAGTTTATTTTCCTTGTTTCCCTGCGCAATTTAAAGTAGGTAAGTCAATTTAACTGCATAAAAATCTAAGCTCATTTACCTGATTCACAAAATTAAGTTCTATTAAATTACTCTAATAAGGCCAATTTTTTTCTGTTAATCCGCCCTTTTAAGAATTGTCAGCTATTTTACATAAATTAAAACCCTCCAATAGTTGAATAATACGATTAATTTATTATGAAATACGGTTCATAAAAGCAATTGATTACCAATGAAACGGCGAACGAAAATTCTCGCTCCTAGTTTGTAAAAAGGTAACATTTTATAAACCTATTACGCAATCAACTATCTCTCTATCTCTTAATGGGCCCTTAGCCTTTTCAATATTACACCTATAAAACTTTCTCCCAACTTCCAAAAACTAACATTAACTTCTAAAAGATCAACCCACAAATCATATATAATTACCGATAACAAGACTAACGCCATTGTAAGAAGATCTCTTATATCGTCTTACCAATTATGGAGCAAAAAAACCATGGAGGAAGGAAATATAGAGGAGATGCCAAAAGGAAGGTAGTTCAGGCGCCTTCTTGTAGGTCAAGTAACGTATGGAAGGCGTGATCAGTATAGAACGTTCGGGTTCCTTGGTAAATCAAATCCAATCTGTTAAATAATGGTCTTGATTGATTGGTGATTTGGTTTTTTAAAATTAATGAGTGAGTTAAATAAAAGGCGTGTAAGGGTGGACCTAATAAGATTTCTAGTAACACACGTATTATGATGCGCTACTTTCTTAGAAGACTTTGCGTTATGACATGTCCGCTAGTCATTTGTTATCCATGAGGAAAACTGTCTCAAAAATAATAACAAGTGAAGAACAGTTGGATATACGACTCTCACCAAAGGGAAGATATTAAAAGGAACCCTTGGGTTTTATTGTCACATGTTTGATATAAGGAATGTTGGAGCTTGACGACTTAGAAAGAGATTTTGCTAACCATTTATCAAAGAGATGAGGTGTGCTTTTATAATAATAAAGAGATAAAGCCACAGTTAAAATAAGGCGTGTTGATTTCGCAGTGAAACCAAAATTATATTGTGTAAATAATAGAAGGTTTAGCTCCGTAATATTGAGTTTGAATCAATATAACTTTAAATATCAATTAAAACGAGTAACAACGAATAAAAATTAAAACGCTTATTCTTAGAATGAAAAACGTTAAAAAATAATGGCGACAGTAACTTATGAATATTAAAATAAATAATAATTTAAAATAATTTAAAAAGCATATACGATTTAAAAAGTGTTGATTATTTATATTTTCTGTGAACTGTGATTATTTTCCTACTTCACAAAAAATCGATCGCCTGCAAACGGCCTTATGCAAGGATAACCCTTCAATCCTTGTACAGTTTTGGGCGTGTGAACGAACATGGAAGATTTCCTTTAATATGTGACGGGTTGAGCCGGGTGCGGGATCATTGTGGATGTATTCACATGCACAATGCCTTGTTTTGGGTGAAAACATTTTATATTTATGGAAAGTTTTTCGTGTGAGTCAGATCTATAGCTACAGGTGTAACTACAGAATAAGTATGTATGAATAACTTACAATTAAGACTACTATGTCACTAAGAACATCAATATGCATGCATAAATAACTTGTACTGACGTCTATAATCAAAAGGACCAAGTGGGTGAAAATGGTCAAATTATGGTAACGAAATCAACCAGAGCGATTAGAGACGCTGGTAAAATCGGATTAAAGTGCTATAGTATAGTAATTATTGATCGAAAGTCGATAGAAAATATAATAATACACCTGTTTCGTGTGTTCGTCAAATATAAGGAAAATTTCATCAGTTAAAACCCCAAATAAAAAATACCTTTATTTAGCAACAGCCTCCCAAAACTGGTACTTGAAAGTTATACGCATATAAATATGACTGTGACCCATAAAATTTGACACCAATAACTCTGAGTTAGCCACATCGAATATTTGCCATAAATCTGCCATCAGATGGCGTGTGGTTGCTCCTAAATTATGACTGCGGTCCATGGAGGATTAATTTCGCATTTTAAAATTAGATCCTGAGCCTTACTAGGCAGATTTGAAATTGGGCGTATCGTGGTTACAGTGACGAAATGATTTTAAAAAGATTGAAAACAGTTACCTACAAAAATTGTAATTGTTTTCACTGGGTTTGCTTTGGCCTTATGATTTGTTCGAGATCAGGTAGGATGTATTCATTTCAGCAGTGACAAAACGAAAGAAAACCAGAACTTTTCAAAAGTGAAAATTAATTGGATATCATTTTATCCTGAATGTGGGCCATTTTGTGTTATAAACCGGTAAGATTATTACTTATGTATGTTTTCATGTAAAAAATTGACTCAAAAACTTACCTACATGGATTTCCGAAAATTCTTTCATAAATAGGCACCTACATTATTCCTGATAATACAGGCTCTGTTTTATCCAGGTGCACGAAAAGTTCCTCCGCAATATTCACGTAAAGTCAATGCACGTTACAGATAAAAGCAACACTATATGAAGACATAATATTACACTCATTTAAACCAACAAATATAACTTCCAACTGAAGTGGTATCCGAAGATTTTTTCCAAGAAATTTGACATTGCCCGTAAAATCGAGGACTGATTTATGAACTGTGAAGTTATTGGCAGAAAATGAGGGGTGAAGTGTGTAGAAAACATTAAGTGTCATAAACTTTAGGATGTTAGTTTTGAAGAGGCTGGGTCAGATTTTCTGTAGTATAGTGTACTTAATTTATATAATGACTAGCCGTTTCCTCACGGTTTCAGCCATATCCCGAGGGAACTATATCGAACAGGTGCATAAAATTTGTGTACAAGTCTTTTAAATAACTTTAGCAGTTTTAATGTGAAAGCATGACACATAGCGAGACATAGCTATGTTCGCATTCATAATGTGAGTAAAGGTTTTGCCTCGTTGGTCTAGTGGTCGCAAGCGCGGCTGCTGCGCTCGAGGTCTCGGGTTCGATATCCGGGTCGGGACGAAATCGCTTTGCGGGTTTTCTTAACCTTTCACAAAGCAGCCCGTAGTCTGGAAGTTGGTGATTGATTCACCGGTGATTGACCGGTGGGAGCACGTAAATGTCGGTCCTGTGCCTGATCTCTTTTCGGTCGTGTCGGATTGCCGTACCATCGGGCTATGAGATTGAAGGAATAGGGAGTGCACCCGTGTCTGCGCAAATGCTCCTTAAATGAGAACAGCCGCCGTGGCCGAAATCGACCGTAGACGCCATTGTTGTTATTGAAGATATCGCTAAAATCTTTTGGAATAAATCTTTCTCTTAATTTTAATTCAAATCCATTTACTTGAAAAGAGAACTGGAACACTAATTAATAAATCTGTAAAATAATTGCGATAACTTAACTTCTAAGTTACAACACTTGTTTCCATCTGCTAAATTGTTTTAGAAATACGAAACGAGCCTAAATTAATGGACAACTAAGCTGAAATGTATCATACGAATTCAAGTAATCCTAAGATTGTTATACAGTACAATGACAAAACAATGCCTGAATTTAATAAAACGATACAAAATAATCTTTATCCACACAAAATTGAACGGTAATCTGTATAAAATAAGGTTGATATTTCGTTAGAGATGTACCGAAATTCCGCGCATACTCCTTGATCCAGATAATTCTCTAAACTTATTCGAAGTCAGATTAAGGAAGGCGAGAATTCGAAATTCTTAGTGTGGTCTCAGTACAAGTCTTGGGCGTATTTCACACTGTACAAAAGCGGGTTGAGCGCAAACGAGACGTTTTACTACCACCATTGAATTTTCAACTTTATGTCCAAGGAGATAAGGTACAAAATGCAATAGTACTAAATAATATCCTGTATGATATTGAAGCAGACGCTAGTTACCACGATGTTCGCCGCGGATTTTAATTTTGGAACAGTATTTAAAGTTGAAAGGAGTTATGATTTTTAAGCCAGTGTTCGGAAAATATATGGATTTCGGTACGGTGCAATTTGAAATGAGTTTGATTTTCGAATGTGGAACTCGCATTCTTCTATATTTTATTTGAATATGGAAGGTGTTTTGAGGCGTGTATATCGCCTCACCAATAAAAAAAATACGGGTAATCGAAAACCCCCCTATTGATAAGTTTCCCCGAGACAAAAATACCTACTACAATTATTTTCAGCAATAAAGCCCACGTACCTTGTAAATCAACTCATAACCAATGGGTGCTGCAGTAGTAGTTATAATGGCGTGCGGAATCGTCAAAAGTGTTGCCTTTTTAATGAAAATAAGCGAAATAATGGAAAAATAACTAATTTATTTTATTTATTATTTAACAAATATTTGAATTGTAAAAAGTCATTGACGCTTCACCTATACATAAGCAATAACTTTATGACTGGCTATTTTATAAGCCTCTCAATTTCAAATAAACCACGATTAAAAAAATATTTTTAAAAAGACAGTTTTAAATATAAACTGCTTTACTAAAGCCACTGTATAACCACCCTAACCCAGTGGCTGTCTGAAAACTATTAAGGTTTGTAACCGAATCAAGTTTTTGAAAGTTTTGAAGAGGCTCACTACGTGCGAAGTAGTACGGTCTGCGGAAATACCACGTTAAACGTCAGACGCGACGAGACGAGAAGGAATGCGCTGTTAAATTCTGTGCTAGTTTCAATTAGGAAGGAAAGTTAAGGAAAGGAGACTGACACCGACCATGAATCAGACTTTAAACATACTATAAAATGTCATAGATAGTCTTATCTATATACAAAAAAGCAAACAATGTTACACGTGAGATGACGGCAGATAGAAGAGTATGGAAGGAGAAAACATGATGCACCGACCCCAATTTGGCATTAGGTAGTACATCTTCTAAAGTCATCGCTCTCCCAACAATGTTGGGGTTGGTTTCCAGTCAAATCGGATGCAGCTGAGAACCAGGGTTGAATGCAGTATGCATGCAGTGACTATCTATCTAATCTTCTCAACCCAATTTAATAAAAAAACAGTCTCCTGAATGATCTTTGTTATTTCCAAAAGACATAGCTTTCTTGTAGAAACAGTCAATGTAAAACTGCAATTTTAGGACATGTATTGTTCTGCGAATTTATTTAAAAAGTTAACAACCACACCCAATCCAGGTTAAACACAGACCATTACGAGTAACTTACACAAAATCGCAGGATCCCTTCACCCCATTGGACGCATAAATTTTACGATTGAAACGTAAAGCGGAGTTTACGATACACGATCCGACTTCCCTGTACGAACGATCGTAAACAAAGATGGATGTCACCTAGCATATAAGGTGGGGCGGAAGGTGGGGCGGTAAGGAAATTAGGTGGGGCGGGAATTTAAATTGTAGAGAATGTTTAGAGGGGAATTTTATAATTAACTTTTAATTAATTGAGTTAAAGCGAGGCTAAGTTGTTGGCTGCATGGCGCAGGTTATTTGTTTTAGTATGAGTTCATTTGTTTTTTTTAGTCTTCGTGTCTTGTTTTGTGTTTGCATAAAGTATGGTCTAAATGCAAGTTTAATTAAAGACTTGTGCATACTATTCTAATGCGTTTCGTTAATGATATGATATGCAGATTTGTTTTTGTGTTTACATTTTAGCAATACCTAACTAAACACAACTCTTACAAAACTAGGCACAATTCTTATTAAAACTATTGATGTGAAAATAGCTCTGACTGTCTTATGTCTTTATACAGAGATTGTGTAGTAAATAATAGTATAAAAAAATAAAAGTTCAAGTCATTGGTGTCCAAGATATACGTAAATAGTAGCTATACTTTTTGGATACATAAGCTTCTATCATATAAAAAACTTTGACACATCAAACAAACAACACCTTTTCATATTATTATAAGTGCAGATATAACACTATACTATCATGTAGCTCTCTTCGTGCTGGGGATCGATGACTTTGAAATAAAATCCCGTTTTAAACACTTATTACAACTTTTATTTCAACAACTTTGGCTCGTTCCTTACACTCAGTACCGCGTGGTTGCCTCTAACCCGTTCATTCAGTCCCTCTCTCTCTCTCCTTCGCTCACTCGCTCACGCCTCCCTCATATTCTGTCACGTTCCATTCCACTCGACATTCATTCCCACATTCGGCCGTCCTGCACTCATGTCTGTCCTCAGACATACACCAAATCTTATGTACTAACTAGACTAAAACATCATAATAACCACTACATAATTGAGTTAAATAAAATAAACTGGAACCATACTCTACAACAACCTAATACACATAACTACTTCCTACAAGACAATCTTGTTTCTGAATTTAAAACATACAACTCTACATTGGCAAAAACATTTAAATGTTACTTCGAACTTAATACAATTTATAGGTTTAGAAAACAAAATGTTTAGTTTTACATAGAAAAATAACATAGTAAATACTCTGGTACAGATAGCCCTACGCCATGGCACTGTGATAATGAACGAAAGTTAACCCCTCCTGAAATAAGAACTGCAATAATAACCTGCGGAGTAAGGTGACTGCTACTCCTCCAGCATCTCGGCGTCACCGTGTTGAGGCCATCTCTTCATTTGGTCGGCTGAACTGGATGAACGCTGGGGACCCTCTACAGAACTATCAAGTTTCTCTACGTCATAGCGATCCTTACGCTTGCATTTCACCACTCTATAAGGGCCTAGGTATTTAGGTTTCAGCTTCAACCCTGGACCGAACTGTGTTCTTTTAATCGCCACTAAATCACCTTCCTTATACTTTGAACTTTCCTTCCTCTTTCTATCATATTGTTTTTTATTTTCCTCTTGTATCTTTAGAATCTGTTCTTTGGCTTGCTGCCTTATCTTCTCTCTATTTTCATCATATTGTAGTGTATTTTCTTCCTGTAATAGTTGTAGAATTTCCAAATCTTCCTTACCCTTCATTTTTACTCCCATCAGTAGTTCAAATGGTGTTGTGTTTATGCTTCTCTGGAAAGTAGAGTTGAGTGCCCTCTGCACTTTGCTTACATGCTTGTACCATACTGCAGGATTCTCCAATCATAGTTTTGTTAAAACTGGAATAAGTATTCGATGTACTCTCTCCACTTGGCCATTACCACGTGGCACACCAGTAGTAATCTTTACATGAGATATCTTTTCTTCTTCACAATAACTCTTAAACTCATTACTTGTAAATGCCGTTCCCCGGTCTGTTATGAACCGCCGGGGGTTCCCAAATATTTGCTGATGAATCTGAATTTTCCTTAATGTCTCTGATGATGAAGTAGTTTTCGTGGGAAACAGCCATACGAACTTCGTAAACCCATCTATCACCGTGAGTATGTAGTTGTATTGCTTTCTTGTCTCTGTAAGTGGACCAATATGGTCTAAATGCAGGGTATCAAATGGAACACCTTCTTTCTCTATCGGATTCAAGAATCCTTCCTGTTTTCCTTCCTTCCTTGTTGCTAGTAGGCAAGGAATGCAACTCAATAAAAAATCCTGCATCTTCTTGTCCACATCTCTAATGTAATATTCCTTATTCAGTAACTCTTTCATCTTAGACTTTCCAAAGTGACCTTTGCTGTGTACTCTGTTAATAATTTCTTTCTCCAAACTTCTTGGCACTACAAACAGCTTCTGCTCAGTCTTATACAACACACCATTTTCTAACCAATAATCGTCGTATGGACTTCCTCCTCTCAAAATTTCCTTTATGGCTTTTATGCCATCATCTTGATCTTGTGCTTGGCGTAAACTCTCCTGCAGAGTAGTAACCACTGCCACTGTTGGTATGCGGCTCAAAGCATCTGCATGCTGCATCCTGGAGCCCGCTCTGTGCTCCACTTCGAAATCATATTCACTGAGCATGAGGACCCACCTGGCTACCTTGGCTGACAAGTCTTTCTTCTTAAGTGTTAATTCAAAAGCCTTACAGTCTGTGACTATTTTAAATGGAATACCATAAAGGTAGTGCCTGAACTTCCTGATACCTTCTATGATGGCTAGTGCTTCCAATTCGTAGCTTGAGTACCGGCTCTGAATGTCAGTTGTCTTCTTACTCATGTAATGTACTGGGTGTAAGCCTGACCCTGGATGGTGTTGCATGAGTATTGCAGCCAATGCTACACCTGAGGCATCGGTGTGCAATTCAGTCTTCAACTTCGGATTGAAAATCTTCAGAACAGGTCCGCTAGCTAATTTATTCTTCAGTGTCTCAAAAGCTTTTCTTTCCTTATCCTCAAATATGAACTCTGTATTCTTCTTTAATAAATCAGTCAATGGCTTCGCCACAGAAGCATAATTTTCAATGTACTTCCTGAAATAGCTTGTCAATCCAACAAAACTGTGCAAGTGCTTGAGGGTTCTTGGCTCAGGGTACCTTATGACTGCATCCACCTTATCTGTACTCGGCCGTACTTCTCCATCCTTCACCCTGTGGCCCAAGTACTCAACTTCACGCTGCAGTAGGTTCGCCTTTTCCAATTAATCTCCAAGCCATAATGTGCTGCGACTTCTAGCACTTGCTTCAACCTCGATACAGCCTGAACTTCATCCAAGGCTGGAATTATAATGTCATCGATAAATATGATTAACACTCCTTGGGAAATCAAATTTCTAAAGATTATACTCACAAATCTCATAAAAGTTTTGGGACAGGTGGACAAACCAAACGGGGCACGGAGAAATTCAAACTGCCCGTGGTGAGTGACAAATGATGTGTACTTAATAGACTCCTCGCTGACCTTCAAATGAAAGAACCCACTTTTCAAATCAAGTACACTGAATACCTTAGCTTCCTGCAATTTGTCAATCAGATCATGGATTACGGGAAGTGGAAATTCATCCTTAACTATTTTCTTGTTGACCTGCCTATAGTCCACACAGACCCTAGTCGAACCATCTTTCTTCTTTACTAGCACTAAAGGACTGGAGTAATCTGAGAAACTCACCCTCACGATGCCTTTATCAAGCCATTCCTCGATTTGATCTTCCACTACCTGTTGCTCCATAAGTGACAGTCGTCTGGGTCGCTGTCGCACTGGGATGTCATCCTTCAATACAATTTGAAGTTGGATCGGGGCCTCTTCCTTATACAATGGCTTATACTCCTCAACACATTGCATAACCTCACTCCTTACTGCTGGATCTTGAATGTGATCAACATTGACTGCTACACATCCTGGAAAACAATCAATTTGACCAACCCATTCACAACAACCAATGGGAAAAAACCTAATACCCCCTTCATTCATTACCACAGTAACACGACCCAGGAACTCTTGACCTATTATTACGTCGTAGGGCATCACCTCTGGTGGAACTAAATGAAAAACTACACCATTAAAACACTGATTATCAATCTCAAGTCCAACAGAGACGCTGCCCCTTGATTGTATTTCACTACGGCCTAATCCAGACATCGTTAACGTTTCACTCGCCACTTCGGCGTTCAACATAGGTAAATACAACAAAGATAATAGGTTCACATCACTACCTGAATCTACGAGAGCATTTAAAACTGTATTATTAATTTTAATGTCTTTTACCGGCTTCCGAACACATTTGTTTACATGCGTGATGTTAACGTTTCGATCTTCGTAACTCGTAGCTGTCACATTTACAGTGTTGACATCTGTCAATGTCAGTGACGTTTCATTGTCTATGACCGCGCGGACAGTCTCGTTTCCGCTTACTTCGTTCACCGTTCCGAACATAGCCGCGGGTCGCTTGGGTCCCAACTTTCCG
The DNA here is from genome assembly GCA_033682625.1 of Helicoverpa zea x Helicoverpa armigera. Taxonomy (NCBI): domain Eukaryota; kingdom Metazoa; phylum Arthropoda; class Insecta; order Lepidoptera; family Noctuidae; genus Helicoverpa; species Helicoverpa zea x Helicoverpa armigera. Next base: position 12,191,546 of record JAWIIS010000024.1, read on the forward strand.
GCCTCCCCGGAACCGGAAGCCCCGCCTCCTCGGCCGCCGTGAGCGCCGCTGCCGCCTGCGCCCGCCATCTTGGCGCCTGAATGACCCGATGCCGATGCTGTAGCCGTAGATCTCATCGGATTTACGGGACACTGGTTACGAATGTGACCGAACTGATTACACCCAAAACACTTCAATCCGTTTTTACACACACCCGCTTCATGTCCCATGTCACCACAGCTATAGCACCGCCTCGCCGATCCCGATGCTGCCGAGGACGCCTCCGCCGACCTCGCATGACCTTTTAACCTCTCGGTTCTCTTTTCTCGCTCCCTGGTTTTGGACTTCATTTTCTCATAGAAAGCCAGCTTTTCCTTCAATGCTGGAAACGTGGTCACGCCGTACAGAATCACCTTATTGCTCTCGTAATCGTCGATGCCATCCACGATGTACTGTATCGCGATGTAGTCGGGAAATTTCGCACGCCGCGCTAGCTCTTTCATATGCAACATGTACTGATAATACGTCTCGCCTTTTAATTTCTTGCGTGCCGCCATTAGCTCGTGCATTTCCTTGACGTTCGCGGTGTCTGGAAATTCCTTCACAAGCGCAGCCTTGAGATCGCCGTAGGTTTTGAATGCCTTCTCGGATTTTAACCATAGCTCAGCCGTCCCGGTGAGTGACCGGCGAGCTACGATCAAAGTTTGTTGCGGCGTCCACTGAAATATCTCAGCGTTATCCTCGATGTCTTGAGCCCACTTACTCGACGAGTAAGATTTGTCGTCTCCGCTGAACTTCTCGATGAGCCCCTCTGTGAGCCCGAACGCCACCGGCGCCGCTGCAGTCGTAATCGTCGTTGATTTCGATTCCATCGTGCTCCGTAACTTCGTAATTCAAATTTAATGGCCGCCGCGTCGCGCCGGCCGGTGCGTCGTAGAAAACTTCGTGGAAATTCGTCGTTGATCGATCCCGGACGAGCCCCCAAAATCTGTAGCTCTCTTCGTGCTGGGGATCGATGACTTTGAAATAAAATCCCGTTTTAAACACTTATTACAACTTTTATTTCAACAACTTTGGCTCGTTCCTTACACTCAGTACCGCGTGGTTGCCTCTAACCCGTTCATTCAGTCCCTCTCTCTCTCTCCTTCGCTCACTCGCTCACGCCTCCCTCATATTCTGTCACGTTCCATTCCACTCGACATTCATTCCCACAATCATATAGCAAGTGGGCCAATAAAAAACTTTTATTTACAAACGCCATATTGCGAAATAAAACACGACGGATAAAGTCGTGGTAGTAAAATAAATTTTGCGAAAGTATTTTTACTGAATGGAAAATATACAAGGGCTTTTTCTGTAATGAATATCGGGATACAATTTGTTCCATAGACTATGTAGTCCGGATTTTTCCGGGTAAAATTTATCCGTATGAAAGTTAATTAGTTGCCAATATTGAGGCTGCAAAAGACTTTATTACGTATCTTTTTAAGTCAGATATTTGGCTTTCATTTTTATTTTATGTGTTTCCTTGTAACTTCAACATTCTTCAATTGGTAAGGCAAAATATATTCTGCAATTGATAGAGATTTTAGCTAAATTTTACAATTGGTTAGTTGCTAGTTCATAACATAACATAGGTATTTCGAGAGTATGACTTACATTAATTGGTGACCGAAAAAAAAGTGTTAAACAAATTGAGATGCAATGTTTACAGTCCTCTTAAAATCCTACCAATCTCAATAGAAAAATACTTTAGAACCAAATTGCTTGACAACCCAAAATGCGGTACCCAGAGAATTTCCGAACACAACTCACAAAAGACCCGAACCTTCGTAAAAGTAAATGTCAATCCCAGCAAAGTAAGCAAGGAAAGTAAATAGATCTTATATACGTAAATCCCGAGTAAACCCGGGTCGGTCACCAAGTAAACATGTCTTCGTAATGAAGTAATTACCCTTAACTACTAGGTTAAGAAACTTATAACGAGTAAGAGTACTCACACTGCAAACTTTTAGTCGGCCGATAGTTTGTTTGGGCTCATTTTGTATGAAGATGAATGGAAGTATGCACGTAACAATAATCAGGTATTTGGCCGATATTCAACTGACTAAAAACAGTCATTGAATTGTCAATTTTCTTTTAAAAATCAAATCAAAGTTTTCAGTAGTTCTGATACCGGCTAAATACATGATCTGATTTGATCTTTGTAATTTGCGTACTACCATTCACCTTCATACTGATTATGAGCCCAAACAAACGATCGGCCGACTTTTTGTTTGCAGTGTGTCTCTAAGGAACTATGAACTGCAACTTTTAGAGTTTGCAACATCGATTAAAGTTAGCTAGCCCTGTTCAGGAAATATTTTCTGAGGCGTGAAAACTCGTTTCGAACGCTGTTTAGGTGAGAAATTTCGTTTGGAGTTCTTAATAGTAGTTATTAAGGTTGCTAATAGATTTTGAGTTGTTCTGAGCTGTTTCTGGGGGTACCTAAATATTAATGGGATATTTGGAGCACTGTAGGTATCGCTAGGCAGGCTATTTTAACCAAAATGTAGACCATAAATTTTTATTACAAGCAGTTTTACCAAAGTTTTTTTTGGCTTTTTTACTAAGGAGGCTTTATGTCGGGATATAAAGTGTTCAGTGTATATGCTCCATCCAGGCTAAGTCTATGCACCATCCGCAAAAAGTTCGCAAGTGACCCATTGTACACAGATATCTGACATTTTTAATATTAACAAGGATTAGATGAGGCGTGCAGTACTGTAGTAATTATAATTGAAGCAACCAATTTTATAGTGGTACTTTTAATTTTTTTTATCGTAAACTGCACTTCATATTTCCCTTTAAAATTTTATTGCTCAGTCATGTAAAAATGAGGCAAAGTTTTAATAAAAAAAGATTTTTAATCGACGCTACAATATTTAAAACAAATTGGACTCCTAAATAAGGATTGTAAAATAGTTGTAGTTTTTGCCAACAAAGCAATTAAATCTACAAATCTGAATAACAATTAACTTTGAAATTGGGACGCGGATTAAACGTTTTTTGTTTCACTAATATGATGGTCGCCATATACCTAGGCAGCGTATTTTCCTAAAAGTGAAAGAACTTTTAAATAGTTTCAGTAGTTTCGGAGTCTTTATAAACAAACAAAAAAAACCCTTTACAGTATTATTTCAAACTATCTGATTGTCATGGTTATACTCGCGTCTATTCCTAATATTCATCTTCCTAATCCATCTCGTTACAAAAATGTATCAATTCACGTACAGCATTCTCTATCATTTTCCACTTACTACTCGATTTTACATCAAAAATCTAAATCTGTATCAACCAGAAACGCCATAACATCAACATTTTATGTAAACCGAGACACAAAAGGAGAAACTTGTGCGATGTCGTTAAAAACTTCTAGTAGCAGTTCCGTCTCTAGAGAAATAAAAGTAATACACGTTACATTTCTAACTTCTAACTATTCAGTTAAGCGGAGCTTGGTTTTCTTACCTCCCTTGGAAAAAGGCTCATTAAACATTAAATAGATTTTAATGATTTGTTTTGAAATGGGGTCCTTTTTTGCTCTACTCGCTCATACCATAAAACATATAAAGATATCGTTCTGTAAGAAGCAGGTACTATGTTTAAAAATGCTGTCAACTGCTGAACATAGGCCTCTAACTAATCCTGGATCCATCCACTACCCACTATATCTTCTACAAATCGTCAGTCCACCGTGAAGAAAGATGTTCTAGGCTAAATTTGGATACACGCGATCTCCACTGTAAGACATAATCTGCTTCCACTGTCTTTTACCTTTATGAATATGAGTATTTGATATATCTTTTTACCACATCTCAATTTAAATTCTATTGTACTTAAGATATTGCAAATGTTACATCGCGTCCTTTCTCACAGTGCCATTAGCCTTAGTAAACATACTAGAAGATTAACTTAACCATAACGCCCACAGTTGCAATGCTCTTTATATAAAAAAAAAAGTTCAGTTAAAGAAAAAGCTGTAGGTATATGGAAGTTATTATGTATATCTCTGCTTTAGCTCAGTATCTTTTGCAAAACAATTATATATTACTGCTGTTTTGTGCCTCTAAAAACAACAGAATGAAAATCCATTTGACCCCATTACAAAATTAAAATACATACAGAAGCCTACTTTATAATTTTCAAACAATGGATTTTGTTCTGTTTATTGAAAGGCTTTACCGTGATGCAGCTTATCCGATTTAAATCACCTGTAATGTGCAACATTCGCGTAAATGACGTGAATCTTTTGTTTGTCGGTAAATGTGTGAACAGTGATAAACTTTAATAACGGTATTGTGGTGGATGGGAAATTGTCTACAGATTTTTAAAATTCAGCGTACTGGTTTTCATGTCACATTTTCTCAATGGAATGTGTTTCGTGCTTTCGTATTTCGCCTTTGTCAAATTAATAACTATAAATGCGAGAGTAACTCTAACTGTACACTTATCCTTTTTCAGGCTCTATACTATCTGAGCTGTCTGTATTATTTTTACCGATCCAGTAGTTTTGGCGTGAAAACCGCACAGAAACAGACATACAGAGTTATATTTTCATTTATAGCATTAGCAAGGAAGTAAGATTAGTCAACAAACATTTACGGTATTAATCAAAACGTAAGGATTGATCATCATCAAGCATACACAGCAGAAACTTTTTAATAACGTAAGACTTCGATTTTTGTATACCTCTCTCTGCATTAAAATTAAGTCTCACATATTACTACACACCTATACCTACATCTAAACATCACAAGACAGTAATCCTTAGGTTATGAGCGCCGTATAACAGCACATATAGACACAGGGAATCCGCAATTTGCAAGCCGATGCATCCGACATGCCTATTCAGTGACCGACCATTTACATAGCGCGTCCAAGCTTACTGTGCGAAGTTTTTTGTGAAAAATCGACCGTTTTAGAAGTAAACGTACGGTATTTTGTTGAAATTTTTTGATGGTGAATTCAGAATTTGATGTTCGGAAAGTAAAAGTTGAATATTGAATGAAACTATGTTTTTAGTAGAAATTTTAGTATGTACAAAGTAGGTTCCATGAGACGTTGGTGATAACAAAAAATGACATTTATAGAAGACGCCTCTTTGACGCGTTTATGTGACCTCTTTATGAAAATTATAAGCATTAGCATTTATGTAACAAAAAAATATTTAATTTCTGTCAATACACCTAAGAATCACTATTACAGAACTCATCCACGTGTATGAAAACGCGAAAAAAGCCTAACAACCGTACGTTTCCGAATCCATATTAGTATTCGATACACGTCGTATTTATGCGGCATTAAAATTGGGGGTGGCTTTTTTGAAAAAAAAAAAGGATTACTCCCTCCCCCTGGCTGAGCACGTTGCCGACTAGAAATTGAATATTATTATGCCTTTATATACAATGTTTGCTGGATGTGCTTGAAAACTTAAAGATGCTAATGTTTTTATCGCATTTTATCAAAATAAGGTGCAGTTAAGTGTATTAGTATATAGTTATTATGAGAAAAGAGAAAAAATAAATAATATTTATATGACTAATTTTCGTGTCCACCAAAGGGCTTTTCTTTACTTTTGACATTATAATATTTTTAAAAATCCTACCTACTACGAATTAAGATGGAGGCACGTAGATAAGTTACTCTACCTAACTTAACGTTATTGAAAACTCATACAATAGTTATTAATGAGTTCGTTTTTATAAAATTCAACTATTAATCTTCCTTCCAGCAGTTCTCTATATCTCTGAATTCCTCCATATCAGGTTTTTTCTCTTTTGAAGTTGGTCGCCGGTTCCGAGACAGTTTAGCATTTCCTCAAACTTTTCGTCGCAGTTATTATTTAATGTTTATTGGTCACCATGGAAGATGTTGAATTATTTATATACTAGCTACACCGTATCCTTAGGGAACTACTTTCCCCCTTTGTTATTCTAATGTATAAACTATATCACTTCCTTGTTTCATCAAAATCCGTAAAGCTGTTCGTGCCTGATGAAATAACACGTGATAGTGTGATTGAAGGTTGTTTGTGTAAATAGTCAAAGTTACTTGTCTGAAGCTCGTAATGTTTTAGAAGTGCAATGGATCTTAAAATGAATGAAGAAGAAAATTCCTTTTTTTGTTATTTTATTAGGGTTAGCAATCTATTTAACTACAAGTCTCTTAGAAAACCCAAGTTAGGACATTAGATACGTTTCCCCTCTGTGAGGGAAGTAGTTCACTCGGAATGAGGTTGGAACAACTAACACCTATAGCTATAATAATATTAATTTAAACATTAATTATCCTACCATTAAAGGTATTCCAACATCCCATCAAACACATCCAACGTTAAAATTAAACCGCATTTTGCTTCCCCATCCATCCAAAGGGCTTAAGGCATAATCAAATAGCGTTGCTATTCTAACCATTTACAGCCAACGGCTATCATTATCATTCATCATGACTATGTACATAATTCCCTGGGGCTGGAGATAAGCGATCCATTGGATTAGATAATGGGATCTGGTGTACCGGTATTGTTCTAATTGTGTCTTCAAAATTAGTTGGAGGAAGTGTGTTTGTGTAATTTGTGGGTAATAATCATTTGAGTATGATTTTGATGTTGATTTCCGTCATGAAATTTATGTGGTTGGCATTTGTAGGGCTTTGAAAGTAGAGGTAAGAGAAAGTCTGACAACCAGTCTGAGGGAAAAGATAGGAGACCTACAAAACTATTGGTGAAATGTGTGTATGTAGGTATATGTTGGTTGAAGTACGTTATGCTGCTTTATCGTCATCATCATCCTGTGTCCCAATGTAATTCTGAGTGGGCGCAGCATGCTTATTCCTTCCATACTCTTCTATCAGCGATATATAAGCATTAATACTGCTGAAAATCCTAAAATATAAGTTCCAGAAATTGTTAAAATAAAACTTAAGTAACTCACCACTCGAAAGGAAAGTAGGTATGTTCTTGCTATTAAGACTTTTAATCTCAACAAATGTAACATCTCAAAGTCAGAATTAAAAGTGGCGACCACTGGAAAAGAGCAGAATCAATTAAGCTCAACGGTTCTCGGAGAAAAGATTCAACTGTCTTGAAACTTGCAACAAGATTAATCAGAAAAAGACAACGAAGATATAAAAAGTTATACAGAGGAACTGACATTGGTTTTTACATATTACTATTTTATTTTAGATTGGGAAACCTAAGCTTTACATGAATATCTTCGTATCTAATATCATACAGCTGAAGAGTTCTTTGTTTGTTTGCTTGAAAGCGCTAAAATCAAAGACAATAAGTTCAATCTGATAAAATCTTTCAGATACATATATCTGGATTCTATCCGTGGGAATGAAGTACTTTCTAAGGATCGCGGATGAAACCACTGAATGAATTTAGTTTTTATAAATCAATCCAGGTAAGCAAAAACCACATGAACATCCGTTGAGTAATTTTTGAGTTCATCGACCACAGGCACAGATACGGTGAAACACTATGTTTTATTGTTCGAAGGTACCGATAGTATGAACTGATTAACATGTTCTACGAAGCTTATAGGGGTCATAGTGTGTATCGGTCCTTCATCTATCGAATGTCAGCGGCAAGGGCGTCTTAATCTTCCTTATCGATCGCTTTAGCTGTTATCTACAAGTCCCTTAAGAAAGGACTGTACTATGGAAAATGTCATACTATTCGGTCCATTGAATTTTGAGCAAATTGGTTGCATTGATGGGACATATAGGCATAGGACTGTACGTACAGATCTGTGTATGTCAATATCTTTTAAGGGGTGGAAGAGGAAGAGGCTATTATGAATGGGTATAGTAACTAACATCAATTTTTAAAATGATAATCTATCTCTATGTTCCCACTTTGAAAAAGTACATAATCAATTGGTTAGAATGTTTTATCTCACTACTGAGCTCGAATTTTTGTGTATTGTCGAATCTCGAAGCTTAATTAATTTATGATAAACTGGTGTTTACCTAAATCGGATATTTATCTTCTTGCTACAATTGACAAAATAACCAAACAGAACACAATAACCTTAAATCAGCACCAACAATTCACTAGAATCACGTACCTCGCATTGGGCGTCAAAATTCTTTGATAGGCTGAACTCAAACGGCCTCAAAATTAACATTAGAAACGTGATCTACCCGACTATGAATAAATCAGACCTGTTCTATGTTAATGCGTACTCCGCTGTGGTTGAAGATATTAGGAGTAAAGGGCTCTAAATCTGGGAAGGCGGAAATTGTATGTAGGCTCGTGTCTTAGTAATGGCCGTATAGGTTTAGTTTTGGAGTACCTTGAACTGAATTACTATGAATATTGTTTGGGGAAGGAAAATTATCAAATAAGGGTGGAGTCAAAGGGAATGTCAGACTCTTGCTCACTGAAACTCACCCGTGTCACAAGAGCCTTTTTAAGTTCCAAGGTCGAGAACCTCTTTTGAAAACTCTGCCGAAAAAAAATGCATTTGACATATTTTTTTTGTCTTCATCACTAAATATACGCTTTTAGTTAAATCTTCTTTGACATTTTTTTTTTCTACTAAATTAAAGCTTATAAAATTAATCCCTATTTCTCTCAAATCAAGCTCAAAACAGTTTCTAATAACAACAACACTCACTCATACCACAAAATCCATAGGCATTGAAATTCTAACCCAATGAAATCCCCTATCCAAACGGTATTTGGTATGCAAATGACTGCCTACTGCATCCTCAGTACAAATCATGCGAGTAACGGGCCCACGGCGAATCAGATCTGTATGTGCTTCGAATAATGTGACGTGTGTTTATTTCTTGGCTTTTAGGGTTGCTGTATATTGACGACTTATTTAGATGTCATCATCCTCCGAGCCTTTTTTCCCAATCACGTTGGGGTCGGCTTCCAGTCTAACCGGATTCAGCTGAGTAACAGTGCTTTACAAGAAGCGACTGCCTATCTGACCTCCTCAACCCAGTTTCCCGGGCAACCCAATACCCCTTAGTTAGACTGGTGTCAGTCTTACTGGCTTCTGACTACCCGTAACGACTGCCAAGGATGTTCAGTGACAGCCTGGACTTATTTAGATGTCCAATATACAATTTTGATTTGTTCTTGATTATGTATTTTTTTTGTTTCGAGTTGTTTCAATAAAAACTAAGGCAAAGTGAAGTCAACTTACGAGAGCTCAAATAATAAAAGAAAAACATTAGAAGTCTTGCAAAAGCTCTGTATCGTTAACCGTCTTGCGTCATAACTGACATTTTACTTTCATAAAATAAAAATAATCCTAAGAAACTCTCGCATTCAACGACCCTAACGAACTTAATAAAAAAATTCAAGATCCAAGGAGAAGGCATTTACGCGATATGACAAGCAACTAATGTGCTCGGCGTCTCTCAATTACAAATAAGAAACATTTTTACTCGTAACACTCTAAAATTCAGTTTCCCAACAAAATGTAGGTATATTAAACGAAGCTTCTTCGTGTCATACGAAATTTTCAGCAACATTTTTTATTTATTAAGAGTCTCAATGTGTTCTTATGAGGAAAATGTTATTTTATTAGGGTTCCGTTGTCAGAGGGAAAAACGGAATGCCTCTACTAAGTCGTCGTTTTGGCCGTCTATGCGTCCGTGTGTTACCAGCCTGTATCTCTTGAACCGTGATAGTAAGACAGTTAATATTTTCACAAAAAGATAATTTTGTTGTTGCCGTTGTTGCCACTTTTACAAAAAACTGAAAACTAGACAGTTTTCATAACATGTCAGTTTTTTCCACGATTTTGAACGGAACCTTTCGCCCGCGTTTCTTACTCCCACTTGGCCGTTTTTTTTTGTATTCATATCTTCAAGCTGCGTATAATTATGTGTCTCAATCTTAACGTAAGGCCGTGAAACGGAATGTAATCAAACAATTTTATTATAACAACAACGGTTGTTATGAGAACGGAATTTGTTCTTATTTTCGCTTGAACTGTGTTGCTGTATCGTATGAGAATATAACAATTTGTGCGTGCACGTCCTTTGAAGATGTATTTGTATGATAGAAAAGTTTATGGAGTTTATAAAAGAATATTAATTTCCCTTTCCCTAAAAGAGTGAAGTTAAGACGACTAACTTTTAGTTATACGTAAGTTGGTTAACGTATGTGGTTAACATGTAATTTTTGTTTGTCAAAACAACACTTTTATTTTGTGTATCCTTAAAAACTAAGCATGCCTTTAGCAAAAAAAAAAAAATGGTTACAAAAAAGGCTGTATCCAAATCAGTTCATCCATTTAAGAGGTATGGTGACATAACAGACAGACAGACACAAACAGGTGCTAGGCTCTTTTTGTATCGAGAATAAAACAACGAACAATATTATTGAACTTATATCTTTATGCGTCACGTCTTTCCACTAAGAAAAATAAACTCAATTATTGTTCAAATATCAATCGAATTTAATATAAATATCGTTCCTGTATCCGTCACCGGAAACTTTCAATAAGAGGAATAAATAAAAAGAAATCAAGGCGAACAAAACCAATAGAAGTTCTGCGAGACTCTTGTTGTAATATTGACAGTTTTTGTACTTTGTATTTATTGTTCACTAGCTTCTGCCCGCGACTTCGTACGTGGATCCTGTCCCTTATGCCAGCGACTGCGGGGTCAGCAAAATCAAAGATCTGGATCGTCTGATGTTGAATTTAAAGGGCCCGTTGACGGGAAAACAACAGAATACGCAAAATCATTCGAAACGTTCCATATATTTAACTTTTGTACGTGAACGGCAAAAGCACAGCAGACTAAACATAACGCTAAGAACTAAAGCGTAATAGGCGTGACCATAGGGATAAAAGTAGTGATTCTAATTAGTCCGCATTTAAGTGTTTTTTTCTGAACGGACCCTTAAATAACAAAGTAGTGGTGACCTAGTGTTTAGAGAACCAATCTCTCAAGTATGAGTGTGTGACTGTGATTCCAGGTCTGGCAAGTACTTGCCAAAATGCCAATGCAACTTTTCTTAGTTCGTATGTACTTTCTAAGAATATTTTGGCCACCAATGACAGGTTTTGGGAGGAGCTGTCTTTTCTAGTGTGTCCCGGCTGTCATTGAACATCCTTGGCAGTCGTTATGGGCAGTCAGAAGCCAGTTAGTGTGACCAGTTTTAGCAAGATGTATTGGGTTGAGCGGGTAACCGGGTTGTGGAGGTCAGATAGGCATTCGTTTCTTGTAAAACACTGGTACTCAGTTGCATCGAAGTGACCTTAACGTAGTTGGGGAAAAGGCTCTTGAGGTAATAACAATAATAACAATGAGATTTAACGCAACAAAGTCAGAGAGTCCTCCGTGATGTCAAGTCTATGTAAAATTTGTACTAAGAAGTGACTTAACACATAATTCAAGCGTTTTGTATCTTCGTTGTTCTTTGCTTGTGAAAGAAAAGAAAAAATACTTGTCCGTTATTTTAGGGTTATCTAAAAGACGGACTATTACTTTTTTTGATTCACTATGCTTATTTTGTATCAGTGAACGTCTCCGACTCGCGAGACAATGAGTAGCATATTCTTTACTTGAGAAGTTCTCTAGAGCTATGGATGTAGATGCGTAAATATGCCAATGACGAAAGCGCGCTTTGCGATCCGATGAGATTTCCTCGGAGCAAGTTGCAGAATGATGTTCTCGAACAGCATAAAGTCCTTCCAAACGCTCTTCGGTATATCTTTGGGATCTTATGATTCTCTCCCTAGGAACTTTGGAAAAGATTCGACCTCTTTCTGGCCATGGTAATAGTTTTATTGTGAAGAAGATACCTGATTAATTATTATACTTTTGCTAAAACGTCATTTCAAGTGCAGTAGGGCACTTGGAGTTCAACTTCAGATGTTTTAGATCTTCGATTTTTGTAAGTCAACAGAGAGTGCTCATCAAATTGAACAACTTTTGCTAAAACGGTATTCCTATGTATGCTATCGTGTAGCTGGGCTCTTGCAGTTCCGCATCAGGTGTTCCAGATCTTCGATTTTTATCGGTCAATAGAGAGTGCTTATTAGATTGAACAACTTTTGCTAAAATGTCATACCCGTATATGCTACAGAGTAGCTGGGCTCTTGGGGTTCCACATCAGGTGTTTTAGATCTTCATTTTTTATAAGCCAACAGAGAGTGCTTCATCAGGTGTTTTAGATCTTCATTTTTTATAAGCCAACAGAGAGTGCTTATCAGTTAGAACAACTTTTGCTAAAACGTCATACCCGTATATGCTACAGGGTAGCTGGGCTCTTGGGGTTCCACACCAGGTGTTTTAGATCTTCATTTTTTATAAGTCAACAGAGAGTGCTTATCAGATTGAACAACTTTTGCTAAAACATCATACCCGTATATGCTACAGTGTAGCTGGGCTCTTGGGGTTCCACATCAGGTGTTCCAGATCTTCAAATTTATTCTCTCAACCGAAAATGCTCATCACGTGGAACAATTTTTGCCATGGCACCATTTTTGTATCTCTTATAGTTTTGTTGATCTGTTGCAGTTCTGCACCAGGTCTTCAAGTTTCGAAGATAAATTATAGCCTATATGTTGCCCCGACTTTATACCAATACAACAAAGAAAAAATCATTGAAATCCGTCCAGTAGTTCCGAAGATTAGCGTGTACAAACAAACAGACATACAGACATACAGACAATTTTTTTTTTTGGATTTGTGCTCCATTACTGTTTCTAAGCCCCACCCAATTATTATTTTTTTAATATATTCAATGTACAGACACAGTTTTTTACAGATTTATTATATGTATAGATTTCGAAGTAATGACTTTGATATTGTATAACAAGTAATAATAATGTCGGGTCACCTTTTCACACTCGGTCGGTTAGCACCATGGCAAGTTATTAATTAACTTGTGTCATGGGTGCTAACACCACTGATAACCTACATACAGCTACATATATACATATTGTTACACTCAGACCACGGCCAACAAGCATGCTCATCACACAAATGTCGACCGAACCGGGAATCGAACCTGGGACTTCAGGTTCGGCAGTCCGGCTTCAGGTTTGGCAGTCATGGTGACCATTGTGCCATCGAGGTCGTTAAATATTATACTGCTACATTTCTTGTAGACTTTGGAGTATTTATTTTGCCAGTACCTACAGAAAGTGATGCTGTAGATAAAAATAAGCAAGTAAGACTTAAGTATCTTGTGTTCATTGGAGATCTTTGGTTCTAAAGCCTCTAAGGCTTTAGAGATATTCACTAGAGGACGCCAATTATCGAGGATTATGGAAAATTTCTCATCATCTTCCCGCCCTGATGCCATTTTACCTTTTTTACCGTCATTTGGGATCGTCACAGTAAGTTTTCTTTTTACATACTTTTCTGTCAACTTCGCTTCTAAAGTTGGCATTATTTCTAGCCTCTCATTTCTAGCCAGAGGATCTTAAAACTGGGCATAATTAATCAGGAGACCACCTTACAACGTTGAAGAATCAATCCATATCTCTATCCTTGCGGTTGCAGTACTATTATTACGCCTTTAACCAACTATTGACCAGCTTTCAGACTAAAACTAGTATACATTCACTTCTAGCTTTCAATCACCCCCTTTATTAAAATATCCTTTGTAAACAAAATAACAAAAATCCTATACACCAAAAAGCAAGCGACAGGCCTATTTACACACACCAAGCGGCGCCATTGTGAAAGTTGTTCGGATCTCCACAATCGTGAAGTTCGAACAAAAGAGAACAGGCCGACACGACAGAACTTATTCGTTGGCAGAACTAAATGCGAGAATCCTTCTAAAAGTTGTGCATTATCATAATGTTGGGGGATGTTGGGTACAGGGGGGTCTTGTGTTTGGTCGGGTTGTAGACGGTTTCTGTATTTTTTAAGATCGCTTTGACTGGTTTGTTTTATAAATGCTTACAAGGCCAAAAAATAAACAATAGAGGACTGGGTACGTTGAAACATGGGGTAACTTGAATCACTTTGTAAAATGCTGATGGAACAAAATTATAAAAGATTCTATATTACAAGAAAATGATCCCAAAGACAAATTAAAAGAGATATGAATTACTTGCCTAACACTGGCAGATTAGAATGAAATAATACAGGTTTTGCTCTGTCGTTTAAACCTTTTACGATATCATACTCAGTAAGACTAAAAATCTTTTGTGTCAGTGAAAAAAACAATTCATTTTATATTTGGAACCATGTTGTTGTTTATTCAGTTAATATTGTTTTTATCTCAGTTCATTTGTTTTAATTCAGCCTGTATCTCTCAGCCTATTGACCTTTGTCAGATCTTCAGTGTAATGAGCGGTATTGTTCCAAAATCAACTTGTTCAACTCATTATTTGTATAACTCTTTGCTCAAGTTTTTGAGTTCAAGATAAGCGTATCGGCTTTGTTGGTCTTTTAATAGATTTTTGAAATAGTATAAAGATGGAGCCGTTTTACAATCCGCGAAATCTAGATTTCTCATGCTTTCGGATATATTCTCATGCGATTTTTGTGGATTAAAAATGATATGTTCTGTTTTTCATTACATTTGATTCACATATTGTATAGGCTTTCAGGCTCATATTAGTTTTGCACTGTTCTGTTAAGATATGCAATCTCAATTTTTTCCATAGTTACAGTTTTCGCCATAGGTCAAAGTCGTCTAAGGTTTATGTAAAGAGTGATTATCCAATATTATTTAAAGCCATATTTTAGAATAATTAACTTCTGAATTATTTAAACTAAATTCTTACGCTGAAAGCGTGAAGTTTCGTGTTGGCTCAGTTTTTTTTCATTTACCTTAATAAATAATGTTTTTATGAAATCCGTATGTGATCCCAACATACGACATCACAAGCAAAAGCTAACAGCATTTACCCCTTTTTGTAAATATTACGGTAAGTATATCGTTGGCAATTTTAGAAAGGGCTCCCATATACCATATACCAAGAAACTACACATCAAATAATCGTAAAATGAAATCAGACGGAATAAATAAGTTTTGATCAGATATTTTACGAGCTTTCTTTACTATTATAGCGTAGTTTTATATTGCGTTTGTATGTAATAACGGAATGTATGGATGAGCAGAATTCTCGTATATTTGTCGTCATGTAAACCTTTGACAGTAAACCTGGTTTTTGCGTTTTACTGTTAGTGAGCAGTAAGAATGAGTGCAGATAAAATATATGTTTTAGCAAAGATAACGTAAGTTGTTACAGCCATATATTTAAAAGCTATTCAACTTGTTGTTTCTATATTAAATCCGCTTATATAGACCACTGTTTTCTGTGGTTTCGCCAGTGTCTCGGCGAAACTCCTTCCCGTATGTGGACAAAATATGGCCTGTTACTCGGGGATAGTCTAGCTTTCTACCTATTTATAGACAAGAACACCGATAGAACGTGCTGTTTAATTAATGTCTCCAAGATGTGTTTTAAGAAGATTATTTGAGAATCGTTCTATCAAGTATGTTTTTACGACACTCTTCTCACCTATCCTTATCTAGGATCCTTTCACTAATCCACAGTTGGTTAAACTTATGATCGATTGAGCGAAACCTTTAAAATAATAAATTAATGGCTTCAGAACAATACTCAGTAAGATGATTTCGCAATGTGCAATTTGCAACCATCTCACAAACAAATAGGTCACATTTTTCTATGTATTGACCTCCTCGTCCTTGTTCAAGATTAAAATTATATTTACTACCTAAAGGTACCGAATACAGTAATCATTTAGCTTTCACAACTTAAGTACATACTTGGGACATGGACGGTATAAAATAGTCATACATTACATTTTGTGACGTAGAAATACGTATTGGTGGTATTTATTTTGCATAGATTAAGTTCTGTGAGCAGAATCGACAATTGCTGTGCGAGACTTAGTAACTAATTTCTGAAGAAGATTTTGAACAGAAAATTGTCATGTAATTGAAAAATTTAATAAAATTACATAAAACTAAATACTTAGTTTTATTACTTATCTACCTACACAAATACTTTAAACTGTGTTTGTTTGCTTGAAGGTACTTATCTCGGAATCCACTGGACTGATTTTCTAAATTATGCCAGTGTCAAATAGCGCATTAATCGAGAAACGCTTTGGGTAACAAAATTTTTATTTGAGTGTGTACATTACCTAGACTCGACAGGAAACATTCATGCAAAATTGTTAGCAAAAATTACTTATGATCTGTCTCTTCTTTGAAATAAACAATACTCTATGTTCACACCTTCGTTAGATTATATCTGAGATATAGCCACTCGGTCTGATTGCAATCGAGTTCACATTTCTGTCTTGGCTTGTGTCCAGTAATTTTGCATTCAGTTAATTTTCTTCTATGTTATAGGACACGATAGCGATCTAGCATTTGAGGTTATATTCAGCCATTCTTTATGCTTAAAAATAATAGTTTGGTTAAAGCTGTCGACCTTTTGAGGCCATTGGTATAAAAAAATCTGTGTGATTCTAAATAATTACGCAAGCAAGGATGAATCTTTTAAGTAAAATAATTGACATAATGCAGAAAGAGCTTTCAAGAACGATATGTTATCTATTTTCTAGGGTTGGTACGGTTTTAATTCGGTACTGCAGTACCTAATTTTCAAATCCCGGTACTTTAATCAAGTCCTGCATCGATTAAATCCAATAGCTTGTCGCATCTATCAATTACTCTAGGTCCATGTACTGTTAGAATCTCTAACGAATGTTTCCACGAATGGGTATGATTGCGTTTACAATTCTCTTTTGGCATTTGTCCAGTCTTAGACATCCATATTTGTTTGATTGCTCAGCTCATATCCGATTACTGATAACTTGTATGCAAGATCCTTTCTGCGGATAGTTGTAGTAATCTATGACATAGTTTTTCCTCTTAAATCTATAGATTTAGCAAAGAATTTGTTTCAATAAAAGTTTGAAACAGGCCTTTTAGCGGCGTTTTTTATAATAAGCTTTTAATTTTCATGATTACATTTTTCATTTTAATTTTTTTTAAACCATTTGTTAGTTACCTCAAAAGGTATTAGAAGTTTGGCAAGAACTCCTTTTGCATATATTTTTTTATCATAAAAATAATAGGTATATTTGATAACACCATCATTGAAAGCTACCTGCATTAAAAGTTACAAAAAGATATTTATTAAAACAGAAAACATTAACATTTTTCCAAGATTTTCTTTGGGAAGTTCCAAGACATTAGTGCGAAGACTTAATGGGAAAGTTGTTACTTCATAACTTAGAGCCAACTTATGTGACCGACTTGAAAACTGTTTTGCTTTTAGCTAATCATATCTAAAGATCTAGGAAGATTAGTTCTATTCCACTTACGATTAACAGGAAAACTTGATTTATGTGAGAGTTTGGAAATACTGAATGTGTTCGAAGTTTTATGGCTACATAATATGAAAAATACGTCCAGGGCCGGCCACGGCGGCTGTTCTCATATATGGAGATCAGCCAGCTGCGCAGGACATATTGTAGGGCACAAGCATTGGCGTAGACGCAAGTGCACTCACTATTCCTTCACTCTCATAGCTCGATGGGACGGTAATCCGACATGACCGGAGAGAGATCTGACGCAGGACCGACATTATCGTGCTCTCCGATGTACGGAATAATTATTGTAAACTTACTGTTTCAACTGAATTCCGAGGGAACTATGTCCTGCACTCGGGTAAAGAGTAGCTGTTTCCTTTCTCCGGTTTTAGGTTCTCTGTGTAGGTACTAAATTCCACGTAAATGTATCTATCATTAGATTGATAATTATGTAACTTTTATGTTTAACAGTGTTTTATTTTGGTGTAGGTATAAACACACACAAAGTAAATACCCTCGTCAAAATAAAACAAACATACCTACTAATTAAATAATTTCATATACACCAAAAATTAAAAATAAAGAGTTAATCAGAACATTTAAATAAATGTTTAATAATCCGAATGCTCTGAAGGGTTAAAATCAACCCGTTCCAGTGAACTAATTAATTTTTGTTGACACAACTTGACCTCAAATCGAATTTGTGATCCCGGCTTTTTGAAGTCGTATTTAAAAGGAAGTTTCGACTTTCGAAGCATAGACCCCATATATTTGCTTATTTCCTAAACCTTTTAGTAACACACTGCAGACTAAACAGTCCCCCGAAAGTTGACCCGATGCGATGGTAGGCAATTTTTTTGTTAAAGAAAATTTTGATTCCATTCAAATCAGTCGGTCTGATGCCGGCTAAATTCCTGATCGTTGTAATGTGCGTACTGCCATTCATCTTCATACTGATTTACGAGCCCAAAAAAGCTATCGGCCGACTAAAAGTTTGCAGTGTGTGGGTATTCTTAATCATTCCAGTCTTTAAATTTTCGTACTTTTGACATAGTTTCCATTTTCAGCCTTACAGGCTTTCCTAATTAAATATTGGATTGGGAAGCGTTTTAGAATTGTTAATTAATCCATTGAAATCTACAAATACGGGCTTCAGAATACTTCATTTTAGAATTTTCCAGAGTAACGCAAATATTTTAAAGTTTTTAAACATTTTATTAATTTTCCCCGTGTTCTTATTTTGATTATTTGTAATATTCCATAGGCTCATAATAAATTGATTAATTTAGAAGTTTAGGTAGGTATGCGTAAGAGAAAACCAAAAACATCTAAACTTACACGTGTGGTTGTAAATATAAAATCTTAATGGTATTGCACAGGTCTTACTTGCGTATCTCTCTGTTTCTAGAGCCGATATGTTCGATCATTTTTGAGATATTCAATTTCTATTTAGTCACTATTTATTTTCTAAAGAATACTTAAAGTTTACTCTTTTGGCAAACCGGCAAGAAGTTATCCGTTATCGAAAATGAGCTAAGCAATCAAACAATATGGAGATATAAAAACCTTGGGTATTTGCCAGAAGAAGTTTGCTACTAGTATATAAGCGAAGAATCTTATCTATCAGGATCCTTTATTAAAATATTTTCGAGTTCCTTCGATGAATTGAGGAAATCAGTGTAAAGTGAATGTTATGTAATCATGATTACATGGAAATTAAGTTTTTTCTTTTTTCATAAATTTTATTAGTTATTTTGTAATTACATAAGTCACTAATAACATTAATCCATTTTCAAAAACAATGTTTGCGGTAACAGGGCAGATGCATGAGGAACCATTATAGCTAGGTTTACTATTGTTAAATTACAGTCACTCTTTCAATACCAGTGGTTTTTAAACTGCTGTATATTTTTTATTACAGGATTTTTGATCAGTGATTGGATTTCGCAATAGGCAGTTCTTAATAAAATATATCATAACATATACTAGCAATTTTATGTACTTAACACACACACACACACACACACACACATAATCTCACTCATGCACATAGACTCACAATCTCACATACATTATTTCGCATTACAACACAAAGCTAGCTTCCACTACACTTGATGACGTAACAAATTACCCAAGAGATTTGAACAGAAGACTAAATATTTGAACGAACACAACTTTTACAAAGCTAAAAGGCTTTTAAACAATACGTATATCTGTCCATTAGCCGCTGAATGCCGTAAAAGCGAATAGAAGAAAAAATAAAACTTGTTTTTACGCCCGGCGTGGGCTGCAGATCGATTTGGCAGTCTGAAACAAATGTGTAGCTGAAATAGAATTGTGCAGGTGGTGGATTTAGCAAATCCGCCGTGCATATTTCAGGTGTTTTTAAGTGAAAATTAAAAACCTGCATGGAATAAAAACCTTTCAGAAATGGTCTACAAAGCTTCAGACATATTTAAATTCAAATCATGTTCGAGTTCATGTAAAATTAAAGGTCAAATTGACGTTAGCTTCTAAAAATAGCTTACAATATCATATTTCAAACGTACCAAAGCAGCTCACATGTTATTCTTTTACCACATCATTAAAAATTTCTGCGTTATTCCACCTAAAAGCTAATAGGCTAGCGAAAACAGGCAACATCATGACCTGGCATTTAAATTCATGCAAATAATGATATGAACCGCAGCTCTACACAACTCTTAGAGCACTTGACTAACTGGAACCACCGTAGGTAGTAATCTATATGCAAAAAGTCTGCCAATTTAAGCGCGGAACGAGGCAATGCAACGAATACTGATAGCTCACTCACGAACACGACAATATCGGTCACCACACATCGCGTCTTTAGCAGAGGGCAATGCATGGCGTGTCCAGTTCATTGAATGCTCTAAGACACGACCTAAACAAAAACCGTATATTCATTTGATAAAATAATTACTTACAATGGTTGTAGATTTCACGCTTGCGGCTTTAATGAACTTCAAAGAGGAATAATTTTAATGGAAATAATATTTTAATGTGTGGGGTTAAAAATAAATGGTTATTTTTGATCCTCATTAAATAATTAGTAACGTGTAAGTTATTTAATTTCATAATCAACTTCGTCCATGACGTCAAACTAAGTTTGTTATAAAATTCAAATTCAATTGTTTTACGATTCAAAATCATGAGTTTTTTAACTTCAGTTAGGTGCGTGTAAACTATGGTAATAACATGGTGATAAATATGAATTCGATATGTTGTAATCAAGATTTCACAATAAAAATAAAACTAATTTAGTCATGGGTGTCCCGTGAAGGCCACAGCAGGAGGAGTAAACCTCGAAAGCTAATACTTACAATATATTTAACTACAGATCAGACTTAATATGTCAGGAACAGATTTCCACATAAACATTTCTAACTCAAAATACTCAATTCTATAATTTCAACTTGCCTAAAAACACTTAATTTACTTTTTATAAGCGACTCACAAGTTCCTAACTTCGTGAAAATTACATTTCTCGCCTAAAATGTTCGTACACAAGTTAATAATTCTCTGTAATGTAATACAATTAATTATTAAATTCAGACTTTTTCCAGTGATGTACGAAATTGCAAATTATTTCATGTTTGAAGGGGATTTCGGCCATCTGTTTCTTGAAACTCGTGTTTAAATTAGAGTACAGGCACACTGCAAACTTTTAGTCGGCCGATAGTTTGTTTGGGCTCGTGAATCAGTATGAAGATGAATGGTAGTACGCACATCACAAAAATCAAGACTGAAAACTTTGATAGGAAACAAGACTTTATTTTTTTGAAATCTGCCAGCTATGGGGTCAAAGTCAAATATACATTTTTTTTATTTCATTTAGGCCTTTACAAGCACTTACTCATATAAACTTCAAAAATATAAACTCCATATTACTCTTTTAAAAAATTGTAGTTTTAACAGTCTTCTAGTATGTATTGATCATACAAAAATGGCAAGCAAAGATCATGTACAATTGCAATTAAAGAAATATGAGAATAAAATGACGAAATTAACCCCTCTGCTCGACAAGATTTTGACATATGACTTTACCGTTGATTCGGCGGGAATTTTGAATCGCGACATGGAAGTCAAAAATTTGTACTAACTTTCAACACCTGAATTCTAAGTCCGTAATGCCTGATCAGAAGTATTTTAACTATAACTTTAGAGCTCACTTATTTGACAACAACGTGCAAAGGTCAAATGGGGTCAGTTAATTCAGAAAAAGATAATAATTACGGTGTTTTTAAGTCTATCGAAAAGTTAGGCATTTCAAATTTGGTGAAAACTTACCAATAAATAATCGCATCACTTTCTCAAACACAACACAAACGTCATATTTGTAACATTTTCAATCCGTTGCAATACATTTCGTGCACTTATTTATGTTCAACAACTAAAAAATCAGCACATAAAATACACAATAAAAATGAACAATTTACAAAATCAAAAAGAAGTAGAGTTTGGAATGGAGTAATTTTTTTTTTTTTCAATCAGCGGTGTGCATTCGATACCTAAATCGGATATTTATTATAAATAATCGAATACCAATTTTATATATAGGTATTTTTTAATAGCAACTTATTTCAATTTTATTTATTAATTTTAAATTATAGGTTCAATTTGTTTTTGTTGTTAAGAAAAAATATATTTAAGTTTTATGAAAGTTTCTAGCATTCAATTTTTATATGTATTATTTATTTTGGTGTTGCGTCATTCGTATTAATTTTTAACTTTAATTGAATTTTTATTACCTATTACGGAATTTTAATTTATTCTTATATTATTTCTCAACAATTCTAAGATTTTTGTTTCGGCGGAGGGTAAGCCTGGTGTTCTGAAATATAATGCAATTTGTAACTACCAAAGTAATGTACTTATTTGATGATGAGAAACAATAATAATAATTGATTGATTTTAAAGTCACCAAATATTTTTTACCGAATCCCAAAAAGGAGGTGGTTCTCAATTTGGATGTTTGTTTTTGGTCGAAAGGGTATATTCCCCATATTTGTTATTAGGTCCAGGATCTGATGATGGAAACCTTGAGAAATCGAGGGCAACTCTCGAAAATTGTAAGCATAGATAAGGTTATAACTTGACACTCAGATGTATGTCTGATAACACTATGAAACAGTAAAGGTTTGGAGCTGACCTGATGATGGAGACCAGAGAAGGTCGAGGGAACTCGACAACCGAACTTCTCTCGTCTCCACCTCCTTCACTGTTGCAGAGGCCTCGTAAATACGAATAATATAAGCACAAACACGAGAAAGATTAAATATTCAGTTGTCGAGTTCCCTCGACCTTCACTGGTCTCCATCATCAGGTCAGCTCAAAGCCTTCACTGTTGAATAGTGCTACCAGGCAAACACCTGAGTGATAAGATTTCAACCTATGTCTTTCTGCAACTTTCGAAAGTCGCCCTCGATTTCTCAAGGTTCCATCATCAGATCCTAACCTGATGATAATGGGACCACCTCGGAAGTATACGCTATCAAACAAAAAAAGAATCATCAAAATCGATAAATAAATGGCTGAGTAATCGCGTAACAAACATACAAAAAAAAACGGTCGAATTGAGAACCTCCGCTTTTTGTTAAGTCGGTTAAAAATAAGTCGGCGGCGGCCATCTTTCCATCTTGGACCAGCTTTCGATGAACAGCGAACTATTTGCCCTTTCAAACAATAAAAACGTCATAAAATTTTGCGATAACTACACCTAACTACGGCTCTCGTCAAATAGCTTTGCCGCTCAGTTAAAAAGTTGGAAGTAACGAATCGCCATTAAGTTTGGAAGGTCTACAGGAATCCTGCACATAAAACACCCGAAGAAATAAATAAGTCTTCATTTGCCGTCTTCGGAAACCCTAAAAACCAAAGATTTTTTTTATTCCGGCTACAACGTATTTTCTACCACTGATTTTCTAGCATTTTTTTTTCAAAATAAATTAAGCCATTTTACTTTTCCTAATTTATTTTCAGATTATGGTAAGTATACAAAAGTGCAATTTAGTAATATTATAATATAAAATTATTAAATCGATTCTTTATTTAAACGAATCGGATCATTCGATGCAAAACTTCTATCACCATCGCCATCTTGTCTATGCGTCTTCAAATTTAAAAAAACAACTAATGTAAACAAACATGGCGAGTTCGATCAGAATTCCCGGTAATTACGATTGGATTTTAAAAAGGTATATTTCTGACGGGATGCTAAATATGAAAGGTTTGAATGCGTAAAAATAATTTAAATTTATTTAGTTATTTTATTTAGTACTCACAAATGTGGTTTGATTGAAAAGAAAATAAATATGAGCGTAAATAATTAGGAAAGTGTATGACTGATTCGCAGACCCCAATTGGGGTCTAAACCGAGCTTACGGTGACATTGATGTTCAGACCCCGATTGGGGTCCGCTACGGATTTGACGGTTAAAATGCTAGATGATATTCACATACAACTGTCAACTGTCAACTGTTTAGTCTGTAGTGTGCGGCTATTCTTAGAGGAGGGGAGGCTTAAAATGTCCTTACTAATAATATAAGGAGAATGGGGAGCAAGAATTAATTCGACATAAATATGTAAGTCAAATTATAAAAGCAATTATGATAACGTCCAATTTATAAGTGGGTTATGGATTTGTAATTTAAACTGTGATTGGGTTGATGTTTAATTAGAATCGATTTTATTACGAAAGTTTTAAAAGAAATCGCATTTTTCTTAAACACACTCACGTTCAACGTGCCTTTTTTAAATTTTTTCCTCAAAATATTTTTTTATCCTTTTGCCTGTACCCGTCAAATATCAATTTATGTATGGTGTACATCTATGCTATGGTTATTTTTTTTATACAGCGTGGTGGCATTACTAAAAATAAATTCATGTAAAAAGCTATATTATCTTGTTTTATTTCACCGTCACATACATTGATAAGCTACATATTAAAGTCCGCAACTCAATTAAAAGTAAAATATGAACAGGTATGCTCAAACTTTATATTTTATGAGTGTAATATATTTATTCAGGATTTTAACTCGCCAAAACATTGCCAGTATAAATATTAACAAGCTTGTTAATTATCTTTTTAGGTATAATCAGTTGGCATATGCCAACTTATATTGTACTAGCTGTTGCCCGCAACTTCGTCTGCGTAGGCAATATAGAATAGTCAAAATACTACTTATCCCGTAGGTGCATTCTTTCACGTGACAGTATAATTAGGATTAGCACTTAGCAGTCGCATAGATTCATTGATCAAGGTTGTGTTGTGGATGTGACCATTTATCTAAACAAAAGAAGTAAAGTTTGTGACGTTGTGAATATCTCTGGATCTAGTCAGCCAATTTGGAAAATTATTACGTATGGTGCGCAAGTAATTTTCACAGGAAACAGTTATAATCTATGTCTATATGCTTTGAGTCTGACACAGCTGTCATTTGTACATTTTCTGCAGCTGCTGCGACTAATCAGAAGCCAGAAAGTCTGTCAGTTTCACCATGGATATCGTCTTGTGTAGTGAGACTGGATTGAAGATAGGTAGTCGGTCCAAGCAAAATATTGGTACTCAAACAGATTCGGTGACTGGAAGGCAACACCAACATAGTTGGGGAATAGCTGGATGGATGATAAAATGAGTCATCATCATCAGCAGGCGCATAGGGTAGGATAGTTTCACTACTGGGGAGAAACACTTGTATGACGGGGATTTTCTGTGCACTTACTCACTGTGGTAAGGCTGACCCCACATTAGGCGTGCGCGATCCTCCTGCGTGTGAGTAGCGCGGGCGTCGCGAGCACGCTGCATGAACGTCGCGTTTTGCTGCCTTGCGGCATGTGTGAAGAGTGCAAGCGACGCGCTCGTGGCGAGCACGCGGCGCTCGAGTTGCGTTCTTACCCCTTCGCCCGCTATCCCCGCCGCCCGCTAAACGCCTTAGCAGTTAAACGTCAAGGAGAGAGCCGCGTGCGCGCCGCGACCGCGCTACTCACACGCCCGAGGATCGCGCACGCCTAATGTGGGGGAGGCCTAAGCCGGGACTCCACCGAAATGTTTGTATTAGTTCACGAATAGGCAAAATGTACGTATCTGTGAAAGTCCACTTCATGTGTTCGTACTTGAAACCTGCAGCTTTGCCAAGATTTTCAAAATGTACGCTTGCAATTTGTCATTTCTTGGTGGAGCCAGCAAATCGAAAGAAACATAAGTGTTGTATACTGTGCGTCACTACCGCACACTTTCGAAAATTCCGAAAATTTCGCTCTTGCGGAGGACGTTTATATACCATATTTTGTGTCACACAGGACGACAGTAAGTATCCACCGAAACACTTTCAAAGATCTGATGAACGAACAAATCAGACCTAACTTGGTCACCTGGGGCCAATCAGAGCTCTATGAAGCGATAATACGCTTTGGCTCCTACTGTTATTGTGGTTTCTGAAAATTTATTCACCTCATTCAACGATGAATGTAATTCTGATGGTACTATTAAGAACACTTGCTTAGCGCAGAAGCTGACGTTGGCAGGTCGACTCTTTTGACTTCTCGAATAGGATACCATTGGTTTTTGTGTAATGCACACCTGCAATGCATGCTGGATTAGGATAGGATACAGGTGGATAGGATTTGCAACAGAAAACAATTCTGTGTTGGTGATTGAATAACATCAAACGTAGTTTTATATAAAAGGTGTTTTTTTAGACTTGGCTCGGGTCTTACTGAGACTGTTCGTAATCGTGACCAGTGTATTTGCGATCAGAAGTTGAAAGTAAGCATGTCTCTGGTATGCAACGCGCAATTTGTACGTTTTCAGACTCATAAAGCATTTTACGTGTGTATGGTATTAAATCGAGAAAGCTCCCATTTCTTATCCGCACTTTGTATCTGGGCTTGTTCTTAAAGCTACAGAATCCTACATTACATACCTACCTCACGCTTAGCAGCGCTTGCGAGAGACAGATCCTCCTTTCTTCTAGGATTAAGTTTACATATTTTGCATCAGAAAAAATAATTAAGGTCTACTTAATAGGTACTACTCACTCAAAGTAATTTGTTTTAAGGCCACCACATTAGTGGAAGATAAGCTAAACTATGTTTATGAAAACATCCTGATATGAACTCCATCTGTAACTTTAAATGATAATTAATTGTTATACTAAAGTCATCATTTTTGACATAATGTTCAAAAAATAATTTAGATGGCACCGTTTTAAATTTGGCTGAGAACTATTAATTTTCCTTTCATCAAGGTAATAATTATAATTGGATTTTGATGTGGCACGGCAAACTGACAAACACTATTGAAATGTCTATCGAAAAATTACACTACGTGTTAAAATATGGTGAATTACGGAAAATACACAACTCCATCTGTTGAAATAATAATCCTCTATAAAGAATGTATCGTAATTTATTGTCATTTACCACCTCGCTCCTTTGACAAATTTTATGTATTTTATTTAACACAGATTACCACAGATGGAGCTACTTTAACCTTGGCTAAACAAAATTTTCATATTTTTTTTTTCTTCCGAAGTTACTTATGAAGGTGTGATTTTCTGTGTAAAGGTTAATAATAGGTCGATCAACTAATATAAGTACAACATTCAAATGTACAGTTTTGACAAACAGATTGCGTGTCGTAATATTTTACATCTTGAATTCACAAAATTAATCATATCTTTTGATAGAGTGAATCGATTTCGATGAAACAAAAACTAAGTAATACCCCAAGTTACGTAGAATTTTTGTATATAAGCATTTTCTGCATTGAATTCGTAGATTTTACGTGAATCCCGAACGAACAAACAGATAAACAGATAAACAGACAAACAGACAAACAGACAAACAGACAAAAATGACAAAAATGATGGAAATGGGTTCTGTTAGTTATCCTTTAACATGCTGGCTATTTTTTTGTCAATTTCTTCAATGTACAAAAATTACTTTTCTACAGATTTATTATATGTATAGATATACGAAAACTCAAAACTGCTGAACCGATTTATATGACAAGTACAAGAAAAGACTGTAGTTTGAAAAGACACAGACTGATAATATAATTTCCAAAATTCTGACATTTTAGACAGTCCGTTATAGAGCATGGCTTTAGGTACACTATTCTTAACTAGGTACGAGAAGTAGTTCTCTAATCCTAATTGTAAAACCAGCAAAAACGCAAAAACCAAGCGAGAAAAATATAATATTCTGTAAACCCAAAAGAATATTAATTTTCCCGTTTTAATATTACACTTTTTAAACAAATGTTCGTCCTAATCTTCTCATTACTTAAAGCGTAATAAAAATATTCCCAGAGTTCAGTTACTTTGTATAAAAATTCATTCTGACCGTTTCATTAAGAAATTTTGTAAGACCTTAAGTAAATTAAGGTGCGGTGTACTGAGTGACCTTAAATACTAAGAACATAGACATGAATTATTTTTAGTTTGTTTGTGTGTAGAGGTCATCTTTGGGAGAAAATAAATTGATTAATTTAATGCATTAGTTTCAGAAATACATTATTTATGATTCTGCAGCGAACATTATTTTATATGATACATTTGTTTTGTTCAATGACATAGTTATATGTATGATTTTCCATTTGATATGGTTCGTGATACGTAATCAATCTTCAATAATGCCATTTTTGATACGAAACGAAATCTTAATAAAAACTAGTTCTCAGCCGCATCTAGTAAATAGAAGCGGACCAATTTAGTTAGGAAAAAGCTAAACAGATGGTAAAAAAAAAATTAAACACATCTATAGTATGGGCTGCAGACCACAATACAAAAGCACGCACTTAAAACCAAAAAAATATTAATCAAATTCTCAAAGCTAAAACCGCGGTAACAACCATACAAAGTGATAAAACAAGAAATTGGAGCAAGAAGGTTTACTACCCCATAACGCTGGATGGATCGTATTTTTTATTCCTGAACATTGAATAGAACAATTTTGTTTTGCCCACCATTGTTACCTGGATTTG
The DNA here is from genome assembly GCA_033682625.1 of Helicoverpa zea x Helicoverpa armigera. NCBI lineage: Eukaryota > Metazoa > Arthropoda > Insecta > Lepidoptera > Noctuidae > Helicoverpa > Helicoverpa zea x Helicoverpa armigera. Next base: position 12,219,864 of record JAWIIS010000024.1, read on the forward strand.
TATGAAGCTGTAACATTTTGTTCTGGCTTCATGTGACTTATAGTTATCGGCCCGAATCTTGAGCTCTGACCTACATCTGCGCAGAAGTGATTTATTAGCAAAGAACCAATCCCGAGTGACGGCTATGACGCGATGCACTGCGGGCCAATCACTGCTTTAGCCCGCCCCCGCGCCTCACTTCATCTTCACCTTTATACGTGTGAAGGATTTATGCTATTTCTAAGGTTGTATAAACTGGGTACATAAAACTAGGGAATTGGTCGTAGGTTTCCTTATGAGCAAGTGCCCTCTGAGTTTTAGTGTGTACCAGATTTTTGGGGATATAATCTTGTAATGTTTTTATTACGAGATGGCTGTACTTTTCTTGTGTACCTACGTAAATGCAGTCGAATATATTGTACTACCATGGCATAGTTATTAAACCACTAGCTTCTGTCGGCTCTAGACTCCAAGAACCTGAGGAAGGACACAGGCTACTTTTTATCCGGCTGCGGGAAGCAATACCCTCAGGAAAGGGGGGAGGGGCTGTGAAGAATAGCTAGTATTGGTATAGATTACGAATGTTGTGGTTTGATAGATACTGAAACTAGCTTTAAGATACAAATCGACTATTAACATGTCAAGAGGCTTTTAGTAACATTTTTACGATTTTAAATGTCAATGTAATTAGTCCAATTAAAATAATTATCTCTGTAAATAAAACATTTAAAAAAGTCCAAGTGTTGTGACCTCAAATAGTCAGAAGTACACTCAAATGTCAACATGACCCAATAGTGTCGAGCCTACTTTTTACAACTCAAGCTCCACGAAAAAGTTAAAAATAAAATTTCACATTTCGTTTTCCAGTCCCTAATTAGGCTGCTACTTAAGCTTTACTTTCTTTCATTGGCAAACTGTCTCAACGAAAAAAATGCCTAGACACAGAATTTAGAGCAAACTGAAAAAAGTTTTAAGAGTACGGAAACAGAGATGGAGAACTTTTGGGAATCAGGTATCAAATTCATATAAGGATGCAATTATTTCCACCGACATTTAAATAGTTATAGGTATATATGGTTACTGCATCTTATTTTATCAATTTGCTACTGAGATTCCCTTAAATATTTTTGGGTAAATCAGTTGCAATTGCATCTCCGGTGCCTAATTATTATGCCAACGTTTTGCTTTCCCTGGCCTGAGAGAAATCGGGACGTTGACATAGGTAAGTTAGTCAGATGTTTTTATTTTATTACTCAAATTTTTCAGTGTTTGTGAAACTGTAATGAGTGTAACTCAGTTGAAACTGTAATGAATTTTACTTTAGTTTACTTCGCTATTTACTAACATAAGAGACGTACGTAAAGGGAGTATATACATTATACAACCCTTAAACAATCCCTACGGTAGTAGGTAGGTACATTGGAATTATAAAACTATGTACTTCCTTATATAGGTACTGCCACTGACTCCGAATTTCGGAAGGCACGTTAAATTGATCTCATTTTAACATCTTTGACAGTCGTTACGGGTAGGCAAAAGTCAGGAAGTCTGATAACCATTCTTACCAAGGGTTATCGATTTCCCCAGCTACCTTCATGTCACATAATACCTAAATAGGCCTTACTGCAAAGACATTTTACCCTAAAACCTACTACAAACAGAATACATAAATTAATCACTAAACACTAAACTACCGGTACAAATTTATGATAATGTCGGGCAAGTCGCTAATGTCCTATGTGGGCTATGTGTGACGAATTGCCGACTGAACGTTAGACACGGTAAGTGCTGAAATGACTCTTGCAGACCCCTTTCATATTCTTAGGGTTGGCAGGGAATTTTAGGGTTAATAAGCTTTTATGAAATTTATTAAATGTTTTAGGAAAGAGTGGTTGGTGAAAAGTAGTAGATGAAGATTACAGGGAATACAAAAGTGTGTCTTATTTGAAAAAGTCACATATTGTGCCTATTTTTAAACAAAAAAAAAACAGCCGATCATTAAATCAAAATATATTTAAAGCTGAGTCAATAACCATGAAAACGGTTTTTTTTTAATATTGATAAGTTGACACAGAAAATTCGGTGAAAACAGGTAAGTCAGAATGAAAAAAACCCACAAGCTAAAAGAAAAATGCTTTCTCTAGCAAACGTATCATACCTTTATAGTACGCGATATATTATCGCGATTAGATCCCGGTTATATATAAATATGTCTTACCAAAACACGTAGTAATCCTTTCACACGAACCATATACACAAGTAATAACAAGTTAATTGCTTTTATATGATAATATTGTTGGTTTATTACTTCCTTCCCGGCTTTCTAGCAACAATTATGGCGGCGAGCCGATGTGGCTGGCAGTCTTATTACGATTACTCAAGATTGTTGGTAGATGTGTGGATCATTTTGTAGAAGTGTTTTGTTTTTTGCAGAAGTAGAATTAGGTGGAATTTATCTTGCATTTTTGAGTGGTTTTTTCTTATACATACATTACTTACTCCGTGGCTGTAATCTAAGCCAAACTCATGAATCGCTTTTATTGGTGAAAATTACATGAAAATCCATGCAGTTGGTTTTTGTTTTTAGTTATAGCATGAATGATTTAAACCGACAGATCGAGAGGCGGTAGAAAACATAGTATTTTAATGTGTAGTGACTACAAAAAATGAACTATAAATCCAGAAAAATCATTGTAAATCCATCCAAAACACAAAACAATTTTCAGTTTCACACATCTGTAATTGGCCTACTTTTTTCCTTAATACTTTAATCCATAATATCCCAACAATTTTATTCAAACTCCTTCATCCACAAAAAGCCTAAGATCGGCTTACACGAAGCTATTTTCGCTGACCTTTTCTTCGCCTCGTATTTAATAAGTCTTTGGTGCAACCCGATCCTTAGCCAGCCCTATCGGATGTTGCATACGCTGTGGCGATGGTAAGGGCCCTTCATGCGCCCTCGGGGCCCGTAATTTGGGTCAGTAGACGCAAAAGTTTCTGTCTAGCGAAATTTTTAATTTGATTAGGCTCCATTTTTGGTGTTTTTTAGGTAGTTAGTGCTGTTGTGATTGGGGTTAAGAGTGAAGAGCTTTTGGAAGATGAGATGTTTTTAGTTTTGTACTATTGTTGATTTTAAGTAAGTTTATATTATTTTTGTTCGTAAAATTCCATTAATATTTCTTTTATATATTAAAAATCACAATAAATATAATAAAAACTAAAAGCTAAAATAGGTAATTGGTAGTCATTACTTGAAATAACTGTTATCGTGAAAATTCAACACAGCAATGCTACGTCCAAACTTAATCATTGACTGAAACAACATTGACTGAGCAAAAATTCATAGTTTGCAACGTAAAACTTAAAAAAATCGCTATTAAATTTTAAAATGCTGGCCATAAAGATAAGTTTGAAAATCATAACTCTGTACGATGACAGTTTAGTAGCCTATCACTTAAAGGCTATGACCCATTTCTTCAGAGGCTATCCTAGTTTGCAGATTTTTATCGGCCATTAAAATCTTTAGCGACCCACTATGCGAGTAACATACACTTAACTTACTTATTAAAAGAGTGTAGAATGAATATTTACTAAATCATGTTTTTTTTTATCATAAACATAAGTATAAACTATCTCGTAAATAGTGGCAGTAAGCACTACTTATCATATGCTTCGGTTTTTGATAAGCTTTCGTTTTGTTCCCAGGTCATTCAGAGCAACCGAATGCCATTAAGACAATTGATGATTTAGGGAGTATGATATAGTAGATTTTATCATTCAAGTCTAACTCGCTATAAAAGCCTATTATATAGAGGTATATATACTTTATAATTTATGTTTTATAATTAGCATTAGCATTTCTATTCAAACGTAGGTACCAAAAATTTATTTCTGTACCAAAATCTTGACCTTTATTTAACTCTAAAACCATCATAATTTTTACTTCACATTTCTATATAACATTATTATTTATTCGAAGGCGTATTCCACTCATACCTCTAGTCTATGAACAATCCATAAACACAGGCACGTGTCGATCCATATCTGAGTCGATCATAAGGAAATGCATCCGATGCGACCTAAATAAGTCGGATAAACATCGTCGGCATGCAACCGGCCTTACTCCCTCCCATCAAAGTCGGTATGACCTAAATTTCTCTCATCAACGAAATGTACGAGCCGTTTTCGCGTCACCATGCAAAAAATTAACACCACATTTCACATAACGTTGTAAAAATAAAAAGGGGAAAATGGTGCTGGTATATTCGACGCCAAAACCATGGTAGGGGTAGTATTATGTGAACCATGAAAAAGATGACTGGAGATAACTTCGTCAAAGGCGCTTTATGGAGATACGTAGGTATCCTTTGCTGCTAAAAAGCATCAGAGTGCCTTTCAAAAGAAAATGGCTACTCGCTTTTAGTCGACCTTTTAGATTTTTACAACGGTTAGTAAGTGTTCTAACTAATGTTTTGGGTATTTCTCAAAGTGCTTTCGGATTTTTTGGGTTGGTCTCGAATATGTCTTTTGTAATGGCAGTTTGGGGGTTAAGTGGTCGAATCTTGTTTTGTCATTGTCTGACCTTATCATTGCGATACATAGGTACAGTATATGGTAAACTTAAAAATATTATATGTTGATCCAACAATGCTTTGGTTTTTCAAGCTATTATTCGTCTGTACATCGGATTGGTAATAGAAAAAAAAAACAGATAAAGACGTAAAATAATGACCACTAAACAAACAGTACACGTTCTTATCATGACGTATTGTCAGTGGCACAAGTTTATATCCTAACTGAACATTAGGAAAACATTTCAGCACCAAGTTTCATTTCACTTCAATTCAGAACATCAGAGCTATCATAAACATATCAACTGCAAGATGCATTATGTTCAATCTTAACGTTCAAGGCAGCTCACACATTACCACGCAGCAGTGTTGGTCTACTCGTGTTTTACTATATATGAAAGTCTTATATTATAATGTTCTGGCTATTTAGTTCTGAGAGGTTTCCATTGAAAGTACATATGACAACCCAACTCACACTCCAATTTATTTGTATCCGTTTTGTTTTTATTGCATCTTAAATGCCTATGTTAGTATTGGTGAATTTTGGCATTGGTTGTCATAATGATACCAAACTCATTTTTTGTCAAGAATCTTTCCAGGTCAAGGCTTCTCGTGGGTCACGAGAAACTTTTTCCTGAAGTCAAATAAAGTCGGCTTCGGTATTATTTTCGGTATTGGGTATGTTGCCCAACTGATGTAACCGCAATATTTTTACTACTTCTGTAGTAAAATTAAGCATATACTTGCGACGTATCCGCTAGTGTGAAAGCGCTCTTAACATGAGAACTATCAAACTTCGTTTTAAAATATGTGATACCTACACACAACTGTGCTGTGACGCTACCCTAATCGACTTTTAAGCTTGTCTAGTTTGCTATGATATATAATTTAAGTAAAGTTCTACAAAATTACATTATATTATGCATTTTAAACGGCTTACCGTTCTGTGTTATATTTTAGGACAACGGCCGGTGTTCCTGATGGTCTTCAAAATGCTGCTGACAAAAGAATACAGAAGATTTCAGAACATACTTTTCATATTAAATGATGCTGACGACTTTTCGAAGAATTATAAAGGTCATAGTAACGGGCTACTATTTTATTTCATAGCAACAGTAACATCAGAGATTTCTTAGTATCAACCCACACTAAAAATAACTAAAGAAATGAGATCCATCAACTATAATAAATAACACTACTCTTAAACCACTCAAAAATATTTAGGTCCCACAAAAACCTTTGGAATTTCAATACACATTACTTGTAGTACTTTTACTAATAAAATAGAATGACTAGCAGTATGTTTGGTTATATGGGACTATCTTTTATACCTAGAAGATATTGTACTGATACTATTGTTAAAGTATTGTATTGGGGTCTGGATATCTGTAGAAGTTATCGAAAGGTCTACAAGGGATCGGTATCGATATGAAACTATTTGTGTGTGTTTTGGAATATAAATGGATTGGTGTACTTAAGTTTTGGTTTGTTTTTTAGAATAAATGTATGAATTTTCTTGTTTAAATATAGATCCTTTGTATTTTGTTGCGAAATATAGATTAATCTTTCTGTAATAGAGAGAGAAAATTGTGAGCTTTCTGTAATAAAGCCACAACATTCTCATCAACATCCCCACACTTGATCCAATATTTCTATGGGTAACCCTGCATTGCAATTTAAACACTATACCCCCAGCAATAAGGTCTACTTTGCATTCATTAAATATCACCAATATTCGAAGCCAATACGTCAAGTTGGCCCAATGGCTTCAACCTCATTTAGTATTGAAAATCATAAAACAAATGAACGTCATATTTTTACGGGTTCAGAGTGAAAATCGACTGAGTTCACGGTCGGTCATTGGTCAATCGATCCTAAACGGTTAAGATTACCTAGACTGCAGACTAAAAAGTCGGCTAACAGTTGACTAGATGGTAGACAAAAAATATTTCCTAAAGAAAATCTCGATTCCAATTAAAGTTTTCAGTCGGTCTGAGACCGGCTCAAAACCTGATCTTTGTAATGTACGTACTGTCATTCATCTTCATATTTATTTATGAGCGAACAAACTATCGGCCGACTAAAAGTTTGCAGTGTGCGGGCACTCAAACGGTTTATGGGTTTCTAACAATGCAGATTATGCATACTGCATAACTGTTTTTTTTTCAAATAGTGAATGCGTACTAGTAGTAGATATGCAGTGGTTTCTCGTGTTTATTTATACCCAGAAGATATTTAATATGCCCTTTTAGGTAAGTTAACTCAGATTAATTCATCATATCAAAGTGCTGATTCCGAGTTTTGTAAGTTAACGCTCTCGATCCGTAATTGAGCTTTTTTTTTTATTTGTGTAAAGTGCGTTTTTTGCTTGTCATATTACTGCTTTTTACTTTACTTTACTATTAAAGTCAAAAGGATTTTGAGGAACGTAGACGTTTTGTTGCTGGCTCCGTACAAGAACGGAATTTATGTTCAGATTTGTGTTTGAATTTTACTACAGCGTAACCAAATATTAGGATTGCTGTTTATTTCTAGAAACCGTCATTTCTTTAAGTTACTGTTTAAAATGACATCAAATGGAAAAGAACTACAAATAATTATTTATAAATTTTTTTAAATCGGCAAGTATGAAAATGTGACTTCCGTTTTGTGACCAAATCTATGGTCACATACGGGCTGAGCTCAAAGTCATAACATGACTGATCCTATAAAATTAAGTTTACATGGAATTGTTTCAGAAATTCAGAATAATAGTTTTCTGTGGGGATCAATTTTATTTTATTCATGTTTACAATCTTTATGTAAACGAGGTACAATATTTTTTTGTTATTATTTGTCCATTATTGAAAAGATATAGTATTTCTTGATTATTATTAAATGTTGATCTGGAATATTACATAATTATAATAATAGCGTCCATGTAGATGAAGCTTTATACTTTTCAGAAGTCTGAAGGTGCATGGCGTATTTACAGAGTGTACATAGCCAAAACGCATCCATAGGAAACTGCTCGCTGATATTTTGTAATGCTGTTTTTTAATTTGTGATTTCAAAGTATACACGAATTTTGCGTACTGTTCGAGTATAATTCGTAGCTTAGACGTGCACATGCATCATTCCAATTTATACACGGTCAAATTTAACTATTCAAAATTAATATTAGGTAAAGCATTAAATAAAAAAGGCTTTTGAATCTGAGTTTGTTGATTAAAAATGGGTGCTAATTAAACAGGCTTCTTTTTAATATCATTATTCGCCCCCAAAAATTTATGTTGCCTTCTAAATTACTAAGTCAGCCACAATTAACGAGCATCTAAATAATACTATCTTAGCCAGTAGTATTCTAAGTAAACCACTCTAAATACAACTCAGCATGATGGTTATTTTTTAGCATCTAAATTTGTAGCATACATTCTAACAGTAAACTTCTAAAATACTATTAAATGACACCATAAAATAGATTTAATTTGCTTCTAATTTTTTAACTCAGTACGTTTAAAATGTAAGCAAGCAACATGCAGCAAGCATCGCTTCTGTCAAGGCTCCGGTGCTGCGGGGCTCCGGCGGTCCCCTGCGAGCTTATCGTCGCAGATGGTTTTCACGCTCACCACCGAAGCTTCGGCTTGCTGACCGGCTCAGCCGGCCAGCCTCAGCCGCGGCGGCGAGCGTTAAAACTACCTGCGCCTCAGCTCGCAGGCCGCCTCGCCCCTCCGCGCCTACGCGGTTTTGAATTGCACTCTAGGGGTAGAGCAGACAAGACTACGTGGAGTCGGTTTTGCAGCGATTCGTTTTCGTCACTAACTTCAATTTTTAATACAATGTTTTTTAATTGAAGGTTATAAATGGCAATATACTAAAAACGAGGCCCAGTTAGTAAATTAGATGACAATGTATAAGTAATGTTGTAAAATTAGAAGCTTAATCATATGTTCAATAAATAATTTTGTGGCTGCACTTATATTTCCCATAAAAAAATCAACTTGTTTAAAAAATATACTAAAAGAAATTGAATTTACGAGCATGATTAATATTTAAATTAACATTAAATGCTAGGTCGTGTTTTAATCAAAATGGCAGCATGCAACTGCAGATTGAAATCGTAAAGTTTTTCGCGCCTATTCCAGTGTCGATTAGTTTGCATGCGGACTAGCACTGTATATTATGGAACAAAGCAAGTTACTTTGGCCACTACAAAATATATGCGAGTATTTGCGTACTGCTACTGTATACATCGGAAGACTTTGTATAAAAAGTGAATTCCAATCTATTCGCGACTAGTTTCACACGCTTGCGTACTAGCCATGTATATACTGTAAATACGCGTTTTCTATTTTAAACAAAAAAATATTTAAAATTCTTTATAAAATACTGTTTTGTTCTGTTTTCGCTCGATGGACAAGAATTTAATTTTGATTCATAACTAGGGATCACTGCAGAAATATATTTTTATTATAGCTTAATATTTTAAAAATTAATATCCGATGTGCATCAAAAGTCACATAATTGAAATTGAAGTTTGATTTTTGTTATAAAACGTTCAAAGAATTGTCGTGTTTTGTGTTTTTTCCTTTTGACAAGATTGTTTTCTTTAATTAGTAATAAAAATATTAATAATATTTTGTGTATTTTTTTGTTAATATCATACTCAATAGAGTCACATTCTGGAAGTGATCACATAGCTTTTTCCATTATGTATTCGGATATTTATTATTCTAGCTATATTTTTGGCGTTCCACCTTAATTTTCGTTAATTTCAATCTATACACTATTTAAAAATAAAAAAAAGTTGCCATAAATTAGACTTTTTTAAAAAAACTTAGTTTTATACATGTTGACACAAATAAAAAAAAAGCTCAATTGTAACTCGGCTTAAATAGAGTCATATATCATGCTACATCACATGATGATTTGAATATTACACCTTTTTCATATTTCCGGATAATAACGTCACTGTTTTGTGAGTGAAGGCGTTCACATAACATTATTTCCCACAAGAGAATAAAAGGTCATTTTTAGCAACCTATGAAACATTTCGTTGTAAATAAATCTAAAAAGTCTACGCAATTGGAATTCCGAAAAACTATTGCAGAAATTCAGCAAAATCTCACTATTTTTGACATACCGTTTTTGATGAGTACGCAATCCACGCGTGTGTTCTAGCCAGTTGGCAGACATGGATATTTTTTTTTTGTTTTTTATTTTTCCAGTTACAAATTCAGTGGCGAGAGAATCTCTTACATTGCAGTTCTGTTAAAAGGTAGTGGTCCAAAGGTTTATACTTCGTCACCTTCGTTGTTAAAAAAGATATATTATTATATTATGTAAGCTCACCAGATTTTAAATTTTTCAATCAATTTGTTCATTCTATTTCTGTTTTTACAAGCTTTTATTTAACTTGCAATGTGTGTTCGGATGGAATTTTACAACTCAATTTTAAGGCACTTTGCCTCAACCGATTGAGCTGAAATTTTTTATATTAGTTCTTTGATTATATTGATTCTTTTCTTGCTTGATTCAAGGTTGAAAATGTTGCTTATGTAAAGAAAACTTTTACTAAATCGTCAAAGGACTTCAATGCTGTGTTGAGTAATTATCCGTCTACTCTTTTCACAAATCTTTTTGAACCAAGGAGGAAGGAAAGAAAGTAGACTAGTAATTTTATTCTTCATGATTTGGACAACCGTGCTACCTGACTGGGTGTAGAAAAAGATAAGTAATTCGAGAATAAAAATATTGTTTTACCTTTTCAATTTACTTACCAATAAGACTTTTCGAGCGTTTACCCTAATCAACAGCTTCACACCCCCACATTTGACAAGTTTGACGTTTACAGCCTTCTTTACAAAATATTTGATTTAATTCCAAAGAGGTTTCCCAAATAAACAAACCTTTTTTCCCTCACTCTCTTCCTCTCATCATTTTTTGTTTTGTAAAAGATTCAAAGAATTGTTAACAAGACAATCAGGCCGTCAAGGAAAAATAAATTAAAACGACAACAAAAAGGTTTTCCCACGAATTTTATTCTGTCTTATTTTTTTAAATTTTGATACTTGTCATAAGATTTCATAGTAACGGTTAGATAACTTGTTATCTTATAAATTTCCAACATATTAATGATAATTACCAAGTTAATAATAATAATTAATAATGATTTTTACACAAATAATTATTTTGATGAAAACATTCGATACAAAACTTACAGTTAACAGAAATTGAGGTTACTGCGTCCTTGAATATTAAGATTAAATTCACTTATAATTTTTTTTTAAATTTAGTATGACAGAGTCGTCAAATAAAAAAGTTGCACATTTTAACGTTGAGTAGAAAGTCTTTGAAATCGTAATAGGCAAGGAGCTAGTAACTCGCGAGACATATGATATTATAGTACAAGAGACCAACAGTCACACATCATAAAAACACATCAATATAAAAATGTACGGAACACGACTTTAAAATAACACGACTATTTTGAGACCATGTGACACAGATTAATAAAGAAATATTTACGTAGAAAAAATGTACCGTTGGAAAAGTTATTACGAATATTTTTGGGAACAAAAATGGTGTTAGTACTTACATACATACATTCGATTTTAATTGAGTTCGTATACTGGTTTTCAAATGTTTAATTATTTTATAATACCGGTCAAAATAATCCTGAGTATGTTTCAAACAAATGACTATTGACCCCTCCCGCTGTGGGTGCAGCGTGAGGGAGTGTCAGACTCTTACTGAGTAAAACCTACCATGTTCCTTCTGAAGCTTTTTATGTACCAGGGCCGTCGTAATTTTTTCGAACAATCCTGCAGCCTTTCAAACAAAAGATTGGACTATACAATTTTCATTTTACACTAAGTATGCAATAAAACCAATTAATAGATTATTGAAAAAGTCTTTGTAGTATTATCCGAAGAGCGCTTTCTCTTGTTTTATATTTTGTTGAACTATTCTGTATTTACAAACATTTTAGTTTAACTATATTACAAAGGTTCTCCTCTATATTTAATTTATTTTGATGAGCGTTGCAATTTGTTCAGCAACAAAGTAAGTATTTAGGTACGTAGTATTGTAACACATTTTACTTTTACAAATTTAAATTAATTGTGCTGGTATGTAGTGAAAACTAGCTGAGTTTCTACAAAGTAATTTCGAGGATTGAGCAAGGGAAAAGTAGCTGGTTATTTTACCATAAACATTCATTTTACAAAATTGTAGATCAAAACGAATAGGAGCATGGCTGATAAGTAAGTATGCGAAGTTAAGAGAATCAATAATAATATCAAGCCCTAAGCCAACCACAGAAAACATACACTAACCAAACACAATGTTCGTGACAAAGTAAAATTTTACAATAACATGGAAGCAGTAACTCAACCAAAAATTGGTCGTGCGTAAGCCCTAAATCGCTCGAATGTATGTAACATGTACATACGACCTCGAACCTCACACTCTCACCCATTCAACGGGCTCCACGAAGCTAGTTTATAGCTAGATTTCCTGACCTCATAAACCCAGCGTGTTGATATTAAAGCCTCTCTGATTCGCAGCGCAAAATATTTTTTCATATATTTTTTCACTGATCCGGGTATGTATGAAAATGTGTTCAGGTTTTTTGCTGAAAATACTGGTGAGCGTACTAATATTCGTGTTAAGCCTGCGTACTCTGATTTGGTTGTGATAGTAGATTTGACGCAGTTTGTATGAAAAGTTAAATTACTTTTCGGTATCCTATTAGGGAAGCTGCATACGGGTCACTAGTGACAGCATTAATTGCATTAACAGAGTGAAGTGAATTATGATGTCATTGAAGCCTTAATCTGCAGAATTTGAGGACAAAGTTGATGACAGATTTTGTCAAAAGCTTTTGGCTCGTTGAGAAAGACCATCGAAAACTATCGTTATTTAGAAAGTTCTTACTGTCCCTAAGCATGTTATGTAGAAACTAATTTGTTTTTAAATCTGTACAAAATCTGTCACATAATTGCGTCAAAATTTCGTAAGCCGATGCACACGAGAAAAACAAAATGGCCACCAACTCCCAGACTTGCGAACACTTTTACATTGATGACAATAATACTGATGTACTTTTCCCGTTTGACGATTTTCTTTTATTCGAAATTGTAAATACGTTTCGGAGACATTTTAATCATGTATTGTTTGAGAACGATTCTTTTAAAGAGAATGCGAATGTTATAAATGGGGATTGTACTTTGAGAGATTTTATTTATGCATGAATTGAAGGACTCTTGTGTTCGTTGTAAGTAGATGTTACTTATTGATTTTGTTCTTATTTTGTGGTACATAAAAGATGTGGGTTTAAGAATGTGCTTGATTTTATATGAAATGTTTTTAACATAAAATAAGAACAGCGCGTAGGTTTGAAGTAATAAATGTTTGCTTGGACAAAGCTAATACTAAACGTAAAAAGAAAGAACTAAATACATTTTAACATCTTCAACAAATTCAACAATGATATCCTTCAAACATTCTCCTTTGTGTTTTATTATACCTTTTTCTTCTTTTCTAGGCCCTCAATTTAATACTCTGTTAGGTTCGTCGTATAAATGAAATAAAATTCCTTTTTTTACTCAAGAAAGTTCCAAGCACGTACTTAGACAGGAAAATAAGGATAATTTGCCGTTTTAAAAACTTCCTAATGCTGACACTTTGGCATTCTAAAGAAAGTACGCAAAAAACGAAGTTAATGGTCTGTGTCACATGGCCCTTTAAACTGAGATTATCTTATTGTAAGTATACAGTCTTTAAGATTCTAATTTATTTACAATAGTCATTTTCAATGACGGTACTAAGTGAAGTAACAATATGTATGTCATTTTTGCTGCATGATTTGATTTACCCAACACACAATTCGTCATTAGAGCTCATTTCAGAATGTTCATATTTAATTGCATTGTTATCCATAATGAGGTTGAAGACTTTATCAATTTTTTCTCCTCTGTCATCCATTTTGAATGGCGATGATATTACAATAATTATATTTACATGATAAACGAAAATGACAAAATTTACAGATTCGTTTATTTCGATTTCTGAAAAATTGGATTATCCTTTAAAAAAATTACAATTTATTCAGAAACCTATAATTACAATAATTACACCTATGAATACTTAAAACGTTACCTGTATTACATAATTATTACATAAAGTTAACATCGTATATACACTGCTTTAGTTCGATATTTACAACCATGGCTTGTCCCGTGACACTCACTCAATGTTCCGATCGTCACTTTACACATAATTGTAAATATCTTCCATGTCTCATACGTTCATTTCAGACATCGCTGCCTGCGGAACCCGAGACTGCGAGAAGTGCTGGGAGGGGGGCGAAGACGGCGGGGGGAGGACAGACCCGTTGCCGGGCCCTTGAGACTGCCCCGTCTGAGCTTGCACGTCAGGCAAATTCCCCGCACTGCTCATAAAAGTCGCGTTCTTAGGTAGCGTCATACAGTTGGACGCATTACATATCTGATTCTGCTGATAACTGAACCCCACTTTTCTCGGCAACGTCGTACATTGTCCCCTATTTGTTGGCGGGCTCGATTTCTGCGACAAATTCGACATTTGTATCCCGGTGTGACAAACGTTCGGGCAGTTCGCTGTAGTGAAGTGGGGAACTCGATTTGTCATTGCGATTATCGCGTTTTTGTCCTGATGATCGATGTCTACAATCGTGCTCGAGCTTTGCGAGTGTCCGACGAAGTAATGGGGATGCTTCGACGATACGCTATCGAACGTTGAGTTATGGTTCCTTTTCTGTTGTTGCTGGAGTGCTTTTACTTGCAGTCTTGTTTTATCTCTTTGGTAGTAGACACCGGCGAATATAAGAACGTTTAGAATTAGGAGTGAGCATCCTATAGCTATGGTGACGCTTAGAGCTGTGGAGTATGCGGTGTAGCCGGCCACCTCTAAGTTAGACACGTCTTGCGTGTGTGTGTTGTTGGGTACTTGGCTCTGTGTGACAGCTGACCCTGGTCGCGCGGACATCACACTAATGCAGGTCGTGACGTAAGTGTCCATCGTAGTGGACGGTATGTCTAATGTGAGGTTGTAGGTCGGTTTGCGGTACAGCTCCATCGTAGGGTCGAAGTAGTTCGCCCGTGTGAGTGGGTCCGGCCTCACGAGCCCGTCGTACAACTCAGGGTCGTTGTGGTTCCTAAAAAGGTTGTGTTTAGCGACCACGTCTTTCATCCCGGCGCGGTGGATTTCCGGGATCAAGCGTAACCACACGGACAGCTGATGTGCCCTATAATGGTTTTTCATCCGCGGTTTCATACCTGCAATGGAATTTTTGATTGTGTAACGGGTTAAGGTATTTGTAGGGTCAAATTCGTGTGGCGGATTAATGAAAAAGGTCGACGTAATTAACTTTCGGAATTGATATTACCGCGCGTGAGGTGAGCGAGATTAAATTCAGTGTTTTGTAGATTAATTTGATGATAACGTTCTGTTTTTACAAGTACGTTTCTACCTTCACTTAATTAAATTAAAATTAGAAACTGAATTTGCAATTCAATTTGCACCTTCAGAAAAAAAAAACTTTATTAGTTTCTAGAATACAATTTACAATAAAGTATCAATTTAATTAAACCTTGCATAGTGCTCGAAGTTTGTAATTACTTTTAAATTAAGTTTAAACTTCTGCGAATATAATAATATCGTGTATTTTCTGGAAATTGAAAAGCATAATGAGTATACGCCACGCCAATGACGTCAGTTTTATGTCATGGAACTGATTTTCTTACCGATTTCCAAATACTTTTGGTAAAGAGTGTCATACTCGTCCCACAGTATGCTCTTGTACTTATTCCTCTCCCGTGATATTGGCAGCACTGATTCTTGCCGATGAACTTCATTTGGGTTCCTAAAGGAAGAAAACACAGTTTGTATACATATAATTAAAACTCGAAATACTATAGTAACGTACGTAGTATACGTAAAACTTAGTTCTTTAACGTAATTTAAGTTCCAAGAAATATAAAAATTTTGGCTCACTATAAAATAAATATCTACGATAACTAGCGACAGTTTAAGCTTTATAAATAATACTCCTTCAATAAAACCTCATTAAAGCTAACCTCGCTGCAATTCACAATAACAGCATAATCCTCGTTATCATAACTGTCAACTTTGCTCAAAATTTTAATTAATTTATTCTACAAAAACATGAAGCATGGACTATAAGTTTTTCAATTTTCAACCGTCTGTCTCAAAATAGCGAAAACAATAAAATTATTTCAGCAAAAAGTTTGTTGACTGACTAGTTGAGAACTAAAACTGTTATTTCAATTAAAATTGAAAACTAACAAATGGCACTGACAACAAACTTTCTTAGTTTGAAAACGTGCGGTAGAATATTTTAAATAAACTGAGTGTTTTTTGAAATGTAAATCTCGTGACGTTTTTAATTTGATTTATCCTTATCTAGGTAAGTGGCATTAAAATACTTTATTTTGTCAAATCTAGCTAAATGTTTAATAGCTAGAAAGAGACTATGACCCTTGAGTTTGTTTCGGAGTTTGTTCTCAGATCAGTCAGTTAGGAAATGCCGACCCCAGCGTTTTTAAAATGACGTGTAAAAGTGATGTAATATCCAACTTGCAAAATAAACGATTTAATTTAATTTCAGCATTTGCTCCCAATAAAAAAAAAACTATAGAATAAATTATGTCAAAAGACCTTTACAATATATTCACTCACAATGAACAAA
This sequence comes from Helicoverpa zea x Helicoverpa armigera, assembly GCA_033682625.1. NCBI lineage: Eukaryota > Metazoa > Arthropoda > Insecta > Lepidoptera > Noctuidae > Helicoverpa > Helicoverpa zea x Helicoverpa armigera. The sequence continues at coordinate 12,236,148 of JAWIIS010000024.1, forward strand.
AATGGTAACACTCCCCAAAATGTTGCCACTTTCACAGATACACGTGCCGCCTTGATAATATTTTCTCTAGGTCAGAGCAAAGTACCTTAGTCCCCTACTCATAAACTGATTCGAGAAAATAATGATACGCCATTTTGTTTTACCTCTGATTAATGCGCCGTCGTGAGAAATAATGTTCACGCTTAAGTGGTGCGACGGATATGAATTTGTTACACACGCAATTCTGATTTACGTGGCGTAAGCTAAAGATGTTATTGATTTTCTTTTAAGTGGGTAAATGGTTGGTTTGTGAAATTTGGTTTTAATTACTCGAGGTAATTCACGTTGTAATTTTTAAGTATTCGGCAATATAATTTATCAGTTAAACATACCGATAGATAGGTTTGAATTGCAAAGATTTTAATTACAAACTGTACTCTTATGACAAAAAGTGTTGAAACAGAAATAATCTTTTAAAGTAGGAGTATGCTCTATTATTTTTATGATATTTTAAAAAATATGCATTCATTGAACCAAATTATCATCTACCATCTATTCTATAGTAGAGACATGGGCACATTACCTACTTAGTAGGTAACCGCTGTGACTGACAGTCCATTAAGTGCATACTGACTAGATAGCCACTCTGTATTATTATCTACCAGTTGTTAGACTAATCGACTCACTAGTCTAGTGAAAAATCCTTTGCTTTTTACTCCCTGAGTTCTGTATCGTTTGCTAAAGTTTACTTTCAGTTTAAGATAACTTCAAGACGTCGAAGAGATTTATTTATTTCAATTTTCTTTCTTTATTTTTCTGATTAACTATTCCCTATTTACGAACTGTTATCTATGAGGTAACAAATAGGTAATAAAAAGAAGCTAACACCATTTACTCCTAAATTATAAATTCGTCATACTCTGAACCTAAACAGTTCAACACTAGACTTATAAAAGGCTCCAAAAACAAGAAACAAATGACACTCAAACATAGCTCAAACAAGAACAATTGAACAGAACATTTGACCACTCACCCGGTCCTCGCAAAATTAGCCATATACAGTATGAAAGCCTCAGACAGGGCCACTTCAGATTTCGTATAGTTCCTTGGAAAATGACCCAGACCCTCCACTAATGGGGCCCCGAATAAGTACGGTAACTCTTCACCGTGTACTGAACCCATACGCTGCAAAAGAAAATGGTATTAGTATCAATGAGCATAAGGTTGAAGATAGATAGAAGATATTTCTTGTCATATCTACTTATTTTTTGATACTTTCTAAAGCAAAAACTACTAAAGATTTTATTGGGAACGATCAATTCAATTGTTGCTGTAGTAAAATTTTGATCAAGCGATGATGTACTAAACTCCATAATAACTAAGATCAAGAAATTGAAAATGGATCAATACTATAAATATCTCATAATAATCTAATATCATAAACGCGAAAGTTTGTAAGTATGGATGTTTGTTCCTCTTTCACACAAAAACTACTGAATATATTTTGAAGAAACTTAACAATAGTCACAAAATTATAATAACATAAGGGCTACTTCTTTTTTATACTCGGGAAGTAGTTCCCTCTGTACGTGGGTGAAACCTTTACCAGAAGCTAGTGATTAAGATAAAGACTTCAAAAATACAACAATAGATCAAGTAGGTAATAAAAAATATTCTAACCCTCACCTGAGGATAATCCCCATCTTTGGTCTGGTAGTCGAACACGTAGAAGAAGGTCCTGGGCGAGGTGTCGGGAGAGCTGAGGAAGTCTCCAGTCTGGACGAGAGGAGCCACGTATTGGGCATCTGAGAGTGCTAGGACCGCTGCATCACGGGTGTTTATTGGATGCTGGTGGACAAAAGAAGTTAAGGTTGCTTAGGTTAGTATAGTATTACTCAGATTTTGGATTGGATTTGTGAAGGCTAGAAAATGGAAGAAATATGAGAAAAAGGTAGGTAGGTAATGAAGTAAGCGAGCCTGTTGTGGAACTGAAATTAACGTCTTTTGGCTAACATTCATGTAAATTGTTGGTACAATGTTGCAAAAAATTATGTTGCTAAATCTACAACAAAGGCTTAAAATGAACATGGTTTTAACTTATGACTGTGAATAGATAATGATGACTAATGATCAACCTAAGTATTCAAAATAACCCTTGTAAAGGCTATTGATAAGGAACCAAACTGATGTACATAATTATGTACTTTTTGGCATCAGCTCTTTGCCGCAGCCGTCAATGTTGACGAAATGCTTCACATTTTTTACGATATCCTAAAGGATGCCATTCAGAAATTTGTGCCCAATTGTAAGCCATTAAATAATCGGTATCCCACATGGTTTACCAAAAATCTTATAAGGGCACTTAAAGAGAAATATAAATTAAGGTTACGATACAAGAAATATAAAAATCCACTAGACAAATTAGAATTAAAACTCATTACACAGCGATGCCAGAAATTAGCCAAAACTCTGTACTCAAATTACACAAAAACTTTAGAGGATGAAATAAAAACAAATCCAAAAATATTTTGGAAATATATAAAAGACAAACGAGGTGGTTCTAGCCCTTATCCTTTAACTATGTCTAACGGGCATGTAACGACATCCGATCCCTCAACCATCTGCGACCTCTTCGCCGATCATTTCTCATCAGTGTACGCCACTGATGATGAAAATATGACCATCAATTTAGACTCCTCTCTACTACAGTCATTTCAAATTAATGGCCAATGTTTAACAATTCCAACTATCGATCACGATGGTTTGTGTAAAAAACTGAAATATTTGAACATAAATAAGGGAGCGGGTCCAGACGGCATTCCCCCCATTTTCATATCTGCTTGTGCATCGGCTCTTACAACTCCATTGTACTATATTTATAATAAGTCATTAGAGTCAGGCCAGTTCCCGCGCGAATGGAAGAAGGCAAAGATTGTGCCAATACATAAATCAAAAAATAATGAACTTATTGCTAATTATAGGCCAATTTCCATTCTTTCTTCCTTTGCCAAAGTCTTTGAATCTCTGATTTGCCCTTATATACAACAACACACAGGGTTATATCTTAGCAACCGACAACATGGCTTTGTGGCACGTAGATCTACATCTACGAATTTGACATCGTTCATGGAGTCTATAGTGCAAGCACTGGATGTAAATATGCAATATGACGTCATTTACACAGACTTTAGTAAAGCCTTTGATAAGATTTCACACAAAATCCTAATATATAAACTAGCAGCATATGGTATCACGGGTCCCCTTTTAGAATGGTTGAAATCATACCTAACAGAAAGAGAATTTTTCGTTGTAATTAATGGTTTTCGTTCAACAAATCAAGGTATAAATTCGGGTGCCCCCCAAGGTTCTCACCTCGCTCCGGTCTTATTTAACTTTTTTTATAAACGATCTGCCGGAATGTTTCCACTTTTCCGAATGCTTTCTATATGCCGATGATCTGAAGTTCGCTAGAAGAATAGAGTTCCCAAAAGATAGCGAACTATTGCAAGAAGACATGAACCGGGTCATAGAATGGTGCAGTAACAATAAAATGCAGCTTAACACTGAAAAATGCTACCATTTAAAATTTACCAGGAAAGCTAAGTTTGTCAGTTCAGATTACTTCATAGAAAATAACAAGATCCAAGAAGTAACAACCATCAAGGACTTAGGAGTCACCTTCGACAGCAAACTAATCCTCCTGCCCCATATAGAGAACATAAATAAAAGAGCCAGTAGAATGTTAGGTTTTGTTATAAGAAACTCCAGAGAATTTAAGAGTGGCACCAAGATCCTATTGTACAATAGTCTTGTACGAAGTACTCTGGACTACTGTAGTGTTGTGTGGCGTCCTCACTACGCGGACCACATACTGCGAATTGAGCGGGTACAAAAAAGGTTCTTGTGGCACCTTGCCTACTATATGTATGCTAAGCTTCTTAAATCCTACATCAGCCGACTCCAATACTTCAGGATGCACTCACTATCATCTCGTAGAGAAGCATATGATGCACTATTTTTGTTCAAACTAATTAGGAACCAAATAGATTGTCCCGATTTGCTCAGTATCCTAAGGTTTCGCGCTCCCTCGAGATATCCCCGCCAACCAATAATGCCACTGTGCCCACCCCTGAGAAGGACAGTGTTGGGTGCAAACCATGTTATACCCAGACTGTGCAGAACTATGAACAGCTATAGCGATGTGATTGATGTGCACAGTGACAGTGTTGGTCAATTCCGTAAAGCAATTTTTACTAAAATGCACTGTAATAGATAATTTTAATTTTATGTTTTTAGTATAATTTATTTTGTAACTCACTTTTCTGTCCATTATTTTTCATAAAGTATCAGTTTGTAATATTCTATAAATAATGTACCTATTGTTAACTGTTACTATTATGCATGCTGTGTTAGCCTTTAAGTGATTATTATACTCGCACATGTGTTTTATCTTTTAGTTATAGTGATGAAAAAGTGTAATAATTGTTGGTTAACCTATTTAAATAAATAAAATAAATAAATTATCTCTGGAAACTAGAACATCGTAAGCAAAATTCATGTGAAGACAAGCCTTTAAACAAGATGAACTTTTCCACCAAAGCTTTACTAGAATAAATGCTAACAAAACTCGAACTTATCTCGTATACGTGATGTGTGTCTGAAATTACATTCAGACAAGTTAAACTATGAGCAAAGTCTAACGGGTTTCACTGGTCGGCGAAGCTTTAGCCAATCCTACAACTCGTCGGAGCAAAAATCAATATTAACGAGGTCCATTATTAAAATTCCTTTGGAATACTTTAGCTAGATGTTTGCCAGACTGCCACAATCATTAACAGGGTTGTATTTGAACCGGTGACCTTTCGATAGCGGTCAGCACCCCACCGTTTGTGCTATATTTATAATTCATTCACTCGTTATGATGGGCCTTTGGACATGTTGAAAGGGTTTCAACAATGACGGTTTGAAAGCCAGCGATTAGGCTATCTGGCAATAGAGAAATTTGTTGATGAACTATTTACTAGATAAGCTCTATTTTGGAACTTGATTACTTACGACTAACGTAGAAAATGATATGATTTTAGTAAGCCAAAATAATATGATCTAACTTATTACGATATTCCTTTCTGATGGTAATGCCGAAATAAAACTAGCACAAGGAATTAAAGCAACAACAATAAACAATGTAGCAATCAAACATGAAAACTACAATATTAAAGCGAAGCATGCAAATGAAATCGCAGTAACACGAACAGAAGAATTCCGGCAAACAATAGCAGACGAAAATCATAATGAAAATGAAACGCCATAAATCGTTGAGTATTCAGCAAACTACAAACTTATCCTATAAAATATATCCGGGACACTCGATACGAAGTTGGAGTCGAAAACAGTGGGATTTTGGCAGCGGCGGGAATTTAGAGGCAAGTGCCAAATGGTCCTTTTGGTGCTCCTGCCAAGTCGTCATAAACGTGTGTCGTAGGAACGTGGGATTTGGGTCAAGTTGATGCTAGTTTGGGTAATGTATCATGGAGTTCGATAGCTATGGACGAAAATGTATTAGCAGGGTAAGTGTTTTAGGAGTATACTGTTTCAGTAGTGGTTTTAGAATTTTTGTCTACTTCTTTGTTAGGTGCATTATTGATTTCTAACTGTCTAAGGGATTGTTCACACCAAACGTATTGTCCGCCGCTGACTGTGAGTATACTCACTGTCTGCCCCAGTGTGAACGTCGACTCAATCTGCAGTACGCGTACTCACCAAGCCGACAATAGGCTATAGCGTACGATGCGCTACATGTGTGAACAAAAGAATAGGCTCTTGTAGGTTCACACTAGATGCGTACGCTGAGCGGCTGACTATTCTACACATAAAAGGGCTCAGTATTTGAAGTTGCTCGTAGTATTTTATAAACGATAAAACTAGCGTAATTTATTTTTTTCAAATCAGACGTTTTACTGATATTTCAATTAAATGATGCGCATTCAGATAGTTGCCATTTGCGAAGCTCTAGAGGAAGACGAAAATAATAAAAAGAAGAGATTGTGGGTATATCACTTAAATTTGAAGAGATGTTTTCTTGGTCAATTTCATACTTTATATTTCGAATATAGACTTTATCCAAATAAGTTCAAGAAATATTTTCGTATGACAGTAAAAGATTCGATGAGTTACTATCTTTAATACGTTTAAGTTTATATAAAAGGGACACTAATTATCGACGTGCTGTACCGAGGCGCGGCGGTGCGTACGCGGCGGAGCGGCGCTATTCGGCAACTGCGTCCGCGTAGCCAATCCGCGTCCGCCGTGCATAGTCGCGTAGTAAAATAATCGGCCACTGAGAGTCAGCTACAACAGATGACGTAACAGCGTATAGTCGGTTCGGTGTGAACGACAATTTCAATATATATGGAAAAGCAATAAACTGCGTAACGCGCGCTCACAGTCAGCGGCCGACAATACGTTTGGTCTGAACGATGCCTTAGGGTGAATGAGTGTGAGTTAATAGTGCGTCGCTTTCTTTTGTTTTTATCATCATCTGCTGAATTGCCGAAACATTCCCCACACATAATATTTGATAGATAAATATTGAAATTTACCCACCAAATATAGAACATTCACAAATAATTGAACAATAATGGGGATGAACAAGCAATAAAGTTCGCGGTGAATAAATTATTGAAGCAATAAATTATTATTATTACCTGAACGGTCCTCTCCCAGTCGGTGTACTCGTTCACGATTGTGAAGAATATTTCACTCAAATGATATGTGTATGCGTTCCTGACGTATGTCCTGAAATTATTCAAATATTTAATTGACAGATTTATGTATTTATTTCAAGTATTAAATCACTATTTATTATGTCGCCAGCTGTATGTATGGAAGTTGCAGTAGGAATTTCTTTCCATATGAAGTCATTTCCAAATGTTACATGGATTTTTCTAACATCAAACTATAGTAGGATTTGTTCAAAGACTTGCTTTATCAATACTACAGAACCTGTCTATAATACTAGCTTGATATATACGGTACCATATTACATTACCAATTAGAATACCTTTTCAAGTACCAGTGATTCCGTACCTGTTATTGAACGAAATACCTGAACCAAACAGTTATTAAGTTCACGTGAAATCGGCTTAGGAGTCTATACTTCAAGCCACTTGAACGTAATGGAGCTATAACCAGTCACTGTTCATTCGTACTACTGACCCTTATACGAATTGTATCGAAATATTAGGTACAGTCACAAGCAATAATATGTATACACGGAGCAAAATTCAATAGCGATTTTCTCGTGTTGTATTGATTGATATTTTAGGTTCACGGTATTATAAAATAGTTCTTAACTCAAGGTCCTTTTTATTTGGAGTCGGCGCAGCAAGTTTTCTGGTCTCAATCTGAGGTAAGATTACACGAATAAATCGCTTTAGAATTTAGTTAAGTGAATACGTATTTTTGCACGTGACTGTATGTTCTTGGAGTAATACTAACTAATGATATTGTTAGTCTGTATTTTCCTCGTCATTATAATAATATACGTTTAGGTAAAATTAATATCTTGTATGTAAAACTTTTTTTTTTTCAATATAATTTGGTATTTCATATCTGATATGTGTTTCAGCTCTTTACGGCTCAGGTACCTATCATGTAATATTTTACCCATTTCTCAGTATTTTTTCCTGAAAGTAACTTTTGGGTTCGGCTTCGTTAAGCCCAGTATTAATTTTACAACGCACTTTTAATAACTTAAAACGGAATATTACGCTCATTTTCAGACAAAAATTCCGAACGGTGCCAATAAAAAATCGAGCCATAGAACGATTGCTATCAGAAATAATATTTCAGTAAAAAATTTAAGGAATAATTTTATTTTTGTTTAAAAAATGTGCACAAAGTGATGTCACAGAAATACATGCATTCGAAATAATTTAATTCGTCATACAAACGCCACACGAGTTTCCATCAAAAGACTGTTTTTTTTTCAATTTTTATATAAAAAACCTCTTTTGGCTTATGCTACGAATAAGCTAGTAATTGGTGTCTCTGAAAAAAATCAAAGGGAAAACTTGTGTTGGCGTGACATTCACGTTGAAATGAGGATTTTAATGTTCGTATTTTTTAATACGCCTACAGCTTTTATGAATAATACGAGATATTTTTATGCTGTTGTGTTTTGTTTAAATTATGACCTTGCTAATTGGGTTCTATTTATAAACTGGGATATTTTACTAAACGAAAAATTACCATCGATCTTTTTTCTTGGAGCTGAAGTTTTTCAAAAATGTTACGTGTATTTGTTATTATTAAACAAAGAATATAAAGTCTCCACTCAGACATTTTCATTTCAAATAAATGCCAATTTGAGCTTTTCTGTATTCATTTCCATTTAAACAAAATAAAAATAAATGTACTTTATAAAACTTGAATTCAATTATTATTTTAAAAGTTGCTCTCTACTTGGACAAATATTGTAATGCTTTTCATGTAGTACACATAGTTTTAAATAAAACCGTTTTTACGCAAGCAAACCATCTCTTATCAACCTTCACACGTAGGTAAGTTTATGAAACAGTCATTAAGGAAAAATATGGAATTGAATTCTACAGGGCTCTTCAGGCAGTATTAACCGAAAAATGTTACTACTCTTTGTAGTAAAACAACAAGATAGCTTGACACAGACTGATTTATTTCGAGACACCCTCAACTTCACTAATATTAAATATGCTACATCTCCCTCCTTAAACAATAACATTTTAATGTAGGTTGAGCTTAGCATACTTAAATAGTAACCATACAAGTTGCAACAAAATAAAACATAAGTAAGTACAGTAACAATGATGTGACCCAAGGAATAGGAGCTATATTTAGTTGCAATACAATTTTAATTTAAACTTAATACTGCAAGTTATTTATACATATATACCTAATTACCTACCTTATCGCTTTTACACTCAAAATGGGAATCAGTAATACACGTTACATATAATTATCATATCCCTCATATTGTTTACAACCATCTTAAAACAAAATAAGAGTGTAACAATATCTACATAATAATTAATTACACACATTCTAAAATATTAATAGAATAATAGAAGTACGATACAACAATAATAGATATATTTTTCTTTCCACAAAGTAAATTGGTTTCAATTATAAGCAAACATGCAAAATGAACATATTAATACCTACTCATCAACCTGATCAAGACATTATTCAATGAATTAATATTATAATAATAAGTAGGTAAATATGGGGGTTTAGGTAATTAATTCATAAATTTTAACTTTTCTTTAGCTACCCTTGCAGCTGCCCTTTCAGTTCGCTTATTTTGTATTTGGCCAACTGATGATTTTGGAGATACATTATCATATAGTTCAGGACAGGAATCGTAACATTCCGACTCGCTAGAAGAATGGTTTAATCCAGTATCTTCCTGGGTGACATCGTCCTCACAAGTCGTCTGTTGCGACGATGTCGCGGGAGACGGCTCAGGATCAGGAGAACTAACCCTCACTAGGTGCCTACGATTCCTACGCAGCACCCTGCCCGCACCATCGAGCACGAAGTACGAGCGAGGCTGGGCCGCGCGCCGCAGCACTCGCGCATACTCCCGGCGCGGCCCCTCCAGCGCCACAACGTTGTCGCCTACTTTTAATTCAGGAAGCGGCCGGGCACGAGAGTCGTACCACAATTTGCTTCTAATTTGATTTCGTATCAAGTTGTTATAATCAGCTGTATTGTCCCTTTCTGGCAACAGTTTATTATGGTGACACGGAAGACGAGTATTTAACCTTCGGCCCATCAGCAATTGGGCAGGGCTCGCTATGCCATCTCGTGGCGTTGCTCTGTAATTAAGCAAGCTTAAATAGAAATCTTCATTCGAATGTACTGACTTGGATATCAAGCCTTTTATTGTTCGCACTGCACGCTCACTACGTCCGTTTGACTGCGGATAATTAGGTGACGATGTCGAGTGCTTAAATCCCCAGTTCTCAACAAAATTTCTAAACTCCTTAGAGGAATAGGCAGGTCCATTGTCAGATATCAATTCCTGGGGTATGCCATGCCTGGCAAATTGATCCCTCATGGCTAATATCACCTGCTTTGAAGAAATACTTGTTAACGGCGAAACTTCCACGAAATTTGAAAAATAATCGACTAGTATCAAGAAATATTTCTTATTGACTTCAAAAATATCCGAGCCTATCTTTGCCCATGGTAACCCAGGTATGTGGTGTGCTATGATCGGCTCGCGCTGCGGCAGGGGTGCATGCAGCGAGCACACTCGACACGCACGCACAGCGCGCTCCACGTCGCGTGACATCCCTGGCCAAAACATGACGTCACGCGCACGCCTCTTGCACCTGTCTATACCGAGATGTCCCTCGTGCACGCGTTCTATCATCTCCGACCTGAGTGTTTTAGGAATAAATACCAAGTTATTCATTAACAACGTTCCATCAACATATTCCAAACACTCTCTGTAGCTCCAATGCGGGCGAGCTATTTCTTTCACATTGTACTTGTTAATGGGCCAGCCGTTCAATACATAATTAATTAAAGTTTGACATTCCTCATCTCGTTCAGTATGCACCCTTACAGTTTCAAGCCGACCACCACTAAATCTTAGGTTTTGTATTAAGAAACATGTCTGTTCTTCGAGTTCCTCCGATACCTTATTATTTAATAAATCAGGAAGCGGGGCCCTAGATAAAGTGTCGGCAACAAACATATATTTTCCCGGCGTATACTTTACCTGAAAGTCATAACGCTGCACGCGAAGCATCATTCGCTGAAGTCTAGCCGGCACAGAGTCAAGTGACTTTTTGAACAAAGCCTCCAAAGGTTTGTGATCGGTTTCAACGATTACATCATTTTTTCCAAAGATGTATTGATGAAACCTTTCCAAAGCGAAAACTATTGCCAGCATCTCCTTTTCAATTTGAGCGTATCTTTGCTGTGTGTCCGTGAGCGTCATTGAAGCGAATTCGACAGGTCGGCCGGCCTGCAGCAGCACCGCGCCGAGAGCGCGCGCGCTCGCGTCCACCGACAGCACGGCGGGTTCGCGCGGCTCGAACAGCGCCAGCACGGGCGCCGCACACAACGCACGCTTCAACTCGCTTACCACGACCTCCTCGCACTCACCCCAACACCACTCACTATCTTTTTTCAACAAATTACGCAACGGTGCAACCTTTTCCGAATAATGAGGAATAAAGGAGAAGGGAATGGCTCCATAGGTTCCTGGGCCCAGGTGTTAACTGAATCAAAGTAGCCTTATTTGTAAGAGGATATAATAACAAGGCTTCACTAAAAATTTGGTGAATTTTGGCTACCCAGAAACCAAGTTATCTGAATTATAGTAAAAGTTAGGTTATATTATAACATTGTATTTTTTATGTAATTTGCGAAATACTTCTGAATCACTTCGGTTGTGTAATGGTTTTATGCATGAAGCATGTGAAAGCCTAACCTGTTAGATCTTCGAGACATCACCCTACGCAGCGGCAACCGGCGCGTGCCCTGGACTTTGGCCGCGTTTCCACTGACGCGGAGCTGGGCGGAGAGGAGCGGAGAAGAGCGGTGAAAAGTGGTCAGTGTTTCCACTGAAGCGGAGCTGGGCGGAGAGGAGCGCAGCTGAGCGGAGAGGAGCGATGAAGAGCGGTGAGTGGTCAGTGAGCGGAGCAGAGCGGAGTGGAGCATGCTTTTGGAATCGCGCATTTTTACAGACACACTGCACGCGAGTCACGCACCGCCCCGCTCCGCACCGCTCCGTACCGCCCCGCTGTCCTCCGCTCTGCACCCCAATGCTCGCTGTCCTCCGCTCTGCACCGCCTCGATGTATGAATATTCGCTCAGCTCTGCTCCACCCCGCTCGTACTGTTTCCATTGAAGCGGAGCGGAGATTTCAAGCATAATCATTGGTCAATTTGTGCACCGCTAAGCTCCTCTCCGCCCAGCTCCGCGTCAGTGGAAACGCGGCCTTTCGCTATAGTCGAAGACAAGTTTCTACTTGCAATTTCCTGTAACCTATAAGCAGCAGGAACCAACCTTTTAAAAACTAAAAAAGGGAGAAGGAAGTAAAATAAAACACCAATATACTTAATAATTAAACATGTATTATCATTCATCTTCAATTATTATTAGAATGTCATCTAAAAATTGTGCAGGGGGTACGATATTTTCTTGGAATCTTGCCCAACTGAGATACCATATAATGCACATTACATGGGCACAGCAGCCTACAGTTCTTCTACCTACAATACAATTACAATAATATGATAATATTGAATCTCGTCCTCTTCGACAGCTATCAACTAAAATATAAACAAAATATGTTTTGCGACTTATATGGCGGGATTGTATTCGGCCTCGCAATAACCAAGAAGTATTTGAAGCTGACAGCTGTCGAAGAAGGCTGCTGCTTACCTCCCTGCACACTTCTATTATAAACCCATCATTTCCCCGCAAATGTTCACCAAAATAGGACCGTGCCTGCTTTAATTGATATGTACCTAAGCATACAAGAATTAATTCATCATATGACAACTGGGGAAAATCATTTAAATTATCATTATGAATAGTTATTGTTTCAAAATCAGCCCTACGTCTATTATATTGGTTGTTAACAATAAAATCACCTAATATGTTATGTCTATTCATATTTAAATTAATCTGATTAATGATAGCCCCACAGTCTATTCTATCGGTTATGGGAGGGTGAAACCTATTTATGAGAGCAGCAGCCACCTTAAAATCTCTTATTAAACTTCTTGAGGCTGTATTAAAATAACATTGCCTGAATAATTTGAAATCTCTTTTAAACCTACCGTTCACAATCTCAACGACCCAACGGCAAATGGTGACTGCCCTCGATTTGTTTGCGTCAAGTGTTGACAGCTGTGTTTCACCCTGCGCCAAAGTAGCAGGCACGTATGTCCTATATCCACATTGGTTTAACAAAGGTAATGAATCTCGGAAACCCCTATCCAGTATAAATACATCACCATTTTGGAAAAAATCCTGGAGTGGGTTTCCACTTAAAAATTCATGTCTCATTATATCTGAGTCTGACGTGGTAGCTGGATAGGGGCCCAAAACATCAATGATGTAACCATCTGTGCACACCATTAAAAAAGGTTTGGTTAAGTTCCTATATTTATGCAAACTGTATGTTTTTTTTTGATATAAATAATTAGAGCTTTTTTCAATATAACAGTAAGTTCCATCAAATATAGCGATGGGCCTAGAATCTCCTTCAAATAAAGCACTAGGAATGGCTAAGTTCCTTTCTTTTATTTGTTCTCTAGTGATGTGTTCTAAACCTAAGTGCCGAGGCACAAAATGTTCAGTTAATATGTCACGGGCTTGACACAGCCACTTGGCTAAAGTTTTCTTAGATGTTTTAAATAATGTTGCTAATCTTTCATTTGAGTCCCCACTTCTTAATTTGATAAGATAGGCTGCTAAAACTGAAGAACTATTACGAATTTCTATCAATTGTGGAACCTCATCAAATAATTGACGGAACTGAACTTTAGTAAACCCGATCCAGGTATGCACAACATGGTCGTCCATATTATCAATATTTTCAAAATTCAAAAACCTTTCTTTTGGGGTTTCTTTTAGTGTAAACATATCTTGGATATGTCTTGCAGTAAATGTTTGTAAATAATTACTCCTTAAACTATCAAGGAAGTCCCATGCCTCAATTACTAAATGTATATCACAAAGTCGATTATTTTGTGGTACATAATATTTATGCTCATTAAGCAACATTTTTCTCGTTGCTAGAGGAACTCTATATCGTTCAGTTCTCTGGCAACCTTCTATGAAGCACCGTCGCTCTGTTTCAACTGCCCGCATATAATCTGGCAATACAATTGTTGGTTCAGGGTGCTGTTGTACTGGTTCCACAATTGGGGCACTTGGTGAATGTAGTTCCACTGAGGGTTCATGCACATCATCATTACCTTGGTTTTGTTCTGGTTGAATGGAAACATTCTCAGGTTCGTGTAGAATGTTGTCATGATTTTCATCCAATTGTCCAACAGAAACACCAACTGATGATTGGGCTGGCGGTGGGTTACTTTGTGAGGAAGTCGAAGGACCTGTACTCATATGAACAGCAGCTCTGTCTGCTAATATCCAACAGGAATGGCATATACGACTTGCCTCGTCCACCTTCAAAAAAATAAAAATTCACTATTATACTATAATACAGTAGTCCAGATAGTAATAAAAAAAAATAACCCTAACCTAACCTGTGTCGGGTGCCCTTGTCTTTCAGTTAAGTGTTTTATTTTTATGATTTAGTGCTAGTTTTAAATCATGTTAGCTTTACAAATAAATGTTTTATTATTTTAACTAGCTGAACCTCACGGTTTCACTAGCATCTTTGTTTACTGCTCCGCTGCTATTGGATGTAGCGTAATGTTATGTAACCATTCTCAATAAATAGGCTATCTAACAGACAAGATTTTTTAAAGTCGGACTAGTAGATTCTGAGATTAGTGCGTTGAACGCACCAAACAAACTCTTTCACTTTATAATATTAGTATAGATATAGTTTAAATAATTTAAAATATAATACTAAACTATCTTACCGTTTGTGGTAGAATCCACTCTCTAATCACATTATATATCGCAGATTCACGAGCAGAATCATTACGAAGAAGGTGGTTGAACCGCCGGGCTAAGAGTGAACGACCACAGCGGAGACATACGCTTGAATGGCCAACTTGGGTTGGTGCATCAATCGCACGTCTTCCAAGAACCACATCTTGGGCCAAGTCCCAACATGCTTGGCATACAACGTTCTCACTGGTTACCTGAAATAACATAACCATTTAAATCTTGTTCAACCCCTAGTGCATGTTCAATAATGTCGATGTCACAACCGAGACCGAAATTGATTTATCGGGACTCGAGGGTGACCTTCACTTTTTTTATAAGAGAAATGATCAAACTCCACATTCCACAGATTAAAATATATGTCTATTTAAAGGCACACAGCGGGCGCGGCGCGGCGGGACGGGACGGCGACGCGACGCTGAGCAGTTGTAATGTACTAGATACTATGGACGACTTCACACAGAGCGATAGTTACCGTCGCGACGAGCGGGACGGCTCTGTGTGAAGTCGTAGTCGTCTAGATACTATGGACGACTTCACACAGAGCCGCCCCGCTCGACGCGACGGTAACTGTCGCTCTAGTACATTACAACTGCTCAGCGTCGCGTCGCCGTCCCGTCCCGCCGCGCCACGCCCGCTGTGTGAATAGACCATTACAACTGCTCAGCGTCGCGTCGCCGTCCCGTCCCGCCGCGCCGCGCCCGCTGTGTGCAGAGACCTTAAGCTAACTAATTGACTATTGATCTAATATAATACTGTCCAATAAACCGATAGATATGAAGTTAAAATGGCTTGCTAAAAGCACGATTTGAATATGTAAAAAATGGGTAAAAACTTACAGGCTGAGATGCACGCCACTGACGAATAACTGTTAAAATCGCCTCATCCTCCAAGACTTTTCTTCCAATAGAATTACTGCGACCAAGCGCAATCGTACAATTCATACAGCGATCCATGTCGTCGATATCCAATCGATAGGCGTAACAGTTGTCCAAAATCGAGAGCCAGGTAATTCAGAGTAGCAAGATCCGTCGAAAAGCCAAGGTCGTGGGTTTAAATAGTAAAACCAGGAAAATATGTGCGCACTCAGAATGAAAGAAAACAAACGAGTGCATCTGTCAGTCAGTGACAGACGCATGCCACCAACAAGTGTTGCCGGAATAAAAATACAGTAGATTACTAGTAATTCAGGCATTTCAGGCATTATTTAATCGATTATTTAGTCTTATTATCTTAATTTAAGTTTTCTCTCTTCCTGGGTAGAATCCTGGTACCATATTTTGTGATTTTATTTAAAAAAATGTAACGGTTTTTTTAATACATATTTCAGGTAGTTAACTGCTGGGCCCAGAAGTCCCCTTCTCCTTACTAACATAATTAACCATACCGAGGAAGCGTTCGAGTGATGAACGATCTGTTGGACTCGGCATATTAGTAATCGCCTTTAATTTAGTTTGGTCTATTTTCATACCATCAATACTAAATCTATGGCCCAAATAAGTAACCTCATTCACACCGAACTCACACTTTTCTGGATTGAATTTTATACCTACCTCATTGGCTCTCTCCAGAAGGCTTCGAAGGCGCTCATCATGCTCCTCCTTAGTAGAACCCCAGACGATGACGTCATCAACGAATGAGTCGACGCCTTCCAGGTCTTCTAACAACTGCCTAACTCGAGCATGAAACACCTCAGAAGCCGAATTTATGCCGTATGGCAAACGTAAATATTGGTACCGGCCGAATGGCGTCCCAAATGTACACAAGTCAGCACTCTTGTCATCCAACTGTATCATCCAAAAGCCAGATTTTGCATCTAGTTTACTAAAATACCGCGCACCTTTCAACTTGGTCGCTATTTCAGTCAATGTAGGCAAAGGATAATGTTGACGTCGTATTACTCGATTTAGTGGCCGCGGATCTAGACATATTCGAAAGCTACCATCTTTTTTTCCTGCCATAACAATACCATTAACCCAGGATGTAGGATGATGAACCTTTCGTATCACCCCTAACCTTTCCATGCGAGTCAATTCCTCTTTAAGTTGGTCTCTCACACCCAATGGGATTTTTCTGACCGGACATATGCAAGGGCTCGCATTACTCTCAATAGGAATAGTGTAAGTACCGGGTAATTTCCCTAGACCCCGAAATAAATTTTTATAATTGTCCAAGTTCAATGAAAACACTCTTTTTACAAGGCCTATTTGTTCAAGGGCATCTTTACCTAATATGCTCTGACAGTTTTGTTCCGATATAATAAACTTCAAATTATAAGTAACATTCTTATACATCCATTTGATTATACAAGACCCTATAATTGACAAGAAATTGCCGCAAAAAGATTTTGCACGAGTATGGTCTTTAATAACATTCGACATAGATAAACCTAATTTTATATAATCATTTTTTGATAAAACATTAAGATCCGAACCTGTGTCTAATTTGAAACGATGTTCGATGCCTGTATAGGATAAATAAAGAGTTTCATACCACTTCGAGGCTTCTGCTTGCACAATCGTATCCACATATTCCAATGATGATATGTAGTACAAGTCTTTCTTATCATCTTCATCGTAATCTTCGTACAGTTCATAAACCTTTCTTGACTTACGCACTGGACACATTACCTTGAAATGGCCCTTGCCACCACAATTAAAACACTTCACTTTACGCGCCGCACAACGTTCACCGCTATCGCAGTGTACCGAAGCGCAGGCCGCACAGGCGCGCGCGCTGGGCCCGGCCGCCTCGCCTGGCCCGCTTGCAACGCTGCGCATGTCAGCAAACGCGCCGCCACCGTCGCCGCCGCCACGCAAGCCGGCGCCCGCGCTGCCGCTGCCCCGGCCGCCGCCGACAGCTCCGCGCCCACGCCGTGATTCCACACTCAAACTTGCGCCTCTGACACTACGGCGGCCGTCTCGCCGTCCACCTTTCCAAATAGTGTCCACCGATGCACTTTTTAAGGCCTCCGTTTTAATACCTTCAATCTGCTTTTCACCGTCGTTGGATATTTCATTTGCTTGACATATTTTTACCGCCTTCTCTAAAGTCAATTCGTCTGTCCGCAGCAATCTATCGCGTACACTCGTGTCCTTGACCCCACACACAATCCGATCGCGCAATAAGCTATCCTCCAGTTGTTCAAATTCACAACGCTGACTTAACAGCTTCAAAGCAGTGACATATTCATCTATGCTCTCACCAATTTCTTGACATCTTGTGAAGAATTTAAATCTCACCATGGTAGTATTAGATTTTGTACCGAAATGGGCATTAAATTGTTCAACAATTTTTTCTAGTTTGTCTTTGTCTTCGTCCGCTGCAAATTTAAACGTTGTAAAGATGTCGTATCCCTCCGGTCCGATCAAATTTATCAATAAACTGGCTTGAACATCCGACGGCTCCTTATGAACACCTGACGCTTTCAAAAACACTTGAAATTGACGTAACCATTTACGCCATGCGTCGGCCCGGTTGGCGGGCCCTCCTTCCAGGCTCAATTCCGCTGGTGGTCGCGCATGTTCCATTGTACTCGATGATTAATATGTTTATACAGCAAATACAATCAATATTAACAACTTTTAACCACCAATTACACGATTATTTAATTTATTTCACGCACCGCTGTCACCATGTAGTAAAACAACAAGATAGCTTGACACAGACTGATTTATTTCGAGACACCCTCAACTTCACTAATATTAAATATGCTACACTCTTTGGATGAATATTTGAATGATGTGTCTCTGTGAATTGTATTTATTGTTGTTTATTTTGTTTTCTGATGATTTAATTACTATTTTTGTTTGTCAATTTAATGTTAAGTTTTATTTTCTCTACTACATTTGTACGTCGTAATGACAAAACATAGCGTTCTAATTATACATATGTAAGATCTTTATTTTGTCAATACCTATGTTTTACAAATAAAAAATATTCTATTCTATTCTATTCTAAAAAGATACTTCTAGTTCACTTTCCAATACGTATTTTCAATCGTCTGATTACCGCCCGTTCTCACTGAGACGTCTTATGACCGCAGTTCAAACACCAATTTGCTGAATAAACATCGGCTCACCTTATTATTCTATCCCTTCTTTCACCTTCGAACCCGTTTTGTATGTC
Source organism: Helicoverpa zea x Helicoverpa armigera (assembly GCA_033682625.1). Classification (NCBI taxonomy): domain Eukaryota; kingdom Metazoa; phylum Arthropoda; class Insecta; order Lepidoptera; family Noctuidae; genus Helicoverpa; species Helicoverpa zea x Helicoverpa armigera. The sequence goes on from JAWIIS010000024.1 coordinate 12,254,898, forward strand.
CTGAGCCGAAAATTTCCAAAGGGCTTCGCTAGTTACCACTCCGAAGAGAAGATCATACTTGTTTTGTCCTCCCCTTATGCCAAACATTCTTTCTCCGCTCCTTTTGTCAGCTTTAAGGTTATTTACACCTGAGACGCTCGAAAAACCTTGAAGGTCATTTGGTATGAAGAATGTAAGAAGCTCTTTTGCGTAATCAGTTTTGACTACGACACCATCTACTGAAGGTCCAAAGGCAGTCAGGTAACTTGGGGTACTAATTTCTGCAGACATTAGTTCATCTAGGGGTACTTCTCTAAGGCAGTCTACTATGAGCTCGTGGTCTTTCACAATGTCTTCTGGAAGCGTGCAGTTAGCCTGTTTTGCTAATTGGACGGAAAAACTGACTGGGTCTTCGACTAGTGCCCAAGAACTTAGCGCTGAGCCTGATAGAAGAATTGACCGATGGAATAGTCCTGAAACAAATTCATACATTAATGGTCCCAAAAGGAAAGGTTTGTAAGAACTACTGTATCTGGTTATCAAGCTGTGTTGTTCTTAAATATTTACTTGACTTGGCAGATATTCTCAACTCCATGTTAAAAAGTTCCGTTGAAACTTCATACTTCAGTCGAAAGATGAAGTTTCAAGAATATTAAAAATGCTTTGAGAGGTATATTTTAACTACCTGGAGATTTAATTACAACATCGTTTAGTTTACATTTAGCAGCTCTTTTGATGAAGATTTTGAGTTTTATTGCAAAGAAGAAGTTAAGCGTTGAGATTCTTTAATATAATATGAATTATGAGTCTACAGATACGCCTTCATAGTTTCCAAAAATGGCGTATTAATCACATCTCATTGAAAATTCTAGTTTGCACGTCGGAATAAATTTGGAATCCCTGAAGAGCTCTAATTGTGAAAGTACGGGAATAAATTCCGGGTTCAATTTTGCAAATTGTACACGGCAAAGCGACTGATGATTACTTTGGGAAAATGGGCAGCTCGCTGTTTAGTCTAAATCAGCATGTATCAATTTCAAATTAGAAACTTTTAGTTGATGAATAATTTTGTTGAATACCTGATATACCTTTTTTTTTCAAGAGAATTGCAAACATCGTGAAACTGATTCAAGAGCCCTTTGCATTTATGAATTCATCATTTCATTTTATTCCTCTTACATTTGGAATAACATTGGAATAAGATTTTTTGTACGTTTCATTTTTCTCGGAACTGTTTTCCTCCTTACTTTTATACAATAACCCGATTTTGCAATGGCCCAACTATGATGTTTAGCCTATCATGTTTCTTCAGAAAAATAACATCTGAATTGCACTAAATCTGTGTCAACCTTAATATTCTAATCCATGAATGTAAAAATTAACTTACCAGGCATAACAGTAGGCGAAATCATGAGAAAATTAATACAAGCGGCTCCAGAGCCATGTCCTAACATAGTGACATTGCCAGCATCACCGCCGAACAGGGCAATATTCTGTTGCACCCAATGCAAGGCTGCTATCTGATCCATCAGGCCGTAGTTCGCCACTCGAGCTTTTAGGTGAGGTATTGGATTCGCGTTTAAGAAACCTGTTGGAGAAATGTTTGTGTTATTGTTGAAGTTGTCTTGTTTTACAGTCTGGTTAGATTATTGACTAGGTAGTTAAGTTTCGTAGTGGCAAGGTGGATGGTAGTAACATAAAAAAAGTTTTTATAAATAGTAAAAAATCACACAATTACCAAAATAATTGTCTCAAAAGCAAACAGCAGCTTATGTCGTCAATATTAACGTTCATAATTCAATGAGGCAATTGCTGCGGTAACTTCCACGGGCAATGTTTAATTAGGAAGAGTGGTACGTGACGAAAGCTAAACTTTGGAGCTAGTCCTATAATTAGATTGTATGGACACAAAACTAGCTCCAAACAAGGAAAAATATATTCTCTGATGAATGAAATAGAGTCCATAAATGAACATTGCAATGTTAAGTATTAATAAGAAGTATTAGAGAACTCGAGTTGTTTATGAGAACTCTTTGTAGTCGAAGAGGCTAGAGAAAAGATCAAAGAAAAATGTCTTTGCTTGAATATTTTCCTTTTGGCAGATATCATGAATAGTAAATAGCGTCCAATATAAAAGAAACGAACTAATTAATATTACATAAGGCATTAATGATGATGAACATAAAAGCGTTGCTGAAGTTGGCTTAGACAAATATTTAGGCGTCCTCAATAAAAGTAATAAAGTCTGTGACATAAATTGTACAAAAATAGATTATAATGACAAAAATAATAAAGAAATACATACCCAAAATACCAAGCCTGTAATTAATGGTGATGACAACCATGCCACCATAACTGGCTAAGACCGAACCGTCGTACACGTTGCCAGAGTTCCACTCGAAAGATTCACCATGGATGAAGATGACTACTGGATACTTCGCTTGGAGCGTGGGTCCGACTGAAACAAAAATAGATATTAGTTAAAGATCTTGATGTTAACTTTCATATTCTTTCAGGAATAGTATCACCATGATTACTTCCAAGACTCTGTACCGTAAATATTGACTGCATATAGATGAAACGCTTTAGATATTTTGAATCTTCTTTTTGACCACAAATACAATATCCGATGTTAAAAAATTACGACGTTATTTATTTTGATCATGATAAAGGTCCAAGTCAAATTACAACTGATTAAAATATTAAATTAAATTAAATCTGTTATTGACAGACCACGACGCTAAAAAAGCAACAAAATTCGAATCGTTTCTCAAAAGGCTTTCTTTTCCGCTACTTTTGTTTATGTTATCTAGTTTTCGCATGACGGCCCGTTGTGCACGGTAGATAAAGTCGGAACATTGGATATGTGCCAGCGTATATGAATTATACTTTTTTATCAATAGCGCTATGAATATTATAAACGTATTGTTTTCTAAATAAATTGCTGCCAGTTGGGTTTTTTGGACCGATGTTTGGATTATTGTGATTGGTGAACTATATGATACATTTTTAATGGGGATTTTTTTAAGCCGGCAAGTTAGGGATGGCTTTGAATATTGTAAGTTTGATTCCAATAGTGGTAAGTGAAATCATAGAGAGGATCAATATCCCGATCAACTTAAAACTGTTGAAAAATAAATAGTGCATTTTCTAAAAATAATAAGAACTCAATGCCAATATTAGTCCACAATTATTCCAGTAGTTAAACGAGGTGAGGATACGATCTAACCTCCGCACTCCTTACGGAAACAAATTATCATAGCATGAATACAAATATGCTGCATAATTCATCGTGCATAACTTTGGCATTCAATGTTGCCGTAAGACTACCGCGAATTCCCTTTACCTAGGTAAGTGTTTCACCTGTTTTCACCATATCTTCAGAAAACTACTTATATTTTCCATTTTTCTGATAAGTATCCTGCATCAAAAGCCTAAGACAAATGGAGCGCAGGACAATCACCAATGAAGTAGTCAGATGATATGATAAAGATCACAGGCAGGTGTTCATGCAAATCGCTTGAAACTGGTCCTTTTAGAATACGATGGGGGTAGTCTATGCTCAGCAGAGGACATCCTAATACTATGTAGCTAAGGTACTATTAAAATTATTGAGCTTAGTCATAGAAATTATAGAGAAATCATTGAGACAGCAAAAATCCTTAGGGCGCGTTCACACGACACGCGCACGCCCAGCGCACGCCACCCGCGTTCAACTCGCATTGAAAGTTAAATAATAATTTGAGCCTTATAATTCATCAAAAGATCTCAAATTGCATTTAACGAGATCTACACGCGCGCCCGCCTCATGCCAACCCTGCACTCGCCCTGCACGCGCCTGCACCCTCCCCGCGTAAGCGTTGTGATACATGGAAGCCACTATGCCTAGTGAACGAAGTAGTCCAGTCACTAGTAGATTATGTGGGCGCGAGGCGTGTGCGAGGCGGATGCAGCGCGTGTGCGGGTTTAAGGCGGGCAGAACGCGTGCACGGGTGCTGTGCGTGATCGGCGCGTGTCATCTGAATACGCCCTTATTCATTTTCATCCTTAGAATCAGCTTTTGCTTATTAAACATTTTCATAAAAGAGCTAATAACCAAGCACTTGAAACAAACTACATTCCAATGACATCGATAAAACTTACACCTAAAACTAAAAAGAAAATCACGAACCGCAATGCATTTCCGACTTAGTAACATTATACGGAGAATCGATATCAATTCGAGTTCCTCCCTATATCCTCTCGTGTTCGATTCCCGAATAACTAGTATTTTCGTATCGAATTCACAAGTCACTGGAGTAATAACATCTATAACATTTCGCTGTAACGGTCGTGCTGGATTTACAAGGTACGGAATTTATTTTATCGTGCTTAGTATTAATAAAATTGAGGAATGAACGGCTGGTAGTAATTTGAGGTTTGTGGGTATTGGAATCGATTGGGGTTGGGTCGACGAATCGGTAATTGACAATCGTTTAGAAATTAAAGTTCTGATTTAAGTTAAATTAGGAATGGTTATGACAAAAATAACGCAACACGACATCTGCTGAATCAAAAGGAATAGGGTAGTTTCCAGGGTCGAAATAATGAAATAATATTTAGTCCGCTTTTTAGATAATCAAAAAATATTGGATACGTATTTTTTCTTTTTTTAATTAAACATAAAATGACAAAGATAATACGCTTCAAAAATTAGGAGTGGGGGCCTTTTACGTCACAGTGTCCTGAAAATTGTAGCAACTTGTGACGTCACACTCAACTTTAACACGCTATATCTTAACAAGTTCTGATCCAATTTAAAAAAGAAAAAATACGTATCGCTTAATTTTGGACAATCTACAAGACGGACTAATTATTATTTTTTAGGAAACTAGCCTATTCGTGAATAGAGGTTTCAAAATATATTATAACTTGTTCGCTATCTTATCAATAATAGCTTCAAGTTACGGCTACTAAAGAAGCATAAATCTGTGGCTAAAATCGTTATCGAGATAAAGTTTTAACGAGCAAAAATCTGCCTGACATCGGATACTAGCCGTTACCAGACAGACTTTAGTAAGACATTTTGCTTAGTAGTCGAGACAGCGGCTACCATAGCGAAAAAGGGAGTAGAGTTACTTATCCTACCATTCAACAAGAACTTTACTGCCGAAGAATATGTAAACTTTGTATAACTAAACTGCTTTGCTCATGGAAAAATGCTGCACGAATTTGTTCTACATTTCTCCGAACTCCGAATCTATTCTAAGTTAACTTTACCCAACATTTTACATCTTCAGGAAACATGCCAATACTGCTATTTATACCAAGATTGCGATTCAGACCGCACCTTCGCGTACACATACTTACCTATATTCATTTCTGAGTATAGAAGGTTCGGGTAAAAATATTCCAGTTTAAAATAACATTATACCCATTTCACCCACTCCAAGGGTTATGGAATGCATTCAATTTTGGAATACATTAGTATAAGGTATTCAGTCGACATTCAATGGAAAGAATTTGCATTTCGCTTCCCAATATGTCGGTCGCATTGCTTCAATGAATGTTCTGAACAAATATTTGTTTTGCATTGGCTTTGGCGTTCAGCACGTTAATATTGTTAGACTGAAGTAATGTAATTTGTGAAAATATTTTCCTGTTTATAAGGTTAAAGAAAATCGTTGCTGTTTCTCTTTATCCTCCGCTCTTGCTGACATGCTTTCACAAAAATACACAATATTATTTGAATTCAATTTCTTGTACATCGGAGTCACACTCGAATGAAAAGTATTTGCATGGCACCGTGTCTAGCATCCGCATCGCCTTGTCTTCCAAGAAATGTATTGTACAAACATTTGGTGAACAGCCACCGATGTTACTGCGGAACTCTTTGAAACGGGGTTATATATTTTCAAACATGGCGGCTGTATTTTGTTTGGGCTATTTATCTTGGATGTCGTGGATGCAGTAAATCATCGTTTTCATGGTAAAATATTGAGGATATGTGCCGTAGACGATAAAAGAATGTAAGAAAGGTATAAATGAAGTAAGCCATTATGATGTGTTTGAGTAATACATTAAAATGATTTTTTTTTTTGTTTTGTTGAATATTGGCGCAAAATTAAGTATTTTTTTCCTAACATAATTCGAATTATAGGGACTTTTACGGTAGGCGTTTACAATTATAAACTTTCTCATATTTATGTATTTCAATGTATCAAAGTCAATTGTTAGAAATGTTGGCAGGCTTAATATGTTGCATGTTACAAAGTCATCGATATAAACTTACACCAGGTTACTTTTAATGAACTTTCTTCTATGCACGAGTTTTTTATAAAACATAATATTACATAATTTCCATCTTAATCTTCCAAGCAATATTTCTCAAAGTTTAAAGTGGAATTTGCAATAAGTTTTCGAAATTAATTTGAATACCAGGAATTTGATGGTAGTACAACGACTGCTCATAACCATAAAGTTAAACAATTTGTTATTTAACTGGCAGATAACGGAAGATAATGAACATTTGAGACAGTTTGGTGTTGAATTACGGGTAATTTGTCTGAAGTTTGAGGAATTTAGTCGATATATGAATACTTCTGAACTATTAAGGGATCTTACAATGGTTGTTATTTCTAGTGCATTTGAAAATTATGCACCTTACTTTCAATCCTAATATAAAAATCTTTGTATGTGATCGTTGACTCTCAAATGAGCATGACCGGATTGTGGAGAAAAACATGATTTATCTTGAAATCGCCAAGTCGCATAGAACAAGCAGTTACCAATGCTCATGTCATGATATATCAGTATTGGAAGCGTCTTGAAACAAAAACCGGTTTTCTAAACCTAAGGTACACCAATATTAGGTTCTCAAAATTCAAGCCCAAAAACAGTACACAAACCTAATTTTCCAGTAACACTCATCTTTATAACTCAATAACATTTAGAGCATCGTTTAAACTTTACTTTCATGAAGTGTATGAAAAGATAGAAGTTCCTAACTTCGGATAAAAGATAGCCTGTTTCACGTCGGCACACTTTACAAAAGGTGTATTATCTTCTTTATTTTGTGAAAACTAAAAGTTAGAATAGCCGTATTGTTCGCCCTGTTGCTATCTTTGCTAATTTTATACTGGAAATTGAATTCTTATTTATTTTCTTTGAAGTTCTTGGAGTTATTATTTACGCAGTTTTTTTTTATTATTGCTTCATAACAGATATTCAATTTATTTTCACAGTCGTATTTAGAAATGTTACTTTTATACCCTTGCGATTCAAAATCTTATATCAATATCTGTAAAACAAAAATATTAAGTTCTTTTTTCTAGTAGCGTTTCAACAAAATTCACTAACACGATTATACGATTCCATATTTGGGGGATATAAAATTATACTCAATTTTATTTCTGGGTTATATTGTTATATTCTTGAATGTTATAAGGAAAACGGAACAGAGATATAATAAAAAGAAAACAAACGTGCCAAACGCGATGATATGAACACAAAAGAAAGAGATTGAACAAATAAAAAAAAAGATAGCGATATCAGAATTAAATTAAGAGAGAAACAGAAAAGAATTCGGATACTGTAAACGTCAAGAATGAAATTCTATTGAAGACATTCAACCAAGTGCTTTCGATGTAGCTATTATTGAAATAATCAAAATTCTTGAGTCTATATTTCAATGTCTTACGTTTGGCTTCCAGCGTAACTGGATGTTGCTGAGACTAGTTATTTAGAAATATCTTTATGAAATTGAAAATCCAGGGCTTGGATAAGACTATTTATAGTACGAATTTTTGGCTTCAATCTTAACAAAATTAAATTCGAGTAGAAATCCCAGGAATTAAATCGTCTGCAAATATGATAACGAAAAACAAAACAAAAACACTGATACACAAGTAACAAAATAAGCCCTTAGATAATTACATACTAAATATTTTTATGACGTTAGATAGTAAAAAGCAGAACCGTTTACAGCATTTTATCATAACCCACAAGTTGTAAATATTAACTGTGGGAAACGGTCTACTGTGTCGGTCGTAAACGATAGGTTAGTAACCCTTTACTGCTAAAATAGTATAAACAGTATCATTTAAAATATTGCTTGGCTTGGAATATATTGTAATATAATTTTTAATAATCTATGTATGTACGCATATTGTGAGACGTATGGGTCAAGATAATATCAGATATAGGATAACCCGTGAAACTGTTGGACCAATTTGGATTCAAACGATTGATGAATCTTCGGCAAACTACTGATATTATCCTTATTTGGTTTTCGCGAAAAACTTGGACACAACTACAGGATGGAGTAAGTACATTAAAAATGCCCTATCTAATAGTTAACAAGGCAATTTTATTAACCATTTTTCATAATGTAAATGGTAAAACTAGAAATTCATACACAGCCATCGTCATAGCTTTTATTACGATGGAAGCATAAATGTGGATCGTTGAACATCGGCCCCAATCATAAACCGCTGCAATTAACAATTTTGGTAGAATATTGGTATAATGAATACGTTTTACCGCATACGACGGTATTATTATAGTGATTATTAATATATGCAGTTCTGTATTTGCTATGAATTTCACCAGTTTTACTATTGTAATAGCTTTTTATGCGGTTGCTGTGTTCGGTTTAATTTGTGTAAAATGGTTCTTCATCTACCTGATAATTGGCATTAATAGCGTAAGCATGAGTAACAACAGCATTATTTAGGGTTTCATTACTATAGGTTTCTCTGTCAATAAGATTTTTACAATAATCAGCGAATATGCCATAATAATAATATATTTTGCATGTAATGTAGATTCCCGTATCATAGTATTAACATCAACACCTCATCTTTATACATATTACAAGTTTAGTTTTATTACAGTCACACCTTCATACATAGACTTCAAATAAATACCCTTTTATCTTTCTTTCACCACAATCAAAAACATTGGATATCTCATTAAATTCCTAAAGCCATTCCTATATTTGTTCCGAATCTTTTATCAATATCCACAAAAGCGCAACCCGGTCTGACGTTAATAATTTCTTCAGAAATACTTTCCTTTCTCACGTGACTATTGTTGTTTGAACAAAGGACTATCGTAACAAACTATCCAGATGAAAGAGGACAAACCATCGCAAGCCGTGATTAAAATGTTCAAGTAAAACTTGAGCTTCGGTTTCGTTCGTGGTTATTGATGCAAAATGGTCTCTTGGTATCACAATGGCTTCTTTATGCTTCGGAATTTGGACTGAATGTGCTCTTTGAAATGTTAAGGCGAGATTCAACCGGTGTGTTTCACTGTTTCTTCTGGTCTACACGCTTTAGGAAACAAAAAAGCAAGATGAATTAAAAACGCGAGCACCGTAAAATTTTTATCGTCTCTTATTCAATTTAAAATAGCCCGTGAGTCACATTACGAAACCATTGAATACAATAATATTGTGAACTCTTTCAACATGCCGCGAATGCACTTTGTGAACAAATTGCATGAAAATATGAAGTCAAACATTTTCTTTTAAAACGTTGCTCAACGTTATTGCATTTTCCTTTCATACTGACAGAAATTCGTTGAATCAAACAGTAATTGAATGCTTGTGATTTTAAGGTCTCGTATCGTTTAAAACCACTTTTATTAAATAACGATCATTTACATAATAAATTCACCACTATTGGTTTCAAGGATAATGTCTGTAGAATTTTGCTTTGCTGTTTCAATTTTGATTTTATCTGTGTTTTAAATCATTCTAGTCTAAATTTATTAATCTGACTAGCTTCTGCCAGCGACTTCGTCCGCGTTAGAGTCGGACTTTGTGCGAAGAGAGGAAGAATAAACAGCCCCTCCAATTATCTAAATCTATGCGTACCTACTACTGCTTTAAGAAATAAAATGAAAACTATTAATAATTTGTAATTAGAACCAATATTTAAGCACTACCAAAATAACTAATAGGTACTAACCTATTTTATAAAATAACAACAAAATAAAGTTAAAAAAAATTATTTAAAACCTAAAAGTCGCGCAATAAGGTTGAACACTCTGAACGTCTATTCGCATCAATCGCACCAACAGCCAAATTGTATGAAGCTCGCTCAGTCACCGCGCCGCGAGTCGCGTCGAGCGCGGCGACCGTTGCACAAAAATGGTCCTTATAGCATGATTCAGTATTCACGCGCGATGGTTTATTACCGTTTTTCATGTATAACGTTGGTGTTTCTTTACCGATTTGTATAATTCTTTTTTTAATGAATAGGTAATAGTGTTAACTATTTTTAATAAGTATGAGTAAGAGTGTTATAAACGTAATAGTAGACAAATATAATCAGAAAGCTCCGAACTGCTAAGCTACCGGGAGTTTTACGTGTTATTGTGAGTCAACCATAAAAGATAGACATATGCTGTTAAGGGATATTTTTTACATAATTTTATGAAGAACATTTCCGTCATACATGGTTTCTGTGTAGCTGTAACCATTAGGGCTGCACACGCGACGGAAGCTTAAAAAATGGAGTAACTTCTCCCGTTTTCCCAACATTTACCTTCACTGCTCTGCTCCAATTGATCGTAGCGTGATGAAAAGTATCCTATAACCTGCCCAGGAGTATGAAGAATTATTGTACCGAGTTTCGTTGAAATCCGTCTAGTAGTTTTTGTTTCCATAACGAACATACAGACAGACAGACAGACAAAAATTTTACTGATTGCATTTTTGGCATCAGTATCGATCACTTATCACCCCCTGATAGTTTTTTTGGAAATATATTCAATGTACAGAATTGACCTCTCTACAGATTTATTATAAGTATAGATTGAAGCGATGGCGTGGTTTTGCCAACTGCGTGAATTCGACTATTTTACAGTACAAAATAAATCTCGAATAACGAAAAATATAGAAGAGTTTTTAAGAATAGTCTTGAAAACGACGTGCCTAGTTTTTTGGTGAAAACATCTTTGAATCACTCTTTGAAAAAAATATTTCTACTACTAAAATACTCGTATATGCCAAGCTATATAGATAGTGGTTTGGCATATCTGGTCAACTATGCGTAAGGATCGAAGCTTACATTTAGGTGCAATGAACCGATGTATAGGTGCATTGCGCGGAAATTGATTTATGACCCTTCGTGAATCCGTGATTAGTTCGCCGAGCTAGCCCGAAGATTTGATTTTACAAGATGGACGATATGTTATTTAACTTGATTTTATGGGAAAACGAAATTCCACCTTAATCATAAAGCTGTTTAGAATACAATTTTCTAGACAGGTAGGAAAAAACATCCATTAAAGATTTTCATGTTTCATACTGAAGGTAGGTAATCTCTTTTTGGTTTTATTACAAAACATTTTACTATAGGTGATAAGACAGATTCTTCATCAGTATTCAAATCAGAGAAAAGTCGTAAATGCAGCAACCAAGGAAGATGGACTAGTTTACTTCGTAAGAGAGTTAATCAGTCAGCCGTAACAATTTATGTATAGTGTTGAACTTCGAAACCTATTGTACGTGAAACTTCAATCAACGGTAATGCATTATATAGAGATGAAATGTGTTCAAGTTTGGATAAACAAAGCCAATATAAATAAGGAAATCACATAAACTTTACTGTACGTATTTTCTTGAAAGATTGGGGCAGAGATGATTACGATGTAAGCTGTGTTTAAGATACCTATTGACTGTGCAAATACATAAAGTATACTTGCAACTGTATCAATGTAGTGCAAGAGAGAGGGTCATATTTTTTTCTACCAAGCAAACTTTCTTTTATGTTCTTTTTTGTCAAATGACTTGTCAAATGTCGATTTAACATTGCAGATATTCTAAATAAAGTATTTTGTATTTAGAAGACCCAATAAAAGTTCGCCAATCTATTTTTATTTTCAAGTACTTATTAGTAAGTAATGCGTACATAATCCAAAATTCGTGGAATGTAAATAATCCATTAACAACAGGCACTCCTAAAATATTCCTCCAATAAGCCAAATTCATAAAGATTTTGTAGTTCATTGACTCGAGTTAAATTTTGAAACTAATCAATTTTCAGTTCTTGTGTTAAACAGATTTTCAATTAATTGCTCATTTTCTATTACGCGGGATTTGCTACGTAATTGATAAACAGTTACAAATATGTAAAACCGCTATTTTAATCACGAAATTAAATTTCATTAGCATGGAATTCTGTTCGGTAGTTTCATAATCAAAACCAGCTTTTATTTATAGATCATGCGAAACGTTATGATACTCTAATTAATAATGTTAATGAATACATTAATTGCTGTGGTCCAGATTTCATTTACAATAAGCGTCGTATTTTTTTGAAAAATCCTTATTTCGTCAATAAAGTCTCCTTTTGAGTTCAAAGTTATAAAACTCGTAAATTATCTTCCGTTCAATAATACTGCTACAAAAATTTCGTTCTACGATAAAAATAAAACTAAAGATGTCGAACACAACTTACCGAACCTCATTGGCCACAGAACTCAATCAAATAATCAAATAACAATCTTAAATTATCTCAGACATTACGAAAAAAGCTTTTGTCAACGGCATTACATACGCAATAAAGGGGAAATTGGGTCAAAACAGCGACGAACGTGATCCGAGTACTAAACATCCTTTTGGTCACATCCTCACACAAGCATGACAAAGCATTTGCACGGATGCAAGAGGAATCGTAACCAAAGGAAATTAGAACGTATGAATGGGCCTTTAAAGACGAAGTTCTTGGCTCCTGAGGATTATTGCAAGAATTGTGGTAGGTCTGATGTGATATTTCCTTGTTATGCCGACTATTTCCTTTGACACAAAAAATAAATTATGCTTGCGGGAAATAGAATTGTAAGCTAGCAAAAGCCTTTTTTGTCAACGTTTTTATTTCTCAAAGGGATGTTGATAGATTTGAACCTTTTATGTTGGTGGTGGCATTAGTCATCATTAATTTTATCACGTTTATTTCAAAAGTAAATAAACTCAGTATATGGGACAAAAGTAACAAAACTAACAATTCTACAATACCGTCTGGTCACTTCTACTAAAAGTATAATTTTACCGCAAATTCTAAGAAGTGCCCCACTTTAATCTTGAAATGGAAGGAAACAGAGCATATCGACCACTTACCTGCTCATGCAATTTGTAAAAGTCAACTGAGCTAAAGTTGCAGAGACGTTGACTTAGCGTAAGGATTTTACCAGCTAACCTTAGTTTGATTTGATTTCAAAGTAATCGTTATTAGACAGAATAGTTGAAGTCAATCGATGAGAATAGTTAGTAAGTATAAAATAAATACGAATATTTCTAGTATAAGAAACAAAAAGTAAAAGTAATAACTCAACCTATTATTAGTCAGTTTACTTAGACGATCTACTAATATTTCTAAAATCGACAAGTAACAGAATTGAAATATTTACATTCGGTCGTCTAAGGCTTTCGAGAGAACTTAGTTTAAGCCATTTCCTACAGCAAGAGCTAGAAATACAACCGACAAAGAAAAATATTACTTTTCCTTTCAAAGGACTTCCTTACAAAGTTAGTTCTGGCTGAACTGGCGTCGAACGATTGACGACAAATACGCCGTCTGGGTACCATCAATGGATATTTTCTATGATTTCCTCGAAAAAATATTTCCGTATCTAGCCGCAAGGGATCCGGTATCCGAGGTTGTAATGCGATGCCGTAAACCAGGATAAAATTGGGAAAATAAGCGAAATGAAAATACCTATAGTAGGTCGTGTAGGTGGATGATTACCTCTGGTTCGGCTGTCTGAGAAATGTTAACCTTTGGGTCGAGATAAGCTTTTGATCTAAAGGGTACAAGATAGAAGCTTTGATAACAAATTATAACTTACAAAAGCGCGATGAGTAATTAAAATTTTGTGAAGTACGTTTGTATTGGTACGACGTTTTTGATTAAAGTGACGGAAATGGAATTATTATGAGCTACCTTGGTATTGTTTGTGGTCAAAAACAGATGATTATAAACATGAAGTAGACAGAGATAATGCTTTTCATCTTAACAATATTAATTTAGCCTCATAGCCTTAGGGAAAACGCTTGAGTTTTATCACTGAAGCTTTTGCGGGACTACGACTTTTTATCACTCTCGTTTAAGACGTTTTTCTTAACATTTCACATCTCTTCACATCGTGTTATCTTATAGTCAGTAACAATGATAATTACATGACAGACAAAACCTAAGAAAAAGTACTATAAACTTACCTTGAACAGGCGTATAGATGTTCATATACAGACAGTCTTCACTCTGGTTCTTTAGCCTGGGCAGCAGTCTTCTCAAGTACTCCAGCCTGCCTTTGGGCATCCGCTCCAAAGCCAGCGTCTCGTTGGAGATGTCAGGCAGTCTTTGAGGACAGACCGGACCCATTTGGTCCACAGTCTTTACGTCATCCCAGGGAGCTGGTGCTCGCGTTGGCGCAAACCTGGTGATAAAAATTGGGTCAAATGTTTGGTAAAATATTTGGATTCAATATTAGGTATTACAATTTCAAAAAGTTTTCGGACATTTTACTAAATAAGATAAATCTAGTTTTATAGGATCATTTAAAAGAGAACAAAGGCTTTAAATTATAGCAAATATGAAAAGTTTTGAGTTAATTATGTACATAAATTAATACGCCACAACGCCGAATTCATAATTACTCAATTCATAAAATTATATTGTCCCGAAAATTTCATACAATAAAGGATGCCGCCTATTTGATGTTATAACAGTCTAATAATTCATGAATAACAGCTTTTAAAATTAACTTATTTGCCACGTTATGTACGTCATATACATGGCTTAGCTGGAAAATAATAAATTCATTTACTAATTCATCGCCTGTTGTATTTTTGCAATTCGATAGGTTTTTCTCTAACTAAAGGATAATAAGGCAACTGTTTTCAAAGGACATTAACGCTTCCTTAAAAAGAAAATATGACTAATCCAAGATATATCTGCCTTGGTCACATTCTTAGAGACAGTGTAAAATCTTCCACTAACAAATAGTACTTTACGAATCATCGCAACAGTTATTAATTTTTCAATCAGCTTTCAGATTTGCATACAATTTTCATACCAAATAAAATACACAACGACATAAAAGATGATATTAATGCAGTGTCATTAAAATGATAATATCTTTCACTTCCGATCGGATATATGAATATCCAATCATTGTTACAGTATCAAGCTAACTAGCTTTTGCCAATGACGATAGAGGTAGGGTTATTTACATGTGTAAACAAGCCCTTTGATAAAAAGTTTACAAAATACATACTTAGAAGTAATAAAGAAAATAGTTTATCATTCCAAAATAATAGCAGCTACTAATTTTAATCATCAGAGACGAGAAATTGGTGTATTTAGACCAAATAGTGAAAATTAAAGGAGTTGTAAAAATATCTTATAAGAATCGAAATCAAATTACATAACCCTAGCTTCAAACAATTAGGAAAACAATAGACAGTTGCAACACAGCAAAAACCATAAATCGTAATTTGTTTCATCTGATAATCAAACGTAAGCAATTAAAATATCATCACTGCCCTCCTTAATTGCTTTAATAGCTACACTTATAACATTTACGATGACAAAGGAAAAAACCACAGCACGTTTTTGTTTTCAAAGTTATTTAAAATCTCAACAGAATCTCACTTCGTTAATGAGTTTTCTGTTTCGACTGTGTCCCCGAAAGCTGCAACTGAAAGAAGGAGCTGTTTCCTCAAATTAATTTCCACTAATTGGACATTCGGAGTGTAATTTGAAATAGCTGTGACGTATTTGAATACGTTTTGAATAAAAATAAAATAATAAGAGACGAACTAGAGTGAATAGAACTAATAATGTCAAGTATCTAACGTGAAACCAACTCGTTTCGGTTATTCATTTTTTGTTCCAATATTTTTACTGCTCATTAATAAATTCATATGTATGAGTTTATTTTTTCAGAATAGAACCTTCATTCGGTTTTATTATATTAATGTATAAGTTTATGTTTGCTAATAATTCCAGCTTACTTTGCTTCAGGGTTTGTTTGCGTTTTAAGTTGCTGTATTTACATATGATACAATCACATCGTTACCTACTACAACAAAAAGGAATTCTATTCTCCCTTATTTACGAAAAGCTTTCCATTTATACAAGCATTTACTAATTATATGAGTTACTGCTATTGCTTATACGTTGCAGTCATTTAATTGAAACAACTCACAACTCGCGTCTTTGAACAAATGAAATACAATATAGAATTATGTGAAACACAACAAAGCAGAATTGCAATAACATTTCTCTACGAGATCACAAAGGGACAATATAACTCCAACTATTCTAACGTCAACTACTGAAATAATAATATTCTAAACTTGTCTCATTTCCACGTAAGAGCTACATACCGCTCCCTCGTCTCCGCAAATACATTCGTTCTAAGAAACCGATCCGTACTTCGACATTTCCACTTTAGCGACACGTCGGAACCTAGCCAAGCGTTTAATAAGATGTAGTTGACCGACCATATAATAGAGGACATACCTGTTTGACCCCGTTGGTGGTGTCGCATATGGAACGCCAAGATACGCCTCCACCGGTTTCAAGTATTTATGTTGATCCATAGGTAAAATTATTCCTTGAAGTTTCCCGTAACGAGTTCCAATCACCCTTGTTCTTAGCATGGAATTTCGGCCACCGAAACCGTTGCAATCAGAATTTTGTGACATCAGTAAAATTAGTAGCACTATTATCTTTAACTTCTCCTGTAGTCCGATTTGTATCGCCAACTTTCTCTTCTGTTGGTTTATCTTTAGGAAGTGTATCTTTACTATTCTCGAAATTACATCTATGTTTACCATATACTGTTTTATTGAATTGCAAATGTGTAGTGGCAGTTTATGGGTGTCCATTTTCTGTGAATATCACCTTTGTACACCCATGTCTTTATTATGTTTCCCTTTTATTTTCTTGTGAATTCATTTGATTTGTTGTTATGACATCCTTGGTTAGGGTTTATTTTGTGGGTCTTGCGTTATAGCGGCCATTTTGGTAACTGAAACAAAAGCCATTGTTTTATTCACAACATTCACCAAACGTACAGTTATAGCAGTAATGTAGATAGTAATTAGCAGGGATTTAATTAACACGTTTAATGGAAACCAATTCAGTAAAAATAAATGAGCCAATTGAACTTTTCAATATCGGCGTCGGATAAATATTTAGAGGCTTTTCTGTGCAACCTTAAAAATCGAAATCATTTTCAACGATTTACAAATATTGTTAAAATTAATAACCACAGAGCATTATATTTATATGTTATATGGTTCTATATTAATTTGAAACGTCAAAAGACCTAAGTAGACACTAAAATCTAGAACTTAAGACATAATACAACTTAAGACCTCAAAGTAAACGTTGGCATCAGATCTTAAACATATTTCTTCCAGACTTTATAGCACATAACTTGATTATTCTTACAAAAGTATTCAGGCTTAAAGGCGGTACTTAACGAACTTATGTTTTTCTGGCGAAAGAAAATATTTTTATTACCTAAACTTAGTTTCGTTTTATTTGTATTCATTAGTATTTTTCTTGGTAAAATTTCTTGTTATGGAAAATATTATAGATCTTTTAAGAGGTCTAATTTTATAGATTTTAGTTCTGATTTATTTATTGTTACAAAATCATAAGCCTATTAAGGGTGTATTAAAAAAATCGGTATAAAATAAACTGAATTCATAAAAAACCTATAGTTATAACCATACTATGAAAGATAATTAGTTTATTCACATAAAATAAGCATAAAAAAGAAGACTGATTAAATTCCAGGGCACGGTTCAGTAACGAGTAAAAAATGCCATGTTCGTGCAGTCGTCATACCGAGCGATGATATTTGACCATTTTCATCCACCCGGATAAACCGGATACCCTCTGCCCTACGTCTCGTTAATATGAATTAATAATACCGTCCGGAAAAATGTTACCTCTTTTCATATGTAGGTATAGATATTGAATATGTAGAAGGTCATTTTTTCGCATAAGAAAGTTGTTTACAAAACATAATTCATTTTTTTTTGTTTGTTTGTAAGGGAATTAATTTTTCAGCCGTGAAAAATGTGTTTAGTACCTTTTCATGTGCAAATGGGTGTACAAATTGTTTTGTCTGTTTATAATTGGGGTGATGTCAGGAGGCAGGCCTTGTATTGTTTAGGAGAATGGTTTCAAAGGACAGAAGACAACATGTTTAGGTTATTTGTTGTGGATGAATTAACATATTGTATTATTTTTCCTTTCTCTTTTGGACGTAAATTGAGGATTTGGTCATTACGTATTCAAGTCATATAACATGTAGACAATACGCTTTTGGTTATTTTAGCAAACATTGTTATAGCTTGACTGGAGACGGCTTCGGATAATTTAGGACTATCTAAAGTCTGCGTACTATAATCAGGATTTCATTCCCATGTTTTGAATTTACGTGATGGAAACTGCAGTACAGATATGAAACTAGCTTGTCAATATTTCTTGTTGTACCGTCCATATAACGCACCGCTCAATCACTCCCGCTATACCTATCTATCATCGTATATTAGAGAACATTCTACCAACAGATATTGTACCACAAAGTTACACCGTTCCCTCGATTTACAATTCACGTCAAGCTGAGCGGTTAACAAACAATTTTCACGCTTCCCACTTCGGCCTAGTTTCGCAAAAACTAAAAAACACCGGTGCCCAAGCATCGTTTGACAGAAACGATAGTTTCAATATCAAAAGCACTTAAGCGCTAAAAACTGGCGTCCACAAAGCTGAATAACAAAGTACTGGATGGCGTACATTCAAGCATAAAACGATTTAGCGCTTTAACTTGCACTTGATTAGACGTCTTTATTTTCTCATCAGTACTTTATTGGTAGATTTATTGATTTATGGCAAGCATTTGCAAGGAATATGTATGTAGAATAAG
Source organism: Helicoverpa zea x Helicoverpa armigera (assembly GCA_033682625.1). NCBI lineage: Eukaryota > Metazoa > Arthropoda > Insecta > Lepidoptera > Noctuidae > Helicoverpa > Helicoverpa zea x Helicoverpa armigera. The sequence continues at coordinate 12,273,816 of JAWIIS010000024.1, forward strand.
TCATTTGTCATTTTTTAACGTGTCCCGAGGTCCGTTCGTTTTGATTGGAGGCTGCAGTTTGTATGTAAATTTTTGCGTATCTGGGGCGCGTTCTTCGTGAGGATTTATGGGGATCTAGGCAAAAATAGAAAGAGCCAATTAGCTTTGCCATCTGGATTTTGTAAGGATCAGGGATCACAGCTGACCCTTTTAATGAAATGACTTAGTTCTCTCTTTGGAAAATGTCATGCAAAATATTTAGTGCTGAGCTAGATACTTCTGTTTGTTAACAATTTCTAAATGGAATTCGTATTCGTTCGTCAATGAATTTGAATATCGAATGTGGGTGTAACCTTTTGTTTCACATTTTCTTCTCATCTCAAAACAAATATTTTTACAAGATTACCTCCCATATTGATTCATATATCAAGTTTTTATGTATTCAGCCAATCTATATCGGTATTTGAAAAATGAGGTCTTCAAAGGTCCGTGACGTCATGAAATATTAACTGAAGGGTATAGGCTGGATGAAAAGTAGCGTTATGTATCATGTGAATATTTTATCCATGTAATTTTATATCTTGTAAAACACGATTTTTTATGCTAAACATGACCTGATTTAGAATTTTATTTGCTTTAGTGACCGCTGAAGAATTTTGGGTTCATAATTGTGAATAAATTATGAATCAGGTTGCTGGCATCGGTTATGGGTACCCTAATAACCTATTTTTTTCGGACCCTTGGTATGGACGTTGAATGATAAGTACGGCTAACAGGGTAAAGGGCTTTCTGAACACTTGTGGCTTATTGCTAAGACATGGATATTTTGCCCTTTTTATTTCTAAAAATATTGGTAAAACTGTGATAGAATTCAGAGAAATAGGTTTCATAAAAAATAATATCAACAACTTTGAAGCTAAAGGCAAACCAATAAAGCCAATCCATGAATCGAAAAAAATAAATAGAAAAGATTAACACCTTGATCAGCGTTGTAAAATCATTACTCTTTCATCCATCATTTACCTCACAAGACCTACACGATTTCTCACACAAAAACCTTTGAACATCACAGAAACGAAAACCAAAATGGCGTTTAATCTTTGACTTATCTATTCAGGCAGCATTCATAATAGCCCGACTATATGAAAGAAACATTTACATTTCTATCGGTTTTGCATACAAAACACTGGGTACGGAATACTATGGAACGCTCAATGGATCACGTTTTGCTCATAAATCTATGCTGCGAACTTATATCGGAGGGAACTATTGGAGACTAAGTTTTGCCTGCTGTGTTGCTTACTGTTTTAGAGTTTGTGCTCGTAAGTACTTAAGATGTGGTTCTAGAATATTCTGGAGGCGTTATGTTCATTTGGTGCAGTTTTGAAGGGGTTTAAGATAATGGTGTGTTTGTTTCTTGTTTTAGTTCAGAAGCGAAGTGTGTTTTAGTCGACCATTGTATAAGTATGTATTTTGAACGAAAGGTAGGGAAGACTTGGTATAAGGTTGAAAGATGAATGTAAAGGATGATAGGTATATGAGAACCGTCAATAATCATTAATTTATTTAATATTGTAATGTCGCTTAGTTTTGAACACAAAATATTTCATAAATACTCACGTCATATATTTCATAATAAATGTTGGTAGAGGAAACAAATAAAAGAATACCATCATTTTTGTCGACTGCAAAAGCTCGTTACAATAAAATTGCTTTTAAATTCAATTCGACACGAGTTTTTTACATTTTCGTCCGCAGGTGCAATCCTGAAAATGACTACGGACATAGCTGTATATGTGTCTATATTGTCGATTATATATTTATTTCTGCTTGAGGCGTTACATTTACTTATAATTTTCGTTCTCTTCTCGTGGAATAAAACGAAAGCTTGCTTATATACCATTGGGAACAAGCCAAACTGAGATGAAAATATAGCAAGTGGCTTGAACAACTTGAGATAAAAAAAAATGGAACCAGTTAGGAATAGATGTGTAGAAATCATTTACAGTTCATACTTGTCGACTAATGTTTCAACTAAAGCTTCAACCTACGCATTCAGAGTTAAAATCAATATACGCTTACAGCTAAAAATAGGTAGGTAAACGACATCCACACCGTTAAAAATAGAACGAAAATAAGACTTTGTGACTTAAATAATGTAGTCTAAAATCACTCAGAGATCTTATTTCGAAAAGCCACGGATTCATGAATATCAAGGAATTTAATAATGTCGTTTGCAACTACTTCGGAAGTTGCTGGCTTAACTCGCGACCCTATTAGTCTAATGGATTAGCTTTCTTTAGCCGCTGATTCTGTTTCCAGATAAATGAGCACAAAAGATGAAGAAAAAGTTTAACAAAATTAACGAACGAAGCAATTATCAAGAAATACTATAACAATATTTATTTTACAAAAAGAAGTCTAAAAATTAAATTAGTAAGATCGACATTATAATCTTCTTACGTAGAACTTGAATTTTTATTATATGGTTGGCAGTGGACAGAAAAAGCTAATATGATGAACTTCATCATATGCCGGGCTTTTTCCCGTCTGTGTTAGGGTCGGCTTCCAGTCTAACCGAATGCAGCTTGGTACCAATGTTTCAGCTGCATCCGCTTAGACTGGAAGCTGATATGATGAAGTTGCACATACAAAATAGTTGACCTTGAACCAGTGACCATTTCAAGGTCGAAATAGCTCCAAATTGCATAACTAGTTCAAGTTCAATAGCTGTAACTAAGATAATACCGTTCCGTTAGATCTATGTTTAAAGGTAGATATTGAGTTTATAGTCCATTGAATTGGAATATAACTAATTTTGTCTGAAATCCGAAGCCAAGATTCCCAGTGAACAGATGAAGTGTTGCCTATTCAAGTGACATAATTATTGAATTTGGTTCGATAGGCAGCGTTATGGAAACATTCCTGAACTGCCGCTTATCAGAATCATAGAAGATAGTAGAAATTTCTACGAGTATTTATATTTACGTCCGCGGTTTTTTTTCGAGGTTTTCTTTAAATAAAATAAAATTCTTTTAAAAGACCAATGTATGATAAATATATGAGAAAAGTTAATTTAAAGTTAAGTCTTAATACGTAATTATTTTCAGTACGTTATTGGACATGTTGATCCACGTGCCATCGCAGGTAATAAAAATAAAAATTCAATTCTGTAACGTAACGTATGGGGTTTAACGAGGGACTGCGGTCAATTAGCAACTTCGTGTATTGGCGAGGAAATATTATGTTACCTTATTGATCGATCCTCTGAGGTTAACCGCAGAGAAGGTATTGCCGTAGAAACACGGTTATTAAAATATATTTTACCTTAGTATTTCAAATAAATAATTTAAAGGAGTTTTAATTTGTGGCTAATAATATTCTGATTTGAATATGACAGCAATAAAACTTATTACATTATAAGAGACTGAAGATACAAAAAATATTCAACAATTAAGTTAATTTCTTTTTTTGAGTCTTTTGTACCTAACTGATAAAAGTTAGAAACAACTAATAAATTAAAATTGAAGAATAGTTATTACGATAGGTGTTTTTTGTTAATTAGAGTCATTTACCTCATCCTACCAAATCGGTGTACAAATATTGAGCTTATTATTTACTTATAACTAATAATAATAATCTTCCACGCCGATTTCGGCAACGGCGACCACTTCGACCCTAATGGCGTGCGTGTGCTCTCATGTGGCTGGAGTATCCAATTTTGTGCGTGAAAGTCCGCGCACACTGCGGACATGTCAGGGTACCAGCCACAAAGTTGTAGTTGATAGCTACAGGTGGTCGAGCTTTCAACTCATCTCGTTTGGCATCCAACTCAGAAAGTCGGCGTGCTTCAAAGTCAAAGACTTTGGCTTTAACGCGGCTTCTCCAGTCTCTGCGGTTGGATGCCAGATTCTCCCACTGAGACGGGTCAATGGAACAGCTTTTCATGTGACGCTTCAGCACATCCTTGTATCGCAGCAGCTGTCCGCCACGTTTCCGCTTGCCCTCCTGCAACTCGGAGTAGAGGATGCGCTTGGCCACTCTAGTATCCGGCATGCGCAGTACATGCCCGCACCAACGAAGCTGTCTCCTCATGAGGTATGCTTCAATGCCACCTACATTGGCTTTCCTCAACACTTCTGTGTTACGCACACGATCAAACCAACGGATATTTAATATTTTGCGCAGACATTTGAGGTGGAAGCGGTCTAGTTGCTTGATGTGGCGTCGGTACGGTGTCCATGTTTCCGCTGAGTAGAGTATACAAGGCAACACAACTGCCATATACACAGAAACCTTTGTGGATATCTTTAGGTCATGGGAGCTGAAGACCTTCTTGTCGAATTTGCTGAAAGCAGCGGCTGCAGCACCAATTCTGCTATTGACTTCGGCGTCAAGGTCGCACTTTGATGTTATAATGCTCCCCAAATATCGAAATTTATCGACCTGCTTCAGGACATCTTCACCAAGCATAATGGTCAGTTCTTGACGTCCGTGATTGTCCGTGATTGTGTGTAGCGCGGCGGTCACCGCCGGTGCCGGACGTGTGCGAGAGCAGGCTCTCCACAGTACCTGGCGTGTCCGCTGGAGGGCGCCACAGTGTTGCCACTTATAACTATATAGCACTACACAATTACAATGTTCTTGTCATCAAGAAATTGTTGACAGTAATGATATCTACTTATCCATATTAGGCTTTTATATCAACAAACTTTTCCTCACTGACAAAAAGCGTATATATAGTGGTTATACGATACACTGATTACGTATGCATGTCATGTAACATTATTATTTTACGAATAGTTATACCAGTGGTTATACCCGCGGGTATTTATTATCCCTTCATAATTCAGTTGCGGCAATCAGATTACAGTTCCCTTGTTTGAATTTTTGATAACCAAACATGTAAGGGTTTGTTTTGGACCTTCATTATAAGTAAGTCGGTATTAAAATTGTTACGCGGAAATCAGTTCTTTATCAGACTACCTTGTTAGAAATGTTATGTTTTACATTTAGTTGTCTTTTTATAAACAAATATAATTCGGAAAAACTGTCGAAATATTTTTTGATTAATTACCTGTAAAAATCTGACTAAGAACATACCTATTTCTTATTCTGAAGATGATGCGCAGTACTAAAATACTTCCACAATTTTCTTACATTTTACCGAAACCTATCAAAATCAATGAGAAAGAATCCAAACCCAATTCCAAGTCCAAGATCCATTTCAACAAAATAAACTAAAGGTTAGTCGTGAAACCTTTGTCAAACTTCAAATTGCTACTTAGAACATGTCTATTGAATTGTTCATATATAGACGTCAACCCTTTGTACTATATACACTGCTTATACGAGTATATACCCAAGTACTTGTGTTCCCAGATCCAATATGATAAAATTGGTCTACATACGACACAACTTCTGAGATGGGATGAAACTTTTATCGCGGAAAGGGGCGCGGAATGAGAATGGAGGGTAGGATGAAAAACAACATCTAGGGCATACACAAAGTTTCAAATACATTTTTGAAACAAATTTTAATGAACAACTCATCGTGAAATTGAGTCACGAGGACGATACATGTTTTATGAGCGGTATTGTTTTACGAAGTACTAATTTTCAACTTTGCGGAGGTAGAATTAGGCAAATAACAAAATTTGGAGTTGAATCCGGGCAGTTGTTGCTTTCAATGGCACAAATATTTTACGGTGTATAGATCATCATCAGAAAGATCTATCAGTATATACACTTCACATCGATCGTATTATTAAGTCATAAACCTTTCAGATGAAATAAGTACCATTTATCTTGAACCATGTGTTAACTCATTCATACGAACCTCTTACGTGAAAAAGATAAAGTTTTCCTTAAAGAAGAATATGTTTTTCTTTTACCTTTCTAAACGAAAGAACAAGAACGTTCAGAAACTAAAATAACTTACCTGTAAGGTACATTTGCGGCAAAATTGTGAAACTTCGGAATTTAAATTAAAGTTTTTTTATAAGAAAAGAATATTACAGATGAACGATTTATTGCCAAGAGGGGCCAAATTAATGTCATTCTGAAACCGGCCTTCTGAACAAGGCAGGTCACGTTTATGGACTTGTCCGTCGGGATAGAACATTACAGGTATAAAATTACACGTCCCTATTACACAGGTAATATGAGTTTCGAAGATGACCTTGACCTTTATGTCGAGTTTTATTTCAAGGTCAAATTTATTGGTTTATCGCTTTATGTTGCAGTAAAATGACAGAAAAATATATATTTAATATCAATGGGTATTTTCTGTGCTCTTAAATTGATAGTTTTACACTAAAACAAAGTAGTCGTAAAACTGAAAATATACACAATCCCAAATATACTACGTAAGTTAGATAAACCAATTGCAAATCAAGAAGCTACCCACACATGTGGGTATTCAATTTCAGTATCGTATTTCAAACGGGCAACAAGCAAACAACTCCCAACTTGCTTGTTGTTATTTGTTGTTGAAATTGACCACTGTTCCCCCGGTTTTTGGTACCTCACAAGTTTAAGGGTACTTCGGATAACTCGGGACATACATGTGATCAATTTGTCTTATTACTGAAGAGTATACAACTGTGTTTTGGACACTGTTCCTTAAAGGGACCTTGCGGAGTTGTTATAAATTGAAACATTTTAGTGCAATTTTCTATCTTTCATGTACGGTCTTTTCTTTTAAACATTGGGTTCGGTTGTTTTTTTATAACGAGAATTTTTGATATTGAGTTGGGGTTACAAGTTTAAACAATAATTTAATCGTCTATATCAGGCTATGCTTTCACAGCGCTTTCATACCAGCGGATTTTCCGTTCGGCATATCTGGACAACACGGCACGTAAAATCTGCCAGTTTGAAAAGGATTGGTCTTTTTTGACTGTTTTAATGTCAATTTTCTTCTTTGCATCTAAATGGCCATTAAAAATAAAATTTTAGCGCACATTTTCTATAAAAATTTTAAATGCAGTATAAAATAAAAGACACGGCTTCTAATGTTCCAAAGGTATTTCACAATCTTTTTATAATAGAAAGGTAAAAGATATTTAATTAACTAAAAGTTCAGAAAATACAATAACCTTTTAAATATTTATTTAATATTAGATTAGACTTCACTTAATTGTACGATAACTTTTGGAATCTATTAGCAACTATAATAATGTCTGATAGAATTTAAATACTGAGTTCATTCTTTAACAAAATCTTGCTTGTTTAAATTAAATCACTCTTAAGTAAATTACTCTAAAGATTTTAACGAGAACTTAAGAAGTTAGGGTTGATTTAAATAATATCAGCGATCGATGATTTTACGACTGACGAGTTTTAATTATTTCGAACAGTTTCTTTACTATATTTATTACAGTTTTTTGATACAAACAGTTTTGCACGAACTTTGCAATTCTATACTACGCATACATAAAGATATATTCATCCTTGTATACAAAATTAGCGTAGTGCAATGCACTGAGACCGCGCGTCAGCGTCTACGTGCGTTACTCCAAAGCGTGACGCACGATCGCTTTTGATCCCCTAACACTTAAAGCCTTAAGTCCTTAATGGTCATATAACATTGTCTGACACTATAACCTTTGCGCGTTCTATTCATACATCTTGAAATTGAACGCGAACTAATGGATCGATGTAATACGTCTTAGCTGAATCTTTAGCTAATGTTCGCGTGACATTTGTATTAATGGGAACTGTAATTGAGACGATTGGAATGCGAATGTGTTTAAGTTCGAGGCTTTGAGTTTAAACTATTGAGCCGGGCTGAAATATTGCTAAGATTTGGCTTTATACCTACTCGATGTTTTTATTTAGTGCAGAGACCTTATAAACATGTCGCGATGAAATATATATTTTTTAAGTATGCCACATAAAACTGCAGTGATATTTTATATGGAAGTAACCAATACCATACGATTTTATAAATGTTTACTTCGGACGACATTATGTTGAATTTTTACAGGTAAAATACTAACGCCTAACACTAGGATAAAAAGTAGCCTATTTCATTTACAAAGATACCATTTTTTCTAGGGTCTAATAACATCCAAATCAATGCAAATCATTCTGGTTTAAACCGTAACAAACAAACAAAGAAACTCACTATCGCATTTATAATATTCATAAATGAAGTACTTAACTAAAACATTACTAATTCAAGTTAGGTCAACCACCACACTACTAAGTCCTTGTTCCTATAATTACGATTCTATCAACACTATCCTTAGGGATGGGACACAATGCATAATATAGAGTCTCGGACTGTACTAGTTTATTCTAGCCCAAAGCGTCCCCAGCGGTCAAGACCTGGCTTCGTAAATAATTTCTAGGTTTAGTTCTATACTTTGTGTACAAGGATGTATGACTAAGTGTATTCTAAGCCTAACTTTTTAATATGAGTGTGTTTTTGGTATAATGGCTAGGAAAATTACTGGTGATCGTTGGATTTAGCGTTTTTTTTTTCAAATGACTGTATGGAAAATCAAAGCTTTCTCAAATACTGAAATTTAAACCTCAACTACTTACGGCTGAAATTATTTTTTTGATGAAAAATTGTTTAAGTATTTTTTGGTCATTTTTAAACCAAGCCTTTCAAACCAAAACATTGTAGCTTAACATCAGTTTATTCCAGCCCAAATCATCCCCAGTGGTCAGGAGTGACCTGGCTTCGTAAATTATTTCTAGGTTTAGTTCTATACCTTGGATGCAGAGATGTGTACACTAGGGTACACTTTTTAATATAAATGTGAGTGTTTTTGGGAAAATGGCTAAGGAAATTACTGGTGACAGAAAGTAATATGTAGATTTAGAACGATATAAAGGACTGCTAGGTGTCCGAAAGCGATGTCATAGATAGAGCGAAGTGGAGAATAAAAATAAGGAAAAATGACCTTTCCATCATGAGCGATACGCAGCAGGAAAGAAACAGAGTTATATGTAGATTAAGCGTTATTTTTTCCAAAGTGAATTAGAATTATGTGAAATCGAAGAAAAAGCTTTTCCAATACTGCAATCGAAATTACCAAAACAGTATATTTTTGGCCATCTTGATACCAAGCCTTTCAATCCAAAACACAGTGACATTTCATCAAGGAAAATGGACCCCCTAAAAAAAAAAACAACGTAAGTACCTGTCAACGTGACTTGGAAGTACAGGTGAAGTAAATTAAAAGCGATATTTTTTCCGCTATTTTACTTGGAGACGAGAAACACCGAAAGGACGAGGTTGAAGCAATCAATTGTTTTGAAGTTTTTAATTTTCCTACAGTTTTTTTCCTTGACACCTTCCTTATAGCAACGTTCCCTCGCATTTCTAAGTTCGTCACGTTTTAATCTACTTTGAAGGAAATTTTTTAGGTAAAGGTGTACCCTGGTAAGTGTTTAATTAAGGACCCTTAAGATTTTTTGTGCTTCATCGCAAATATACTCGTATCTACTAGCGGATTTTACCTTCTAAAATTATCCTAATTCGACTTAGATCAAAGCTCCTAAATAGCATCAGTCTATTTCCACATTTTAATACGTTTCCACTAAAAGAAGCCAGATTTCTAATAAAAATATTCCAATAGCACAATCAAACCAAACACGAATATTAAATTCCAACCAAAAACAGAATTTTAAAAGTTCCGAAATCCTTTATTATTAACATGCACAAAGTAAAAAATGTTTCCGAAAATTCAGTTACACGCTAAATGAAATACAAGGTGCAATAACAAAAGCGAACAATACAAAATGGTGGATGCATACATAAAACCTATCAGCCTGTATTTGAGAGCAAGGGGAATAAAAAACCTGACACCATTCCATATTTCTGTGCCTTCAAGATATATGAGTAATTGGATCGATGCATGGAATTTGGATGGTGGCACGGAAGAAGATGAGCGAGAAATGAAAGCGATTGTAGACGATATTGTTGCAAATGAAGAATAACTTTCAGATGTTATAAAGGTGGTATAAAAGAAGAATTTAGTGAACTAAATGATACTAATGATATAAAGGGTAGATCTAATGGACAACGTGGTCAATCACAGTAGGAATGAAAGTGATGGAAGAAATAAAGATGGCCATCCAAAATGTGTGATCAATATTATCTATAGGGTTTTCTGCTGGAACGTTAAAATTAATATTAGCCAAAACGTTCAAAATCCGTCTAAACGCCTACCAAAAGTTCAATTTTCTTGTAAGTGGATATTAATCTTACTTATCTACCGTAATTTATACGTTGTTCTGCTATTCCTTCGCTTTAAGTTCGCTACCAGGCACCGTGTCCTCACCCGATCATCTATGATGTATGGAAGCAATTCTGTTTAAACGCCTTTTGTGAGCCTCCGCACCGTAAGGTATGGGAATTGTTGTGAAATTACCGAATAATTTGTTTATAGAGCTTACATGGGATAGAAATTTAATTTGGCGATGCTCAAACAGCTATGTTTAATGACGTTGGTAACTTTGATGAAGGCAATATAATGTATGCGTCTATTATGTCTAAACTTGATTATATTGTTGTCTTCAGTTATGGATGACTTGCTGAAAGGGTCTTAAATTTATTCGAGTTTATCCAAGACTTTATTGAGGCGTTACTCCTTGGAGACAAGTGATCCAGTATCCTGTCATCTTTCTATTATAGTGGAAAAGTATTACCGTCCTATTTCAGAGTGACAAGGGTAGCTGAATTCTAAATTAGGTAAAGAGTAAAGCCAAACATAATTCTGCCTTTCTTTCGAATACTATGAAAATAAAGACAAGCCCGTACACCTGAAAATATTATTCACAAATTTTCCTGAAACACATATTGAAATTGGTGAACAAACGGACTGCGTTCAAATGACATCATCGTCAGAAACTTACATAACAGAGCATTACGCTTACAACGCAGCTAAACAACCAGCGAAAATTACGTAATTCCACCCGTTTGTAAATTCATTGCGTCACAAACATCACTGAGTAACAACGACAATAAAACAAAAGCAGCATTGTAAGAAAAACAAATTCAAATCCCACAGTGTTGGACCCCTAACCTTCAAAATTTACACACACTAGAATATTTTACGCTTCACGCACACATGGATGTGGGCTCGCTGATTGGTTCGCTCACGAGGTAGTTGCCACTAAAATATTCAAACACACACAAAGCATTTTAAACTGCAATGTTCCCCGAGAGACGGGCCGTAATTTGAGGTTTGAAGCATAGTGTTAAAAGTGGTCAAGTGCGTGTCGTTACGACCGCGATTAAAATTTAATTGGAGGTATTTTATGCTGTGAATGAAACTGGTGAAATATGACTGTGAGGTGTTGTTTGTTCTCTAATAGATGTTTTTATGTGATCTATTTATATCTGTTGTATCTGTAGTAATATTATAAAGCTGGAAAAATTGTTTGTTTGCACTTATCTCAAGAACTTTTGGAACGATTTGAAAAGAACATATCAGTGTCAGGTAGCTTACTTTCCGAATAATCAAATTTTTACTCGTGCGAGCCAAACCATGAGAAACAGCTAGTTTTTACCTACATTACCCACTTTTTTCTTGATAGAAAAAGCATGTAGAGTATATATGTAATTTGAGATATAGCTGAAGCCTATTAGACATTTTTATCGTTACAAAATAAGCCTCTTTATCAAATCCCAAAGCCTGAGATTAACACAATGCACTAATGTATACTGCAAATGAAAATTAAACAACATTTTGGTTAATCTAAATTTCATTACTATGAAAATGAATGATTAGTCGGCAGGTCATTAGTGTGCCGTTAGGCTGGTTGCAAACTCGCGGTTGGAACGCTCGCTCCTAAATTAAATGATAGAGAACTATGGAACTATGAATATTGTTATTGTTAGTATAACGAGGACTCTGCTTCGAATTAATGCTCGGAGGATTATATTCGGACGTTTTGTTATTTTTCTTCATTGTTTTTGATGTGCGGTTTCGTGAAATTGTTTGTGCTGCGGACGGTTGTCATGGATTTTTGTTTTTAGTTGGGTGCACGATTTTTTTTGCCGTTCTTTTGTAGTTTGCCTGCAGGTGAAACTGTAGTTTTGTGTTCAAACGTGCATAGATTAAAGAGTTTTCGTGCAGAAATATCAGTAGCAAACTTACTATGGGAAATACTGTAAATCTGATAATTGCACTCCATTTCGGACTAATTATATATTTTCTAAATGAAACTTTTGAACATGTGTATAAAAGTATATGTTTTCAAAAAATGGTTTTACTATTATTAATGCCTGCTAATAATTTCATCTTAATAATCTGACTGCTTAATGCAATAACATATCATAATACCAATATATAAGTAATGATACACCAGGAAGATTAGGGTTCCCAATAAATTATTGACAATAACACTTATTAATACTCATCAATACGCCAAAAATGTTCCCCAAAGCAATGAGCTAATTACGCACTCGAATAAGCAAGGGAGAAGATAATTGCTTTGTCTCCAAAGACAATTTCCAGTAATATGTTTGGATTAAAATTGTTAACATTTTGGGAACGTAATTAATACCTTTGGCCTGCGCGCACTCTGCAGATTAAAAGTCGGCCGACTGTCGGGCATCGTAAATTAAAGTAAATCGTGTTTTTAGTAATCCCCAAGGAGGGTTGTCGTCAGGCAGGCTTACGGTCATAAAAATAAAGCCAAATCCAGTTGCAATATGCCCAGAATCATAGATATGAGCGGTCGTGGTATGAACGCATGCAACAAAGAGTGTGCTAAGTATGAATGTGGAAGAATGGAGAGGCAGAGACCGAGGAAAAGATAGATTGATTGTCTGAAAGAAGACATGAAGCAGAAGGGAGTGGATTTAAGTATGACGTCTGACAGAGAGGAACGGAAGAAAAAGACATGTTGCGCCAACTCCAAATGACTTGGGAACAGGGCAGGAAGAGGATGATGATAGTATATCGTAAATTCAATCAAGGTTTTTAGTCGGTCTGATACTGATTTATGAGCCCAAATCAACTATCGGCCGACTAAAAGTTTGTAGTATACGCGAGCTCTTATTATTGAACGTTTGAAACGTAATACCTTTATTATTGAACTGAAACCCTTTAGAGAATTAGGTACCTATATAACCGTAGATTTGGTTGTTTGCGTATATTGTAATGTTTCGTAATTTATCGTAAAGATTATGTTTTGGTGTGTCAATGTTGAGATAAAATCTATGGTTGAATTAGTAATTTGCGTTATCTTGTTTGATTTATTATTAGAAAATATGATTGTGATGTAAAATAGGATGATAAATTACAGATATTCTGTGTAAGTATATGTATTGTATAACATAATGTATGCTGAGCATTTTTCCTAAAAGTTTTGTAACATATTATATTTTTTTCAGTCGGTCGAAGTAATAATGTTTAAATCTGACCTAAATTCGACTTCTTTATCAAAACATTATATAAGTGTTTTTTTCTTAATTCATAATTATAAGCCTTAAAATAAATATAACAATGAACTTGAACAGTCAATCTGTAAGCGGCCTTAGCAATTATACAGAACATTTTTTCGACAAACGTTATTGAAACTTCAGTCACGAAGCCTAATGTTTCGTAACATTCCATTTTTGTGCTTAGTTATTGTTATTAAAAGCTTTAGCTTACACATTAAAATAATTCTTAGAAAAACGTGATTTTTTTTCGGTAAAGGATCATTAATTTCATCAGATTGACACGAAAGCTTTTGGATTAGTCAACCTATATGTCACACAATAAAAATAATTTTCTTAAATAGATTAACGTTAACATTTTTAAAAAACTTCTGTGATTAAAAGGTAATACGGTCCTGAGGTACTTATATACAAAAGGAAATAGCAAAAATGTATCATTAGGATTTTGTGTGCAATTTTTTTTGACGTGACAACGTCTTATAAATCGATGGAGCCGGCTGCACGCACGAAAAAACATGACTCATGCGGCGTTACCTCGCTCTGAGGCGTTACCCTCGCTCTGAGGCGTTACCTCGCTCTGAGGCGTTCCGTTTAAGGCTTGAAGTGCAAGCGAGAGCATGCAGCGAGCGACAAAGAGGCACAATCGGCAGCTACTCACGTTGTCACGTTCAACTATCGTCAGTAAAACGACTTTACAGACAATGGTTTTTTTATATCAGGCATTTCCTCTGTAACGTCTGGCTATATTCTATAAGCGTAAAACTGTCGAACTGTCGAGAAAATAGCCACACAAAGCCACGCTCGATAACTGCTACAAAAAGGGCCTAGATTTCAGTCTTCAAAATAAATAAGCCATCTTCTGCTAACACATTAAAGATGCAATTACCTACCCAAAACTACTTACAACATCCAAATAATAGATGTAACCTACGAGACGAAAATAGGTACATTATTACCACCTACGTGGTCGTTTTATTACTACTTCTGTCCCATTACTCGCAAAGGTATCGCCTAACGTGCGTTTTTCACGTCGCGTTTCCGTCATGTAGGTAATAAAAGTAAGGTTTTGTCGACCGCACGTGTGACTCACGACTTTTGCGTGAAAATCGATGGTAGCTACCTTTTTCGTGGGCGTTGGATAAGTTTTAGACTGTTGTGGGATTAGGGACTATGGAAATGTGTCGATATTTTTAAAGACAAATGTAAGCAGATTATGTGTTACGCTGGATTTGAGACGTGTTGGCTTTTGCTGTGTTTAAAATTGCAGATATTAAATCATATGGCGTTGCATTTATACACACATACACGCACGATTACAGTTCCTAAGATTTGTTGTTTTGATAGGGATTCCTAAAATTCTCCTAAGATCCTAAGATGCCTAAGATTTTTTGCTTTTAGTATTTCTAGATCTGCCGAAGCTTACTTCAAGGTCAAAAAAATAAAAATGAAAAAAGTATCCACTAACTGAAAAAATATGTTACAATATTGGTCGAGGCCCGAGATCCCATACTTGAATTACTTTAATGAAATTCTCAAGAAAAGTACAGATCACAAAAAGACCACAGTATAAATAAAACACCATCAATTTATTGATATGTTATTCACAAGAGTCCATCTTTTGTGCGTGTTTAATAGACGTCAACGTTTTCAAAAGGAGCCTATCAGTCAAACGATTTATATAAAAGCAGTCATTATTACCGAAAGGTCCTTCAGAAAGTTACTGAAAATGTAAGTAGGTACTAAAGCGTAGTATATTATAAAATGTAACCAATTTAAAATCGGTTATTGTGCTCTTTGATTGCACCTCTACAATTTTAATACCTATTCAAACGTAATTTTGATCGCAACATAATTTTTTAAGACTGAGATAACAAGAAATTTGAGCAGTCTTGAAAGTTCAATGGCATTTGAGTATTCAGTCATTAGTTTTCTAAAATCATCACGGTACTATTAAGTGTTCTCTAAAGGTCAAAAAACTTGAAGTCCCTGAACAAAATCTATATACTTAGGTACTAAAACAATATCACTTCAAAATTTCTCTTCAACCATTAATCAATTTCAAAACTTTCTCAATATTCTCCGACATTAAAAACTATTGTCACTTCATCGGTGATTCAGCAAGTTTTCAACTTTAATATCTGGGGAGAAAAACTCGTTGGCAGTTGTCAAGCGGCAAAAATCTGCAAAGTAATGCCTCCTCATTCTCAGCTTAAAACAGGTCAAGATGCAGACTCTAGGGCTAGCAAAAGTGAATACACTATTGAAGTGAAACTCCCTTTCAAATGTAGCGAGAAATCTTCAAATTGACTTTTTGATGTGCGTTTTTATTTTTAGCCTAAAGGGTTGTGTGGAAATAACATCCATGTACTAGCAATTCCATTGTTTTGAGCATTTAAACACATCCGATGAAAATGTTCAAATAAGCTTAAAAATCGGGTTTATTTCTTTGTACCAATATTTTTCCACTAAAGTTGAAATCTCTACGAAATAAGACGCTATATAAAACTGCTTTTAAATTATACTCTAGATTTTTATTACTAGCAAACCAATAAAGCAATTCCTCTTAAAAGCTACACACAATAGAGAATGACGTCACTCACACATATCTTTAGTCTCACTCACTCATGTGTGAGTAGTGAGTGAGTATGTGTATGTGAGTCCGTGAGTGTGGGATTAACACACACTCACTCACAATGTCTCTTAAGAGAAACAAGACACGTGCAATACAAACACGTTATGCATTGTAAAGTATGTTCCATTAAACAGGCAGCTATCATATTGCTAAGAGTCCATTAGTGAACAAAGGACGTCTTTCATACTTCATGAAAAGCGATTTTAATTGTATGTATGTACGTTATTATTATTATGTGCACATTATATTTGTTGTGATGATGTGAGTGTTCTTTTGTAAAATGTTGTATTTTCTAATGTAAATGCCTTTTAAGATTTTTTTAAGTTTTACGATGATAACTTAAAATCACATCTGTACAAAATAATTTACATAAAACGTGTTAGATTATACAATAAAGATATTGCTTGCTATTGCTATTTTTAATTCATTGAAAAAAAATTAACAATGTAGTCTTTTTGCATAATAATTCAATCAACTTTTGATAAAACCGGTTATTAAATCAGAATCTTAACATTTATCTTTATGGGTGAATTTCCCGGGACCAAAAAATGCGTGGCATCGATGAAATCGGTACTAAAAATCATTGTTATAATATTCTAATATTTTTTTCTAAGTAGGTGAAATAGTAATCTATGTGTAGCACTAAATATTTTGTTAATAGGATTAATGGGTTCTCCAAAAAAAAAAATTAAACCTCAAAATCTTTCATTGCCGTGTTTGTCCACACGTCACCTTGATGTGTACTAGACCTTATTGATAAAAATGTATTAGTTATTTATATTAAAACCTACTTTTATTTGATTCGTGAATAGTTAAAGTATTGTTAGGGACTAAATTTGTTCAAATATTTAAACAATACAACAAATGGTAAATAAAAAATAGTTTGTCCCAGAACTACCATTCATCGCCATGTCCTAAACATATTTGAGAATATTGCTTTTTCTAACGGTTTGCGTCCCTCCCGCTGTGCGCTAAATGTTGCATATTAGTGGACGTCAAGTGTTCGACGTGGAATGACGTGTCCACGTGCCTGCGTTTTCGCGCCATAAATGCAAGTATGCAATTTTTTTAACACTGGACATTTTTTCTTTCATCGCCGTGGATAGGTCTTACTTCTGTTTGAATAAGTTTGTCCTCTTAATTGATCATTCGGTACAATGCCATCTATCTTATGTTTATTTGTGACGTGTTAATTACTGTGAATTATTAACAGATTTTTAGTTTTTTGATGTTTTTGCCTTGATATTCATTGCCGTGCTCTCATTGCCGTGGTTTCCGTGGTCAAAATTTGCTATGAAAATGAAAAAAAATACACAGCAATGAAAAAATTTTCATTGCCATGCCTTGTAAAACAATTTTATTTCATTGCCGTGGCCGCCTGTTTCATTACCGTGACTTATGTTTTCATCGCCACGGCATGATTAAGAAAAAAAACAATTTGTACTATATAGTCAACTACAAAAAGATATTTCCACGTTCATCTCACAAAATGATAAACTTACACACACACCACTTCAGGTTCAGGTTCACTTAGGTTGTTTTACTAGAGGAGTATTTAAGAAAAGAAAGAGAAAGATATGTCAAAACGATGGCTGCAGGAATAGTTTTCATTGCCATGGACGCATGTTTCATTGCCGTGCATGCAAGTTTCACCGCCGTGGCATGAAAATTTTAGTCTTGTATATCTCATTAGTTTTTTAAGCTATCTACTAGATATTAAGTAAGAATACATATCTTATCAAAAACTTTAGTAAACACTATTTTTTCTTGTTCTAAAGTTAAAGTATAAAAAATCCACGGAAATGAAGATTTTATTGGACCTGTTGAAATTCACCCTTATTTGTATCCACCATTTACATCCATTAAAATCAAGAATCAGTACAAAAACCCTATATTCAATCAAACAGTAACAAAACATAAAACGTTCTACAAAGTCAAAGGTACAAAAATATTCTATCACACAGGTAATAGTAGACACAAAGGAAGAAAACCGAACACCTCTTTATATCAATCATCATTACGCATTTCGTCACGAACCGCCCCGAATTCTTCCGAACAAAAAACCTTTAATTTAGGCGTGCCCAAGAAACTCGTAAAGAAAACGCGGCGACATTCTACGATTCTATCTTGACTGTAAAAAAGTTAGTCGAGAACGTTTTAGGTACGTGTAACATGGGTTCTGTATGTTGAAAAATATATTTAGACGAAAATCTATACTAATGTAATAAAGAGCATTTTTTTGTATGTTTGTTTGGACCCTTAAAGGACTCCGAAACTACTCAACCGATTTGGAAAATTCTTTCACTATTGGACAGCTACACTAGGGGCAGTTATTCCCAAAGGATGTGGGTGAAACCGCGCAAAATTGGTCAGCAGCATATAATATTTCTTATCCTGACCAAAACACAGAATAAAAACGTGAAATAGATGTGTAAAATAATCGTTTAATTAATATAGTAACAACAATGCTTGTGTATACTGTTTATAATGACAAAAGTTACCTTTAAATATTCAACACTTCAGCACCGTCAAAGATTAAGATCTTGTCTTAACAGACAGCACTATTGCCATTATATAAGCTTTGAGATACCTAACTTAAGGATCTCTAAAAAAGTTTTTTACACATAAAAAGCCGGCAGATCCATATCGGATGTTCTCTTTAACAAAATTGTTCTAGTTGATTGAGTTAAATGTAACTTTTCTAAGGCTCGCGCACATTAAGCTGCCTTGTTTAGCGGAATTTGTGGCTTTAAACACAGAAGGAATTTATTAGATTTTAATGGTAGAGATTAGGGGAGTTACGGAAAAGTTTTTTTTACGAATAAATTATTAATGAATTATGGTTTATTTTTAGAAGGCTACTTACTATGTAGGATTTAAGGAAATATTTTTGGAAACGTACATAATTTTTAAAACTTTTAATTGCAGCAGGACCTAGATTAAAACACATACTTATCGCCTTTTAAGATTCGCAACATTTTTACCATGATTAAAATAAAAAAATAAACTCTTTTGCAAAAAAAACGGGCACCTATGCGAAATCTTAGTTTTAAGGACTTTACGTGTATTTCAAAGGGTTTTAATGATTGTAGTATGTTTCTAGCATCAAAAGAGTTAACCGAGCATGCGTGAGAGTGTATTCTAAATTTGAATTTTGTACGATTGCTAAGAAATTGGTTAAACCTTGTTTTGGACTAATTGCTGGCAGAAAGTTCGTCGGTGTTTTGAAAAGTTTTTGAAGTGATTTTCAGGAAAATGATAATGCAGTTTTAATTAATGATTAATGTACTTTTTTGTTAGATCAAAACATTTTTGAAATACTATGCGTATTTGATAAAATTTTCACCTGCTCTAAATGGGCTATACTGATGATTGATGGCAATGTTAAGAGTTTCGGTATTTTAGTGTAAAGCGTTCTATTGTTTAGATATTGTACCCACGTGTTTTAAAATATCGCTTTTTCATAAATAAATACTATTTAGAAGAGTATCAGTACCTTTGGCTGCGATAAAACCAATTTAAAGTAAGCAGTGCCCATCACAACTCGTCTCCTATAGGACTTTGACATTTTTAAAGTCTTGAAATTCTACAAAATACAGAAAATAACGCGTAGGTTGTGAGCACGAGGTCTTAAGGTCTCGTAATTACTGATTTTTAAACAACCTCGTCGCTTGGGAAACTCCGTAGACCTCTGAAGATCTATGAGTCTGAGCGTTCAAATAGCGTGTTTTCATCCCACGGATATTTTATTAAATAAACTTGCCTACACCGAGATTTTCTGGCATCTGCAGCACTTTCCTGCTTAAATCATAACAATAATTGGCTAGCTGCTCATTTCTTAAGAAACATACGTTTGGACAATAATTTTGAATTCTTGACTCCCTTTCAGCTAAATCGTTGTTTAGTAACCCGATACCGATAGAGTTATCGAGAGCTTCAACGAGGCAATAATTTGACTTTTTAGATAGCTTTAGCCCTCCTCATCATTTTTCATGTGGTTAATTTTAACATTTATCACAAAATTTGGTATTTTTTAAATGTCAAAGTCCGATAGGAGAAGGGTTGTGATCGGCACTGCTTACTTTAATTTTGTTTTGTCGCAGCCAAAGGTACTGATACTCTTCTAAATAGTGTTTATTTACGAAAAAGCAATATTTTAAAACACGGGAGTACGATATCTAAACAATAGAACGCTTTACACTAAAATACCGAAACTCTTAACATTGTCATCAATCATCAGTATAGCCCATTTAGAGCAGGTGAAAATTTTATCAAATACGCATAGCTTTTCAAAAATGTTTTGATCTAACCAAAAAGTACATTAATCATTAATTAAAACTGCATTATCATTTACCTGAAAATCACTTCAAAAACTTTTCAAAACACCGACGAACTTTCTGCCAGCAATTAGTCCTAATCAAGGTTTGACCAATTTCTTAGCAATTGTACAAAATTCAAATTTAGAATACACTCTCACGCATGCTCGGCTAATTCTTTTGATGCTAGAAACATACTACAATCATTAAAACCCTTTGAAATACATGTAAAGTCCTTAAAACTAAGATTTCGCATAGGTGCCCGTTTTTTTTGCAAAAGAGTGTATTAATATGTATTAAATCAAACAGTATTCAAATATAAAATAGATGCTACTACTTTGAGATTGAACTACAATCAAAGCAATTCAGTAATAACAGCTGTAACTACTTACACAAAATTTTCTTTAAAAATTATTATAACAAAAAATTCTCACATCACTCAATCTGTAATAACAACAAAAAAACACTTTCAAAATATTCGCTCCTACTCTAGTTTTCAAGTAAAAAAATACTCTCATTACCGTCAAATCGTTATTATACTGAAACTCTTGAATTGCCGAAACCATTACTTTGATTGACATAAGCTTTTGTTATTGGAAATATTTTTTCAAAAGCGGGTAATATTTTGTGATGGCCCGTTAAAAGTTGTAGAGACAATCATTTGGGAATACAGGCTTTAAGTAAAATAGAAAAAGTATTGAGTACTGATGAATCAAACATTTTTTAAAGATGATTAGTATTATAGAAATGTATTTTTAGTGAACTTTTTAGATGATTTGAAAGGTTTCTTACTAAAAATATTATAGACACTTTCTAAAATGAAATGTTACTTTTATAATGATAACCGATTTCAAATGACATCCATTGAGGTTCATAACCTCTTTTAATGCCCAAGCATTGTAATTCAAAATTAAAAAAAAAGTGTATCAAAAAGTCTACCTTTATATAGAAACTATACACGTAGATAATTTCACATAACAAAGAATTTCAGCAAAGAATTTTGGCGAGAACAAATTCTTATCTACCACATCATTCTTCGGTGAAGGTCGGAGTAAATGTCCCATTTATATTTTTGCACAACCCTTAAAACATCCCTACTATGTGACAGCTTCTCCCAAATATCTCGCCTGTGTTTTATGCGAGCAAAAACGACATTTAGTCAAGTCCGTAGAAGGGATCTGTTTTTACCTTTAAGCACGAAAGGGTTGAGAAATGGGGTATTTTCGGCTTAATTATACGGGACTTGACCTTAATTAAGGAGTTTATTAAAATGTCAAAAAGGACTGTAGCAAAAAGTACAAATAAGATACGTGACTTTTTATAACTGTAAAGTAGGTACCCATTATATGCATAACAAATTTTTCAGGTGATAAAGAGTCGAGAGATCTTTGCCAGTGTTGGCTAGATGGCCCATGTCAAACTTTACTTGTCTACCGATTATCATTTCTATACTTAGGTACCTATTGAAATTCTTACCGAGGTATCTGATTATAGAATTTACAGGCTACCAGAATTAGTAATAATTTTTGCAACACTGGTATCAAAAATTTTATCCATCACTCAAGTACTTGGCATTTTACTCTTATAACATAAAGCAGTTTTTGGCACCACCCCAAATAAAGTCCATACCATTTTCATTGCAAAATGACTGCGAATCGTAAAAATAAAACAAAAGCCTACGTAAGCAGCAAAATTCAAAATGGCGTCATAAATTCGAGTACTCATAGTAAGTTCTAAAACGTAAGAGATCCATTTTCTTTTAGCTACACAACTGAACCGCGGCAATTTTGAATGAAAAACCGCCAGCTTTTACATTGGTTAATTTATTGCTGAATTTTATCTGAACAAAGAACCAAGTGTGGACTGAAAAAAAATAAGTAGTTGTTGTGAACCACAATGTTTTGGGATAATAGTGTCATAGAATTGGTAATACTTGAAACATTAAAAAAAATATATGAATGTTAATAAGTATGTCAACTTTGGTTGCATTCTCAATCTGTGCAATTCTCCCAGAGCCAGTTTGTCATGAGGATTGTTAAACAGCTTCCTTTGGCTGAGATCGCATATAGCGAACCCATCATAAAAAGAAGGAAAAATTAAGGAGCTCCTTTAAAAACCATGAAATAAAATTAAATTATAAATTTAAAAAAAACCCCCGACACGTCAAAATTTTGTTTAGTTGGTACTTACGTAGTGTTTAAAGTTATTTTTTGCTTTTTATAGGGTTTATCGTTTATACCATTTTGTCATAACAATTGCGTACTTTTTTGGGTCGGGGGTTTTTTTTAAATTTATAATTTAATTTTATGGAAACTCAAATGTAGGGTCTGGAGTATACCTAAAATATTTTTTTGCGGCGTGTTGAGATTTAAAGGTTCCAGGCAGAAACTACGGAAAATCATTCGTTAAACATTAAAAATAAACATTGCTTTCTTTTTAAAACTTCATGCCAATGAACCCCAATTTCACAAGCAAACGAGCTATATAACTTAATCCAACCAATCACAAATATTGCTTATTTTCCATCGAGGTCAAAAGACCTTAAATATTTTCCTATAAAAAACTATTTCCTTAAGCTTGCGTGTTACATGGTTCACGTCTAGATAATAATGTTTGTTTCTTATGGTGTTCATTTTTGTATCACGAATAGGGTCGGTTATGGGAAATCGATATGGTATGAGTGTTATGGTATATTTTGTATGGGAATTCTAGGGTGGGAGAAATGGGGGTAAATTGCTTTAAAGCGGTGCAATGCTGTAAGGTAAGCCAAATAGTGTGTCATTAACTTTTGAAATGGTAACACATGGCACATACATGTTCTTTTTCAAGATTTTTAACTAAAATAATTTTTTGTTTCTTTTTGATTAAATAGCCAATTTATTAAGTGTAGTGAAAACGTACTTTCACTCAAAGCCATTTTCGGTATCTATGTTTTTTCATTTTTCTTTATAATTTGTTTTTGTTTTGTACCAAAATAGCTTCACACATCATCGCTATAGAAGTTGGTATTTCCTGATTGATTGCTGTATTTTTGCCACCGACTTCTAGACATAAAACCTCAAAATACCAACAGTCTAAAATAATTTATCCAAATTGTATACGATATATGCGTGGTACCTAGACATGTCACATCAGCACTCCATCCCCCAAAGTCCCTTTTATCCCATGTACAGTAACGTCTTTATGGTGTAACGTGAGTGAATGGTTAACATCCTTCGTGCCTAGTTACAGCGATAAACTGGCTTTGTACGAAGAAAGAGTATTTTGTGACTTCATCTTGTCGGTGAAGTTTAGTTCAATTGATTGTACACCACTCTTTTTCTATAAGTTAAGGGTTAGCAGTGGGCGGCAATTGGCTGTTATGATTATGACATTATATAACAAATTCCTTCACCTGTCAGTTCACGATAAGTTCAATATTATAGGTAACTACTGAACGGATTTTCACGCGGTCTTCACCAGTAACGAAACAGAGTCTTGCCTAGTCTATCAAAGTCCAAGATTAATATTTGCTTCTATCTAATATTCGGGTGTAGTTCTTACGAGACGTGAGTGAATCCGCGCGGAACAGCTAGCAACATAATAAAAATCTTTCATTCCTAAAAGAAACTGCGAAATAATTGAATTACGTTATCTGTAAGACGGATCACTTTTAATTTCGACTACGAGAAGGAAAACAAAAGGCATCGGGTACAAATTTAAATAAAAAAAAAAAAACACATCTAAAAGGCATTAGCCTGTTTTCGAATAAACAAAAAAGAGATCCTTTAGACTTTTCCTTTTCATTTCTCCAAATAATCGTAGACTTGTTTTGTCAGCCAATCTTTTCTCACAAAGGTATTATTATTTGTCACGATTATTCATTCAAAGTGGAAGGATTAAAAGCATGGAAAAAGAATGGCGGAGCGAAAAGCAAAAGTGAGAAAAAAATCCTAATTTGACGATAAAAATCGACAGTGAATTTATAAGAGAATGCTCGGAAGTGAAGAAAAAGGGGAGGGGAGGGGAGAGGGACGCTTAATGGCTTCTGGATGAGTAATTGTTTTGATGCGTATTGTGAGCTAACAACTGGCATAAAAATATATTTATAAATATTCACATTTTTGCGACTAAAGACTAGTTATTGAGAGTAACGAGTAAGATTAAGCACCTTAGTACCACAGTCGTAAAAGTACACCAAACATTTTCTGGTGTTTGCAAAACAGCAGACAATAAACTATCAATTTAGTTTGAAAGGAAATTCTGAATTATATCAAAGGTTTTATATGCACACTACCTGTACACCTATACCTACTCTCTAGCGATTAAGGGCTCCCACACAAAACTGCGAAACATAAAAAAATCTTGATTTAATACTACAATACGTTCACTGTAAGCGGATAGTTAGATTCAATACGTATAGTATTAACACTTACACCAATTTTATTCCAGCATTTACACACAAAAAAATCCTTAAAAAATAACAAAACAATATAATAACAGAAAAACATAATCCACTAGTTTAGGTTAGTGGTCACATAACGGAGCGTCCTTGGGTGCGCAGATCGCATCAATTGGACCCCTGCCAAGCGACCCTTGGTACTACTTCCCTGATGGCATGCGTGACCCCTGGATCTTGGTTATCCTATCTGATAGGTGTAAGGATAACAGTATGAAATAGTTTCATTTTAAAATAAAATTTAAAGAATTAAAATGCTCCGTATATTTTTAGTTCTAATCGTGTATTTTAATAAGACTACGTTTTTGTTAAAACTTATGGGATCTGAAATGTTTAATGAGTTTGTTATGTTTGCTTATATTAAAATACCTATTGATAAAATCAATTACCAACTTATCCAAGTAGATTTTAAAGGTAAATTCCTTTTGGATAAGCATGATAATTGTCAACCTCTCACAACAAATTAAACGAACTAACTTTGCTCATACGGAACTATATAGAACACGTATTACTAATTGAATCTAACTACTGTTTTCTAATTTTCAAATATGATATTTTAATAACGTAATCATAACGGTACTGTTGCTATCTGGTTTTATTAAAGGATAACGTAGTTAAGGCAATTATTGCATTAGTATGGAAGTTTGGAGTAGAGAGTAAAGGGTTAAAATACTGGAAAGTTAAATAGGACGATTCCCCGATTAATAATATAATGCATGTACGGAAGTTAGTTGCAAGCCGCCATTGAATTGAGCGAGCAATTTAAATGGCGTTTGTGACTTATTATGTCATATCCAATATTTTTGCAATGAGTGGAATATGAAACCTTAATTTCTAAGCTCCTAAAGGCCAAGTTCAACTACGGTCTAACGTCTGTTTTTTTTCTTAAAAGAACTTTACTCTGAAAGTTGAACGTAAATATCTATACATATAATAAAATGATAGGAAAGTCAAAACTGTACATTGAATATTTTTTTTAAAGAATACTTGAGGGGTGATCTATTATCGATTCTGAACCCAAATATATAGTTTTTAGAATTTTTGTCTGTTTGTCTGTTTGTCTGTTTGTCTGTATGTTTGGTCTCACTGAACTCGAAAAGTACTGCATAGATTTAAATCAAATTTTGCATGAATATTACCTGGGAACCGGTTCAACATATAGGATATATATTATCACGCTATCACCTACGGGGGATGAGCAATGAACGATAATTTCTGTTAACGTTTCTGCAACAGCGGGTGCAATAATGACACATATTTGAATGTTGAACTTTGTAAGTTTATCGGCCTATTATCAATCTTTACATAGAAAATAACGCTTTTATAAGTAACTTGAGCAAAAAACTGAATTTAAATAAATGATATCCTAAAATTATAGATGAAGAAAATCATGCAGAAACAGATGTGCCATAAAACTGGTAGTAGGTAAAATATCAATGATAACAGACTTCACTTTGTCATGGTATGTTCTTACTTTCAAGAAAAAATTATATGACAACGTGTGTATTTCGCTACTATAAAACACTACAAGAAATATCAGCGCATCATCAGGGACATTTTTATAATTCTTTCACCATTAGAAAGCTACATTATCTGCGAGTAACATAGGGTATATTTTATCCCGGTGCGGGCAGTAGTTCCCATGGGAAGCGGCACCCACGTCCCGAAGAAATTATGAACTTCCCCACATTCTTAAAAAGTCTACATATGTTGTTCTGACATAATATAAGCTATACCTCTCATAAACATGAATATCCATTCATTTCATCCAGTAACAAACATGCATCACAATGAAAGTGCATTGCGAGTCTAAGATTTTATTATTATAAAAAAAATCACTGTAATTAATATTCAAACATCCTTAAAAATAAGTTCCTGGTTTTAATATATTACATTATTTTGAATTCACTTACATATAAATAGAAGGTCCTTATTAATATACTTTTTGAGTAATGAAGAATGTAGGCAAAATACGACCGAAAACATTGTGTCACTTCTAAAATTAACATCAATGGGAATAACTACCTGTCACAATACGTCAACAAGATGTCCACAGAAGACAAGAGTTCGTTCGTTCTGAAAACGTACAAATTACGCGTCGCAGGCCAGAGACATACTTGCTTTCAACTTCTGATCACAAATCATCGAGCTAAGAATTATATCACAAATACACCGTTTACAATTACGAACAGTCACAGTCAGTCCCACGGACTGAGTCTAAAAAAACACCTTTTATATAGCTACGTTTATATCATTTATATTATTCAGTTACTAAGACAGAATTATATCAAACGTGTTTTTGCTAAATGTTCTATTAGTTTTTGCAAACATACATTCCCAACTCTGATCTCATGGAGGTGGCACCCGGGTGTCACCACTGTGCGGACTGTGCGACCTATCGCACTCGGCCCCGGTTTAAACCATGATCTGGAGCGAGAAGAAATGGGATGACAAAGAATGAGGCGGCGGAGCGACTGAAAATTCCCAACTCTCATCCCAGCCACTGCGGTAAGACACCACGAAAGCCGGATGTCGAGAGACGACTCCCGGCCACCGTAGGCGTGAGCGATTAGTTTTGAGTGGGTCATCGACCTTCCGGCTTCTGGGAGACCCGTTATTTCACGTGCCCCTCAAGGAGATTCAGCAAACCCCTGTGAGGCCCACTAGGGCCAAAGCCTGACACTCCCTCTCGCTGCTCAAACTGATGGCTGAGAATTACGTAACTTTCCAGGATGCCATGCAACGTGTTGCAAATGCCCAGGCCTTTGGGAGCTTGGTAATCCTTTTCTCCACCTTAACTTGAGTTTTGTGGTACATGAACAAATTAGAATAGTAATGAATTAGGTCATCTTCATCACGTATTTAACAAACCTTTATGTTCATCATGCACACCCGCTTCTCTAACTTTATTGAAGGATCACTAAAATTGTTTCAGTTAGTTTAACTACGCTACTATAGCCCGTTGTCAAACCTTTTAATATCAATTCTGTAGAAGTGTGAATATCGAATGTGTAATGTATTCCGTTTGTGCATTGCACAAAAGAGTCGGCCGGCTAAGAATTATATTCATCGTTGGTTAATTGAATACATTTTCAGAAACCACAATAACAGTAGGAACCAAAGCGAATGATCGCTTCATACAGCTCTGATTTTCTCGAGGCGATCAAGTCAGTTCTGGTCTGTTCGCTCATCAGATCTTTGAAAGCGGTTCGATGATAATATACTGTTGTCCTGTTTACCTACGTGTGACACATAATATGGTATTTAAACGTCCTCCGCAAGAGAGCGAACGTTTGAGCTATTTATAAAGACGAAATTTTACCGTTAACCTACGCTACGGCATAAGTAGTATTTTGACAATTCCAAATTGCCCACGCAGACGAAGTCGCGGGCAACAGCTAGTTTATAGTAAACCGTTGTTTTTAAGAAAACTGATGTTTATGTTGTTAGTGAACTTGAGCCTATAAAGAAGACGAACAGAAATGAATAAAGAAAATATGACAACGAATAAAGAAGCTTGATAACCATAATTTAATTCCACAACAAATATGTATGTAAATTACAACGACAAAATCGCCGATCAACACAAATTAATGTTTCACCTTTCAACTCCCATATTTGGCGACTAATCCACTTAGCAAGCATGTCCAACGATTATAGATCGCTATAATAATGTCCTGTTAATCTGTCCGGTAATAATTTACGCGGCTATACGAAGCTGCGTACATATTTGCGGTATTACCGAACTATAACTTGCGGTAATACCGCACGGTAACTTGCGGTAAACCGCGGCGCGTCCCGCCTAAACGTTATGCATTAATATAAGCATTGTTCGGTGTAATTGTGATTGTGTGATTTTGTTGGGTTGAGATTTATATATAAAAACAGGCACGAGGGGTAGCTCCATAAATAAAAAAACGGAACTGAAAAAAGACTGAATTCTCGGAGCATTTTATTTATAGTGTACCTAATTATATCCTTTTCCAAGTATTTCTACACAATTGTTATACTGTACATAGTTGTGACGAATTTAACATCGAACGACAAAATGGTTCTGATAATTATATGGTATTAACGCTACGTCAAAATATAACATTGAAATGGTAGTCTCAAAATATCCCACAGCCAAAGTCGTGAGCTAAATATAGTCTAACACTCGAAACACCTCAAAATATTAGTAAGGTTACCGAATGTATTAATTGTTAGTCACTCAGGTTACTTTTAGAAATTATAATTTGCGTTATAACTACGTGTTTCGTGGTTTTTTAAATAATATTTTGTCCACGATTTTCCAGGCTGAGGGTTTATTAAAAGTCGTGACGCACGAAAGCGTATTGTCGTCACGTGAGGCGGGAAAATCCATTACCGGCAAATGCGGTTTGTTTTGTGCGACTAACTTAGAAGCGTTAGCGATGTAGTTTAGACTTGAATAGACGTACATATTTTTGCAAATTTTTGCTTATTCAATGCTAAGATTCACTCTCAGCAATCAGATCAGAGTATCTTACGTTAGTCTCTATCTATCTGTGTTCCGAATTGCATTTCAATCGGTTACTCAGTTTTAGCGGTGTTGTCGAACACACAGTCAGACTTACTTACGTACCTACGTATAGTATGGGTAAGGATTAAAGGGACGAGTATTAGAAAAATTACTTCGGTTTATTAAAGCCTGAGGAAAAGAGCTATTAAGTACTGAATTTCATCAATTTCATACCCCTAACTTCAAAAAATAAAATCTATAGAGTACTTCAGCAAGATTTTGCACACGACTGCAGAAACAACACAATTATCATTAAAATACACAAATTCTGTACCAAATTCAATTTAAATTCACAAAATTAAACAAAACACTCGCTACCTCTCATAAATTACAACGTCATTTAACACGCCGAACACGAATTGAAACTGGTAACGAAATTCGCCCAGGGAACTGGGAGCATCACCTAACTTGAAACTACGAAACCAAGTTAAACCTATGTAATAGTTTCCACGTTTTATCTCCGCCTAAGTTTTCTGTTAGAAACGTGGAGAACAAAATGAATAGCAGAGGTGGCATAGCGGAAAATCTCGGAAGAAAGTAGCGCGCCTAAATACGGGTGAGCGGATAACGAGGAACGTTACTGTCTTCGCCCTTATAGATACGCCTCCTTTGGATCCGATAATTTATGAAATACTAAAAATCGTTGACAGATATCTCAGAGAACCCAAACGACTCGTTAGTTTACATCTAACTGATTGTTTTAGTCATGCCCAACGTGCGAGTTTGACCTAGAAAAAGGTGCCTGACCTACGTGCATTATGATAGCTCTGCTGATCTTTCCATATGCCATGTCTCCGTCTAAGTTTTCTGTTAGAAATGTTCGTGTTTTTAGTTTGTTAGTAGAGATTTTATTGCTGAGTCTAGCCGCAAAAACATGGTTGAAGATGTAGTTTTTTCTTGAGGGCTATGTTTTATCTTGTTCGGAGTTTTTGATCGAATAAGGCTTATGTTAGACGACACTATTTCTTAGGGACAGTTTGTTAGAAGTCTGTATTCCATTTGTCTGGGTTCTTCGAGAAAACTTTTCGTGTTTTCCGATATAAGAATATAAGCTGAAAAATATGATAGTCTAAGACCCTTAACAAGTAAAAGTACCTAAAATTGCACCAATTATCCAAGGATACTTAAGTTTCTGTGGTTAAAATTTAACTATGAAGGTCCATTTATTAGTAAATACAATGGATTCGGATACAACGGATACAATGGAAAGTATTTAATTGAAAACCAGTAAAAACCGCTTCCCAAAACCACATGAGTAGGTAAAACGTTTTAATTACTTGCTATCAATACCCAGCAAATAGCAATGACCATTAGCGAGAGTACACACCTACAGTTATGCATAGGCAGCTTAATCATTGATGCACAAAGCAATTATCCGCCTTGGTAAATACATTAATGAGTCATGGTCCTACTGATATATTGAAGCGGGTCGTAAGGCAAATAGTTCACTGAAATATTTATTTTTTGTGAGATAATTAAGATTATCTTGATCTGTTCTGCCTGTTGGGAAACCACAAAGGCCTTCAGACTAATTAGATTTTGAAAATATTTGATATGGAAACCGATTTATACTAAAAACCTTACCTAAGGCGGAAAGGAGGTGAGTACGATGATCAATTTAAAATGTATGTATTTTTCAAGAACTTGTAAGGATATTAAGAGTCAGAATAAGAATATTTGTTTGTTAAAGATAAGTGTATCACATGGGCATCGTAATATTATACTAAGTGCGCTATGTGTTGCCGGGAAGTCGATTTAACATAGTTAAATACTATAAGACAGGTACAAAATAACACTCAAATAAATAAACATAAAGCAACGAAATATAGCTTTATAATTCAATATTTATAACAATGAGATTTAATCAACGTTTAATATTTGGCGCTGACACACAATTGGAGGCAAGATTCGTCCCTTCACAAACAAAATGGTGATTTTAAATACCCTGTTATGTCTTGCTACGAATATTATAATCAGGCTGTTGAAAATTCAATTTGAATTTTGAGGCTTGCTTCAAATCGAAGTTATTATATTTTCGTTTGAAATGTTATTCTATTTTTTGTATCATCATAATGGCTACTTATCACGGTTTCAATTTTATCATCACGCGATTTAAAATCTATTTTAAATATTCTCCTGTAGAGCTTAATTTTCACTATCGCTATTATTTTTATAGGTGCTGATAACAATGGATTAGAATTAATAGGGGCTGCAATGCTTCTAATTTTAGTTTTAATTTTCATACCTATTTCAAAAGCACGGCGACAACCATTGGACCCAAATTAACTGCAATTTCGTGCAAATGTTGCAAAGTTTAACCCAGTTATGACCTTTGTTGCAGTATTTCGTCTGAAATTCAATCCTAAGTTTTTTTGCTCTCTTTCTTTTATGACGTGACAGACAATGGCATATCACTATGTAAAATATATATATGTTGGATTAGGTTAATATGTTATTCAATCAAAAGGTCTGATTTAGAATCCCATCGTGTACAGTTTCAAAAATAATGTTAAAATAACTGCTAGATACGTATAATATCGAAAAAAAATACTATTAAAAAAAAAATCTTTTCGTCTTTTCTTCCGTGACCCAGTAAAAATCACAAATAGATTCACGAATGAGTTCCTCTTTGAAATTCAGACCTTTCGCTTTATTCATAGAATGATTTTATTTGTACAACAGAATAATTGAAGACGAAGTAATTCAATGACTATGGAACAAAGAAATTACTAAAAGCACCTCTTGTCGGGAGAAGACTTATCGCCTACGGATTCTTCAGAGAACCTTTGAAAATAATTTAAAGAACTTTCCAGAACATTTTAAATAAAATAAGATCACTTATTCAGCGATTATGCCTGTTTACGAGATTATAGCATTGCTTAAAAAGAGGAATTAAAGAAAAAGGTAATTTTGTTCCTAATTTAGCACATACCTTCCGAGGGTTTTATTAACACCTGAATTAAAATACTTAACTTCAAGGCAACCCTTTGCATTAAGTTCGCTCACCTATGAAATTAAAACCCACAAAATATAGAAGAAATAACAAAACGCAAGGGACAGGTCTTTCGTCATTACCCTGGCTTCTGTCATTACCCTGGCTTGTGTCATTACACTGGCTTTTGTCATTACATTGGCTGGTGTCATTACACTGGCACAGTAAATTAACTTTATATTGGACTATTTTGATAACTGTAATAAAACGTCAATCCACGAGTTAGTCTTTGATGTAAGCAATGAAATGTTTTCAAGAATAACCTTTAGCAAGATATTTTAGGCTTAAAATAAACGAATTTGTTTTAATACCGTATAAATGGTAATTTAATACGTTCACATAAAAGAGCGTATAAAAATATGTGGGCTATATTAACCTCTACCTTTTAAGGGTTATGTATTTTTTTATGTGTCCAGTCCGGGTATCCCTTATCAAATACATGAAATGGACTATTTTTTATTTCTCTGATATTTTTAAAGGCGATATAAAAAGGGTTATCAAATATGACGTATTTTGGGACCAATTTTTTGTTCCGTTAATGGATATTGACCAATAAGACCTATATTTTGGTCTGATCGACAAAGAAACATTTACTTTTGACCCCTCAGCTAAAAAGGGTTATGTTTAAGATGTATGATGGCTTAGGTATATTATTTCAGTTTACATTATGATAATAGTGACAACGATCTGTATCATATTGTAAGCTAAAAACGTTCCATTTGTAAACCAAAACCAATTGCAAATTTCTCAAATCTTTCTACATTACTTACACGAACTAAATCGAAGCGAAAACCGTCGAAAGCCATCAGCCAACAAAATCATATACGGTAAAACTTCCCTATGTCTCTGTATTAAGGTTTAACACAGTTACAAAAACTTTCCCTATAGAATCTACTTGGGGAACATATTTTTTTCTGGTCACGACATAGTATGCCAAACATGGGGTCATGGTAGCCGGTTTCTGCGAAACTTTTCGATATAAAACGGGGATAACTAAATGACTGTTGTAAGATTAGTATGGGTGTACCTTTCTTTATTTGTGATCATGGGTTTGGTTTGCTATGTAGAATTAGTTTCATCAAATGCCAGTCCTAACTAAGTGTGATGTACCTTGTATATCCCTTTCAATGCAAATGCAATAAGAAAGACAGAAGTAATGAGGTATTCAGTTCCTAGTCTCTACTTTTAGATTTTTTAGCTTAATTGTTTGCACTCAAAAACGACAGAACCAATTTGGGAAATTCATTCACTGTTAGAAGGCTACACTGTCTTCAGGTGACATAGGCTGTATTTTATCCGGGTACGGGTAACAGTTTTTTCAGGACACGGGTAAAACCGCGATAAACAGCAAGTAATTATCAAAATATGTATATACATGGAAATTGTATGAAATACTCGTTGCTCTTATGTCATATGTTGCTCTTATGTATCTTATGTCATAAAGCACGAGCCTTTGTGAATTATATTCATTCTTATTTCTGAATATTATTTGAGAAAATACATTGTTTTCGTTAAAAGCTTGTAAGCTTTGAAAGAACATAAAATAAAAGGCCTCGATAATAAGCTCTACTTAACGAGATACATTTAATATGCTCTTTGATATACCTACATATTTAGATAAAAGAATGAATTACCATTCTATGAATATATTGTTTGTTTAATAGAATGAACTAAGTATTGACTTGTTAAGATCATCATTAATTATTCTCATAAACAGAATGGACTGCTCAAACCGTCACATAATTGTCCTAATAATGCCTCAATAAAAAAAGCTAAAACAACATTTGAAGCTGTTTACAAAAAAAACATCTTATCCATTAACTATTTACTAAATACCTATGAAATCATCCTAAAGAACATTTTTTGCAGAAAGTATAACCAAAAATGTTTGTCTTACAAACTTCTAGCTAGACCATGAAATAATTGATCAAACATGTCGCTTGTATCATATCGTCCCAACTACGTATGTACTGGCAAAATAAAACAAAAGACAACACGAGCTAGCCCGAAGCCGTTTCTTCCTAGAATTTACAGTATATAAACTTCGCTAACTAAATATCAGACATTGTCGTTATAAAAATACACACCTTCCCCTTACACTCGCTTCGGAACATTTTCTCAGAATCAATAATGGAGTGCTCTTATTGAAAGTTCTTGTAATTTTCTAGTCTTCGAAGAGTTACGTCAATTATTTGTTACTATGGCGTAAAATTGTTACTCTAGATCCTTGTTAGGTAAGATTTTCCTTGGAGCTTTTTTTTGCTTTACGCGTAGAGATTATATTTATAAGGCAAATTGTGATAAAAATAGATTATAGAAGACCTATAAATTGAAATGATAGTTCTTTAAGAAAGCCTTAAGGACCAATAATGGTCAAGATGGACAGAAGTGATGAAATAAAGCGTAGAAATAATTGCCAAAGACTTCACATTATACTTGACTATTTTGCCCTACAATAGTACTCCAGTTCTATCTGAACAGTATTGAGCTTCGCATGTTGCAACCAACATGATTATAGAATTACATGGTCATAGTACTTAACACTGTGACATCTGAGATCAAGACAATCCACCAATGGATATACCTATGTATAATAATCTATTGTCACGTATTCATAGTTCATAGTGATATCACCAATTAATTGATTGATCAGCCGCACTATTAATTAGACATGATCCTTTTGATTCCATTAACAATAATCTAATGTTTTTGCAACACCAGTTTACCCAAAACTACTTATGACTTTGGTCAAAAATCGGGATACAAATAACTCTATGTAATAGTTCAGAAGTTGGTATAACTACGTGCCAAGTTTTATCCGAATCCGTTAAGTAGTTTTTACGTGTAAGAGTAACAAACTTATGTCAGAAACTTTCATGTTAATAATATTTGTAGGATTAGGAATCAGTAGAGATGTCAACATTCGAATTTCTCGAGGTACCTAAAAATTCAAAATGGCTGCCACTTTTGTCAGTCAAGCGACACGAGGAAAATCCAAAGTGTAACCCAGTGAACCGAATGTAGCATTAACTTTTCTTGCGAAATTGATGATATCCTGAGATTTAGGGTCATCAGTTGTTACGCTACATTGACCCGGGACCACAAATTAATTTACTGACTCGGAAAATACAGCGCTTTTGTTTTAAATGTAGAAGATATTGGCCGAATGGGGGAGGAATTTTTATCTATTAGACGTAATAGACGGAAAAAATGACTCCGCTGCCTCTGAATGGGGCCTATTTGTTTCATTTCAGAGACTTAGGATGTCTGTTGTTTGGCGAATCAGCGTTTTGCTGAAGAATTTTCTTATTACGAAGCTCAACTGAACTTGATTGTAGGTAATAGACGTCATAAATTTTTATGATGCTGTCTCTATTGGGAGTCTTGTTTTGTGGCAAATTAAAATATTACTTAATTTCAATAATGTCGTACAATACCTTTAAAAAAATATTCGAACCCAGTATTGTCAATCTAAGAAGCCAAGTAGGTATATATTTTTTCTGCACTTTAATAATTACATTTTAATCTTGCAAATTATAAATCATCGCCATGGAAATGACGTTCCACATTTATGACATAATACATTGAACGTTATGGCCGTTAATTAAAATATCTATTGTTTTAAAACCATCCTTGGTTAATGTGCTTCGTTCGCTAATGGATTTTGTGACGTCACTGAGATGGTTTTTCGCGGTACCGTTAATTAAGCGATGTATATTGCATGATATATTTTTGAGAATTTTGAATTTTGAGACTTGAGTGTACTTTGATAAGGTTTAAATTTTAATGTAGAAATATGTGGAAAGGGTATAAAGTGAGCAACGTTAAATATAGTCATGGTGCTTGATGAAGGCTATGTGGTGCAGGGGAATGAGGATCAGGTTATAAGGAATGTTTTGAACAAAAAAATGGATGGTTATAAAAGAGGGGTATCTAAAGAAACAATGGATAGATTTTGGAAAAGATGTTAAAGCTGGAAAGAATGTTACTTGTGAGATGACGTCAGATAGAAGAGTATGGAAAAAGAAAAAGAGGCCACGTCAAATAAAGTTGGGTTTCAGCAGGATGATGATGTTTATGTGAGTAGAGACGAACGATGATTTACAACAAGCTACGTTAGGAGATGTCTTTATAAATAATCGACTATTTACCTATTACAAAACAAAGCAATACCCTGAAAAGGCATAACTATCGATGTTATATTACATGCTACATATGTATGTGGCATGTACTAATTATGTGTAATTAAGTAAGCAGAACGTAATAATGATAATTAATAGACATTATTATTCATAGTATTATTGTATATTTTTACAACGCTGTTAATGATAACAATAACAAAAATGGCTATCTTGGACAATTGCCAGGCTTTTACTGTGAAATGTTATTATGTCCATAGTAAATACTTGATGTTTGTTAATATTAATATTTGTGTATAGTATGCCATATATTCATGAATTATTCTCATTAGTAAAAGTACGTAATAACATTAGTAATTAGTAAATATTTATTGTATGAAATATACATTTCGCCCAAACCAACAGAAAAACCTGGAACCCACCAAATTACTAAATTCTCTGTATCACAAAACAAAATGATTATTAACTATATTCTTGTATGTAACGATAATACATATGATCTACTTACTTGTCATATTGGTCTAAAAGCTTCGAAATACTAGGAAAACCCAAGCCAATTTCAGCAACAGGCTACATTATGAACTAAATATATTATCTCCAAGCTTTTTAAACATAGGTATCAGCTAACTAGCCCCCAGTGTACCCAATCTGGAATATAAATAAATAAAATACCTAATTATCATTTTACCATCAGTCAAAATTGTTCACAACCCAACATGAGCATTCAACAAACACAACTATTGTTAAAATACCGATACTTACAAATAACTTTCTAATTGAATTAGTGAGTGTGCCAAACAAATAACAAATGAGTAGCGGAGCAACCACGCAATTATAAGTTTCAAGGAGTTACGCTAACTAGGGTAAGTTTAGAATATGTTGGAACTGCATTTTATGTAGGCCTTAGGTAGGTACTTACAGGTAAATAGGTACCAACTTGAATACTTACTTAACATACTAATGCGGTAAATGTGACGATTCTGTATGTTTGTTTCTCAGTGCTTTAATAACTAATTTTGATGAAGAATTGCCAGTAGACTATAGGCCACATCAAAATAAATAAAAGCTAATTTTTATCCAGGTGCGGGAAATAGTTATCTTAGGATGTGGGTGAAGCTGTGGGCAGAAGCCAGATCTTTTATTAAAATATCTGCTACACTTGCCAAAGGTTTCAAGAAAGAAGATAAAGTTTGCAGAGGGGCTAAACAGGTTCATTTCATGACGGAAAGAATTACATATTTACTGTAACGAGTAGTCAAGAGTCAGGAGTTCTGACAGGCAGTAATCGACACTAAGACATACCAGCAGCATACAATCGCAGAAAAAGAGTAGCCATATAAATAAATACCAAAATTCAACAAGACCACCTAAAATACGAACTGATTATTATTCCACAGAAACAAGTAACATCTGACCTAATTCCCATCTTAAAGTACGTGTACCCACAAAGTTTCTTTGCATGACATATTCCACGATGTCAGGTTTTACAGCGGAATAAATTTCGGTGAAATTCCACCATATTGTATTTGGCAGACATATTGTTTTAGGGGCACGTTTAAAATTTTTGCGTTATGCAACATGTACGAAGGTAATCGGTTAAAAAATCTATATCTACATATAGCTAAATAAAGTCGTGATAGTTGCTCTACTCATTAGGTGCTCAATAATGGCTGAACCTTAAAAACTGAAAATTAGACAGGTAGTAACTGAAAATTACATAGGATAGTTTATGTCACCATTCGGCTACGGAATGCAGTTATCTCGGGATGCGAGAGTAACCGCGGGAAAAATCTACATAGATAAACATAGATATCAAAGTATGTTTTTTTGTTACACTTTTACGCAAAATCGGCTGAAATTATCGACGTAATATTTTGCACAGGGATAGGTGGTTTATTAGAGACAGACGTGGACTTTTTGTCCGTTGGTGACAAATTCCACTTTTAAAAATTTTTGATCCATTTGTGTTGTTTGGTGATACAAGCAAATTCCCACTGGGATACGGGTGAAACCTCGTGTGAAAGTTTTAAAATCAGTAGAAACACCCACAGGTGTTTGAAGTACGTAGAGTTAGAATGCTAAAGTCAACACAGACGCCCACATTGTTTTTAAATATGAATGGATATTTACCTATAATTATCGACAGCCAACATAGGTAATTTACGATGTTATGATTGGAGGTATTTCTAGTTATCAATGTTGTTTTGTGTTTGTGTGTATTAACATAAGTTAAGGTTATGTGGTGTCTTTGACCGACACATACACAGTTGCCTAAGGATTAATGTTTGCACTGCCTAGAAGCAAAAGTCTTTGCTATTTCGCATCTGTGTGCGTAAGCTTAGTAGGTGTATTAATACAAGGGTATTTAGACACAGCCATAATTAAAATACAAAAAAAACATACGTAACGGCTGGTTAACACGACTGCACACACAAAAGAGATTAAGTATATATTATTTTTCAACAACGCCACAAAGGCATTTTACACACAGACACACACACACAAAGATATACACTAATATATTAAACACTATGGTTATAAGCGTGAGGGATGCACATAAAGCAGTGTAAGTTTCAACCATAGAGAACAAAATGACAAGTGGAGGTGCCATAACGGAAAATCGCCTAAGAAAGTAGCGCGCCAAATTGCGGCTGTGCGGGGGACGAAGAACATTACTGCTCCCTTATGCGCTTTTTTGGGACCGACCATTTTTTGTAATACCAAAAATCGTTGGCAGTTGACTCAATGAACCCGAATGCTTCGTTAGTTAACACAGTTTCCATATTTGCCTAAAAGAAGGCACCTGACCTACCTGCCTTACGGCATATCTGCTCATCTTTCCTCACTCCGTGTTTTCAACCCTGCAGCGCTCGGTAGGTCCAAAGGACCGTGCGTGACTTTAATTATGTGCGTGTCACTAACTAGTTATACCCTACCTTACACGGCAAGGGTTATGTACTATAATTTCTCGTACAAAACCTTAGTGTTTAATGATAGTCTTAGATTGGATAATTATTGTTATTATTTCCAGTTAAATCAATTTGAAGTGTTTGAGGATGTTATTAAGGTAAAAGTTTGTTGGTTGGGTGAAAATGATGATTCAAAGTTGTTTGTAGAGTGGAAATAGATGCATTGTATAACAACTAGCCTAGGTATCACATGGTGTCATATAAAATTATTCGCACCTTTATTACCCTATATGTTGATGATATTGCTGTAGTACTGTGTAGTATTTTATGAGTTTATCCAAAATAAATCAATTGACGAGCCAGAAGACTTTGATGTACCTATAATTGTACAATAATAGTGAAATGATTAATTCTTCTACAATGAACATCGATACCAAACGTATCAAACCTTGAATCATTCGATAGCAAGCACACAAATATCTGACCTGTATTTGACCTTTTCCAAACATGAAAGAGAAATTGTTCCCTAAAAACTCAGAACAGTCAAAGAAAAAAATTCACGAAGTTGGACCACTTCACTAAGCTTTATATAGCTTCGGGGATCTTCAAAAGAACTGTAGCAAAGAGTTGCGATCTTAACAAAAACAAAACTACTACAACAAAAGTTCTTCAGAAAGAAAAACAAAAGAATAATAAAAAAGAACATCTAATTAAAATAAACAATAACAGTGAAGCAAGCTGTCTTAAGGACGGTTGTAAAAACACGACTAGTCAATTAGAATCTTCATTGATGAACTATCTGGAGAGAGTGCCTTTAAAGGGGCAGATACTCTTTAAGATTGTAAAACGAATGGTACAAGGCAGAATTGGAATAGGGAGGCTCTCAATTTTTATTGAGTACGTACATTTGATGGCGAAGAATGAGGATCATATCTTGAGGAAGGTCCAGAACATTAATGTGGATGGATAGACAGTAAACAATCAAAAGTGATTAAGACCACATAGCTGGAAAGAATATAATTTGTGAGTTGAAGTCAAACAGAGAAGTGTTGAAGAAGAAGACAAGCCCGTAATCAAAATTAGGAATCTTAGGAAGATGATGATTCTAGTATGATTCATCAAGCGTTGAACTACGCGATTTTTAAAAGCTCGTCTCTCGGTATTCTACCATAACGATTTTTAAACAAATAACGTTATACAATATTCAGAGCACGTAGGACTACACGCACATATTTTGTGACAGTTTTAAAAACAATAACTGGGAGTTATTGAGCAAAATTTTGCATTCACGTAACATCCATTATGACAAAAATTTGTTGAAAAAAAATATCGGATGATATTCTCATGTTTACTGTCCCAAATGGTTTTGAAAAGTGTGAATTCCAATATAGAAGTGTGCTTAGGGAAATTGGAATAAAAACTTTGATAGTTTGTTTAAAAAAATGTGGAAATGTACCGGTTTATACTGATGTTAGTGTTACAAAACAATTTTTACATGAGTTTTAGTGGATTTTTCAAAGATTTTTATAACGTTATTTTCAGAAAATATGTTTTGTTACTGAATTTTCCTTTCACAGTTATCGAATGACGTTCGAATGAGAGAACTTTTCCCAGTTCCCACAATGTATATTTTGCTTACAAACAATTTGTTAAGTCAAGCTTATGGCCAAAAACTATCATGTGTAAGGAAAGCACGACGTTTCTTGTTTGTATAATATCGGTAGTCGGAAGCCAGAATGTCTGAAAACCAGTCTTACCAAGGGGTATTGGGTTGCCCGGGAAACTCGGTTGAAGAAGTCACATTGGCAGTCGTTAATTGTAAAAATCTGGTGCTCAGCTCCGGTTCAACCGTAAGCCGAACTCAAAATAGTTGGGACAAGGCTAGCCAGGTGAGTCTACCGAAATTATTGCAATAGTCCTAAAAAAACCTACCAACTTTCAAAAATGATCGGTTATCACCCATGGTGGCCGGAAAATTGACTATTGCATTCCATGACACAGTCCAAATTGAAAATGATTTGATTTGTCGCCAGTGAACAAATATTAGCTTAGTCTATAGATAGTTCTGCGTTTGATTGTTTTATGCAAATGACATTTGAGCTGTGAACGCACCTACGCAACGAATCGAGAATCGATGAATGAGAGAGGAACCAGTTAGATCCAAATATATACAAGATAATAATTTAGATCCGAATATGTATGAGCATATAAGATCATTTGGAAAGTTATAGGTGTGAATGTTTGTGAGTTTGGATATTTGGGTGTTTATTCGTCAATCATGCTTTAACGACTGAACGAAATAAGCTTTAATTCCGCACACATACAGTTTGGTATCTTAACACATAAGATTCACATCCATATAAGTAAGTTACTTTTGAAACTATAGCTACAGAAACAGGTTTTATTCCAAATTCAAGCTACAACACCAATTTTGTTCCAAATTAGGCTTCCAAAACTCGAGCAAAATTCAAAATTCTTGTTAATTCTCTTCGAAGTGTCTACTTTAAAGCAAGGTATTAAGAGACTGCAGATATCTCGCGCAACTTTGCATACTGATTCAAGAATGAAGGAGTACTGTGGATCAATCTCTTATCGTTTGCGCAATTTGTTTGAGTCGACTTGAAGGGGTTGCAAAGTTATTTCTGATTGGACTTGAGACGTGTTTTTCTGGATCGTACCTACTATAGAAGTACCTATAGCAAAATTACTTTTTTAAAATATGTTGTTTTTATAGTGGATAGAGGCGGACTACCCAAGACCGGGATGGTTGGCTTTCATTGGACATGGCTTACTTTCAGCATCATCATCATATGCCTAGCCTTTTAACAACTATGTTGGGGTCTGCTTACAGTCTAACCGGATTCGTTCAGCAGTACACACAAATAACTAACCTGATGATGATGAATTCGATAAAAAACTCCTCTGTTTCGATAACAAAGTACATGTAAAGACAGTTTTAGTGATAAATGATTATCTAACCCCACACACCAGCGTACAAATATTCAACGAAATATAACAATGACCATAGGTAACAATTATAAATTCAAATTATTTTCTCGAATGTTATCCTAATTTTGCGTTCGAACAATTTCATTTATTCACCGCTTTCCATTGAAATATGTAGTAACTAAATATCGACAAACCAGTATATTTCTAAGAACTTATTTATTCAGGTACCTATAAAATGTTCGTTTTCTACAAAGTTTGGAAAGTTCAAGCTGTTATTTGAATAAATTTATTAATTATTATATTCGGTAAATGAGAAACGATTTTCAATGTTAAGTAAATTATTGCGACAGTTGGAATTTATAACTTTTTAATTAGGAACTATAATTTTGTTTTCAGACGGTCTTAAATCCGTCTAAGTTATTTAAAGGCAGTATTCTCTGTAAAAAATAATGTGTACAGTTCAGAACTGTTTTATAACACATTTTCCCGATATAAACCTTAATTATGACGGAAGCATGTTGTCGTATTAAAAAAAGCTTATAAAAATATTTCCAAAGATCGCTTAGTAACATACAATTCAGAAGTAATTTCATTAGAGACCCTTCCAATAAAAAATAAACACCAAACAAAAATAATGAAATAACAATTTCACGAAAACAATTTTCTATTAAAATCAAGGTTTCGATATCAAAAACATTTAAAATCATTTCAGATTTCAATGAGCGCATTATTTCGGAGGTTGCGGTAGTACAAAAGGTCTATTCGACCCAATTAGAGACTTCTAGTGTTACGAAATGACGATAGCAGCGTACGGGTTATACGGTAGACTTACAAGTTCGAACGGTTTTGGTTGGACAAATTAATTTGCGGTTTTAGAAGGTACGTGTACGAGTATGTATTTGAAAATGGTACATAATAAAATAAACGTAAGTATGTATGGATAATTCAGAATTGATATTATATGTATGTATAAGGTCGTCACAATTTAAAAAAGACAAAGACCTTAACTTTCGATTGGGATTCAAAAACCGATAAGCACAAAACAACTTGTGTCGTACAAGTATAGAAGTTACTACAAACATATTTATATGACAATGTTATATCTAAAAGCTTTAAATATTACAAATAACTTTCAAAGAAACTTGGGCTTACATGATAATTTTCTCCTGCAAATATTTTTTATTCCAAACAAAGCGACGAATAAATTCACAAATCCATTGCCAAAAACTCTTGCAGCCTTTCACAATATCATAATGTATCTATTGATTTGCTCATTTGCATAAAATTTCGACATTAGCCCCATACATGTAATGTCAGTAGTAGTAGCATGTAAGTCGTGGTGGCCTAGTGGGTAAAGAACCAACCTCTCGAGTATGAGGGTGTCGGTTCTATTCCAGATCAGACAAGTACCAATGAAACTTTTCTAAGTTTCTATGTACTTTCTACACCCATGGCTGACAAAAAGGTGAAGGAAAACATCTTGAGGAAACCTGGCCTATACATATAGTCTGAAATCATCAACCCGCATTGAGCAAGCCTGGTGATTAATGCTCAATCCTTCTCCGTGTGAGAGGAGGCCTGTGCCCAGCAGTGAGACGATAAAAAGGCTGTAACAGTAACAGTCAGTAATGTCAAATTCGTATTCGTATCTCTAGGAATCAATACAAAAGATAGATAGAATACTCGGTACCTACATTAGTCGACCTTGAAAGAGCTTATACATCTATAATAAAGTATATTTGTATTGACGTCTAGCGCCAAAGAATTATTTTATTAATCTCATATTATTACTTGAAGCCGAGACAGTCTAGAAAATTCGTCTTATCCTA
Source organism: Helicoverpa zea x Helicoverpa armigera (assembly GCA_033682625.1). Lineage (NCBI taxonomy): Eukaryota > Metazoa > Arthropoda > Insecta > Lepidoptera > Noctuidae > Helicoverpa > Helicoverpa zea x Helicoverpa armigera. The sequence goes on from JAWIIS010000024.1 coordinate 12,317,950, forward strand.
ATAAAACTAAATGATCTTGTTCGATAGAATAGAATATTCGATTTTACTTAATATTTTTTAAGTATTCACATTAAAGAAAATAATAGGCGTCAATATTCCTCTCAATCATAAAATTAAGTAACCTTTAAACAAACAATATACGACCAAAAAGCAGATAATAAACTTCTGAAAATACGTGAAAAATCAGTTTGAAAAAACTATCTTAATTTTCATGATCCCGAAATATCCATTATGCCAATTTGGATAATCCATTCGACTGAAGTTGAAAATTTAAATTCACTTTCGAGGTATTTTAAGTATTTTTGTAAAACCACCATGTTTGCAGTGGTATTAAACTTGACTGCCATAAAACGAAATAAAGCATTTTTCAAGATTTCTTTTTTACTTAATAGAAAAACGAACAACAAAAAACATACGTACAGACGTACTATCTATAAACTATAATTCTCAATTTTGAATTCAGAAGCATAAAGATATTTTTAAACACAAATTATCATCTCTGATAAAAAGTTTATCATTCAACACGTTTCCAAATTCAAATTTTTGCGTTTACATAAAATCCTCCTTTTAATAGGCCTCCTTATTTAGAGGTTCCTTCTTGGGCCCATTTCTCTAAGTTTTTATGAGCGCTTTATATAGGTTTTTGATTGCTTCTGGGCCCTGCGTTAATTTATTCTTTACAGCGCCACTTTGAGTTCTCATTTTTAGAGAAATTAAAATATTTTCTGTAATGACACGTGCCCGGTTGGGTGTCGTAAAATTCAGATGACTTTTTGTTCAAAAGGTTCAAAAAATATTTTGTGTCCAAAGTCATCTACATAAAATAGTGCCAGTTACTGTATTTTCCATCAACAAAATTGCCAAGTAGATTTTCCTGTACATATTACTAGGGCAAGTCAACATATTCTTTCCTAACTTCTATACCCACTACATTCCTCAGAGACCGTAATAATCAATACCACTAAAACACCCAAACCAATAAGACAAAAGGACATAATTTAGCACATAACACAAAGCCAGACCCTTACTTCGCAAATCCAAGACATTTATCATGTCATCCCTAAAGTAAGGAATTCCATTATCCAAGAAGACATACGTTCATTTGATTACGCCCAATTGAAAATCGGGAACGCACGTTTCAATTTCCTATGGGAGACATCATCGGCAAACATACGACATCTCGATTGAATGGGAGTGCTTTGAACTCCTAAATGTTCTTGAAGTTGGTTTGGACAGTGTATTTGGATGTTAATTAGTCGTAAGTAGTTCTTGTGTTCGCAAAAGTGGCTATTGCTTGCCTACTTTTCGGTCCTGGTTTAATCTTCACGCAAGAGAATGTTGCATAATTTGAGAGAAATTTTTGAGGAGTCTGATCGGCACAAGTTTCTAACATATTACGGATGAAATCATCCTTTTAGCAAGCTTATCAGCTACTCACAAACTTATCTTCAAAGAGAGTCTCCACTATTCAGAAACATATTATACATATGAACAGATATCCTATTCACTGCTTAATCTTTTTGATCAAGACAGCTACAGATATAATTTGTACTACATGACAATAAGATAGAAGAAAATGGAAACCTTATACATACATAGATCAATCGGCTTAGTCGGCCACAAGACCCAAAGCCTAGCTGATAATGATTCAGTTATATATAACGCAGCTTAAGATATCTCAAGGGAAATTTGGAGAAGTCTTAATAGCCGTGAACGCATGGCAGGTTTTCGAGGTATAACGTATTACGCACAAATTTTCCTTAATCGCTTGTTTCTAACAATAAATTTTGGCCGTGTAGACCCAAGCTTAGCTGAAGATATCCCGGTTTATCCTTTGGTGTCATAAGAAACAAGTTGGGGATTATTTGAAGCGGATTGGTGGAAAATAACGACAATATACTGGTGATGGTGGGTGATATAGTTAACACGAATATTGTATAAGTAGGCTTAATATAACCGAGCACCATTATAACGGTAAAGTATAAAAATAACATTTACATTGACGATGTTACATTTTGGTTTACAACAGCCACACCCTCAAGCCGTGAGTAATTGTGAACTGAAATGTTCCATGGACAGATCAAGACCATCATTTAGGAGACTTCAAAAGACCCAAGAACTGACAGACCGTTTCGCATGTATATCGTACCTATCGTTATCTCACGCGCCAAGTCAAAAAGGCAAAAATAAGTCCACACAATTACCGATACCCCAGTATATCGATAGAAATGGCATGCGTGTCACCCCAACATCGCGTTCCAACACACCTCAGCGATTGGCTTACAAAAACTAACATTAACTTTTATTTCCCCTTTATAGTTCAGCTTTTATTTTTCTAACTTTTCTGGTCACGGATCGGCTGTAAACGGTACAATACTGCAAAAGGCTCAAGGGAAAATAAAACTGAAAGTCTTGCTGAGAAATCTTAAATTAGATTTGTTTCTTAAGATGGTGTTAAATGCTATCTGGATCTTAGCTTTCGTATTGCAGCGAGGAATCATAAAGTCGATGTAGACGGGTGGATGTTGTAAAGTGTACTTATAACTGAAGATAATTATTGATCCATCGTCTGCAGTATTAGATTATATTTCATCTTAATGTGAGATATTGAAATTATTGTTTCACAATTAAAATCATACACTTTGTCAAGCTGATCTCTGGACCAACCAGAATATCTGATAGATACGATGAAAAGAGTGGTTATTAGACGTGTAGGTTGCTAAAATACTAATTTACTTTTGAAAATCCAGGAATGACCCCCCATTTTCTACGGCTCATGGAGGCTCACAAGAAATGGTCATTGAGATAGAGAATCGAGTACTCCAAATGCAGCTAAACTTTTGATCAACTGATTAGTAGGTATAGCTGATACTTAGTTATGAACTCTTGGTACCCCTGATTAAGAAACCTCATTGGAGAACTGCTAGCGAGGCCAGAGCACACGGCTTAAAGAAGATAAATGTAGAAGATGTTATCACATTAGTAATTTCGTTATTTGTATCTGCATTATCGAAGACTTTTTAGGACATAGGATTCATAAGTATTGATACAAGCGCAAAAACTAGATGCAGGATTCAATAAAAAGTGTTGTTAGTTAACAATACCAGAGTCGTTGCTGGGAAAACTCGAGCTAGCTTAGTATAATTAAGTATTTCTTTCAATTAAAATCGATTAGATGAACCCATTAACTGCTATAAGCTTTGCTTTTTTGCTGTTTCATATTTAAATTCTATCGAAATACATCCGTTTGTTGTAGTAGTAGAATTTAGTTACGAAATCTCACCACCCCGTACTAAAAGAAGTTGAACTTGAATGTGGATGAAAGTATGCGAAGAGGATGACCAAAGAAACGATAGATGTATTGTGTAAAACACGGCATATAGCTGCTAAGAACGTTCCTTTGGAGCTGGTGTCAAATAGTAGGGTTTGAAAGAAGACGACATGTTAAGCCGACCCCAAAAAAATGGGATAAGGGATGATGAGTACGTCATGCCATGATGGCTGCTACTCATCATCCCTCCATCTTATTAATTCATCATTCATCCAATTAATTATTATTCATATTTTACACGCAGCATTTGACATGATTTTAGAGCCCTCGCAGAGGGTAGAAATAAACTATAGGACCTATATTTATTTCTACCCTCTGAAATACCTGATCGTTTTGATGTGCGCACTCCCGTTCATTCCCAACCCTAAAATCCTAATCAAACTATCAGCTGACTAAAATTTTGTAGTGAGTAACACAATTATTCTTATCATGATGTTCTTCTGCGTGGGATCGATTCCAGGTCAGGCAAGTACCAATACTACTTTTCTAAGTTTGTATGTACTTTCTAAGTAAATCTTAGTCACCAATGGCTTATATAAAGGTGAAGGAAAACATCTTGAGGAAACCTGGACTATAAAGTCTGAAATCACCAACCCGCATTGAGCAAGCGTGGTGATTAATGCTCAATCCTTCTTTGTGTGAGAGGAGGCCTGTGCTCAGCAGTGGGACGATAAAAAGGCTGTAACAGTTTGATGTTCTTCATACTATTTATTTTATTTAATAAATACTCGAAAAATTGTAGTAGTTTTCGCAAAAATGTCGGTACTATTCAAATATTCACTATTTGTGTTTTTTAAGCAAAAAGAAGGTACTATTAGAAACTAGTATAAATAATAACGAATTCATATGTGATTATTATACCTGAACATTATGATAATTATATATCCTATTTAATTAACAAATTCTCATTATGCATTTAAGACTCTAAAATATTTATCGAAATTATTAAGTTCTATTAATGGCAACCATATTAATTTTGAATTTTCATATCAATATTTATTTATTTATTAGAATTTTCGATTAAAGTAGGCTAGTATCTAATCACTAGCAATAAATAATGTAAAAAACACATGCTTTATCACCATTTCTCTTATTTTTGACGTTCTCGACCGAATCCGTCAACACAGCTACAAATACGTAAAAATTTAAGATGAGAAAATTCTGTCTTTTCAGATACAGATTCTAAATCAAACATTTAACGGCACACATTGCATGTCACAGCAAAAATCTTTACGAAAAATCCTGTAAATTACTCACATATAGTAAGCCCCGCGGGAACGAACAAATCACTGGAACACTGTTCACAAAACACTAGTTTAAACACACTAAATCAACTGTAACACTGCACTGGACTGTTTGTCCGTCACAACGATCACTATGTCTATATTTTGGCAATTTTTTCCCTCACGCACGTGCTTTTTGGGAGAAAATGCGCCGAACCGAGGGTCTCAAACGTTCGGTGTACACTGAACGGGCCGGGCCGTGCTCGACTACACCTATCTCCTTCTTACGCGTACGTTCGACGGTTTGGATAGTCCTCTTTCTCTGTCCCACAGCCTGAAAGTGTACGGAGAGTACTCGTAATACGTATAGGTCAATATGAAAGCTCCTCGGTACTGGAGGCTGCAACTAGGGTGGATATGTTTTGAGATTTTGTGAGATGTGTCAAGTTATGTCATAGGAGTTTGAGGTTCGGGGATTAGATTAGGAATCGTGTGCTGTAGTTCCGTTTAGTGTTTTGTGTTTGTTTTTTTTGTTAATGTGATTTTTTGTTTGTGTGATAATTTTACAGTGTTATTTGGTGGAAAGGTGTGATAGTTTGGAACGTCATAATTTTCATTTCAACAACAATTTCATTGTCAATTTAACAACAAGCATTGGTTTCGGTTAAAAGTTTCATTAAGATCAACTTCAATACGTATGAAGCAATATATTTTAACATTTTTGCATCAAAGCGAAAATATAAGCTATTGTCAAAGTATCGTCAAAAAAGCTATACATAAAACATTAAAGTTATTTTTAAACATTTCAATAAAAATATACACATTTTATCTACATATACAGTCTATGCTCTCAGTATCCAAACACATTTGCACAGTCCCAACCAAACAGTCCCACAAACGCCTCTCAATTTGCCCACCCTACTCAATCCGGCTGGTATCAACGGCTCTACGCATGCGCAGAACAGACATTGCCTCACGGAGGTTCGTCACACACCCCTGAAAATTAATTATTTCAAACACTAAACTGTTACAGTTTCGATGATACATTCTTCGACTGTTTATTTATTCTTTGGCAGTTTGGTAACACATTTTTTTACTATTGGTACGGTTGTAATTTTCACACATGGCAACATTACATTTTTTGTATGAAAAAAGTATTGGCTGCCAACATTTGCAGTCGTATTTCCAGATTTGGAAGCTGCAAGTTTCTTATATTTTTAATAATTATTGCAGCTTAAAATGCCGGACAAGCGCGAGTCAGGTTTACGCATGAAATGTTTCGTACCATTCTAAAATATGTTTTTTTTTTTTTTAATTTAGATCGGCATACTTTTGACTACTCTCAATCTCTACTACTCTAGGTGCCAGTACCTTAGCCACTGCGCTATTGCCGCTCTTTAATATACAGTTGCTTCCTTAAAATATATCGTGATATCACACAACTAGGGACGTCGCTCCGATATAAGGATGCGTTTAGACCAAACGTGCGAACTCTCGCTCTATACGCAATTAGCCATCAATTTTATTTTAGAGAAAACCACGAAATAAGGCTCCGCTTCTGTTTCCATTTGTAAGTGAAAAGGTACTAAAAACTTGAAAAATAATATTCTTTTTCTACTAGCTTTATATCCGTCTTTTCTAAGCGCACCCTAGCATCAAAAGCTTCAAATCCTGACTTATCTTGAATCCTAGGCAATTATCCAATATTACATTTTGTCACCGTGAAATTCCCATTGTTATCCAAATACCGGGAATCTTCAAAGCGTTCCTTAAACTCTGTAAAGGTAAATGGACCATGGTAAGTACTGTATCTTTGATCGAAATAATGTTGCCAACATTGAAATGTCCAAAGTCCCTTTTATACTAATTGAAAACAAAATTGGTTCAGACGCTTCTTGTGTAAAGTTAATTCTTTGTTGTTTATTTTATTTTGATGTTATGATAATGGTAGATTGCTAGTGATATTAGGTGTTTATCAATTAGTGTTATTAGTACCCCTAGTTTAACTACTTGTCCCTTTAATGTTGACCCCATGTGTGCGGATCCACGCGAGACACAGTTGATTTTCTATTGTTCTCTTATTAGCGTTCTCTTATTATAGTTCTCTTATTATAATGGATCATACAGTTTAGCAAGTCTTGATCCGGTCAGTCTTTCGATGGGTGTCTCTGTCATGACTTTTATCCCAAAATAAGTTTCGATTCTTTATTGTATTCCTCAGATCAATCACATCACTGTATCTCTATAATGACTCGTTGTTGCCAATATAATTAAAGCCCATGGATTCTTCCAGTCTAGGTATCAGTAATCTATCATATTCGGCCCTTTCTGATTTGTTATTAGTATATTACACGTGGAACGTTTTCAGGTAAATTGTATTCCTAGACGAGATCAAAAAACTGAAAACAAGTTTCTCAGTATTTTGCAAATTAAATTACAATTTATTGTTGTGAATTTTTGTGTCCAAACTTGTAATCATTTTGTTGCTACCTGATCATTGTTCAGATATGTATAATATATTCGTATCAAATCAGTAACTGCTCTTCGTCTAGTAATTGTAAGGATGACTGTCATACCCAAGGTCTCGGGTTCGATTACTAGGTCAGAGTAGAATTGCTTCGTGAGCTTCCGAGTCTGGAAGTTAGTACCTAAGAGGGAACATAAAGCTCGTTTACCTGTTACCTAGTGGCAAGCGTATATTAATTCTGCGTCAGAGGTCGTCAGGTAGATTCGAAAAAAGTCTGACTCCAGTAATTTTTTCTCTACAAAAAAGATCAGATCGGTTGACTTTTTGACTGGGATTTTCTTTGTGGTTTGTATTATTTTTTTCTTTTTCTATTGATGTTATTTTTGTGTAAATAAATGGTTTTCCTTTCTTTCTCTGTTTGATTCCCAAATTGAATCGATTCGTGGTTTCACCAAACAAGATTTCGTCAGTATCAGCACAGTGATTTCACTAGTCAAAATATACATACATAGATAGGTACAAAACCATATTATATTTTTTAGTTCTCATCAAATAACGAAATATTTTTTCTACAGTGTGCATGGGCTCTAACAAGGAGCAAACTCATAACACAGACACACTTTTCGGATATCTATTTTTATAAGTAAGCCGTATAATCGACAAGTAGAAAGACGGCCAAATTAATAATGATCTTCAAACCTTGACATCGATTACAGTTGTTAATCATAGAAATTGGTCCTTTTTATTAAGATTTCCTTATTTTTACCTTGACTTGCGAACAAGAAACATTGATTGATCATATTTTCACCCCCATCAAATATTTGAATGGCAGCAGTATTTCTTATTTACCTCATTTAAATGATATAATAATGAGCAGGTTGGGGATGATTGATTTAAGGTGCTTAGAGGAATTTTACGGAAATGTCAATGGTTTTGTTTTGGCAATTCCCTTAATATTGTTTTAATGGCGTCATTTTTGTTGCTGTCTGTTTGATGCAATGGAAAATAATTTAATGGTAGAAAATTTAAATAGCGATCAATCGTTTAGGTATCGTTTAGGTACCAGTTCAGATTATCTCTTCAACGTTTTCCCAAATATCTTGGAGTCTGATTACAGTCTGAGTAGAAGCAGTTGAGTACTAATGCCATACATGAAGTGACTACCTATGAGAGCTCCTTAACCTAATTTTCTGAGCAACCCGATATCTTTGTATGACCAGTAAAGATTTTCTTGAAAATCAAAATCAAAATGCAAATTGTATTCAAGCTTAAAATGAGTTATAATATTATAGTCTTAGCAGCTATAAATCAGTGAACAAGCCAAAGCACTCCACGTTCCTTTGTTCACAACAAAACTGCAAACGAGGCATCATCTTATCTCCAGTTACTTTACGACGCAACCAAAATAGCTCTTATCATTGAAAATTCAACGCCAAGATAATATAATATTTGGTAAATAAAACCGAGAATGATTTAATTTTGGAGGCAACGGCGCGGAATACTAATTTTCTTGGCGAAAAACAGGTATAAAGAAGGCGCATTGATGTTAAGTAAGGAACACTGAGTTATTATGCTTTCTTTAGTACTTGTTTAGAATTAGGAATTTTGGGGTAAGAAATTTTTATTTTTTGAAGAAATGCTTAAGTTTTTCCAGCCTTTTGGGTATAATGAATATTATATTATCTCTTAACTTTCATATTGTACTAGTAGTGATGGAGAGATGCTGACTGGCATTCAGCAAAGTATGGACATTTAGCAACAGAGATGAGACACCATACTGCTAAGCGGGCCTTAATCATGATTATAGTACTTGCACATCATTGGCCTCTTTTTCCCAAAACTAGGTCAAGAACAATCCCAACTTTATACAGATTAAATCTTTCAAATAAAGTCCTTGATTAATAAAACCCTACAGACTTAAATCTTTGTTTACATTATCAAAGGGAAATTTAAATTCAATAAGAATACCTTACAATTACCTTTAAGATTCCGAACAAATATCGTAAATCTGGTTTTATTTTCTGTAAAGGTTGCTTATTATTCCAGTCGGGTGATACCCGGGACTAGTAATTAGACTTTCTTGAGTAGTATTGTTCGTGATTGTCATTGTTTCAGTTTGTATTATTTATTTTGCCTATAAGTTACTTTTTATCCAGGCCCGAAGTAATTTGTTCCTGTGAGTGGGAAATAGTTAACATGCTATAATATAGTGAAGAGTAAATCTTTTCTAGTTTGTTTGTTTGTACCCTAAGGGATACGAAACTATTGGACCGATTTGTAAAATAATTTAAAAAAAAATGTCACCGTTGGAAAGCAACCACCTTTCCTGAGTAACATAGGCTATTATTTTATCCCGGTACCGACAGTAGTATACACTCGACATGGAAGGTTTTATTATAAAGTTCCCTCATCTCTCAAGAAACACCATCAAATTTGACCCATAATCCCTCAAACATGGAAAAAAAAAATCAAAAGTCATTCACATTCTGTTACGCAAACAAAACTGTCCTAGTTTTCAGCAAAGAGATTCAAAGTGTAGCTCTGAATGGATAGCCAAGTTTCAAAGCTAAACACGATATGATAATCTTTGATATAGACTGGATTTACAAGCTCCAGTTTTTTGTAGGATTATCATGTTCCATCAGAATCTAATCCTAGATATTCGATACTAGTTTTAGCTTGATCTATTTATTCGTAAAAACTTTAGAGCTAGCTACAGGCTTCACCCACCTGTGTCCTTGTAATCAATGTAGTATTTTGATGAAGATAAGCTATTCTAATGTAAAATTACATTGAAAGTTGAACTGCAGTTTTTATGTGATTTGAATTTGTATGTATGTGGTCGGCTCTGCGTGTCTGTAAACACACCCACCCCACTTAATAGATCTTAAATATAGGATGCCAAATTGTTCTTCGAAAATTATTTATTCTGCTTGGATAAATAACATTTATATAATTTACATTAGGAACCGTTAAAACTTGGTCTTCATAAAAAACCGTAGATATTCTCACCATCATTCAGATTGCCTCGGAAAGAATAGACAATTTGAATATAAAATCATTCAAATACCCTCTTTGATTTACAAGAAGTTTCTCTTTCAATCTCAGCTTCCAACAAATTCTTTGAAAAGCCGTTTTAATGGCTATGATATCAACTAGCTTTTTTGCTGTTTCAGTACTACTAATTCCAAGAAAAAAAAATAATTACAAGTCTACGACATTCACATTAAAAAGTGAAAATGAAATATACTTCGATAATAAACCTAAAACCTTATCCTAAGTCAGAAAAATACTTCATTGTCTTAAAATGGCTTTCGGCCCTACGGTTGCGTTCCAAAAATCTCAGACTATATATCCCGTGGTCTGGAAGAGACATAGCTATGTACAAAATTAATTTACCTATATTTTTATCCCAAACAAACTACAATACATCTTATTTATCCCTCCAATCAACAACTATAACTTCTATACCAGCTCCACATTGATCTTATTTCCCATCAAAATAATTATTCAGGCTATTGGAAAATTCGTTAGTAGAATCGGTTAGGGAAAAAATTATCATGAATAAATTGTCCGAAGTAATTTCCCGGAGGTAAGGCGATTTTTGATGCAAGGTTAGTTGTTTAGCCAGGGGCTTTTGATAAGAACGTTTTTGGAAATGACATTCAATTTTCTATGTTTTGCTTAGATGTTGACATTTTAGAGTCTTTTGATTTGTGGGGGTTAATAAAGATAGGGTGGTTTTGTGTTTGGTTGAATAAATAGAGGGAGGTTTATTTGCTCTCCCGTTTATTGGGGGTTTATTAACAGGGGTACAACGAGTATGTACATATAAGATTCCTTGTAGCTCGCTACTTTATTTTGCTTCCTAAAGTGATGTTTCAGCAAGTAGGAAAATTCATATTTAGTCAAAATAATAGGCGTTAGGAGAGCATTAATGTACACAAAAGCCTTTAGACGAAACGCAGGCAGGTTCAAGACAGTACAAGTCTGACACACCCATCAGCTGCACTAACAGCGGGAGAGGTCATTTGACGATTTTCCATTGACCAATAAAAGTGAGCTGCAAAAATCTATTTTAGTCACTAAGATTTTATAAGTTACCAGTATTTACAGAAGAACAAAATTAACATTCTAAAAAGTCACGTATCTCAAAAGCAAAGCTTTTCACTTCGCTCCCATCGCAGCGTAATCTATTGAAAAATATTTCGTTGAACATTATAATAATAATATGGTCCATAATTCCGTATTGGCCCTCAGAAATACGGACGCGGCAGAATGAACGTTGAATACAAATCAGCTGTGATCCTCAAAAGCATGGATTTACTGGATTTTAAAATTATCTCTGACTTATCTTGTATTTTTACTGCGAGGATTTGCAGTCGATTGATGGATTGAAGCAATCGATATTGGATGGTATCGTAAATATTTGTTGTCTTACGGGCTTCCCCAATATTCTGTCTATATGTTGTTTTGCTTGATAGAGAGTTCGACATTACTTGTATGGCTATGTCTTGTAAATAGAAACTTTCATTTGTTTTGAACTAAATCCTTATTTTAAGAAATCCTTCTTTGAAAAAAAAAACAAACTCACTACAGATTCATGTTCCAATTTTAAATTTAAAATGAAAGGCATTCCATTCTATAAAGCTATTCACGAAAATATATTTTTAAAAGACACAAAAATAATCTTCATAAAAACTGGGTTCTTCTAAGAATAGACAGTTTAAAAACTCCTTTCTAATTTTGTGTTGTTTTCAGTAATTTCTCTTTTAATTATCTAGATTGATTAATATTGTGAGTCTGGAAGTATTTTTATAAATTACAATAGTCTACGACTATTTTCTGAACTTAGAATTGGTACGCTTTCTTTGGGTGCAGCACGAGGGAGTGTCAGACTCTTACGGACTAAAACCCACCATGCTCCTAATGAACTATGAATAATGACTTTGTCGTACAGGCACAGTACTGTTTTGTTCTACATTTTGACCACCGTGAAGTTACTGAGTCAACTGGATAAAATTCTATGCTTGATTTAAAACTACACAGTGGAGTGGTGAAATAAGAAAACCTACGAGTATTTTCCTGTAACATTTACGAGTACTCTTCTACACAATTTCCTTAAAAAAAATACGAAGGAAAAAACATATTTTAATGACGCGCCTTGTAAGGAAATTCTCCTCGTTTTATTACAACATAATTTTATTAGAATTACCTGTAATAGTTGCTGAAAACATCATTATGCTTATATTTGTTCGAATATTGTTATGAGGAAGGGCGAAGTACTTTACCTGTAGTAATTGGTTGATAATATTTTTGTTTACCTATTTTTATAGATTTTTTGTAGTATCCTGCTATGAGGAGTTTAAACACTTACTCAATTAATATTATGTTATATTTTTATTTCATGAACACAAGTTATAACCAATTATATGGAATCCGCCTTCCACTCGCTTCCTCTCACTTTAAAAAAGGACCTTGACATTGTTCTGATATTGAAATATTTAATAAATGGGACTTGTTCATTCTAAGATAAGTAAGGCCTTTCACCAAACAAACAAACTCCTTAAATTTTAAAGTTATTCCCACGACACATAAACTTGATTCAAGTGCAAAATTTCACTTTTCCGATTGATCATAATTAAATTTTGTTTTGCTAAAATAAAAAATATTTATTCTCATTTTCAAAATGTTTACCCATTCATCATCTTCACGACAAAATTATAACATTAGTCTACACTTACCTACTCAGTCTACACTTACATACACAAGTCTACACCTACATACAAGTGAGTCGAAGATTCTTTCCCTGTTTGCCAATCGAAGGGACAGTGATGTCCTAAGCAAACACGAGAGCATACAGACGTAATCAACGTATAGCAAATGTTTAGTGTTACACCCTTCTGCAGGCAAAAATAAGTGAATGTAGGCAAGGTTTGGAGCTGAGGGATAGTTCGACAGAGTTACTGTGTTCCTGGTACACAAATGGCTTTAGTTGGAAAAAAAGGTGGGTTTTAGTCAGTAGAAGTCTGATACTCTTGCTGCACCCATAGCAGGAGAGGTCATCTGTGTGACTCATCATTGTCTTCCGAGCCTTTTCCCAACTATGTTGGGGTCGGATTCTAGTCTAACCGGTTGCAGCTAAGTAATTGAGTACAAAGAGTGACTGCCTATATGATCTCCTCAACCCAGTTACCCGGGCAACCCAATACCCCTTTGTAATCTAAATAGAATTATTAAAAAAAACTGATCATAATATTGAAAGGTTCTCAATAACAGTAAAGAGTAATTGTTTGATTGGGATTATTCGTTGAAATGTTCCTTTCTAGGAATGAATAATTTAAATTGACTTGTTACAAAAACTTCTAGCCTAGATTTAAAATTCTTCGAATCTGTTTTTAGGTATCGGATTAAAAATGTCTTCTATTTTTATACAATTATTTTTGTCGTCTTCTTTAAATCTACATTTTTAAGACAAGGTTAAATTCTTTATCAATATCTTTCTTTTACATTTCTACTACGTGTTATTTTTACCAAAATTGACTGTACTGAGTAGTATACTCCTTTGCATCAAATGTATAATATCCACATATCACATAACAAATGATTTTCAAATAAACACAAGTTTTTTGTCACGACTTTTAGACTTCATAGCTCGACTGGCTACATGTTCGTCACTAAGTCAGTCACCTTTTTAAACCCTTTAACTAAAATTAGGGTTTTCATAATTAGAATCTACAACTACGCAGTAAAATATACACACAAACTCAAAATGAAAGTGCGAAATCCCTCAGTGTTTACCTTTAAAACTCAAACTCGGAAAACTTCAAAATGTATTTCAGTCTAAAAGTAAGGGATGAAGGCCCAAAATCCAAACTCAAAAGGGCTCTATACACTCATTAAGCCAAAAACAAAGTTGAACAACATAATTTGTTTGCGAATTACTTTGAGACAAACATCGAGTCGTTTGAATCGCGATAATGTTGCTACGCTACTCTTTATTACACAGTGTATTACCCGTGGGAGGGTACTACAAGTAATTCTGATGCTATGAGAGTGTGGAGATTGCTGGATTTTGGGCCTTGAGTATGTTTGTTCTTGAGGCTTTTGTGCTTCACTTCATGGTGATTTTTTTTGGAATTATTCTATATTTTATTAAAAAAATACCATCAAAATGTTCTGGGCCACAGTCTTTGTGGAGATAGGTAATCAATGGAGATAATGGTAAGAGTCTATGTAAAATAGTGATTACTTTTATCTGAAGCTCTCATTACAGTACTTTTCAGCTCTGAAGTAGGCTACTAGTGACAGTGTCACCATTATTGTGTATGTGAGAGGCATAAAATGCCTTACTGCAGAGTAGCAAAGTTATTTTCAAGGACATGTATTTGACAAAAGGTATAAAATACAGGAAACTTTCATATTCTGAAACGATTTTGGCAAACGCAACTAGAAGTTTAATATAAATTCTGTATTATTAACATCAAACATAATATTTGATATGTCAGTTATGTTTTGTCAAACATGCTCACACATAAAAGAGTAGGTACAACCCTAAAACAAAACTGTATTTAAGTGAAGCGAAGGAATAAAGTACAGTACACATTTACATAATCCCCGTCTCTCAATCCAGACGCTACTGAAGTCTAGACAAACAAAACATCTAGAACAATGGATTGGCCTTGTAACTTAATTGACATGCTATTAAAATTTCACTTTGACAAGCCCCGATTGTGTATCCAAACTTTAGATTTTGATGGACAAAGGACAACAATTTGAGACGAATAGAAATGTAGGAATGATCTGTGATTTTACACTTGGCTTTATATTTACAAATCTGAATCAACCACTAAGAACGTAACAACAAAATAAACTAATATAACAATTAAAAAGAACTTTGTTTAGTCTTTTAATTTGGGGGCAATAGCCTCCTTTAAATCCTCAGAACCTTGGCCCCAAAAATAGTACGTGTATGTAAATTTTTGAAAGCTATATTGGAAATTGCACGCATGATAATATTCTATTAAGTCAATATTGAAATACCTGTTCAGTTTTTTCCGATTAGAAGCGACCTTTTCTTCCACGAGTCTCATCAGTTGATCTTCAAAATCCTGCGTGGGCAGACCTGCGTAAGTAAATATTAGGTATCTAATAATTCTTGCGAATATAAAAGAATTTGCGGAATTCGCAGTGGGTGGGGCTTATTGTTCCTGGAACACTAAATTACTGATGAGGTCCAAATAATGTTGAAACTGCGAAGGATTTGTTCAACGAATATTTTGAAGCTTTTGCGAGAATTCTAGATTGAAACCTCGTTTGAAAACATAGAAGGTAAATGCCGGCTCTACATGTTTCATAGTTCTGTAGCATAGACTTCAGTAAAAATGTGACATGTACCAATCACACTTAGAGCAAGATAAACTATAAGCAGTAGGGTGACAATATAAAGCTTTAAAGTAAAGTCTCAATTCATTTACTGTGTCTATCCATGTAGACAGTTATAAATACTTAAAAATATGATTATAAATGAAATTAGTATTATGTTCTTACAAACTGTTTCATCATAATGAGTAAGCTCACTCCACACTCGTCCAAAATTTTCATATCACTGCGAATAACAACACAAACGACGCCTCAGATTGCACAGTTTATTTCATCTCAGTCGACAAGTCATGTCATATTTACACTTGCCTATGTGAGGTGAGAAATTAGGTGTGGTACCGGTGGTAGCGAGTTTGAATAAAAAAGAAAATAGATAAGAATAATAACACGTCAGTCGGTATTGTCTTAACCATCAAAAAGTCAAGAAAATTATTGAAATGATAGAAAATTAAGAAGGCAAGATTCAAAATTACGCAAAATGCAAAATGAAATCCTGGATATGTAAACCTGTAAAGGTGGGCTAAGTATTAGTTATTTTGCATTTTGCTATGCATAACTTTGAGGATGACACAAAATTACACGTTTAAGTTTTATCTTATTTCCGTCGCTAAACAATCTAACGAATTTATGTATCCTACAGAGGGTCTGTAAGACGCATAGAAATCCGCTCCGCTCAAGAAACTCCTCGCTAACACAAAGGCCAAACCCGAACCGCCCATCCAAATGCGAACAGGCGCGAATACCGCGTTGATAGAATTCTTTATACCTTTCCTGAGCCTCTATTTTGAATTACTCTAGATATTACGCCCTCACGGCATCATACGGTGGGTATAGCGTATACTGGAATATTTTTGAACCAGTGCTTAAACTTTGTCAACTTATAGTTAAACGAGTTTTAAAGACACGTGTATACTTTACTTTGGTGCTTGAATACAATAAAAAGTTATTGATGACGAAAGATGTTATTTTGAATCCAAATATTATTCTTTTATTGCACACTTAACAATACATAATATGATATCAATTTTATGGTCATAACGGTAAATCGATCGGTCCCCGCGATTACGTTATGGATTAAGGTACGTTTTGGAAGCGAGCTGGCGACTACCAAATGCTGACCTTTTGTTTTTAAACTAATAATGCGGATATGTTCTCTGGCTGATTCCGAATCGCACATTTTTTTCATTTTTAGTTGTTTAATAATATTACGTAAGTTGTTTTATGTATGCGATTTGGTTTTATGATTGCTATGTTAGAAGGGGGATGTGTTGGGCTAATTAGAGGGAACCTTTACGTTTGTTTCAAATGTTGAATGTTTTGTTGTGGTGTTTATGAGCATGTTGTCATTTTAATTATGTTTGTCTTGAAGAAGCTGCTTGCTTCTTTGAAGACGAGCGGTTCAAAAATGAATACGAAAACAACTTATAGAGTTCTTGTAACTCCTGCACTTACCCCACTGTTTGTTTGGTGTAGACACAACATGAATATACTTTTTCTATAGTAATCATAATTAAATAGTTTTTCCTAAATACCGTACTGACATAAGAAACAAGTATTAATAATACACTCGACGAAAAACATGCAGTGTAGTGAAAACCCCCTTTTTCGAAGTCGTTTAAAAATCGTGTGACCTATTTATTTCTATCTCACCGAAAGAATAAAATTTTATAAAAGGTGTCATAAATTAAAATGCACAATTCATATCCAAAGAAAGAATAAGGAGGGTAGAATAAACAAAATCTCGTTAAGGTGTCCAATGCCCCTTGTGGGATTAGAATAATTTTCTCCTTTGTTATGAAATGTTATTTGTAAGCTACTTTCTTTATAACCAAGAAAATTCTGGACTTGAAATTGTATTTGGATACAAGTTTTTAATCTTAGAGATTTGAGTTAAAAATTGGTCACAATATTCCAAAACTGTGAAAAATAATTTATATTATTTTCAAAATTATCGAGATACCCTCAAAATACATGAAGAGAGTTGCTACTTAATTGCTACCATCTGCCATTAGTTGGTAGGTACCAATTGCTATCCTCGTGTTTTTGAAGATTATCAGTCAGTATCAGTATCAGTCATTCTTTTTTTTTCATGTAGAGACTGAAGTCTGTACTTCAATTTCCCACTAAAGGCTTATGACAAACTTACGACCAGTTACAGCGTGAATTCATACGCGTGTAGACCGCAGTTAAACGGGTTTGTCCTAACGCGATTTGGTCGCACTATTTTGAACTAGCCTCAACCGGTCGATCGTAACCGTCAGGACAAATTAATTTACACGAAAACTGGGGCTACACTACAGAATACCCCAACTTTCCATCAAAAATATTTTTCAAAAGGACCTGTAGTTTTCATGAAGAAATATTTACCTTTAGAAACTTTCAGAAAGAAAATCATCTGAAAATCTATCAATAAATTGACAGATTTCTAGCTCAATGCCTTTCGTATACAACAAAAATCCATTTCCTTCAATCAGGCTTACTACTACAGAATACCAAGTAGATAAAGTTACATTTTCACGTCGTAAAATTAGGCTGGATTGGCTGTCTAGGTTATCCGAAAAAACATACTTCGTTTCAAAGTGGGGCCGAAATATGAGCCAATAAAAAACCTCATTCAATGAATGTTGTAGAATGTTGAAGTACAACAATTTCGCACAACCCTGCTGGTGGACATTGATTGATGTTCCCAGTTGTTAACATCGTTCTACGATCTCGATAAGGCTGTTACTCGAGAGTTTTTAGATTATGTTTCGTTTTTTCTCTCCGCGAGGAAATTGCATGCATGACAGTTTTTTTGTATGGCCATTTTGATGTCGGAGTGCTTCTTATACGTACATTAAACAAATTGTTTGGAGAGAAAAAATAAATCGTTTGCCATCCCGTTTTTATTTGCTTTCTTTTGCGGGATTCAAGATTCAGGATCTTTGCTACCATTTGTCAAATGGTCATCATTAGGGAAGTTTTTATTGGTTTGTGAAATTCTGTGTTGTCTTGTATAAAATTATCAACATTTTGTTTGAATTTAAACTAGCTCAAATATTTTATTCAAACTTAATAAAACAAACTTTATATTCTATTTATTTTCTCACTACTATATTTATTTAGGGCGCTCTAACACTCCACAGCTATAAAACAAACAAGAGACCCGATAGAGGTTCCAGTGGTTTTAAATCTTAAGTGCTGGCAAATTAATCGAATTCCACATAGTAGAGAAATGTTCCGCGGAAAATTCCTAGAGATTTTTCCCTTACATACACTTTGGGCTTTGAGGAGGAATTTCAGGGTCCTTTATTACCTTGCTCCTGACGAGCTGTTTACGACCTTACTCCCTGGTAACTTACGTGCAAATCTGCACAATATTACGGTACAAAGTTTTGGTTTTTATTTTTAAAAAGCCATGGTTTTATGGGGATTTTTATGTGGTTATATTATAGCGTAAACATAATAATCCCTGGGGTTATGTTGTAAAATGGGTTTAGTATTACTTAAGGGTGTTACAAGAAACTTTGTTGTATAGATAGTTATTTTATTATGCGTTGTTTATCCTGTATTATATTAACAGTATGTATATGAGGTCAAACTGGGAACTACAACGGCAACATCTATATGTTATACAAATTACCTATGAAAAGAATCTACAAACACATTAACAGGCTACATTAATGTAAAGGACCTTAGTACAGAAAGGCTAAAAAGCACTTGAAGGGAGGTTGTAAAGTCGTTCGATCACAAAGCGCAAAGGCTAAATAAGTACTGACATAAGCCCACAAGGATCGTCTCGAACGCACCTTAATCCGTTTTCCTCAATAGACTTATAACACGCGTTGGAGACAAAGAAACTGATACATTCTGATTTGTTAAGTTTTTCTTGGTGATTTATTTTGCAGGACTATGTTTTTGGGTTCTATTTTCCTTGTAGGAATATTTTCATACTAGCTTTTGGGCTGATGATTAAATTGAGTTCATAAGTCAATAAGATATAGTGTAATAAAAAAAATTGTTTATTAGCACTCTTAAACCTTATTTTAAGCTGTCTATTAGTTTGTGGCCCACTAGAAGTGGTCAGTTTGAATTTTCATGTAGTTTTGACAACAACCTTTATATGGGTGATTGGGGTTCGAAAAGTGCTGATTTATCAGTTTTATCTGGATAAGCGTTTTTGAGTTGAGTTCATGAAAAAGACTCATACCTTTATAATTTTTAATACCTATAAGTATAGGTCTCCACTTTTTAAAAAGCTCCTGTACCTAAAATTCACCCCTTTAATTTTTAAAACTCTAAAACTAGAAGGCTACCTTAAAATAAATTTCTAAAATTCTTCTAAAAAGTTCACGTGTAAGAAATTTAACATGTAAATTGCATGGGGCCACGAAAACCGCGTTATGCATCTCTGGGGAGCATACGTGTTGTGCAAGAGATATTGCACCTAGCTAGGTAAGGTCAGAATTTGTTAGACAAATTCCCCTTTTGCTCTTGTTTTTGGTAATAATTAACGAAAGGAATAATGTGGAGTTGGCTATGTAGGTTTTTGTTTTTGATGGAATATTTAGTAGTTTTTGTTTATAAGACGTAAATGGATGTATCAAATTTATTACACCTAATCTAAGAAATTTTTTCGCATAAAGACTATGTATTTATTTTAAACGAGTAGTTTTTAAAACGAGTCGTGGTGAATGTGGGTTCAACTCCAGGGCAGGCAAGTACCAAGGTAGCCATTCTAAGTTTGTATGTACTTTCTAATTAGTATGTTATTTATCAAACAAAAGCAAATAATTAGCAAATGAACGAAAGCACTGGGGACAAAGCCACACTTACCTAAAACGTTCACTTACCTAAATCTGAACACCGCCAAAATAAACGCCATTCAATAAAACTGTTCGCGCCTGTCCCGGTACATTCGGGCACACAAGTGTTGAGGCCGCTTCCTTCACCTATAATCGAATCCCTTTGTTGTAACAAAAAATCCTTACTCAATTTCTAAGGAAAACCTTTGAAGTTTAAGTTGAGTTTTTTTTCCCTTTGTACACATACGCCGTTTGAAGAGTTGGTATTTTTTTTTTTCTTAACTTTTTTTTTCTTTCCTAATAATCGTCTTTGCTTGATGGATTGCGATCTTTTTATTGCGTTATATTAATCAAGATTTGGTGGGATTTGCACCTTTGATATTTTTATTTGAAAATTGAGATTGGTTTTCTTTATAATTATTGTGGTGATTGTGAGGCGTGAATTTTGAATAATAATGGCACTGGCTTCTTTCAAGCAGGTGCACCGTCTGAGTACAAGTAATATTTTAAGCCATCTCTCTAGTCTCAGACTTTGTGAACCCCATTATTGAAAATGGGTGCCCACAGTTTCATCTCAGCTCTTCTTCATGGGACCCACGTTTTGAAACCCTGCAGCTAGCCTGAGTTTTCATTTCGGCCTGTGAAGGCCTATTTGACAATATGTTAGTTCTTTCTTAACATTTGCTGTTTCTTTGTAATCTCAATTAATACAATTTACATAAACAACTTAATACCATTTAAGTGAAATCCAAACAGAATATAAACACAAAACTTAAAACAAATTTATTTCACAGTTATCCAAGTTTGCGGGTAAAACCAAGTGCTATATAAATGCCTTCAACTCAAATGAAGACTTAAGACTCCACGGAATTCCGTATAAGAAGCTTATATGATTAATTTTCTTAGAGTTCTCCGTTTTGTGCAGTCAGTCACACCGGTTGTGAATTCTTGAATTTATTTACAAGCAATTTGCATCCTTAAAGTCGATTTGCTAAAGTTGATATTCGCTTGAAAGCAGATGATTGAATAACAGTGTTTGTGTTGATGGGTATATTTCAGTAAAAGCTTGTTAAATGATTTTAAGATGATAATCAGAAAATGTAAACAGTTGTAATTTACTTCTTAATTTAAATCGAACTTTGTAAAATACACATAATTATAAGTCTCTGTAAGTCTCTTGTTAAACCGGAACATCAGGTTAGACTGGATGCCGACCCCAAAGTAGTTGGGAAAAGGCTAGGCAGATGGATAATGGATGATGGATGGATTTATTTTTGTGATGTGTACCAATTTTGGCAATCCATACGTTATTCTATGTGTATTTTTGACACTTGTAGCACTCTTAGGTAAAATCAGTTTTTCAACCAACACTTTAAATGTTTGCTATACTTTCCTATAATACATATACCACTGGATAGCTCTCGCCGAGACGCTTCTTTTGACACCACTCGCGTTTCGATATCTTTTACGAAACGTCAAAAAATCCCCTGCCCACCCACCCGGTGTGTACAGGGCAGGTAAACTTTGCCTCAAGGTCATGTTGTGCAAATCGCGTTTTTGATGAAATTTGTTTCGAGATAGCTTGCAGTAGATTGTACAAACAGTTTTTGTTCTGTCAGAACACTTACACTCGTACCGCGAATCTAATTTAAGATAAGTATATTGGATTAGTAGATAATCACTTGATAGTTGTAATATTTTGGCATGTACAAGGTAGATTTCAATCAATTAGCAAAATAAATATCATTATCATTTAGGTATTAGGTATCCTATAGTTATCACACTGAATATATGGATAAAGGCTTGTTTTCCTCGTACCGACGCAAACACTATTCAATGTAATTTGATGAAATATGGCAGTAAGTAATTGTAATACTTATCTATCACAAGAATATCATATAGAGAATGGGTTTCCTCAGAAAGCGGTTGAAACCAATGGAATCAAGTAATTTAAATTAAAATAATACAACGTTTATATATGAGGATAAACTTTACTGCTACTAGTTAGGATTTAGAATTCGGCAATTGTGATTTGTGGTCTGTCGGGTCCGAGGTCGGCGCCGGTGGTGTCGTATCCCCACAGCTCGATGCGGTAATGTAGGCCGCGGCCGCGCGCCGACACCAGCACGACGGTGATGTCGTTGGTGCCCAGTCCGCCCACGAAGGCCGGCGCCCCCCCCCTGCGGCACGCCCTGCTCCGTGATGATGACGGCGTTCACCTGGTACATGCTGCCCAGCGTGTAGCGCAGCCTCTTCGTGATCACATAATCCGGCTGTGCTATACTCGTGGTAGTCCCTCTGAAACATACAGTATGTACCGTCAGTCCTGCAACCATTCCCGATATTATGTACTCACCGCTATATTGTAAGTAGCTGTCCAACATCACATGAACTAAAATACACTGTGAACGTAATACGGATACCATCTACCTCTGCTTCTACTTGTCTATTAACCAGGTCCCCATAAAAAGAGTGATAGCTACAGTATCGTACTGTTAGGATACGACTGTTTAACACCTTTGAAGCAGCCGGTTAGTCCGTGAGCAACCCTAGTGGAGTGCAGGCCGGACTCAGGCTCACCTCACCTCGAGCCAGTCTCCCAGCCGGGTGTGCACGCTACTGACGCTACTCACAATGTCATGAGCCAGTCTCCAGGCTGCACGGCGCCGACGACGGTGGGCGCGTTAGTCGGCACGGCCGCCGAGTGCACGCAGCTCGCCAGTGCCGCTAACAGCGCGACCAGGATACAACTCTTCATGCTGAAAATTCACGGCATTACTATAAAACAGTTCAGATTATCGCTTGGAAATGAAGCCTTCGCAGAGGCAGCTCGCACTTTACTACAAATCATATTGTCTTCAATTCAACTTCCTCTATTAAATAAAAAATACAATCAATTTAGAAACAGCTCCTTTTGTGGAATCGGTTAGAAATAATCAATTAAATCACTCACATTGCTAGCGTATTATGATGAATGGTTCTCTTGATTATGTACAAAATCCGCTTAGTCAGTGTATAAGTAGTAGTCGATCCACAATTATGATAAGATAAAACAGTTCTGTTAATGAATCACTAAGTATTCAGACAAAGAAAAACTCAATTTTTAGGGTTCCGTACCCAGAGGGTAAAACGGATCCCTATTGTTTTCGCTCCACTGTCCGCCCGTCCGTCCGTCCGTCCGTCTGTCACCAGGCTGTATCTCATGAACCGTGATAGTTAGAGAGTTGAAATTTTCACAGATCATGTATTTCTGTTGCCGCTATAACAACAAATACTGTGTAGGGACACATGTAAGTATGTATGGCAGAGTGCAAGGCAAGCAAAAACGTGTGTGAGCGTGAAGTATGCGAGGCACGGACAGTTACTGCGCACTGGTCCGAGTGAACAGTTCTATCTGGGGGTTTACGCGAAATATATCCGATATCCTAACACCGTGTTTCACTCAACCCCCTGCGCCCCACGACCAGAAGAGGCAGTGCTCAATTAGGGGTCCTCCTGACTACGATCCCTAAAGTGGTGACCCCGACGTGATGCAATTTATACACGTTTTGCGTAAATTGCGTGGTCATAAGCGCACCGTGAGCGCGAACTTTGACCGACACGATGCAACCACAAGTGCCAGCTCCACCCGCACCCACAACCACAGCCACAGCACACCTCATGGACGAGATCAAGCGGCTTAACAAGGAGACGCCCGAAGTAGGTGGCGGAAGCGTGGCTGCGCGGAGCCCACGCCGTCCACCAGGAGCGGCCGCAGCCATGAGGGAGGAGAAACGCAAGTGGGAGAAGGTACGCGATGATCCAGGGAAGCAGTGCCCCTGGAACCCACCAAGACGTGCAGCACATACGGACACGGCCGAACGCTTCGTTTACAGGAAGTTTTCCTACAGCTCTCATAAACGAGACGACCCCCATAATGGGTGACCGCACCCAGTGGGAAGCACTAGTTTAGTTATCAAACTGAGTCGTCATTAATAGCAAACTACGTATCGCCGGTTAACAATGTGAAATTATTGTGCAACAATGTAGGTATGTGCTAGATGTGCTACTATGGTGAATGTAACGCAAACACATTTTCTGCTGATATGTCTACCGATGGCCAAGTTTATCGCAATGTGTAACTCAATACCTTCTCTGTAATCTTGTTGTTCAGTTTTGTAGCTGTGTATAGTATGTAGGATAGTAAGTAAGATAGATTTTGTTGTATTTTAAGAAAAAAATTGTCAAATTTTGGGGGGGAGTACTGTAGGGACACATGTAAGTATGTATGGCAGAGTGCAAGGCAAGCAAAAACTTGTGTGAGCGTGAAGTATGCGAGGCACGGTTAGTTACTGCGCACTGGTCCGAGTGAACGGTTCTATCTGGGGGTTTACGCGAAATATATCCGGTACCCTAACAACGTGTTTCACTCAATCCCCTGCGCCCCACGACCAGAAGAGGCAGTGCTCAATTAGGGATCCCACCTAACTACGATCCCTAAAGTCCCTACAACTTACTACTATACTTACATGTGTCCCTACAACTGAAAACTAGAATCAAATAACTATTTTGGGGGACTCCCATAGAACAAACGTGATTTTTTTGCATATTTGTAATATGCATATATATATATTTATCGAAATCGAGCAAAATAATCATAATATATATAATGTATGTATATCTATACTTATAATAAATCTGTATAGAGGTCAATTCTGTACATTGAATATATTTCCAAAATAACTAATAGGGGGTGATTAGTGATCGATACTGATGCCAAAAATGCAATCAGTAAAATTTTTGTCAGTCTGTCTCTGTCTGTCTGTCTGTATGTTCGTTATGGAAACAAAAACTACTCGACGGATTTTAATGAAACTTGGTACAATAATTCTTCATATTCCTGGACAGGTTATAGGATACCTTTCAACAAGCTACGATCAATAGGAGCAGAGCAGTGAAGGAAAATGTTGGGAAAACGGGACAAGTTACTCCCTTTTTCATGCTTCCGTCGCATGTGCAGCCTTAATGGTTAAAGCTACACAGAAACCACGTATCACGGAAATATACTCCTTAAAATTATGCAAAAAGTAAAACTTTGACAGTATATGTCTATCTTTTATGGTTGGCTCAGAATAACACGTTTTACTCTCGATAGCTTAGAAGTTCGGGGCTTTCTGATTACATTTGTCTCTATTACGAAGTCCGAATCTAACGCGGACCAAGTCGCTGGCAGAAGCTAGTCTGCTAACATTTTATTAAACACTAAGCTGCGTAAAAAGGACATCAACTCAAACTTTCTACAATGAAAATGAACTATAATATCTTACAACAGACACTTCAAAACACTTTACCCCATCTTAAAAGGGAAATATACAAAAACTAAAAAGTCCAGTGTCTCAAACATAACAGTAAAGAACTGCAAAAAGACGAGTTTCACTAAGCACTCTAAGTTTTTAACGGTTGCACAAAAAGAACAAAATATTAATTAGCATCGCGGTCACGGAATGCATTAAAAAGATTGCGAGGCTTGCTGAATTCATTTGAATTTAAGGCGGACTTTAAGATTTTTTGTGTACTTTATGATCTTTTTTAATGTGCACTAGGTATTAAGAAAAGGGATGCCTACAATATACGTCGTCGACTTATGATAATTACGGATTATAGGAATGCTAACCTGCCAAGCCTTATGTCATAGTTTTCTTTCATGAGTTTGAGGATTGACTCTGAGATGGTATTGTAACAAAAACTAGCATTACCATGGTAACAGCCAAACGACATAATTTTGAGGGTAATACTGCCGTCTAGAAGACTTCGGGCTTTTTAAAATTTACTAGAACCAGTTTGAAACCCATAATATTATCACATATTTAATTGATCAATAGCCGGTTTCTAACCACCCTTATCTGTAGTTTATCTATTAATTTTCAAAAGAAAAACAAAAGACTTATGATATGAAACTGGCAATTTCTCCACACCGTTTCTGAGAAATCTGTCAAGTAATTATTAAAGCTGAATAATATCTTGCTTCAACTCCTTGGTTTCTAAGGCTATATAACAGCTAAGCATAGCTTATTCTATATCCACATCCCACATGGTTGATCTTAGAAAGTTCCAGACGTATTTGCTGAATCTCTATGCAAAACAATACGTATGTTAGGGTCGAGTTAGGTCGACGAGACCTGTCGGCATTTGCATCTCTCAAGACGAGCGGTTGGTTTTATATCTTCATTTTGTGCTTCTAAATTTTGTAAATGCTGGTTTGTGTTATGTTGACGTTTTTATGTAGTTTGTTTAATTTGATTGCTTTGTGTTTTTTGAAAGAAACAACCACTCTAGAACAAATGTTGTTAACTTTGTACTATAGTGCTATGGTATGGTGATTATAACATAATAAGTATTTATGAATCTAAACTGTACCTTCTTCTGTGAACTTAAATATTGTTTAGCATTACAACTGTCACTGAATACAAGTCTGTGTATCTATGTATATCAATCAAAAAATGTTTGGTGCCTCGATAATCTAGCTAGAATACTTTTATCCGAGTGACGAAAGTATTTTCTCAAGACGCGATGGAACCGTGGCTAGCCGCTGGTATAAAATGAAATACAAACTATCAAGTCAATTCAAATGAAACCAAACATTATAATATTTGTATACTTACACACACAGAACTCAAGGAACTGAAAACGGCTCTACTCAACAGTAACTGCACTAACTTTCTCCTTACATGAGCGCAGTACATTAAAATATGTTTCTCTATAATACTTTTATCGTAGCCAACAGACTCCGTTTACTTTGGAACTTGCAGTCGTTTGGGGTAGAAAGGACAGAATTATGATACTAGTGTTTTTGGTCGGTTTTACTTGTGAACAAGGAAATTTTTTACACGGGAAATTGCTAATGTGTTATAGTAAACGATGTTCTGTTAGGCTTGAAGACGTTGGTTTATCTTACTTTTAAAAGATAAACATTTAGTAAAAACTGAATTACAATTAATTCTAAGAAAGTGATATTAATGATCATACATCATACTTTTTCATTTAATTAATTTAAGACAACATTTTTATTTTTTTTAACGAACATACGCATTAAAAATGTTGGTCGTAGTATAATTTTTCACGGATTTAAACTATGTTTAATACGATCAAAAAAAAAATATTTTTTCTTAGTTTCTTCATCATAATTACATAGTTTTGCTTAATGACACGTAAGTAAAAAGCGTTCCAAATATTTAAGGATAATTTTAATGGAACTTTAAGTAGCTTAAGTAAAATTTATTATCTTTAAAGTTGGAATTAAGTATGGCACTATTAATGTGATTTACTACCAAGTGTCTCTCTTAAAAGCATTTTTAATGTACTTGAAAATTTGAATATGTATGCTCAAGTGAGTACGGGTCCAAATAGTACTTTTTGCGGTGAATAATAACTTTCAAAAACCCTTATGGTTTATTAAAAATAAGGTATGATAATAAAATCACTACGTTATATAATAAACGAGACAGTTTGCAAGGGTGTATGTATGTCTACTCTTTCACAGTAAAACGGCTGAACCAATTGAGATTACATGTGATATAGAGGCACCGTGGAAATGGTTATAACCTACTTTTATTGAATTTCGCGAAGTAGTTCCCGTAGAAGGTAGGTGAAACCGTGAGGTACAACCAAGTAAAAAGAAATATATTATTTTATAATTTCAGCATTTTTCGTTTACTATCTAAATGTATGTCTTTTAATAAATTCCTCATTCAATAACCATTCTGCCAAAATCAGACGACTCAATCTTCCGACCGGTCCCTATTCATCAATACTTGGAAATAAATTCCCTCACACACACATGCAAAGACACCTGCATTGTTCCGAGTCTATCAATTAATATTCTTTACGTAACAAAGGAGTATCGGAGAGTGGTATTGATGGAACAGCTCTTCGGAACTGTTCCTGATAAGAACGGTTCCTGATACTTTGACTTATGTTTCTTTTTTGTTTTTAGGTGTGAATGTAGTTTTGTTGATTGTGTTTTGTTTGAGTCCGGTTGTCATATGTTTTTGGCTTTTGTAATTCATTTATTCGAGAAGATGATTATTATTTAAAACAATTGCAAGAGGTCAATTTGCGAAAACTCCACTCTTGTAATCAAAGCCTAAGAAAGATCCAATAAAAACAGTTAACAGTATTTTACTATTTCACCGTTTATGGCTGATTATTTAACAATCTTTAAATTGACGCCCTTACTTATCCATGATTATCATAATATCAAAAAATATGTCAGTAATTAACGGCTCCATTTCAATAGTCTGCAAGTCTTTCACAACTACTGCAATGCTCCATAAGAAGATCATTTGCAAAAAACGACCAGATCATACTGTAAAATTGTAACAGTTTCTCGGCCACTTCCCACGAAGCAATCGGTATTTCGATACGCTTCAAAAACACAAAGACTGCTCCTCATTTTTCCACTCCCTTTTAGAAAACATCAACAGACGTTTTTTTTTTTACTTCCATTTTCAAAAAAACAATCCGACGACTGTCGTTTGTTTATTTTTTGTCTCAAATGGAAATAACCCAAGATTTGTATTGTGATTGTGTAATTGAGACTTCTTGAGCTGTTATTAAAATTATCCTGATGTCCAGTCAAGCTATTTTAGAAGAAAGTAATTGGTCTGTGTACAAATCTCACTGTTTCCAGAAAAAAGTAGGGATGACCAGTTTTAACACAAGTTACATTTTGTTCCTACTGGTCTACTATGTAGTTAGTACCTCAGTATGAAAGGCTCATCCTACGTTGGCGTAAACATACCATGATACCATGGTTTATACATAAGGGTTTTATTTGGTTACCACTCAACTTAATTTAGCTCCATACTTAGGTTGATGAGTACAACACTACTATCGACATCGATATTAAATGTAATATTTATCGATTTCATTAACCTGTTATTTACTGTGAAAGTATACATATATTGAGTTTAAATGTTAGATTCAGAAAAATATCACTATCATACAAAAGCCACAATGCTAAGCAACGAATCTTAGATTTTAAAATTCCAAAATAAAAGCGCTGTTAAATGAAATTGGAGCGTTCAAACAAAAGGGGTAAAAATTAAAAAGTTTTCGAACAAAAAATCTGAACAAGATTTTAATTTTATATTGAGGCAAGATAATAAGAAAGTGGTGGAGTTTACCAGTGAAACTTGAAAATGTTTTCTGTTATGTACTTTTAATAAACATACTTTGCTTTTACCCACAAAGTACAAGCAGTGTTTTAGCGCATTTCCTTACATTTTTTTAAGTGTACTTCATCTGTATTATTCTACTAATGTTATTACGAGTAGGTTTGTAAGGAAGTGTGTATGTTCGTTACTTTGTTACGCTGAAACTCCTGGATGGATTTTGGTGAAACTCGCAGTAATTTATGTCTACAATTATCCATGTGCGGAAAGTTGTCCCTTAGAATGTGGGTGAAAGTACGGGCATAAGCTACTTAGTTATGTAAATGTACAAGATAACTGTTACAGAAACTTAATGGATGACGACATGTCTTCACGGAACTGTCACAAAACAGTTGAAACACAAGATATTTTTAATTTGAATAGTCTCCAGTGTTCCAACATGCTTCTACATTACCAGAATAATCTAGAATATTCTAGATAAACAGTTCAGTATTCCCCTCGCATCATACGTCAGTTCAACGACCTTTAGACATGTACTTGTAAGCCGGAGTGACACCGATCCATTCGCGTTACATGCTTCAATGCAGCGCAGCTATGATCGAGATAGTTGCGTACTGCAGTTTGTGTTTTAACTAGCTTATGCTAGTGGTTTCACCCGCGTACTGTGGGAACTTCTCCAGAAATCTGGATAAAAAAGCTTATAGCGTTTCTCAATAAATGGGCTATCGAATTCATTTTAATGGGAAATCAGTAAACTACCTTTCTCGCTATGGGTGCAGCGTAGGGGAGTGTCATACTCTTACTGAATAAAACCAACCATGTTCCTTCTCAAGCCCTTTATATACCAGGGTCACGGTAGCATTTTCGAACAATGTCGTAGCCCTGCTATCTAAGACTGAGAATACTTTTCTGAAAACTGCATCCAAATTACTTCAGCCCAACGCGAGATAATCGCGAACAAACATTCATACACACAAACAGGTCGTACTGAGAACCCCCTTCTTTTTGAAGTCGGTAAAAAATTTTAAATGGCCCAGCAGCTTCTTAGATAAGCTTGTGTTTGCTTAAACAAACAAACAAACTCTTCAGCTTTATAATATTAGTATAGATAGGTAAATGGTGTTCCAATTTTAATGAGTATCGCGTCTTCATTTGTTATGCGTGAGTATGTAGGTTGAGATATTTTGTAGTCTTTTGCTTGATATATTTTGTGAAATTCCTTTGCATTTAGTAGCCTGTTCTTTGATAGATTCAATTCCTTCGGTAGGTTTATGTAAGTAGGTTTTGTAAAGAACTCTTAAAACTTTTTGTGTGATTGTTCAAAGCTATTTAGTGAAGGAAAGCAAAAATGTGCAAAAATTTGATAAACAGAATTGAATATTTTGGCAGTTCTATATTGCTCACGCAGACAAAGTTATCGAAAATATTTTTGTTATTTTTAATGCTATAACGTTAGAACCTCATAAATAGTGGCTGAAAATTTAAAATACGAAGAATAATTATTTCTTTTAGAAGCCGTAGTATCTTCAATAGCCTGAAACTTGTGCCGTTTGCTGCTTTTGAATATAATATAACAAAGGTCGGATGGCGGTCGATTCGTCAATTCCGATAGTCAGTAATTAATTTGGTTAACCTAGAAGCCGAGACTAGCATCGTTCCCCCAATTAGAATGCAAGACGGACCAATTACATCGTTCAACTACCTAGGTACTGTGTTTTAGTTTTTCGATAGTTTTTAGATTCTGACAACTGGAACACGGATACTGGTAATGTTTTTTATTGAAATGGATGCATTTATAAAACATAAAAAAATCCTGAGGTAAAAGTAGGTGCTATATCTCAAGATCTAACCTATTAATGTTAAAAATGCGCTGCAAATCGATTTAGTAGTTTTAGCAAAACAGTTCGACTGAAATACAGACGATTAAAGCAAACAGTTTTTATTAGAAAGGACCTAGATAGGTACTAAAAATAGCAACCTTTTTAAGCAAATAAAAACAACAATTCTTTAAAATCAGCAGTTTATCAAAAGAAAACAATAAAATACATATTCACCATCTACAGAATATCGCAAACATAATTTCTAGTTCACTGCTAATAAAATCCAAAGTACAATATCCCCAACGAATATAAACTAAGAATCGTCATCTCAATACATTCATGTAAACGTTTCGTATCGTATAATTTATAAATTCATGTTGAATATCATGCAATTTTCTACAAAACTGTACTTAATATCTGATCTGATAAAATATTCTGAAATGGTTTACGTGAATACTCTTGTTCTAGTGTTTGTTCTAGGGTAATTCAGTACAAAAAATATTTAACAACTTTGATGCAAAATTTCGATTCTCGAAGAATCTTTGGGGAATTAAAAAAAATACCTACATAGGTACCATGGCTATCTCCGAAAGTTTTGCAAATGTATAGAACCTTTCGGGAATAACAAAAAAGTGATATCGGTAGTATGGTTGTCTCCGAAAGTTTTGCAAACGTTTAAAGAAATCAAAATAACAGAACTGGTCACTAGTAACTCATGTAGCATTTTAAATCCCGAAGACAAATATTAATCAAAAAAAAGGAACACAAAACACACACAAAAAATATTTATTTGCCAGCAACATAATATGTATGTAGGTATGTATTGAATACCTATGGACTAAAACCAACATGACAGATATTATAAAAAAAAATGACCGTAGGTCCCACGTAATATTCTACAGGTAAATTACCAGTATTTAAAAAAGCTACCCTTTTAATACCAATGAAAATCCCACTTCCCTATTATTTTCCCTCTAATTTGAAAAATGTTAATTTAAAGCCAATAAGAAAATATTTATTGCTTGTGGTTTGAACGCGAAATTAAAACATAAAGTTTGCCTGTATACCTACAAGTTTGTAAAGTTATCAAAGTCAATTGAAGTCAAAGTAAGGTGTACTAGGTAATTAGTTTCACGGGTCGCGTGTAATTTGAAAAGGTTTTATAATAAAATTGTTACAGCCTTTTTACCGTCCCACTGCTGGGCACAGGCCTCCTCTCACATGGAGAAGGATTGAGCATTAATCATCACGCTTGCTCAATGCGGGTTGTTGATTTCAGACTTTGTAGTCCAGGTTTCCTCAAGATGTTTTATTTATTGAACAATGACAATTCTTCTACGACGACCACTATTCATTTTGCTTTTGTTGAATCTTAACAAGTTACTAAAAATACCATCTTTTTTAAGGGAAATCATGAAATGACTCTTCCTGCTACGGATATAGAATGAGAGAGTATCAGACTCTTACTGACTAAAACCCACCATGTTTCTTCTTAAGCCCCTTACGTACCAGGGAAGAGGTAACTCTTTCGAACCACCCCGCAGACCCGGCAGGGTATATTAACATCTGTACTAGCCTTATATATTATACTCTAGCAGATACGTACAACTGAGTAAGTATATTAAAGTAACCTTAATTTACGAGAAAAACAAGTTAACTCAATCAGTACGCGTCTTGAATAAAAACACTACTCCAATCTTAGTAAAATACTGATTCAGCTAAATTGAATTCGGTTTTGCCAACAGAAAAATGGTGCCAAATGCACTACAAATCATTGCAGACAAAAACCGGTCAAATGCATTTAAATAAATTATACTGGAGATGCGCTCTAAGATGAAAGTGCAGTGCTCTGAGAAATATTTTGTTCTGATTTATAGCTTTGCATTTTATTGCGGCGTGACTGTTATACGGTGCTGGGTGGAATTTTAACCATTGATGTAGAAAGAGGGGTGTTATGTTTTTGACCGCTGGTGTATGCATATACCTACGCATATACACACGCATGTGTTTGAAGATTGCTCGGTAGGGTACACTTAAACGGGAGATCGATTTACGTGTGGTTATGATTAGTTGAAAGCATTTGGAACAAGATCACCTACGTTTAAAAAACAAAAAATGCGTCAAATTTAACTTAATCGTGATATTGGAAATTAAACTATTGCCAAAGTAAGATTGCATTATTTTGGGTTGCTATATTTTTCCAACTTGCAGCAAGAGTTTATATACCAGGCAAAATAGAGTTCGAATAAAGTAAGCATCGTAACAGGTCAACTCGGTTTCAACATGTTGGTTTATGAACAGTTAAAGATTAATCCCACCAAAAACATTAAATGTAAAAAAATGCCAAGTCTCTCGATGCAGTCTTTCCATCGTAAAAAGTTTTGAGATCTCATAGAAGCCAAGTCCTATTCAAAATATTTTGTAGTTATAAATCAACATTTAGTAATTGTATCAATAGTTTTCTTTATATTATAATTATAGTGACTTGGCAATGAGCACAAATGACAAGCCAAGTCCTATTCAAAATATTTTGTAGTTATGTAGTTAACAAGAAGAAACAAATAAAACGGCATATTTGGATTTAATTTTCTTTTGGTTTATCCGTGTCGTCCCAACCGATTTCGGCAACGGCTTACGGTCTTAGTGTACTCTCGATTCATTTACTTTCTTAAGCGATGGCCCGTAAGGTATTCTTAATTATTGTATTGGAGCATGTAGTCGGTAGTGACCATCATGATTCACACATAACAAATAATCTGATCACTGGTCTCGTCAGTAATATTTGCACATAATTCCAGGCAGCAAGCAGCTTTTAATTTGTGCTCATTGCCAAGTCACTATAATTATAATATAAAGAAAACTATTGATACAATTACTAAATGTTGATTTATAACTACAAAATATTTTGAATAGGACTTGGCTTCTATGAGATCTCAAAACTTTTTACGATGGAAAGACTGCATCGAGAGACTTGGCATTTTTTTACATTTAATGTTTTTGGTGGGATCTCATTTATTTTTTGTAAGTGTATTTCTTTCTTTTTTTTCACGTTCCATTACACTATATTTACAATTACTACTATAACAATATATTAATAGGGCTTAAACTTATATATATATGCATATATATATATATATATATATATATATGTATAATAAATAACTAACTAAATAAATATATATCTACTAACTTACAAACTATAACTAGCTAAACTAAACTAAATAACACGTAAAGTTCTCCGAATATCAATTATCACTACAATATTTTTTAGTTTCGAAATGGTTTTTCATAGACAGATGAAATTTATCGAATTATTTTGAAGTACTACTTAGAATGCGCTTTGTAACGAAACCATAGCGCGATTCAGACAGGTACAACG
This sequence comes from Helicoverpa zea x Helicoverpa armigera, assembly GCA_033682625.1. NCBI lineage: Eukaryota > Metazoa > Arthropoda > Insecta > Lepidoptera > Noctuidae > Helicoverpa > Helicoverpa zea x Helicoverpa armigera. The sequence continues at coordinate 12,352,488 of JAWIIS010000024.1, forward strand.
CCATCTATCGAGCGCGCATACAATATTTATCGCAATACAATGGAGTTTTAGCTTTATTAATTTAATGAATTATGAACTTTATCTATTAATTTGTATTAATGATAGTCTATGTATTACATTTATATTATTCTTTTCTATTCTATGTATGTATATTCATCCAATTGAATAGGTACTTAAACAACGAACAAAGTTAACAATGCAGTCAAAATCCATACATAATGTTCTTGCCAAACCGCAAATATAAAATTGTTTTCTATGGCATATTATTTTTTAATGTTTTTATAATTTTTCCTTTATATGTGGCTAATGACCTATCTTGGTGCAAAATTTGAAGTTTCTAAGTCTGCTAGAAGTACCTTAGATTTTTGATGATCTGTCAGTGAATCAGTGAGTCAGTGAGTCAGTGAGTGACAAAATGGTGTAACTTTGATCGACCGTAACTCCTAAACTATTAATTCAATCGGCATGTAATTTCGAACTTAAGCTTGTTCTAATGCCTACTCTTATTCACCGAAAACCCAAACTCCTAGCTTTGTCCACGTCGAAGATATAGGAGGAGCGAAACAAGAGAGAAAAGATGGTACGGCCGTGCCCGTTTTGCTCGAGACTTGGCTGGGGCACTGCCGTGCCCCCAGATATTTACAAAGGTTTAATGTCTGAATCCCCTAATTTTCTATTAACCCTTCAAAAGACAGCGTTATTTATTTCTATTTTCTGCGCACTTTCCACAAGTCTTCTTATAACACTTATTAAACTGAGCTCAGCTAGCTTTTTTAGGCTTATTGCCAAGCTCACAATTTCAATAAATCTACCGATCAACGATTATGATGTAATCCGTGCAGCTCATATTTCACTTAAGAAAAAGCGAGTGACAATCCATAAAGATTATTTTCTCCCGTACCGTAAATCGACATTGCCGATTTTCTACGTACACTTAGCACAGAAAAGTATTGGGTCAGACGACTTTTGGCAGAGATCCAAGGTACAATCTTGTAGCGTTTTTCTTTTTTTTTTTAAAGCTACATTGTTAAGTAACAGAGCGTAACCGATTTAGCTATAAATGGGGCGATGGGGTTGCATATTTTTTGTCGAGTTCTTTTTTTTTGAATTCGAGGTTTTGACGTCTGAATTGCGTATTTCTGACAGCTGTGTGTGTTTTGTTGCGTTTCTTTGTATTGTAAAAAGTGAATGAACCTTTGTAGCTGTCTGTCAGTTGTTTTGGAAAAAAGGGAGTTTTCCCCAAACGCAAGATGGTGTTGCGTTTTGTTTTGGTATGTGTTATAGGTATGTATGCCCGTATCTGTGTTACGTAGACCTATTTTTAGCAAAAGTTGAATGTTCTTCAGATTCGCAATAATACTGAGTCCATTAGTAGCGTGTATCGTTTTATACTGGTGGCTGGGCTGAAGATCAGTCAATTAATTAGAAAATCTATTCAGGCTACTCTATTTATGATAATTTTATATTTAGAGACAGCAATCGTAAAAATATATATGAAAATACCTAGATTTTTCCATCAAGAAATACCGACAGATTACAAGAACACTCGACACTAAGTAAATATTACACAATATTTACATTATACATAACGTATTAACAACATCTTGTACATACATGAATGTACAAACACGGCAAGCAGGTGTTCTGACAGAGTGCCGATGTAATCGCATTAGATGGGTCAATAGCGGCGAATGTATTAATAGCTTATACTATTTATATCAATATTTGCTTTAGTACTTACTGTATTTATTAGGCTGGTGGTAAATATTTGTAGAATTAGAGAGGTAGCCAGTTAGGTATTTTAGATTGACTAACATTTTGCAGGCTGTCTCTCGCTCATCAACTTAGCCTTTTCCTAACTATGTTGGGGTTGGCTTCCAATCAAATTGCCTATCTGATCTCCTCAACCCTGTTACCTGGGCAACCTAGGCTCTGTGGGAAGACTGGTTGTCTCTATATTTTGATTAACCGTAACTACTGCGGAGGAACTCATGACAAGATAGTTACTTGTCCACAAACCGGCCGCGCCAAGCGTTGTTTAACATTATGATCGATCTATTAGTGTGACTATTACTTGGCTATGAGTTCCTCTCTCATATCTCTGACTAGTACTGAAAAAAATATTTTTATTAATTTAATAGCTACACCCAGAGTATTCTGCTTTAACGCCCAGTATTTAATTTCCATATTCCTTACAGATTCTTCAGGCTACAAACAGTAAGCTTTACAGAAAACAGCAGCATATTCCCTGGTTAGGTAATGGGCTAATATCCTCGCAATCTATATATATAAAATTCTCTGTCGGGGTATTTATTTTACACCTTACCGCCGCCCGTGGCCTGGAGCCGAGCCAAAGTGATTAATCTTGCTATCTCCTAGCTATGTCATTCAGAAACAAAAGTTTGCAATAAGTTCAAAAATATCAGACATTTTTCATAGTTTAGTTCTTCGTCTAGGATTTTGGGAAGTGTTTTCGGAATTTTTCGATACTAAACCTACGTTCTAGCTTCCACAAGTTTAGTGTGATTGGATTTCGTTTAGTCATAGATCCTTTTGAATTTGATCTAGTACTGAATGAACTTTTTTATAGCCTGACGTTTCATTGTAATTAAGGAACAAAAAAATCAAAACATTTTGATATTGCGGACCATTTTGGGAATGACCTTTTCTAAGTTTACCTACATTATTCACAAAACATCTGAGACTTTTGGTTCATTTAACATTTTGTTTTCTTAAAACCGTTTTTAGCAGTTGTCAATACTTGAACATACTGTCCTACCACCTGACGAAAATTCATATCCATATTTTAATACCCTAAGGGTCGGTTCATATCTGACGGAAAATGCGTCGAGCGTATCGTAAATGTATGATCGACGCACTAACGCATCATCGGTTATGTGTGAATGATTGAATGTTTTACCGTATATTTGTCAGTTCTGGCGTTACGCGACCGATAATACGCGACGCATATTCCGTTAGATATGAACCGACCCTAACTCTAGAAACAAGCAAGACTAACCCTACAGAACAAAAACAAAGTAGAAGCAACTACATTCTACAATGATGGAATACACTGAGAAATAAAGTAAGTAGTAGTAATAGTTCCGATACATCAAAAGATTGACGCTTGCGCGCGGCTGATTCGAAAAGTTTGCTCCACGACTTGACGGTGATTCTTGAGTATTACTCGCCCCTACTAAGGGAAGAAAGAGCTTAAGTAATACAATAAATAATGGGGTTGTAAGATTATTTCATTCTAACACAACAATCAATTACAATACACAAAATAATCTCAAATAAGCTTTTGAGACATGAATATTTTATGCATCAGATAAAGAATAGATGTGAATGGACGTTTGTAACTCATTTACACAAAAAATTTACAGTAATATATGCTAATACATCAAAATAATACAAAGGCTACTTTTGATTCGTGTGGGAAAAGTATTTCCCTCAACTGTTCAAACTAGTACCTACTACTGAAAATCAATACAAGGTTTTGCTAAAACCACACTAGATGTAGCAGTCCAATCAGAAACGACTAACATAGGACCCTGAAACCATTTCTTATCATATCTCTAGCTAGCTACATATACCCTTAATAAGCGAAGGTGATATTTGCCCAAACAATCAAAACCTCCAATACTGAATTACCCAGTTAACTCAATCGACAACTTATAGTAACGCCGCCCATTCGGCCGTAACTAATGGTTAAAGATGTTACAACTTTGATTAACTCCCAGTTTTCTATACGATTAGGAATTTGTAACTGTTTTGTTTGTGGTAATTTGTTATGATTTGCAAAGGTGTTTGGAGTAAGTTTTTCTTGTGGTTTTGGTCTACAGTTCACTTTTTGGGATGTAAAGATTGTCACAAAACAGCGAGAATACTAACATTCTCGCTGTTTTGTGACAATCATCATCATGAATTAAGCTTAAGGATATACTCTCAGATTAGTTTGTATTTTTTTGGTTTTAACTAAAAGTTTTAATTTCACAAACGTAGTATAGTCAGTTTGAAAAAAAAAAACAGGATGGTTAACAAGCAAATTAAATTCTTGCGCGTATTAAAAATATAAAATGTTGGGCACATTTTTAAGGACTCATACTATCGTCCATATTATATTGTCAAAACTACTGTCATTTTCATTTTCACTTTCAAACTAAAGAATTTTTTATAATATCAATACAACATAATTTTCACAACTTTCAGAACAAAACTAAATACATATTTTATAAATAATACAAAAACTAATAATATTCTTAGTTTCAGTTTCAAATGCACTGCAACTTTGTTACCGTAAGTAGTGCAATCATGCCTATAAAATGTAAGCCACGGAGTAACATCCGACAATGGAGTGACGGCACCCGCTCTAATTAAACCAAATGTGACTTGACTGACGTTCACGTCACAGTTTATACTCACTAGGTACCATGATTCTCCTTGGCAATGGCTTTTAATCAATGAGTTTCACGATATAAGGTGTTTCGATAGGACTTTAACTAGGAGTAGGATAATTATGAAAATGTGAACAGGAAGTTTTGTGACAGCAAAAAAATTGATAGTCATTGTTATTTTAATCATATATATCCACCACTACAGCTCCAAGATACTTGACGCGTTTTTTTGCAATATTTTATCTGTAACTGTCTCCCAATTTTTAGAGTTAACATTTTTTAAGATTTTATTTTCAAATTTTTTGTTAGCATAAGTACTGCAATCATGGCTTTAGAATGTTAAAATGTAAGCCACGGAGTTACATCCGACAATGGAGTGACGGAACCCGCTCTAATTAAACCAAATGTGACTTGACTGACGTTCACGTCACAGTTTATACTCACTACCATGATTTCCTTGGCAATGGCTTTTAATCAATGAGTTTCACGATATAAGATCGATGTTTCGATAGGAGTTTACCTGGGACTAGGATAAGTTTAAAGACGTGGGAGGTAATTTTTAGAGAGAATAAAAAAAAAACGCTAGTCTTTGTTATTTTAATAATATCCACCACTATAGCTCCAAGATACTTAACGCGTTTTTTTGCAATATTTTATCTGTAACTGTCTCCCAACTGTTAGAATAAACATTTTTTAAGATTTTTTTTTCTTTGCAAAATACTTTGTTACCTACATTTTATAGGCATAAGTACTGCAATCATGCCTATAAAATGTAAGCCACGGAGTTACATCCGACAATGGAGTGACGGAACCGGCTCTAATTAAACCAAATGTGACTTGACTGACGTTCACGTCACAGTTTATACTGAGTACCATGTTCTCCTTGGCAATGGCTTTTAATCACTTCACTATTAGTTAACTTGCTCACTATTAGTTAAATTTTGGAGTGCAACAAAAATTGTTAGTCACTGTTATTTTAGTCATGTTTTTCACAATTTTGTATTTGCCGTCGTCGTTTTAGCCGAAAGACGTCCAATGCTGGACAAAGGCCTCCTATGGGTTCGCCAATTTGCTCAATTTTCGGCAAAACATAACATAATTTTATGTTTAATGTTTCCATATACGAAACAAACTAATTTACCCTTCACTAGGCATTCAGATATTGTTTATCTCAATTATGTAGCATAGTATTCAAAATGATAAAAAAATAAGTATTTCAATAGTAGGGGCCACAAACTCATTCAATATCGATCGAAACTTTCAGTTTATTGAAAAATTCTGTTGTTTCATCAGATTACAGGGCTGTTCACACGGAAACCTTTATTTTTAAACTTCGCGCCATGAATTTAAATTAGGGTTTCGAGTTTTGGGCTGTTGATGAATGGACATACAGGATTGATTATGTTTGTGTACGTCGTGCGATACGCCCGGATTTTTACTGAAGTGAAAAAGGAATGTTGAGCAGGTTTTGGACCTTACTGTATGTGTAGTTGAAAACAAATTATGTGCGAAGATGGAAGAAACATCAGCTAGTGGGTACCTCAATATGGACTAAAGAAAGAGCTTATTCTATTGACAGAATGTATTTTGTAATTATATATTGAAAATTCAAACAAAATGAAATCCATTAATAACAAAATTCTTAAATTAAGTAGGTACCGTATCCCAGTGCCTAATTCCCTTACCCATATAAAAAGTAGCTTATAATCCGTAGTAGCACCGGTTTTTTTTTTACAAGTCGGATCATCAGTTCCTAAAATATGTACGTTCAAGCAAACATACAAACAAACTTTTTAGCTATATCCACTCTGACGTCCGTGGATAGTACAGTATCCAAGAAAAAAGTAGCGTCATACGCCCTGTGTTTAACTCCATCTATTTTAAAATTCAGTATTATTTGTTGAGTTTTGACAGATTATCTATACAGCTGATGAAATAGTTCGACGAAAAAATAAGAGATGGTAGTGTAATAAGCTTTTGACAAAAAAAAAAAATATTTTTTTAAGTTCAGTTGACGCGTTTGTCGTTCGTTTCGTTAAGTGTTTTTATAAGTGTCAACTATTATGTCGTTTTGTTTTATATATTTTACAAGTGTTATACATCAAAATAAACTAGAAGATTTGGGCTTTACGATGATGTTTAAATATCACAGTTTTAGCTGATAAATCTAGTCTAATTTTAACTTCAAACGATTGTTGTTTCGAAAAAAGTCCGGTCAAGGTCATAGGCCAATCTTACTTTTGTTTATGCATATTTTACATACTTTGCATTAAAATATTATATCTAGTATCGTAATAAGCAAAATAATACATTTTTCAAACAGAAATATACTAAATTCATTGAAAATTTCGTAATAGCCTTCTGGAGCGCGGGAGACATCGCGGTAAAATTACGAAGAGTAGTGTTTTGTTTCGATTTAATTAAAATACTTAGAGTTAACCGAATATAATCAAATATACATCAAAAGAAAGGGTAATAAGCCTAGTTTGTTCTGAAAATATTTTATTGATAAAATATGCAACAGTTGTCCTTTATATTTTAAAATGGTAGAAATAAATGTGTTTTTTTCTTCTTAAAATCATGTTTAACCCGGATTTTAGTATCAAAGATTATAACTAACGATTTTAAAATATCATTAACTTTGATCTGTATTCTTTTATCATTTTTTTCATATTTTTTTCTTTATTCTAGCCATTACGGTTCAGTAGCTGTATAGGTTTTTTGTTACGACGAAGTTGCGAATCGCGCGCGGCTCGGACGCCGCGCGCGGCTGGACGTTAGAGAGAGAAACGGTCGCGCGGCCCGGACGTTAGAGTGGATATAAAGATAGATGAAAATAAATGAATCGTCTAACTCTGAAGCAACTACATTTCCTTTGTTTCCCAAAACCCCAAGACGTGACCACAACTGGACAAACAGACCAATAAACCGACAACCAAAACCATAATAATATCCAAAGCAATCTTTATCAAAACTTATGTGGTCAAACGACGACAATTTTATGGTGTAACCAATCCCAATATCGCAGATATAAATTATAACCATAAAAATAGTTTGAGATGTAATGAGGAACCGAGTAGGGTGGCTGCATGTTGTGTTGGAGTGAGACATTTGATGTTTGAGTAGAGTGACCAAAATTTTGTATTAGTTACATATTTTATAGGAACTTTAATCAGAACGTGAAGCAATTACTTCTTGTATTGTTAAAAAAAACATTAAATTTAATAAAAAATTAAATTTTCAATTAACTTGAAGATTTGATTTCACTATTTACATAATTGAAAAATATTTCAATGATGATCCCTGAAATACTCAAGGAAAACACGACCTATTTATAACCACATTTCAAGCATGTTATCATCAGTCTACCAGCCATCGAAAGTACCTATTCAATCTTTATTTTTATCAAATTGAAATCGGTTTCAAATGAGCAATTTAAGCCTTTGAATAAATCATCATCTCATAAATAAGTATTTAATCAGCCACTCAGACTAACCAATAATGCCAAATTATGTCAAATAAGCTATAAAGTACTTAGAAGAAGAAATTTTGCAGGAATAAACAAGTAATTTTGATTTATTAAATAAATTGGTACTTTAGGTATTGAGTGATATTTTTGTTTTCATTTATTGAGTACAAAGTATTAAAGTAATTATTTTTCTTGGAAGCAATCAAAGGCTTACAAAATATAAAGGAAATACCTAGTTGATTAATTTAAAAAGCTTGGTAACTTAATAAAATGAATATTTTTTTCTTCAACATCTAGGTACCATGGCTCCCGTGTCACGAGGGAACTACACCCCACATCCCAATAAAAAGAAGCTAAAAAAGTAAAGTTCTTTCTTAAGCAGAGTGCATACCAAATGTCATTGAAAACCGTTTCAAAGTTTTGGCATTAAAGTCACACAGATAGATATACATATACCTACAAAATTACTTTTGCATTTATAGTAAGGATTAAAATAATAAATCCTTCATAATGAAGACGTTGAAACGGGTAGGTATAATGGCTTAAAATGTTTATGAAACCTGATACTTCGGGCAAATATCCTAGTTTTATCCCTAGAAATTCTAGTCGAAATATAACCTAAATTCCTTTGTAGTCTGCGGCAGCTCAACTTAAACTTTTGTTAATTAACTTCTTAGGAATAGTCTTTTGTAGTTTTTATCAGTTTCAAACGAAAACTTACTTTCAGTTTAATTTATATGTCTAGAAAAAGAAATAAGCTTCCGACATAAAAGAAAAGAAAATCACCTGCCAGCTCGTTTGGTGGGAAATCGCCAAATGATGGTTACCGCTGTCTGTGGGTGAAGAGTGTCAGATTACTGACTATTAACCACCATTTTCCTTCTTAAGCCCAATATGTACCAGGGCCGCCGTGACTATATCGAACAATCAGCCCCAGATATGCCAGCTCCTTAAGTACCTATAATAATTTAAGAAAAAGAAAACTTTTATAATCCATAGTATTTCTGATGCCACGGCAGTTCTTTAACACACAAAAAAATAATGGTCACCCCAACAAGACACGAGTCTTAACGATCAATTGAATCGTCTAACTTCGGGTAAGTTCGTGTGCGATTTACGAGCGACCAATAAAACCTCTTAGATGATAGTAAACTCAGCTTTAACGGCATGTGCAAGAGTGACGATGGCTCAATATGAGGAAGGTAACGGTTAATTAAGTTTTGTTTAATTAACGAAGGTTTTAGTTTATAATTAAAGTAGGTGTTCCTTTCATCACGAGGAAACTACTACCCGCACCCGGGTGCTAAGTAACGTATGTCCTTTATCAGGCTCTAGACCAGAGGATACTTGCCTTTTGAGGATACTGTCCTTTTTTATGGGTAATAATCAAATGACTGCTCCGGCTGTAGGTTAGCAGCGTGAGGGAGTGTCAAACTCTTGCCGACTACAACCCATCATGTTCCTTCGTAGGCCTTTGATGTACCAGGGCCGCGGTAACTCTTTTGAACAATCTCGCAGTCTCGGCAGGCCTTGGCCCCGGGTAGAACCTGCTGGGGTTTGCTGACTCTCCTTGAGGAGCGCGTGGAACACCGCGCGCCGCCAACACGGGTCTGTTATCTATACAGACGGAGGAACGATGAGCCACCCGAACTCACCGCCCACAGACACACGCCTACGGTGGCCGAGAGTTGTCAAGGTAGTTCCTGACCTCAGAATCAAATATAAGAATGTAAAGTTCATGTATAACAAAGAGGAAACATTTATTGTTTGTTTGTTTGATTCACTGTTGGGAAGCTACACTCTTTTTATCCCGGTACGGGTTGTAAAACCCACGGGGAACGGGTGAAACCACGGAAAAACAGATAGTCATAATGTTACAACGACGGTAAAACAGACCCCATAAGTAACTACAATATACACAAAAACTGTTATCATTAATCGATTCTTTTCATCAAAGTTAATCAATTTTAATACATAAACCAAAATCCATGGCACATTACCCATTAATTTTAATTACTTGAGACAGTAATCATTAAATCGCATTGAAAATTCTCGATTCTCATTACCGTCCAATTTCATTCGGCAAAATTAAAATTGTTTTTAACAAACGGCTGATTACATTGAGAGGAATTCAATGAATGTTTCGTAGATAACCTACTTATCGTCAATATTGAAATATCGTTTTTGTGGGTTTCGAGTAATAAGAGTTTATGGCTTTGAAGACAGAGGAGAATAAATATTCGTGTTAATTAAAATACATTTCAAAAGAGACAATGAATAAAATACTCTGATGCCTCTGACTCTGATCATATTGAAATATATAAAAAAACTGTAAATACACACCGTCTTACCGCAAAACCTTTTAAACGTAAGTTTATGCCTTGTCTAAAAAAATGTCAAATTATGACGTTGACATATGGTTCATTTTGCAGCCAAAATTTTATTAGACAAGTGTAAAACAGGGTTTAAAGTTTTTGTAGTAAGGCCATTAATGTTCTTGCCTGTCTAGCTAGCTTCCACCAGTGGTTTTATATGAGTTCCATGAGTCCCATGGGAACTACTTCACGCACCCTGATTAAAATGTAACCTATAGTTTTCCTCGATTAGCAGGCGGTAATTAGCACGGTTTTTCAATCTTCCTTATTGATATTTAAAACAAACATACTCTTCAGCTTTCTAACTTTCGATAGACTTTTACGGTAACTCCCTTGAAATTCTGTCTAAAACTTCCATGTTTTAGAAAAGCAAAACAAGTTAGGTACTATCCCTATTCTCAGAACTCAAGCACTAGTAATCATTTCCTCTCAATTACCTCTTATTTATGTACTTCTCTTCCTAATTCCATAATGAAGACAGAACTATATAGTTTTGTGTAATCATTTTAACTTATCTTGAAGGCCGTATCCCTGACGATAGCTCCTTGGGGGACCCCTACGTTTTATATTGCAGGTCCTTTGAAAATCTGGAAGCATAACGAGGGTAGTATTATGTGGGATGGTTGGAAAGTTGAAATATGTAAGGATTTTGTGTTGTTTTGTTATATATTTTTGTGATGGAAATTATCTGTTTCTTGCAGTTTCACCCGCTTTTCTGGAAAATGCTCCGCATACCCGGATAAAAAATAGCCTGTAGCCTTTTTGGATAGCTATCTAAAGGTACAGTTTGAATGCTAGCTGACGGCTGCAGCTGACAACCGCACATGCCGCAACTGCACGAAATCGGCCCTCAGACTCAGATATCAACCGATTTCATGCAGTCGCTGCAATTACAGTCGGTAGTTGCAGTCGGGAGCTGGCTTTCAAAATTCATTTTATGATTTTTTCACATCGGATCAGTAGTACCTCATATTAGTGTATCTAAAAAAACAAATAACATGCGAATAAACAAACAAATTTTAAATATCTAGATATATAACGGTCATAATTGGCTATAATAGGTACTATTCAGTGAAAAGCCTATTAAGATAACGTTATACGCACATCCCATCCATTGCTTCTTTTGCCCTAATAGACTTAAATATTATTGTGAATATATCAAGACGTTAATATAGTGGCAAAGTTGAAAACTAGAACTATGCGGGTCGGTACACGACTTCGGCTATAAATCATAGTCACCAAGAAAGGCAGACTCAGGGAGGCTGCCAGTCACACCGTTGTGTAACAGAAAATGAAAATATATTGTGTATTTTTTATATAATGTACTGTAATTTTTTTGGCGCCGTATATGTACCGTGCCGTGTGTTTACGTCTAATTTGAATGTTATACCTACTAGCCGTTTTGTCGCGGTTTTATCCCCATGCATCCCGCTTCGCTCGCGGTTAATGTATAATTTTGAAACACAGTCCAGTAGTTTTTGATTTTATCCATTACAAACAAACGAAGATACATTTTTTTCCTATTTATAATAGTAGTATCTATAGGTAAAAACTTACAATGCTACTATTAAATAACTAAAATGTCCGCAAAATTACAAATTATAGGCGCATATAAATGTTAGCAGTGTTTGAAAGAACATTTGTTTGCAAATAATTTTGATAGAATCTCACCATTTCATAATAAGTTATAAATCGATTTCATCTATTCATGTTATCAAAATTATATTATTTATAAAAAAAAATTTGCTAGTACATAACTATGTATTTAACACAGAGTTTATATAATACATATTGAAAAGAAAAAACCTGCACTTCCAATATTTTACGCAAACAAACGAGAAACGATGAAAATTTTATATTGAAAACGTTTAAATCATAAAAGCTTGCTTTATTTTATTAACTCATTGAATAAACATGCAGGCAAACGAAATATTTTATTCAACGTGAGTGTACGCAATTAATAACAACAACATTGGTCTATTTATGTCTCATTGCTGAGTAAAAACCTCCTCTCATATACGACTATAGTACGAAATACGAGCATTGATTACTGCGCTTGTTCGAAGTGAATTGGTGAATTCAGACAGACAGACAACGTTTAGTTATTCTTTACTCAAGTTTAATTTTGAGTCACGTTAATTCATCAGACACTAAAACAACACGTTAATGCATTTGCATGAATGCGTTTTTTGAGTCTGAATTTTAGTATTAGCTATGTATAAATGATGTCAGTCTTTAATTGCAAAACAGCAGATATAGATAGGTTATAGAATACAGAAGTTGCTTTGCATAAGAATGAACCACAAAATTTCGTCGCATTGTGTTATGTATCGGTGTGATGCACGGTTTCTTGAGACCGTGATGCTATTGAAGCTCAATACAAGAATGCTGCTTGTGTCGAATGTTAATAATTCTTTATCATCTACACTTTGTTACAATTAGAGAAATGTGACTTCACCGTTGTTCAAAAAAAGCTACTAAATAAAACTGTTTAATCGGTTTTTATTTTACTTTTTGTTTTTAATTTGTTTCAATTTTAATAGGTTTAGCAAATATTCATAAGGAACAGAATAAAACATAGTACTAGTTGTCTCCCGTAGCCAATAGTAGGTACCAAATAATGTACTAATGAAACTAGTCCCCAAACGTGGTTAAAAGGATACCTTTGAACTTAATTTGTATTTATTGACTGATTGAACATGACTGTTGCATTTTCAAACATTAGTAAAATTATTTTGAAAAATAAATAACTATCACAATAAAAAAGATACTTAAATTTCAGCAATACAATATACTCTTTCCTTAGCAACACACAAATCCCACCATTACCAAAATTTAAGCTATTATCGAACACCCGTCTCCATCTGCGTGGTTCTAATATAATTCAATGCGCCAAGCTTAATAGCTTCTAAAGGAGCCAACAGCAATAAATCGTGTTATTCGAGCAATTTGACTGAATAAATTGAATTGTTAAATATTGCTTCGGATAAACTATTCCATCCAGTGAATTCTGAGAAGTATTTAATGGTATTTTCGTAACTACTTTGATAGTGATCATTCGATACATACAAGCAAGATTGTGAGAATTGGTTTGTAGGAGACAGAAAGATAAATAAATAATCACCCCATTTATTATATAACAGTATTTATGTGAATAGGTTTTTAGGAGACATTAATGAATAATTTATACGTCCTATTTATCTACAGAAAGATTTGAAAGCTGGAAAGTTTGTTTTAACGCGTTTATCTCAATAACTGCTGGGGCCCGATTCGCCTAAATTAATAATGTCAAAATTGAATAGAAATCGAATCGCAATATGATCGCAATAGCAGTTTTAACCATACGTTTCAATCGTAATCGAGTCGAGATTGGATCGCAGTCGAACGTGAATCGTATGTTGCTTAAGAAAAATTAGGAGAATCGGGCCCCTGGTCTGATTTGTAAAATTCTTACTAAAGCTGTACCTCCTATCAGGGTGTGGAAATATTTGGAAGTGGTTGAATCACGTACCCAGAAATACGTAAAATTACCCAGAATTTTAGACAATAATGACCTACCTATAAGTATTCCCCAATTATAATTACTGAAAACAAAAGAATATACTAATTGCTTTAATCACTATTTACTACAAGTCAGCCTAAAAAAGACTTTTAATATTTATGAAAACTGAATTATTTAGTAACTTTATATTTTTATAAAAATAGAAGTTACTAGTGCCTCATTAGTGAAGTTCAGTTTCATCAAAGTAAAGTTGACCTGGTCAAAAGGTTACTGAAATTCAACCTATGTGCGTGAAAATTCATTGACGTCGTACATTATTATTTAACACTTTTTCGTTTACAAAAAGTATCGAAAATGGGTTCTCTTTTGCTAAAGTCAACGTAGGTTTCAACATTTTATTTAGGCCGCCTTTTATGCCAGAAATATTTTAACAAAAGGTCCCTTTGTTACCAAAAATCACTTTTATAGACATTAAACCGGTTTTGAAAGAGCTGGGCTATTTAGGTTTGGCGAAATTATTCTTTCTCGTTTATTCGTTCTATGTTGACTTTTTCAGAGAATATGGGAGGTATCTGTTTTGTCAGGACCAGAAGCATTTGCTTAAAACCGGCCAAGTACGAGTCAGACTCGTGCACAGAGGGGTCCGTACCATTATTTATAAAACGACAAAAAATCACGTTTGTTGTATGGGAGCCCCCTCCAACATATTTATTTAATTCTAGTTTTCGGTAGTTTTTGTTATAGCGACAACAAAAATATATCGGCATCAGGCTCCGACATCGTTAAATACATCATCTGTGAAAATTTCAGCTCTCTAACTATCACGGTTCATGAGATAGAGTCTGGTGACAGACGGACGGACAGAGGAGCGAAACATAGAGTCCCGTTTTACCTTTTCGGTACGGAACCCTAAAAAGTGCCCGTAGTTTTTTGCAGTTTTAAAACTCACTGTAGAAACTTTTGCAAGAAGCTATGCAGTTGACGTGTGGTACATGTTAAGGCTACTTTTGCATACAAATGTTTTCTTGGCGAAGTAAAGTTTCGTTGTTTAGCCCTGTGTGGACAGGGTCTTAAGTGCTGTGTGATCACTTTGGAAGTTTACCAGGTACCGTATCATATTATGATGTTGTACAAAATATTCTTCTAACAAAAAGATAAACTGTACTAAGGCTTATCTTTGTCGTCGGATAACTGGTTTTATGAAGGTTCTCGTATTCTTTAGAGGTCTGGAATCCTTAAAAAGGAACTCATATTTTACTTTCTGCATCATACTTTAAAACATAGGTAAGCCTACCGCACACTGCAGACTAAACATTGGGCCGACAGTTGGCCCGATCATTGGATTTTTTAAGAGATTCGAGAATTCATCGAACTTTTACTTGATCTGGTAGCGTCAAATACCTTACTTTTGTGCGTCTCCAATGCATCTCTGTACATATCAAGAGCTGTACTTATCGTGTGTATGTCTAAAGCATCACATCTTTGCAGATACGCGTCGACAAGTAGTCAATGTGTTGCACTACGCGTTTTTTGTATACAAAATGAAGTACTTACAGTCAACGCAAAGAGTCTTGTGATAGTCTGTGATCCACCTAACGTAGACTCAGTGGGAATGCAAAAGGCCTTTCTAGAGTAGAAAACCGAGGTTGTGAATGAAGAGAAAATGCCTAAGGCTTGTAGGTAAGAGTTGTACGAGGTTAACAGATGGGTGATAAGAGTGAACTACTCTACTGAGTGGTTCATAAGTTCTTATTTGTGCGATTAGAAATATTTTGATGTGATTATGTCGGCACTTGTTTCTGTATTTTTTCAATTGTTTTTTTAACATTTACCATTTGGTACTCGTAAAATACTGAATAATTGTGTATTTATTTTTAGCACGGCTAAATTATTTTTGACAATTTTTGTACGTTTGCACAATTTTGGGCTTTAACTGTAATTATTAGTAGGTAATATTTTAAAGCACACAAACTACTGAAGTTTGTTTGTTTGGAAGCTAAGTTTACATATTACTTTTTGTGTGGATGTGTGAAGTGGTTCCTATGAAAAATGGAAGCAGCCGAGGGTGGAATGCAGTACTTGTACTTATTACCTTATTCAATACAGTAAATAAAGTTGTTTTTAAAGCTTTTGTGGGAAATAATAAATTCCGAAAGCTCATTAGCAACTTCATTTTGAAATCCATTTAGTGAATCCGCTTTCAATTTAATGTCATTTATGTATCGTTTTGTGAATGCATTACGATATGCCATATATTGTACCGACCTGTGTAAAATGTTATTTACTATTAATATGTTTTAACCGCATCGAAATGTTTTTTTGGAAACCTAGCTCAAACCTCGACGTGAAAACTTTAGGTAAATTCAATTAACAATCGTAACCAGTCTAAAATTACGCGACTTTCAATGCAATTAATAAATGGCAGAAAAGATAATTTCTTTTTGGATTTTGCTGTAGCTAAATTGAAGACTTAAAGATCCTATTTACGATTTATATCTAGTTCCCCGCATTTTTTCGCATACTAAGGGGAACTACTTTGCACAACCAGATAAGAAACGATAACCTTCCCTCTTCAATGGCTTATTATAACGTTAAAACAAATAAATGTTCAATCCTGAAATTAGTCCATTGAGAGACACACTATAGCAAACAAACAACCTCTTGAAATTCATTATATTAGACTGTTTACATATATATCTTACCATACATTAACCTTGTGATCACATTACTCCTTTTCGTCCAGATTTGATTACAAAATACACGAAACACCTAAACAAGATGGTCGTTACGTGACGTCAGATTGCGCAGTCGTATTTTTTCATATTTTCCCCAGAGTGCCATAATTCATGGAAAAAATGGATCAGCCGTACGACACACACAGGATATAGCATAGGCTGTGTTTCTATTAGCGACACGGATGAAAATATAGCTGGAAAAGGTTCATGGTATTTTATTGCAGGAATTGCACCTTTATATCATAGTAGGTTGGTAGGTTGAATACTTTTTATGTTTGTGGTTGTCAGATTTTTGCAAGAAAATGCACTTTATAGTATTATTTTTTCTTATAACGTCATGTCTGTATAAGTTAAACTTTAATTTTCTTTATTCATACGGTCTCTTTGCCCTGAATATGTGTCCAGACTATAGCATATAATAGTTGGGTTCGCTACTTGATAAATTTCTTATTTCCTGGCAAAATATGTGCCTTTTAGAGTCATAGATTAAGACTTAATTACTAATGCTATGTGCCACATAAATGTTGCTCACAATTTCTACCAGATATTGCTATCGATTAGATAAGTTTCTAATAAATATTAGAGTCTTTACGAGTAACCATTGAAGCTGGCCATAATTCTATTAAAAATCTGCTAAACTGAATGCAAAGTCATATCTAGCAACTGTACCAGCCACGTCCATTCAGGTACAGTGCGTGATTTATTCCAGCGGAGTTACCACAATATGTCACTGGGTACAAACGACATACCATTCGGTATGTACTGCGATCGTTACTGCTTACGGGTTTTACGATTTAACTCGGTCCAATTGTGAGAGAAATCTGCTGTTAGACGGGCCAATCAATTGGGTTCGTGATTGATTTGGTCGCTATTGAAATTGTTTAAAAAAAGTGTGGGACCATTGGTGTTTTAAAATCAATGGCTGGATATATGTGCAAAATAACCATAGTCTGTAGGTATTAGGTGGTATCGTGGTCAGTGGGTCGTCTTAGGTGGGTATTTATCATTCTTTTCCCCTAGTGCGAATTTCTTATTTGAACAGCCCTGCAGTTTCTGAGATTATAAAACAGCAAACAAACTATTCAGCTCTATAGTATCAGTATAGACTTACCTGCTTGGTTTGTTTTATTTTCTCGTTCTTATTCGCGGATCATCAGAGTCCATCCATGTCGGCCCTTAGATTGTTCGTCTTCGGATGTAGGATCATTAAAAATACACAACCAAAATTACTAAATCAATTTGAAACAATAACAATATTCAGTCACAAACCACGATAAACATCGTCCTTCCGTCACAAATAGAACATCGTTGTAAGTTCGGTCTACCCTCTAATTAAATCAATGTATGTGACGTTAATTACAAACGGAACGATGGTTATCAATGGGTCATCATCACGCCACTTAAGCTAGATTGAAGCATTGACATGGAGCTGGTTTGGTATCCTGTAATTTAAATTATTACATGGAAGCATGAAGTTTATTTAGGTTCTGTAAAATGTGAATTACACTATGTAATGAAGGCTATTTAAAATGTTTTAATTTACCTTTTTTAACCCCTGACACTAAAATTAGGGCGTCATAAGTTTGACCACTGTATGTGTCTGTCTGTGGCGGAAGAGCTCTTAAATGGATGAACCGAAGTAGATATTGTGTTTTTTAAATGATTAGTTTTAGAAGCAAATCCGTTGAAATCAAAGCAAAAACAATACTGGGTTGTACTTTTTTGGTTATTATATCCTGATATCTCTGAAAAATACTTTTAAGTAAAGACACCCATCGTTTAACTCAAAATTAGACTACAAAACCTCTGGAGTTAGAGATGGATTGCTTTAATCCAACATACCAACTTAAACCAACAAAGTAGAAACCCAATTACCACATCAAAATGAACTACCGCCAACAATGTAAAAAAAGCAATAAGTTAAAATGTCTCCGAGCTGATATTTTATTATACTTTTAACTTAATCCATGGTTATATATGTCGTAAAAACGCCATAAAATAGGTAGCAATGTAAACGCAGAGTGTATTCTAACACAATTACGATTACCTTGAGAGTAAACTGCGAACTTTTAGTCGGCCGACAGTTTACTTTCATAAATCAGAATGATGATGAATTGTAGTGATGAATGTAAATGATGTCCTCCTAGCCGATTATCGGCTACGGTGGCTGTTCTCATGTAAGGAGATTAGCCAACTGCGCAGGACATATTATAGTGCATCAGCATTTGCGCATACACAGGTGCTCTCACTATTCCTTCACTGTCATAACACTGACAAGACCGGAGAGAGACCAGGCGCAAAACTGACATTTCTGTGCTTACCGATGCAAGGGTGTCCTCTAATTACCAACTTCCAGGCTCCGGGCTGGAAAGTTTCTAAAACCCACTAACGCGCTTGCGACAGCAAGACCAACGAGGCATAGTATGCATATTACAAAGATCAGGTATTTCGCCGGTAAAAGACCCACTAAGAACACTGATTGAATTCCTCATTCTTAAAAAAATAAAAGACTATCGTTTCAACTGTTGCCCGACTGTTTAGTTGGCGGTGTGCTGGTACTCTTACTCCTAGGTACATTGAGAAAATGAGCGAAAGGTTTTATGGCATCTTAAGGGCTTATTGTATTAATGTTAGAGTCTAATGCTGTTTTGTCGCTGAGGAACGAATGTGGAATATTTTGTTGATTCATCTGAAAATTATGTTGTTGTGCAAATGGAGATATTTTTGTCTGGCTTCCTAAAAGGGGTAGGTTCTCAATTCGGATGTTTTAAAGTTTTTCATTGCTTTAAAATCCCTTAAAGACAAAAATAAATACTGCTAAAGCTTAGAAGAAGCTTTAAGTGCAGTTTGCGTAGCTACCTTTTCTCCTATGTTACTCTTTATCGGATTCCAGTTTCCCCAACCAGAGGAAACCATGCGATTTTTTCTAACTATTTCTAGTATTTTTGCAATCAATTCTTATAAATATGTAAACAAATTCAGTTATTCTTATAGACTTTCTTTTTACATACCAACGTCTCATTTACTCCAACATACTTTTTTAGCAAAACACATAGCTACAGACGAAAACATCCAAAAAGAAAACATCTATATTCTAAAATATATGTACATATACCTATTTATATATCCTACAAAATGTATTCCGTAGAGTAACCGAACTGGAGTCACGTAGTGCAGCTATCAAACGTTCAGCTATGCTATCCATCGTCAGTGCAGTTGAAGTTATTTGTAGGTAAAATGCTAAGCTTTGAACATGTTTTCTGAATTTCTGTATATTCCAAGAGATGGTTAGATAAACAGGGAAACAGGGGTAAGCTGGGAACATTGTTATCATGGCGAGTAGCTTTGTTGTCCTAGTCTACTAAAAACCCATCCTAAGAATTTTTATTTCATAGTTAGTAATATCTTAGCATAGAAGCGAGGATTTTCCTTGGGTACATTTATATAGAGTTTGTTTAAGGGGATGATCGTCGATTAGGTGTCACCATTTCATCATAATTGTTTCGAAAGCGCTTTAGTATTTTCGCTTTAGCCGCACATTCGCCTTCTAACAATCCGGGACTCTTAATTCCCGTAGTCTGGTGAAGAACCAAAAACTATTAAGTTATGAAATATTTCAGTTTACATTCTACATTATAACACCACATCTGATTATAACGATCAGTCTTCCCCATAATTCTTAATAACAATTATCTTCATAAGCACACATCACTCAATTACAAGACATGCATAAGCTGAGCATTTGATCCAATTATTTGTAATAGAATAATATAATGCAGCGGCATACAGAAACTCAGTGAGTATGAATAAGACAAAGTTCAAACTGTATTTACTCGGACTTAGTTTGAGTTTGGAAACTCACCTCGTGTTTCGGGGAACTGACATCGGTGATTGAATCTAAGACCCATATAACTAACTGTAGTCAAGCATCAATTTCATGCTAGTTTAGAGTTGGGAGGCATTTGATTGGGTAATTAATTTGAATTGGTGATTGAAGCTTGAATGAGAATATTGTATTGATTTAATGTGGAATCAAAAATGAGAATTTTGGGGGAACATTTTTATTCAATTTGTTTTGTTGTGGAATGCTTATGTGTAAAACAAAGTTCAACCAGTATTTCACGAAACAAAATTTCTGCCAGCTTAGTTTGCCATACACTCTCACCACTCTCTCACTCTCACTCTGCCACTCTCTGTGCTCTTCACTTTGAGAGATACACACAAAAAGCATTGCTTGGCTAATAGTTTCATTAAGATAAACATCAAAATGTATAGGCTCAGCATAGAAATGTTACAATCGTTAAGGTTCTTTAATTAACTCGCAGATTAAGAATTACAATAGAGAAGCTCAGAGTTCATCAATATTAATGGTGGCTTGTCTTATTAATACTTCAAGTACAATCGATTACTAGCGTAGTCTACACAGGATTTCGGTAATGGAATCCGGTTAGCAATTATGGGGTATGTAAGTAGAATCTAACGCTTTATTATTGTAATGCAATTCCCGTGGTTATATCTGAACCATTTCGATTAACAGCGGGGTAAGGAAAATGGGAGGAAAACGTAGTGTGATAACATTTTATAGAAAATTTCGGTAAATTGAGAAACTTGAATTTTAATTCAGATTAAAATCTTAAGAATGGAAGGTACCTAAATGTTTTTACTGTCCTAAAATTAAAGTATTTAAACTTTTGTCGACGATTTACTAAACTAAATCCAAAGATAATAATTATTACAAAAAAACTCACTGACAGTACCTCTATGTTCATCCCCATAAAATAAACATGTATTAAAAACACATAATAATACCTACGTAGGTATATCTTTTACCAAACCATAGTAAAAATGGTATATCACAAGATTACCAACATCCACCGTTAACGAACCAAGTTGTCATCAAAACCACAGATATTAATTGCAATACAGCTTCCACACCTTCCCACCCGTCAGCATTTCACTACCAAGCAATCAATTAACAAGCTTACACTATCATAATCTGCCAAACGATTTTCAACCTTAACACTACACAATAAGGGTACACAATAAATAAACAATAAGCTACAGAAAGGGTGACACAAAACTGGCAACTTCCAAATTGTTCCAAAGTCAAATTTATGCGGTAAGTTTGATATAAAATAATTTGGGACATACTGTTGTGAAAGATAAACAATAAAAACTATGGGGAAATACTTTTGTTTGGTGAGGATGCTAATTTATTCGCTGTTTGGACTGTGAAAGGTAAGTTGATCAACTAGTTGGCGTTTTATTGTTTGTTTTTGTTGTTTTCTCAACTTTTTGCTCTATAGGTGTTATGGGAATATTTTGACACAACCTTCTTTCTATCTATAATGGAAATCTGGCTTTGTGTCCTCTCTTGGGTACAGGAGTGTAAAACGTCCAACTGCCAGACTCTGGGCGTCTTCGTGAAAGTTTTTAGGCAAAAATTGCTGTGTGGGTTACACAGCAATTTTGGCCTGATCCAGGAATCAAGCCATCGACCCCAACAAGTCATGCTTGCAATCACTGCGATAAACTATCATAAAGTGTTCGTATATTAAGATGGTCTTTTCAATCTAATCTAGTCTTTCCAAGTGCCTTTTACGGTGAACAAATTCAAAAAGCTACTAAATTGCAATGAATAGCCTTGTCTGAATAAAGGAGTGCCTGGAAAACCGTTTAAAGTCACAAATGTGATTCATTCACATATTACATTTGAAAAGAATTATATTTCAAATTCATAGTCCATTTTAACTTGATAGTTCATACTTTAAATAGAGGAGAAACTACCATTGTAGTAGATTTGAGTATGTGAAATTATTCAATATTTTTATCTCTTTTCTTTATCATTTATAAATGTCTGCAGTCATTTATATTAAAGCTATTATAACAGACACCGTTATATTTTTAAGGTCTGTGTAAAATTCATGTTATTGTTTATTTGTTATTTTTTTTTTGTATATTGGTTATTATTTTCTTGATATTTTATAAGCAATCATTACAAGATTTTTGTAGAGAAACAGTCACTAAAATAGTGACCATAGCAGTGTTTAACTCTAACCTATACAATTAAATAGTTCCGCTATCGTGACGTACTTTTACCCTATCAAACCACTTGAGCGTCCAAAATGGCCGCCCAAAAAAAAAAATACAGCATAAAAATTTTTCCTCACGGTCAAATTACATACTTCATTGTCCTCGCATACGATAGCAAACAATCCGTCACGTGTTCCAAATTTAAAATCCGATACGTTAATAAATTGTGTTTCAACTGGCTGTCACGCTTGAAATCGGCGGGAAATGGGAGTCGGCCATATTGAAAACAGTGAGGAACGCTGTGATACAATAGAATAATGAAGGACTGGTCTTACATATATTGGCGGCAACTACATGTGGTAACTATAGTCGGAGAGGAAACAAAAGGGAACTATAGTGAAAGTTGAATAAGGTGTCCCGTCATAAGTCGTAAGTAATTCCTGTAAACGTACTTTGCATATTACGAAAAATTCTTACTGCATTTTTTTATTTTATTATTTCTAATTTTTTCTTCGTATTAAATGATATTCTGGATTTTTTTAAAATAATATAAATATTTTGTACACTTAACATTTATTTTGTTCCCTAGCTGAATTCATCAATCATCACTTATGTATATGCCTTGCATATTTTTGGCCTACTCAATATATGCAAAATTTTCCTACAAGCACAAATTACAACGTTACTAAAAGCGAACTTCAAAGCAGTGTGTACCATTACTCATAGCAGAGAAACAATTATATTTAATAAACTGTGCAAAAGTTGCACGCTGTCAAATAACCCCATTTATTATGGCCACCATTGTTCAGATCGTGATTTATAACGCTGCTTAGACGATTCTGTATTAACTTTCGTATTTCATGAAAGAAGGTACACGCTGCATTTTTGGACATAATTTAATTTTGGTTTTCACATTTTGTTCATAATGGTTAACCATTTCTTCTTTGTACTTTTTAGGGTTCGTAATTTGGGGTTTTCAATTTTTTGGGGTTTTGTTCCCGAAGAGTAAAATGGAACTCTATTACTAATATGTTTCAGGTTGTGTCTCATGAACTGTGATAGAGGCCAGTTGAAATTTTTACAGAAATCTAGACACACGGCAGTGTGTCCGCCAAGTTCGAGCAAAAAAAGCGACACACCGGCCGTGGGTTATATTACACGAACCATTTCGGGCCAAATTCGACCCCCCTGTAACTCAAAATCTATTTTATTTACGCATATCAAATTTCTAGTATCTGTTGAGACCCCCTCACTTATCTAAAATACAAAATTTCATTAATATACCTATTGTAGGTCTTGAGATATTGACGTCAGAAAATCGCTATTTTTACTATACACTCACTGACTGATTCACTGATTCACTGACTCACTCATCAAAAACCTAGACCACTTCCAATGGTCGTATTGACTTGAAATTTGGCATGGAGGTAGGTCTTTATGTCAAGGTAAAGAGAAAAATCTGAAAATGGCCAAGTGTGAGTCGGTTTCAACATAATGAAGGTGTTTTATACCCGGTGTAAATTTATACCACTAAGGAACTAAAACGAACTAAATTTATCTATATTTATATAATATATCTTCGAATGGCACAAAGGTTTGTATTTAGTCAAAGTAAAGTAAAAATCTGAAAACGGCCAAGTGTGAATCACTTTCGAAAATAACGAATGTGTAACTTTGATCCACGAACATAATATATGATAACATGTCATGTCAGTCAGTTGGTAAATCTAGTCCATTTAGTTAATCTAGTTCATTTCTTTGTAAGAAACATAGTGCATATTAAAAAATCTAAAAAATAGTATAAATGAGACATTTCTTTAACTAACTTCATCATAAGAAAAAAAAAAAAATAAACAACCTTACAAAAATAAATGAAATCCCACCCAAAACAAAAATGTGAAAGACTGCCAAGTTCGATAATATGGGAATGCTTCGCCTATAAAAGAAGTGAGATCTGAATAAGTACCAAGTTCCATACACATACCTCAGTTAAAAATAGTTACTTTTTAATGATGATTACTTGGCAAGTTTTAATAGAAAATTAAATACTTGATTCATTGCGTTTAGTAGGTTTATAACAAGGTGTATGAAAACTTGCCAAGTAACATCATTAAAAAGTAACTATTTTTAACTGAGGTATGTGTATGGAACTTGGTACTTATTCAGATCTCACTTCTTTTATAGGCGAAGCATTCCCATATTATCGAACTTGGCAGTCTTTCACATTTTTGTTTTGGGTTTAATGTATTACTGTTCTTGCTTTCTAGAATATAATAAATATTTGAAGGGGCTCCAATCTCTCATAAATTATATTTTTGACCGTTTTATTGATAAAAGTACGGAACCTTACATGCGCTGGTCCAACTCACACTTGGTCGGCTTATTTATAAGCCATTCTTCGTGGGACTCTTTTGTATTCATATCTGATTTCATATTAACATTTTGCAACCTGATGTCTGAATATTCTAGGTAACAAAATGCAAAACACGTGTTTAAAGAGAACCTATTAACCATCTCTCATCTACTTTACATCCTGTAATGCAGTTCTTCAGCCAGGACTTTTCAATCACTCCAATTTAAAACGCCTTCAAAAGTACCTTTAGAAATAGCTTCTACCACGGAGAACAAAATGTACAGCGGAGATGTCATAACGCTAAATCTCCCAAGAAAATAACCCGCCAAAATCCAGGTGTTCGGGGGACGAGGAACGTTACTAGCTCTTCCCTTACATGCCTTCTATGGAACTCGCCCATTATTTCCAAAACGAATCAATCAAAACCAATCTTCGACAGAAGGGTTATGATTTGACAAGAAGAAGAGAAAAGTCGTGGTGGCCTAGTGGGTAAAGGACCAACCTCTCAAGTATGAGGGCGCGGGTTCGATCCCAGGTCAGGCAAGTACCAATGCAACTTTTCTAAGTTTGTATTTACTTTCTAAGTATATCTTAGACACCATTGGCTGTGTTTCGGATAGCACATTAAACAGTAGGTCCCGGCTGTCATTGAACATCCTTGGCAGTCGTTACGGGTAGTCAGAAGCCAGTAAGTCTGACACCAGTGTAACCAAGGGGTATTGGGTTGCCCGGGTAACTGGGTCGAGGAGGTCAGATAGGCAGTCGCTTCTTGTAAAGCACTGGTACTCAACTGAATCCGGTTAGACTGGAAGCCGACCCCAACATGATTGGGAAAAAGGCTCGGAGGATGAAGAAACCCGAACGTCTCGTTAGTTCTAGTAACTGATCACGCCTACCCTTACCTTGCTTGACCTACAAGAAGCCGCTTGACCTACCTTCCTAATAGCATCTCCGCTATCTTTCCTTGCTCTTTGGTCTACAGACTCACAAGCTGTATTGAACCTTACCTGAGAAATCTTCGGGCGTCTTACCACTATCTAGATGTTTATCTGATTGAAATACTGGATAATCCTGTACTGGAAATGAGGGTAAGAGAAGACAGGTATGCATCTTGTAAAGTTCTGAAGTTCTGAGCTATTTGAAGTTGTGGTGTAGATGAAGTTCTTTGTTTAGTTTATATAGAAGGTGATTTTAGAGTTTGGTGCGAAAGGATATTACTTAGACCGTATTATTGCAAGCTTTTGCTGTATTTATTATAATTGTAGTAACGGCTGAGCTTGCAATTATTATTAAACATGGTATATTATTTTGTGTACAAAAATATTATTAATTCATTCAGCATTATTAAAACTTTGCTTTATTGATAATTATAGTCATTGCTGACATTACAATTATACTTAGGATATTATTTTGTTGCTTAAAAAATAATGATACAGACCTACTAGTTTCCACCTCTTCATCACCGTTTCTTCATCTTGAATGAAAATATTTACATACTTATTTGGTCTTGTAGTTCCTGAGATTAACGTGGTAAAACAAACAAATCAACTCTTCAGCTTTATGATAACTGTATAGATTTCCTACTAATCTTATTTGGATGTTATAAGGTTCGGGCATCATGACCCAAAACAACATTAAAAAAACTATTAGCTAAAATCAAAACCTGCCAACCACAGGACAACCCAAAACTATTCTAAGGGCGCTTCCCAGAAAACGAGTCCATAATAATTCAGTTGAAACTCGTACAAATTACTTCACCTGCTCAAGTTGTCCGACTAAGTCCAAGTTTTGCAATTACGCAGACTAAATGGAACAGCATTAATGGACCTGACTGGAAGTAGTGGGTAGGGTTAGTTAAAACATCTCACAGAGAAAGGGAGGATAGTGGAGATGCTATAGGGTAGGTCAGGCGCATTCTTGTAGGTCAATGTAATGTATGGTATAGTTATCGGCACGAAGCTTGAGCTCTGACCTACATCTGCGCAGAAGTGATTTATTAGCAAAGAACCAATCCCGAGTGACGGCTATGACGCGATACACTGCGGGCCAATCACCGCTTTAGCCCGCCCCCGCGCCTCACTTCATACCACAAAAGGGACCCAATACATTACTTCTGCCAAGGTCAGAGCTCAAGATTCGTGCCGATAACTATAGGCGTGATCAGTTACTAGGAGTAGGTAACGAGGCTTTTGGGTTCCTTGTCAAATCAAAGATTGGTCTTGATTGATTGGTGATTTTATGTTGAATATAACGGGTTCTAATGAAGCCATGTAAGCTGACGTAACGTAACGTTCTTCGTCCCCCGAACACCCACATTTTGGCGCGCTACTTTCTTAAGAGATTTCGCGTTATGTCATCTCCGCTAGTGATTTTGGTCTCCATGAAACAGCTACACAATCGGTGCTAAGTTAAATTGCGAGAATAGAATACAAGGTGCATGTTAGAGGTTTTGTGTTTGAGCTGGTGCATCGGGAATTTGATTAAAAGCTATGTTGGTAAGTAATTTGGGGGTATTGATAAAGTTTGGATTTGATTTAAGAACTAAAGTTAGTGACTCACAAATTATGTTATGAAAATACAAACCGTTGCAGTTCTATCATAACCGACTTTTCTGTTACGGAGAAGTTAAAAATAAGACCAATACATAAAAAATAAATTCATTTTTAAGCCGTGTAAAAGAATGTTTTTGATTGCATTATAAATTGACAAGCTATCTTGCTATTCTAATGTTATTAAGCTTATTCATTCTAGATATAAAGCAAAACAAAATCCCCGTAAAAAAAGTCTTCTTGTACACTTCCTAGTTATTACCTTCCAGCCAATTAAGCGCTTCAACTTCTGTCAGTTACTCTTCAAGCGGAATACACATAATAATAAGGGTAGCATCGATCACCGAGCTACAGCGAACCGCCCTTAATTACTAAAGTTTACATGGAGAGAACCCGACACGTCTCAAGCAATTTGTTCGAAACTTATAGACGTGGAAAATTCCTGTTCGAGCTATTTTAAAAGCGATATTATCAGTTTGATGGAGCTTGTAGACAAAGTCTTAATTGATGTAAGGTTATTAGTGAGATTGATAAATTTTAATATTTAAATTGTTTCTTGCCGTTGAAGGAGGTAGTAGGATGCCGCTGGAGAAAGCTCCCCGAGCTAGAGAAGCCTAATACAATATAGCCTATGTGAAGGAATGTTTCAAGTCAAGGCTGAAAACAAATAAAAATTGTTTCCTAATTTATTATATTGGTTCAGATAGAAGTATACATAGTACAAATAAAATAGGTATAAAACCTTATTTTTTGGAATCATTCTAATGCACATACTATTTACGGTTGTGTCACAGTCTCTATTTCCGCACGGAACAACTTTTTAAGGTTTGTAAAAAATTACGACAATATATGGGGGAAACTTGTGTGGAGAAAAGTTAAAAAATCTGATATAGAAACAATGAGATGTGAAAATCGTGTGAATTGTTCAAGCGTTCTCTTAGCGTTCTCTCCACATATTGGTAGAAACAATACGGAGAAGCCTAGGTTTGTGTATCCTTCAGCAAGCTTGCGCCAATAAATATCATTGAAGCATAAGTAAATGGTGAGATTCGATGGGTTACAACCTTGTCACATCCTTGTCCGTTTAATGGACCTTCTAGGTGTCTTAATTGAATAAAATATGACTCAAAATATTACTTATATGTTTATTGTGGCTATGTATTATTATTCTGTTATTAGGGCACCTTTCACACATGGTCGGGTAGCCCCAAGGTAGGCTAATTGATTAGCTCGTATTATGAGTGCTAACACACTTGGTAAACTACAATATACGCACTTAGAAATTAAATACATAATATTATATACCTCTGAAAATACATTAATTTTAAACCGTCGCGTCGCCAGCTATAGATTTTGAGTTTTCATGTGTTTTTCCTATTTTGAGAGACAGTTTTGTTGGAAAAATATAATGTCATGGACTACCAATATGTATTGTTCTAAATTTTAACAGATTATCCAACTGTAGCCATCTAACAATACCTACAAAATATGATTCTATTTTTACTATCACGATTCTATAATCCCAACATACTTTTTAAATCCTCTGTGAACTGCAAATCCCCATACAGTGTCAACGTACTAGACTATGCGTGATTACGCTTACCAATGAGCTGTGTGCTGGGATAAAAATATATTTATGTGAGTATTTTCTGAGATATAAAAATGCTGTGCATTGAGAGTAGTTAATACCATTGTGTGAGTAATAGTGGCTTAGAATTCTGTACTGTACAAACATTTTTGTGTACAGAAATGAATTAAAAATTTTTGAGTATTCGATGCCGTTTTTATACTCGCTTTCTTTTTCGGTCTTTTTTTTAAATCATATCAATGTTGTATTATGGTAGGCTTACAAGTTTTCCTTTTTTATTGTAATTCACAAGATCTAAATTATCACCTTTCTATCCCACTTCTGAAAAAAGGAGGAAGATCTCAATACGTTATTCAATGTTTGATCGCGCATATTTTCGGTATCTAACAAAGAATTAGTGCGCATAAAATTGTACCTAACAATTCAGGTAAAACCGCGATAAATACCTAATAACTACATAAATTATTACCCACAAATTATTGCTATCTAAGTGACGATAAATTTTAAGTCTATTACTACCAGCGTTCTATCAGCAGTTATTATCTATTCTACCTCTAAACTATACCCGGTTTTATTCCCGAAAGACTCATTTTGAAATTAGCTTCAATAGGTAATATTTTGTATAACTAGTTTGAAAATGAATTTGTTATTTTAGGCTTAGATTTGCAAATGTAAATTAATGTATGTTGGGAACTCAATTTATTATATCAGATTTATATTTTTGAAATATATTGAACGTATTTTAGAAATTATAAAATCGGGTTACTGTGTATTAACTAGAATCCATAATCATACACAAAAATTCATATAAATATCACATTACCTTGATGTTAAAAAAAGCTCATAATAAATTTTCGTAACCATTATGAAAACTAAAATGGCTTTTAGGTTTATTTTTATTTATTTATTTAACAGTTTATGTACACAGTAGAATATGAAAGAAGTAAAGACAGCATAAAAAAGTACAAAGGTACTACTTATCTATACATATAATAAATCTGTAAAAAAACTGTGTCTGTACTTTGAATATATTTAAAAAATAATAATTGGATGGGGTTTAGAAACAGTAATGGAGCACAAATCCAAAAAAAAAATTCTGTCTGTATGTCTGTATGTCTGTATGTCTGTATGTCTGTTTGTTTGTACACGCTAATCTTCGGAACTACTGAACGGATTTCAATGATTTTTTCTTTGTTGTATCAGTATTAAGCCTGGTCAACATATAGGCTATAATTTATCTTCGAAACTTGAAGACCTGATGCAGAACACCAACAGACCAACAAAACTATAAGAGATACAAAAATGGTGCCATGGCAAAAATTGTTTCATATGATGAGCATTTTCAGCTGAGATAATAAATTTTAAGATCTGGAACACCTGATGTGGAACCCCAAGAGCCCAGCTTCTCTGTACCATATACAGGTATGACGTTTTAGCAAAAGTTGTTCAATTTGATAAGCACTTTCTATTGACTTATACAAATTGAAGATCTAAAACACCTGATGTGGAACTCCAGGGGCCCAGCTAGACTTATAGCATATAGAGGTGTGACGTTTTAGCAAAAGTTGTTCAATCTGATAAGCACTCTCTGATGACTTATAAAAATTGAAGATGTAAAACACGTGATGTGGAACGCCAGGAGCCCAGCTAGACTATAGCATATAAAGATATGACGTTTTAGCAAAAGTGGTTCAACCTGATAAGCACTTTCTATTGACTTTTCTCTAAGTCTTTTAGATAATCCTAAAATAATGGACACGTATTTTTTCTTTTCTCCTTCTCACAAACAAATAATAACGAAGATATAACACGCTTGAATTTTGTGTTAAGTCACTGCTTAGTACTACATACCTAGACGTGGCGTCACGAGCCCCCACTCTCCGAATTTGTTGCGTTATATCTCATTATTATTTTGTATGTCTCTTCCAGACCTCGGGACTACACAGTTCCGAATTTTTTGGGAGGCAAACGTGGGGCCGAAGCCAACACTCTGAAGCCCTTTTGAGACAACTTTAATGAAATGGTGAAACAAAACCGACGATTATACCTTTATACACTATAGAAATGAACCCAAGGACAATCCCCGGTGGACGTCGTTAAAAAAAGACAATCCCCGGTTCTGTGCTATACCATTGCTAACTGTTGATGAAAACTACTTGGGCTATTGTGATGGGATGCTAATGGACTACGAACGGAGAAACTACGGGAACTATGACACCTGCCGATAACAATGTATTAGATACATGTAAAAATGGTGAAATGGTAAAAATGGCAGGTGGAGACTCGCCAGCTCACTTACTGGGCCCCCGGGAATCAGTCACTGAATAGCAACAAGAGGGCAACAGGGACATGAGCGGCTGAAGTGTGAGGATACCTCGGCGGATTTTAAACGCAGATTACGCGCTCCCTGTGGGTCACTTACCACGAGGCACCTATCCTCCGAGCAGGGCTACTAACCCTGCTCTAGCGACTCCACTCTGGACGGTTAAGCCAAGCCAGAGGCGTGAGACCTACCTCCGTCATGGTTCACCCCGACCGGCCGGAAATGGGGGACAGTATACTCTCCCTGGAGAACTCAGTATATATTGCCCACCGGGGTCGCTACTCCCCGTTATCAGCCTCAGATGTCCTGCGGTGCTTATATCTCATTATTATTTGATTACCATTTATTTATTTTCTAACATATGATTTACATTTTTAAATATTAAATATAAAAATAAAAAACATTTAAAAATATAAAAAATAGGTTGCCACCGATATCGGGCACAGGGTCCAAGGTACCGGTGGTTAGGGTCCCAGAGACAGAAACCTCCTCACAATACGTGCCGTATCAAGGAGTACTGCCTTCTGAATCAGTCCCTTGATCCAGCCGCCCAACGAGAGCCTCCTGAGGTGTTCGTCGAGGCTCTTGGCTATTAAACCATTGGCCGTAACGACAATCGGCACAACAACAGCCGTGTCGACACTCCACATGGCGACAACCTCGTGCGCTAAGTCGAGATACTTTATTTGTTTCTCTTTCTCAGCTTTCACAAGGTTCTCGTCATGCGGAACGGCGACATCGACTATCATCGCGCGGCGCGCTAATCGATCTATCACCACAATATCAGGCTTATTGGCTACAATAGTCCTGTCAGTGATGATAGATCGATCCCAGTACAACGTGATATGGTCCTTTTCGAGAACTGGGTCGGGCGCATACCTGTAGTACGGTACCTCAAGGTCTACAAGGTTGTATTGCAGAGCAAGCTGCTGGTGGATAATCTTGGCCACTTGGTTATGTCTGTGCAAATATTCACCATTAGCCAAACGAGAACAACCAGATATAATATGTCTGATAGACTCACCCGGATGGTGACATGCCCGACATATGTCAACCGTCCCGTCTTTCACGATATATCTCCGGTAGTTATTCGTAAGGATAACTTCGTCCATAATTGCACATACAAACCCTTCGGTTTCTCCAAACAAGTCACCGAAGCGTAGCCAAGATACGGACGCATTGAAGTCTACATCGGGGCCATGAAGAGCCCCGAAGAAGCGTCCGTGTAGCTGTTTGCTCTGCCATACTTCCTTGCGATCATGGGTAGTTAGTACCACAGGTCTGCGCCAGTTCTCATTTGCCAACGATAGCGGGGTGAGTCCTTTGTCCACTGCTACCATATCACGATGCATACCCACGTCGCTTTTGAGAAGATATTCTCTGAGACTGCACACCTCGCGGTTGTGGAGCGTCTTTGCATTTAAAAAGCCTCGGCCTCCACATTTCCGTGGGATGTACAGTCTCATCACCGACGATCGTGGGTGATGCATTCGTTCTGCGGTCAGCAGTGTGCGGACTCTCCTATCCAAGGCATCCAATTCAGTTTGAGTCCATTTGAGTATGCCGAAGGAGTACATCAGGACTGGCATGACCCAACCATTATAGGCGCGAACCTTGTTGCCGCCTGATAAGGAACTTTTTAGGACCTTATTCAGGCGGCCAAAGAAACGCTCCCGCAATGACTGTTTCATGACAGCCACATTGATGCCTAACCCCTCCGCCATACCCAAGTATTTATATGTATCGTTTGCGGAGAGTGATCTCAGATTTATGGAATCTGAGAGTTGTACTCCCTCAGATTCCACAATTCCCCCTCGCTTTACATGCATGACTGCACATTTGTCCACACCGAACTCCATCCTGATGCAACTACTGAAATTTTCAGTGATCTTCAGTAGCTTCATCAGCTGCAGTTCTGTAGTGGCAAACAGTTTCAGATCATCCATATAAAGCAAATGGGATATAACCTGACCCCCTCTCCGCAAAGGATAGCCCAGCCCCGAACCCTCTAGCAATGTGCTCAAAGGGTTCAAGGCCAGGCAAAACCAAAGTGGACTCAAACTGTCACCCTGGAATATTCCCCGCTCGATCTTAATAGGATCGCCGGTCCCTTCAATTTGTCTACATCCTGGATAGTGAAGAACCGTTCTCCATTGCTCCATACATGACGCAAGAAAGGCGCGTAGAGTTGTATTTATTTTATACAACTCCAGTACCCTCCTAAGCCATGTATGGGGGACCGAGTCGTAGGCCTTCTTATAGTCTATCCAACATGTCGACAAATTCTTTCGGGATCGTCGAACCTGTTGGCTGATGACCATATCAGTGAGGAGTAGCTCCTTAGTAGCACGGGACCCCTTCTTACATCCATTTTGAGAAACTGACATAATTGAATATTTTTCAATATGTTGGTTTATTTTTAATCTCAAAATAGATGTAAGAAGTTTATAGACCGTCGGTAAACAAGTGATCGGTCTATAATTTTTAGGTTCCGCGGTACTGCCTGATTTATGGAGCAGATGGGTAACTCCTGTTGTTAGAAACTGTGGGAGCGACCCGGCTTCTAAGGATGACTGAAACTGTGATGCTAAACAGGGGTGTGAACTTTGCAGCCACTTTAACCAGAAATTGTGCAGTCCATCCGGTCCTGGTGATTTCCAGTTTTGCATCGGACGAACTGCACAGGCTATGTCGGAGGAGGTAATATTGACCTCCTCCATTTCTGGTATTTGTTCACACTCCCGTTCAACATCACGTGTCCAGTCACCCTCCTCGTGAAATACGGGCGTCGACCAGAGGTTGCGCCAAAACATGTTTGTGGCACCATCATCCGGCCGGCTCCCGTCCATCACGTATTGCTCAGGTCGCTCCCAAGTTCTATATACCCATCTTTGATCACTCTGGAACATACGATTCTGGGTGTAACGTTCTACCCGTCGTTTATACCTTCGAATACGGCTAGCCCATGCACAGACTTTTTGCTTCAGGAAGTCGATGCGCTCCGCGATACGCGGCATATATTCATGAGGACTGAGTCCAGTCCCCATGAATGCACGTCTCACAAAGCGCATCACCCGTGGTCGGGTATTACCCTCCCTGAAGCAATATAGTTTGCCGATGAGTACTCTGGCCCCCTCGATACGACGCTCAATCCTGCACTGCCAAGCTGGTACCGCTGATTTTGGTCGTGTAGCTCTGTTACTGTCAGGGAATTTGACATTAGCTACACGACATGCAGCAACAGCCGCGCAATACATAATTGAGTGTGTATCAAGGAGGTCTTCGCTGTTTTCAAAATATTTTTCCAACAGCGAATCCAGAGCACACACCAACGCCCTATTCTGTCTGTGCATAGGCAAGCGAGGTAGTCGCGGTCGGTTTTCGACGGGTGAGTACCTAAACTCCTGAATCGCATCCTCCAGAGCACTCCTCACACGTTCGTTGCACTGAGTACTTACCGTTACAGCCCTATTGTCCTCATCCCCATCAACGAGATTGGACCGCGGCGTGACTCCGCCTGAAGGTGGCGGTGGCACCGCGGCCTGTGACGAGGTGGTGACCATAGGGCTGCTCAGCATCTCTAAGCGCAGCCGATCAAGTGCGGCGTCGTCCAGTCTGTGATTGCGCTGGATAACCCGCACCTGATCCGACAGTCGTTGGGTCGATACGTTGACGGCTGGCTCAAGCACCTGGAACAGAGACAGCATCCTATCACGGTACGCAGTGAGGTTAGTTCCTCCCTCTGTGGACCCGTAGTATGCGCGCATGACGTTCTCATTCATTTTCTGAGTCCATCTCATGCGCTGCACACAACCACCGGTAGCGGGGACCCTGCTAGGGACCTGATGGTCCCCCGATCCCAAGCCCGTCGGTGGCCGGCGTCTCCCCTGCCGACGTACAGGTGGTGGCGACGTCGGCGGAGAGAAGTACTCGTCGCTCGAGCTCGACGCAGCTGCAGCCGCCGGTATCACTGGTGGTCCGGGGTCCGGCGGCGGCGAGGCGGAGCTGAGCGACGATCCCGGAGGTGGTACTCGTGCGCGTAGGCGGGCCGCTCTCGTCAACATGATTTGTTTTCTCTCACATAGTGTTGCTTGTCGTCTTTCTCGTATTTCATTTTTGTCGTCTTACTGTTTTGCTTTTTTTTTTTGGGTATTTCAATACATTATGTATAAAATATATATGTAAATTATTAATTTTTATTGAAAAGATTTGGAGAGAAAAAAATGTGACAGTGACGTTGACGTTGCGTTTCGTTATTATTATTATTTTTGTTTATCTTGTTTTGTTTCCTTCCCTTTCGGGAGTATTAAAAATCCTTGCACACGGGCCGGAGCCAAGTGTGTAAGGGGGTAATAATTAAATTGAAAATGTGGATGTTAAAGTAGTTGAAGTTAGAAACTTTCGGGTGATGCGGCAGGTGTTGAGGATTGTAGCTTTTTGGAGCATGTGTACTGTGTAACTGGGCATGTGTAGAGTGTCGAGGCTTTGTTTAAGCGATTTTGGTATGATACCAGTGGTGGAAAGAACTATGGGGACAATATGTACTGTTTGGGCTTTCCACTGCGTCTTGATTTCTATTGCGAGGTCTTGGTATTTGCTGAGTTTTTCAGATATTGTGGTTTGAATATTGTGCGAGTTAGGGATGGCTATGTCTATTAAGTATACGGTTTTGTTGGTTTTATCATGAAGGGTTATATCCGGTCTATTGTAATGGATGGTTTTGTCCGTAATTATCGTTCTGTCCCAGTAGATCTTGTGATTTCTGTTCTCTAATATTGTTTCTGGTTTATATTTGTAATATGGTATCATATCTTTTATAAGTTTAAATTTGTGAGCTAATTGCTGGTGAATTATGGCTGCAACCTGATCATGCCGATGCTTGTAGTCAGTTTGTACTAATGATTTACAGGCACCTGTGATGTGCTGTATAGTTTCACTAGCAGTGTTGCAATGCCTACACATGTCCGTCTGTTGGTTTGGATCTCGTATAATGTGTTTTCTGTAATTACGTGTAGCTATAATCTGATCCTGGATGGCCAGCATAAAGCCCTCGGTCTCGGGAAACAGTTCGCCTCGCCTGAGCCATTCGTTCGACTGTACTTTGTCGACGTGTGGCTGGCTCAGGAAAGCTCGATGTCTCCCGTGAAGAGCTTTAGCAGACCATTCAGAAATTTGTTGTTGTGTAGTTGTTAGGGTTTCAGTGCTTTGTGTGTTTCTATCGTGTAGGTTAAGTGGTGTTAGGTTTTTATCAGTGTCTGCTATTTGTTTGTGTAGTGGTGAGTGTTCTGTTTTGTGATGAAAGTAAGTTCTGAGTGTTGTGATCTGTTTATTATGTAGGTTGTGTATGTTGATTAGGCCTCTCCCTCCTTCTTTTCGTGGCAGTGTAAGTCGTTGAATACATGATTTTGGGTGGTGTTTTCTGTGTTTCGTTAGAGCTGTGTTGATGATGCGCTGTAGTGTTGTGATATCAGTTTTTGACCATTTTATTATTCCAAAAGAGTATGTTAGAATAGGTATTGAAAATGTATTGATGGCTTTAATTGTATTTATAGAATTTAGGTTCGTTTTTAAAATTAGATTTAAGCGGTGTGTAAATTTCTTCATCAGATCCTGTTTTGTTGTCTTGACTAGAATCTGCCTAGATTGTTTGAATCCAAGGTATTTGTATGTACTATGTTCGTCCATTGGTTCAACTGTTTCACCTGACTCAAGTATATAGCTGTTGTTTTGAATTTTTCCTTTTGACACCGATAATATTTTGCATTTATCAACTCCGAACCGCATGCAAATATCTGTAGAAAATGTTTGTGTTATGTCTGCTAGATGATATAGTGATTGTGTGTCTGATGCGTATAACTTTATATCATCCATGTACATTAGGTGTGATAGTGTGTGTTGTGTGATGTTGTTGTTTAGAGTGTAACCTGCGTTGGACTTATCTAATAGGTGTGAAAGGGGGTTCAATGCCAGGCAAAACCAGAGTGGACTTAGAGCGTCTCCTTGAAAAATGCCTCGCTTTATGCATATAGGCTCTGTAGTGATAGCTGTAGAGGCTTGATTTATTTTAAGAGTAGTTTGCCAATTTTGCATGGAACTTTGTAGGAATGCTATTAATGTAGGGTGTATTTTGTAGAGATTTAAAACATATAACAACCAGCTGTGGGGAACTGAATCATAGGCCTTTCGGTAGTCGATAAACATCGTATGTATGTCCGTTTTATTTTTGACTGCACTATTCATGGTAACCGCGTCAATGGTGAGTTGTTCCTTACACCCTTGACTGTTCTTTCGACACCCCTTTTGCTGTTCTGATAGAATATTGTGTTTAGTTAAATGTGTGTAAATAACTTCACTTACGCAGGCAGTTAGAATTTTATACAGGGTTTGTAAACAAGTAATGGGTCTGTATTTGGCTGGGTTCAGTGTATCGCATGTGTCTTTGGGAATCATGTAAGTGATTCCTTGTGTTATGTAAGCGGGGAGTAAGTGTGGTGATTGGATGAATTTGTTTAAATGAGTGTGTATGTGCGGGTGTATGCTAGTAAAATTCTTATACCAATAGTTGTGGATGTTGTCTGTGCCTGGTGATTTCCAGTTGTGTGTTCGTTTTATGATGTCTATGAATGTGTCTATTGGTATAAAATCAAATTCCATTTCTGGAACCTCTAATGATGAAATTCCGGCAATCCACTCTGCTTGGTTATTATGAATGACCGGGTTCTCCCAAATATTTGCCCAAAATTCTCGCAAACTTTCAGCAGATGGTGTTTCTAGTGTTTGTGCATTTGTATCAGTACAATTGGTTGTAAGGTTTCTGTAGAATATTTTTTCGTTGTATCTAAATGTTGCGTTTTGTACTTTACGTTTTGTGCATGTAATATATCTTCTGAGTCTACTTGACGCGGCATTCAATTTTTGTTTTAGTGTGTCTAGGAAGTGTTCGATTTGTGTGTTAGAGTGTTCATGTTGTGCGTGTAGTTGGTATTTAGATTTTATTGATTCTACTGCTGTCAGTATTTTCCGACTTCTATTACCTCTTATATACTGTGTCAGCCTCCCTATATTTGCTCTTAGGTTTGCAATTTTCTTTTCTAACCTGATCTGCCATTTTGGTTTTCTGTGTGTCTTTGTTCGATAGGAGTTTTGTGTAATATTAGATATTTTTGCACCATTACATTTAGCTGCCGTCCATGCTGCGCAATATATAATAGTCTGCAAGCTGTTAAAATCAATATCTGAATTTACATATTTAGGTAAAATTTGTGTATTTATATAATTAACTATAGCTGCAAACTTCCTAGATGACTTTTGTTTCGGAATGTATGGTCTATTAGTAGGGTGAGTGTCAATAAAAAATTGTTGTGCCTGTTTAAAAGTGTCTTCTAATTCAATATTTGTTTCTGGTGCATTATGAAGGTTGGTTTGATAAGTGTTAGGTTCTTCAATCTGTATTTGGTTTAAGGAAGCAACCTCTTCTGTAGTGAAGAGTGAAAGAGCTTCTTCATTATTTTGTGTAGTTATAACTCTGTCTGTGTCAGTCATATGGATGTTTATTGGTGTGATAGGTGTTTGTGTGTTTGTGAAGTGAATGTTTTGTGTAGGGCTGTGTTCATCGGATTGGGTATCGCGTTGGGGTAGTATGTTATATTGTTGACTATAACTTTCATATGTTTGGTGGGTCGGGTTGCTTAGTTGTTCGGCTACTTGTTTTTTTATTTCTGTTAATCTATTGTTGTTAATGTATTTGTTATTAATAATCGCTCTCATTTGATCTGATACTCTTTGCTCAGTTATATGGGATAATTCGGGGTATAAATTTATGAATTGTTCATGTAAATATTTTCTGTAAGCTGTTTTATTGGTTTCTAGTTCAGTTACAGTATAATATATCCTAATAATTGCTTCATTACATTCGTTGGACCATTTCATGCGTTGTCCCGCTTGTGTAATAACTGCAGCTGTTCTGTTAGTTTGTGTGGAGTGTTGTTGTGTTTGAGTGTGTGCAATCTGTAATTCTGTGCGGACTTCTTCATAGATTTGATCTATTGTGTCTTGTGGTAAAAGTTTCTTTTGGACTATGGCTCTACGCTGGTCTCCTATTCTTTGTCTGCTGACCTGCATTTCTGGGTATTTCTCTAGGAACTTTGTATGAAGTGGCTGAAGGTATGCTTTAGTGTCTGTTTCGATTTGAGTGAGTTGGAGATAAGTACGCAGGATGAATTTATTCATTTCCGTACTCCATTTCCTGCGAATTATAGCAGAGCTAGTGGTGGGTACAGGGTCGCTGACAAAATTTGTCTCCTGTACAACATCCGCTGGCTGAACACTAATTGATGATAAAGATGATGATGATGGTGATACACAAAATGATTGTGGAGATGATGATATTGATGGAAAAAGTGATGAGGAATCTGACGACGAGTCGTCCTGTGTCGCTACAACAGTCGGTGACTGGGCAGCTGGCTGCGATACGTTGCCCCCCCCAGAATACGAAGGGCAGCCCAGGCTGGAAGCCGTGGGGCGGGATTCTCCATCGCTGTTAGCTCCGGTACCCGCCTGGGGTATTAATCTATTCCGTAGTCGCATTGCATTGAGTAACTAGGAGTAACCCACATGGGTTGAGAGATAAAAAAGGATAAGTCATATTCAAGAGATACGAAGTGTGATTGGTATTGAGAGGCAGTAGGCATTTTAGTATCTAATTTGATTTGGAGCCTGAAGCTCAAACTTAAGTTTTGTTGGAAGGTGGTAAGAGAAAGGGAAAAAGGGGAAAAGAGGAAGGGATTTGTTGGGACCGTTAGTTGGGAAGGGTGAGGTCAAGGTGTTATGACGTTTGTAGTAATTATTTTGGTACCTCCTGTTTTCTTGGCACAGGGTCGTCTAGTTCTTAGTGACTTTTTTAGCGTTCATGCCTTCCCGCATGCCCCCCCACCACGTCAAGGTGGCCCCTTGGGGGGGTTATTATTATCATTATTATTATCGTTATTATCTCAAGCGCCTTTGTCCCAATTATGTTAGAGTCGACTTCCAGTCACGATGCAACTGAGTACCAATGTTTTACAAGGAGCGACTGCCTATCTGAGCTCCACAACCCAGTTACCCGCTCAACCCAATACCCCTTGGTAAAACTGGTCAGACTTACTGGCATCTGACTACCCATAACGACTGCCAAGAATGTTCAATGACAGCCGGAACCTACAGTTTAACATCCCCTCCAAATAACGGTCATTGGTATCCAAAATATACGTAGAAAGCACATACGAACTTAGAAAAGTTGCATTGGCAGGTACTTGCCAGACCTGGAATCAAAGACGTACCTACGCTCATAAAACCACCACGACTTCCACTAAGTCATCACGACTTTGTCGTCTCAGTAACATTTAATGTTTTTTAACGTATTAATACGTGTAACATTTTATGTTTCTAATGGCTATGCGTATTCCGTTGTTTTCAAGTCAACGGGCCCTTAAAATTCAATATCACACGCTTCAGATCTTTGATTTTGCTGACCCCGTAGTCGCTGGCATAAGGTACTTTATCCGCGTACGAAGTCGCGGGCAGAAGCTAGTTTCTAATAAAATCTCTTCCAGCAATGTTGCAAAAATTGACTGGAAACTAGTGCCACAAAAATGCAGCAAGTACTCAACCCTTAACCCTTCACTTCTCGCGTTTCAAAATCGGTCTGTGCTCACGTCTATTGGGTCTCAGAGCGTTGCTCGCTACGAACTTGTCTGACCTTAATACTCTAGCTGGGCGTAATTCAAACGTTCATAACTGGGTCGATTATACCGGGCCCTGCGTTGGAGGGTTAGATTTTTTTCTTGGGTTGTAGGTGTGACTTTTATTTTTAGAAATGAGTAGCCTTTAAATAGTGTTCTTGTATACAAAGGTACTATAAAAGTTTTTTTTTAATGTCATAGCATAAAGATCCAGTTGCATGTACGTCCATTTAACTGTAACGTCCACAACCAGCTTTATACCTGCCTCTAATTGGTGAAATCGGCATTTTGACAGTTGAAAATGGTCCAGTTATCGTTAATACGTATAACACAGTACCTTTAAATATTGGAATTTGAGACGAATTTTCTACTAAGTTAGAAAAGTTACATTACTCTGCCTGACCTGGAATCGAACCCACACACTCATACACTAGAGTCTGGCGTTTAAACCACTACGACTAATAAGATCACAAGACAACATTACACCATAAAATCGCATCTCAAAATAAATCTCTTAACTTAATCAGGCTTATTTCACTCAAAATAATATTACTTTTTTTCTAATCTAACAAATTTAACCCACAAACAAGGCTCGTAGACGTCAGTCAAGTGTCAAATAGTTAACAAATTGGATTTCGTGCGAGCTGATGGTTGCCAGTTTGACTCCCGGGAGACGAACTTCCCGAATGGGTATTGAGTTAACAAAGGCTGGTTATCAAATGTACCTACTATTGAGAATTTGAGAAATTGTACATCAGGTTTTAAGAGAGATGTATCGGGGCTGCGGGATTGTTCGAAAGAGTTACCGCAACCCTGATACATAAAGGGCTTAAGAAGGAACATGATGGGGCTTAGTCAGTAAGAGTCTGACACTCCCTCATGCTGCACCCACAATGGGAGGAGGCATTTGATGATTTCCCATAAAACAGGTTTTAAGATATATGTTATGAAATTCGATAGGAAATTGTGGAAGACGAAAACACGCTGCGCCGACCTCAAATAAAATTAGGATAAGGACAGGAGGATGATGAAGTTTAGGTGCATAGATCAAGATAAACGATAATGACATAGAGGCTATTTTTACAGCGATATTAAGCAACAATTATTATTAATACTATCACTTACTGTGTATTTCTTTAACCTATCTATGCGTTTATTCTGTGTTTAGAGATTAAATTTTGGTCTGAGCTTCATATAAATTAAGTATTTTTATTTGTAATCGCAAAAAAAGGAAGAGATATTATCAGTTAGTTCACGCTAAAACCACAGTTTAGATATATTCTCTTGCTTCTCTTTAATACACTACGAAAGTACATAATACTGTTGACTGAATAGAATTACAATTAGAATAATATCAACATTCATTTGTTTTTTCCTTTTTCAACAATAGAAATAAAAGTAAACGCGAGAGCAAACAATGCAATAGTGGTTCCTAGAAATGTTATTTCTCTCGATAATATTTTACAGAGCATTTTCTTAGTATATTAGGTATAGAGAGGTTTCTGAACAGACAACGGCTATTCAAGTAATATGTGAATGTGATCCTATAAGTACTTAGTTTGTTATACACTTGAGTTTCAAGAAAACTGGAACATTGGAATAAAATTCAATACTGGGAAACATTGAAAGTATCTACTCTGTTTTTCTGATGTAAACATCTAAGTGATAAAATGGTGTAGTTTGATATTGACAATAAGTCTCCAAAATATAATTTGATTTAACGAGCTATTGACACCCATATAATATTGATTGTTATCTAACTAGCTTATCACATAGAATACTTTTTTATACTCGCATACGCGGTAATGGTTTCCTAGGGTCGCGGTTGAATCCTTGTGTACAATTAGGTATCATCATCATCTCAGCCATAGGACGTTCACTGCTGAACATAGGCCTCCCCCTTAGATCTCCACAATAGGTATGTATATTATAAAGTCAAT
The DNA here is from genome assembly GCA_033682625.1 of Helicoverpa zea x Helicoverpa armigera. Taxonomy (NCBI): domain Eukaryota; kingdom Metazoa; phylum Arthropoda; class Insecta; order Lepidoptera; family Noctuidae; genus Helicoverpa; species Helicoverpa zea x Helicoverpa armigera. Next base: position 12,395,471 of record JAWIIS010000024.1, read on the forward strand.
ATTTTATTATACTTTTCAGATGATCATTTGAGCGAATAATAAGTTGGTTTCTATTTTCTTTTTAAATTCTTTTAAGAGCTCAGAGTCGCAATGACATTAAGAACTAAAGCTTTCATACAATCCCTATTACTGTATACTGAGTAAATATCTAGCTTTTTATTATTGCTGCTCTTTATTCCATATTCTTTTGCGCATTTTCTATAGTTTTTGTAGAAGGTTTTTTATAGTTTTACTTGTTATAAGTGCCTCCTTAAGTTTCAATACCTATTTATGCTACAGAACTTACCTACATATACTGACAACCAGATATAGCTCGTACCAGAAGGGATTCATGTCCAGTCAATGTCAAATATTATTATGAAGTATCGTAAAGATATCTCTTTAAGTTTAGGTTATCTTTACACTAAGCCAAAAAATGGCACCGTCATTTAGGTAGCTGAAAACAGTCTTCATCTAAACTCAGCATAACTTACATGAAAGCAAAGCTCGTACCTCACTACTCGTATCTCACCGCGATCCTGCTAACTCTCGAGGGGCCTAGCGTGAAGACATACCAACAGTTATAAGAGAATTAATGGTGTATAACACGATTGTAAGCGTAAATCTGGCACCACCACTTGGCTGACACAAATCTCAAGTTTGGATCCCCTCCAAATTCAATAATGGCTCATGTGGGCCTCTCAAGACACTAGATTATAACTTAACTTAAGCTGCGTTTCCAAGTAATGTTAATGTGATATTAGAGTTTGTCACCCGATGCTCCTTTTTGTTAGCGTAAAAGTTTTGGCTCGAACTTTAGACTTAGTTCTTGGAGCTCGAGTGAAAAATGTTGCAGAAGTTCGGTGTTTTTTTTTTATTTTGTTTTGTGCTGGAGATAAAAAGTTTTGTAATTATTGTTTGATAAAAAAGTTGCTGTTAAAGGGTCGATAAAATTAATTAAAGTTGCTTATGGAAAATAATATGAGATGGGCTAACATAAAAACAAAGTATATAGGTACTTTTAGTTTAGGTTATAAGTTTAATTTTTTTGGTAATTTGTATTGCTCATAAAAATATCATTGTCACCGCATATACGACTGTCCTAACATCTATTATACATATTATCAGCAGTTTTCTGAACATCCCATCATCCAAAAAGTTGCAATTTAAAACAAAACCCATTAGAAAGTAGAACTGCCATGAACCACGCAACATTTAAAAAGCAACTGGCCACTAAATAATACGTTTATGTCCATTAAGTCTGGTGCAGACGGACGACAAAGGAAGGTGATAACAAAAAAAAATATTTCCTTCTTTTCATTCTTTATTTTTTCTTATTACAGCTGTGTACTAGACTAAATTATAACGTAGACTAACTGTTGCCCGTGATCCTACCGGCGTGACGTCAAAAAGAAACTTCTTACTGATTCCGAATAAAAAGTAGCCTATATGGTATTCTAATTAGTGTAAAATTTAATCAAAATGCGGTTTATGGTTGTACGTGGAAGGTATGCAGATACAAACTTACACTTTTTTCATCATTGTAATAGGATGTGATATGATGCAATATAATTCCCTGTAACAATGGTCACTTGTATAATACTCTAGGTTTCATACGACGACAGATGTTGAAGATTCCACGAAAAGTCGTAACATTATAAACGGTTCTATTACTACGGACGTGTTTCCTCGAAGGACCAAGGATATGCTATAATAATATCCTGTTATTACAAGGGATCGGATAGTTAAAGTACGTGTAGGTATGTAAACTATTAGGAAGTAAAGAGATTTGTATATGATACTTCTTAGAAACGTCCAAATGTGAATCACGATTTATCGTTCTGCTTGTGAAGTTTCTGGCAAATTGATTGGGAAGTTACAATTTCATAAGATTGAATTGATTTGAAGATAGATGGTTCTTTTCAAATATATTTATCAATCTTTTGATCTTTTCAACATTGAGCGTCAACCTTTACGGTTTCTAGCTTCGAATATAAATATTACATAACTACTTAATAAGGGAAAATTGAAAATGAAGATGAAATACATAAGTAGTACTTAGCATTTACAAATTATTCTTCTATTACGTCTTTATTTACACGCAGTAACAACTTATTTTGAAAACACGCGACATTTCAGTCGCCACTAAAAGCTAAAAGTCGCTCGTCTGTCCCAAACCTTAAAAAGCAAGCCGTCCACTAAATAATACGTTTACAACCATTAAGCTATGTAACAACTGTACTGGTCCACGAAACAATTTATAGACAATCCCACGCTGTGTCAACGGCTATGTTTTCGGACCATGGTTACGTTATTTTGTGTGAAGTTGCCAACTACGTAAACTAAATTTTAGATGCTTGTTACGGTGAAAGGAGAATTATACCCGATGTCTTTATGGGAAGCGAATTGTTTGGGATGAGAATGTTTTAATGTAAATTATATGAATCTGAATAAAACCGACTGCGTCAAAAATATATTTAAAGACAATCGCAGTTGAGGGATATCAAGGTAAGGACTATTTTTGACTACATCTGAATTGGTTAAGGCCTATTTTCACAGACAACTCAAACGTCCGTCATCATAAACAGTTGTTTTAAGAAAACGGCATTTTATGTTCTCGGTGTATTTGGACCTATGGCGTTTAACGCCTGATAAGAAAATAACACAGCTATTATTTACATTTTCTAAACCTAAATAAATTTAAAATAGTTTTGCAATCAATCTACTGTCTTATATATTTACATAACAAAAGGGACGTATCTATCTCTTTCTTTTACTTAGTTGTTGTCAGTCTTTAAAGCTAAAACTATCAATCAATTTGATAAATAATGTTTAGTTTGTTTTAAATATTTTCGCAAAAGTGACCTTTGTTCGTGAAATCTGACATAATGGAAGATTTCTTTGGTAAAACTTTACAGACTTTTGTCTGCTGTTTTGCCTATTATAAATGCCAAAGTATTTTATTTGACTGATGTATCGTATTATAATTTGAGGCGTACATATTATTTTAACACCCTTCGGTCCTCCAACCTACACAGCTCACGGTTGTTGGTGATCAGGTCGTCTCGCCTTCTCCACCGAAGGCCTACCCCGCCTCCTGCCGGGGCTGCGGGTTGTTTGAAAGAGGTACCGCGGTCCCGGTACATAAAAGATCCACGACGGAACACGACGGTTTTTAGTCGGTAAGAGTCTGACACTCCCTCAGCGCTGCTAACCCACAGGGGGAGGGGTCATTTGATGATTTTTGACGTCGTTAAAAGATAAGAGTTTCAGATAGAAGATTCGAGTTTAAAGATAAGTTTATCATCTGGGTGAGAATATTGGCTCTACGGACGGCTCCACGTTCCAAAGATTGAGAGATGTGAAGACAGCAGCGGGATAGTCCAAGCTAGGACAAAAATGATGCACCATAAATATGTATAAAGCTCTTAATTTTTTTTTAATTCGTTTCAGCAATTCAGACTACTTATGAACATACTTCTTTTTATATAAAAACACTGCCTAACCATACTTCCCGTCAAAGTATCACAATATCCAATATAAAATATTCAAATTGATGTCCTATTAATTCATTATGCCGCTGACAAAATACGTTGTCATGTTTTATATTAAAAAAAAAAACCCTCTGCGTGTCTGCGAACCAAAATGATTGATTACGATACATTGGTGATTTTCATCGATAAAACCATGAAGGACTTTTTGTGGAAAGCGTATTGGAGTATGTAAGAGAGATTCTTTTGTAATTATTAACGGATGGTTTTTATCACCAATTAATCACATCACAAAAATATTTCTACAAAAGTCTGTTCCGAAATCAATGGTTAAAATAACATTAAGAAGCAAGAATACCTATTTCAACAGTGACCTTTATAATCAAAGAAAACTTCATTCCATTCTCATTGCGATACATTGAAAGTAACTTACACAAGTTTTCCAAAGGCAAAATTACACCACTAAGATGACAGTTCGATTAAGGAAAACAGCTGCTTACCATATGTGTATTAACTATGCTGGGATCGGCTTTCAGACTTACAATCGGACCACCCAATAGCCCTAGGTAAAACTGGTCGTCAGACTTACTGGCTTCTAACCACCCGTAATGACTACCAAAGATGTATGCCACCGATAGATACATAATTAGGATTATTTTGTTCATAAATCGATTGATCCAGAAAACAAGAAGGTTATACAATAAACCGGTCAAGTGCGAGTCGGACTCGCGCACCGAGGGTTCCGTACAAATCCTGTATAGATAAAAAGTTAGTCTCGCGCCAACCGTTCAGTTTAGAACAATCATAGTTATGGTAATTTCGTGAGAGTCAAAATACCTAGTTAATATTTTTTATTTTATAATATAACTAAAATAGTAGGCCAGTACCTTCTAAAAGTTATTTTATTAATGTTATTTATATACAACATTTTATAGTCATCATTCAGAAATCTGATTGAAAATAACTAATTATGTCTTAAAGGACCCGCTTTTTAAAAAGTGGCAGACATGAATCAAAGTAGTTTTTAATCGTGGAGAATGGTATGACGTTTCTTTGAATATAAATATTTTATTAAAATTCCATGGAGACGAATGTCCAGGATCGTTTGAAAAATATAAAAGACAAGCAGTTTGAGAGGATTGTACAGGTTGCAATGCTAGTTTTTATTGTTAAAGACTTTCATAAAGAAGGAAGATGCCAATTCGGATGACCAGGATCTGATGAGGATCTGGAAACCCTGAGAAATCGAGGGCAACTCTTGAATATTGTAGGCACGCATCGAGTCAAAACCAGACATGTGACTGTATTTTTGAGGGTATTGGTAAACAGTGAAGGTTTGGAGCTGATTTGATTATGGAGACTACAGAGAGTCGAGGGAACTCCTGAATGGTATGTTGCAACTACCACGTGTTTGGGCTTATTTTATTCGTATTAGCGAAGACTTTCCACATAGATAGCTTTGATTGCCATTGTGGGATCGATAGCAAAGATCAGATATAGTTATGGGAACTCCTTTACAATTTATAACGTAACCTTGTGTTGGAGCTTGTTTTATTTTAGGTGATGAGAATTCACTACTAATGGGATCTTTTATTTTTGAGGGATTACTCACCTAACGAGCTCCAGTTTCAGGTTTTTTTCGAAACTGCCTGACGACTTGTAATGATCCGATGAATCCGCCGTGGGTATGGTTTCCATACTAAGGTGCCCAATGACCTTTGAATGATTTAAAATTTTTCACAGTTTAGAGGCAATTATTACTTAAGAAGTGTTTGATATGAATTTCAACTTTAATATCTCTACGCGTTCATGTGAAAAAGGGTAGGTAGTAAGTTTATAATCATTAAAAAAATATTTTATGTCATGTAAGCAAAAATAATATTTTAATATTTTATGTAACTTTAAATTTATCATTTTCGCAATTTTTATCTGTACTATATAACGTTGCTTCTTGCCGAATTTCAAGATTCTGAGTTCACGGGAAGTACCTTGTAGGTTTTGATTCCCTAGCGTGTGACGAAAATTCGTCTAAGGTGTCGGTATAACTGCTGTATCTTTTGATCGCCTTAACTAGGTTAGACTTAGGTTTGATTTTTTCACTGCCTAAAGGGACAATAGACATAGGTATTTGGTATAAATTTCAATTTGGTACCTTTATTCTTTCGTGAGAAATAAGGTAGTAAGTTTCATTTTATTAAAATATATTTTTTTATATTATATAACTAAAAAAATGAGATTTTCGGAATTTTTCCTATATTTGCATTATATGACAATGCTTCATGTCAAATTTCAAGACTCTGAGTTTACGGGAAGTATCCTGTAGGTTTTGATTCCTTTGCGAGTGTCGAAAATTTGTTGAAAATATCGACATAATCGGCTGTATCTTTTGATTGGCTTGGCTTAGAAGTTTGATATTTTCACAGCTTAAAGGGACAATAGACCTGAGTATTTCATGTGAATTTCAGCTTGATACGTCCACGCGTTCCTGAGATAAAGGGTCTTGACAGACAGACAGACAGACAGACAGACAGACAGACAGACAGACAGACAGACAGACGGACGGACAACAAAGTGATCCTATAAGGGTTCCGTTTTTTCCTTTTGAGGAACGGAACCCTAAAAATCAAATCAAAAAAAGTTTTCGTTTAACCAACCGATCACATAACCGACTGATAGTGAAATCCGTCCTTAGTAAACCAAAACATCGTTAATCTCTTTTAGATAGAGTAGAAATTTATTCTCCGGTTGCAGATAACTATCCTCTTTATTATCTTATTGTGTCTGTGGTATATCAATGGGCCCAATCTGGGCCATTAACAATGGATAATGGCCCGAAAAGGCCTAATACGCAGTTCGAGGATAGGGAATCTAAAAAATGTAGGTATTTTATGTTCTTTGATGACTCGATTAATTGTGTTAGGGGTTGAGATTTATTCTGTTCGTTATATTGGTTTAGAAATTTTTATCGTATACACGTTGGTTTCGTTTAATACGACAGAATAGGACTTACACATTATACAGGGTGAATAAACCTAACCTAATTAAGTATTTATAAAAATCACAGGAGAAGTCACACAAACACACAACACAGGAGAAGTAAAAAGTAGTTACCTTAGGTAGGTAACTACTATTTATTTGTGTGACTTCTCCGAATAATTATGATCTCACGAGCACTTCTTCCAATAAAAAGTTTCATCAAAATCCATTCAGTAGTTTCTGCATAAAATAATAACAATCACACAAACAAAAACTTTCACGTTATTATATAAGTTAATATCTTGACTTCCAATATTCTATGTTCGCCTACACACGTTTTGCTTCATAAACAAGTGAATTTCCTCGTGATTTCCTATGCTTTGAACTCGATAGATATGAAATAACTTGATGGCTTTGTTCACTGGGTTTTAGATGGCTATCTATTGTTCAATTTCGAATGCTTATGAAAATGATGGTGATATATTTATTGGTAGCGTTAAGGCTTTCTATTTTATGAAATGGTCTGTATTTTGTTGATGATAAAATATCATCATTAAAGTCTGTGTGCAAAATGACTTCGGATACTTGTGTAAAAACAAATTTATATTTTAAACTAGCTTTTGCCCGCGGCTTCGCTCCCGTCAACTGACTTCTCTACTTTACCCTATTTTTTTTTTTCATAAGAACCTTCTCCTGACAATAACAAACACAACAAAAAAAGAATTAGCCAAATTGGTCCAGGCGTTGTTGAGTTATGCGCTTACCAACACATTTTGCGATTCATTTTTTTATTATAGATAACAATTATACTGCCCTGCGTGAGACCCTGCACCTAGGTTACTCCTTAATCAATTTCACAATCGTAAAAGTCAAGATTCAAATAAAATTCTGTATATTCTAGAACCGGCGAATAAGACGTAGGCTACATTTTATCCGGTTGCTGCAAGATGTCCTCTTGTGGATGAAACCAATGCTCTAATAGCCAAGAGCCTCGACCAACACCTCAGGAGGCTCTCGTTGGGCGGCTGGATCAAGGGATTGATTCAGAAGGCAGTGCTCCTTGATACGGCGCGTGTTGTGAGGAGGTTTCTGTCTCTGGGACCCTAAAAACCGGTACCTTGGAAACGGGGCCCGATATCGGTGGCCATCTATTTTTTATATTTTTAAATGTTTTTTTATTTTTTTATAATCTAATATTTAAAAATATAAATGATATGTTGAAAGATAAATAAATGCACTACATAAGGTGACTATAACCGCTTTACGATATTCAATCCAACAGCATTTCGTAAGCCTCCAAAAACTCGTAATACCTGACCCACCCTTGAACTATCGCGTCTAAAGTCTAGAACAAAAGCGGCTGTATTTTTCAGCAGTATTTATGTGGACCGATAGTCCAATAAACCAACTGCTGCCTGTTCAAGCGACGCGAAGATATCTTTTCTTTATTGCTGTGTACAGTCTATTTTTAAAATGGTTGCTGTTGGTTACGGGTATTTTTCGTGTCTTTTTAAATAGTTTAAGTAGTAGTAAGTAGGTGCTTTTTGGAAAGCTGTAGTTATTTTTTCTTCTTAGATATACTTAAATCTTTAATAGGTAATCAATCTAAACATAGCTTTTACCCCTTGAAATTGCAACCTAACAGCCTTAATACATTTTGATGCAATCCTTACTAGCTAAGTAACTCTGACTGTTTGTCCGTGTTTCACGCAAAAACTGCTGAACCAGACACAGATAATCTTAGAAAAGACATTTGTGGAAACTGCTCCACACGTGGGGAATATCTAGTCAAAATATATAAGAAAAAGAAAGAAAGAAATGAATAACTTGGTACTAGTAATAAGATTGTATCTACACTAAGACCAGTGTCTACTAAATATGTAAGTAAGTACACACTACACACACAACTTGTAACAAGACATCCAAACCCCCTGATTTGTCCAAACATCTTGATTACTAGATCCCAAATCTTGACCTGGTTACAAAATAACATTAATCATGGCAATAAAAAAATCAATTAGAGGCTCAAAGTGCGAATGACGAAGATGGATCGTTAGGTCAACAACTGCTTCGGAGCTGAAGTATTTTTCACCTAAGTACACCGTCGAATAAATCAAGTTGACAGTATTTTATTGCGAAGAAATATTGCCACGACTGTTTGGGGCAAACATTTTGATTTAGGTGAAAATCGTTCGTTTGCATTGGAAACTTTCCATGCGTTCTTGTGGATTTGTCGAAGAAAGGTATTGGACTTTCTTTAAGCGTACACGGTCGACAGTTGGCCGGAAATGGTTGATGTTTTTTTAAAGAAAATTGTGAATTCAATCAAAATTGTTAGTCGGTCTGATACTGTCAAAATACCTGATTGTTGAAATGGGCATACTACCATTCATTTCCATACTTGTCAAGAGCTGCATCAAACTGTCGGCAGACTAAAAACTGCAGTGTACGAATGCTTTATCTATCTCCACTTATCGAATTATATTAGAGAGATTATCAAAATTATGCTCTACGTCAGGTTACGCTGAAAGAATTTGATAGCAGCAAGCATGAAAACAGAAAAATGGAATAAAAAAAAATATCTAGGCAGAGACATTTTTGAATTGTATAAAAAACTAGCCGTTTTCCCGCGGTTTCACCCGCGTCCCGTGGGAGCTATTGCCCGCACCGGGATAAAATATAGCCTATGTTACTCGCAGATAATATAGCTTTCTAATGGTGAAAGAATATTTAAAATCGGTAGCTTTTGAGTTAAACCATTACAACCAAAAAACAAACAAACAAGTTTTCCTCTTTAAAATATTAGTATACCTCTAGATAACGACCTAACAACAATGCTTAAAATATATAATTATAAGTCTCTATTTTATTTCCTTTGTCTACACTTCTGACAGTGAAAAGCTTTATCAATAACTAGCTGTTGCCCGCGACTTCGTCTGCGTGGGCAATTTGGAATTGTCAAAATACTACTTATGCCGTAGCGTTGGTGTATTCTTTTACATAACAATATAATTAGGATTACCACTTAGCAGCAGCACGGGTTGATCAATCAAGGTGGTGTCGACGATGTGTGACTATTTATCTAAACAAAAAAAGTAAAGTTTGTGACGTTGAGGAAATCTCTGGATCTAGTCAACCGATTTGGAAAATTATTACGTAATTCTCACATAAAACAAAGGTCTGACAAAGTTGTCATTTGTACATTTTCTGCAGCAGCTGCGACAAATCAGAAGCCAGAAAGTCTGTCAAACAGTTTTACTTACCATGGATAACGCGGTGTCTAGTTCACTGGGTTGAAGAGATCAGATAGGCACTCCAAGTAAACATTGGTACCCAAAAAGATTCGGTTTGACTGGAAGCCAACACCCACACAATTGAGGAATAGCTGGGTGGATGATGACTGAGTCATCAGGCAAGCGCATAGTTTCACTACTTGTATTTCGGGGATTTTCTGTGCACTCACTCACTATGTTATGTTGGAATTCCACCGAAATGTTTGCATTAGTTCACGATCAGGTAAAGTATACGTCCGAGAGAGTAAGTCCAATTCGTGTGTTGGCACTTGAAGCCTGCAGTTCTTCCAAGATTTTCAAAATGTACGCTCGCAATTTGTCATTTCTTGGTGGAGCCAGCAGATCAGATGAAACATAAGTGCTGTGTATGCCGTGCGTCACTACTGCACAACGGTAAAATTTCGTCTTTATAATTATAGCACAAACGTTCGCTCTCTTGCGGAGGACGTTTAAATACCATATTATGTGTCACATGTAGGTAAACAGGACAACAGTATATTTTCATCGAACCGCTTTCAAATATCTGATGAGCGAACAAACCAGAACTGACTTGATCGCCTCGAGAAAATCAGAGCTCTATGAAGCGATCATTCGCTTTGGTTCCTACTGTTATTGTGGTTTCTGAAAATGTATTCAATTAACCAAGGGCTGGCTTTTATTTCGCACAGAGGTTGAGCATTGCCATCCAACGTGGCAATGCTGCCAGTCTTTTGGGTACATTACCCAGTGACAGCGATGAGGAGCAATTTTTTGATGCCCTGTATTAGTTTTAAGTTGTATATATATATAAGTTTATTTTATTTTCAATTAATGTAAATATTTTGTGAATAAATACGTTGCTATGCTATTAACCAACGATGAATAAAATTCTTAGCCGGCCGACTCTTTTGACTTCTCGAAAATCATAACGTTGGTTTTTGTGCAATGCACAAACGGAAATTCGATATATTACACATTCGATATTCACACTTCTACAGAATTGATATTAAACGGTTTGACAACGGGCTATAGTAGCGTAGTTAAACTAACTGAAACAATTTTAGCGATCCTTCAATAAAGTTAGAGAAGCGGGTGTGCATAATGAACATTAAGAGTTGGTAAATACGTGATGAAGATGACCTAATTCATTACTATTCTAATTTGTTCATGTACCACAAAACTCAAGTTAAGGTGGAGAAAAGGATTACCAAGCTCCCAAAGGCCTGGGCATTTGCAACACGTTGCATGGCATCCTGGAAAGTTACGTAATTCTCAGCCATCAGTTTGAGCAGCGTGAGGGAGTGTCAGGCTTTGGCCCTAGTGGGCCTCACAGGGGTTTGCTGAATCTCCTTGAGGGGCGCGTGAAATAACGGGTCTCCCAGAAGCCGGAAGGTCGATGACCCACTCAAAACTACGGTCTACGGTGGCCGGGAGTCGTCTCTCGACATCCGGCTTTCGTGGTGTCTTACCGCAGTGGCAGGGATGAGAGTTGGGAATTTTCAGTCGCTCCGCCGCCTCATTCTTTGTCTTTGTGTTTTTTGTTTAGACCGGGGCAGGGTGCGATAGGTCGCACAGTCCGCACAGTGGTGACACCCGGGCGCCTCACCTCCATGAGATCAGAGTTGGGAATGTATGTTTGCAAAAACTAATAGAACATTTAGCGAAAACACGTTTGATAGTAATTCTGTCTTTGTAACTGAATAATATAAATGATATAAACGTAGCTATATAAAAGGTTCTTTTAGACTCAGTCCGTGGGTCTGACTGTGACTGTTCGTAATTGTGAACGGTGTATTTGTGATATAATTCTTAGCTCGATGATTTGTGATCAGAAGTTGAACTGGCCTGCGACGCGTAATTTGTACGTTTTCAGAACGAACGAACTCTTGTCTTCTGTTGACATCTTGTTGACGTATTGTGACAGGTAGTTATTCCCATTGATGTTAATTTTAGAAGTGACACAATGTTTTCGGTCATATTTTGCCTACATTCTTCATTACTCAAAAAGTATATTAATAAGGACCTTCTATTCATATGTAAGTGAATTAAAAATAATGTAATATATTAAAAACAGGAACTTATTTTTAAGGATGTTTGAATATTAATTACAATGGTTTTTTAGACTCGCAATGCACTTTCAGTGTGATGCATGTTTGTTATTGGATGAAATGAATGGATATTCATGTTTATGAGAGGTATAGCTTATATTATGTCAGAACAACATATGTAGACTTTTTAAGAATGTGGGGAAGTTCATAATTTCTTCGGGACGTGGGTGCCGCTTCCCATTGGGAACTACTGCCCGCACCGGGATAAAATATACCCTATGTTACTCGCAGATAATGTAGCTTTCTAATGGTGAAAGAATTATAAAAATGTCCCTGATGATGCGCTGATATTTCTTGTTGTGTTTTTATAGTAGCGAAATACACGCGTTGTCATATATTTTTTTCTTGAAAGTAAGAACATACCATGACAAAGTGAAGTCTGTTTTCATTGATATTTTACCTACTACCAGTTTTGTGGCACATCTGTTTCTGCATGATTTTCTTCATCTATAATTTTAGGATATCATTTCTTTAAATTCAGTTTTTTGCTCAAGTTACTTATAAAAGCGTTATTTTCTATGTAAAGATTGATAATAGGCCGATAAACTTACAAAGTTCAACATTCAAATATGTGTAATTATTGCACCCGCTGTTGCAGAAACGTTAACAGAAATTATCGTTCATTGCTCATCCCCCGTAGGTGATAGCGTGATAATATATATCCTATATGTTGAACCGGCTCCCAGGTAATATTCATGCAAAATTTGATTTAAATCTATGCAGTACTTTTCGAGTTCAGTGAGACCAAACATACAGACAAACAGACATACAGACAAACAGACAAAAATTCTAAAAACTATATATTTGGGTTCAGAATCGATAATAGATCACCCCCCAAGTATTCTTTTAAAAAAATATTCAATGTACAGTTTTGACTTTCCTATCATTTTATTATATGTATAGATAACCAGTACTATGTTTGTTAACGAAGCTACAATAAAAAAAATACTCACCTTTTGGGACCTCATGTCATGAATGATTGAATAATATTATTGTTTTAACTGTTTACTTAGTATTTTAAACAGAAATTGTCTAAAATAACTTTCAAACTGACCTTTTCAAAAATAAGTCTGGACCTCAAGAGACCCTGTCAAGTTAAAATGAGAAATGGAATAGTTCACAATATTTTAAGAATTGTTTTATTTGAAGTAAGAAATGAATAATAAAGATTTTTAGACTTTCTATTTGAAGACTGTTAGGTAAATCCCAGTTGTATAAAAATCGTGTTACAAAAAAAAATATTAATTACAGGTTGTTTAAAAGATGAATGTTAAGAACTTTTAGAGGTCAGGTATTTATAGCGCAAACATAACCAACAGTCTCTAATAAAAAAAAGAATATGACTGGCACCAACACATCACAGTGACTATCAAAAATATTTGGGTCAATAGATTCAGCTATTTAGTTGTTTCCATTTATCGGTTACATTTAAAAAGTCTACATTCAAAAATGGAATGTGGATTTTAAAAATTAATACCAAAAATAAAAAAAGGACTCCAAAAATTTTTCAACCAACCAGTATTCCAGTTTTAAAAGCCACTCAAAAAATCCTGTGGCCACAGCAATGGCGTTGAATTACGAATGCGTTCGTCATATCGTGGGTAGTGACGTCATCAAATTGTAGACCAGGCGACCACACCTCATGGAGAAAAAAGTTTTAAATAAACAAACCGCGGGTGTGCGGAAACTACTCTGCGAACATTTTCGTGGCCATAGGATTAGCGGGGAATAAAATAAATAATAATGGACGTCATAGATTTTTTTGATGTGTGGGTCAGTAAGAGTACTTAGGTACTTAATGCTGATGATACATATATGGGTAACTAATGTAAAAATTCTAAAATAATGGTGGAATACGATGTCTATTTAGTGCTTAAAACTGAAATGTTTAACTAAATAAGAAGAATGTAAAATGTTTGCAACACACAATGTGCTATTGCAGTTGTCTATTCATTGTTTTGTTTGGATCAGGCAGGCTCTGTAAAAATACTGAACTTAAATATTAATCAATGGTAAATGCTTATTATCGGGTCATCCATCCGCTCGTTCTACCGTATCTTTTGTAATTCTCATTGCATCACACTTAACACATAGGTTTCGGGGCCACACCGCACGGGGCCTAATAAAGTGGGTCGGGCAAACATTCCCCAGCTAAAACTACGCTTTTTAACTAGTATTTTCAGTTGCTTTTGTAGCAACCCTGTCTCTCCGCCTCCCTGCTTTGCTTGCAAAACTACCTGCCTTTTTTCAACTTTCACGCTTACTCAAACAGGCAGGATTGGTATCTTTTCTTTGTTTTACTATAAAAAGCAAATGAATGTTGGTTTTTCATAATTTTCAGTATTTTCAAGAGATTTTTTGTTTTTCAGTTTAAATTGGCTCTTTATGCTTTGAATGGGAGTCTTTAGTTGCTTTTGGGATTTTAAGTGATGCATTTTTAAATGGGGATAGGTCTGTTGATGGACTTGCGTAGTTGTGTAATTTTGTTTTAGTCTGAATTGTGTCTGTTACATGAAAAATCTATGTATTCAGACTTATTTACAAAAAAGGAGATATAGATGAAGTATCTACAACAAAACAAGCTCTAGGGATGTTGTTATACCACCAATTCCTACTCAATGTTCCAGTTTAAGTAGTGTTGGTACATTTAAATTGACCTATCATCTACCGATATCTAAAAGTACCACACAAATTGTACATGACATGACATTAAATTAACTTATCATTTATCGACATCCGAAGACACAACTTGTACGTTCAATAACTTTGTACAAATCAATCTAATGAGTACAACAATATTTTTTCAGAACAAACACGGTGAGATGCGGCGCCAAATATTTTTTTATTTAACCTTCAATGTTGATTTAGGAGTTAAGGGGAAATAACAAATATTATCCCTTATAAGTGAGGGGAACTTGTAGCGAAAGGAAAACGGTCCCTCGGCACGAACGTGATTGGCTGGAGCTTCATATAATTCTGTTACGATTTTTCTATCTTGATATTTTAAGGGGGATATCAAAATATCAACATGTAGTATTTGTTAGAATATTGCTGTATGAATAAAAATGGCCAAGTACGAGTCGGACTCGCGCACGAAGGGTCCGTTACAATAATTTATAAAACGGACAAAAAAATCACGTTTTTTGTATGGGAGCCCCTCAAAATATTCTCTAACTATCAGGGTTCATGAGATACAGCCTGGTGACAGATGGACGGATGGACGGACGGAGAAGCGAAAACAATAGGGTATCGTTTTACCCTTTGGGTACGGAACCCTAAAAAAACAAAATATGAATAATATCATGTAACTTCTTTAAAAAAAAAGCGTATGAATTATCCTATAGCCTGCAAGATTTTTTCAAATCATTAATATTGTTCCTGAAACAACAACCACTAGCACAGATAAGTACCAAAACATTACACTACGTCAAAGAAAAAAAAGCCAATCATCTCAACAAACCAATCACCTTTTAAAAGATTAAAACCATTTTAAAGTCTTCTATCGAACAAAAAGCTGGTTATCCAGACTTTAAAAGATTACGGTACACAAAAAGTATCTTAAGGTGTCTTTACTTAGTGGCACGGCCAATCCCAAGGGCTTTGATGAAGATAAACGAGTGAGCTGCCTTTAATATTGTACTGAAGTGAAGATGTATTTTGACGTGAATATATCTTAGAAACAGTTGAAGGCAATGTAGAAAACGTATGATAAAGGAATTGAATGTTATGTCCATAGAAAATTGACTTAGAACACTGGGTGCCTTAATTGTTTTGTAATATAAACATTGATTTGTTGGTTAATGATAATTCTGGTTATAAACTTACTAACGGCCCGTTCACACATGGGAGTCCGTTTTACTGGTACGTTTTTAACGGATACATCATAAATTTATGCGCTGTTCACACATAGGCACCGTATAACGCTCAACGAATCCGTCATACTGGATGCGATATGTGAACAGAAAACTCGCTAATTAACATTTCCTTGTCTATTAACTTTTCCCACTCCTTGGTTGACATGGTTGATCAGTGATTATAATAATTATTACACACAATGCACGCGCGCGTTCTCTAGGAATTTACAATAAAAAATGTGATTCAAACAAAACCTGTCGTGTCGCATCACTCCCCCTCCTACACCCCGCACACACCTCCCGCCACGCACACAGTATCTATCCGTTAAAATTCTACGTATCCGTATATTTTTACTGTCCGTCGTCCAGTATTCGATGACAAAACGGAATGTAATTTTTTTACGGAAAGATATTTTTTACTGTATACAGAATACTGTGCCATGTGTGAAGTCACTCATACAACTACATACGCCATCGACGAAAAAAAAACGTACACGATAAAACGGAACAGTAAAACGGAGACATGTGTGAACCGGCCGTTACTAGCTTCTGCTAGCGGTTTTATCCAAATTCCGGTGGAACCGCTCATCGCGATAAAAAGTAGCCATAGCATTTCTCGATAAATGAACTATCTAACACTGACAGAATTTTTCAAATCGGAATAGTTCCTGATATACAAACAAACATGCAAACTCGACATCAGCTTTATATATTTTTTTAATCTTTTACAGTCAAGCAACAATGACCCATAGAAATATATCTTTCAAACTAACATTAGTATTGATTTACATCATCGTTGGTCTATTGTCGAGTAAATGATTGAGTATAAAGAATTTGAACATAGCTATCGATATCTCAAACAATAAACGATTGAATGATATTGACATTGAGTGAATGAAGATTGATGAGTCAAAGGACCATTTATGTCAATGGGTAATAACGTGAGATATTGAAAAGGTTGTTTAGATAGATATATATCTAGCAGTTTTGATAATTGCCCGGAAAATTAGAATGTTAGGGTATGTAAGTCATGCTTTGTTTTCCCTAACATTCTAATTATCTTGTATGCTACATAACAGTCAACTGTTTGTGAGAATACACATAGGTACAAAGCTCTCCAGATCACTGATTCTAAATTAGGTTTATAAAGAGTTTTATCCGGTTGTACCCTAAGGTCTAAAAAACTACTGATTTCTTTGAACTGTTTGAAAGTTACACTTTCCTTAGATGACATAGGCTATAAATACTTTATACGGATTCCAGAAATAATTTCCACCGCACGTGGATGAAACCAGAATAAACATCTATCTAGTGATTAATAAAAAACAAAAAATCCCATCTCTTCAAGACACCCTATAAACTTTACTTTCACACTTCAACCTATATTTCCTCATTTCCGTATTACCAAAATAACCCAAAACACCCCAAGATATCATTGAAACGCATTCAGCTATACGTGTTACGGTACACGGGATGTGTTAGCAGCACGGAGTAAGGAAAGATGAGCGGAGATGCTATAATGCAGGTAGGTCAAATACGTACTATGGGCATGACCAAAACTTAGGTTCTTTGAGAACAACTTTGGGTTCTTTGAGACATCTGTCAACAATTTTTGGTACAACAAAAAAAAATAGGGTTTAAAGAAGGCGTATAGATGCGAAAACAGTAACGTTCCTCGTCCCAACGCACACACGCGCATTTTGGCGCGCTACTTTCTTAGGAGATTTTCCGTTATGGCACCTCCGCTAGTTATTTAGTTCTCTATGTGTTAGAAGGCAGCGAGGCATGTCGTATTGTGATTTTTTCGACCACGCCACGCAGCGCAGTTTTATCGCGGAAAACGCTCCCTGCGGCTGAGTTATGGGGTTCTAGTGAAGTTTGGGCAGTAGTACTAGATTGGTATGTCTTTGGATTTTTAAAAACTAAGATAAGTCTACTTGTTTTCAACAGTCAAGCTAATTATTATTAAATTCACTAGAGTTTGAGTGGAATCGGAGTACGATATTACAGAAGCTAGTTAGTCATTTCACTGCTTTCCATTGTCCTGATGCAAAAAAAATAACAGTTATCCCGTCACCAACAAAATGCCTGCCAGAGCAGAAACGATATTATTTCTCAAAATACAGCGGGCTGAAACTAATTGTTGATAATGCTGTAAACTTCTAAATATTTAATGCGAATGACCTCATGAAGTAGAAAGAATTAGAAATAACGTCATGAGTTGACCTACTGTTTATCTTGTACTGTAACCTTATCGTGTTGTCTTTCACACATCTTTTCACCTGTGAGATTACATAACTGATGCGTGCCAGCTATTTATATTTTATGGTCCCAAAAGAAAGTTTCTGGAAATACATGTGCAAGAACTATGAGACAGGAAGAAAATAGAATTTGAATATCTGCTTTTATGAATAAACTGTTTAGGGTTATCGAATTTTTGAACAGTTTTTTTCGTGTAAGGGGTACATGAAAAAAATCATAATCATTATTTCTCTATAGTTAATTTTACCAGCCCATCATAGAAATACTAATAAATAAAACACTACACTGAAGAATTTTATTGTCTCCTTTTTTGAAATCGGTTGAAAATTGTAAACATGCTTAAACGGTTCAGCTGAAAGATGAGATGTTTAATAATATGGTGTTTTATGAGACACTCGCACTACTAATACAAATCACTATTGATAACTAATTCTCAAACAATAAACTCCGAAAATCAATCACCCGATCTAATTGTAGAACTCAAACCTAATATCTTCGGAGCAGCAACTAATTCATATTCCGCAGCATCTTGGATCTTCATCTCGTCGATATAGTCAATGCATTCTGTTTAATATTCAAAAGATGCGCATACAAATGAAGTGTTATTATCTAACTTTAGATAATATATAAAAGGGGTGATGGTTACGTCAAGGGAGTTAAGTTTGCAGTTGATAGTGTGTCTGGTTTAAGTTGAATTATGGTAAGTTTTTGAAGTAGGTAGGAAGGATTAGAGGCTATTTTTTGCTGTATGAAAACGTTGTATAAATTATATGTTTTAGTGTATTTGGCTGAGTTTAAAAACATTTCTATTACAAATAGAAGATAATAATATAACAAAGATAATATGAAAGATTGTAGAGAATCTTTTGCAGTGTATTTGATTGGATTTACAAAACACTACTTTTTTATTTCGAAAAACTGAGGACGATTTTATTTGATTTGGCTACTGGCTTTAGTGAATTTGAAATATGATGTAGACAGTTATTTTACTGATATTTATAGTCAATTCGTGACTTAAAAATCGACCCAAATTTTGATGATAAAAACATACTTCCCCACCCCATCTAAAAGCCCATAAAACTAAAACTAAAAACAACCATTTCAGCACTATTACTTTTCCGCTCCCACCAACAAATAGATTTCAATTAAGGGGCCATCTTTGTTAGAATTTACACAAAGGGGAAACGTCCGTACGCCAAAGACCGGATGATTAAGGGACAAAATACCATTACTTTGTTACGTACCGAGTGTTTTCATGCAGTATGACTTTCAGGATGCTGTTAGAAGGTTTGAGAAACTGTGTTGGAATTTTAATAGCTTGTTTGAGGATTTTTTTTTGTAGAATTTTGACAGTTTATTTGCTAGTTTATGGGGCTAATTAACTAGTTTTCCGGACTAATTAGCCGGTTTGTAAGGGTAGTCAGCTTGGGTCAATCATTCATAAGGTTTTGTGGATAGGTTTGGATGGGGTTTCGGAAAACACCTTCAATGGTTGGTCCCGTCTGGTAATTAGACATCTTTGGCAGTTGTTTTAATGAGGGTTATAGTTGGTATTACAAGTCAAGATATATCTGTAGGAATAAACTGCCATCTGAGGCTGTGCTCTCACTGAATGCAGAAACAAGTTCCTTATCATTAAGTATACAGTGAAACCCCACTCTTCCTTTATCAGAAAGAATAAAATTAAACACATAAAATTTTCACGACAGATTATAAACTGAATTTCGTACACAACTCTGAAAATAAACTTTCATGACATTGTAACATTATTTAGATAAGAATTCAAAACGGAAAAGTAACATTAATTTACTTTTATATTTCCGTTCACAATTAGTTTACGGAAATATAAAAAGTACACTATCTAAGTGTTGTCGGATGTTTAAACTCAATTTGTCATGAAATACTGTTTTAAAAGAAATTGTGTGACTGCGTTTTATTACGGACTACCTGTTTGTGTGAATTTAAAAATAAAAATAGGTTGTAAATACTGCGTTTTTACACGCTTTTTATTAGCTTCACCTGTATGTTTGTATGTTTGTAGGTTTGTAACCGACTACTTTGGGCGCGATTTTGACCCACTTTAAACGGCCAGATTTCGTTCAAACTTTGTAGATTTATTGAGGACCGATGTCAATACACTAATTTGATAAAATTATTCAATTTTTAACCGACTTCCCAAAAAGGAGGAGGTTACACATACACATCGATTACTCCGAGGTTTATAGACCGATTTACGTGATTCTTTTTTTGTTCGACTCGAAATAGCTGCCAGTTGGTCCCATAGTCATCAGGTCAGGATCTGATGATGGAAACCTGAGAAATCGAGGGCAACCTTCGAAAGTTGTAGGCATACATAGGGTAAAAACTTGACACTCAGGTGTACGCCTAAAAGCACTATTCAACTGTGAAGATTTGGAGCTGACCTGATGATGGAGACCAGAGAGGGTCCGGGGAACTCGACAACTGAATATGTGAACTACCTCGTGTTTGGGCTTAAATAATTTGTATTGACAAGACCTATGCAACAGTGAAGGTTTGGAGCTGACCTGATGATGGAGACCAGAGAAAGTCGAGGGAACTCGACAACTGAATATGTAAACTACCTCGTGTTTGGGCTTAAATTATTTGTATTGGCAAGACCTATGCAACAGTGAAGGTTTGGAGCTGACCTGATGATGGAGACCAGAGAAAGTCGAGGGAACTCGACAACTGAATATGTAAACTACCTCGTGTTTGGGCTTAAATTATTTGTATTGACAAGACCTTTGCAACAGTGAAGGTTGGGAGCTGACCTGATGATGGAGACCAGAGAGGGTCCGGGGAACTCGACAACTGAATATGTGAACTACCTCGTGTTTGGGCTTAAATAATTTGTATTGACAAGACCTATGCAACAGTGAAGGTTTGGAGCTGACCTGATGATGGAGACCAGAGAAAGTCGAGGGAACTCGACAACTGAATATGTAAACTACCTCGTGTTTGGGCTTAAATTATTTGTATTGACAAGACCTTTGCAACAGTGAAGGTTGGGAGCTGACCTGATGATGGAGACCAGAGAAAGTCGAGGGAACTCGACAACTGAATATGTAAAATACCTCGTTTGGGCTTATATTCTTTGTATTGATGAGAACTTCCCACTTGTATGGATAGTGACAACTATTCGTATCACTGAAAAGCTTTAAACAAAAAAACTAAAAAGTAGAAAATAAATAATAGTTAAATAAAAACTAAAAAACACGCTTTTTATAGAAAACCGAACTAAAAAATAGAAAATAAATTTAAATTAAGAAAATAGTGTTCAAAATTTCAATGAATATAAATTAATAATAGTGTGAATACAAAAAATATATTTAAAAAAAAGCGTGGGGTGCATGGTGTCAATAGTTATAAATATTTTATTGACAGATATGAGTAGAGTGATTTTCATTTCGATAATACCTTAAAAAGCACCCCACGCTTTTTTTAAATATATTTTTTGTATTCACACTATTATTAATTTATATTCATTGAAATTTTGAACACTATTTTCTTAATTTAAATTTATTTTCTATTTTTTAGTTCGGTTTTCTATAAAAAGCGTGTTTTTTAGTTTTTTTTTTTATTTTGGAAAATGTCACATAGATCCGCACTTGAGATGTGAGCCGATAAATGGCTCGTCAATATAATTGTAGGTGGACAGATTATTAACAGAATTCATAGAAAGATGGTTCTATGAAATTCTATTAAACTTATTAATCCAATCTTGTACCGACAAGATACGTAATCGTTCTAATGTGCGCACTACTATTAATCTCCTTACTGACTTATGAGCCTGATCAAACTGTTTGCAGTATGCAGAGACCTACGCTTTTTAACCGACTTCCAAAAAGGAGGAGGTTCTCAATTCGTCGGGATCTTTTTTTAAAATATTTTTTGTTATGCCTTAAAGTACTTTCCCAAACACACAGCTGAAACTATCATTATAACTTTCTTTCTTGACCCTATCAAACACGCTTCTAAAAGCACAATGAAACATGTTAGACGTAATCTGATAACGCAATCCTACATTACCACTACCTGTGGCGCCAAGATTTATAATCGCACTTAGCTCCAGCCTAGGGTTGCCTTAAGGGTTAAATTATGAAGTGCCTGTAGTCTATTTCGTTTGCAACTAAATTACCTAAAATTATGTTGTAAATGTGAAGGTTTGAGTGTGTGTGTACCTATTTGATGCTCTTTCACGCAAAAAATCTAAACGGATGACAGTTGACGGAACTTTATATAGCTTACCAGGTATTTATAAGGTAAATTCCATACTTTATTCATTACCATTATCTCCAACAATATTGGGCCCTGCTTATTTACATAAAAAAAAACTTATTTAAATTAAATAAAGCTTACCAATACATCAGAATTATACTACCTAGATGCTAGAAATAGTGCCGTTAAAATAAATAAATCTTCGGACGGAAGCTGGGTATCTCATTCTGCAGAATCGATTATAACCGCAACTCACTCACACTAATACAATTACACACACACATATTTGAAATCATTACGTGGAAATTGTACAGATGAGCATCAAATAAAACCCCTCATAAAAGAAAGAATGAGTATAAAAGATAAAAAGGGCGTGATATGAAAAGCGTTCGAGCCTTCAGAATTTTGCTTTGGCGCAATGGTAAAAGAAAAAATAGGCCACAGATTAAATAATTGGGTATCATACAGACTATACGAAGAAACTCTCGGAAGGGAGAAAATGTGTATTTTGTGTTACTATGAAATGTAAAAAAATCTTAACTTTGCCTGTATATTCATTTGTCAGTTTCCTTTGTAACAGCAAACTATTACACATGGCTAAGATCAACCACTATTAATAGCCAATAAGCATTAAGTGGAACTATATTAATTATCCAGTAATATAATTATTTAGTAAATTAACATACCACACCATTCACTATGAATTAAAGCCTCTAAAGATACATAACAAGTACCTTACTTACATAAATTTAAGTATTTTTCTTTCATTCATTTTAACTTCAAATCACCGGCCAGTTACCCTATCTACGCACATTCCTAAACACCCTGTCCCCTCTGACCAATCACCAACTCTATGGCGAGACGTCGCGTTCTAGATCCTACAAAAAATAGCTTCGTACAAAGTGAATTTCCAATTTGCGATCGGTTTGCGTGAGTGAACTTTTTTTCTCTTTTTTTTCTACAATTGTTAATGGCGTCACTACTTCAGATTTTTTATATGGCGTTAATGGAGATCCTTAACTTTGTGATGTCGTAGAATTGTACCTAATTGGATGTCTGTACTTACATTTTTGTTGAGAAATTTTTTTGATGATTGGCTAGATTTTTCTCTAGAACCTAAAAAGAAGCTGCGCTGATTGCTGAGTGAAGTTTACTAGGCCCGATTGCGATCTTTAGTTATTTTAAAACTTGAACTATATTTTTATCACTAGCGAAATAGATGTGCGATTCAAAATACGTTGTGAAAATTATTGATAGCATCAAAACATTTTTGTTTTCGGTCAACCTGGTCCTCTAATTTACACATTATTTTTAATATCTACTGGTTCATAAAATGAGATAGTTACTTATATATTTAGGGTTCCTTATTTTTTAAACCAAAAAGCTACGTTACCTGTCACGTGCTACTAAGAGTCAACTGTCAGGAAAGGGTAAATGGGGCTTACTTCTACCGCTAACGGTCCGTCACTAAGCACTTAATTACTTTCTTTTAAACAGATACTCGGATTTGCACGCGATTCCGTCTGTTTAATTTGTGACGTTTGTTTATAAATAGGTATCATTTGAATGGAAGAGTCAGGTTGCTCTAGAAATTAATTTAAAAAAATAATTTGTTATACATACATATTTATTGTGAAAACTTCTTGTATTGTAATTTTACGAAACAATAGTAAAATAGTTTTAAGGCACCTACTATACGACCACTGGTTAGATTTTATGATACTTTTTTTTATTTCCCAAATGATTTTAGAGATCTTCCTTATTACCAATTTAAAAATAAAAAAATAATTTACCAAATCAAGGTACAGTCACGTTCAAATAACAATACGCACTAATTTACCGGATCCTCAAGCAACGGTCCAATTAGATGATGTAAAAATGTCACGGAATGAGCAACTGAGTGTACTTCAACTGAGACATGCCATCAAAGTGGATTTTAACGAATTAGGAGCAACCGGGAAAATTGTCCGAACAAAAAATTACGTACGGAACCGTTTCCTTGTAAGCACTTTGTGAAGTAGTATCGTTGTCAACGAAAGTGCTTTGAGATTTAATTAAAAATAAACAATGATTTTTTTCCGTATCTATTTCGGTATTGGTATTTTTAAGAATTAATACGGAATTTCCTGTTTTGTTTTTAAGATTAGTAAGTATTTTGCTATATTTCGATTAATAAATGGAAACATAAATTACATAATAAAAATATATTTATGAGTTTAAAGCGTAAAGACCCCAATTCGCATGCGAGTAGTTAATGAGCGAATCAGGATTCCGTTTCTCGTCTTAATGTCTGCTACAATTCAATTTAGCGTCATCTTAGAGCACTAACCAACTGGATCTGCCTTCGGCACAAATGTGTATGGAAAAGTCTGCTAAAATTAGCATGAGGAAGGAAGGGCGAGACGACGCAACAAAAAGTGATAAGGTCTCGTACTGTTTTCAGTGGAGAAGGCACAGCAAGGCTTCTCCGGTTGGTGTAATGCTCTAAGACATACAACGAATTTCTTAACATTTGCGTATTACTAGAATATTCTTTGGAATGTTGTCCCCCTCAGCTAGAGTACCTAAGTAGTTTTAGGAATGACATCTAAGTGGTTAAGTGATAAAGATTTTAATGCTAATTACTTATTTTTTAGAACAAAAACGATAGGTCGTTAACTTCTTTTGGAACCAAAAAAAAAAAAAACAAAAGAAAAACTCTACAACTTTAAACACCAAAAACCTAAGTGCCAGTTAAATCCAAAAAATACCTCTTCAAGTATCACGTAGGTAAGTAAAAAAAGAGCTAGCTGTCGATTGAATCACGCCTAGTATTGGCGCGATGAAAACATTGATTGACAAGCTATTCGAACAACACCGATGTGGACAATATAGCTATGGTGACCACCCAGCCTTCGGCCCTAGATTAAGTCTGTACGCACACATGTATAATGTGCTGACTATAATTTTAAGAACTTAGGTAGATAAGTCGCCCCACCGGAGATGTCGCGCCGAGATGGGTCAGACAGTAGATTAGTTTTTTTACAATTAAAAGTACCTCAGAATCGGTAACACGCTTTTAATTTGTCTCCCGAAATTCCTTAGTAGTAATACTTAGTAATTTCAATAGTTTCCCCGCTCCGGAAACAAGAGTGGCGCAGCCGGTAGGATTTCGCTGTTATATTCCTAAATTCTTCGCGGTTTTAAATTCGTCGCGTGTCTCGAGGACGAGCTGCACGATAGCTGTGGGAATTTAAGGACGAGTGAAATCCGACGAACCAAATAAATTACTCTTGGTGCGTGTGGGCAAACAAAGGAATACCAAGGATGAGAGTAGCAGCTGGCTGGTGAGTGATTTTTTCGCCAATCCATGTTCCTCTATCCCCCAATACTTAATACCTACATTATTTTGAGATTAAACCTCTCTCATTATAACGTGTTCATTTAGATTATTGGCTTATCTCATTGTGTTCTATAAATAGAACCGACATAGAGTAGTTAAACTTTCAGAGACGCCAATTAATTGTTATCTCAAGTGTATTCTTTGCATTGATATTTTTATAAATGTGTTTTATTAAAAGTAATAAGTAAAGTGTATGTAATTCTACACCTAATATAAAAAAAAAATATATATTTTATACATTAATATTTTTAATTTTATTACCTAAACTATTACATACATTTTGCGTCTAATTATTTTCTGATTTACGTGTGTTATGTTTGAATTGTGTTATCTTGTGTGTTTCATAGCATAGTCAATTGTACTCTCACGAATTGTTTTATCTGTTCCGTTCTCTACTCTGTGAACATGATGACTTCAGTGACTATTGAACAAATACCCAAAGAAATTATTCAATTAATACCTTTGTATAATGGTGATAAAAGACAGTTAAATCTTTATTTGCGAAAGTGTCAGTATGTCCTTGACCGATATAAGGGTAGCCACGAACAAAATCTTTACGTTTATAATGTTTTAACTAGTCGATTGAGAGATGACGCCGCAGCGCTCTTATCAGAACGTGAAGATATTGTGACATGGTCTGCTTTTAAAGATCTACTTATTCAACATTTTGGAGACCCGCGTAGCGAAGCGTGCATTAATATCGAATTAGAATCCTTAAAAATTAAATCCGGTGAAAGTTATTTAGAATTTTGTAATAGAATCCAAAGTGTTCGATCATTATTGATGTCCAAGGTCAACATGATTGAGGATACTGATTTGAAGAGTGCAAAGACAATTATTTATAACAATACGGCCTTGAATGTGTTCTTATACAATCTCCCAGAGAATATGGTTCGTATTGTAAGGCTTAAGGCACCCTCTAGTTTAGAAGCGGCCTTGAGTATAGTACTTGAGGAAGTTAATTTCTTAGAGCAGTATAATACTAGGAATCGCATTTACGGTCAATCTAGCAGTTTCGGATCAAAATTGGTAATGACGCCAGCGGGATACAAACCTTTATTGCCAAATAATATTACCACACCTAAATTTAATTTCGGTATTCCACAGAATAAATTCAATCAGCCCCAAGGTCAATTACCAAATGCATTAACATCACGCCCCAAGCCTGGGTACTTACCCCAATCTCAACAATTTGGGTACAGGCCACCCCAACAATTTGGGTACAGGCCACCTCAACAATTCGGGTATAGGCCACCTCAACCATTTGGGTACAGGCCACCCCAACAATTAGGATACAGGCCACCGCCACAGTTTGGCTATAAACCGTTGCAACCTCAGCAGTTTGGTTACAAATCCCCCAATAATTCTAATACCCCACAAATACTAAAACCTCAAACGCAAACTACTGATGTGTCTATGCGAACAGCCCAACCTAAATCGAATGTACCACAAGGTTTCAATTTAAATGAATTGTCTGCTGACGACTATGAGCCTTATTACAATAACTATTACTCTAACTATGACGATGACTATTATGGTGACTCAAATGAAATTAATTATCATGACGAGACTCATGTTGACTATGAATTACAATCAGAAAATGAAATTCAGGCACTGGATTTTCAGGAGAGTGCCTCGACGGACAAGAAATCTTAGAATTAAATTTTGACTCTAATTTAGAGCTACCGTATATTTATGTAGAAGAGATAGACGCAAAAATGATGATAGATACTGGTAGTATGAGATCGTTCATTGGTCCTACAAAAGCATATGAGTATTTTTACGACTATATACGTAATGAAAATTTTCAGGTGGTTAGTACTCATGCTACTAGTAGACATAATGAAGTAATAGAAATTCCTCTTCTACCTACCTTTGTTAGTGACGATTGGCATAAGTTCTATGTATACGAAGTAGATCCACGGTATGACGGGCTTATAGGTAACGACCTTTTACAGCAATTAGGTGCAATTATTGATCTAAAAGAACGAATCTTAAAAACGAATTCCACTTGTATTCCAATAATCAATAATAATTTAAATTATAAAATTACTGTACAGCCACGTTCAGAACAACGATTTAAATTGCCAGTAGATCAATATTCAGGTGACGCTATTCTTGACTACCAAGAATTTCGAAATGGACTACGAATGCCTAGTGCTTTAGTAAACTGTGATAGTGGATACGCATTTACAGTAATTCAAAACACTTCAGATTGCCCAAAACAACTGACTATTTGCCAACCTTTCACAGTAACGCCATATGAAAATACAGAATACAACATTAATTTTACTACGACCAATACTCCTCTAGAAATTGACAAATTACTTGAAGAAAATTTAGATAAATTAAGACTCGATCATACCAATGGCGAAGAACGTGAGAAAATTTATGCACTTTGTAGGGAATATAAGGACATATTCTACTGTGACCAAATCCCCCTTACGTTTACTAATCAGGTTAAACATCACATACGTACCAAAAATGAAGATCCTATATACATTAAACCCTATAGACAGGCACCTTTCATCCAAAACGAAATAAATAATCAGGTAGAAAAATTACTTCATGAAAATGTTATACAAGAATCTCATTCCCCTTGGAGTGCTCCAGTTCACCTTGTCCCTAAAAAGAAGGATGCGTCTGGTGAAATTAAATACAGGATGGTAATAGACTACAGACGACTGAATGACATAACCATAGACGACAAATACCCCCTACCTAATATTAATGACCTTTTCGACAAACTAGGAAAGAGTGTGTACTTCACCACATTGGATCTAGCAAGCGGCTACCACCAAATAGAAGTAGAAGAGAAGGATAGACAGAAGACAGCTTTTTCGACGCAAAATGGCCATTTTGAGTTTCTCAGAATGCCGTTTGGACTTAAAACCGCTCCTGCTACCTTCCAACGGACCATGGATAATATTTTGCGTGGTCTGCAAGGACTCCACTGCATGGTATACTTGGATGACATAATAATTTACGGAAATAGCCTTGACGAAATGATAAATAAATTAAGAATTGTATTTGACCGACTTAGAACAACTAACATGAAAATTCAATTAGACAAATCTGAATTTTTACGCAAAGAAGTGCTCTACCTTGGACACACTATAACTAAAGACGGGCTAAAGCCTAATGACGACAAAATAAACGCTGTATTGAATTACCCGTTACCAAAGACAACGACAGAGATTAAGAGCTTTCTTGGACTTGTAGGTTACTACAGACGTTTTATAAAAGATTTTGCAAAAATTACTCAACCATTGACAGCCTGCTTAAAAAAGCGCAACAAAATTGTTATTGACCAGAAATACATAGACGCATTTAACAAATGCAAGGAACTCCTGACACATGCCCCACTGTTACAATACCCTGACTATGACAAAACATTTATACTGACGACCGACGCATCCAATGTCGCTCTAGGCGCTGTGCTGTCACAAGGACAGATTGGCAGTGACAAGCCCATTGCGTATGCTAGTCGTACCCTCAGTGATACAGAATCACGTTATAGTACCATCGAACGTGAACTGCTCGCTATAGTGTGGGCAGTAAAGCATTTTAGGCCCTATCTGTACGGTAGAAAATTCTATATATATACTGACCACCGTCCCTTAACTTGGCTCCAATCTCTTAAAGACCCTAGTAGCAAACTCACACGTTGGCGGTTACGTTTGCAAGATTACGACTTTGATTTAATTCACAAAAACGGCAAACAAAATACAAATGCAGACGCTCTGTCCAGAATAAAAATCAATGCCTTACTCACAGACGACGAAAATCAGTCTCTAGCAGTTAATATTGATGAGAAGGAAGATAAAAATCTAAATGAATGTGCAGATAGTAAAGGTTCATCAACAGTAACGATATCTGATTCTAGTCGAACTATGACCTGTAGTCCTATAGATTTTTCCGACAATATTAGAGAAGTTCACTACGATACAAATGAGTATCCAATACGATCAGTGTCCAGTAAGTCGAACGAAACCGTTCATTCCGCTGTAGAATTAGAATCAACCGGTATACCTATTTTACATGAGGCGATCGACACCAAGCCGAATCAAATCTTAATATTTTCATGGTTTAAAAATCAAATGCATGTTAAGAACCTGTCACGTGACAAACAAAAGATATTAGAAGTTTTCCTGCCAAAAGATAATCCGCAATTAGTAAAGGACTTTTTAAAGGAATACATACAGCCAAAATTAAAATATTTCATTTATTTTGAGGAGAATGAACATCGGAAACTATTTAGCAATATAATAATTGAACTATTCAGAAAGGGAACTATTAACCTATTTGAATGTACAGAAAGAGTTATTTTTGTAGAAGATGAAGGAGAGCAAAAGGCACTTATACTTAAACACCATGAAGGAAAGACCTGTCATAGAGGCATAAAAGAAACGCTAGTTAGGCTCCGTAGAAATTATTATTGGAATAGAATGCAGGAAACTGTAACAGCCGTCATAAACAGTTGCGATGGGTGCCGTAGAATGAAATATGATAGGAAACCCATCAAACCTATATTACAACTAACACAAACCCAAGACGCGCCTTTTCAAGAGCTATTTATAGATCTTTTTAGTATAGAAGGTAAAACTTATTTAACTATAATTGACGCATTTAGCAAATTAGGTCAGGCAATCGAAACTCAGGGAAAATCAACTCCCGAAGTAACTAGAGCACTGATGAAATATTTTTCGTATTACGGTACACCCAGAAGAATAAGCTCAGACCCCGGAACCGAATTTAATAATGAACTAATTAAGGAATTTTTGAATTTACATAAAATTGATTTCCACATTGGAACCCCTAATAACCCCAATTCAATGGGTCTTATTGAGAGGTTCCACTCCACTATAATAGAAATTTACAGACTGGCCAAATACGAAAAACAATGTACTGATGCGGCTTCGGTTATGACTTATTCTGTTCTGGCATACAATCACACTATTCACTCAGTCACTGAACTTGCACCATTTGAAGTTGTCTTCGGACATACCGACTCAAGCAGTCCGTTTAGCATAGAATTAGAAAAACGTTATTTCCAAAAATTAGTAAAAGATCATGCAAAAAGAATAAAAACATTATACGAACACTTAGCAGACAAAATGGTTAATATTAAAGAAAAGAATAGAGAGAGTAAGGGTGGTGAAGGTGAAATAAAGTTTAAAAAAGGAGAAATTGTTTTCGGTAAAGACATAAATAAGCGTAAAAGTAAGGATAAGCCCCGATATATAAAAGCTGTAGTAACAGGCAAAGCAGATAAAAATATTTTACCTATAAAAATAGGAGAAAGGGATACCAAAATTCCTATTAAAAATATAAAACGTCCTCCACAGGTGCGGCATATTATTGATGACAGTCACGATGCTGTCGCTGGCCCTTCATCTGCAAAATCTTGAAGGTAATCCAGGAGTTTTACCGGTGAAACAAGGTCATGCATATTTCCAAACTGATCAGTGGACTATTGTAAAGATCATCAGCCTAGATCAAATTTATACTGACCTTAACTACATCTCTACCAACTATCAAGCGCTTTGTAATTTAATTGATTGGAATGCATCATACTCACAAGAAATTATGACTATTAAAATGCATACAGATTCCATACGTGATTTAACTGTAGAAAAATACCAACAGCTTATACCATCCAAACGATCTAAACGAGGACTCATTAATCCACTGGGCTCTATTATAAAAATTGTTACCGGTAATTTGGATCATGATGATGCGTTGAAGTATGATAATCTCATTTCTAAATTGAATCAAGGTCAAATCACTATATCTAAAAGGTTAACATTGGTCTCTAAAATGTTTGACAGTTTTATTAATGCCACTGAAACTATTGAACAGAATACAATTAACTTCCATAACAGGTTAACTAAAATTGAAACATTAATTAAAGATTTAACTGCTCAGCAAAATAGTTGGATTTTTCTGACGTACTTAACTGGGTTGTTCAATGTTTTCATGAGTAACTTTCGTACTATATTTATTAGATTAAGTGAAATCGAAACTGCACTTGCATTAAGCAGAGTCTCTATTTTACATCAATCAATTGTTAATTCTTCAGAACTTTTATATCATCTTAAATTAATATCCGAATATGAAAGCTTAATATATCCTCCCGCCGAAGCGAACTTGTTAAAAATAGAAGAGATTATATGTGTTAAATCATTTATTAAAAGTAATCAAATAACGTTTATAATGGAGATACCACTTACCGATAATGTTACTTATAACTATTATAAGATTTACTCCCTACCAATTTTCCATGACACCGAAAATAAGACCCTAGCTATTTTCCCCAAATACCCTTACCTATTGGCGAAAGAAAATAGATACTCACCAATCGCAATACCGTGTAGACCATTCTCTGCCGGTGCTCGCTTCCTCTGCACTGCAGACAACAGGATCCCCTTCTATGAGCTTACCTGTGTCGAACAGCTTATGAATTTCGAAAACGACCTTACCCTTTGCAAACAACATCCAATAGAAATCGAACAGGTCAGAGTCCAACAAGTCGCTAACAACAACTGGATCCTGTATAGTGAAGAGAAGACCACACTAACAGAGCGATGCAAGGATGAGACCAGTAGACAATTGGTATTTGGTACTTACCTGATGACCATCGAAGAACCCTGTGAGGTGGAGATTCATGGCATACACATTAATCATCGTATCTTCATAGAGTCCGATGTGGTGAAAAGAGTACCAATCATCGCCTTACCTCAGTTACGCACTAACGCACAGCTATCCAGTACACGTGCACTTGATATGAAGGGCATAAATCTAGACGAAGTGAAATATATGGCGTATTCGTTAAAACATAGTGAAGTGATCGAAAGTGTTTTTGATAAAAGGGACAGTAGCTTCAGTGCGTCCTTGGTGTACGTGACCTTAGGTTTAGTTATTTTAAGTATTTTTGTATTTTCCGTTTATGTTGTTCGGCTCAAATTGCTGAAATACACGTGTTTCAAGAAAAATTATCGGAACCAATCTAAAATCGATTCTCCCGATAATTTTCCTCTTAAGGTCGGAGGAGCTATGGTGACCACCCAGCCTTCGGCCCTAGATTAAGTCTGTACGCACACATGTATAATGTGCTGACTATAATTTTAAGAACTTAGGTAGATAAGTCGCCCCACCGGAGATGTCGCGCCGAGATGGGTCAGACAGTAGATTAGTTTTTTTACAATTAAAAGTACCTCAGAATCGGTAACACGCTTTTAATTTGTCTCCCGAAATTCCTTAGTAGTAATACTTAGTAATTTCAATAGTTTCCCCGCTCCGGAAACAAGAGTATATATAGTTTATTTACGCACTTGTTTTAGACTGCGGGTACGCTCACGTTTCCCATGTGAGTAGAGTATTTTTGTGGAAAAATACTTACAGTTTGGTATGGTATTGATAATTATGCGGTTTGTAGTAAAAGATGAGGTTTTTAGAAAGCCCGTGTAATGGTAGTTACGTAAAAGTAAAGAAATATACCAAAATAGGATACACTATACTACTACGTATAGTGCAGTACTATGTACACTACTATGTATGCTACTATGTACAGGTACTGCGAATAAATAAAATTCTGCCCAGTGGGAAAATTCACACACCTTGTTTCACTTTTGAGGTGTACCAATACATTTACTAAACACTTTTTTATTAAACGGTTTTATTTAGCTTACCCTGTTTGTTTTATTATTTATTCTTGGGTCAAATTTAGTTATTCAAATTTAAGTACCTACCTTGCTGTTGTCAGATTGATCTGAAATTTGGTACACACCTTTAATTCCGATGACAATACAATATACTAATATCAATAACATTGTAAATCCAAGATGGCCGCCGGTACAAAATGGCGGATTACATATTTTTTCCACAACCCCCTCAATATGGGTATCAAATGAAAGGGCTACTCAAGTAGAATACTATCAGCAACCCCAGCGGGGCCCAACAGGGCCAAGGCCTGCCTGGGCTGCGGGATTGTCCTGGTACATAAAAGGCCTACGACGACACACAACGGTTTTTAGTCAGAAAGAGTCTGGCACTCCCTCACCGCTGCTGACCCATATATAGAATGAGGAATATTCGGTAGGCATTTTCATTAAATACTAAAAACTAGAAAATAAAAAATCGGTAAAAAAACTTTTAAGTTAAACGGTTTTATCTTATGTGCACTGAAAACTAGAAAATAAAAAAACTGTTACTTACCTATAAACCTACATAGGTGGTCCCGGTCATATTAGACTAAAATAAAAACGTGGGGGCCCTCTGAAATCCTACCTGTGGCAAAGCATATCTTTATATTTTGGTAGATCGTGAGCTCGGCGTTCGTTGGTGAAGTCGCTACGGCTGATTATTGATTGTCAAAATCTCCAGTTACGATTATAGTAAGTAGAAATCCACACCTATTATACCTCTAGAAGAAAGTATTACAGCAATAGTTAGGTAATGGGCCCCACGTTTTTATTTTAGTCTAATATGACCGGGACCACCTATGTAGGTTTATAGGTAAGTAACAGTTTTTTTATTTTCTAGTTTTCAGTGCACATAAGATAAAACCGTTTAACTTAAAAGTTTTTTTACCTATTTTTTATTTCTAATTGGATCAGTAGTTCCTAAGATTCCCCGCGTTCAAACTTAAAACAAACTCTTCAGCTTATTTTAATCACTTTGTTATATATTTCTTTTTCAATAAATAAAAAAACAGTAAGCAACTTATCCCATTCAAACCTTACCACTCACACAACCGATTACACAACACACCAAACTGAAACATAGAACATAAACTTAATTATTGTAATTAGATAAGATTACGTCGTCTGTCAACGTCTAAAGCCTCACGATAGGCCGTTTCAAGTGAGCACAAACTTAATATTCCATAACTAAGCAGATTATGTGTACAAGAGATGGGACATAGAGTAGAAAATGTTGGAGTAATAAAGTTGGTTTTGAACAGTTAGACAATTCCCTGTAGTGTTTAAAGGGTAACTTGAAAGGTTTCTTGTGAAAACAAATATTTTGTCGAACACGACTGAATAAGTACACGTATTATTACCGAGGAAGTAAAGTCTTCAGAGCTGGCTTAAAAAGGTGAGGAGGTAGTAAGGTAAAGTGCTTACTTTCAGCATTTGGGTATAAAGTAGCCTATGTACTTTTTTGAGTCCATCTGTCGGTATATATCGGTATATCGTGATTTTTCTTAGACAAGTATTATAACGGACAAACTCATGATTTAATGAATGATTTCTTGTGGACTCTACAACCAATAGAGACTATCCAATTGACATACTGTATTTCCTAGTCTGTGGCCTTGGATTTACTTCAGCATCTGAAGGGCAGTTCACTTTTAATAGGTATTATAGTTTTCTGCTTACAGCATCGCTACTGCGCTAGGAAAGAGGAATAGGATATTTTTATTATGAATGGCTACTCATAAATATGCACACATATTTTTTAATCGGCCCTTGTTGTTTTCCCAGTCCACTTAAAATAATGAGGAGAAACAAAGAAACAGCGTTAGAGCGAATGAGTAATCTCATTAAAAGTTTATGTAGATTTCTTATACATTAAACTTTCATCATAATCATTCATCAGTTATTATTTATTTGACATCCCACTGCAAGCCACAGGCGTCTTTCCATACATAGAAGAGCGTTAATCACCAACGCTAGAACGATTGCACATTTCCCACTAAAGTCCAGGTTTTCTCATATATGCATTTCACCTTCTCTCAGTCATTGGTGTCCAAAATATACTCGATGGAAGTGGAACATTAACTCAACAAAAAGCAAAGAAATACACGTTCTGACAATCCAAAATAATCACTAACTCTCACACATAATACAAAAACCAATTTAAAACGCCGTCCTTCACTTGATTGCGTATTCTTCACAGCTCTTAAGTAACAAAGAGCCAAAATCATTGTTCGAGACAGACTTTGTTTAAGTTTGGACGTTACAAGGGTTCACTATCGGCCCACCTCAAACTACTGTCAACAGTGATTAATCTTAATTCACCTCGGAGTGGGGTTCCGCATAGTTTTGATTAGGACGTGCTTAAGGGCGGGGCAAAAAGTTCCTTTGAGATTTTGTGCCGGTTATGAAGGGAAGTGGGTATTTGGTTCAAGTGTTTTTTTTATTTTATTAATGAAGGAAAAATGTAGGTGAAGAGACAAGTGGGGCGATGAAGCGTAAGCGCTTTGCAGGTTGTAAGTAAATTTCAGGAAGATGGTAATACACCCGCGAATTGAAGAGTTACCGTCTGAATAGCTGTCACTCCTCACCGATCCATGTAAGTCCCTCCCGTCGTATTGGAATGCCGTCCCATCGGGCTATGAGAGTGAAGGAATAGTGAGTGCACCTGTGTCTGTATAATTGCTTGGGCACTATAATATGTCATACGCTGCTGGCTGGTTCTCCTTAGAATATCCGCCATGGCTGATTAATTGATCTGGACCCCATTATTATAATAACAGTCTTCCTCATTTATCAAAATGAAAAAACACTAGTTACATCGTGGCTATATCCGAATTCACTTCCGTCCATTTTTTAAGTCGGTTAAAAATGTTCTGTCAGGACAAAAATATATTACGTTGTAGGTATGTGTTTTGCATATCTTAACACTTGAATAAAATAACGTTCTTCATTCTATTTTTACATGCCTCCACGTACCATATCGTACAAGTGTTATATGCTGCAGTCAAAGTAGTAATGTGGATTTACTTAAAATGTCTGTGAAAGTGAATATCGTAATTTTGAAAGCAATCTTTACAGACCTGCCTAATCGTTCGATCTGGGTAATTTATAGTTTAAGAATAGGTTTGGATATTTCCATTCACACTAATACAAACATAAAAGTAGATATGGTGTGGATGTTTCTTACTCTTACACAAAAAAACTGCTCAACATTTATTTGAAGAAACACAGCCGTGACATGGCTTATTCATCAAAATAATCTATTGGGTACTTACTTTTATTTTGTTGGGACACTTTAACTTCTCCTTTTTTTGGTATGGCATCTCCCAGTTCAGCCTAGGAGACCGTGTACTGCTTAACCGAACTTTCCATGTGGATGTATAGAATTTAAGGCCTCCAGCCACAATCCACAAAAACTCGTCATTTTACAAAAACCCTCACGTTTATCTATTTCCCGCAACATACGCTAGGGTGGCCATATAATACGGATCAGTCGGACCAAAATACGGGACGGTTGAGCACCACTTGTAACGTTGAAGAGTCATCGGAATGCGAATCTAACAGTTTTATGCTGAAAAGGAAAATACAAAAAATGGTCAGATATTTTTTATGAAAATACTTGTAGTAGGACCGTCGTATTTGATCAAGATTATGTTCGATATCGTTGCAGTGTTTATTTAGTTTGGATATCGATATTTTTGCTTATGTTGGAACGTGTGGTTATTTTTTTGTGATCGAATGAAAGTATTTTTTCTGGGAAAATGTGGCGTAGAAATACGTCATCGTCAGCCTTTTTGTTGAATCACTTCAGGGCTGTGACCTTTTCCCATACAGACAAGAATTAGTCATAGAAGGATTGGCAAAGTACCGTTTTGCCTCACCTCCGCAAAAAAAATCAATTCTAATTATTGATTCAATATTAAACAAAAGTATTACTCACTCATCATCATCATCACAGCCATAGGACGTCCACAACTGAACATAGGCCTCCCCCTTAGATCTCCACAGATACCTACCTGTTGGAGGCGACCTGCATCCAGCGTCTTCCGGCGACCTTTTACTATTATAAGTTTAAGTATTACTCACTCGCCTTAGTGATATAAAACATGTATGACCCCTTTTTATTCATTCTTAGAACGTCCATGACCTATCCAGTAATCCTGACTTCAACTCACAATAAAACACACCTTTCTCCACTTCGCTACATTTCAACAAGCGAGTCCTGAAAAAACGGATGTATTTGCCCCACTGGATGTTTGCTACGGATAGTTTTTAATAGTTTTTATTAAAAACTATCCGTAGCAAACATCCAGTGGGGCAAATACATCCGTTTCATCCATTAGCTGAAAAGGTTTCAGTAAACATTGTCCCCTCAGATATGATGTTGTATTTCGTTGGGTTTTTGAAAGTTGTACGTACTTACTATATTTTATTCAATGTTTTGTTTTTTTTTTTTGCAAAAGCCATGCAATAGGTATATAGAATTGAATAGAACATTTTAATTTCCACTGAATCTATACAAATATTATAAAGCTGAAGAGTTTGCTTGTTAGTTTGAACGCGTTAATCTCAGGAACTACTGGTCCGATTTGAACAATTATTTCGGTGTTAGATAGCCCATTTATGGAGGAAGGCTATAGGTTACTTTTTATCAGGGTTCGTGCAGAGGTTCCCACGGGATGCGGGTGAAACCGCTGGCAGAAGCTAGTGTAGTTATATACAAAAGTTGTTACAAGAATGGTTTTAGTCCCAGCTACATTATAATATATTGTTTGGCATGATTTGCATGCTTTATTATATTTGCATGCTATTTGCTCACTTTATTAATAACAAACTAATCACATCTATTGCAAAAAATATAACAAAGGTGAATATTTGTATGTGTCTTACTTTCTTTTCTACCTTGAGAAAAGGGCTATCTCACAATTAAATATTTTTCCAAAACGGACCAGTAATACCTGAGCTTAGCGCGTTTAAACACAGAAAAAAACTTCATCTTTAGCATATTGACTAGAGATATCTACTTAACTCCACAAGTATTAAACCAAGTAAAATGTAAAACTGAGTTCAAAAGGCAAAGAACCCATCGCTAGGGACTTCGACCATTCAGGATCAAAGTTTTATCAAGAAACCCATCTTATGTTCCTTCGTATATTTTCAGTTATACGAGTAAGTATGCGGTCAGTTTGTATGGAAATATCGTTGTCCTCGAAAAAGGTTGTATACCTCAAAATAAAGGTAGCGGTAGCACCATAATTCTAAATAAGTTACAAAAATGAAAATATCTAACTTTTTTGTACTCCATTTTTTGTACATCATGTTACGACTGAAGCCTGAAATAGGACGACACCTCGTTTTAGCCGGTTAGCTTAAACCGGTTTCAACTAGGTTTAGCTGGCTACAACTAGGCATAACCACTATAACCAGCTATATGCGGCTAAACTTAGTTGTATCCTCTTATATTCGGTTAACACTATGTAGGTATAGCCTTTCGCATAACGGCTACACTTAGGTGCAACAGCACACACCTGACTAAAGTTAGTTCTTAATAAGACAAGATTTTGAGCCAGTTTTTTTACCAGAAATTAAGGAATTCGACTTTAAACTATCATATACTATTTCAAAAAGAACTCAAATATTCCAAGAACTTGATGATGATATTTTTTCTTGCATAGAAAGTAATCCAATGGAATATATTTTGTACCTTTTCCTTTGTTTCAGAAAGATTCAAAAGCACTTTGTGGAGTTGCGACGAATAATCTACTGTAGAACTGGTTATAAGGTGGGTACTAGAGGTTAGTTCAGAATAGGCTAGTTTCCTAAAAAATAATAATTAGTCCGTCTTGTAGATTGTCCAAAATTAAGCGATACGTATTTTTTCTTTTTTAAATTGGATCAGAACTTGTTAAGATATAGCGTGTTAAAGTTGAGTGTGACGTCACAAGTTGCTACAATTTTCAGGACACTGTGACGTAAAAGGCCCCCACTCCTAATTTTTGAAGTGTATTATCTTTGTCATTTTATGTTTAATTAAAAAAAGAAAAAATACGTATCCAATATTTTTTGATTATCTAAAAAGCGGACTAAATATTATTTCATTATTTCGACCCTGGACACTACCCTATTGAGGAAATTTATATATATCTATAAAAAAAACAGAAATAGAACTTTTATTTAGGTATGCCAATGAATGTTTTAAATTAGGGTGTAGCATTTCTTCAGTGGATGTGTATATTTCTGTATACATCTTTTTGTCATTATGTGTCAGCATGTCTACAAAGACATACGGACTACTGCCATTAAATACTTTGATAGGTGGGAATAGAATACCTTAGCATCCGCTCATTTGGTTTAAAAGCCCCCAATCATCATCTGCCAAGCCTTTCCCACCCATGTTGGGGTCGGCTTCTACTCTAACTGGATGCAGCTGAGTACCAGATAAACGGCCCTAACAGTTGTAACCTTTATACTTCTCAACTAAAGTAATTTGAAAAATTCTAAACAGATAATGAATAGTAAGCTTTATTTATTTCTCTTTTCTTCTTTCCTCTTTCATATCACCTACTAGTAACAAATACGTAACAATAAATAAAGTTACTGCAACACTGCACATATAACGCAACCTTTACGAACCTCCACTCGTTGTTTGCAAAGCTATTAATCTCAGTACAAAACTAGTACACGGAGAACTAAATGAGTAGCAGAGGTGCCATAACGGAAAATCTATTAAGAAAGTAGTGTGCCAAAATGCGGGTGAGCGGGGGACGACGAAAGTTAGTGTTTTCGCCCTTACACGCCTTCTTTGAACCCGAACAATTTTGTAATACCAAAAATTTCACATGTCTCAAACCCGAACGACTCGTTAGTTTACTCGTAACTGAATGTTTTAGTCATGTCCACTGTACTAATTTGACCCAGAGGAAGTCGTATAACCTGCCTGCATTATGGATCTCTGCTTATCTTTCGATACTCCGTGGAACTAGCACATACAGCGAATACCTTCTCGATTGCTGTGCTGTGTATTTTTTAATGAGCTCTTGCAGTTAATCGATTTATTTTGTGCGATGTTTCGAGAGATTTGGTCTCGTTTCGATCGACTCGATATCAATCACGTCTGCGGAGGGCAGTGGTCGCTATAGACTCTAATGTAATGTGTGTAACACTACGGACTAAACAGTCGGCCGATAGTTGATCTGTGTGGTAAATGATTTTTTTAAAGACAATGTTGATGCAAATAAAAGTTTTCAGGCGGTATCTTACCGGCTAAATACTTGTCTTGATCTTTGTAATGGGCATACTATCAGTCATCTTTATACTGATTTATAATGAGCCCAAACAAGCTATCGGCTGACTAAAAGTTTACCGTGTGTGAGTACTCTAAATAGTAAAAGGAGTTATGAACCCGATAAAACACCAAAATAATTAGGGTTCTTGTTTACATGTAAAAAAACGTGCCGCACGTGTTTCTTACCTTCGATTTACAAACAAAACGCGTAGAAACGAGACGTCTTTTGTTTTTATAATTGGAAGTTGGAAATATCACATTTCAGTCTGACTTGATGATTGTATGACTTTGATATTACTAGCAAAATAGTTGGATAATGATGAAACGACTTCATAATTTATTTCAGAGAAAAGAAAAGACATATATTTCCCAGACATATAAAGCTGAGAATAAACACACAAATCAAAAAGGCTAATCCTAAAATAAATAACAGTATTGTGTGCTTAAGGCTTAGCGGGTTTATCTTATTTCAGTATCTAGCTTTTACATTTGCAGATATTGGAATGTACACAAAAACTAAAAGTATAGTCAGGGAAAAAATAATGTATTTGCAGGAAATGTTTTATTCTATAATATTTATTTTACTTTGCAGGTGAAAGGCTCAATCAATTTTATTTGTAGTTTGTATTAAGGAACTTTAGATCTAAGAATATAAAAAACACTTCATCCGAATGCGTTTCTTCTCTGACAGTGCATGTAAAAAAACCTGTTGCAATAAAAAAACATCATATTGACTGGAACCTGTATACAGAAATCCACTTAATTTCCCCTATAAATATACATATCGATATTATTATTAAATGGGTCTTAATTGATGCATAACCGCGATCCGTAAAAGGGTACCATGGTTCGGAAAATAAAATGATATTCGACAAAACCACGGATTCGGTTTTGTTTTCATTACAAACATGTTGCATTATTGGTTTTCGAATATACTTATCATCTATGTAAGTAGTGGATTTTCTGCGGTTTTACCCACGTCCCAGGGAAGTTCCCGTACCAGTACAAAATAGGGTGTGCTACCCGGGTATAATGTACGTAGTGTGCCAAGAGAGACTTTTTAAATCGGTTCATTAGTTTCGGAGCTCTTACAAGTACAAACTAACACTATGAGAGATAGAATGAACTTTATAATTCATGAAAATTGTTAAAGTTGGATTACTCTGTCTTAAGAATTTGCTTATAAAAATGCATACCTACCTAACAGGTTCGAAGTTTTAGAACCATATCATAGTATAGATAACTTCTCTTCTTAGTCTTACAACGGGAAGAGTTTCTAGATTGACTTCTAAACTAGTTTTAAAACAGAAGCTATAATAATTATATAGCAGAAATTCCATCAGTGGACGATCTACTTGTGTCGTCACACTTTCTTTGTTTTTTTTTTGTGCTACCTTATGTATCCCTTATATTGTTACTTATGTACCTCCACTGTGTACTCCTTTATTTTATTTTCTATGTAATCCCCTATGTTTTCCCTCTATAAACTCCCCCTATTCACTCCCTCATGTACTATCCTACTAGTGTCAAAAATATTACTCCAAAACAACTCATTTTAGAACAAAGCAACCCCACAAAATTTTAAACAACACTCCAACTTAAAATCACTACATAAAATCTTTACTTTAAGACCATCAAAAGGCTTGTATCTCAGAACATTTTCAACACTATTCTAACAAAACAATATGAACATAAAATGATTTTGTATCAAAGAATAGTTACTGAAGACACGCCGAGATTCGGTGATAGTTAGTCATAAAACGGCTTTTGTACCTACTTTGTTGCTGCTTCTGTGCAAACTACTCGAGATATAATTTCCATATTACATTGTGGAGTAAGACATTGTAGGGTGATAGATGTGGTGTGTTTTGGATGTGGTAATGTGAGATTTTCGATACCTGATTATTTTCAACATCCTAGTACTGGTGTCATGTGGTAAAACTTTCAGTAAATAGCCTAACTTTAGAAGTTTTCTTAAATCGCATTCGGAATTGCTGAGATTAACGTGTACATTCAAACTAGTAAACTATTATAAAAAGTAAAACACTGGTACTCAGTTGCATCCAGTACGACTGGAAGCCAACTAAAAGAGTTGAAAAAAGGCTAGACAGAAGATTATGAGACTTTTAATAGACACAATATATTTTTTTGAATACCTCTGTAAAATATATTTCTTACTTGTACTTATACCTTATCCATAAATTCACATCTCCGTAACCCGCTAACGTGTTTGGTTTACGCGGCAAGTCTCATTACTATTCAGCTCACAATCTGCGATGCAACGCTTAACTTGAGCACTTTCAACGCAAGACAAATGTCCCACAGTGGTGAGGTCGCCAGGATAGAATGATATAGAACTGTAGGTCGCAAACATGTTACCTTTAGGTCGCTGAGATAGAACTCATGTGTTAGTTTTGTGCGCCGAAGTTGGTATTTAGGTCGCCAGCGATGAGTATTCAAAGCAATTGTTTGTTAATTTAGTATTTTCGGCTGTATTTAAGTTGCGAGTTATTTTATCTACAGGGTTTGATGTCCGATTTTGGAGATTGATGTTTGTATGTTTTTGTATTAATTTCCCTATGGATACATGTATTGAAAGTAAAACTTGTAAGTTTTATTCCAATTTACGTATGTTTAGTAACAGAGAAAAGTGAAATGATCTGAAAGTGTTTACATGTAATTTCAAACACAAACAATTTTGTTAGGTCTTGTCAAACATGATAATTATTGTATTACATAGAACTGTCTGTTTGTGGATAGTTTGCTTTCACAGTAAACTACTAAGTTGTAATGTAGCTACTGAAAACTATATTCAAAATATTAGTTTGTCAGATTGAATTTGTATAATAACAGATGTTATTCTTAGTACATATCTGTGGGCCAATGCGGCCTGAAAATAAAGGTAGGTATTTGGATTTCTGATTTTGACAAAAAGTAGCCCGTAATCTGTATATGGAATTTGATGAAGCTTTGCTGTAAAATATCTTTTTTTATGCTCAAAAAGGAGGAGGTTCTCAATTTGGCCGGTTACTCGAAGACGCCGGGACACATTTGCAAAATGTTTTTAACCACAAAGAATATCAAACATACAAACTCTACCGATTATATTAATATCGGTATGTATGTGCTGGAGCTATGGTTATGACAAGATAACGCGCCGACAGCTACAAGTGTAAGCTGGCCCTTTGTTCTATTCGTGTCACTGTAAGAAGATTAGGGCGCAGTACACACTGTTGGGAGAGGCGATTTCATTGGAATTCGCCTTTAAATAAATGCAAAAAAGAAATTGTGTACCTAGGTGTATTAAGCTTTTAAGGTCAAGAAGTTGAAATGATTCCGTACTTAAATATTTGTACACAGATATTGATAAAAAATTGGGAATAGTTTGTGCTTATCGTTTCTATGGAGTCTTGAAACGATTTTTAGGTATCTGTTTGTGGATATAGCCCATTTATCGCAGTAGGCTATTACTTTTATCCGGGTGCGTGAAATAGTTCCCACGAAACGCGGTTAAAACTACAGACAGAAGCTAGTTTATAACTACATCACCTATTCATCCAGTCTCAAGGCAACAACGATTATATGTATACCAGTTTCCAGGGTGGCTATTATAATTACTAACACAGTAGACATTTCAGCTTTGTCTCATCATCATGTCCCAAAGGAGATGCCTTTGTAATTGCTATAGTCATTATGTGATGGTAATCATGAAGCTTATGAACTCCTCTAAGCTTATGGCCTACTCATATCCACATTCCTCGAGTTGGTCACACCATGTCTTGTGTTTTGTTAGGCTATTCAAGTCTGTGTTTGAGAATTTTGTTCATTACTTTCGACTGTTTATGTGAGAAATAGAAAAGTTGTGTAGATGCAATCCAAATCCTATATTGGAGTTCACTTCCCATGTCTGTCCACTCTTACCATTGTGATTGAGTACCAATGATTTATATGGACGAACTTCTTATCTGACCACAACAAACGCCTTAAGGACAGCCAAAGATGTTAGAACTACAGCCAGGACATACCAATTTGACGTGGCTTCCGAA
This sequence comes from Helicoverpa zea x Helicoverpa armigera, assembly GCA_033682625.1. Lineage (NCBI taxonomy): Eukaryota > Metazoa > Arthropoda > Insecta > Lepidoptera > Noctuidae > Helicoverpa > Helicoverpa zea x Helicoverpa armigera. The sequence goes on from JAWIIS010000024.1 coordinate 12,440,068, forward strand.
ATACTGTAGAACTCGTCATGACAAGGTGACCAACCCACCTATGGACCGCGCCAAGCGTTGTTCATCCTTATGGTCGATCGGCCCATGCCGACCGCATGCTGACCGGCGACTGTTGCTTAGCCAGGAGCTCTTCCAATACATTTATTTTCAATATTTCAGTTGATTATTAAACAAATAAATCACTAATGAATATACCAAATGTAAATTCATTCGACTATATGTTGACAGTATTTAATGCCTTAATTAATTCATGGCAATACGATTTGTAGCAATTAACAGAATATTTCATGTATATGAATATATTATGTGCATATCTATTTAATACTCGAATAATTTATAGTGGCAGAATTATAACGTGTTTAATATACCTTGTGATAGTTTATTCAGAATATTAATGGCTGTGCATCATTTAAATTATGTAACTTTACAAATCAGGAATATAAACATTAATTTACTTGCATATTTTATTTGTCTTTGGTTACTAATTTATAATCGGTGTTGCCACTTTAAATTCTTTCAATTTTGGGTACTTACAAATCCCAATATAGTTCAAATCTTTAAATGAGCATGTAGACACTTTAAAAAGCAAGTAACTTCATCAAATTCCAGTACCTTAAAACTATTGCTCTCCCTCCAGAAACATCGACACCTACCAAATTCACCCCCAACTATCATTCCAAAAAACCCACCCAAAATGAAGCCACTAGCCCTACAATCTCAATCAAAAATCGCTTTTCGAATCCACCCACAGCTTGCACCCTTAGAAAAACATCATCTGTCTCTCACGCAAACCGCTTCGGTCATTAATCACCCAGTTCAGGTGATACAAGACTGCTATGCGGGTTTCATCAGTCACCAACGATAAGGGATTACAGTCCCCAATTATGTCACTACTGATCTATACGGGTAGTTGCAACTGTTTCTTTGTGTGCGTGGTGAGAGTCCTCATTTGTTTTCGAGGTTATTCTGATAGTGATTTGCGTATGGTTTTTGCTGTGAGTTGAAGAACTGTGTCATTTGAAGCCGATATTATGTCAGTGTGTGGCACTATGTAACACTGTGGTGCACACAAATTTTTATTCTATACTACTCTCTATATGTTATTTCAAAAGGCAATTAACCCCACCCCTCGATTGAGTACAGTCATATTCCTAAGTGTAAATAACAGATCTCGTAAAGTTAATGTAGTTAACTTGTTATTTTTCTTGATTATAACACCCTTTTATGATATGAAAAATATTATGTGCGTAGCGTGTTTTTTTTTTCCAAAAAACCCAGTACTTTTTGTTTGACCTCTAATGGGTTAAAATAAAGTCAACATCTCGAAAAACAAAAACAATAACAATACCTAACTTGAACTTGACAATTTACTTAACACTGGCGTTCGAAAAATACCTAAAATTTCCCTTTATTTAGAACGAATAAATCGATTGAACCACAAATTAACATCGATTCTGATACGACTATTCGATTTGAACTACCTTCAATGGTCTGTCTAAACTACAATTATCGATATCAAACAATGGCATAATAAAAATAGCAATAAAATGCTCTACAAGGTTGTTCACTCAGTTGTAACGTTATTTAAGTGTAGGTATCAGTAAATAAAACAAACATTAAAATACCTGAAATAAATTTTGCTGAACCGGTTTCAAATAAAGAAAGTTACACACGAAACTACTAGAATCTTTGTCTAGTAAAAGTTTTTTTTTTTTTTGTGTGAAGTGAAAACGGCCAAAACATTACGTGATTTTGATAGGGATGCAAATTAAACAAACATGATGACATTTATAAGGTACGAAGAGATACACAATGTAACTCTAAATTTCGCAAAAAAAAAAACCACCAAATATACATAGGTTAGGCTTATGATTTAAAGGCGAAAACAAAAATGGTAATGGAAATCATTCAAGACAGTGATGATTTACATCTAAAATAAAGTGTGTGAAAGTACTATAGTGACCCAATTTTTTTACGAAAAACAAACAAATTCTTCTAGCCGGTTTTGAGAATAAATTCTTTCTTCCAAGTTTGTATGGTCTTACGTAAGCCTAATTCTCAGTACAGCATCATTTAAATCGTTTTACAAAACTTCATGACATGTGCATCCTATCATTTAACTTCATCATTATCAGCTTACTCACGGAGAAAGGAAAGATGAGCGGAGGTGCCATAATGCAGGTAGGCCTGGCAGCTTCTTGTAGGTCAAATACGTACGGTGGGTATGACCATAACAATCAGTTACGAGGTGCTAGGGTTTTTGAGTCAACGATGTTTGGTATTAGAAAAAATAGTCGGGTCTAAGCGAGGCATGTTCCTATGGGCGAAGACAATTCCTCTTCCCCCACATTTTGGCGCGCTACTTTCTTAGAAGATTCCCGTTATGGCACCTCCGCTAGTTTTTTATTCTCCGTCATTATCAGCATACGTAAGTAAAGCAAGAGGCATTAAAACAAACATGCTTGGAATACCGATAGCTCATTCAGTTTCGATATCTGTTGGAGTACGGTCGTGCGCATCATGTGTAGCAAGAATATTGTCATCGTCTTGTGTTTTGTAGGAATTGTTAAGGCTTATGATGATTGTGAGTATTATTTTTAATTTAATTTATTTTTTATTTATTTATTACCATTTATGCAAAAGAATACATAGTCTTACGTAATACAGGAATAGATACAGGTCTATCAATTATAAGTAGCAACAAAATACCGTTATTTTAAACTTGTGCCGTTACGAATCTTTCTCAACAAGAAATCAAACTTTTGTTTGTATTTGGGAGGGCTTGTCAGTCAGTATTGTAAGCAACTGATGTCCTTGTCGGTACCAACATGCGACTCCTTATTCAGTTTAGCGTAGCATTGTTTACCATATTTGGAGTTACATGTTGATATTGGTTCAACAAGTATCAATACAATAGGCAGATATATCTTATGTTTATTTAATTGAATTTATTTATGAAGAATATCAAAATTATCTGGGATTATTTGATTATAAAAACGGCCTGAGTAGTAACATTAATATACATACTTCTTATCATTCTCAACTTATAAGTCTGGCGCCGGTTAGGTAATACATTTTTGTATTGTGAATAAGTTAAATGTTATCGCATTCAAAGTCAAATTCAAAAACGTTTATTGAAAATAGGCTAGTTTTTAGCACTTTTTCACGTCAAATAATACATAAGGACAGCACCCCCAAAACGCCCCCCTTTCACCACTTCCTAGTGTTATGGCTGGGAAGAAGAAGTGGTGAAGAATAAACTTCCCAGCAACACAGCTGTCTATTACAATTTAATTATAATTAAATTACAATTATATAATTCAATATCATTTCAAATTATAGTCACAAAAAATATATACATAAAAACACACACACATTCAAAATACCAATACGATTTTCTTTTCTTTGACGTTTATTTCTTTGAAGAATGGGTCAACGTCAAAAGTAGTGGGGATAGACAGAGAGTTATTTCGAAAACAAACTTGACAGCTATATTGCTTACTAATATAGCCTGTATGTAACAGGCTCTCTTTAAATACACAGCAGTTCCCTTGGAATGCAAGTAACACCCTGTATTAAATATAATATTTCCAAGAACTCCCTGACCACAGACCAACACCCACACAGATATGGCACTGTTTACATCATAAACGCCCTTTGTATAAGCAGTAAACAAGATCAATGCTCATTGAGTAAACAGCGATCATCTTGATCGAATACATACAACGTCTATTGATACGCTAGTCAGGAGACCTACAATCATTTCACAATAGTCTACGTTGGCCGTATTCAGTCATCGCTGAACCACGTTACTATTGCAGTTCATATTCCAATTGGTATTGCATTTTAGACTTTATTTCCTTCGTGGTAAGGTCGTGGTTGTTTTTTGTTAAGTGAAGATATAATTTAATTGTGGTTTGCTGTCAGTTTTATAACTGTTATGCAATTTACGACTTTATTGTTTATGTGGTAAAGCTGATGTATGTTTTGTAATGGGTGTTTTTATGTTTGTGTTAAGTTTAATTGATGTATAATAGTGTTAGGTTTGACGTACCTAATATGGTTCCTATTATTTATTGTTATTGATCTATAGTTTTACAATTGTTTTTTTTTGTAAAATATTAAACTGATAAAAGATTGCATACTGACACAAACATCTATACATATAATAATCTATATCTATATACATATAATAAATCTGTAAAAAAACTGTGTCTGTACATTGAATATATTAAAAAAATAATAATTGGGTGGGGTTTAGAAACAGTAATGGAGCACAGATCCAAAAAAAAAATTCTGTCTGTATGTCTGCATGTCTGTATGTCTGTATGTCTGTATGTCTGTATGTCTGTTTGTTTGTACACGCTAATCTTCGGAACTACTGGACGGATTTCAATGATTTTTTCTTTGTTGTATCAGTATTAAGCCTGGTCAACATATAGGCTATAATTTATCTTCGAAACTTGAAGACCTGATGCAGAACACCAACAGACCAACAAAACTATAAGAGATACAAAAATGGTGCCATAGCGAAAATTGTTTCATGTGATGAGCATTTTCAGCTGAGATAATAAATTTTAAGATCTGGAACACCTGATGTGGAACCCCAAGAGCCCAGCTTCTCTGTACCATATACAGGTATGACGTTTTAGCAAAAGTTGTTCAACTTGATAAGCACTTTCTATTGACTTATACAAATTGAAGATGTAAAACACCTGATGTGGAACCCCAGGAGCCCAGCTAGACTATAGCAAATAAACATATGACGTTTTTGCAAAAGTGGTTCAATCTAATAAGCACTCTCTATTGACGTATATACATCGAAGATCTGGAACACCTGATGTGGAACTTCAAGAGCAATAACTACACTTGAAATGTATAGAAACGAATGTTATGAAATAGGTATCGACACAAAACCGACGATTATCCCTTTATACACTATAGAAATGAACCCAAGGACAATCCCCGGTGGACGTCGTTAAAAAAAAAGACAATCCCCGGTTCTGTGCTATACCATTGCTAACTGTGGATGAAAACTACTTGGGCTATTGTGATGGGATTCTAATGGACTAGGAATGGGGAAACTACGGGAACTATGGCACCTGCCGATGACAATGTATTAGATACATGTAAAAATTACAGGTGGAGACTTCGCCAGCTCACTTACAGGGCCCCCGGGAATCAGTCACTGAATAGCAACAAGAGGGCAACAGGGACATGGGCGGCTGAAGTGTGAGAATATCTTGGCGGATTTTAAACGCAGATTACGCGCTCCCTGTGGGTCACTTACCACGAGGCACCTATCCTCGGAGCAGGGCTACTAACCCTGCTCTAGCGACTCCACTCTGGACGGCCAAGCCAAGCCAGAGGCGTGAGACCTACCCCCGTCATGGTTCACTCCGACCGGCCGGAGATGGGGGACAGTATACTCTCCCTGGAGAACTCAGTATATATAGCCCCGCGGGGTAGCTACTCTCCGTCATCAGCCTCAGATGTCCTGCGGTGCTTATATCTCATTATTATTGTCGTTATTATCTCAAGAGCCTTTGTCCCAATTATGTTAGAGTCGACTTCCAGTCACGATGCAACTGAGTACCAGTGTTTTACAAGGAGCGACTGCCTATCTGACCGGTTACCCGCTCAACCCAACACCCCTTGGTAAAACTGGTCAGACTTACTGGTCTGAGTACCCATAACGACTGCCAAGAATGTTCAATGACAGCCGGAACCTACAGTTTAACATGCCTTCCAAATAACGGTCATTGGTATCCAAAATATACGTAGAAAGTACCTACATACGAACTTAGAAAAGTTTCATTGGCAGGTCAGACCTGGAATCAAAGACGCACGCTCATACTTGAGAGATTGGTTCTCTACCCACTAAACCACCACGACTTCCACTAAGTCACCACGACTTTGTCATCTATTTAATGTTTTTTTTACGTAATAATACGTGTAATATTTTTGCCACACACAACGTAAATGCGGACTAATTAGAATCACTACTTTATCCCTATGGTCGCGTCTATTGCGGTTCAGTTCTCAGCGTTTTGTTTAGTCTGCTGTGCTTTTGCCGTTGAAGTACAAAAAATTAAATATATGGAACGTTTCTAATGCCTATTCCGTTGTTTTCAAGTCAACGGGCAATTCAGATCTTTGATTTTGCTGACCCCGTAGTCGCTGGCATAAGGGACAGGATCCACGTACGAAGTCGCGGGCAGAAGCTAGTCCTCAATATAATGGCAATAGTAAAAATAAAAAATATAAAAAAAAACAAATCGGACCAGCAGTTCCGAAAATGACATTATGAGCTTATATATATTCGCCCATTTTGGATTCTGAAAACCCCTGAACTTACTTTAAAAATCTATAAACAAAACACTAACGTCAACAATTTGTTCTTCCAGTTAAGATAATAGATTCGATACAGCAAGAAGAACCGTGTACTTCGCGAGGAGGCCTATGCACCATAGCGGCTGACTGCCCCAAAGACCACCTGGTGGAAGAGAGGGGATTATGTCCTTCTCAGCGAAGTAGAGGAGTTGAGTGCTGCTATGGATGTGAGTAAAGTTAGGAATATTAGCATTCAGATAGTCATCTATGTATTGTACAGACAATCATCATATCACGAGCTTTTCCTAACTGAGTACCAGTGTGTTTTAGGGCATAAACAAACAAACAAACAAAAAAATCTCTTTATTATATTAGTATACATAGGTTAAAGTCTAGAATCTGTTAAATGACATGGGTTAATTTTTAAATGATTACGAGTGCGTAACATCATTCTATGGGATGCGGGTTGAAATCGTTGGCGTTAGCTAGTTCACCCATAAACCTACATCTCTATTTTGAAGCGTGTATTGTATTGTATGAATTAAGTGATTATTCTGTAAAAATGCGACTATTATTTAGAAAGTAGGTATATATTACTTATTGCATCTTATTTTTTTTTACAAACTAGCCATCGCCCGCAGATTTGCTTGCATCCATTGGCATCTTCGCATACTCGTATGTCACATTATAAATAACGTTTTTCAATGAAAGTGCTGTCTACCAATAGTATTTTTAAACGGTTTTATTAAACGGTTTTATTTAGCTCACCCCGTTTGTTTTATTATTTATTCATTCTTGGGTCAAATTTAGTAATTCAAATTTCACCCTCTTCCTGTCAACCGATTAATCTGAAATTTTGTATACACCTTTAATTCCGATGACAATACAATATAGTAATATCAATAACATTGTATATCCAATATGGCCGCCGGCACAAAATGGCGCATAACGTAGATTTTATCAATCCCATCAATATGGGTATCAAATGAAAGGGCTCAACAAGCAGAATACAATATACTATAAAAAATTGAAATCCAAGATGGCGGCCGCTACAAAATGGCGGATAACGTAGGTTTTATCAATCCCATCAATATAGGTATCAAATGAAAGTTCTCAACCAGTAGAATACAATGTACTATGCAAAATTGAAATCTAAGATGGCCGCTGCTACCAAATGGCTGATAACAATTTTTTATCAATTCCACCAATATGGGTATCAAATGAAAGGGCTTCACAACTAGAAAACTGTCAGTAACTCCAGCGGGGCCCAACAGGGCCAAGGCTTGCCTGGGCTGCGAGATTGTTCGAAAGAGTTACCGCGGCCCTGGTACATAAAGGCCTACGACGGAACAAAACGATTTTTAGTCAAGAGTCTGGCACTCCCTCACCGCTGCTGACCCACAGCAGGAGAGGTCATGTGATGATTTTTGGGGTCGTTAAAAAAAAAAAGTATCTGGAAGGGCTATGTATTGAGGAATTAGATTGTAATAACTTGTCAGGTAAGAGACCGTGTAATAATGATGCACTAAATGAATTATGTAGATAGAATGAGGAATCACAGGGGCCCCTGTGAAATCCTACCTATGGCATCATATCTTTATACTTTGGTAGATCATGAGCTCGGAGTCCGCTGGTGAAGCCGCTAAGGCTGATTATTGATTGTCAAAATCTCCTGTTACGATTATAGTAAGTCGATGCAATCCACACCTATTATACCTCTAGAAGAAAGTACTACAGCAATAGTCAATGGGCCCCACGTTTTTATTTTAGTCTAATATGACCGGGACCACCTACGTAGGTTGACAGGTTAGTAACTATTTTTTTATTTTCTAGTTTTCAGTGCACATAAGATAAAACCGTTTAACTTAAAAGTTTTTTTACCGATTTTTTATTTAACTCTAGAGATAAGAGAAATGAACCAAACAAACACTCTTTAGCTATATCTATATTACTAACCAACACATTTTATAAATCAATTATATTATTTTTATATTTTCCAGTGTCAGTGAAAGAGACGAGATGTGAGAAACGAGGTGGGATGTGCTTGCCGGGAAAGAAACCGTGCGGTGACGTGATCTTGTTCAAAGAAGCTACTGATTGTCCCAAAGATACCAAATGTTGTATATTAGTTCATTAGTTTCAAATATAATTTTTTGTTAATGTTTTTATGATCTTTGTTATTATTTTTTAATAAATATGGATTGTGTAATAAGGTTGAAAGGGATTTTATTTGTCGACTGTAGAGCAGAAACCACTGAGTAAAAGATACATTTTCTGATCCTAGAAAGAGTCATTGTATGATAAAATAGTTTTCAACCGACTTCCGAATAACAAGGAGTTAGTGCTTAATTTGTTGCAAACTTCTTTATGTACGTCCATTGGTTTAATGATTGGATTAAATTTTTAACAAAATGAAAATACCTACGTGAAAATCATGACCAATTTCATTTCACATACTTTTTCAGTGTTTATAAATACAAATGCAACTTTAGTAAAAATATCTCAAGTTTAGGTACATAAAATCAATATCCTTTTACTCTACACTTGAAGTTGTTTGAACTGCTTTTACATGCCTTTGCAAACTTGATAGCATTACTAAGAACTCTTATTTCAAGCGCATTTATAAAATGAGAAAGTCTGAGAAAATCACTGGAATTATTTCTGTGAAATACTGTTTCATACCAACGTCATCTTTCAAACGGTTTTTTTTAGTGTAAAACTAGCTTCCATCAGCAGTTTTGCCCACTTACCAGATAAACAGTAACTTATGTATATGTATGTAATTCTATGTATATGTGTGTATATTCTTATCTCCATCATCTAGCCTAGACTTTTCCCAACCATTATTGGGGTCGGCTTCCAGTCTAACGAAATGCAGCTGAGAACTGAGCAACCCAATACTCCTAGGCAAGACTGATTGTTAGACTTACTGGCTTCTGACTACTTGTAACGACTGATAAAGATGTTCAAATGAAAAGTGATATGTCATTTTAATCTGTAAGCTACATTATTGAAAAGTTTCATCAAAATCCATTTCATAGTTTTTCCACATTTTGACATCCATACGCATACAAACCTTAACATTTGTAATATTAGTAGGATAGAAACATTTCAGTGACTCGATACCGTCACAATTTCTAAGTGAATTTTGGAGTCATAGAAAATTAAGCCGGAATTTTATTGACCCTCAAGTTTTATGATATAATTAAGCCGAACGGGTTGGTTAATGGGGCTGGTAGGAGCTAGCAAACTGTCATTAATGGCGTATTTTATGAATACCTCAAGTTTTTAATGCTCAATATTTCTTTGCGTATTTTGTATATTTTTCTAAGATGGCAAGATTATGACTAATGATGAAGGAAAATGGGAAATATAAAAGTTTCTATTATGACGCAATGTATAACTTCAACTTACTGAAATTCTGTAGTGAAAAAAATAATCATTGCCGAAATTGTTTGCCTTGTAAGTATTAAACACACACGGCATAATAATAACATTATTTTCAGCAAGTTGCAGTCCTTTCAAAAATTAGTTCACAAGATTTTTGAATCCAAAAGACACGATAAGTCAAAAATAGTATCCTTGCTAACATTAAACCCAGATATTAATTAGCATAATTTAATTAAATTTCAGTATCGAGAGGATATTTAATTAGGAGGTCCGTTGTTAAGGCTTTAATCGGGATCTTATTCATGCGATATCTGTCGGGACATCATTAAGTCTATCAAAGGAAGAATAATTATATTTACGAGTACTTTCATCCAAAATTGAGATGTCGGATATTATTTAAGGTGCGCTGATGTTTATTATTATCACCTTTTGAGATGGACATATAATATTAAGTTTAGCAGGCCTAGTTATCTTTGATTATGTGCCAAGAATTAATTTTACGTTAGATTCTCATGTTGACTCACATAGATTTGGGGAGATTTCATTTAAGTCGAGTCTTTTTTAACCTAAAATAAAAATAGCTTGCAACTTATTTAATTATCAATCTCATAAGATTATATTGAACTAATAAAATTTTCGGAATCATCATTATCAACCCCCCGCCCATATCCCAATTTTTTGGTCCCCTTCTTCCGTACTCTTCTATCGGCCGTCATCTCGCTATATATTTTTTTTCTATCCATGTCGTCTTTCACACAATCCATCCATCGATTTGGATTAAAGATAACAATATCAGATCATTCGATAGAAGTTGGAAGGTAGATGTAACATAACCATTCAACTGTGAATGAATTAGTTGAAGTTTGTCAATCCATTTTCATTAAAACAAACGTGTCCATTATGACCCTGTAATACAAAACAAAATATTCCAAAGAAAGCAAAGTTAATCCCTTACATGTCGGTTTCGGCTCAGCGGTCACAGGGACCTTGGTAATTGGTTTGTTAGGCTTAACCGCTTGCTGAGCGAGCGTAACGCGAATATACCATCGTTTTTATATTACAAGTATATTATGTATGGTCACGGAGAACGGTGGTAAGTATAATTTGATGAACATATTTATCAGAATGTTCATAATTATTGACACATTTACAAAAATTGCACCGTTGTCTTAATTTATTTACGTCATCATAAGTTGCCTAGCCTTTTCCCAACTATGTCGGGGTCGACTTCCAGTCTAATGGGAAGCAAATGAGCATCAGTGCTTAATGTTTTATGCATTTCCAAATATTAAATTAGTTAGAAACAGACATAAAAAACTAGCTTCCCGATAACCTATCGACTGGCTTATTTTAAATGCTTTTCACAATCCACTTATTTCAAACACCTTGGTCTGTAGAAATTAAATGCTGATAACAAAATGAAAATCCAGTATAAGATTATTTAAACCATATACTTACTTCTCTATTGAACTGCTTTTAAAACTTCTACATATTTAATTTCAATTACACTACACAACAAAAATAAAAGCACAGTTTTATTTCTACTACACATTTTCTTTCCTTCTATATTTTAGTAGTTCAATGCATACAAGCTTAACACTAGTTAAGCTACTTGAGGTAAATTGAGTAAATAAATGTTGCATAATACAGTGTATGATCTAGGTTTAACTACCAGCTGACCTAGAAAACCAGTCTTAGGTTCGCTTGGGCAGAAGTTTTGCAATAATAATATGGACTACATGAAATCGTTTTAAGTAAACCTGTTTAAGGATTATGCTGTTTTTGCTCTGGGGATCCTTTTCAAGTAAATAAGTGATGTTCAGTTGTTTAGACTTTAGATGGTTCAGTGAAAATACTTTAAAACTCAGCTTAGTTAAATGCACCACCTTTGTTGTTTTATTTCCGAAACATAAGATTTATGTTTAGAAAATAAGAGGATCAATGAATGTCTTCCAATGATGCAAGCTTTTCTCTGTAGAAGAGAAGAGGCCTGTACCCCACAGTGGAACAACGAAAAGATTTATGTTGACCAATAATATATGATAGAAAATTAGTAAAATATAAAAAGTACAGTCGCATACCTAACCTCTTCGTTAATTTCACAAAAAAAAAAACACAAAAACTAAATTCGGAATAAAAAAATATTTTTTTTTTTAACTTTCAAATAAAAATACTTGTACAGTACATGTATCAAAAAGATCCGTCTACATGACAACGTGCACTTAAATGTCGGCCGGCACAACATCGTTCGTGTTTCGGCGAAACTTTTGTTTTTCGCGTTCGGCGTCGGCTTTCGGAACTGTTGGAGGGACGTGTGTATAGAGTATTTTTCGACTCGCTAAATGGGTCAACACTTTTTCGTGTTACTTGGTATTGACTTGTAACTGTAGGCTTTAATGGGTTCAAAGGTATCGGTGTGAATACTTATTTATTATTCTTTTAGTCTACTATACGATAAGTCTCAAATCAAAACATCAATATTATGTTTAAATCAATAGGTATGATAGCAATTAATTCGAAAAAAAAATGTAGACAAAAAGTTGCCTGAAAGCAAAATGTAAGCAGTCTAATGGAAACGAAAAAAAAATGAACAGATATTGAAATTCTGAATTATTCAATAACTGTGTTGAATCTCTCCTAATTATTGAATAAAACAAACTTTTGTTATGCCTCAGATAAAAAGTGGCCTTCAGTACAAGAATTTCCAAAAACTTTCTTCAAACAATACCAAAATATCTTCAACGGATAACGATCATGTTAAAATTAATTAAAATCCCTGAAAATAGCAAGCGGAAATCCGAAAGAAGGATTTAATTAACAATCTGAACATAAAAAGAATTTGAAGGGTTTAGATGATTATCTAAGTTAATTTACTTTTTCCTTAACACCGTTGTTCTTAAGTGTACTTTTCATTTATTACTCAAACCGCTGTATGAAGGGAATAATTTTATTAAACTATTATTTTGTACTAAAATCTTGATTGGATGGTAACATGATATTTGATGGCTTATCATAAAATTCTTACTAGATAAACGCAAAATTAATTGAGAATTTGAATCAACAAGAATGAAGGCAAAATATGTTTGCGAAATTAGCGCTCTTTAATTAACGTGAAAAGATACCTATTTAGATGTTAAGTTTTTATTCAGAAGATGTAAAATAGTTAGATAACGTTATAGAAAGGTAGGTTTAATTTGCTTCCTTTAAACCCCAGTAGACGGGAGTCACTGATATCTGATAGTTGGCTAACAAAATGATATCAAACTTTTACTTTGTTGACTCTCTGTCATTGTAATGTATTAATTAACACAATATCATCACTATATTACAGGAGTTTTGCAATATAATAGTGTGGCCATAATGCCATAATAACAATTTTTAATAACCGTAACTTAAGGTGTACGTCGCAGTTTTTGAGAACCCACTGAGAAGGCACACTACCTTGCATCTCTTGATTTAGAGCCCTATTAGACTATCGTCCGACTAAAAGTTTGCAGTCTGCAATCTAAAGAGTTACGTGGTAAGAAATTTCATTGCACAGTAGAATCAAAATGTTAACTATGCTAATCTATTTTATGATCTTGTTATGTCGGTAGGGAAATGTTAATATCATCGTAATTTTGTTCAGAGCGAAACTTTTCAGAGAAAGTAGTCGGGTTTCAGCTTTATTCTCATTGAAAACGGCAATTTAGGAAATGTGTGCCTTGTGATATCTTGATTTTTTTTAGGTAGCGGCCTCTTCGTACAGAGAGGGATTGAGAGCTATTCAAACTCACGTTAGACTTGTTTTCTTCTCAGCTAATTTCAGACTTCTTAAGTCCAAATATCATCAGGAGTCTTTTTTTCTGCTGGATCATCATTAAGAAATGTACATAATAAAAGTGACACTGTGTGCTTGACTTGCAGTCAAATTTGCCACCATGCTTTAATTATTTCAGTGTTTATTTTCAAATTATAATATGTCCTGCGTAGCAGGCCAACTTCCTTATATGAGAATAGCCGCCGTAGCCAAAGTCGGCCTTGGACGCCATTATTATTATTTATCATGGTTTACTCAAACCTTTTAATTTCTCCTCACAATAACACAGCCTCAGTTTCTCTGGAGTCTCTAAGCCGACTTTTACGATAGTCACAAGACGAGCGGGGTGGCCTAAATTTATCCATGCCTGCAATCTTGCTGCTAATCCGATGGGAAAAGGAAAGTTATGCCACGGCATAATCTGCCACTAATCCTAAGGGGAATTAGCTGAGGCTCTTTCTAATGTTCTGTTTTATGCAATGGATGGAAAAGAAAAAATCGACAGAGCAGCTGCTGGAATTGATAAAAATGTTTGTATGATCTACTATTCTGCAGTTTGTACGTTAGAATTTTAGTAAAGAGAAGGCAAACATAGCCAGAGTGATATAATCAACATTTCGTTATATTTTAAGGCATTTACATTATATTCAAAAGGTTAGAGGTACGTGTTTTAAAAATTACTTATTTTTATTTGCTTAATTTCCAACAGGTATCTTTGGAGATCTAAGGGGAGACCTATGTATGTTCAGCAGTGGACGTCCTATGGCTGAGGTGTTGATGATGATGATAATTTGCTTAATGTACACTTCATAAGGACATAAATCTAGCTAGAACGAAGACACAAACCTTATATATTTGTTTAGAAACAAGATATCTCCGTAGCTTCTGAAGGCACAATTCTAAAACCAAAGCCTGTTACTGCAGTTTGAAACCAAAATCCGAACGTTGCTACCGACCAAAATGTAATATTTTATTAAACATGCTAATACAATCTTGCAATGTTGCGGCTCCAAAATGTTAATATTCTCATAATTCCGTTGGAACTATCTAGACACACGGCAGTGTGTCCGCCAAGTTCGAGCAAAAAAAGCGACACACCGGCCGTGGGTTATATTACACGAACCATTTCGGGCCAAATTCGACCCCCCTATAACTCAAAATCTATTTTATTTACACATTTCAAATTTCTAGTATCTGTTGAGATCCCCTCACTTATCTAAAATACAAAATTTCATTAATATACCTATTGTAGGTCTTGAGATATTGACGTCAGAAAATCGCTATTTTTACTATACACTCACTGACTGATTCACTGATTCACTGACTCACTCATCAAAAACCTAAACCACTTCCAATGGTCGTATTGACTTGAAATTTGGCATGGAGGTAGGTCTTTATGTCAAGGTAAAGGGAAAAATCTGAAAATGGCCAAGTGTGAGTCGGTTTCAAAATAATGAAGGTATAAAATACCCAGTGTAAATTTATACCCCTAAGGAACTAAAACGAATTAAATTTATCTATATTTATATAATATATCTTCGAATGGTCGTACCGATCTGAAATTCGTTACAAAGGTTTGTATTTAGTCAAAGTAAAAATCTGAAAACGGCCAAGTGCGAGTCACTTTCGAAAATAACGAATGTGTAACTTTGATCCACGAACATAATATATGATAACATGTCATGTCAGTCAGTTGGTAAATCTAGTCCATTTAGTTAATCTAGTTCATTTCTTTGTAAGAAGCATAGTGCATATTCAAAAATCTGAAAGATAGTATAAATGAGACATTTCCTTAACTAACTTAATCATAAGAAAAAAATAAAATAAACAACCTTACAAAAATAAATGAAATCCCACCCAAAACAAAATTGTGAAAGGCTGCCAAGTTCGATAATATGGAAATCCTTCGCCTATAAAAGAAGTGAGATCTGAATAAGTACCAAGTTCCATACACATACCTCAGTTAAAAATAGTTACTTTTTAATAATGTTACTTGGCAAGTTTTCACACACCTTCTTATAAACCTACTAAACGCAATGAATCAAGTATTTAATTTTCTATTAAAACTTGCCAAGTAACATTATTAAAAAGTAACTATTTTTAACTGAGGTATGTGTATGGAACTTGGTACTTATTCAGATCTCACTTCTTTTATAGGCGAAGGATTTCCATATTATCGAACTTGGCAGCCTTTCACAATTTTGTTTTGGGTGGGATTAAAAACTTTATCTTGTTTCATTCTGTCGAGAATTTCTGGTTCGAAATTTTATTTCAAAGTTGCATTATGGTTTTGGTCATTTGTATTTCATGATGTCAGTGTTGATTTGGAAATAGAAGGGTAGTTCTTTTGTTTACGGTTGCCGGGGCTGCGGGATTGTTCGAAAGAGTTACCGCGGCCATGGTACATAAAGAATTTCAGATGGAACATGATGTGTTTTAGTCAGTAAGTCTGACACTCCCTCACTCACAGCGGGAGGGAGCTCATTTGATGATTACCATTAAAAATAAAAGTTCATTTACATAGTTCTGTTGTTCCATTGATGAGCTTGTGAATTAAACAGATTGCTATGACAGTGTGAATTCGGGGTATTTTTTGACTTTATATGCAAAATGTCAATATTGTCAACTTTTCGATGTATTTGCACTGTCATTTTATTACGAGTCGGTTCAAGGGGAAGGCAAATTATATTTTATTGCATTACATCTATTTATTTGCCATGCATAAATATGAAGAATTTTCTCATATCTACAAAAATATGCTTCCTGAAAAATATTTTCTTCACGATCCACATTAATTTCGCAGTAAATTTAAAACTCAACAAGATTTCACTCGTAACAATACATTAATTCAGAGGAGATTTTCGAAAAGGAATCGAAAAATCTCTATATTTTTACAGTATGCGTTTTCCGAGACTTTTAATTAAATTCCTAGGAGAATAACTATGCAGCTAGTGAATATAGTAGTGGTTTTGTACGGGTTATTAAGGAGTGTAAATATTTTGAGCATAAAGTTGCCGTATTTACCTGAGAAAATTGAAGAAAAATATGGAAGTTACAGTTTCTATTTGTTAACGTGGATAGGGTTTTTGGTTGTGAAGTGTTTTTTACAGATATACGAAACAGCTAGAACCTAGGTGTTGAAAAGAATATAAAGGTGACAGTTTTTTTTTTATTTCAGAATATAACACACTCGATCAAACATCACTTATTATACTAATACTTATTGGACTAGTGTTAGATGGAATGAAAACTATAACACAATATATTAAAAAATATTACTACTTTATCAATACAGATTAATTCAATCAACATAAATATAGTAAGAAGAATGCATCTGGAGTCAAATATCTAAAGCACAAGAACTGTAAGTACTGCAAAAATGGCCAGAAACTGACCCACTCAAAGTTTCAAGAACTTTCAGACTGAATAGTTTGCATAAAACAAAGTCAGGTTAAGCAAAATTAAATACCGTTTCGCGAGTTCTTATTTGCATTAATTCCATCTCAAACACTTCAGCTACTACAGTTGAATTACACCGGTAACAAAGATGATTAAACGTGAAAACTCGGAATAAAATACTTTTTGTTTAACTTTAACATTGTTAACTCTTAATCGTTGTTAACAAGCCTTTCTGACTAATTAGACAGCTTACAAATGCAGTTTTCTACTGGTTTTGTTTAAAGGGTCATTGTATGATTTAGATTTTACTTTTCGCCTTTTTTTCTAGTTACCTACTTTATTGTACTATAATATATTTTACTTAAAAAAATAAATTAAAACAAAAACATAAAAACATTTAAAAATTCGCTTTATGTTAATTTATCCATTAACAAAGCATTAGTTAAAATAAATTAATTATTTTTTTGACTTATATGCAAATTCATATTTAAAAAAAAATCTTAGTGAACACATAAAATGCAAAACAGGAACCAAACTTAAATGGTATTCGTAACACGCAGATCCACATAAAAAACAAATCTGAAAGCTAAAAAAGGAACATAATAATATCAAAAGCGTTTAGCAAGGACAACAACATAAGTAGCGAGTACAAAAACATTGTTACGTTTTTCCTTGCCAAGCTTTTTTCTTATTAAGAGGTGCGAGTCATAGGTGAATTAAGGATTTTCGATTAAAAATATTATGTCCGTTTTATAATTTAAAAGTTAGGTAAAACTTAGTCAAAAACTAAGTTGTCTATAAATAAAAATATAGTTGGACACAAAATTATACCCTGTGGCATTCCATCCAAACTTTAAGTGCTTATAAAATGAGTATGTACGATGTCTACATCGTGAGATTGAGATTGGTTTCCGATATCTTTATCCTCATTAGGCTTAAAAGAAATAAGTTAGTATGAAAAACTTTACTAATGGGAACAGGAGACTGTTACCTTGTGGTAAGATAATGGAGGCCTAGGCTAGTAGAAACCATTGTTATTACATAGACTGAGAATAATATCAAAAATGTTAAAAAAATACTGAACATTACTATCAGTTTTGATTCAAAATTCGATACAATAAAAATTGGTAAAAAAAGTATTTTACGCAACAGCTTATACCGTGGACCCGCCCGTAAATCGTGATCAAGCTGAACGCGATAAATCCCTGCTTATGTGATAGTATAAAGGATATTCGTGCATCACATCGGCCGCTAAAATTCTTATTTATGTGCCCGCGATAAGGGACTCTAGTTTCCTTATGCTTTGGCTTCCTTATTTCCGAAAGCCTATGTACCGGATTTATCGCTTGTTCTTTAGGGAGGGAAATTTATTATAATAATTATCATTTTGTTTGGGAAAGTATCGATGTATTATTTTGTGGGCACTATAAATGGCCACAGTAGGTATTGATTATTGAAATTCTTGATCTAAAACAGCCATTTGTTATAGTTGACTAACGAAAACTTTTCGGAGAGACAGATATAATAATCTAAAAGTTGGAAAAAATCATCAAAAGTATTCAACTATGGCTCATACACTGATACAAAGAAAACAAGAAAGTCTATTTCATCAAAACGAAAACTTCAAAAGACATCTAACCTAAAATTTTACAAAACAAACTTCCGAACTCACATCAGTTTATCCTTTCAATCTTAAACTCGTCGGATCATCGTATCCATCAAAATTCGCTCACGAACTATTTCTCACTTCGCTGGAACTGTCGAAGAAACATCAAAACTTTTCTCCACAACAAAAGTCTAAGTTTAAATAGCATTGCAGAGACTCGATTGCATCTGTACAAGTTTGTCGTTCATTCATTCTTACACGCGCTTCAATAACTTGGGTATTGTCAGCTTTGATATTTTCTTTGCTTGTCTAGTTCTTAGGTTCCTCTTTGAATATTGTGATAGTTTTGCCTAGTTCTGTTGCAGCTGAATGTGGGAGAAAAGTTTGTTTTGCATGAATCTTCGATTTGTGAATATGAGGTTTGCATATTTAAAAATTACATTGAAATGTTTGTACATACTGGATCTGTAACATTTTATGAATGACTTAAAGTATTGGTCAGAACATGATCTGAAGCAATGGGTAAAGCAAACCTTGCGATAAATAACAAATAATAACCAAACAATGAAAAGATAAATGAGTTGATTTTAAACTTACATCAAAACTCCATTGAAAATATCTGTTACGAGCTCCCAACAATTTCTCACAACACTTGCCACAGTAATCTGCTGTCAACTTGGATGAAAACCAAAGAGGAGACGCGGACAAGAAATAAACAGCTTCGAGAAATAAAAGAAATAATTTTTAATCTGCACCCGGCTTCAATACATCTTGTTGCTGAGAAATGCACTCGGAGAAATCTCGGCGACTGATTCTGGTGAGAATAGCGAAAACAAATATAATTAAAGCTGTGTAATTAGTGTTGGGTCTGACTTGCTGGATTTTAAATTAAAGTCTTTACAAAATACCAATGGTTCATGTAACATAGCGAGTGTTATACCTATAAGAAAATTGAAGTTTCAAAGAACAACAGTTTACCCTTATCCATAGTAAAAGCTCCTTGCTTATTTAGATGAGCAGTTTATTCGGACGTATCAACTTGTCCACCATACAGTCGTACTTCTACAATACCGTTACATTTCACAAGAGAATCAAAGACGAAAAAGAAAGACACTAACGTTAAATCTACACGAAATAAATCACAATCTTTTACCAATAAATCTGAAAAGAAATAACAAAACAAACATTATTGGTATTACATTAGGAGCTAACAACAAAGGAACTATTAGAGAAGTTCTTCATATTATCAAGACTATTACTATCAACACAGAATCGGCTCACGGTACCAACGTCCGAACTCATCGATCAATTACTGCGTCTGTCCGCTTCGCTTCCAATACTTTCTTATGTAGACTTATGAACTTTTAGAGGTCCTTCAATATTTTATTTGTAGACTTTTCTAAATTGATGTCTCTTAATTATAAGTCAGGTCTTGTCTGTAATGGGACCGCTATATTTATAACAACATAATTTTCTTTACTATTAAATATTGTCGCCGTAGTAGTAGAAAGAGAATTATAACTGGACTTATATTGACTGTTGAAGACTGAATCCAGAATTCTACACATTTTTTTTAGATTACCATACATTCAAGAACTCAATAGATTAAAACACCTGTTTTATTAAAAAGATATCAAAATTAAAAGCCAGCTTAAAAAAAGGATAAAATGAATTCTTGAAAAATATTTTATAGCATCGTAGGGTGAGCTAAGTTTAACACGGAATTCCTTTGACGGACACTATGTAAAACGGACGTGTCCGGAAGGTACTGGAATTTCCGACCCCGCTTACATGATAAGCAAGCTGAAACGGTAGTGGCCTTAACAACTTGGCTGCTAGATAGCGCTTAAGGAAATAGGTAGTAAAGTACAGACAAATCTGATAGTTGTAACATTGTCTTGAGGATAACAAGCGTAAGAATAGAAATCATAATGTAAAACTTAATCTTTGAAGTCTTTTGTTGAGACTAGCTGCTGTCAGAGGTTAAAATTCAAGGTCAGGTTTTTATTTAAAACTAAGTGCTAACAATATTTTATTATTAATTTATTTATTCACTTATTATTAGCATTACTAGATCCTCATAAGTCCAGTTGAAAACCAGCGTCAGGCTCTTGCTGTCAGGCATAATGCTTAACAGTACCTACCTATTTAGCGCAACCTTATGTTACTTTTATATTTTTATTACTATGTGTATGTATGTTTTGTGCTATATCAATAAATAATTTTTATTTTTTTCTTTTCTAGTTAAGATACTTGTTGTATTTTTTTTGCATGAATGAAAAATTCTAGAAGCTTGTATAAAATCTAAAGTGTTTAATTGATGTCCTGTCTACACTAAACTTTGATTGCTAACTCTGTGACACAGTTAGCACCTCGAGCGGGCAACAAATTATTTCCTATATTTTTATTATAAACTTTGATTCCGTCTGGCTAGTAATTACTTTCTGTTCAGCTTGGTAACTGATTTCATTGACACAGCAAACTTAGCTCCTGTTGATCCGTTTGATATCAAAAGCTTTACGTTCTTATTTTTCTGAACTTAAGTTTTGGTTTTAGTGTACTTGGAAACACATTTTTTGTTGGGTTAGAAAATAATTGTATTTGCTTTCTGGTTTCTTAACTAAGTATTCATTTTATATCGATGAATTACTGACTGTATTGTTATTAAATTTAATCTGAAGTAATCTTACTGCGGATTACAGAAACCTATCCATCCGCTGTTTTGCGATTGGAAATGGGACTTCAAAGTTCAATCTTCAATAGAAAAACAACAGATTGATCAGTTATTATAATCTGCAGTAAGCCATCAAAAAACATATATAAACTTTAAAAGAAGATTATTTTAAATTATGCCTAGATAGAACGACTAAGCAAGCAATGTCGATTGATGAAATGTTTTCATCAATGATTGATGAAACACATTTACCATGAAAGAAAATTTACATGTATCTAGATAGATAGATAGATAGAAAATTCTATTTAGTATTCTATCCATATTGTGATTCAAACTGAGCGTAAATAATATTAAGTAAGCTTATGCGTTTACACAGCAGCGATTACTTATAATGTATGTAGATAGGTGTTGACGACACGATTAAGTATATTTAAGGACTAAAATGGCGTGTACGATATTCGGGTGTGGTACAAATTGAAGAAAAAATAAACTTTTTTTGTAGTTTTATTGATCTGATTATTATTAAATAACTTGGTTGAGCAAGTTTAGCAAGATAACGACGCCTGTTAGTCACCTCAGTCATTGGCACTCTGTCGAATACCTCAATTAGGGCACCAAAACTTCCCATATGACACCCCTAGTATCCCAGGCTTATGATCTGTTACCGGCTATCGTGTATATATGTCTTCAACTGCTGGTTTGTCCATCATTTGCCTAGCCGTTACCCATCCATAAAAATATCAGTTGGCATCACAATTTTATTTAACTTCCGAAAGACAATATCCACGGACCCACCGGACCAAGCATTGATGAACCTTATGATCGATCGACTCATGCTGCAGCTTAGTCACAAGTTCCTCCTAATAAGTTTATCCACGGTAAAAAGTAAAAACAGATGAAACAGCGCCATCTACATACCAACCCAGTTACTAACTTCACCCGCTGTCTCCCCCAACTTAAACTCCACGCGTTGTTTTAAGAGGATTAAATCATTAATTAATTTGCACTACCTACACGTATTGCGCTATGTATGTATAGGGATAAGCAGAGGCTGCGGCTGCGTTATGGAACAAGAAAGTTTAAGCTCAGCTGATGGTGCTTAGTCCTATTAATAGAATTACGAGGATTTGGGGTTAATAAGGTTGATTTTGAAGCAATCATGGTTAACAGCTTTGAAGAGAATGAAAGTGAAGCCTTTGAAGATGTTAGTGAAAGTAAACTTGGAATGGAGTAAGTAAAATTTACGCCAATATAGAATCCTATTAAGTGACAAGTGAGTCCCGGAGAAACTACTTCCCGTACCCGGATAAAATATAGCCTATGTCAGCCAACGACAGTGTTGCTTTACAACCATGAAATAATTTCAAATTGATTCACTAATTTTGGAGTCTTTAGGATAAATAAATTGAAGATATTTGACGACAGCCAATTAGAAAGGTACTTAATAGTATAACGCTTTACTTGATCCTCGTTATCGTTTACACAATAAGGGCGTCTCATATCTAAGAGATGTATTATTTCCCAAAACTATGTATGTATGTATGGTTGCTTGAAGAGTTATACCTTCCACTAATTCCCACATGAATAACTCCGTACCCAACAATATTCGTGGATAGTTCTAGAAATGATTCAATGAATAACATATTACCGGGTTTCTATTTCCCAAGGGAGTCATCAGACGCAGCTCTGTGGTGTACCCAGATTTTTGCTATAACTTTTGTAGATCCTAAAATAATTCTAAAGGATACCTACAAGTCCCACGAAGGTTTCCCTAGACGTTTTCCTCCGCCTTATAAATTTTATCAGTTATTGGCGTTTAAAATACTCTTAGGCAGTACATATACCTAAGTTGAAAAAAAAGTTGCTTTGGTGCTTGCCTACCCTGGAATCAAATCCGCACACTTGTGTTTGATTGGGAGGTGCTTTAATCTATATGCTCCGACTTCATAATGATCAGCTCTTAAAGCTTATGATAGTGTGTTACATACACTTTTTTTAGTAGCTATCTTTATTTCAACAGATTTTGCTTCTATTAAAAAAAGGATAGTTATATTTATTACTACTTGACAGTCATTTTAATCCTTGTGTATTGTACACAATAACATTACTATGTTGTCTATATTATTACGTTTCTTGGCGGCTTGATCTCCGTGCGAACAAACAGCTGTCACTATTGTGTTTCATTGAATATCATAGCATAGAATATTTTGTTGATAGTATCCTTCATAGTTTTATCATTCTCTTGAATAAATAACCTTTAATAATTTAGGTAAGATAGTAGTAAATTCAATTTTGGTCTTTGTTTAGTCAAATATTTATGTCTAATGGCCAAATACTGAAACGTCATACAATTTGAAGTACTTCTTTAATATCATTCGATTGCTGTTCATGCGTCAATAGTTGCGACATAAAAACTACTATATAAGACTTTAAATAAAGTAACGTTTGAGTATAACGCGGAAGGAAACCCAATTGAATTTATTAACAATGCTCATAAAATATGCACTTTGTACAAAAAAAATCCTATACAAAGAATGTTACCAGCAAATTCTGGTGTTTACCGGATAAATGTCAAGCTTACACGAAATCGCTTGAGTTTGTGCTGTTTTTATAAAATTTTTGAATAGCCCTAAGACCAAGGAAATATTATAATTAACATTTGCCATCGATATAATTTAAACTTTCCAAAATACCTTGAAAAAAAAAGAACTTTTGACATATTCATTGATACTATGTGTATGATAAACACCACTTACACTAGAGTTTTATAGTCAATAATTTCAAACTAAGATGAGGTTTCTACATCAGATTCTTCTGAAGAAGACTATGAAGATAGCCGTGTTCAGAGACCTCGCCTTTTCTTTCATCTGTATACATTACAAACTGGTATGATTTGTTGCTATTTTACCATATCTAATTAGGATGCCTATTTTAATCTGTTGATGTCTTCCTTATACTGCCATATCCTCTTTCTCTTGCTTGCACTATCTTAGTGAAATGACTGTCAAAATAGTCTTTGTTTTAAAGTCTTCCTTCAAGTAACACAGGCGTGACATTAAATGTCACAGCTCCATAAACAGGCACTTTGCAACCCCCTTTAACCGCACTCAAAATAATTTCCGCCTCGAAAATGGGTACACAGCGAACGTATCATTTCTTATAGCATTAAAAGTTTCCTAGCATCTTGTAGTTTCTGCTGCTTATCCAAGTTGCAAGTTGGTAACGAGCCGCGTTAATGCTCCGGAGACAGTTTGTGTAGACTAGGCATAAGGGGTATTAGAGATCGTATTAAGTGTTTTAGTGTCTTCTAATGTGGTAAGCGTGTGCGAAGTAGAGCGTGAAGAGATTTTAGATGATGTGCTTTTGGTGGTTTTCTTGGTAAAGATTTTGGTAATAAAGCTGTTGTAGACATTGCAGTAGATAGTTTAGGCTGTGATGAAGATTTAGGCAAATATTTGGAAACCAATTTTTTATTAACTAACAATTAGATACTGGTAATAGCTATGATGCTTGAAAGTTAGAAATAGGATCTTAAGATAAAGTTAATGACGTTGACTTCTTTGAGAATTCTCCTAAAGTAGGAGAATGCCTCTGAGTAAAAATTATCCGAATTAACCTCTCTGATGTTGAAAGTAGTAAAGAATTATTGTGGTGTTTCCAAAAATTCTAGAAAGATATGTGCGTTCTACATAGATGACATTATCTGGAATGCAACAAATTGCAGAAAGCAATTGGACCAAATAAGCAAGATATGTGCAAAGCTTTGAGTAACATTCCGTTCTGAATATTTTCACTGACTTTATTTGCGACCCGATGCAACCTAAAAACATTGCGAACAAAGCGCTACAAAGTTTCACAAGGATGGTCTTTAGTGTATTTAAAAAGCAATTTTGTCAAGAACTATTTCTTTAATACCAATAGGTATGCTTAATCGATTGACAGTTTGGTACTTAACTTCTATAATAGTATCAAAATAAATATTTAACAATTTGAAAAAAAATCCTTCTTTTGACTGACCTAAAATTGACGTATAGTTAAAGCCTACACATAATATATGTATGTACTTCTTTTTATCCCTAAAATGCTAGAATGTTCTATGAACTATAATACAAATACTACCAGATCCATATTCAAACCACTTTTTCATAACTCAACTCCAAAAACCCCTTAAAGGACCATCAAAGCAAAAAATCTCAGCATACCCACAATTATTTCCCTAAAGCTGCATAAACCGATGTTGGTACATCGAAACTCACTTACGTTAACGAGAAGAGCGGTCCCACACGTCTTCGCCACTCAATTTGTACGAAGCATTATAATATTGGTGTTGGAAACATATAGCGTGTTACTAGTTCCACTTTGAAAGGTTCTTGATTCCTTTAGATGTTTGGTTGGGAAAAAGGTTGAGCTTTCTGTGAAGTGCATAGTATTTCAGACATTTTATGTTGTGAATAGAAAAAAAATTAACTGGAAAGAGCTATACACTGATCAAGAGAAAGTAGAAAAAATGTGTATGAATTATTTTTTGTGTTCCAAATAATAACAAAGAATTAGGCAAATTAGAGAGAGATCTCAAAAAATACTTCTTGCCCTTGTATCTAGAACTGTGTACTTTCTAAATAAAAATTCTTAAAAATTTCAGTTTCTATATTTCGACTCACTTACAACATTTCTGAGACACCACAAAGCTCCGCAATTTTATCCCAAACATAAACAGTGTTCTTATTTCTTTTGCAGACAGCTAATAACATTTAAGACGAGAGTGACCCGGCAAGAGTGCATTGTCCAGGGACGCATTTGTGGAGGGAAGGCAAACAAGTCACTCAATTTGCAGGGAATTTACTACCTCCCGAGAACTCTTAAGGGTAACCCGCACACCGTACACTAAATAGTCGGCCGGTAGTTGACCCGATGGTTGGCAAAAATATTTTTTTAAGATCATTTTAAAAGGTCGTCCAAGGTACAGCTACATCAAGCAAATTAAAGAGAAGGTGAATGTTGTGACGTACAAGGAAGTTCAGGAGTTGGCGCTAGATAGGCGTCAATGGAAGTTATCAGTTGGTTTGATACCGGCTTAATACTTGATCTTTGTGATGTGCGTACTACCATTCAGCTTCTTCCTAATTAATAAGCCCAAATAAACTATCGGCCGATTAAAAGTTTGCAGTGTGCGGAAACTCTAAGGATGCGGCTTCTAAATTAAAAGGAGCTGCTTTAGATTAGCCTTGTTTTGGTTTTCTTTGTGCCAAGATTATAATTTTGGACTTTGAAATATTGTTGGAAGTTTTGAAAATATTGTGGGAGTTTAGGATTAGGGTATAACTCAAACAGCTCTACTGTGTTTTTTTTTCAACCACCGCTAATTATAAAAAAAAAAACAACTTTTGGACTTAACATATTCCTGATTTTTAAGGAACTATAGAGGTAGAATCCTTTAGTTTTCTTGCAAAACTAGCACTAGCTTTCAGATATCACATAAAAACGTGAAGTTTTGATTTTTCACAAGCCATCAAAAGTTAAAATTATCATCTGCCTTGCCATCATGAGGGAAAAAGCTATGCTATATATCTAGTTACCAACAAAAATAGCTTCCTACAACATTCGAATTTCACTATAACGCTTACAAACCAGTGACGCATGGAAATTGTGGCGCTGTTTAAACATGATTACCGAATGTTCCACACAGCTGATTCCGCTTATTAATAACGTTATAATTACGAGTACAATTATTAATGGCACACCTGATGTCTGCTTGTTGGTATTTGTTGAATTCGGAATGATAAGTGAGACGTGGAATGTTAAACTGGAATTATTTGTCAAGAGTGATTGCGAATATAAGATTGTAATGAAGAAAATGTTTTGAGTATGAATGTAAAGGTGTTTATAGGATTTGAAAAAATACGAATACTGTCCCCAATAAGTAAGTTTTGTTTTAATAAACTCCTCTGATATAAAAAAAAGATAGTAAGTACCTACTTTAATCTTTTGTACCTCATGGCGGCAACATATCTAAATGCACTTGGTTATACAAACCTATCTATACCCTGATTGTCGACATCCATCTGGCAGTTTCGAAGTGGTAATAAAAAATACTAGGTGCTTAGAAGATAAGCGCAAGAAACATAACTCTTCTTTTCAGAAAACACATTTCAAGCAAGTCCTCTAATAAAACAAATACCCCTAAAACAAAAATAAACAGACCGTCAGAACCCAATATCCCACCAACAATTTTGACACTAACACTTGTTGCAGAAAATACGGGACAAGCTTACCACAGAACTAATGACTTACCCGTTCCAAGCTGCATTGGTCTAGCCACATCTAGCCAGCGGTCGGATCTAGAAAACGGGTAAATAAAAGTCCAAATGTACGTTTACGTATGGTGAAATCGAATGGAACGTTCTAGAATGCGTTGTATAAAAATGTTCGTTGTTCAATTTGAAATTTTTGATTTTGGAATTTGCCTTTGACTGAGGAGGTTTTATGTTGAAATATGAAATTAAAAAAGACTGGCTGTTTCTTTTGGTTTCACTCGCATCCCATGAGAACTTTTTCTCGTGCCCGGATAAAATGGAGCACACTTTTTTTGGGATGGTGTAGCTTCGCAATGAAGAAAGAATTTTACAAGGCGGTTTAGTAGTTTCAGTTCCTTTGACAAACAAATTATTTTTCTCGTTAAAATATTAGTTTAGATTAGATTGTAAAATCTCAAAGCTGTCTTACGTGATTGATAAATCATTGAAGCAGAGATTTACCATATTCCAAGTTAGATTCCATTTATGGTCGTCACCATACGGCCAGCACGTCACGCCTCAGAGAGTGTGTTTGATTGAACCATGTTTGTTATAGCCAATACCTATGACAGCTGAATATCTGGAGAAATCAGAATCCAACGTAGAACTGGTCAATTCGATAGTCATATCGAATTAATTGAAAATTGCTAGAATTCGTTGTGGTTAGTGTACCTGCCTACCGCGCTAAAGGTGTCGGGCTCGATTTCCGCATAAGTAAAAATGTTGGCCATTTTAGTTTAGATATAGTGTTTCTATGTATTTATGTCTTGTATTAAAAAAAGTGTTAATAAGTATGTTTCCTTCCTCGCTAAATGGGCTACGTAACTTTTTCAGATTTGACCAGAAGTTCCTGAGACTAATGCTTTCAAAAGAACAAACAAACTTATCAGCTTCTACATACTTGACCAAGTCACCGATCCAAAACATTAATCTCACAACCAAAAGAAGCTTAACACATTTACTAACAATTTTTTATCATATATGCCATTCAAGCTGCAAAAATCCTTATATGCACCACAGCACCACTCTATTCTATTACACAGTAAGTGCAAGTTCAGTAAGAATTGTGTTGGCAATGGCCGGAGTCACGTACAAAACTAACATGTTGCTTTGAATAACGCATAAGTAGGTGGAGATTCTATTGGATAGTCCTGTTAAGATTTTTATGACTTTTTAGTGGAGTAAAATGGAGCATACACACTCAAGTATGAACTGAGAACATCATCAATGCTCGAACATCCGAAATTCTTAAGGGCCGCATGACACAACGCGCATCCTAGGAGAACCTATGCGGCAACTGGATCAATAAACTTCGCTTTCATCCTTAAGCAGTTTTGATTTAGTCTACATATACATATAAAACATAATAAAGAGGAAACATTTTTTGTTTACGTTGTTCGTTTGTAGGTACCCTAAAGGCTCCAAAACTACTGAACAGGTTTGAACAATTGGAAAGTCCCGTGTAACAAAGACTTTGTTTTATACGAACGTAGTTCCAGAATGTTCCATACACCTTTATAATGTACTTAAAAAATAGTTTACTAGCAATTCACATGAAAACTTCACAATATAAAAAAGACAGATTTTTACGCGACGACTCTATAAATTATTCTGAAAACTGTTAAACTATAGAAACTTTTTAGCAGCACGTGCAGACTTTGTTATTTTTTTGAATATTTTTTCGGCTTCCTCTCTCTCCCGCCTTTTGCTGGGTAATGTATGCAGAGATGGTCGCCGATTTGCTTGCAAAAGTGATGGAAATATTTGGTATTTAAATAAAGTGTGTGAATGCATTTTTATTGAAGAGAGAATTGTTATCTCAAATGCTTTTGCCAAAAATGGAAAAAAGGTAATAAAGGATTTGCTTTATTTAAAAACTAGCTAACTAACTACTAACGCGCCTCCTAGCCATTTTCTCGCGGTTTCACCCGCGCCTTGCGGTAGCTATTGCCATGATAAAATATTTTCCTGTTCATAGCGGCCAAGGTCATTGCAATATCTGGTTCTTCAACACTAGGTGAACTTGGCTGCGACTCGGACAGGGAAACGCAGTCCTCACATTTTTCATTCTTGAAGGTAGTTTTTGTGACACACTTTTTGTGGAAGATTGCTTCACAAGAACCTTTGCATTTACTGGTTTCATCTTTTGCTAACGATACAACCTTATTGCACTTCTTGCATTTCACCATTATTAATTTCTTTGGGTACAAACAAAATAAATGTTTTCTATATTAGTTTAGATATATGACAAAAACTAACAAGTAATTCGAGTGCTACCGAACCAATTTGCGCAGTGGTGAAGCAATTCAAAATACATAGGAAGGAAAGTAGGTACATAACAGCTTTATCTAGATACGCAGAACATAAATGTATCTTCAATAAACTGTCTTCAGTTAGGCTTTTGGGCTAATTGCAAGTTTGTTCAGAGGCGTATCTAGGAAATCAAATCCCTGCTACATTTGAACAGACTAACTGTATTCAGTCTTCAGTGTTTATATGTATAATTGTATATACACGAAATTGTCTTTTCATTTCAACTTTGGCCTATTTGTATGGTTTTGAATAATACTGCATATATGTATATTTGTTCTTTGGTATATCAAAATGATTCACCTTGTAATTCGTGGATTGGTATTGAACTAATTTAAAATGAAATATTCACACGATTTTTATATTAAAACTATTTGCCGTAGAAATCTCACTACATTATAATGGTTTAAAACAGTTTCAATATTCCCACAAAAAAATAAAATAATGAAATACAAAAAGTACCTACACTCAAAATTGCCCCTACGAGTCACAAAAAGCAACAAAAAAGACAGTTACTTCCAAAAATTAAAACGTATCGCACTAACAAGCGTCTCCCTCGATTCGAACTTGCATCATTTTTACCATTTCTCCCAAAATCACGTGACACATCAAAAACAATGACGTCACAATTTGGTGACTTGTGTAAAAACTTTTTTTTAAAATACAAGCAAGCTAGGCGTCCGTTTTTTATCTTCAGCCAAGTACCATTAATCAGGGACGGTTCCTCGCGTGAAACTCGCTGGAAACAAGAAAAGTTTCCTTTCACTCGAATTAAAATCTTCAACGGAATGACTCGGTGCTTTCACGGAGTGAGGAAAGATGAGCGGAGTTGTTATAATGCAGGTAGGTCAGGCGTCTTCTTCTGGGTCAAATACGTACGTTGGGTATGAAAAAAACGATCAGTTACGAGTGGACTAACGAGGCGTTTTGGTTCTTTTAGACATCTGTTAACGATTTTTGGTATTACAAAAAATGTTCGGGTCCAACGGAGGCGTTGACAGTAACGTTCCTCGTCCCCTGCACACCCGCATTTTGACGCGTCACTTTCTTCGGTTTTCCGTTATGGCACCTCCGCAAGTAATTTTAGTTCTCCATGGTGCTTTTTTTTTCTAGCGTTTTTTTTTTAAAATCAGACGACAGTTTGATAAACTGCACTTTGTTTCAATTTGACGATTGCACTAATTGGATTGGTGATTTGTGAGGGATCGGTTATTGGAAACTTGTACTGTATTGATTGGCGTAGATTCGTGTCGTAGAATTTGCCTTTAGTGAAGTTCTTGGAATTGTGGTTGGCAGAATGAAGTTGTAATGGATTAAAATGAAAATATTGTATTTTCTTATTTTTTTATTCGATCCGTATCCAGTCGTTACAGTAAGTTAGTTACCATTATAATGAAGTCATTCAGATTGTTTCAACATAGTAAATTAACGAAACTATTTCAAATAAGAACTACCATGTTTTTAATTTTCGTATGGCTAACAATTTTATTCAATTCGTCTTTACGTGGAGTTGAGTTTCATAACCAATAAAAATTAATTAAAAAAAAAAACATGCAAATCGACAACCTCCTTCTTTTCAAAAGTTGGTTGAAAAATTATGAAACAGTGAATAGAATGGGAGTTTGTCCCAGTTCCAACCAAAAAACAAAAGAGAGTCCAAAAACAAAATTCAAACATAATAAAGTGTTACTCTTTAGTGTACCGTCACGTCATGAAATATTAACGTTAGCAGTTTTGGCAAAAATATGCACACGGGCTGAGAGCGCATTTATATTCAACGTTGCACATCTACTAGTTATCATTATGAACTGGGGTGAGAATTTTGTTATAAACTTGCTAAATAAATATGTAGTGCACTTTAGTGTACTAGGTTTTGTGATGAATTTACTCGTTTCGATAAAAAGTCTTTATCATTTTTATTGTGAATGCTAGTTAAGTAGTAATTGGCAACTTTGTAAGTGAAAGTCATATTAAATCTTAAGGTTTTATACGCAGAAGCTACTGGTGGTGGAAACTCTTTCAATAAATGAATAAAAAAACAAATATTATTAAAATAATGAATGTTTACATGGCTACTAGACAATTTTATTTAAAACCACTGAACGCTTTCATATCATTATTTTAGAAATATCTGAAAATAATACCAGGTCCTTTTTGTCCTGTTACGACAAATCTTGCGTCACTCAATTAATATACATAGACAGGCACTTTCTAATTATGTTAATATAAATCAGAATTTTAGACATATAGGATTGTAGTACTCTTCATCTAGCTATTTTGTCAATGTGCCAGATATTATGTTATAGTTCCAAGTAAGGAACAATTATTTCAACAATACCTACATAATCTCGTCAAACAATTGAAGATAGAAATCAAATCTTATACGATTCTAGTCTTCCTAGAAATCTAATTAGCATAAACTACTTACTGTATGAAGAATTTATTAGCGTTTACGGTAAGAGAACTTCTTAGGATCATGATAATAAATATTAAAACGTAATATCCAATACTAGCCATTTCTAGCGGTTTCACCTACGTCCCATAGAAACTACTGCCTAAACCGAGATAAAACATAGACTATGTTACTTTCAGTAGTTTCGGAGCCTTTATGTTACAAACAAAAAATAATCCCACCAAAAACATTAAATGTAAAAAAAGCCAATCCTCTACGCAATTCCTCCACCGTAAAAAGTTTTGAGATCACATAGAAGCCAAGTCCTGTTCAACTTTATTTGTAATAATAAATCAATATTTTGTGACCATATCAATAGTTTCGTTCACTTTACAATAATATTGACTTGGCCATGAGCACAATAAACTACAAATATAATACAGCATATCTTGGAGAGGTGAAAGTCAATAATGAAGTTTAATATCACAGAATTAAATACTTTTAGTTTTTTCAATTGTTACTAAATGACCGACAGTCAGTATCATCCAAAATCATGAACTGCACATTTACTATGGCGCATGTTTGGTCCATGGTGATCTCAAATTCCAATCAGTCCAATCGTAAAATCATGTCCATATAGAATGTATCAATTCAATGGTATTTACACATTATTTCAGGGAGCGACTATTAACTTGTGCTCATGGCCAAGACAATATTATTGTAATGTGAACAAAACTATTGATATAGTCACAAAATATTGATTTATTATTACAAATAAAGTTGAACAGGACTTGGCTTCTATGTGATCTCAAAACTTTTTACGGTGGAGGAATTGCGTAGAGGATTGGCTTTTTTTACATTTAATGTTTTTGGTGGGATCTAATTTATTTTTTGTAGGTCTCGTCCTTCTTTAAGTATATAACAAATTAAATTAACTTACATGCAACTAACTAAATATATAACAAACTAAATATGTAGACCTAAACTAGCACGTAAACAAAATTTTTTTAAAATAAATTAAACAATTTCGAAATTGTCGAATTTTTTAATCGAATATCTTTTAGAATAAAAGAGATTTATTTCAGAGGTAGATGGTGCTATCACATGAAATTGTTTTTTTTTTAACTAAAAACCGTAGCGCGATTTAGACCAGGACAACGCCATCTATCGAGCGAGCATGCAGTATTTATCGCACTGCATTAATATGAAAGATTTTATCATTATTCATTTTATTTTAACCTAGCTTTTTTATTCATATGTATGTATATTTAATACATAATAACAATATACCACACTACGTAAGAATAAAACAAATAGTAACATTTTGTACATAAATAAATAACAAAGTTATCAATGCAGTCAAAATTCATACACAATGTTCTTGAAAAACCGCAAATATAAATTTGTTTCCGATTTTTTTATTAAGTTTTAAGGTTTTTATAATTTTCCCTTTATATGTAGCTAATAACCTACCTTGGTGCCAAATTTGAAGGTTCTAAGTTTGCTAGAAGTACCTTAGACTTTTGATGATCGGTCAGTGAGTGAGTCAGTGACAAAATGGTGTAACTTTGATCGCTCATAACTCGTAAACTATTTATTCAAATTTCTTGTAATTTTGGGACTGAGCTTGTTCTAATACTTACTCTTGGTCATCGAAAACCTAAACTCCTAGCTTTGTTCACATGGAAGATACAGGGGGCTGAAATAGCCGCGAAACGCTTCGAGAAAAGATGGTACGGCCGTGCCCGCTTTGCTCGAGTCTTGGCTGGGGCACTGCCGTGCCCTCAGATCTCAGGCGTTATTAAACAAAAACGCATTAACACATCAATACACGTTAAGCCTAAAACGGAAC
This sequence comes from Helicoverpa zea x Helicoverpa armigera, assembly GCA_033682625.1. Lineage (NCBI taxonomy): Eukaryota > Metazoa > Arthropoda > Insecta > Lepidoptera > Noctuidae > Helicoverpa > Helicoverpa zea x Helicoverpa armigera. Next base: position 12,474,116 of record JAWIIS010000024.1, read on the forward strand.
CCTAATTACCACATTACACTTAATTGCCAACAAATCTACCGAACAATTGGAACAATACTACTAAAACACGTCACTCAGGCTTTTAATGTTTATTTGACGTGTTTATGTATATTTTAGTCTTCCTTACAAAAGGGTGGCTGCATGCATTGTTTTGAAATACACGTGCGGCCGGTGGAAATGGGACACAAAATGTAAACAATGGTTCAGATGCTGTTTTGTTTTCGAATTCAGTGTAAAGCTCTTTTGGGCTTGCAAAAATATCAATTAGGGTAATTGAAGTTTTTTGTGTGGAGTATGTTATTTGTACAATATAGTTACCTCTCACAAATATGTCAATGAACACTTGAATAAATATGTTAAAACTAATAACATAATATATGTATTCTAAAATTGAATTAAAAAAAAAAAACATTATCATTAACAAATGTTGCGTTATCACTTTAACGAATTCCGGAAGGCATTGTGTTAAAAATAAAATGACTCATTTGCAGGCTAAAAATAAATACAGTTTCCTCAAGTTTCCTCTTTGTACACATAATGTTTTATTAACTTTGATAATCCAACGCCCACATGCTACATAAAAATGAACATTTGACATAGCCGTTATTTTTAAATTAAGACAAAATTTGTCAGACTATGAAACTTAAGAGGAATTTTAATTAAGTTCCATTTGCGTTCCCTAAGTTCTTTTACCCGATGGTTGACAGATATAAAATGACTTATGTCATGAAATTCGCCTGTGTACCATTTTTTTCCACATCTATAAATAAATATGCTAGTCTTTGGTCAAGTTTTCTGACGTCAAGTGTACCAGCTATAAGCAAATAGCGTGATCTCGTTCGCCGTGACCGCACAATGTCTAGCCCAGCGTTAACCGACAACGAAAATGTGTTTGTTACACTCTAATTATATTGTGTACAGGGTGATGGTATTCAAATTAGCGTCGTAAAATTATGTGAAATATTTATTTTTGTGAGTATAGACTTTCTCTATTATACAATATAAATTTAATGTATCTAATAATCTCACTGTAATAAGACATAGAACTTATGTAGGTACATGTTTTGACTGTGCTGGGAATTAAATGCTAAAACCATGGTACCTAAATATGGGAAAAGTCGAGATACTTTTTCCATACAATTTTTACCCACGAGACGAGGCAAAGCTAGCCGTAACATAATTATACAACATTATAAAACACCCCTTATGTAACATTCACACACAAAATTGTTTATACAGGTTAACGTTTGTAACTCAAACCCCAAGTTTCTCAGAAAATGGGTTATGTATGTATTTTTCTTCAGCATTTCGTCATTTCCTCGAAAACGTACTTTGCGGTACTTACCGGTGTAATTATTAAAATGAGTTTCTTGTATCTAATTTTAGATTGTCAACATACTTTATTTTGAGGCCGATTGTATAAGCCAAACAAATTCTGAACTGAAGTTTTCAATTTAAATGTTGACTTAATTTTCTTGGATAATTAAAGTCTTCTGTAAATCTAAAACGATATCATAAAGATATATAATAAACAAACAAAACTCTTTACCTTTATGTTATAGTATGTTTGATTTTATGGTAATCTCAGAAACTTTGGGTCCAATTTGAAAAATTATTTCAGTGTTGGATAATCCATTAGTTAAGAAAGGCTATAATTTATCTTAAGAAGACTCCAGACAAATTATTAAAATTCTTTAACATATTAAAAAAAAACTTATTCTATTCACCATAATCAATATCAAATGTGAATTTCGTCACTATTTTCTTTCAAAACATTTTCCGTTCCTGCATCCCTTTCCTTGAACTACACCAAACAAACAAAACTCTTCAGTTTTACAATATTACTATAGATTATAACAACTATTCATATAGGAATTGCTTTATTAGTATAACAACTACTACGTATTACCATAGATAAATACCACATTATTTGAACCGAAAACAAGGCCTTAGGGATTTCTGGAAATTATTCCGTAGGTTCATATATTAGCGTAGGAATTATTATTATAAATAACTAACTGCTTCTCACGATTTCACCCACGTTGATTTTTAGGGTTCTGTACCCAAAGGTTCAACGGGACCTATCTAACTAAACGGCCTATCAGCAGGCTGTATCTCATTAACCGTGATAGTTAGAGAGTTGAAGTATTCACAAAAATAAACTCTTTTGCAAAAAAAAACGGGCACCTATGCGAAATCTTAGTTTTAAGGACTTTACGTGTATTTCAAAGGGTTTTAATGATTGTAGTATGTTTCTAGCATCAAAAGGGTTAGCCGAGCATGCGTGAGAATGTATTCTAAATTTGAATTTTGTACAATTGCTAAGAAATTGGTTAAACCTTGTTTTGGACTAATTGCTAGCAGAAAGTTCGTCGGTGTTTTGAAAAGTTTTTGAAGTGATTTTCAGGAAAATGATAATGCAGTTTTAATTAATGATTAATGTACTTTTTTGTTAGATCAAAACATTTTTGAAAAACTATGCGTATTTGATAAAATCTTCACCTGCTCTAAATGGGCTATACTGATGATTGATGACAATGTTAAGTGTTTCGGTATTTTAGTGTAAAGCGTTCTATTGTTTAGATATTGTATCCATGTGTTTTAAAATATCGCTTTATCATAAATAAACACTATTTAGAAGAGTATCAGTACTTTGAGCTACGACAAAACCAATTTAAAGTAAGCAGTACCCATCACAACTCGTCTCCTATCGGACTTTGGCATTTAAAAAATACAAAATTTTGGGATAAATGTTAAAATTAACCACATGAAAAATGATGAGGAGGGTTAAAGCTATCTAAAAAGTCAAATTATTGCCTCGTTGAAGCTCTCGATAACTCCATAGGTATCGAGTTACTAAACGACGATTTAGCTGAAAGGGAGTCAAGAATTCAAAATTATTGGCCAAACGTATGTTTCTTAAGAAATGAGCAGATAGCCAATTATTGTTATGATTTAAGCAGGAAAGTGCTGCAGATGCCAGAAAATCTCGGTGTAGGCAAGTTTATTTAATAAAATGTCCGTGGGATGAAAACACGCTATTTGAACGCTCACACTCATAGATCTTCAGAGGTCTACGGAGTTTCCCAAGAGACGAGGTTGTTTAAAAATCAGTGATTACGAGACCTTAAGACCTCGTGCTCAGAGTCTATGCGCTATTTTCTGTATTTTGTAGAAATTCAAGACTTTTAAAAATGTCAAAGTCCGATAGGAGACGAGTTGTGATGGGTACTGCTTACTTTAAATTGGTTTTGTCGTAGCTCAAAGTACTGATACTCTTCTAAATAGTGTTTGTTTATGATAAAGCGATATTTTAAAACACATGGATACAATATCTAAACAATAGAACGCTTTACACTAAAATACCGAAACACTTAACATTGTCATCAATCATCAGTATAGCCCATTTAGAGCAGGTGAAGATTTTATCAAATACGCATAGTTTTTCAAAAATGTTTTGATCTAACAAAAAAGTACATTAATCATTAATTAAAACTGCATTATCATTTTCCTGAAAATCACTTCAAAAACTTTTCAAAACACCGACGAACTTTCTGCTAGCAATTAGTCCAAAACAAGGTTTAACCAATTTCCTAGCAATTGTACAAAATTCAAATTTAGAATACATTCTCACGCATGCTCGGCTAACCCTTTTGATGCTAGAAACATACTACAATCATTAAAACCCTTTGAAATACACGTAAAGTCCTTAAAACTAAGATTTCGCATAGGTGCCCGTTTTTTTTGCAAAAGAGTGTATTATACATATTTCTGTTGCCGCTTTATCAACAAATACTGAACACTAAAATAAAATTAAATATTTTGGGGGGCTCCCATACAACAAACGTGTTTTTGTTTGCTCATTTTAAATAATGGTACGAAACCCTGCGTGCGCGAATCCTACTCGCACTTGGCCGGTTTTACAATGATGAAAAAGAAACAAGATTTCACAAAAAAAAGTACTTTTATTTCAACAATGCGTTTCATCCTTCCTTAATTATAGGTTTATTAACATTTTCAACAACAGTCAAACATTATTACAAATCTAACTAAAACTGTACAAAATAAATAAATTATTTGACATAAACACAACAGGTCTGATCTTTAGCGCAATCCGTAGCTTCGCTTATTCTCAGAGATATAGGACATTTGAAAAAGCTCGAAACGCACTCGCCACCTTTCGACGAACACCTCATTTCAACTAGGGCTGAAAAAAGAAAAAATATATTAAGTACTTGTACTTGGAAAACTTAAAACTTAGCTATCTTTGGTAGGTACTGATTTATGTTCAGTGAATTTAATATATTTGGACAATTACATTCAAATTGCGTGAGTGTTAACACTTCACTGTTGTATTCAAAAAGTTCGTAAAATAAATGACAAGCCAAACTCTAATGAGCTACGTACATAATAATATATGAACAGGACGCCTCAACTTCTAGAAATACTCGTCATATTTTTCGTACACAAGAGCATTCTGAAATGTAAAAAAATGGACCAAGGATAACATATTTTTGAGGGATCGTTCAAAAGAGTAATCGTGACCCTAGGTGGTGGTGGGTAGTATCGTGGTTCTAGGAAGAACAAAAGTGGGTTTTCACTAAACATACTACAATATTTTGACTAAGTATAGTCCACGCCACTAACTCAAGATCTAGGGTTCGGTTCCCGCGTCGCGCCGATATCGCTTTGTACATTTTAGAAACTTTCACAAAGCAGCCCGGAGCCTTAAAGTTGGTGATTGATACACCCGTGTATCGGAGAGCACGTAAGCCTCGGTCTTGCTCCTGACCTCTCTCCGATCGTGTGGGATTTGATTCTCATCGGGCTATGAGAGTGAAGGAATAGTGAGTGCACCTATATCTGCACAAATGCTTGTGCACTATGTCCTGCGCAGTTGGCTAATATCCTTACATGAGAACATCTGCCGTGGCCAATAGTCGGCAAGGAGGATATCATCTCATGGAAAAAGATTGTTCCAGAATTTTCTGTCGGTCTTGAGTCGTGGCGCGTACTATAGATGTAAACTTGAGAACCAAATACAAAGGGTTATCATAGTCAAAGCAATTGAATAGACAGCAGTTGTGCCTAAGAATTATATAAGTAATTATAATATTATAATAACATTGGATTCGAGCGATGTCAATATTCTTAATAATACCCAGGTTATAGTTATAACAAATATGAAAGAGGTTCCAACAAAAACATTCAGTTACTGGTTCTAGAGTTAAACTAATAATACTAAACAGAGATCCTAAATATAGCGGAGTTAACAGTTTATCTTCTTCCCGTACCCGGATAAAATATAGCCAATGCAATTTATGTAGCTACCTAACAGCGAAATAATTATTCTTATTGGTTCTGTAGTTTCAGAGCCTATTCTATTCGAACAATTAAATCTTTCCTCTTTATATATAGAACTAGCTTCCGCCCGTGGGTTCACCCGCGTGGTGTTTTCATAAAAAGCAGCCTATGTGTTAGTCCAGGGTGTCACCAATTTCAACTAAATTGGTCCTACTGTTCCCGCTAAAGGAATAACAAACATAGATCCAATTCTCTAAATTCTCTTTTTCACATTTAGAATTTTAGTAGGATATAGAAATATACTTAGATTAAAATCAGAATTACAGCAGCTTCAAGTACCGAAAGCCCATAAAAAAAATTACAATTAAAAACTTACTATAGACTTACTTGGTCTGCAGCACTCCATCCCATGTTCTTGTTGTACGGGGCACAATCCTTTAGCACTGACCTTCGTGCCTTTAGGGCAAGCCACCGATCTGGCGCAAGTACCACCCACCACCATACAGGGCAACTCGAAGAATGGGGCATTGCCCGCTGAAATGACATTATAGTTGTAAGAAGATTAAACTTATGTCTATGGGTACTAATATTACAAAGGTGAAGAGGCCATTTGTTCAGTTGAACGGGCATGAAAAATATTTCAGTGGCCTAGTAGCCTATTTATCGGCAAAAGCTACAGGATCACGGAGTAAGGAATTTACAGAATACTTTTTAGCTTGGCGTGTGGAGTTGTTCCCAAGACACGCACGAGGTTGTAACCAGGTGGTGGAAACTAGTTATATCTTAGAGAGAATGCTAACGTTATTATCTGTACTATGATGTTTATGAGCAAGTCATGAGATCTTATTTACAAGATCTTAAAAAATATTTCCTGTCCCATAAAAACCTCGAGATTCCTCTTAGAACAGACACATAAAAATAATATTTATTGTTCTAGAAATATCTTTGTAAGAACATCTTCATTCAAGTATGTATTATGAAACAATATTGTTTAACTAACCTAGAAATATACCAGTTACATTGAGCAATGTTTGTAAACAAACCCATATTTGTAAATGCTGATTATTTCTCGATACATTTCATAACCAAGTAAATAGAAGATAAATTCTTCAAGAGTACAAAAAACACTTGAAGCCGCGTAAATAATGGTCATGGGCTGGTTTTAGTACAGAAAATCCAGTTTAAAGTCTTTAAAATCTCACTAGGTTGCCAATTTCAAAGTTTGAAACTCAAAAAAACTTACAACTCGCAGCCGCATCTTCAAACTCCTCATTCAGAACCGACACACCGTAATTTAACAAAGACACTAAAATCACAATTTTGAAGAACATTTTTGACCGATTTCCCAAAAAGAAGGCTGTTCGTGTAACACGACCTCTCTTGTCTAACTTGCTAAGACGAATGGATAACTTACTGCAAATAACTTAAGTATAAGTTGATCAATATAACATTTATGTCGTGAGAAATGATAACCTACATATATTACACATCCTGTATTATCTTATGATTACGACACGTTATAAAGGATGTTTTAATTTGACAAAGGTTTTTGAGGAAGGTTGAGACAATGGTGAGATATTCATAGGCATAGATATGTGTAACGTTAATGTTAGGTATGTCTAAAAATATTATACTCACATGCCTACTTTCGTCAGCATCCGTCTAGCCGTTATATACTATATACCTTCTTTCACATGGATTGACTGCCTATCTGACCTCTTCAACCCAGTTACCTGGGCAACCCGATACACCGATTGTTAAGACTGGTCATTAGACTAGAACTTCTGGTTTCTGACTACCCTAGGCTAAACTTTCTGGTTTCTGACCCTTAACGACTGCCAAAGATGTACAACTAAGTGTTGGAACTCCTTTATTATTTTTATGAAATAAGTGTAATTTGTTGTAGAAAAGACATCATTCATTTTAGGAACGTACCAAATACTAGGTGCATCACAGAGGATTCCGCAAATATATATGATACAAATAATACAGGTTTCCATCTATCAGCCCGCAACGTTTCGTCTAAATTGGCTAAGTCTTTCCTGAATATTGCACTAAGTAAACATACATTTTTATTATTGTAACAAGAAAATCAGACTTAGCCATTAGTATGTCAACATACTTGTTGACTAACTGTCACATACATACATTTTATCTGTAGGCATAAAACTAGTTTCGTTCGGTTATTGAACTCAAGATCTAATTATACTTGTATACCTGATGCCACTGATCTCTATAGCAAATGTAGGATAAATTCTTTCCATAGACGACAGGTAAAACGGGACCCTAATAGGACTTCGGTGGGTGTATGTCGGTATGTATCTCGGGAACCGTGATAACTTATTGTTCACAGAAATCACAAATATTATTATTACAGAGTATTTGTTTTGCTAAACGAATGTAGAATATATGAATGTGTAATTAAAAGTACAGCTAAAATTAAAGTTAAATATGTAATTATTCCGACTCTAAAATCCTTAAAACTCCAAAACAAAACACCGTCAAAATTTTGCCTCATTAAAATCTTGTAGCACTACCAAGCAAAACTCCAGTCTTAAAACACCATTATGTAATCTCAGAGCTTATATAAAAAGATGACTCAGTTGATCATTAAGAGTAACTTCACACTGCAAACTTTTAGTCGGCCGAGAGTTCTTTGTGTCATATTACGTTACATAGATCTCTAGACTCACCCAGGGGGCATTCTGACCGCGTCGGTCAAGTAGAAGTAGGTAGTAGTAGTGCTCGAACGCAGAACGCTCGACCGCCTGACCGTCTGTCTGATAGCTCCCTTAGGTGCGAAGCGCCTTAGGTGACTAAAAACGGCTGTCAGATAGGCAGTAGTTCCTTGTAGAATACTAGTACTCAGCTACATCCGATTAAACTAGAACCCGATCTCAACATAGTTATGAAAAGGCTCGGGAGATGATGAGACTGACTGAAAACATTTACTAGAATCAAGATTTTCTTTAAACAAAAGTTGTCTACTATCGCGCCAACTGTCGGCCGACTGTTTTGTCTCCAATCTGCGGGTACGCTAAGCGAGAGTTGCTGACTAATCCTGACCTACATTAACGGACGGTCTTTACATGGTAACAGATTTGAACGGTGTCCTCAAGACTCCTTACGCAGCTCGATGTTGACATAATGGGTTATTTGCGGGCCATTCCTTTAAGTGAAGGTGAATTTATTTATTTGGAATTTCCTAGTGACGAATGTGAATTACATTACGATATGTTAAGGTCTCAAGCTGTATTAGGTAAGCCTAAGTATAGGGATTATGATGATGAAGGTCACAACTTGATCTTGCTAGGCATCACTTATATTCTCACCAAAGAATATGTTAAAGTATTTTCGGACATTGAATGTGTAATGGTCAATTCAAAGATATTGGTCGAATTAAATAAAAATTCAAAGATTGATGAGACATCAAGTAATACCGAACTCATTGAGTAGAATATCTCAACAATTCACGGTTTTAAATTAAAAATGAATGGTGAAACGCATTACAATCCCAATTCATTTACAATCATCAGAAAAATATTACTTATACAGCATAAAGGCGTTACAAACAGATTCGTAATTCGATTTTGTGGCCGAGCAAAATATTACGTGTCCCAAAAGTTAATGACGACCATGGAGTACAAAATGACTAGCGGAGATGTCATAACACAAAATATCTTGAGAAAGTAGAGCGCCAATATGCGGGTGCTCGGGGGACGAGGAACGTTACTAGCTTCACCTTTGCATGCCTCCTATGGACCCCGCCTATTATTTTTAAAGAAGACTAATCTTTGACAGATTCGTTCATTAACTTCATTCAAGTAACTGATCACATCCACCGTATGTTATGTTGGCCTACAATAAAGCGTTTGACCTACCTGCCTTATGGCATCTCCGCTCACATTTTCTTTCTCCATGACGATGACATTTTCATATTCAATATTGAAAATATTCAGGAGATAATTATGTACTTTATGATGATTTCCATTGGTTATCCTGCTTATGTGATTGCGTGAATATTAAATGTTTTACATTTTGCGTGCTGTAGACAGATGAAATTATGCGGTTTTATGTTCTAAATGGATTTGATTTCTATTTGACTATGATGGTATTTTAGTGAAAATTTTAGACAGAAATGGCTATTGCTATCTTGCATTGTGCCTATTCTAAAAAGAGATCATCCACAAGCGTTTGTGTAGACACAGATGCAATTTTTGTTCTCTCACTCTCATTTGATAGGATGGCAATCTAACACGATCGAAAGGAAATCGATATTGAGAGATGTCGTTTATTTCTCGTTGTAATAATTAGCAAGGGTATGTTTATAAATCAAAATGTTGCATATGACTTGGCTGTTGCTAATTTACCTCTAACAAGTATAACACAATATATTATTGTCTTTCATCCACGTCAATAATGTTTCGAGTTCATTGTATCGAGGGACTCAACTTCAAGCTATCTAACTCTGAAGCTTTACCGTACAGGGGACCGGTGGGAGATCGCGGAAACTGTATCCTGTATTCTAAAACTAGTTGGGATATACTGATTGTTGTGATATACGCTTGAAAGGGTTTTTTTCATTATTTCTGGCTTTTGACAAATGCGGCTATATAAAAATCTCAAAGGTATATGTAAAAATCCCAAATACTCCTCAATAATAATAGGGGGTCAGTCACCTCGAGGTAAGCCAGGATTCGTCAACCTGGTCTAATTTGACGGTCATTCAGATGTACCAACCTTCATTGGTGGTAACATTTCCCTACGGTAAAACTGAGTTTAAAAAAAAAGTATAATCAGCAATTCGGAGAAAAGTGCTGTTTTGCAGCCAAGTTTGAATAAACGAGATATGATTTAGATCTTTTGATTTTGAGTTATACAATTAATGAAAATCAACAAAAAAAATCTTAAACTCATTTCTGTACGCAAACAGTCCGTGGCGTTATGTGCCATAATTTGCATTAGACAATTAAATGGTTTGAATAAGCAGTCGCCGTGCCTTTCCATAAATTTCTTCTCGTCATTATCTACAACAATATTACTACAGCTGAAAATGGTCCAGGCTGATTATATTATCGGTCATAGCGGCTGTTCTCTCTAAGGAGAACACAAGCGTATGATATTAGTAAAATTAGCTACCTAAAAGAAATAAAACAAAAGGAAATCTTTTAAAACATTTTTTTTTTATACAATAAACTTTTCCTTAGTAATATAACTGTACTTGAGAGCGTTGGGGGCATTTAAATACTTTGGGAAGGCATCTTCCTTTGTTTAAACAGCACATGCTCTTTCTTTTTTCTGAAACAGATAAATAATGTTGGTTAGACTGTTTACGATGTGTCCTATGTGAGCGATCTGGATGCGAACGCGAGGCGGCGCGCTGTGACGCGGAAAAAACAAGCATTCGATCTCCTACGCGAATTATCGCGGTACTATTTTTGAATTCGCTTCGGATTGCTTCGCATTCGCATTCACATTTGAGTTGAATCACGCAGGACACACCCTTAGTATGAAATAACAGTAGCAGCGAGGCAGGAACGTTTACGGGTAACGAAAACACATAGTTTTCACCGTGGTTCCCGCTCACTCATAGTTCTCGCACTTGGTGCTCCTTATTCAAAACCGTAAGTATTTGTGCTAAGAGATTTCCTGCCTCGTCCTGCTGCCACTACAATTGCAGACTAAGATCGGACTATAAATTATTTATATTTCTTAGATTTGATGATAATGAAATTAACTTTCATCTAAGCAAGCTATCTCAGGATTCAGGCAAGTAATTTTAAGTCATTGCACAGATTTTTCTAACCCCACATTAACACAATCTAACGATGAGCTTGGACAGCAACAACACTATCTCCATTCTTGAATTAACTTCATTCTAGAAGTTTCATTCTAACTCTTCTATCATTTTGTTGTAAATACCTAAAGACTTCTACATATTTTGTTCTAATTGACTTCAAAGACCAATTAAAATCTGATCAAATTACTTCTTACATATATGTAGCTTTCTCACTAAGAAGTACTTACGAGGCACACAGCACTCCATGACTTGTTCCAGGTGTTCAGGGCACAAACCCTTGTGATTGACCCCCGTGCCAGGAGGACACGTGTCTTTTAATGCACAGAAACCTCGCAACCGTACGCATGGCTGTTCGAAGAAAGGCGACTTTCTTACTGGAAGAAAATGTTAATCTTTTGACTTATAATGACTTCTATTAATTTGAAGTATCTCTGTCTTGTTGCGGTTGCACGCCAAAAGCATAATCATCATCTCAGCCATAGGACGTCCACTGCTGAATATATGCCTCCCCTTTAGATCTCCACAGATACCTGTTGAAGGCGACTTGCATCCAGCGTCTTCCAGCAACTTTTATAAGATCGTCTGTCCACCTTGTTGCTGGACGTCCTACGCTGCGATTGCTAGTCAGAACAGGTCAGGTCAAAAGGTTCCGAACCAATTGAAATGAAAGGTACACAGGTAGTCTAGAGCCGGAGCTAGAGCATAGGTTTAGTTTTACTCAGGTGAAGAAAGTAGCTCACTCTAGATGAACTACTTAGAGCATCAAAATTTCAACTTTTATTTATAGTAAAAAAATAATAATGGTTCCGACAAACAAATTAATCTTTTTTTATTAACCTGCGATATAATGAATTACTGCCAAAAAATCCAAAACATATTCTGTAAATATGGTATAAGATGTTTTATTAAAAAAATTAAAATAAAAAGTAGTCTATATAACTTTTCTCTAAAAAACAGGCTATCTAACATTGAAAGATTTTTTCATATTCTGGCAATTAGCGCGTTATAGCCAACAAACTTTAGTTTTATAATGATTACTACCAAAGATTTTCTTACCACTATACCAGGTTTTGACCCTCGCTGTATGCCAAACCGAACACCATAAACTATTCACAATTAAAGAAAAACAAATGAAACGGAAAAACATTTCCTAGTCTAACCAGGTCACTTTACCGAGGTAGAAAGATTACTGGGTCAATATAGAAAAATACTGGTATATCCATATGATTGTTTATAATTGTTCATAAATACATCAGTCAGTGTTTACTTCCTTATGCATAAACTTTGATAGGTAATATAATAGCTTGTTTTATAAGAAAGAATAAATGGTCTATATGACATCACCCATTCTTGGGTGACTATATACCATAGATGCTATATCCCTATTAATATTATACATGCGAAAGTAACTCTGTCTGTCTGTTACGCTTTCACGTCTAAACCACTGAACTGATTTTAATAAAATTTGGTACAGAGATAGAGTTGACCTTGAGAAAGAACATAGGATAGTTTTTATCCCGGACTTTTGAGTTCTCTCGGAAACGCGATATATCGAAATTGACGCGGGCGAAGTCGCGGGCGGAAGCCAATTATCATCTATAATGATTCTTTTGTTTATTCAACTCAGTTTATCTATACATATAATAAAATGATAGGAAAGTCAAAACTGTACATTGAATATTTTTTTTAAAGAATACTTGGGGGGTGATCTATTATCGATTTTGAACCCAAATATATAGTTTTTAGAATTTTTGTCTGTTTGTCTGTTTGTCTGTTTGTCTGTTTGTCTGTATGTTTGGTCTCACTGAACTCGAAAAGTACTGCATAGATTTAAATCAAATTTTGCATGAATACTACCTGGGGGCCGGTTCAACATATAGGATATATATTATCACGCTATCACCTACGGGGGATGAGCAATGAACGATAATTTCTGTTAACGTTTCTGCAACAGCGGGTGCAATAATGACACATATTTGAATGTTGAACTTTGTAAGTTTATCGGCCTATTATCAATCTTTACATAGAAAATAACGCTTTTATAAATAACTTGAGCAAAAAACTGAATTTAAAAAAATGATATCCTAAAATTATAGATGAAGAAAATCATGCAGAAACAGATGTGCCATAAAACTGGTAGTAGGTAAAATATCAATGAAAACAGACTTCACTTTGTCATGGTATGTTCTTACTTTCAAGAAAAAATTATATGACAACGTGTGTATTTCGCTACTATAAAAACACTACAAGAAATATCAGCGCATCATCAGGGACATTTTTATAATTCTTTCACCATTCGAAAGCTACATTATCTGCGAGTAACATAGGGTATATTTTATCCCGGTGCGGGCAGTATTTCCCATGGGAAGCGGCACCCACATCCCGGAGAAATTATGAACTTCCCCACATTCTTAAAAAGTCTACATAATATATGTTGTCCTGACATAATATAAGCTATACCTCTCATAAACATGAATATCCATTCATTTCATCCAATAACAAACATGCATCACACTGAAAGTGCATTGCGAGTCTAAGATTTTATTATTATAAAAAAAAAACATTGTAATTAATATTCAATCATCCTCAAAATAAGTTCCTGGTTTTAATATATTACATTATTTTGAATTCACATATAAATAGAATGTCCTTATTAATATACTTTTTGAGTAATGAAGAATATAGGCAAAATACGACCGAAAACATTGTGTCACTTCTAAAATTAACATCAATGGGAATAACTACCTGTCACAATACGTCAACAAGATGTCAACAGAAGACAAGAGTTCGTTCGTTCTGAAAACGTACAAATTACGCGTCGCAGGCTAGAGACATACTTGCTTTCAACTTCTGATCACAAATCATCGAGCTAAGAATTATATCACAAACACACCGTTCACAATTACGAACAGTCACAGTCAGACCCACGGACTGAGTCTAAAAAAAACATTTTTTATATAGCTACGTTTATATCATTTATATTATTCAGTTACAAAGACAGAATTACTATCAAACGTGTTTTCGCTAAATGTTCTATTAGTTTTTGCAAACATACATTCCCAACTCTGATCTCATGGAGGTGGCGCCCTATCGCACCCGGCCCCGGTTTAAACCATGATCTGGAGCGAGAAGAAATGGGATGACAAAGAATGAGGCGGCGGAGCGACTGAAAATTCCCAACTCTCATCCCAGCCACTGCGGTAAGACACCACGAAAGCCGGATGTCGAGAGACGACTCCCGGCCACCCGGCCACCGTAGGCGTGAGCGATTAGTTTTGAGTGGGTCATCGACCTTCCGGCTTCTGGGAGACCCGTTATTTCACGCGCCCCTCAAGGAGATTCAGCAAACCCCTGTGAGGCCCACTAGGGCCAAAGCCTGACACTCCCTCACGCTGCTCAAACTGATGGCTGAGAATTACGTAACTTTCCAGGATGCCATGCAACGTGTTGCAAATGCCCAGGCCTTTGGGAGCTTGGTAATCCTTTTCTCCACCTTAACTTGAGTTTTGTGGTACATGAACAAATTAGAATAGTAATAAATTAGGTCATCTTCATCACGTATTTACCAACTCTTAATGTTCATCATGCACACCCGCTTCTCTAACTTTATTGAACGATCACTAAAATTGTTTCAGTTACTTTAACTACGCTACTATAGCCCGTTGTCAAACCTTTTAATATCAATTCTGTAGAAGTGTGAATATCGAATGTGTAATATATCGAATTTCCGTTTGTGCATTGCACAAAAACCAACGTTATGATTTTTGAGAAGTCAAAAGAGTCGGCCGGCTAAGAATTATATTCATCGTTGGTTAATTGAATACATTTTCAGAAACCACAATAACAGTAGGAACCAAAGCGAATGATCGCTTCAAAGAGCTCTGATTTTCTCGAGGCGATCAAGTCAGTTCTGGTCTGTTCGCTCATCAGATCTTTGAAAGCGGTTCGATGATAATATACTGTTGTCCTATTTACCTACGTGTGACACATAATATGGTATTTAAACGTCCTCCGCAAGAGAGCGAACGTTTGTGCTATTTATAAAGACGAAATTTTACCGTTGTGCAGTAGTGACGCACAGTATACACAGCACTTATGTTTCTTTTGATCTGCTGGCTCCCCCAAGAAATGACAAATTGCGTACATTTTGAAAATCTTGGAAGAACTGCAGGCTTCAAGTGCCAACACACGAATTGGACTTACTCTCTCGGACGTATACTTTACCTGATCGTGAACTAATGCAAACATTTCGGTGGAATTCCAACATAACATAGTGAGTGAGTGCACAGAAAATCCCCGAAATACAAGTAGTGAAACTATGCGCTTGCCTGATGACTCAGTCATCATCCACCCAGCTATTCCTCAATTGTGTGGGTGTTGGCTTCCAGTCAAACCGAATCTTTTTGAGTACCAATGTTTACTTGGAGTGCCTATCTGATCTCTTCAACCCAGTGAACTAGACACCGCGTTATCCATGGTAAGTAAAACTGTTTGACAGACTTTCTGGCTCCTGGTTTGTCGCAGCTGCTGCAGAAAATGTACAAATGACAACTTTGTCAGACCTTTGTTTTATGTGAGAATTACGTTAATTTTCCAAATCGGTTGACTAGATCCAGAGATTTCCTCAACGTCACAAACTTTACTTCTTTTGTTTAGATAAATAGTCACACAACGTCGACACCACCTTGATTGATCAACCCGTGCTGCTGCTAAGTAGTAATCCTAATTATATTGTTATGTAAAATAATACACCTACGCTACGGCATAAGTAATATTTTGACAATTCCAGATTGCCCACGCAGACGAAGTCGCGGGCAACAGCTAGTAATTTATAAAGTCTTTCAAAATTACTTCATTTTGTAAGCACAACCTTGAAATAATGGCTATAGAATGAATATGGAATGTAACAATAAGAATCTTAGAAGAAACATTTTGTACCACGAATCGAAGAGAGATCATTAATTAACGATTAAAAAGAAAACGCATAATTATAGATCAATATTATTTATTTAAACTTTCCTTTCCTTACCAACTTAACCAATAAAAAAAAACATCATCATCATCCTTCGAGCCTTTTTTCCCAACTATGTTGGGGTCGGCTTCCAGTCTAACCGGATGTAGCTGAGTACACTGTCTATTCTCTCGCTCTAATTGGTTGATGGGATGTCAAACCAATACGATCGAAAATAGACCGACATTTATGCGCTCGCCGAAGCATAAAAGTGAAAGTGACCAATAAAAAAACAACTATCGTAAAAAAACTTTATTAGATAAAAAAAACTAGACAAAAATTAAATACAAAAACGTATAACACAAAACAAATAATTTTAACTACTTATAACAAAAAACCAGAACTAGATGCATCTGTAGGCGTTCTATTTACATGACAGATCTTAATTTGAAGCCTGAGTTTGACTTCCAATTTGACTTCCAACCTTAAAGTTAGTAAAAAAAAATCAACAAGAATTAGCTACGGCTTTTTTTCAAGGCGTGATTTCCCCCTTCGTAAGCAGCATATTTCGTCATACCCACATCCAGTGGCGTCTTCTGATAACAAGTAACTTGGGCATGTGACAGACAATGGGATGCATTCACCCATTTGAGTTCGACATCCCATTACCCCCTTTACTGGAACAAAGTTCTTCTTTAACAAGAGTATTTGTTTAACGAAGGTTTTCCGTGACAAAAGTATTATTATCTTCTTTAAAGACATATTACTCAAAGTTGTCACTTACAGCGTTTTCACACTAGCGGATTCTTGTGTGTGTTTATATAAAACAATTTACAGCTACTGATACGGTAGATGACGTTTTACAATGCGCGACCGATTTTTGCCGCCGGTATGTGTCGTGCGTATAAAAACCGTGCGACAAATATCCGCTAGTGTGAAAACACTGTTAAATTCTATTTACCAAATCGGAGAAATAACAAAATGTTTGGAAAGCTTAGAACAGTTACTAGAGCTCGTTGTGAAAGACGTAATTACGAACTTAGCTGTTATACTGCTTTGTTTTGGTGTGAGAAATTATGATGACAGGTTGTTGATAAGGTCCAATCAAATCAAAGCCTACAGTGGCATATAGTTCTGATTTTCATAATCATTTTATTTACTTAATCTTATCAATAAAATTCAAAAATTTTGATTAGCAGGTGTCGGTCCAATTCTGGATTTCCATACTCGATCCTCCTTCCATTTACCTGTTTACCAATTTATCGATGATTACAAATACGTCAAAACCTTACTATATAAGTTCGTAAATGAAAAAGCTTTTCATGGCATGTACAGGGTACGTCTCAACCATTTTTTATGAAGTTTGATATGCCGACTGAAATCTGGGAAAAGATAAAAGAAGTATAATTTATCAAAGAACATGTGGAAGACTGAGAGGATGAAACAAGAAACAGTTAGTTTCCTACAAGGTTGAATTTTGGTGCAAGGATTAAACCTATAAAACGTTTCCTACCAAAACACAGCAGTATTCCCTTCCTTCATCACAGAATTGAGTACGACAAAACTCATGACCATACACAAATTGATTTCTCAAAACTTTCACAACGAGCTCCGTTTTCAGAATCAACAAAAATGACACCAAAATTTTACCTTGCCAAACTGCATGCTTCTTATTTCAAAAAAGGCATACATGAAGAGGAACTCACGGGGTCTGCAGCATTCTACGCCTATGCGCTGCTGTTCAGGACATAGGCCTCTTTGACCCACCTTCGTACCAGGAGGACATGCGAAAGATTGCGCGCATGTACCCCCTATACGCATGCATGGTATCTCGAAGAAGGGGGCTTTTCCAGCTGTAATTTTAAGAAATAAATAATCGGCGTTACAATTTTGTATAAGATAATCTTGCAATAATAGTCGGACTATAATGTTAATTTGTTTTGAGCGAGCACAAAGTCTGTCTTATGACGTTTCACAGCACTTTCACACTGGCAGATTTTTGTTCCTTGTAGCAAAACAGGGCGCATTCCTAGCGGTCAAATTTTCGCGCGGCAACTGTTTTCTGACTCTCTTGCGAATCAAGCGTTGTGACTCAAAAACACTGAGTGAAAAATCCGTTAGTGTGAATGCGCTCATACTATACGATATCTACCTTTAAAGAACCTATATCAATGTGCAAAAAAAGGCAAAAATTGTTATCAAAAAGTCACTGTCACTTATTTGTAAGACTGCTTATGAAATTAAACTGCCTATCATAGTATATAGGAACGATGTTAAATTTACCTCCGTATATCTCAACTTCGTTCAGGTCCCAAACAGCAGAAGAGAAACAATTCACAACGAGCAAAAGATAAAATATCTTGAGCAACATTTTGAGTGCGACCGCTCCCATCCAAAATTGATAGTTGAATGAATATGTTCCCAAAATAGTAAACTATGTTTGCTCTTAGACTATCAAAGGTTCGTGAGAAAGATTTTCATCATCTTCCTTTCGAGACCCATTGTTCGTTAGTTGAAACTATCGTAGTTGAAACACTCTCTAGTAGCTATAGAAGGTGTTAAATATTTTTTTCAGATAACTTATGGCATCACCTTATACTGAAGAATAAGGAAACGTGTTTTTCTTTATAAAATTACACTGATTTACGAGATAAAATGAAAGTCATCAGATCTTACAAGTCATTTGATCTTTATTTTGTTCATGACTGTTTAAATCGTGTTTTTGTTTTCCATTGCTCCATCCAGATTTTGTTTTAACTGAGATTTTTTTGTTTCTAAAGTAGAAAAAATCAATAGGCTGTTCAAACAGAAAAAAGTTTAGTTCCTTCTGAGCCTAATCAAGCACAAAATACTTAATGATTATAAAGTCCGACTTCATTGCAACATCCTGTACATCAATTTAACTGATACACTTAAAAAAATTCAATAAGTAC
Organism: Helicoverpa zea x Helicoverpa armigera; assembly: GCA_033682625.1. Lineage (NCBI taxonomy): Eukaryota > Metazoa > Arthropoda > Insecta > Lepidoptera > Noctuidae > Helicoverpa > Helicoverpa zea x Helicoverpa armigera. The sequence goes on from JAWIIS010000024.1 coordinate 12,493,104, forward strand.
TCTATTATAATAATAAGTCACCTTTCACACTCGTGAACCACTCTCAAAACTAAACGGAATAATATTTTAAGTTAAATATTATGTCAATAGATCAGTCATCTATCTAATTTCGATCAGAGTGGTTGTATTCCAGATGTTCTTCAAGATTTTTTGTTTGTCCTTACTTTCGAGTGTTTTGTGCAGCTCAAAAGTTACTGAACAGCCATCAGAAATGAGTGGGAACGGTATGTGGTTTTTGCTAAGAAATGGTGTTACTGGAAACTATTAAATTATGTTATGAACTTAAATAAAAGACGAGTGATTCAAATTAATCACTTTGCTTACAATTTCCATTTTCATTAAATAAGAATAGGATACTTATGGACACACTCAGAGACATTTAAATGGTTACTTAAGCCTTACAGATTCTCATAGAATTTCTATGAGAATCTGTCTGTCTGTGCGTGGGTAAGATGGCTACCCCAATAAATAATTAGTCATAAATTCTCTTATCTGTTTGGAAAGAAGTCCCCTCTGAGTTGCATCTTCAAGCCAGTGATCCATTCCTAGTGAGGAAAGGCTTTAGGTAGTGATCTAAAGTTACCGAAATAATTCATCGGAAGAGCTTCAGCTAAAATTATTCATATAACGTCCGCGTTGGTGCTTTCGCATATCACACCTGCTGTGCACGAGGTCTCGGGTTCGATTCCCGGATCAGGCCGAAATTGCTAATATCGATAATTTTGTTTCAGCTGGCAAGGCTCCGTTCTTTGAGTTACCATGTATGCAAGCTGGTGGTATCTGTGCAAGAAGGTTCGCCTGTCCCCCCGGGAATATTGTTACGGAGATAGGACTGTGTCCTGAACAACAACGGCAGGGTATGGAGTGCTGTAAACCTCGTAAGTACTTTATTATTTTTTTTCCATTTGTTATACTTGGAATTGGAGATAATTAATTTTTTTAAACAGTTTTTACCTCAGCCTGGCGTTGTGGCATAATCTTTGAAGACCTTCTCTTTAATTGATAGATCCAAGCAGACTAAAAATGTTTGATTTCAAATATAGGAATTGTCTCATACCAAATGAAATTAGACGAATTTATCAGTTCAACTTTATCATAATGATGCATATCTTTCCCCGGAGATACACAGAAACTTCCAGAAAAATTCTTGCAAAAATACTAATGTTATTTTATTTGGACTTCACATTTTCTGTTTGTTGAAGTACCTTTGACGAATGTTACGTATATTTTATATAACTTGTAAAGACGTATTAGATTTTAACATATTTGTGGTGTAATAGTTTCAGGAGGCTGGGGGATGTGGCGATATTCTGACAGAATTACCAAAAGGCAAAATACTATAAAACCATGGATCCCTGGATATCCCATAACCATGGCACATATTTAAAGGAATTTTATACACAAATTATATTTTAAAGGTACTTTGTTTTTTTTTTGTATTCATGTTATAAATAAAGAAAAAAATCGACTTATTTTTTTATTTTTGAATTTATTTATTTTTGAAACTAGCCTAGACATGTAGACTCTTTACTTATTATGAACCATGTTCAATTTCTAAGCACTAAGCTAAGGCAAAAAAAAACTATTTAAGAATATAAAAAGTCTATACCCATTCCAAAATCAGCCGTCTAAAATTAAATAATTGCATAGAAATAAACCCGAATCCATGTAATTGTAATTTTAGGTAATTTACTTAGAATTTTATATTTCATTACCATAGTTTCAAATTCTCGGATACTTCATCTATACATATAATAAAATGATAGGAAAGTCAAAACTGTACATTGAATATTTTTTTAAAAGAATACTTGGGGGGTGATCTATTATCGATTCTGAACCCAAATATATAGTTTTTAGAATTTTTGTCTGTTTGTCTGTTTGTCTGTTTGTCTGTATGTTTGGTCTCACTGAACTCGAAAAGTACTGCATAGATTTAAATCAAATTTTGCATGAATATTACCTGGGGGCCGGTTCAACATATAGGATATATATTATCACGCTATCACCTACGGGGGATGAGCAATGAACGATAATTTCTGTTAACGTTTCTGCAACAGCGGGTGCAATAATGACACATATTTGAATGTTGAACTTTGTAAGTTTATCAGCCTATTATCAATCTTTACATAGAAAATAACGCTTTTATAAGTAACTTGGGCAAAAATCTGAATTTAAAGAAATGATATCCTAAAATTATAGATGAAGAAAATCATGCAGAAACAGATGTGCCATAAAACTGGTAGTAGGTAAAATATCAATGAAAACAGACTTCACTTTGTCATGGTATGTTCTTACTTTCAAGAAAAAATTATATGACAACGTGTGTATTTCGCTACTATAAAAACACTACAAGAAATATCAGCGCATCATCAGGGACATTTTTATAATTCTTTCACCATTAGAAAGCTACATTATCTGCGAGTAACATAGGGTATATTTTATCCCGGTGCGGGCAGTAGTTTCCATGGGAAGCGGCACCCACGTCCCGAAGAAATTATGAACTTTCCCATATTCTTAAAAGTCTACATATGTATGTTGTTCTGACATAATATAAGCTATACCTCTCATAAACATGAATATCCATTCATTTCATCCAATAACAAACATGCATCACTCTGAAAGTGCATTGCGAGTCTAAGATTTTATTATTATAAAAAAAAAACATTGTGATTAATATTCAAACATCCTTAAAAATAAGTTCCTGGTTTTAATATATTTCATTATTTTGAATTCACTTACATATAAATAGAAGGTCCTTATTGATATACTTATTGAGTAATGAAGAATGTAGGCAAAATACAACCGAAAACATTGTGTCACTTCTAAAATTAACATCAATGGGAATACCTGTCACAATACGTCAACAAGATGTCAACAGAAGACAAGAGTTCGTTCGTTCTGAAAACGTACAAATTACGCGTCGCAGGCTAGAGACATACTTGCCTTCAACTTCTGATCACAAATACACCGTTTACAATTACGAACAGTCACAGTCAGACCCACGGACTGAGTCTAAAAAAACATCTTTTATATAGCTACGTTTATATCATTTATATTATTCAGTTACTAAGACAGAATTACTATCAAACGTGTTTTTGCTAAATGTTCTATTAGTTTTTGCAAACATACATTCCCAACTCTGATCTCATGGAGGTGGCGCCCGGGTGTCACCACTGTGCGGACTGTGCGACCTATCGCACCCGGCCCCGGTTTAAACCATGATCTGGAGCGAGAAGAAATGGGATGACAAAGAATGAGGCGGCGGAGCGACTGAAAATTCCCAACTCTCATCCCAGCCACTGCGGTAAGACACCACGAAAGCCGGATGTCGAGAGATGACTCCCGGCCACCGTAGGCGTGAGCGATTAGTTTTGAGTGGGTCATCGACCTTCCGGCTTCTGGGAGACCCGTTGTTTCACGAGCGCCTCGAGGAGATTCAGCAAACCCCTGTTAGGCCCACTAGGGCCAAAGTCTGACACTCCCTCACACTGCTCAAACTGATGGCTGAGAATTACGTAACTTTCCAGGATGCCATGCAACGTGTTTCAAATGCCCAGGCCTTTGGGAGCTTTGTAATCCTTTTCTCCACCTTAACTTGAGTTTTGTGGTACATGAACAAATTAGAATAGTAATGAATTAGGTCATCTTCATCACGTATTTACCAACTCTTAATGTTCATCAAGCACACCCGCTTCTCTAACTTTATTGAAAGATCACTAAAATTGTTTCAATATCAATTCTGTAGACGTGTGAATATCGAATGTGTAATATATCGAATTTCCGTTTGTGCATTGCACAAAAACCAACGTTATGATTTTCGAGAAGTCAAAAGAGTCGGCCGGCTAAGAATTATATTCATCGTTGATTAATTGAATACATTTTCAGAAACCACAATAACAGTAGGAACCAAAGCGAATGATCGCTTCATAGAGCTCTGATTTTCTCGAGGCGATCAAGTCAGTTCTGGTCTGTTCGCTCATCAGATCTTTGAAAGCGGTTCGATGATAATATACTGTTGTCCTGTTTACCTACGTGTGACACATAATATGGTATTTAAACGTCCTCCGCAAGAGAGCGAACGTTTGTGCTATTTATAAAGACGAAATTTTACCGTTGTGCAGTAGTAATGCACAGTATACACAGCACTTATGTTTCTTCTGATCTGCTGGCTCCACCAAGAAATGACAAATTGCGAGCGTACATTTTGAAAATCTTGGAAGAACTGCAGGCTTCAAGTGCCAACACACGAATTGGACTTACTCTCTCGGACGGACGTATACTTTACCTGATCGTGAACTAATGCAAACATTTCGGTGGAATTCCAACATAACATAGTGAGTGAGTGCACAGAAAATCCCCGAAATACAAGTAGTGAAACTATGCGCTTGCCTGATGACTCAGTCATCATCCACCCAGCTATTCCTCAATTGTGTGGGTGTTGGCTTCCAGTCAAACCGAATCTTTTTGAGTACCAATGTTTACTTGGAGTGTCTATCTGATCTCTTCAACCCAGTGAACTAGACACCGCGTTATCTATGATAAGTAAAACTGTTTGACAGACTTTCTGGCTCCTGATTTGTTGCAGCTGCTGCAGAAAATGTACAAATGACAACTTTTGTCAGACCTTTGTTTATGTGAGAATTATGTAATAATTTTCCAAATCAGTTGACTAGATCCAGAGATTTCCTCAACGCCACAAACTTTACTTCTTTTGTTTAGATAAATAGTCACACATCATCGACACCACCTTGATTGATCAACCCGTGCTGCTGCTAAGTGGTAATCCTAATTATATTGTTATGTAAAAGAATACACCTACGCTACGGCATAAGTAGTATTTTGACAATTCCAAATTGCCCACGCAGACGAAGTCGTGGGCAACAGCTAGTACAAAATAAAAAAAAAATAAACATCAAACGGGGACAGTTGCCCTAGTAAAATACCAAAGAATTTCACATAACAACATTCCCCGAAAATTGCTGCAAAACTCCCAAATATTTCAATTTGCAGTTAGCAAAATGATATTTCTCTCACACTAGCATTAGGGACATTAGAATCTGGACAGAAACGGCATTCATTTAGAAATCCAGATAATAGTTATTCTAATCTAGATTTAGCACAGTTACGACCGAAATCTAAGCTGAGAGATTTTAGTTGAAAATGCTAATGGCTTCGCCTAGTTTTAGTTCTGTGTAGCCTTTTTCAAAAACAAAGAGAGTTTAGCTACTGATTTGCATAAACTGTGCTTTAAAAGGTGTTAAGCTGGCCACTAAATATATTAAGCACTTAGTCGCCTGTTATATTTTTGTTTTTAGTTTTTAGTGGCTAGAGTGAATTCGTGCCTAACTGGACGGTTATTCTATTTATTTAAAATAACTTTGTCTGCTTGTGACGCTTTCACGCCAGAACTGTTAAATCCATTTAAACATACAAACAACATATTTAGATTCATAGATAATCTAGAGCCTGAGGAAAGACATAGGCTACTTTTTATGCAAGTCAAGTACTTCAATAAGAATATAGAGGTAGGTGGAATCGCGGGATATAGCTAGTTCTCATCTAATTGAAAGCTAAGTTTAAGTTTGCACTCAGTCAAAATCCGAATAACTGCGTCTCAATGAGAAACACTTGTGGCATAAAATTGAAATAAATAGAAGACGTTAAAATAATTAAATTAAATTCGTCTACCATCTGCTCTCAAACTTAATTAATGGGTAAATGATCTTTTAGGATCCAATTAATTGGGAGACTTTCTTTAATGCAATAAGTAATCGATATTCATAATTATAATTGACGCCCTCTCTCCACGGTCGGGTCATTTGAGGAATTCATGCAATACACAAAATTGTAAGTACGCAATAGTACCTACCCGCAACGCAGCTACAAACAACACAGTGTTTCTTTGACATTGGTCAATATTGGCATGTGATAAACAAGGATAGTGAATCTGATGTACACAGATTAAAGAGCTTTGACTTTGACTGAATTCTGGAAAATACTACTATACTACGTCTTCAACATTTACGCTAATATCATAAGTGTAGTATTTGGTTGTGATCATAATATAGGTCCAATTTACGTGCGAGTAATATGTAATCTAAAAGTAACCTATAACTTAAGCAATACCCATTTATTTCAAGACCTGTTTTAGTCTTTTTCTATTAAAACACTGAGCTAAACAAAAAATGCTAATCGATGTTAGAGTGCCTACGTAAGGTTGTCCCAAGAACCCTTTTACAAAAGCTCTATTTACTTCGCCCTACATATTGCTATATGGAGCAACCAACTGGAAATAAAACTATAGGTACTCATTGTTTCGAGTAAGGATTGTCGCAAACGAAGAACAATTTTCAGAAATCAGCAAAGTCGAACGTTGCATGCATAGTGAACAAACGACTATCGGAACCACATGCGAGAACGTGGAACGGGCCGAACGAAACAATTTTACAATTCTTACCATAAAATTACCAGGATCCGCGACAGGTCGTCCGATGCTGCGTGCATTTTGAATGTTATAGAAAAGAATCCTTTGGCATGTTTGGGCATTTAAACAGTAAACATGAATATCGAAAATTGTGTATTCTTTTCAAGTGTGGTTTATTTTCTCACTACTAAACGACAGTTTCTTCTCAAGCAGAGAATATAAACATTAATCTCCAACCCTGTAAAAGCGATTGGCTACAGTTTACCATGGATCAGAATGCAAGAAAGAACTAATCTGACTATTTTCATACTTACGGGCAAGATTAAAGTAAAAGGTATTCGATTGTGTTCAGCCTTATTCGTAACGGTCAACTCCTATTGAGCCTTTGTTTTTATGAAACCTAATCGGAATAAGGTTACCGAGATTATTTCTTATAAGAACGGATATATTGTTTCTTTGTGCTTGTATTATTACTTGGCCTCGGTCTAGATTTCAGTAATTCTGTTGTTGTTTGTATAAGCATCATTTTGTTTTCTTAAGTGTAAATACGAGAGTGCATGAATACTTGATAGCTACACAAAAATATATTTATTTGCTTTCAAAGGTCTTGGCTGGAATGACAGGGTACTAACTGAGGAAGTAAAAGTAGCCCTTTGCCCTTTCTCAGACTCGCAACTACGTACTTCTTTGAAATTGGTTCAGTAGTTTTAGGTAAAAAGCGCAACAGAGAGGCAGTTAATTTCACATTATACGTGTCACGGCACTTGCCATCATAACATACAAGTTAGAGTATCTCAACTGAGCTGAAGACATACAAGCTGAGGCATGACCTCGTCCTACTTTAAAAGACAATAAAAAAAGACTTGTATTTTACAAGACACATCAAAATACACTCGTGGAATTCAAAAGTGAGCAGCAAAAACTTCAAGGAGCCAGTAAATTGTTGTAAATAATGGTAACTTTCCACAAAATTTATATGACAACTTGTTCACGAGAAGCGGGAATGAGCTAAATAATTCAACATCTTACACGGTAACAACGGTTTGTTTTTCAAAATTAAAAATATACAATCGTAAATATGATTTTTAATTTCCAGTTTCGTCCCTGAGAGTGAATTTTTCAGACTTTTGTTGTGATTGTGGCCGAGTTGGTGGAACGATAATTGGATTTTGCTTAACAAGAGGTTTTTAATAAAACTCTTACGTTTTCAGTATTGATTTCTTTTGACGGGATGTTTTCATGAATTTGCAAAATAATTTTATGTAAAAGATATCACCTTAAAGTCTAGCCAAATGCTTACACCTAACGTAACTATGCTAAGTCTACAGACAATGTCACTATTAACGTCGCAATCAGATTACTTTAAAAAATCACAAGAAAGGCAAAAGATAGCTACCTAGTATTTTTTTGTCTTCTTTATCAATTTTCTAGTTTGAACATTCAAACACACAATATTGGATGCATTGATACTAACACATGCAAGTGAGCAATATCACTAACAACTAAAATGAAGAAAAGAACGTCAAGAATGCTACCAAAAACACAAGGACGTAAAATAAACAATAGTATGTAACCCGCATCTGCTCACATTAAAGGCTGAGATTAAGGAAAACCCTTTCGACCCGCGCCCGCCTCTAATTTAGAGAAAAGATAACGATCGACGATTTTTTGGTGCAAAATTAAAGCTGGTAGCGATATTTTTTTTTAGAAAAGTTGAGTGTTGGGTAGCTTTTGGCTCGCTCGTATATATCCTCCTCCAAAATAAGATGCTCTAGCATCGTTATGTTCCAAAGTCTATTAAATGCCCAATGTCCAATTAAATTATTTTTTGTACTAATTAGCTAAAAAAACTTTTTCTATATCAAAACTCTGAATCATGGACATAGTTTTAATGGTTTTGAATGCTAAGCAATCATCAGTTACTCAGTTATTTACAGCGTATGTATGACTTGGTAAAGGTCTGTTTATTAAAAAAACAGTCCAAACGAAATAGAAATTAATGTACTCATTTTATTTGTCAAATCATGATATTTATTTTTCTGTTATCTCTTGTGACTTGAACCAACTTCCTTCGTAGAACAAGAGACGCGTTTGTGACCAGGAATTACGTGATTACATTTATAAAGCCACAATAAATACAGAAATAGGACCTGCAAAACCTTTTTGGGTAGTTTTTCTGATGAGGACCTTGGAATAATGGTCACTTTGGAATAAACATTAAATAGTGGAGTATGGAGTCAACCAGTCTTAGCAAGGGGGGTAAGTGGGTTGAGGAGATCAGATAGGCAGTTGCTCCTTGTAAAACACTGGCATTCAGGTGTGTTCGGTAAGACTGGAAGCTGACCAACATAGTTGGGAAAAGGCTAGACAAATGATGGTCAACTATTGAAGTTTAAAATGAACCAAAGCAATTAAATTTCTTTTTGGATTTTGCTGTACAAAAGTCTGCTTAAACATGATTACAAATCATACATTTTTTAAGTTTCTTCCAAACAAATCGAAACTCAATGCATACTTATTAATTTTATGCAAATGTATGCAATTTTGCGATTCACAATCAAAACTTCTTAGTTTTTATGTAGTTCTCTTGGATAGCATTTACCCTTTTTACTTGCAGTATTTTTTCCTGTGTATCCTGGCATTTCCAATTTTCTAATCTGAAATATTGTCCTCCAGCCAGTCTTTTATAAATTACATGTGCAACTCGACTGGGTATTATTTATTTTAAAAAAATGTTCTTTCTATAATTTTTTGTTACCTAACTGTCATTATAGTTAAACAGTACAAATACCTCTTCTTATTTTGGCAATTCTTCAATCGTTTCTCTGAGTTCTTCTACCCACTTCCTTTTCTCACATAAAATAACATTTTTTGAGTAATCATCAGTTAGTAGTAAAACATCACACATTTCCCTCATAAACCTATTCAAAACCTTGTAACACTTTCATTAAAGCATAAATAAAAGTACCAGGCGCGCATAGCGTCAAGGAGGCCACTTGTAAACACTGCTACATTCCCACTCAAGAGAAGTTTCGGCGCCGCTCAACGCGTTCTAAAAGCTGAAATATCTACTTTATGTCGGCTGGCAGACTGCAATTAAGTTGGTAAATGTCTTTCACAATAACAGTAAACGTTGCGAGGTACCTGTGTAGGTAGTAATTGTGTTTTTGTTGTACATTCGTTTTGTTAAGTGGGTGTTTTGTTTTATTAAGCACTCTTTGAAGTTGGATATAATTTTGAAATATTATCTGGTTTTAATTTGAGTTATTTTGACGTATGTGCTAGTTTGAGTTTTTGATTTCATTGTTAGAGAGCTTCAATTCTCACACTGCTGTCGTGGAGTATGGATCAGTCTCCAACTTAATGCTGATGATGGAATCTTCTGATAGCACCTACTACATTATGTCTGTCTAGTCTTTAAGAACAGTCAGAAAGATGTTGTGAGAAAATTGCATTCCATAGCACACTGAATATTTTAATACATATTTCAAAAGAAGCGTTTCATATTGACAGCCATAGCTAACAATATAATAAAGTTTACACATTAAATAATTTCGCCGTTATCTCCGAAAACAGGTCGAGGCCACACGAACCAACACTGCATAAATACCAAAGCAATTTAGTATTAAATTTGCAATGAACCGAACAGATTTAATTAACATTGGTGCCAATACGATTGTAGTAACTGAATTGAATTTATTTGCATTTGACGCGTTGGAGTGGGCGACTGCTAAATATTTATGTACGAGGAGTGATCTGCCTGTGAAAATTCTGTACGTATAATATGAGTGGGGTTGGCGGTTGAAATGCTTTATTTATAAACGAGCTTGTTCCCGCGGTTTCACACACTTTCAGTAGAAGGAAAATATAGCCTATTTGAGTCAAAGATAGGGTAGCTTGCGAACAGTGAAAGACTTTTTTAAATCGGTTCAGTAGTAACGTAGCTTTTAGGGTACAAACACACAGACAAAAAAAACTTCTTCGTTATATTGGTTTAAGCATTTGCATATCGTGGTTTACTAGAATTCAAGAAATTCATTATTCTCTTTACAGTTTTAATAAATTCCTTTAAATACATTATTTTTCACCTCAATATCGGTCTTATAATAGTTTACTTACCAGAATATAGGACATTCCATGAGAATTCCGGATGGCATTGCTGTGTATGCTTCCAATAACAATCTCCATACTCCGTACATACAATAATTATGTAGGATAATCATGAATAACACAAATAAATGAGTAGGCGTTATATATTTTAAAATCCCAAAAACAAAAATACAATGATCTATAAATTAGGTCAAAATTAAGAATTATATAAAACTAGTTACCGTTTTCATGAATAAAATTAAAATCTAAAATATAATTAAGTACGTAAACAATAAAAATTATATGTTCTATTACATATTTTTTTTACTGGGAGCGCTAAAACCGACCGCCTTGCTGACCGTTGACCTTCTTTGCATGTCGTAACGAACATCCACTTTATATACTTTAGACTCCCTTTTAGACATTAGATAGCGGCTCAGTAGTTTCGGTACTTCTGAACTGATGTACTGAAAGGAGAACCAAATAAAGCTTTACTTATCCTACTTCCTACTTATATCATAATCCTACTTTCCTACTTATATTATAAATATGAAAGTTTGTGAGAATGTATGGATGTATGTTTGTTATTCTTTCACGCAAAAACGGCTGAACCGATTTGGTTGAAATTTGGTATGTAGATAAGTGATACCCTGGATTAACACATAGGCAACTTTTTATCTACACACCACGCGGGCGAAGCCGCTGGCGGACGCTAGTATTACAAATATGAAAGAAAATCAGTCACGTTTTCAAAAAGTTTTGGTTGAATCTTGCCATAAGATGTCAGCAATCAAGGAATGTTCAACTGAAGATAGCGAGCGCATAGATTAGAGCGAATTGTTATATTTTTATGACAAAGTCTTAATATTACTTACATATTTAGAACTATATTGCTTTCTGAGTTGCCGTTCAGAAAAATCCCTCGGTCCCCATTTTGGGATAGGGCGGAAAATATACTGCCAAGTCTGAAACATATGTACAGAATGTCAAAATCTAAATTTTTAAAAGCTGTCAATTTTAACAAATGCGATTGGTAGTTCCTGAGATTAATGACTTTGAGTAAACTCTTCAGCTCTTTATATCAAAACTAGCTTCCGCCCGCGGTTTCATCCGCGAGGTACGAATGGTGACAAAAACGATCTTATGTTCTTCTCCTGGGGCTAAGCATCTCTCCTATAATTTTCAATATAATCGGTCCAGCAGTTCACGCTGATGGTATGACCAAGGGAATAAGAATTAGTAAAGAGGATAATATTATACTTGCCATTCTCTGCCTTACAAGGTACTTGTATATTATCCATAATACGCCAAGAAATAATGGCACGGCCATAATGGGCCACGACCAGACGAAGTACGGAATCTTTATTTTTACTTCTGGTTGACTCAGTACATCATATGTAGCATTCATCATGAAGTAATACTTGAACTGTGGATTTGAAAAAAGTAAGTAAACCCTATTGGTATAAATACGAGAGAAACACTATTATTATCAAACAGATGAATCTAGCCGGATTATATGAAAGGCTATGGCTGGAAAGAAGTAACTTCTAAGATACAAGTCGGATGTTGTAGACACCACGGGCGCCGGGTGTCGCGAGATGACTCCCAGTCACGGTAGGCGTGGGTCCGTGGTCGGTGAGCTCGGGTGGCTCATCGTCTCTCCGTTTGTATAGATAACAGGTCCCGTGACGGCGATGCGCGTTGTTCCACGCACTCCTCAAAGAGACGTCAGCAAACCCAGCGGGGCCCAACAGGGCCAAGGCCTGCCGGGGCCGAGGGATTATTCGAAAAAGTTTTACGGCCCTGGTTCATAACCGGCATATGAAGGAACACGATGGATTTTTAGTCAGTAAAAGTATGACACTCCCTCCCCACTGCTAACCCACAGCGGAAAAAAAATCTAATTCATAATGTGAGGGCTAATTTTATTATAGGTACTTACCGCGTAGTATACTGGTACTAATCTTAAGTTCAGAATTCTCAACCTGGTTGGTGGAGTCCCGTAATGAAATGTATAGTCGTCTACAAGTCTTCCTAAAGGGTACAATAGGTACAAGAATACGGATTCCACGACAGTTATTAAAGCTTTACTGGCGATAAAAAAATTTGCTATGTACTGTAAAAAAAAAACAGTGGTATAAAAAATCCGTGTTTTGTAAGGACGTTTAATTAGTGACACCCAGTTGTCATGTCTGAAAGGCAGTCGCTCTATGTTAAATGCTGTTACTCAGCTGCACCGATTTAGACTGGTAGCCGGGTTCAGCATAGCTGGGAAAAGGAGCGCGATACACTCGAGAGTTAAATGCGCCTAGGCCTCTGCACACCTGTATAAAACACTAGCAGTTTTCTGCGGTTTCACCCGCGTCCCGTAGAAATTACTGCTCGTGCCCGAATAAAATACAACTAATATTATTTCGGAATATTCTAGCTTCCAAATGCATCCAAATGGTACCAGTTTCATCATCAGAACATCCGAGGTGGTTTACCAGAGTTCTCTATACATCTCTAGTGATTCTACGTAAATACATAAGTAGTAGGTACTTATGTATTTACGTAGAATGCCTCGAAAGGTATTCTTACACAATGTTCAGTATTCATATCGCTAAAATCCCATAGTTTACAGAGGTTCTTAATTTCTAACTTACTTAATATGATAGTATTTTTGCTTCTTACATCATAATCCAATATATAATTTAGAAAAATTATAATTCTCTCTTACCCATCCGTTGGTAAAAATTACAACCACTACGCCTAAAATAACAAACGGCACTTTAAAAAACCAAATTTTAACTCTATGTTGAAACTTTGGCCATTCATAGATCACGGTTTGTATTAAACAATGATATGTCACTATCTGAAACAAAGGAAAAATGGGCCAAACTATATAATGTTAGACAGTTGATCTGCAAAAACACTGCAAATCTGTTGAATATGTTTATTTTGCCACCGACTTCTAGTCATGTCAAAAGTTTTATTTTGCCCCTTTCAGTGCTTTGTTAAATCGGTTTCAATTTTTAATATATACTAGCTTTCCGCCCGTGGTTTCACCCACGTCCCGAGATAACTGCTTCCCGTAGCCGGATGGTGACAAAAACTATCCTATGTCCTTCCCCTGGCTCTTAACTACCTCCCTGCCAATTTTCTAAAATATAGATAGATGCTTAGATATATTATGGTTTTCAGTTTTTGGGTCCAATACTATAATACTTATAATATGTCGGTACAGTGCGCAGGTAGTCATAACCCATAATTGTAGAAAAACCTTACCAAAACAAAATAAAGGATGCCCAAACACAAGATGCAGATGCCATATATTCACTGACCTCTATAATTACCACACTGGACAGGCTGTTGTCAACGTGCTTTTGTGCCCTTTGATAATCGCCATTTTGGCACTGTTAGACGTAGCGAGTGTTCGTGGTACTAAAATTATTTTACAGTGAACCAATGAACAAACACGTCTCTCACAGCCATTTGAAATTATACGTCAAAATTAGTTCTGTGGACACTCGCTTAGACGATATTGGCGCTTCAAATGGGCACAAAAAAATTGCTGTCAAACGTACGGAACAGCCGGTCCAGTGTGTAAATATAGAGGTCAGTATATAATATTATAAGTGTAATGAAAAAGTTTGTATAAGAATAGTTTTTATTACTTACCATAACTAAGAACTCGTTAACTCCTGTCCAAAACATGAATACTATTGTATAAACGTTGCCGAAATAGAAGTGTGAATAAAATAGAGGCCAGTAGAAGAACCAAGTGCGTTGATCTAAAAACCAGTCACATTATGTATTCATTTATAATATTGCTAGCCGTAAGTAGTACCTACTATATTAGTATAGTTATCGGCACGAATCTTGAGCTCTGACCTTCACCTGCGCAGAAGTATAGTTATCGGCACGAATCTTGAGCTCTGACCTGCATCTGCGCAAAAGTGATTTATTAGCAAAGAACCAATCCCGAGTGACGGCTATGACGCGATGCATTGCGGGACAATCACCGCTTCAGCCCGCCCCGCGCCTCACTTCATACCACAAAAGGGACCCACTTCTGCGCAGATGTAGGTCAGAGCTCAAGATTCGTGCTGATAACTATATAGATTGATTATAAGGAAAAACCGACTAATCTCACACAGTATCTCGGACGTCGTTTTTTTTTGCATTTTGCAATAAAATATTTTCCATTCATCGTAAAACTCGAATATTGGCCAATCTTAAGGTACTTTTACAAAAGAGATTCCAATGGTGTGAGGTACTTCGACAGACATATTTTTTTCTTCTGGTCACTCACTCTATCAAATTGTGTGCGTACATTGCTAAAATGTACTTACTAATTTATAAAATGTAAATTAAAAAATATCAAGAAAAATTCTCACAAAAATCCATCATATGAATAGACGAATGGGCGAAAGACTCGACGTACGTTTTGATCTCAAAAAATACAAGTGATTTGAGAAAATATAACAACGTATTTGAAATAACCATCGTTGCGCAATCCGTTCCAGGATTTATCTGAAAAAGTTAAATAACAACATTGACGTTATTTTGTTAGTAAAATATTGTATAGGTAGGTACATATCTCGCCAAACTAACTTTTGAGTATTGGTGTATTTATTTATACAAACTTCATGAACAAAAATCATGCATTGGCAGAGTTAACTTAGGATTTCTTATATACTGTTACAGATCGAAAATCTTACTAAAGGTTAGCTACCTATATAGATATACAGGTACACGATGGTAATTGGAATACGAAGATCAGATACGCTCCCGCCATATACTAAAGTCCACTGTTCACCCGTATTTGGTTTACTGGAAACCAATCCCAACAGAAGTGGGAACAAACGAATAAAACATAGCTATGAAAACTACTTGCTGGGGAGTTTGTTGCGCCACTTCTTCTTCCAAGCAAAAAAACATAGGAAGTGGTGAAGAGTTCGAAAGTTCGAAAAGTGCTGTTTGGCAGCCTAATTTAAATAAATAACTTTTGATTTTTTTTATTTCAACTTAACAGCAAAGAAATTGCGAGAAATTTACCTCTTGAGTACTTCTTGCAGTCAGAATATGGACAACTGGTGGCGCGCTTATAGATTCGGCGATCAAATCCACATCAGCAGACTAAGAAAACAGTAAGTTTAAAATCTCGTAAATGTTGATAACTAATAATCTACTCTGGGAGGACCACTGACGGGTCTGAGGCCCATGCAGACCACGTTTTTTTAAATGTGCCGTTCACTCGCGCTTACCACGATGCTAATCGCGTATATAATAATAAATAATGTCGGGACACCTTTTTACACACGGTTGGTTAGCCCCATGGTAAGTTATTAATTAACTTGTGTTATGGCTGCTAACACAACTGATAAACTACTTATGGCTACATATAAATACATATTGTAACACCCAAACCACGGCCAACAAGCTTGCTCATCACACAAATGTCGACCGAACCGGGAATCGAACCCGGGACCGCAGGTTCGGCAGTCCGGTATGGTGACCATAGCGCCATCGAGGTCGTCAATAGAAATGACAAACATACACTGACAAACAAAAACTGCTCTGTACGATAAAGAGTTAAAAAAATGTGATCTGAAAATCTTGCAAAACTGCACACAAAATACAAGTTATTCGATCGAATGCCTTATTCTGTTTTATTTCTGAGAAAACAAGTGATGTCTAGCGGCACTGGGATGTTAGTCTAGATCTTGGTCTTTTAGTAATGATACATTTTTATTATTATGATACATAATTCTCACCCAATATTCGAAGCTAAAGATACTATATTCGGGTGGTTGGGCTAAGACTGTAGAGTTCGCAGCTGGCTCGTTTTCATGCTTATGAGTCTCAACTGATATTAAGTATAAAAACGCTGTCACATCAATAGCAATTGTTACCCAATGGGATACATTTAGTGCCTGTAAAATATAATAATAAACACTACTTTTTTTAATCTAAAAGTATTTTATCTCTTTGACTTTAAAATGTTCGATTATATAAAGTTTTTCGTCAAAGAAATCGAACATGCGAAATTTCAGCTCATACAAAAAAACCGGCCAAGTGCGAACCGGACTCGCGCACGAAGGGTTCCGTACCATCCAAACTAATATTCTATACTAGCTTCTGCCCGCGGTTTCACCCGCATCCCGTGGGAACCTCTGCACGAACCCGGATAAAAAGTAGCCTATAGCATTCCTCGATAAATGGGCTATCTAACACCGAAATAATTGTTCGAATTAGACCAGTAGTTCCTGAGATTAGCGCGTTCAAACTCTTCAGCTTTATAATATTAGTATAGATAAATATATATTTATCGAAATCTACCAAAAATGAGCAAAAAATCACGTTCGTAGTATGGGGATCCCCCAAAAGATTTATTTAATTTTAGTTAGCAGTATTTGTTGTTATAGCGGCAACAGAAATACATCATTTGTAAAAATTTCAACTCTCTAACTATCACGGTCCATGAGATACAGCCTGGTGACAGACGGATGGACGGACGGACGGACAGAAGAGCAAAAAAATATACCTACCATATTCGATAAGGTACAGATAGCAATCAATAAAACGTAATACATGTATGACGAATTCATAATAATACACCGCGACTTTTAGTCGTCTTACAAAGGCAGCCCACTTCATGTATCCAATGACTAGTAAACGTTCACACAAAAAAAAATATTTATGAGATTTGAATAATTTGAAAATAAAAATAAATTCATTATTATGACGCATAACGTAGATTAAAAACACCCTGTTGTGAACGCGGCCCGAACACAGTTTAAATATCTTTACCGTGGCGCTGGGAAGGTACCTACTTTCTACCGTTAGATACGTAAACATTATTAACAGGATGTTTCTTATTTCTAATGTATTAATTATTTTTCTTTGCTATAAAATTAATAATCGTGCCTAGTGGTATTTTATGTCCGATACATTGAGTGGACCACCTTTGAAAGCAAACAAAAAGTCACGGTGTATAAACGATAAAGTAACATACACGCCACAATGTCCTTTTTTCGGCCCAATTATGAAAATATGTTATTACTGACCAAAGGATCACAAAATAAATTAAGTCTCGAACAAACGAGAAGTGCGTAGTTAAAATCCTGAAATCAGAAAAAATAAACATTGTAAAAGTTAAGCCTCTAGATTGTAGATTTGTATAGTTTTCTACTGGTCCGTCTCCTATTAACCTCATATGCAATTTCGTAGCTATTCGATCTGTCATGCGGTAAAGCAACACTTGACGCGGAAAATCCTTCGATGGGTGACCATCTATGGTATAACAAGTTTCCTCGTATTTCGGAAAGCATGTAATTTTTTTTAGCTAACGGCTCTTTTTTACTCATTCGTAAGTACTATACATTTGCAGTCATTACGGGTAGTCAGAAGCCATCAAGTCTGGTACCGGTCTTGCCAAGGGATATTGGATTGCCCGGGTAACTGGGTTGAGGAGATCAGATAGGCAATCGCTCCTTGTAAAGCACTGGTACTCAGCTGCATCCGGTAAGACTGGAAGCCGACCCCAACATAGTTGGAGAAGGCTCGGGAGATGATGATGACGGCTAGTCAGAAGCCGGAAAGTCTGACAATCATGTTGGGGCAGCGCGGGTAAGTGGGTTGAACGAGGTCAGATAGCCATTCGCTTCATTTGAAGCACTGGTATTAAGCTGCGGTTAGACTAGAAGTAGACCTCGACCAATATATTTGGGAAAAGGCTAGGCAGATGGTATAATATCGTCCTCATTCAGTAACGAAATAAATATTGGACCATCATCTCATCTCCCGAGCCTTTTCCCAACTATGTTGGAGTCGGCTTCCAGTCTAACCAGATTCAGCTGAGTACTAGTGTTTTAAAAGGAGCGATAGTCTATCTGACCTCCACGACTTATCATAAATATTGGACCATACAAGACTTACACATTAGTTCTGTAATATTCTGCCACACTTGAACTAAAATGCGTGCCGTTTGCATCCACATAAATTAATTTAAATTTGTCAAAAATTATGTCACTATTGTTGAATAATATGTCTCCAAAGTATTCAAAATTGTAACAGTGCACTGTTTCGTTCATTCCGAAGTCAAAATAAGTAGCGTTTTTACACCTGAAATTTTATAAATAAAATATTATCAAACTATTTCACGTTAATATTATTTATCGATGTCCTCCTAGCCGATTATTGGCTACATACAGACAGGACAGGAGAGAGATCAGGAACGACATTAACGTGCTCTCCGATTCTCTACGTGAATCAATCACCAACTTCCAGACTCCGGGCTGTTTTGTGAAAGTTTATAAAACCCACGAAGCTAATTCAGCCCGACCCCGGAATCGATCCCAAGACCTCAGTCATAGAAGTCCGAGGCAGTTAAAATATGTGAAGAATATTGTATTAGTAATAACGGAAATATGTTTTGAAGAACAGACCTGTTCCAAGGATTTTTGGATGCCAAACCATCCAACGAGAAATGGAATAGCTGAATAACACTGCTGGAATATAAAAGTAGTTCAAAGAATGCTGCTACTACTAATAAGTACTTGAAACCTGAAATTAAAATATTGTTATAAGTTAGGTATTATAATATAAAAGTAAACATATATAATTATTTTTGAGCTTATTACAGAAAATGATTTCTATACCTACGTATGCAATCCGAATGTAAAAAAAAACTAAATTTTTGGCCTTATTATTAGTTTAAAGATACAGTATAAATTCATACAAATGGTATTAAAATTACTTACCATGACAAACAGGGACCATTTTAGTTAAAAAAATATGCTCTTCAGGCGCATAGGATGCCATAAAAAAGTGAAGAAAACTATGTGGTAAAGATTTCAAAAATAAATTCAACACGTAGAACCAGATGTAGCTGAAAATAATTAGTGATTTAATACATTTCTTTAATCTAGCAAGGTTTAAAAATTAATAATAATAATAAACTTGTTTATTGATGGCAACTAGGCCCAAAATGTGTTAGTTGAAGAGTTAAAGAAAAAAGCGATTAATATTATTAACGTTCTAACTACACCATTGAAGTACCAAATTGAGTAAAAAATAGAAAATTTTTGCCTTATTTTTTCAGTCCTTTTCCTGATATCAGATCGACTTTATCATGTATTTAGTTTGGTAATCAAAAATAAAACTTTGCTCTCCTGATGACCGTATTCTTCAATTTTACTTTAGAGTTGTAGTTTATTTTTTAAATGATGAGTATTACTTACAATTCATGGGTTCTACAACTACGCATCTTGCCTCGTCAAGTTTAAAGCATAATTTTTGGTTTGAAAAGAAAAAATCTTTTCTCCATCGCTCGTAGATTTCATCATCATCATCATCATCATCAGCCTATCGAAGTCCACTGCTGGACATAGGCCTCACCAAGTGCCAGAGATCGATTTTCGGCTTCTCGCATCCAGCTCCTGCCAGCCGCCTTGCGCAAGTCATCACTCCACCGTTCCTGAGGACGTCCTACACTACGTTTGCCGAGGCGTGGTCTCTACTCTAGAACTCGTTTTCCCCAACGGTTATCGGTTCTTCGGCTAATATTTACTAAATATAAATTCCTTAAATATATGTATGTATTTGCAAAAAAGTAATAATTGTACTTACTCATTTAAAACCAAATGCGATAATACAACCAATTCGATTTTAATTGGCGATGAAGTGTATGAGCGGTAAAAAGATAGTCTCTCAAACTTTGTACAGTCAATCATAGGCCGATCAGAAGGTTCGGTAGCCTGTAATCATAGAAACAAGATTAAAGAAACATTTCATAATCATCCGTCTAGTCTCTTCTCAACTAAGTTGGGGTCGGCTTCCAGCCTAACCGCATGCAGCTGAGTACCAGTGTTTTACAAGGAGCGACTGCCTATCTGGCCTCCTCGACCCAGTTACAAGGGCAATCCAATAATCCCTTGGTAACTGGTGTGAGACTCCCCGTAACGACTACCACGGATTTTTAATGACAATTTATTATAGGAATGCTTGCAGTCCTATCAAAATTTACATGGAGCAACTGAATTTTATTTTGGAAAAATACATAAAAAGTAGGTACCTTTTGTACTAAATGCAAATTAAATCTTGGGTTTTTCGATATCCGTCTTTCAGTCTCATTTTCTGCGGTTGTCCTGATATCTCTTCGGCTCTCCATATCGAAATATATAAATGTACTTGAATAGTTCAAGAAAAACTGCAAATATCTACTACATTTCAAAAACAATCATTATTAAATAATATTATGTAAAAAAATACAATATCTTGAAATCTAGAAATCTGATTTCAAATTGACATTGAAGTCGAGAGTTTTTATAGAGTTTATGGTAGAGTGTCATAATTTACGGTTTCCTTAAAAAGTTTTCATTATAAACATTCTTCTTCTTGGCAAATATAGTCTTTGTGAAATGTATGTGAGCTGATAATGTATGCTTCTACTAGCTGTTGCCCGCGACTTCGTCTGCGTGGGCAATTTGGAATTGTGAAAATACTACTTATGCCGTAGCGTAGGTGTATTCTTTTACAATATAATTAGGATTACCACTTAGCAGCAGCACGGGTTGATCAATCAAGGTGGTGTCGACGATGTGTGACTATTTATCTAAACAAAAGAAGTAAAGTTTGTGACGTTGAGGAACTCTCTGGATCTAGTCAACCGATTTGGAAAATTATAACGTAATTCTCACATAAAGCAAAGGTCTGACAAAGTTTTCATTTGTACATTTTCTGCAGTAGCTGCGACAAATCAGGAGCCAGAAAGTCTGTCAAACAGTTTTACTTATCATGGATAACGCGGTGTCTAGTTCACTGGGTTGAAGACATCAGATAGGCACTCCAAGCAAACATTGGTACTCAAAAAGATTCGGTTTGACTGGAAGCCAACACCCACACAATTGAGGAATAGCTGGGTGGATGACGACTGAGTCATCAGGCAAGCGCATAGTTTCACTACTTGTATTTCGGGGATTTTCTGTGCACTCACTCACTATGTTATGTTGGAAATCCACCGAAATGTTTGCATTAGTTCACGATCAGGTAAAGTATACGTCCGAGAGTCCAATTCGTGTGTTGGCACTTGAAGCCTGCAGTTCTTCCAAGATTTTCAAAATGTACGCTCGCAATTTGTAATTTCTTGGTGGAGCCAGCAGATCAGAAGAAACATAAGTGCTGTGTATACTGTGCGTCACTACTGCACAACGGTAAAATTTCGTCTTTATAAATAGCACAAACGTTCGCTCTCTTGCGGAGGACGTTTAAATACCATATTATGTGTCACACGTAGGTAAACAGGACAACAGTATATTATCATCGAACCGCTTTCAAAGATCTGATGAGCGAACAGACCAGAACTGACTTGATCGCCTCGAGAAAATCAGAGCTCTATGAAGCGATCATTCGCTTTGGTTCCTACTGTTATTGTGGTTTCTGAAAATGTATTCAATTAACCAACGATGAATATAATTCTTAGCCGGCCAACTCTTTTGACTTCTCGAAAATCATAACGTTGGTTTTTGTGCAATGCACAAACGGAAATTCGATATATTACACATTCGATAGAAAAGGATTACCAAGCTCCCAAAGGCCTGGGCATTTGCAACACGTTGCAAGGCATCCTGGAAAGTTACGAAATTCTCAGCCATCAGTTTGAGCAGCGTGAGGGAGTGTCAGGCTTTGGCCCTGGTGGGCCTCAGAGGGGTTTGCTGAATCTCCTTGAGGGGCGCGTGAAATAACGGGTCTCCCAGAAGCCGGAAGGTCGATGACCCACTCAAAACTAATCGCTCACGCCTACGGTGGCCGGGAGTCGTGTCTCGACATCCGGCTTTCGTGGTGTCTTACCGCAGTGGCTGGGATGAGAGTTGGGAATTTTCAGTCGCTCCACCGCCTCATTCTTTGTCATTCCATTTCTTCTCGCTCCAGATCACGGTTTAAACCGGGGCCGGGTGCGATAGGTCGCACAGTCCGCACAGTGGTGATACCCGGGCGCCACCTCCATGAGATCAGAGTTGGGAATGTATGTTTGCAAAAACTAATAGAACATTTAGCGAAAACACGTTTGATAGTAATTCTGTCTTTGTAACTGAATAATATAAATGATATAAACGTAGCTATATAAAAGGTGTTTTTTTAGACTCAGTCCGTGGGTCTGACTGTGACTGTTCGTAATTGTGAACGGTGTATTCGTGATATAATTCTTAGCTCGATGATTTGTGATCAGAAGTTGAAAGCAAGTATGTCTCTGGCCTGCGACAATGTTTTTTTTTTATAATAATAAAATCTTAAACTCGCAATGCACTTTTAGTGTGATGCATGTTTGTTATTGGATGAAATTAATGGATATTCATGTTTATGAGAGGTATAGCTTATATTATGTCAGAACAACATAGTTACAGCCTATTTATCGTCCCACTGCTGGGCACAGGCCTCCTCTCACACGGAGAAGGATTGAGCATTAACAACATATGTAGAGTTTTTAAGAATGTGGGGAAGTTCATAATTTCTTCGGGACGTGGGTGCCGCTTCCCATGGGAACTACTGCCCGCACCGGGATAAAATATACCCTATGTTACTCGCACATAATGTAGCTTTCTGATGGTGAAAGAATTATAAAAATGTCCCTGATGATGCGCTGATATTTCTTGTCATATAATTTTTTCTTGAAAGTAAGAACATACCATGACAAAGTGAAGTCTGTTTTCATTGATATTTTACCTACTACCTGTTTTATGGCACATCTGTTTCTGCATGATTTTCTTCATCTATAATTTTAGGATATCATTTCTTTAAATTCAGTTTTTTGCTCAAGTTACTTATAAAAGCGTTATTTTCTATGTAAAGATTGATAATAGGCCGATAAACTTACAAAGTTCAACATTCAAATATGTGTCATTATTGCACCCGCTGTTGCAGAAACGTTAACAGAAATTATCGTTCATTGCTCATCCCCCGTAGGTGATAGCGTGATAATATATATCCTATATGTTGAACCGGCCCCCAGGTAATTTTCATGCAAAATTTGATTTAAATCTATGCAGTACTTTTCGAGTTCAGTGAGACCAAACATACAGACAAACAGACATACAGACAAACAGACAAACAGACAAACAGACAAAAATTCTAAAAACTATATATTTGGGTTCAGAATCGATAATAGATCACCCCCCAAGTATTCTTAAAAAAAAATATTCAATGTACAGTTTTGACTTTCCTATCATTTTATTATATGTATAGATTGGAATACAATAAAGAGGAAACCGTTTTTTTTTTTTACTTTAAGGGCGCCGAAACTACTGAACCGTTTTAAAAATTATTTCACTGATAGGAAGCTGTACATAATCTCCGAGAAGCATAAGCTATAGTACTAGCCGCAAATATATAGTACTAGCCGTATTCCCGCGGTTTCATCCATGTTTCACCCGCGTCCCGTGGGAGCTACTGCCCGCACCGGGTTAAAATATACCTTATGTTACTCGCAGATAATATAGCTTTCTAATGGTGAAAGAATATTTAAAATCGGTCCAGTAGTTTTTGAGTTTATCCATTACAACCAAACAAACAAACAAAGTTTTCCTCTTTATAATATTAGTATAGAAGTATAGATAGTATAGAAATATACATAAACCGTGACGAGACAGTTAGTTGAAAAATAAGAAGAACATGATCAAGTAATTTATTGACAAACTTAAAATACAATAAACAATTCATTACATAATGAAGGCAAATTAACTTTTACGAGTGAGTTAAGTATTAATCGTAATTAAGTTGCAATAAATAAAAAGAAAGAAGAACTAGTAAAACTGAACTGGTTAAAATAATGACTTAACTTAAAATACTTTATTATCATTTCAATTAAAAACACTTTCTTATGATAAAATGAGCCATGATTTCATACAATTTAAATATTATGTATCTACAAAAGAGGATCCGAAAGTACATAACGCTGTTTATGTCCGTAAAACACAGGTCTTATAAAATACAATATTTCGATAAACCGTTTCATCATTAACAAATAAACTAACCACTTCTTCGTAGGTGGTTTGCAAAGGCTACGCACGTACCTCTAGTGGTGAAATTTAGAACATGTATAAAAACGGTACTGAACGTCTTTCATACATTATCATTCATCATTCATCATCAGCCTATCGCAGTCCACTGCTGGACATAGGCCTCTCCAAGTGCATGCCACTGAGATCGATTTTCGGCTTCTCGCATCCAGTTCATACAATTAACGTCATATGGAAAATTAACCAAAAAAGAACTATGGCAACAGAATCGAAATTATCTTACACAGTTTTAAATTATTTACACAGAAGGCGTCCTTCATAATATTAACGCCAATTATCATCACTAAAATAATATTAATTCATTTTAGATTTGGCATCTTTGTAGGCTCCAAATCCAACCGCCTTGCTGACCGTTGACCTCCTCTGTACGTCATAACGGACATCCACTTTGAACACCTTGGTTTCTCTCTTGGACAAAAGATATCGGCTCAACAGTCTTGGTACTTCAGAACCTATGTACTGTAATAATAAAAAAAATGTGTTCAAAATTTGTACTGTAACAATGAAAAAAAATGTATGCTAGAAATCATTTTCTGGTCCACATTCAGAATTCAGTGATGAGCTGATAATAATGATGAAACTATCAAAATGACTCACTATTCGTGTACTATCTAGTATCAAAATTATTTTAACTAAGCCTGAAACATGAAGATAGCCATAACCTGAAACATGAAAATCTAGATGGAAGTTCAACTAATTATGTACATAAAATCCAGTAGTAGTAGATAGATAGAGAACAGGCTTCTCAAGAAATCAAAGATGCATGCGAAAAATGGGGCTTAAAATTACTACATACATATCGTGAATCAAATTGCTTTCTTAGTTGTCTCACTGAAAAGTCACGTGGCCCCCATTTTGGGATCGGGCGGAATATGTAGTTCCAAGTCTGGAAATAACACAGATTATTGAATATCAAAAATACAGCTAGACCTACATACATTAATTTGTCCCCCACTAAGCATCTCAAAAAAACGACGCTGTGTTGCTGGGGAGTTCGGTGCGCCACTTCTTCGCAGCAAAAACACATAGAAAGTGGTGAAGGGTGGGCGTTTTGAGGACTGTCTTTTCAAAAAAAGCTGTTTTGCAGCCAAGTTTGAATAAACGATTTTTTATTTTGTATTTAATTTTGTTATCGCCACTCTTAATGTTTCTTTTCGCACACCAGGTCAAGTTATGGTACCTACATAATATAGCAAGGGAAATTTTACCGTTCTATGTATAACAAGATATTTGTATATCATGTAGAATACTCCCAAAATAATGGGTAGGACCATGAGGAACCACGACCAGATATAATGGCTGTTCAACTGTCCCACTGGTGCCGCTGACATCGCCTTCCACATTGAGCTGAACATTAGGTATAATTTCAGCTGAAAATAGAACAATAAATATTAATTGTCGTACCACAAAAACTTTTAAACGTCTGTTGAACACTTGTCAAAAAAATGACAGATTATGACGTTGAAATAAGGTCCGTTTTGCAGCAACACTTTTTTAGACAAATGTTCAACAGATATTTAAGTTTTTGTAGTAAGGCTGTAAAGGTTTTTGACTAGCTATTTATAGCTGCTCATGAGGAAAAACAATTGATTGTAGTGTCATGAGTTTCTTCTGTTCAAGAGATGTTAAAGGATGATGGGCAATTTTGTATGAACCCTGGCCTGATAACCAATAAAGTTCTAATGTATATTAGATTATTGCTTATACCCTACAGTTACTGAAATAAAACAGTTCATGTCAAGAATCTACCGGAAATAAGTACAGTCGGGCACAAAAGATTTATACTTTTTGCACCATTTTTTTTTGTTAAAATAAAATCCATAGTAGGAAAAATCATTGTATGATGTATTTTCGTCAACTCATCACTTATTTAAATAAGCCTAGGGTAGACTATCAATTAAAATCGGTCTTAACTAGGCATAATTGTTTTAATAGCAAAACAAAACATAAAAACGTTTACTTCTACCACCGTATATTATTTCCATTGTTGGAGATAATATATCCTCGTTCTGCGGCACCAGGATAGTCGAATTATTACAAAAGTAGCGACCCACCCCAGCTTCGCGCGGGAAAACAGTATTTACTCACTATTTAACGAATGTTATTACACATGCAAACCTTCCTTTTCAATTACTCTATTTTTGAATAGAATAATATATTAAAAAACTGCATCAAAATCTGTTGCGTAGTTTGGAAGAGTTAAGCTTTCATAGGGACGTAGGGATATAAGGACCGAAAAAGCGACTTTGTCTTATACTATGTAGTGATGCACAAATAGTAACCAAACGGGTGGTCAAGTCCGGTTTAATCAGTAGAATAAAGTTATTTAAGTTGTTTGTCAGATTTCACAGAGTTCTCATCATATGGCACATCAGGCTTGTTAGCCAGGACAGTCGACAGTCATTGGTGATGATAGATTGATGCCAGCACATCTCTAATTCCACAGGATTATATTTCAAAGCAAGATGTATTATCCTGGCCATTAGATGATGTCTGTGCAAGTACTCACGACAAGTATTTGCATTAAATGGGCTCTGAACTTGACTGAACTGATTTGAAAATCTTTCAGTGGTGTAAAAGCTACGTTATTTATAATAAAAAGATAGGTTTTCCTTATATACCATACGTGCCAAAGTAGTTTAATTCACTAGGCAGTCGTAGGCTTACAGGACTGATATCTTTTTTCCCCAGTGGTTAACAATGTTCCACCCATAACAAAAATTGAAGTTTAGGGTATAAGCTATCATTTCATGTGCAAATGGATATTATTGGCTATGCCGGTTAAAGTCACTGGAACAGCGGAATAGTTACACCAACTGTTTTTTTTTTTTTTAATATGGCACATGCACCTTCTGAGACACGTCCTGGCTGATATTGACAATAATATAATGCACTTAACAGCCCCCCCATACAAAATGAAGTGGTTCAAGTCCATGGGCTGTCCTATGCTATCAAGTGTCATATCTTCGTTCTCCGGTGGTTTACAATATTTTGCCCATAATAAAAAATGAAGCTTATGACATAAGCTATCATTTGATGTGCAAATGGTTTTTATTGGATATAAGGGTTAGACTCACCGGAACGGCGAAATACGTAAACCATACGTTGTAAATACTACCTGCTAAATATATATGTTTTTTTTCAATAGACTCGGAAAATATGGGCACAGACACCTTCTGTGACCTGTTCTGACAGTTATTGACAATAATAATGCACTTAACAGCCCCCCCATACAGAATGAAGTGGTTCAAGTCCATGGGCTATCCTATCCTATCAAGTGTCATATCTTCGTTCTCCGGTGGTTTACAAGGTTGTGCCCATAACAAAAAATGAAGCTTAGGGTATAAGCTATCATTTGATATGCAATTGATTTTCATTGGTTATGTCGGTTAGACTCACCAGAACGGCAAAATACGTACACCATGCGTTGTAAATACTACCTGCTAAATAATCTTTTTTTTTCAATAAACTTGGAAAATATGGGCACAGACACCTTCTGTGACTCGTTCTGACAATGATTGACAATAATAATGCACTTAAACATCCCTCCCATACGCACTGAAGTGGTTCAAAGCCATGGGCTGTCCTATGCTACCAAGTGTCATATCTTCGTTCTCCGGTGGTTTACAAGGTTGTGCTCATAACAAAAAATGAAGCTTAGGGTCTAAGCTATCATTTGATATGCGAATGGTTTTTATTGGATATACCGGCCAATTTTACCCATCATCCTTTTAGGTATCAGCTGGAATTTTTACATCTTTAATAAGTAGTTGTTAAGAGTATTCGTAAGCCAAAAGCCTGGTAACCAATCCTATCAAGAGTTACCGGATTACCCGGATAACTGAATTGAACATATCATTAGCACACGCAGCTACATCCAACCAACCTACTACAACATATTAGAATTACAAGTGAAACTAATACAAGCGTGCTAAAAAGGCAAAGCAGAAAATGACGACAATCAAAAAAACTTACCGCATAATACACAGGTACCAGTTTAATGCTTAAAATTCTCAATCGTGTAGGAGGGGCCCCGTAATGGAACGTAAAATCATCAACAAGTCTTGATATCGGGTACACTAGGTAAAGGAATAGAACTTCTGCCAAAGATACTATGCCTTTGCCGTATACCCATAAAATAGCGCGAGTCTGCAAAAAAATTGGGAAAATAAAAGGCAAAAAATATATCTGGGGGCACGGCAGTGCCCCAGCCAAGTCTCGAGCAAAACGGGCACGGCCGTACCATCTTTTCTCGAAGCGATTCGCGGCTGTTTCGCCCCTCCTATATCTTCGACGTGGACAAAGCTAGGAGTTTAGGTTTTCGGTGAATAATAGTAGGCATTAGAACAAGCTTAAGTTCGAAATTACATGCCGATTGAATTAATAGTTTAGGAGTTACGGTCGATCAAAGTTACACCATTTTGTCACTCACTGACTCACTGATTCACTGACAGATCATCAAAAATCTAAGGTACTTCTAGCAGACTTAGAAACTTCAAATTTTGCACCAAGATAGGTCATTAGCCACATATAAAGGAAAAATTATAAAAACATTAAAAAATAATATGCCATAGAAAACAATTTTATATTTGCGGTTTGGCAAGAACATTATGTATGGATTTTGACTGCATTGTTAACTTTGTTCGTTGTTTAAGTATCTATTCAATTGGATGAATACATACATAGAATAGAAAAGAATAATACAAATGTAATACATAGACTATCATTAATACAAATTAAAACATAAAGTTCATAATTCATTAAATTAATAAAGCTAAAACGCGATAAATATTGTATGCGCGCTCGATAGATGGCGTTGTACCTGTCTGAATCGCGCTATGGTTTCGTTACAAAGCGCAGTCTAAGTAGTACTTCAAAATAATTCGATAAATTTCATTTGATAGCGCCATCTGTCTATGAAAAACCATTTCGAAACTAAAAAATATTGTAGTGATAATTGATATTCGGAGAACTTTACGTGTTATTTAGTTTAGTTTAGCTAGTTATAGTTTGTTAGTTAGTAGATATATATTTATTTAGTTAGTTATTTATTATACATATATATATATATATGCATATATATATAAGTTTAAGCCCTATTAATATATTGTTATAGTAGTAATTGTAAATATAGTGTAATGGAACGTGAAAAAAAAGAAAGAAATACACTTACAAAAAATAAATGAGATCCCACCAAAAACATTAAATGTAAAAAAATGCCAAGTCTCTCGATGCAGTCTTTCCATCGTAAAAAGTTTTGAGATCTCATAGAAGCCAAGCCCTATTCAAAATATTTTGTAGTTATAAATCAACATTTAGTAATTGTATCAATAGTTTTCTTTATATTATAATTATAGTGACTTGGCAATGAGCACAAATTGAAAGCTGCTTGCTGCCTGGAATTATGTGCAAATATTACTGACGAGACCAGTGATCAGATTATTTGTTATGTGTGAATCATGATGGTCACTACCGACTACATGCTCCAATACAATAATTAAGAATACCTTACGCGCCATCGCTTAAGAAAGTAAATGAATCGAGAGTACACTAAGACTGACTGCCGTTGCCGAAATTCGGTTGGGACGACACGGATAAACCAAAAGAAAATTAAATCCAAATATGCCGTTTTATTTGTTTCTTCTTGTGCTCATTGCCAAGTCACTATAATTATAAAATAAAGAAAACTATTGATACAATTACTAAATGTTGATTTATAACTACAAAATATTTTGAATAGGGCTTGGCTTCTATGAGATCTCAAAACTTTTTACGATGGAAAGACTGCATCGAGAGACTTGGCATTTTTTTACATTTAATGTTTTTGGTGGGATACCTACTTTACGCAAATTGTGAAATTGAAAAGTTATTTAAGATGACTGATGATGTACTTCTAGCCAATTATCGTTCATGGTGGTAGTTCTCATATAGGAAAGGAGAGCAGCCAGCTGCACAGGGTACAATAGTGCACAAGCATTTGCACAGACACAGGTGCACTTACTATTCCTTCACTCTCACAGCCCGATGGGTTGGAAATCTGACACAACCGGAGAGGGACCGTGCACAAAACCGACATTACTCTCTCTACGATGCACTATGATAGATGAGTATAGATAAGTATGCTTGAAAAAATGTGTTAATTTTTCAATAAAAAGTTATAATTACATCGATAGAAATAGTGCAGTACAAAACAAGTCCCAATATATATGACACTGTTGCTATCATCCACTTTTTTACTCGTGGCCACTCGTAATTAATCGTTTCCATAACACACAAGTTTGTTACACCCTGTAATAAAACCATAAGATTGAAATTAATTTTGTTTTTTTCTAAAGCTTTTCTACGAATTTAGACATAAAAATAGTGATCAAGTAACAATGATTTCTGAAAAGCTAAATATTTGCTATCAATTAATGTCTATTTTGGCGGGACTAAAATTTAATACTGAATTTTGATGCTGGACTCAATTCCATCCAAAAAGAAAGAAAAAGTGCCGACTCATGTTGCTAACGGATAATAGATTCATGAACAATTTTCTATAATTATTTTCATCCACTTTAACTTCCGAAAAGCAATAAAACGGAACATAAGTCTAATATTTTACAAAATACTCACAATCATAAACATTTCTGTGAACATGTTAAAATTCATGTAAAATACGCTAAATATATCACCGAGAATGAAATCTGTCCACAACATAGGCCAATAGTAGAACCAAGAATGTTCATCTGAAAAAAAAAAACAATTGCTTATTTTTATTTATGACGACAGAAGACGGGTAATATTTTTATGTCTAGTATAGTCATAATTCGGACCCCTCGGTTTAGTATTTCTAAGGACTAAACGTGGAAGTATTCGTCCACCAGCAAGGTGGACAGACGACCTTATAAAGGTCGCCGGAAGACGCTGGATGCAGGTCGCCTCCAACAGGTATCTGTGGAGATCTAAGGGGGAGGCCTATGTTCAGCAGTGGACGTCCTATGGCTCAGACGATGATGATGATGAAATGTGGAAGATGTCAAACCACTATGTCTGCTAAACTCTCCAAAAGGGTTACTACTACACAAAAGTCTCCAGAAAAAAAAAATAGGTGGCTTCTTTTAAGGTACTGACGAGCAAGAAGGATTCATGGTTTCCAGCCAACCAAAAAAGTAGCTTATCTGATAATGAATAAGATGCAAAACTCACTAAAGCCCGAAAAAGGCATCGTAGTATGAACCAATTCCTCGCAATGTTGCTTAACCCTGGATACCAGTAAGGCTCTGAATATATAAGTTAACGCGTTGGATATCATCATCACGGAACTGTCAGCTGCTGGGTCAATCTGCAAACAACACACATACCTAAGAATTAGTATACTAGTCTTTCTGCGGTTTCACTCACGTCAGTCATAATTGTAGTCGTCATCTTGAATAATGAATACAATGTTCTGATTGACTTTTTTATTAACTTGAAAGATAATGAGGTTAGGACAAGAAAAACATTGCTGGTAAATGTAAAATTGCCTTGAATAATTTAGGCATACTCCCATAAATTGTTTATACACATATTACGCGTCTCTGCCTATCCAAATTCACTGATATATATGTAGGATAAGCTGGCTAGCAATAAATTACCTCTTGAGAACTTCTTGATACTAGAATATGGATAACCGAAGGTGCCGTCATTGATTCCGCAAGCATTTCTAGATCACCCGCCTGTCAGTAAAAAAGGTTTTTTTTTCTTTTAACAAACCTTCTATTATTATTATCAAAGAATAAGGCTGTAACACTGCTAAAGTCGAAAAAACACAATCAAAATTATAAAATACGTGAACTTCAATATTTCAAATAAGTAGGTAATGCAGTTACATGATAATAACATTTTTACACGTTGTATTTTCCTCGTTTCATGCACATACATGGGATAAACGAAAAAGTAATATGTTTGTAAAGGGTTGTTACCTAAAACGACCCAATAAAATTATAACCTAGTAACAATTTAAGTGTATTTACCCAAAGTGACTGTTCTGCCTCCACAGACAGTCTAGTCACACCATATTTTATCTCTGCACCTGGCTTGTCATACGGGATAGGAGGGTTTATCTCAGAATGGTATCCAGTGGCATAATGCATATACAATAAGTATACAAACAATACTATGTCCACATAGTTGACGCCCCATTGACAGTAGTGCAAGATCTGAAAATTTCATGTAGTTATTTGAATATATAAAAGCCGTTTTCCTGCGGTTTCAGCCGTGTCCCTTGGGGACTACTGACCGTACCGGGACAACACCGAAACCTTTGTTACTCGGGAAGAGTGTAATCCACCAGTGAAAGAATTTTCCAAATCGGTTCAGTAGTTTCGGAGCCTTTAGGGCTCAAACACACAAAGAAAAAAATGATTCCTCTTTATTATATTAGTTTAAATCACTGACGAATAATGCACCATTTTTAGCCAAAGATGTATTTGAAATTATTCGAATCTAAGATTTTTTTCGCTACTTAACATATCGCTACAAATTATTATCTTTTAGCTTTAAGTAAGGATACCTTCCAATAAGAGGCCTTCCAAGCAAGCAGAGGCAACAAATGCACAGCAAGCCACGACAATACAAAAATCGAAATATTCCATGTCGACGTAATATAAGTAACTAAATCTCTGAAAAAAAAGTGATTTTAGTTTAATCTTTTAAAGTAATAAAATTCTTTTCTCACGGATTCCGCTGAGTACCAGTGTTTAACTGACTGCCTGTCTGTCCTTCTCAATCTAGTAACCGGGGCAACCTGATAACTTTCATAAGACTGGATGTCAGACTGGCTTCTGATAACTCATAGCAAGAATAGCGGCTACAATCGGAAATTGGAAATTCAAAGTCAAAATCGCAAAAAGTTTAGCACTTTTCAAAATACAAAAATGACAGAACCCTAAGACGCGCCTTTCACCGCTTCCCAGTGTTATGTAGAAGCGGTAAAGAATAAACTTCCCAGCAAGAATAAATACGGCTGTCTATTACAATTTACTTATTAATATAATTTACGAAGTATACAATTCAAAATATTGGTCTGTCATTGCTTACCTGTAATACTCCAGTTGCGATACTTGGAAATATTCGCCAGTATCTTGATGAACGTAAAACATCTCGTACTGATAATGAGTTTTATTTATGAAGAGTGTGGAAAATTCTTTCAACTCATAGCAGTGTACTGTAAGATTGTACATTGGATCGAAGTACACTCTGCCTTTCTGACACCTGTAATCAAAAGTAAGGAACATTTCAACTAGTTCAATAAAAAATATGCATTTTTTTAGGGTGAGTCTACACAGTGCATGTAGCTGGAGCAAGTTAATATGCGCAAGTGACAACAGCACGCGGGTGGGTATTTTGGTTTGGTACATGCGCGAGTCGCTGGACCCGCACGTTTTTAAAATACATGTCATCCGCGCATGTGCCTCAATATGCGCAAGCTACTTGCACCGTGTAGATGCACCCTTAATTTTGTCATACAGTTCTAGGATACCAAACGTAGGCACTCAGTAAGAAATGTGTTTTAACTTAATAAGTATTACCTATTCCAAGGGTTCTTCGCTACTAAACCATAGAAGGTGTAAAACCCCATTACGACTGTCAAATCTGTTAAAAATAGAACCTCCAGAAATCCAACTATGGCGAATAAGAATTTTATTCCTGAAAAAAATATTCGGAAATAGAAATGTAAGGCTGAGAAAAATTATGATATGAAGTAGAAGTGGTTTATGTCCCAGCATAACTTTGATGATATCAAAGATGATGATTGTTTATGTTTTTATTAAAATCTGGCATCTAAAGCCCATAGATAATACTACACATAAATATAATAACGTTAAATCATATACTAATACATATTTTATATAAACAATTTGGTTAAAACATGAAGGAAAGCGGAAGTATAGCTTATCGTAAGCTAAAAATAATATAACCTAACCCTAAACTGCTGATTTTCCAGCTTATTAATTATATTGTGATATCGAGACTTCTGGCTTGTTTGTATACTCGTGTGGCTATTACTTTGAACGCACTATTCTCAAGCAAAATAAAATCTATACTAATATTATAAAGTCAAAGAGTTTGTTTGCTTTTTTCAAATCGGCCGCGCGCGGCAGCGACAGTCGCGATGCAAGAAATTCTACCTTTTAATAGAGTATATAATAAAGTACACAAGTGAGTACTTACATAAGAGAGTATATAAGAGAGTATATAATAAAGTACATAAGTGAGCACATAAGAGAGCATATAATAAAGTACATAAGAGAGTCTATAATAAAGTACGTAAGAGAGTATATAATAAAGTACATAAGTGAGTAGATAAGAGAGTATATAATAAAGTATATAATTATTTGTTATAATTACAGTTTGTAGGCTTCGAATCCGACCCATACACAGATTCTACAGTGGCTTCTACTGAAACTACTGATGTAAGTCATCATATCATCCGCCTAGCCTCTTTAGGTCCGATTTGAAAAATTATTTCAGTGTTAGGTATCGCAATTATCGAGGAAGGCTACCAAGTTATCCGAGTTCGTGCAGAGATTCCCATGGGATGCGTCTGAAACCGCTGGCAGAAGCTAGTTAAGTATAAATACACAGCACATACCAAAACAGATAGGCACCATCTTAACAATAAACAGGTGTTCTTCGGGCGCGTACGCAGCGAGGAAGAAGTGAACAAAGTAATGAGGCAAGCTCTTGAAGAACACGTTGAAAGAATAGAACCAGAGGAAACTGAAAATCACAAATAAATAATAATAAATGTCGGGACTTGTTTTACACATGCGGTTGGTTAGCCCCATGGCAAGTTATTAATTAACGTGTGTTTTGGGTGCTAACACAGCAGAAAAACTACATATAGCTATATTTAATATACATATTAAATACCCAGACTACGGTCAACAACCATGCCCAATCACATAAATGTCAACCAAACCGGGAATAGAGCCCGGAACCTCAGGTTCGGCAGTCCGGAGTGGTGACCATTGAGCCATCGACCAATGAAACGATATAGATAGAAGAATATGGAAGAAGAAAACAATACCCCGCCGACCCCAAAGCAAAATTGGGATAAAGGCAGGAGGATGATGAAATACGTAATTACCTATTTATGTTGCTATGTTGTGTCGCAACAATCTCACATTTCGATTGCGATGAAGTTACAGCCCTGAAGTACGATAACCTTTGGCATTTCGTCGAATTTATCAGAGGTCGTTCAGAAGGCAGCTCTTTCTGTAATTATAACAAAATATTAAGAAATGTTGTCATGGTAAAATACTCTTTTGAACTTCTGCATAAGGTCTAAACTTAAGATTCATCGGTCCTCCTACTGTCTTGTAAAATTCTGCGTGGTTTTAGTATGTACTGAATGTCGCCTCGACGTGTTTGAAAGAAACATCATACAATGTTTTGAACAAAATTTCGGATTTAACTGAATCGAATATTTATATAGACTGGATACGATGAAAACTTCGTAAATAAATGGGTTATTTAACAATGTCATTTTTTTATATAAGACCAGTAGTTACTAAAATAAGCGCCTTTAATCAAACCAAACAACGCTTTAGCTTTTTAACACGCTTACAATTACTTTCACTTGTAACTGACTATGTATCTAAGAAAATCTTGGAATCTTAATTTGACCCACTTCCTAGTCTTCAATTAGGATGAAATTTTGCATACGCTCTGAGTTCTGATGACATTACATGACTAGCGCGTTTTTTCGTTTTTAAAACTATTAATTAATTTAGTAAAGATACAAACCCTTTGAACCAAGTTCAAATGAAACTTAGGGTCTTCGTATTTGACACCAGTTCCCAGAGACAAGAGGCTCTCCGTATCAAAGTCCATGGTAGCAGCCTCAAGCGGCTTTCCACGTAAGTTATCCATTTTTCATATCAATTAATATTAATTTAATGTACGTTGTTAATCATTTGATACTAGTTTTCGTTGTGCTGATGACCTAGGATTCTGAAAAGAAAAAAAAAGAAAAGAAAAGAAATTATGAAACGGCTACGACAGAACTTTGGTATTATGGGTTCCAAAGTATTAATTGTAGTAGGTAAAATTGTATTGCTTTAATTTTTCCTTGGCAAGAAGGAAAAGCAGTTGACGTGTTAAGTAATACTACTAATTAAAATTAATTTATTTGACCAGACAATACATTATGTAAATACTTGAATTTCATTGAAATAAAAAACAGTTGGACGAATGATTATAATCTCCAACAATCCGTCAAAAATTATTTAAGCTAAGTGATGATACAGCTGAATGATAATAAGTCATGATTACTGGATTATCCAGGTAACATAATAAACTTTGGATAGACTGATTTCATCATCCCATCGGTCTATTGCTTGCTATCCACTACTGAATGTAGGCCTGCCCTACGTACGTTGACGTTTCAATACTTACCTTTTATAGGTACTCTGTACTAAATCCAATAATATTATTTACCTGTAATAATTAACTCTCAAGATATTATCACTATTTTGCGCAAATAGCAGATAAAGCCGATAAAGCAATCATTGAATTATGGAACTCATAATGACATTTGTCATACCGAGAAAAAGTAATTTATGAAAACATGAAACCAGAAAGTTATGTTGAAAGAGTATTGTTTAATGACCACCAAGGTTTGTAATGAATGATAATAATATGACTAAAAATCTGGATGTTTGTCCCTGTTTCAAGAAAAAACTGCTGAATAGATTTTGATGAACATAGCTTGAACCTATATCAAAATAATACATAGGCTACATTTTCCTTTACTTTTATTGTCCAGTAATTCCTTCGGGGTGCAGGCAAAATCGTGGGTGGCTAGGTATAGTAGTGGAAAAAAAAAACAGTTTGCTGATGTGAATGATCACAGCAACTAGGGAAATTATCGATATCGTTAGTTAGAAAATAAGCAATTAGTGCGTCACGAAATTGTAGCCTGAGGGTATTTTTGTATCGCGATTTGAGGTTTAAATATTGAAATTAGATTGGATTTGGAAATATGAAAATGATGTTGCTGTTTTTAGCTAGGAATATCATCATCATCCTCCGAGCCTTTTCCCAAACTATGTTGGGGTCGGCTTCCAGTCTAACCGGATTCAGCTGAGTACCAGTGCTTTACAAGAAGCGACTGCCTATCTGACCTCCTCAACCCAGTTACCCGGGCAACCCGATACCCCTTGATTAGACTGGTGTCAGACTTACTGGCTTCTGACTACCTGTAACGACTGCCAAGGATGTTCAATGACAGCCGGGACCTACAGTTTAACGTGCCATCCGAAACACAGCCAATGGTGTCTAAGATATACTTAGAAAGTATATACAAACTTAGAAAAGTTGCATTGGTACTTGCCTGACCTGGGATCGAACCCGCGCCCTCATACTTGAGAGGTTGGTCCTTTACCCACTAGGCCACCACGACTTTTTGGTCATAATTGGTCATAAATTGGTCATAAAACTGACATTGTAAATTAAATTGTAACGTAAGACACCATTTTATGGGACCTCAAATAGGTGACATAAATGGCCAATGTTCTTCGGAAATTAGTCCTACACTATGTAGTGTTTCTTTCAAGACAATTAAAAACTCAAAGCCAGGATTATGAAGGGATGTGGTTCTATGGCATTATAATATATAAACAAATATTTGTTGTTTCTTAATCACTTGGGGTGACGACGTGACATAGACAGCCACACGGTTCTTTTTTTACATTTCTGATATAGGTAAAGATGAATACAATCTGAAGATTTAACTTCATATTTTGACTGATATATAAAATGCAGGTATTTAAAAACTTACATAACTGTTTAGCAGTCAAAAGAATCTTATTTTGTGTGGGTCTTAAGATACATACACAAAGTTCTTTCCTCTCCTGAATATATGAGAAAGTTTCAAACCTCAAAGGAGCAAAAATGTCCACAGTCTTAAATACCGCGAAGAACAATAACTTCAAAAGCTCCTTCAGAATGCAATTTCACTACATCCCCCAAAGAATGTCGCTGATATCTCACAGTGTTTTACAATTTATACTGATATATGGAAAACTAGAGGTTTGTACGTCTGTTTGTCCGTGTAAATCTCTGATACTAAAAGCCAAAAAATATCATTAAGATTTGACTTACCACCAGTGGTTTCAACTATTTTACGCATGCCCGGGTAAAAAGTAGGCTATCTAACACTGAAAGAATTGTTCAAATAGCTTTAGTACTTGTTGAGATAAGCGCAATTACCCAAACTAACTCTTTACAATATGACTATAAAGATAGCTCAGTGTTTTAAGAAATGTTAAAGAAATCATTACGTATTATGATTAATACGTGATAAGTTGAATAAAGGCAACAGGAACAGTTTGGACTAATGCGCAGGAACGAAGGAAAAACCGCGAGACACAGCTAGCAATCTTACAACCAAAACTGGGGTTGAAGATCGTAAAACGAATTTATGCGACGAAACCATTTTACATTTAAAACTTCGAGGCGCGAGTAAAAAGGGGATCGCATAACGTTTATCCTTTACAAAAGTTTAATTAAGAATAATTTTGTGGTAATTCCGAGGACATTTGTTACTGTTTCGCTAATTTCTTCCCGGTTGTAATGATGTTAATTTTTTTTGTTTCTTTTTTTATGTGCCTGGTCTCTG
Organism: Helicoverpa zea x Helicoverpa armigera; assembly: GCA_033682625.1. Classification (NCBI taxonomy): domain Eukaryota; kingdom Metazoa; phylum Arthropoda; class Insecta; order Lepidoptera; family Noctuidae; genus Helicoverpa; species Helicoverpa zea x Helicoverpa armigera. The sequence continues at coordinate 12,532,324 of JAWIIS010000024.1, forward strand.
TTTTTGTTATGAGAACCTTTTTTAGGAATATCTTAGATGATAACCTATTTGAGGACTGGTGAATAAAGATGCTTATGTTGTGTTTAAGTTACTTTAGTAAACTTCTGAACTGAATGTAACTTAATGTGAAAGCTATTCGAATTTTGTGAAAAACTCAAATAAATATGATAATATTGCACATGGTTGCGCAGTTAACATAAATGTAAGCCTCTTTTAAAACCCAGAAAGCACAAAAACAAAGCTCCAGAAAACTACTCCATTAAAATTAACAAAATTTCAAAGCGCAGTTCCGATGCCTGTATTTGCGGAACAAACAGCGAGGCCACAAACTTCGAGGTACACAAAAAAAACAAGTACTAACATCCTCGGTAACTCACAGCCGTAGGACCTGAAAAATTTAAACGTAGGAAAAACCAAGAAGCCATTTTCGTCTTCGCCCCACCATCTTCCGTACAACTTACACTCACTTGCAAAAGTATCGCCCCAGGCGCAATTTCAGCAATTTTGGCGCACTATGTTTACACAACGCTGATATTAGTTCTGGGCCGAGATACGAGCCGGCAAGCTTATTTATTTAGGCTTATGCAGCAACGCTACAGTTGCAAAAATGAAATTTCGCCTGAAATTGAACACAAAATATTTATATGTAGGTCGCTATGATTTTATTAGGTTTTTGCTGTTTTAGGTTAATCGATAGAATATTTTATTCATATTACAGAAGCCTAGAATTTGGTTATTGGATATTGTGGTTATTATATATTATGTTGGATATTGAACTATTTTTATAACTCCGAATTCAGATTTTTCGTATCAAATATTCAAAGCTTCGTGTTAAACCCTAAACATAGATGACACATAACACAGATTTTACAACACTTCCACCAACCAAAACCAAAATCCCCCACTCCTACATAATCTACCACTTACAACATTACTCCTTCCAATATAAAGAAAACATCATCAAATATTCACTGACCACATTCCACCGTCCCACAGTGTACTGCAAGCAAAGAAATATACTCTCATTTGTGTAATGCGGTTGCAAGACTTGCAGGTAGCTATTTACATTGCCGGCCGAACGACTAGCATTGTAATTTACTTAAACTAATATACTTTTAGGGTGCATCTACACGGTGGAACGACCTCGTTGGTCTAGCTGTCGCAAGCGCGGCTGCTGAGCACCGAGGTCTCGGGTTCGATTGACGGGTTGGGTCGAAATCGCTTTGTGGGTTTTAGACACTTTCACAAAGCAGCCCGGAGCCTGGAAGTTGGTGATTGAAACACTCGTGCATCGGAGAGCACGTAAATATCGGTCTTGCGCCTAATCTCTCTCCGGTCGTGTCGGATTGCCGTCCTATCGGGTTATGAGAGTGAAGGAATACTGAGTGCGCCTGTGTCTACGCAAATGTGCCCTATAATATGTCTTGCACAGTTGGCTAATCTCCTTACATGAGAACAGCCACCGTAGCCAATAATCGGCTAGGAGGACATCACGGTGAAAGTAGCTTGCGCATGTTGAGGCACATGCGCAGGTTACATGCATTTAAAAGACGTGCGGATCTAGCGACTCCAGCATGTACCAAAGCAAAATACCCACCCGCGTGCTCTGTTGAGTGCGCGCGGGTACTTGCGCATGTTAACTTGCTCCAGCTACATGCACCATGTAGACGCACCCTTACTTTGTTTTCTTGCATTACATGGAACTTACTTGGCTTAGTATGTTTTATACGTAGGAACATTAAACGGTATGTGAGAAAGAAAGAAAATTGTTAGTAGTAATGAATTCAGGGATTTTATCTTGAATGCAAAACAGTTAATGGAATTCATGTGAAGTTGTATCTTTGTTTTATCAGTGGAGCACACTGCAAACTTTTAGTTAAAGTTTAGCTTTTAAAAAGCCGCAAAGGAGCAAAGGAATACCACCAGCAAAGAGGAGCACGATCGTGCGCGGAATCGCCTTAAAGCTATCGGTTCTTTCCTGAGCGCCATGCTCCCATCGGTCAGTCGCAAATCACCAACAGCGAAACAGGAATCAGCAGTGGAGCGGTTTTTCCGAAAAAAGCCCAAAGAGCCCGAGTCACCAAAGCCTAAACCTACAAGAGCAGACAAGGGGCAGGTCAGCCCACCGACCCTCGCGATGAATTTGGGCACCACGGACTATGTCAAAAGCGCTTTCCTGGAGTACGTTGCAGTCGTAAGGGCCACAAAGGAGGTAAACCTTAGAACTTGCAACAAGATTATGCTGACCTTCCGTCGAGAAAATGAGGGTCTGCTCCGGGTATTGCTCAAGGAAGCAGAGGCGGCGGTGTACGACAACGCCAACTCCCAAGTCATTGCGGGGGAAATGACGGGGTCGTACATGGCTGCCTACAGCGCAAAGAACGGTTTCGTGGCCCTGGACGAAGAAGCAACGGAACGAACTGGCAAAATAAAATTCCAGACGCCACACGATGACCTGATAGTGGTTACCGCCAAATGTACCAAAATCATGCTGGAGGATAGTATCCTTGAAATGGCACAGACCGTTTCTGGGACCTCAGACACCTCAGCATCGACGGAACCTTGGGCGGTACCCAATATCAGATGGGTAAATGGGGTGCCGGGGTGCGGCAAAACTACCTGGGTGGTGAAACACTTCGACGAGAGGAGGGACGTCGTAGCCACCACGACAACTGAAGCGGCCAAAGATCTAAGACGAAAGCTTGCGCACCAATTGGGCGATAGGGCGAAGACAAAGGTGCGCACTATGGCCTCAATCTTAGCCAACGGGTTCAAGCCAAATGAGAAATGTCACCGCTTGACGGTAGACGAAGCTCTCATGAACCACTTCGGGGCCATAGTCATGGCAGCAAAGTTGTCTGGTGCAAGCGAGGTGGTCCTCATCGGAGACGTGAATCAGCTACCATATTTGGACAGGGATAACCTTTTTCCATTAAAGTATACCCGTCCATATCTGGTGGCTGGCATCACACAGGAGCTGCTCTGCACCCACCGTAACCCGATGGATGTGGCCTTCGCACTCAGCGAGATATACTCAGGTATATACTCCTCTAAAACGTCGCTGTCTCATGTTCATTCCCTGAGCTTGAAGGGTTTTACGGGAGCGCAAATACCGACCACCGCCCAGAACACCCTATTCTTGGTTCATACGCAAGAAGAGAAATCTTCTCTTATTAGCCAGGGATACGGGTCCGGTGAAGGGTCGCGTACCTTAACCATTCACGAGGCTCAGGGACTGACATACGACAGCGTCGTCATCATAAACACTAAGTCCAGGAAGCTCCAAATTCATGACAGCGTCTCCCACGCGGTAGTGGCAGTGTCGAGACATACGGCTAGCTGCGTCTATTACACAGATGACGCCGACGATGCCACTGGCCGTTTCATAAAGCGAGCGATGGACGCGCCAATAAAAACGGTCGTCGAATACAACCTCAAGACGGCCATGCAACATCGAGACTCCACTGTCATGTTAGCCCTACTAGCACTCGCAAAGTCCCTAGTCGCTAGCGGGAAATGAGACCAATCCCCAATCCGTTCCTGTCCCAAAATCGTGTTTAACTAAGTTGCCAAAGTCCATGAATATAGTGTTAAGTACTGTGTAAGTAATAAAAAAAATTTCTGTATACATATATATATAAATATTAAAATAAAAACGTAAATACGCGGTGGACTCACATAGTCTTAAGACTAGACATAAGTTGTGAGGCCAAGACGGCAAAAAATTATAATTAAATAAAAAAAATGTAAATAAAAGCGCGGACCCTCAAGTCTGCGGTAAGGCTTTAATAATAATAATAAAAAAAAAAAAAAAAAAAAAAAAAAAAACTTTTAGTTGGCCGATAGTTTGTTTTGGGCTCGTACATCAACGTGAAGATGAATGGCAGTACGAACATTACAAAAATCTGGTATTTAGCCGGTATCAGACCGACTGAAAACTTTGATTGGAATCAAAAGGACGATGGGCGTTTTGGTACCCTGTCCAACAGTGTTGATTCTAGTACCATTGCGTAGGTCTTGGCAAGGCAAAAAATGTTTACTATGACGACTAGTCCCAAATCCTTGTCCATTTCGTGTGCTATCGAGTAATAGAAAGTGTAATGTTAAAAAATCATCAACGTAGATGTAGTTCTTAAATCCAACTATATTGAATAAAAACTGGTAAAGTAACAAAAAAAGAGGAATTTGGCCTTCTTAGAATGTTTGCCTGCCCACTGATTTAAAAAAAGACTGTGCAAACCTTTGCAGTTCACGCAGAACTAGCTTATGTATTTGATGAAAGTCTTTCAGTATCTACAATCAATTTAAGTTGAAAAGTCAGGAGACGATTTTTACATAGTACATATTACGACTCAATCTTGCTCCTCAAAAGGTGCTGAGATAATTATGAATTTCTTCTTAAAAAAAGATGAATAGAAATGTTTTGAACTTTTGTCAAATCAGATGACGATTGTGTTTCCGTAGTATGACTCCATAGACAATTACAACCTTTAGATTATAATAGAGTGTATCTCAAACAATGTAAGATGTCTATTAACTGAGTTTAAAATTATTACACTGACGACATATGCCTCTTAATGAATTTGCATATATGGATGACATACTTGTTGTTATGTCGATTCAATTTTTATCGTTACTCGGATCGGACAGCTAATTGAGGCAAGCCCCATAGTTTTTATTATTCTTCACGTAAATACCTTTCTAATGATATATCATACGTTACTGTTGGAGCGGGTACCAAATCCCATACAAAGTGCCCATTGTCCTTTTCTTTAAAAATATGCTTACCATCCGGGCAACTGTAGGCCGACTATTTAGTCTGACGTATGCGGGAACGCAAAAGGTTCGTGGAAAAATATGAGAAAGAATAAATAATCCCACCAAAAACATTAAATGTAAAAAAAGCCAATCCTCTACGCAATTCCTCCACCGTAAAAAGTTTTGAGATCGCATAGAAGCCAAGTCCTGTTCAACTTTATTTGTAATAATAAATCAATATTTTGTGACCATATCAATAGTTTCGTTCACTTTACAATAATATTGACTTGGCCATGAGCACAATAAACTATAAATATAATACAGCATATCTTGGAAAGTCAATCATGAAGTTTAATATCACAGAATTAAATACTTTCAGTTTTTTCAATTGTTACTAAATGACCGATAGTCAGTATCATCCAAAATCATGAACTGCACATTTAGTATGGCGCATGTTTGGTCCATGGTGATCTCAAATTCCAATCAGTCCAATCGTAAAATCATGTCCATATAGAATGTATCAATTCAATGGTATTTACACATTATTTCAGTGAGCGACTATTAACTTGTGCTCATGGCCAAGACAATATTATTGTAATGTGAACAAAACTATTGATATAGTCACAAAATATTGATTTATTATTACAAATAAAGTTGAACAGGACTTGGCTTCTATGCGATCTCAAAACTTTTTACGGTGGAGGAATTGCGTAGAGGATTGGCTTTTTTTACATTTAATGTTTTTGGTGGGATCTAATTTATTTTTTGTAGGTCTCCTTCTTCTCTAAGTATATTATAACAAATTAAATTAACTTACATGCAACTAACTAAATATATAACAAACTAAATATGTAGACCTAAACTAGCACGTAAACAACATTTTTTTTTAAATAAATTAAACAATTTCGAAATTGTCGAATTTTTAATCGAATATCTTTTAGAATAAAAGAGATTTATTTCAGAGGTAGATGGCGCTATCACATGAAATTGTTTTTTTTTTTAACTAAAAACCGTAGCGCGATTTAGACCAGGACAACGCCATCTACCGAGCGAGCATGCAGTATTTATCGCACTGCATTACTATGAAAGATTTTATCATTATTCATTTTATTTTAACCTAGCTTTTTTATTTATATGTATGTATATTTAATACATAATAACAATATACCACACTACGTAACAATAAAACAAATAGTAACATTTTGTACATAAATAAATAACAAAGTTATCAATGCAGTCAAAATTCATACACAATGTTCTTGAAAAACCGCAAATATAAATTTGTTTCCTATTTTTTTATTAAGTTTTAAGGTTTTTATAATTTTCCCTTTATATGTAGCTAATAACCTATCTTGGTGCCAAATTTAAAGGTTCTAAGTTTGCTAGAAGTACCTTAGACTTTTGATGATCGGTCAGTGAGTGAGTCAGTGACAAAATGGTGTAACTTTGATCGCTCATAACTCGTAAACTATTTATTCAAATTTCTTGTAATTTTGGGACTGAGCTTGTTCTAATACTTACTCTTGGTCATCGAAAACCTAAACTCCTAGCTTTGTTCACATGGAAGATACAGGGGGCTGAAATAGCCGCGAAACGCTTCGAGAAAAGATGGTACGGCCGTGCCCGCTTTGCTCGAGTCTTGGCTGGGGCACTGCCGTGCCCTCAGATTAGTGTATGATAAAAGATATGTGTTTGTACTTTGAAAGAAATTCCAATTATTTGCTTGGATACATTGTGAATTTAGTTTGCAGTGCTAATGAAAGCAACATTGTAGTTTGTACCAACTTGAAGCTGCAATTGTTGAATATTGGTAGGTACTTCATAATGGCAAAGATTTTGCAAAGGAAACTCAAACTTTAGACAGTTGCCATCGGAGACCGTAAAATCTCTTTGATATTACTGTAACATTGAAAGTAAACTTAATACTGCTTTCTGAATCACGGAAACATACATCATCTGCCTAGTTCTTTCCGAACTATGTTTGGGTCGGCTTTAAGTCTAACCAGATGCAGCTGAGTAGGAACCAGTGTTTTACAAAGAGTGACTGCCTATCTGAACTCCTCCTGCCCTAGTTACCCGGGCAACTCAATACCCCTTGGTTAGACTGGTCTTAAGATATACGGGCGTCTGTACTTCCCGTAACGACTGCCAAAGATGTGAAAGGACCGCCGTAACCACAAAAACATAATACACCTTATTATAGAAATACTACTTCTAGGTGCTTCAGCCATGAATTGATGACCACGAACTATGTTAAAACCACGATCTCCTATCAAGCAAAGCTGAATTTAGTGATGTATTTCCAAGCATATATTGAAATTAATGGTATTCACTACGTCATAGGAGGTGCTGACAGTCATTTGTTTTCCTGGAAGATTCATAGTTCTCATACCTTATGTTTAGGTTTCATATGATATGATATGATATGATATAACATATATGAATACATTCATATATGTTAAATAGATAATATTTGATATGAAATGATGATACAAGTATTAAGGTACATACAAGGATAGTGAAAACTTCAAAATATGGCGAAAAAAATCATAAATGAATATTCAGAAAACTAAAAATGGTAATGCACCCGATAGTGGCGCTATTCAAATAGTTTTCAAATGTTTTGTTACATACACTATGTATGTATTTTTACGACTGTTGTCACACATTCTAACAGCCTTTGCAACTAAAATATTTTCCAAAAAAAACACGCACCATAAAAATATTAAAACAATTTTCATAACGCCAAAGCCTTTAAACTTCCGAAGCAAATAAATACACTTGCGTTCAAAAAAATCGGGTATTTCATAGCATGTTCAGTGACCCGAGCGATAGTACAATTGGGTACACCTGCGGTACCATGCTGTGAATTTTAAAACGACGAAACATCTCGCGGAAATTCCGCTGTGAATAGTAATACTATAGACGGAGTTGGCGTTCCCGTTTTATTGCACTGAAGTGTACGATTGCGTTTCGTGCTGATTTGTGAATTATTTGCGTTATGTTAGGTTTGTTTAACGCGTGTTAACAAGGTATTGGATTTTGTGTTTTGATTTGTTTGTAATATGTATTTTGGTGGATGTTGTGGAAGTTACATGGTTTTGAACATGATGAAAAGTTTTAGCGAACATGAACAATAAAAAAAAAAATATGGAACTTTCCTGTGGACCTACCTATATTTTGGATTTTTAGCATTGGTGGATTTATAGCATAATTAAAATAATAAAGTAGGTTAGTAATATGCATTAATATCCTACAAAAATATGATCCCTCTGTTGATAGGATGTCTTACGTTTCCATACCAATTTGTTTTCAAAACCACTAACATGAGGAATTGCAATATCTAGTAATTTTATCATAGCCTAGCCGTTGCATTTCATGAAATGGCAATCGGCCGGAGATCCGCGTCCGGTCTGACGTACCTAATCCGAACAAATCATGTAATAACCGGACTCTCCTCGAATTGTGCAATTGGACATTTGAACAGTAGATTTTGTGAAATTTGGTTTAAAATGTCTTTGGGCAAGAAATACTTTTGAGGGCCGTTTTGCGTGGATATGACGCACATTTACCCTAACGTATTATTCTATGACTTGACTTCTTAATTTTTTTTATTTGAACTCGTTTTTGTTTGTATTTTTCCTTCTTGTGTTTGTCTATGCATTACGCCTATGTAAATAAATGTATATTCTTGTTCTTCTTCTTCATATTGTGGATATCCCAATATTCCACGATTAAGTAGGTACCTGCAACTGAGTGAGACTTCAAGGTAAATAAGTGTCACAAAAAATAAGAAATCATATTGTTTAAGCAAAGTTCTGTATGAATATAAAGGTTACCTTGACTTTTCAAGTTACTTATTGAACATGCACTTAAATATCATCCTGGAAGTATATAAATGAATAGCTATAGCCAGTGGTTTCACCAGCATCCCATAGTCAACTACTCTGGACACCCAGATATGAAGATAAATGGGTTATGTAATACCGAAAGATTTTTTCTAATCGGTGCCTGCTTCCTGAAATTAGGATTTGACGTCCAAACCAACTCTGTCGCTTTATAGCACTAGTATAGATTTTTATGTCTTCCAAAAATATCAGACAATTTTTTATATTTCTACCATGCCTTCCAAACCAGATATCTCCCACTTTCCTAATACACATCTCAATCCATACAAAATAAATATCGAACAAATTGTAACAAAGCAACACAGGCCCACATTAATAGCCCATCAGTGGGTTGCCAGTCATGCTCATGATCGATGGCAAGACGAAGCAATTTCTCAGACCAAACCCCATGGAAGCATGGAGGCTGAAATGATATTATGATGGGGATAGAGGCGCCTATTGAGTTTTTATATACCTCTAGTTTGGAAAGGCTTTTAGAAGATTAGTTGTGATTTTAGAGGGTGAACATTTTTTCTTGATTTTAAGTGGTAACTTTGGGGCAAAATGCTCGAAGAAAATATTTAAAATACGACTGTCAATTAAAGAGGTTACAAAATATACCTACTATCATAGCCACCTAAATATAATAAAATTCTTCTTTATCCCGGCAATGATACATAAGTAGTAGTGAAGGCTTTTTGCCTTTCTGTTATTAGGTATTTTTGATGTTCTAAAAGATTTTCAGACTAGTCTGATTAAAAAATGTTGATTCAACAGTGAATTTAAAAATTCACACAGTAGTGTCTTTTTATGTGATTTACTGCTGTTGATTTAATTTAAACTGAGTTTAAAATTAGTTACAACCATTCATTTACCCCGTGCCCCATGAACAAGGGTTTCTCCCTTTTATGACACTACATTTATTCCCACGATAACCCATAGTTTTAACCATGCCATAAACCTAAAAAGAAAACAAGCAAAACCACAACATTTACTAAATGACATATTTTTTTTTCTAATTATTATTCATCGCAGACTTTCTCAACAATAACAGAATGGCCACTAATTAAGGAAAACATGATTCATTAGTATCCCAGCGGAGTACTAGGGTCTCAGTGGTAACGCGGAAATTGATGTACATGCTAACGGAAAGCCTTGGGGAAATATAAAAAAATTACCCATGCTTGGTATAGTGATGTTACGGATCGGAGAATGTATCGATGTTTTGATGAAAAATACTTTATCTAACATAGATTTTTATAGATCATCTTTTTCATAAAAACATTGACACATTCTTATATTCATCACGGTGGTATTGGTATTATAAGAGATCCCAGTTGCACCGTTTTTCAGGGAAGCAAATATTATCAGGATTAACTTCAATATTCACGCTTACTTCTTTATTGAAGCACAGATTTTCAATTTTGTTAACTAATTTGATTTCGTTATGCTCCTCGTTTGATAGTTGCTAAGATAGACTTATATGATTAAAAAAGAGAATATATATGTTAGTTTTATTGTGACATTACAAAAATTGGCGAGAGCAAATATTTTTTTATATTTTTTGTTTGTTTTATTTTTTATCGACAATAACCTGGCACATCACTACACTTAAAGAGACATTCCTGTAATCCGTATTTATTTTATTTAGTAGCTAAGTACGAGTAATGGGGTTGACAGTCAACGTAGAAGCGAGGGATGGGGGTGGGATCGGATTATTTTACGACAAACGTTACGAAACGGATTTACGCTAGTTGTACCGTTTCGGTTTCATTTTAGGGGAATGTTTATGTTAATCAAAATTATATGGCACAAGGGTAGGGAATTTGTTTATTACTTCATACATGGGTTTTGGGTGTTTTGGAAGTGACTTTTGTCTCATATCAAGTAATGGTTATTTTTCTTGTATTACGAGGGTCAAACTGAAAGTTCTTAGAACTGGCCACTTATAAACAATATAATAAAAAAATAATTCTAAAATTTGAAAATAGAACTCTTTGCCAATATTACTGAGTATATATTTAATTCATTTTTATTTTTTTTACGATTTGGCGGCAAATTGAAAATTGTCTGTGTCACGTCAACATGAATTTAACACGAGAAAATTTTCGTGCAATGATTTTTTATGACTTTCGATGTCATTTAAGTCAACAAGAAAGTTATGATAGACTACGATTGGCCTTTCACGATGAAGCCCCATCTCGTGCGACTGTTTACAACTGATTTAATGAGTTTAAACGTGGTCGCACTAATCTCACTGATGATTTACGTGAGGGACGGCCTTCTACGGCGACGACTGAAGATAACATCTGTGTTGTGCGGCGTATGATAGAGACTGACAAAAGAGTGACCTATCAGCAGATTCGGACAAGCTTAGGCATCGTTATGAGTCAAGTGCACAAAATCCTCCACGAACATTAAGCGGTCAGGAAGCTTTGCGCCCGGTGTATACCTCATAATTTGACTGAGGCTCAAAAACTCCATAGTGTGGATTGGTGGCGTAAAATGATTGATAGATTTAACTGAGGTGACTCAAATGCTATGTTCGACGTACTAACACTACAATAAAACATATAATAAAAATAATAACTGGCTAATGTAATCAGTTTCTGATTTTCTAAGAACTTTCAGTTTGACCCTCGTATATGCATCAATCGACAATTCTGTATGATTTAGTTGGTAGTTCTTAAGGCGAGATTGCACCAGTGTGCGGCAATGTGATGCCCACAAAAGTTTTCTAGACTACTTACTTTAAATAGTAATAAATTACGTGTGAACATTACTGAAGTTCCTGCGAAAAAGCTACCATTGGGCGAACACCGCCCTAGCATGGTCTTGCATTGACACGTTTTGGTCGAATGTGGCACGTAGATTATTTAGGTATGCTAAACATTTGGTAGGAAAAATATATTTTTCAAGTGAACGTTGGACCTCAGCATTTATCCTTCTTACCATTCCTTTTTCCAAAAAACACGTACACTTTTCAGCGCGTCTCAAAAGTCAAACCCAAAAAGGTTTCCGCGTTTTTCGAATATATTGTGATTTATTCTCCTATTCTGTATCCCATTTCAGGGGTCTAATAGCACTGGCCCCTTTTTTACGAGACGTTTACATATTTTTGGGGCGAGTTGATATTTCAGTGATTTTCTTTGATTTACCATTTTTTCGGAAGGGTTTGTTATTAAATGTTTGGTTAAAGTTGAATGATATGTTTTGAAAAAACTTTGCGGTCGTGTTATGGTTCAGTGTTTGGAAAGGCCACGATGTACTCTACTACAAAGCTTTCTAGACTGGTTTCGAAATAGTGGTATCCTTTTGTTATTAAAATTTCACTAATACGAAGAAATACAAAGCACACAAAATCATAATCACTCTGCTAATTTTGAACCAATCCAATTGCAAATATTCGCTACTCATAACTCCACTCACCAAAACGAACAAACGCCTTTAACTCTAAACAAATAAAGTCCAAAATGAAACGTTATTAATTTCCAAAAGTGCATTCACTGCTGTGCACGACTGTACATATCAACGTCACAGAGGCTTTGTGTCACATGTCACATTGGTAATTACCGCTTTCTGTTGGTGACTGTACAATCGAATCGGCGATGATTAATTTAACGGCAATAACTCGTTTGTCCACTAATATTGTTGGGTCGCTTTATTTGCAACGAAGTTTCTGCTGCTGGTCGGGAAAATTGATTAACCTTTTTTTTCTGCATTATATTAACGACCAATTATTATTGTAAAAAAAACTCGTATCCTGGGGTAACTACATCCCACATCCAAATAAAAAGTAGCGTATAAAGTAGTGTATCAAAATTCATATAAATCGGTTCCTTCAATAGTAATATTCTTATTTTACAACCGAAAATGAAAACATTTTCTGTTGTAGTTCCATGTGTCTTTATAATTTCTTGAATTTCATTTTCACATTCAATTAAGTGAATACCATCACTTTCTGTCTGCTATTACAAGATGTTAAAGCAGCCCCCAGAAATATACGACTAGGGTAAACAATAGACGATCAAAACTGTCAGCCCAAATTGTGTGCAAGATGACTCAGCAAAAATTGTTTGGAAGCTTCTCGAAGAAGCCATTTTAATGCACCCTATTGTGCTAACATTGTGTTCACACCTTCCTTATTGAACAAATTAAATTCAAGGCCAACGGACCGTGTCAAAACAAAAATTGTTCGTACCAGCTCCAAGGAGAATTTGCAACGCCTTCACAATCCATTTGTTGGGAACAAAGTACCTACCCGTATATTTCGTTTCGCTGGAGAATTTCTCGTTTTAGAAGTGAGAAAGCAAATTTCTTGATATGCCGCTGAATTGTTTGATATTACTTAAGCATCCCTTTATGTCGAGTTTGCGTTACTCATATTTGAATTTGATTACGTTTGCGGTGTGAATTCTGATTATAATTTTGTTTTCCAAGTTCCCGGGTGTAGGAATAATTTAACATCAGTTAAGGTTTTGCTTTGCCTTTATTACTTTTCCTTGCTGTAAAAGGATTTGGGTTACGTAATTTTAAAATTCACAGGTGTTCAACATTTGAATTCAAAGATGTCTGGAAATTTTTTCAAGGTTGCATAACTCGAGGATGAAGACAATCGACGAATAGTAAATACTTGAATTTCAAGCGGTTTGATTAGGATAATAATAAAGAACAAACGATTCTATTAAATAAATACTTTTGGTTTTCTATTGCAGCTACCTCTTGTTATATACTTGAAAAGTTAGATAGTAAACTGGACATACTCGGTAATAACAGCACAGCTGCATAGCTCAATAAATTGATCAGTAGGGCTTAGTTTATGGATGGATAGCCATAATTTAGGTGTCAGGATTTCCAACCGAGATGTCGTCGGAGAAGATTTGAAACGTATCTATGATAAAACAATCTATAGACGTTTGTAGACTACGGTAAAGGTATATGATAAGTTATATGTATTGTATAGAATAAACTTCCGACAATGTAATAGTATTTTTATGTGAATCAAACTTTAACCTTTTAATGTGGAGATTTAATGGGAGAAATACAGCCCCATACATACATCGACATCTTATGGAGACATGATTGTTTTCCTAATTAGAAAATGGAAGTCAGGGATTCTAAAAATAGACATACAAAGTAGACTTCCTTCTATATTATGAAACTACTGTCATCCTAAGTATTTTACACCAATTAATCACACAGAAAACTTGAACCGTTAGTGGTTGTAAGACATTCAAACTTTCTGGCCTATGCGTACTTATTGCTGGGCGGTTAGTCCTTTACGTTAGCCAGATATTACCATGTTTAACTATCTTATCTTCTAAATTACGGTCTAGGCCTTTCGCCTGGTGAATTTCTAGACTAAATGGGATGTCTGGATTAAGGAATTTGGATATGTGGTGTCGAAAAGGGTGTTAAGACATACTATTGTGTGTTGAACTACAAACTGTCTACATCATTCTTTCGGCGAATTACAGTTAAGTGACATCTCTGAAAAAACTATTTTTAAAAATAAATTAAAAATAAAAGTCTTTTGCTGATGCAATTTCGATAGTAAATCACATTTTTTATAGAAAAAATAGAAAGACTTCGAGATAAAAAAACATTTAGTGTTAATAGCTAATCAAAAAATGTCTCTAAGCATCCACGAAAAAGTAAAAGCTTTTTCTTTGACATCTCAAAATGACACGAAAAATAACAAAGTTCTAAAAAACGCAGACGCACTTAATTTGGTGTCAACCTTTAAAGTACTCGCACACTGGAAACTTTTAGTCGGCCGATAGTTTGTTTGGGATCATTAATCAGTATGAAGATGAATGGTAGTACGTTCATTACAAAGATCAGGTATTTAGCCATGATTTAGCCGGAATCAGACCGACTGAAAACTTTCACCATCAACAACCATCGGCTCAACTGTCGGCCGACAGTTTAGTTTTCAGTGTGCTACTAAAGCGAATTTTCTTTCATACACGCTTGAGGCGAGAATTCTCGAAATTCGTTGACCTTCAGAACGTTCTAGCCTAACAACGCTACTCCATTTCGCGCGAAAACATAATATGCATGTGGAATGAATGCGCTTTTCTTAAACTTGACTCCGTGTATTTGTTTATGTCTAAAATGTGACAGTGCATATAAATTCACGTGCAAATATAGTTTGTTCTCATAGTTTTGTTAAGAAAACAGATAACAAACTTCTTAAATGTACGTCTTTATAGGCGATGTTTTCGACTATCGTCTGACAAATTTTAATTGGTTGAAGATAAGCATGATAATCATCATCATCTCCACTCCCGAGCCTTTTCCCAATTATGTTGGGGTCGGCTTCCAGTCTAACCGGATGCAGCTGAGTACCAGTGCTTTACAGGAGCGACTGCTTATCTGGCCTCCTCAAACCAGTTACCCGGACAACTCAATACCACTTACTCTTAGATGTAAAAAATACACATTTAAATAGGATTAGATCTCATCAGGTAAATATGTCCAATTTATGTTTTACTATAGCGCACACGAAAACAGACACACAAAATAGATGCTAACACCAACTGAATGTAAATAAGTTGTATGGAGAATTCTTAATCAAAAACTCCGTTCATATAATTTCAGTTCTAATAATATTGTAATAACAAAATGCAAATTAGTTTATAATTCCTCAGAAGTTTTTATTTAATTACAATTTACATTCGTATGCACTAAACGTAATTGACTTTGAACAGAAATTATAAGGTGACATCTCACCGAGGCAAAGTCGAAGCAATAATGCTAAACGAATCAGTGAGCACGGTGAGATTTTTAATTTATTTATGTTATATAAAAGCTACAGCGGCCTAATGCGATTTGGGAATGTACTACAGAACGTTTTGTACGGTCCCTCAGGCATATGGCATTTGAAACTGCAAAGACACAAAACTATGTTACTTTATTTTAATAAGGTACTAGACTAGCATTCACTAGTGGTTTTCCAGGAGTACTGTGGGAACAACTTCGTGAACCCGGATAAAATGTAGTCGATAGCTTCTCTCAATAAGTGGACATTTAAACACCAAGAGATTTTTTAAAATCGGTTCCGTAGTTCCTGATTAAGCACGTACAAGGAAAGAAACTTTTCGCCTTCATTGTAGCTCTATAGGTATATTATGTAGAGGTATATTTTGACTGTCAACTATCCTTAACACAATAATCAGATGGTGCTAAATAACGCGTTCAATTATATTTTGCCTAAAACATTCCATTGCTATTTTACCGTAGCCGTCTCCATTTCTCCCCCGTATGTTTCCTCAAAAAATAGCTTAGCAATAAAATACAATCTGTAACTTATGTAGGTGTTGCGCGAACTTCAGAATTATATTCACGAACCTTTTAATTTTGTTATAAAAATAAAATTCTTTCAACTTTCTAAAAGCTTGCTCATTTTGCCACTGGATTTTAGTGTAATATGTCAAAGCATTTTATTATTAAATAAGTTTCTTAGGTTAAACGCATTAATAATCGTATAATATGAAAAAGTTTGTAGTCAACGAATCTTAAGTGGCTCTTTTATTAGACGCTTTGTGACTAACTAAAGTATGATTTTTATATAGATAGCCTAGGTTCTAAAATTTTATTCTTACTTTAATTTGACTGTTAATTGCTAAGTTCTAGATAAGCGGAGTTTGTTTGTTGTAATCGTCCAACTGTAAAAGTTACAGATGTGTCTTTTGTCGGTCATAGGCAAAGACTACTCACGCTGTGGCTACTTTACTTCAGATATCGCATTTAACAGTTTTATTCATGTAACTAGCTGTTGCCCGCGACTTCGTCTGCGTGGGCAATTTGGAATTGTCAAAATACTACTTATGCCGTAGCGTAGGTGTATTCTTAACAATATAATTAGGATTACCACTTAGCAGCAGCACGGGTTGATCAATCAAGGTAGTGTCGACGATGTGTGACTATTTATCTAAACAAAAGAAGTAAAATTTGTGACGTTGAGGAAATCTCTGGATCTAGTCAACCGATTTGGAAAATTATTACGTAATCCTAACTAATATTATAAATGGTGAAAGTAACTCTGTCTGTCTGTCTTTCTGTCTGTCTGTCTTTTCTTCACGCCTAAACTGCTGAACCGATTTGTGTGAAATTTGGTACGGACATAGTTTGGAACTTGAGAAAGGACATAGGATAGTTTTTGTTACAAAAATAAAATTTATTCCGGACATATATCAGTCAAGCGCCGTCTATTAGTCAAGCCAAAAATCTGCCAGAAGTCACTTTTCCACGCGAACGAAGTCGCGGGCAAAAGCTAGTTCTCACATAAAACAAAGGTCTGACAAAGTTGTCATTTGTACATTTTCTGCAGCAGCTGCGACAAATCAGGAGCCAGAAAGTCTGTCAAACAGTTTTACTTACCACGGATAACGCGGTGTCTAGTTCACTGGATTGAAGAGATCAGATAGGCACTCCAAGTAAACATTGGTACTCAAAAAGATTCGGTTTGACTGGAAGCCAACACCCACACTATTGAGGAATAGCTGGGTGGATGATGACTGGGTGGATGGTCATCAGGCAAGCGCATAGTTTCACTACTTGTATTTCGGGGATTTTCTGTGCACTCACTCACTATGTTATGTTGGAATTCCACCGAAATGTTTGCATAATTTCACGATCAGGTAAAGTATACGTCCGAGAGAGTAAGTCCAATTCGTGTGTTGGCACTTGAAGCCTACAGTTCTTCCAAGATTTTCTTTAAATGTACGCTCGCAATTTGTCATTTCTTGGTGGAGCCAGCAGATCAGAAGAAACATAAGTGCTGTG
Organism: Helicoverpa zea x Helicoverpa armigera; assembly: GCA_033682625.1. Lineage (NCBI taxonomy): Eukaryota > Metazoa > Arthropoda > Insecta > Lepidoptera > Noctuidae > Helicoverpa > Helicoverpa zea x Helicoverpa armigera. Next base: position 12,549,759 of record JAWIIS010000024.1, read on the forward strand.
TATACTGTGCGTCACTACTGCACAACGGTAAAATTTTGTCTTTATAAATAGCACAAACGTTCGCTCTCTTGCGGAGGACGTTTAAATACCATATTATGTGTCACACGTAGGTAAACAGGACAACAGTATATTATCATCGAACCGCTTTCAAAGATCTGATGAGCGAACAGACCAGAACTGACTTGATCGCCTCGAGAAAATCAGAGCTCTATGAAGCGATCATTCGTTTTGGTTCCTACTGTTATTGTGGTTTCTGAAAATGTATTCAATTAACCAACGATGAATATAATTCTTAGCCGGCCGACTCTTTTGACTTCTCGAAAATCATAACGTTGGTTTTTGTGCAATGCACAAACGGAAATTCGGTACATTACACATTCGATATTCACACTTCTACAGAATTGATATTAAAAGGTTTGACAACGGGCTATAGTAGCGTAGTTAAACTAACTGAAACAATTTTAGTGATCCTTCAATAAAGTTAGAGAAGCGGGTGTGCATGATGAACATTAAGAGTTGGATACGTGATGAAGATGACCTAATTCATTACTATTCTAATTTGTTCATGTACCACAAAACTCAAGTTAAGGTGGAGAAAAGGATTACCAAGCTCCCAAAGGCCTGGGCATTTGCAACACGTTGCATGGCATCCTGGAAAGTTACGTAATTCTCAGCCATCAGTTTGAGCAGCGTGAGGGAGTGTCAGGCTTTGGCCCTAGTGGGCCTCACAGGGGTTTGCTGAATCTCCTTGAGGGGCGCGTGAAATAACGGGTCTCCCAGAAGCCGGAAGGTCGATAACCCACTCAAAACTAATCGCTCACGCCTACGGTGGCCGGGAGTCGTCTCTCGACATCCGGCTTTCGTGGTGTCTTACCGCAGTGGCTGGGATGTGAGTTGGGAATTTTCAGTCGCTCCACCGCCTCATTCTTTGACATCCCATTTCTTCTCGCTCCAGATCATGGTTTAAACCGGGGCCGGGTGCGATAGGTCGCACAGTCCGCACAGTGGTGACACCCGGGCGCCACCTCCATGAGATCAGAGTTGGGAATGTATGTTTGCAAAAACTAATAGAACATTTAGCGAAAACACGTTTGATAGTAATTCTGTCTTTGTAACTGAATAATATAAATGATATAAACGTGGCTATATAAAAGGTGTTTTTTTAGACATCGTCCATGGGTCTGACTGTGACTGTTCGTAATTGTAAACGGTGTATTTGTGATATAATTCTTAGCTCGATGATTTGTGATCAGAAGTTGAAAGCAAGTATGTCTCCAGCCTGCGACGCGTAATTTGTACGTTTTCAGAACGAACGAACTCTTGTCTTCTGTTGACATCTTGTTGACGTATTGTGACAGGTAGTTATTCCCATTGATGTTAATTTTAGAAGTGACACAATGTTTTCGGTCGTATTTTGCCTCCATTCTTCATTACTCAAAAAATATATTAATAAGGACCTTCTATTTATATGTAAGTGAATTCAAAATAATGTAATATATTAAAACCAGGAACTTATTTTTAAGGATGTTTGAATATTAATTACAATATTTTTTTTTAAATAATAAAATCTTAGACTCGCAATGCACTTTCAGTGTGATGCATGTTTGTTATTGGATGAAATGAATGGATATTCATGTTTATGAGAGGTATAGCTTATATTATGTCAGAACAACATATGTAGACTTTTTAAGAATGTGAGGAAGTTCATAATTTCTTCGGGACGTGGGTGCCGCTTCCCATGGGAACTACTGACCGCACCGGGATAAAATATACCCTATGTTACTCGCAGATAATGTAGCTTTCTAATGGTGAAAGAATTATAAAAATGTCCCTGATGATGCGCTGATATTTCTTGTAGTGTTTTTATAGTAGCGAAATACACACGTTGTCATATAATTTTTTCTTGAAAGTAAGAACATACCATGATGAAGTGAAGTCTGTTTTCATTGATATTTTACCTACTACCAGTTTTATGGCACATCTGTTTCTGCATGATTTTCTTCATCTATAATTTTAGGATATCATTTCTTTAAATTCAGTTTTTTGCTCAAGTTACTTATAAAAGCATTATTTTCTATGTAAAGATTGATAATAGGCCGATAAACTTACAAAGTTCAACATTCAAATATGTGTCATTATTGCACCCGCTGTTGCAGAAACGTTAACAGAAATTATCGTTCATTGCTCATCCCCCGTAGGTGATAGCGTGATAATATATATCCTATATGTTGAACCGGCCCCCAGGTAATATTCATGCAAAATTTGATTTAAATCTATGCAGTACTTTTCGAGTTCAGTGAGACCAAACATACAGACAAACAGACAAACAGACAAACAGACATACAGACAAACAGACAAACAGACAAAAATTCTAAAAACTATATATTTGGGTTCAGAATCCATAATAGATCACCCCCCGAGTATTCTTTTAAAAAAATATTCAATGTACAGTTTTGACTTTCCTATCATTTTATTATATGTATAGATTTTTCAATCAATTTTTGATGATCATAATAACAATGAATATTAGTAATCGGATCAGTGAAAATACACAAATGCATTTAAAACGCAATAAATAATTAGTTTAATAGCTTGGCTGGTTACACAAGCAACAAGTACAAAAATCTAAATGATACATTACAAACCTATATTAAATTTTAAAGTACAAATAAAACATCCCGTTTATCAGCCAGTTTAATGGCACGAGACATATTGTGGGCCAAAATAGAGAGAATCGAAAACTCAGTGTAAGTGCACTTCAGTGTACGCGCTCAGTCACTGTTCTTACGTTAAGGGTGATGCATACGAGAGGATTTTATCAGGACTACGATTATAGGAAAGGTTTTAAAGCAAAAGTAAAGTGCTTTTCATAATATATTTTGGTTTGTGTTTAATTTTTATGTTTGACAACCAGTCTTATCAAGGGGTACCTATTGGGTTGCCCGGTTAACTGGGCTGACGTGATGAGATAGGCAGTCGTTGATTGTAAAATACTGGTACTCAATGATAAGTAAAACGGCATAAATTATCTTAAGAAGAAGGGTTGAATATTAAGGGATGAAGTTCAATTAGCTCACAGCTTGGTTTCTAACTTTATTAACAAATTATTTAGTAACATGCATCTTTAATTTTAGAATTACTATTCGATTGGCTTACTATTTCTCTCTGCAAAACAGTTGATATATTTTAACTGACTTCCCAAAAAGGAGGCTGCATTTTTATGAGTAAAAGTGCTGTAAAGTTAACCTTAATGCTCGTGTATCTCAAGCCTTATATCTAATAGTGATGTACTCAAAATGATTCACTGCGAAAGGGGTTATTAATATTCCGGAACTTTGATGGAGTTTAAGTTTTAGAAGGACGGTAATGGAGAGATCACTTGCCTCTAATATCACTGTGTAACCTTTCAACTTTATGAGCCGAAACTTTGGGAACACTTGTATGGGCTTGCCTAATATAGCTTCGAGTATTATGAGGTGTTGTGAGCTACCTATATGTGAAAATGAGCATATTTTGTGGAACGCTACACGATCCATTTTACTTTAAAAAAATATTGGCAATTACGTAGTTGTTAAGCACTGATGAAAGTTTAGAACATCACAGACACTAAAATAAGTCAACGTTAAAAAATACAATCACAATATTAAATGATGTTAATTCGTCGTGTTTTAATATTCTACGTAGTTGTTCCATTTCCTTAGCATTAAACTGACGTAAAATAATTCATTGTACCTCCAGAGAACCTCGATCCAAATACATTACAACTCAAGAATTTGCAACCAGAAACTCAGCGTTTAAAGCTACAATTCCAATTTAAACAGCTGACAATACCTTCCGCCCAATAAGCTTCACATACAACAAAGAGACTTGAAAGAATAAAATCTGGAATCTTCGCTAACCAAGCCGATAGTCTGGAGCACGGAGGAAGGAAAGATAGCGGAGATGCCATAAGGAAGGTAGGTCAGGCGCCTTCTTGTAGGTCAAGTGACGTACGGTAGGCGTGATCAGTTACTAGAACTAACAAGGTGTTTGGGTTCCTTGTCAAATCAAAACCAATCTATCAAAGAGGGGTCGGTGATTTTGATTCGAAAATAATAGGTGGGTTCCACAGAAGGCGTATAAGGGCAGAGCTATTGACGTTCCTCGTCTCCCAAACAAGGGCCTTTTAGTGCGCTACTTTCTTAGAAGAGTTTGCGTTATGACATCTCTGCCACTGATTTTGTTCTCCAAGGTCTAGAGCAAGGATATCCAATAAAGTAAGTGTGAATTGTCCACCATATTTCATTATAGTGTCGCATCAGCTTTGGTGCCTTGAAAATCGAAATGGACACGGATATTAAACCGCTGGATGATTTATATGGAGCTGAAGGAACTTTATGGAGAAAGATGGGGTTCCTTGAAGTTCGTGTTCTTTAAGGAAAGCATTGGGAATGGGTTTTGGAAGTTGGGATTGGGTTTGATTAGTATGAAGTTATTGGCATGCAAAAGTAAGGTCTACTGAAAGAATTTGGATCCATGTCAAGATCATCGTCAATTCCTGCTACAAAAGACGAATGAAAAGACAAACGACGAATGTCACATTGTTCAGGTATATAAAATAACGATGATGAAAGAAGTTCAGTAAAAGTACTATGTACGATTAATAAGAAGAACACGTTGTAAAGATACTATTATTTGTGCTCAGACATTCTTGAAAACACAATATTTCGTTAGTTACATACAGATGTCAGGTACCAGTTCCTCATGTAACCAAGACCAAAACACGAGAATCGAACCCAAAATAATCCAATTACTGAGAAACTTATCTCCTATCCTAAGGCAACGTTAGCCGTTGTCCAAAGATTTATAGTTTCCTCCTAACATTTCCAGTACAAAACTTTATATTCTTTTACACCTAAACTAGCACACGTTCGAAGTTTTATTTAACCAATACAAAAATAGTTGGTATTCAACCCCTGTGCGGGTAGTGAATCAATGCGATGCAGTGCACCGTTGTTTATAGGTTACGGGACTTGGTAACGATTGGAGATAGGCAATTTGTTACCTCGGTTTTATGGATGGATTCTGAAAACACTGAATTTGAATTTGGCTTTTGCTGGAGTCTGTAGGTATGGTTAAAATCAAAATTTTATCGATGCCCGGAATAGAACACTACAGGACTTAATATCTACAAAGAAACTGGTTGTAGGTGCCAAATCTTTATGCCTCATCAAAGTAAGTAAAGTTAGTAAAGGAACAATAAATATAGATTGCAGCGTTTATCAACTTATCTCGGTTGGTAGATGAAACCCTTAACTTTGTCTTCATTTTAGACTACTTAATATGTCTACATAATTAGATACAAACGTGTCTTAAAACACATCTAAATTTAGAGTCTCTACGTTTTTGGGGAGATTGAAAAAAAAAAAAACAAAAGTAAAAGATAAAAATTAGATCCACGTATTTCCCTATTCCAAAGCAGGTGTCGCGAAATATTTGCGATACTCATTCAACAGCTCGTTTTATTACCAAACTGCACTGGAAGTGAACAGGTGCAATTAATACAGCCATTATCAAAATTATTTAGAACAAACAATTTATGAACTATGGACAGGTGGTATTTGGATCGTTCAATTTGTTCAAGTGGTGTTTAATGGACTTATTGAGGTATAATTGAACATTAATAACTCGAACTAAAACAGGGTAAATGGACGCTTTGAAGACCTTTCAAAGGGAGATGATGACTGCAAGCAGAAGTTTTTGTCCAACTGAAGATCGATTTGGCTTACCTGTGAAGCGATCCTGTTCAAAAGTATAATGATGATGATGAAAATCATGATGCAAAATAGGGTATGATATAACTAATCCAAAGGTGAACCAACCTTATGACATAATTTTTGGCAATTGAAAAGTTTCTGAATGCCTGCTACAAAAATGGTGCCATAACCATTGTGGTCAATTACTTGTCCATAACTAAGACGGTTGACAACAAGATTTTAATACTACAATACAGTAAAATTTTCGTTTCAAAACTCCAAAAATACACAGGCATCGTCTCTAGTTCATTCTGTTGCAGGTAACAGTGATAACAAATGCCCGAGACTGAACGCCAGACGTTGATTGAGATGGCGCATTTATCCGCCCGAGTCGAACTTATTTCGTTCACATAATATCCAGTTTATTAGTTGCCGTGAAGTATTGCGCGTCCGTTCAGGATTTGCTGTGTAATTATAGCTTTATTGGGAACGTGGGGTGCATTTTTATTTGGTTGGGTTTTAATGATTTTTTAGAAGTATTTGTGTGATTCTCAAGAGTTTATTGGGTTATTTTTATTCTTTAATTAGTATTCTGTTTTGGAGACCATAAATAAGATATATTTCTAATTACTGATTTACATCCGTTATTTTTTGCTCATTTTAGTTTCGTGGAGAGTTCATGAGTGACATTGTGCATCAATCTCTTACTTCTCATTGTACCTATAAAAGACAATGACAGCCAAATTGAGAACATTCTCTTTTTTGGAAGTCAGTTAAAAGTTTACCGCTAAGTATATCATTCGCTCAGATCGTAACATAAGTACTTAGCTAGATCAATTTCTGAACTTCAAGTACCAAAATAATCAATACAGGAATCCAATCAAGCATGACTAGGAGTTGACGTCACCACCCTTCAACCGTAATGAATCTTAGAGGTCAATGCCACTGAACTTGTAAGAAAACCGCTGCGTCACACACTTAGTCAAAATGTACTGAAGTGTATTGATGCTTGAACGAAACTAGTTCAAGAACATGGCTTTTGGACATTTATGAGAACATGATTGAGTGTTCTTTATTTAAAATTAAAAAATAACAGCGCTCTTACGCTGGTGGATTTTTGCCGCGCGTATACGCTCGGATTGGAAACGCGCGAGTGTGGGAATACATTTTGGGCGGCAAAAAATGGTTTTTCGAATTCAAGGGCCATCTTTTGTACCAGTAGTTGTCAATTATTTGCTGTCGCGTTGAAAAACTAAGTAGATAATCCGCCAGTGTGCTAAAGCTGTAAATCTATCTTGCCATTTCTGTATTTAAAAAAATATATTTCTGAAATCAATGAAAATATATTTCTAAATATATAAAATACTTTTGTTACTGATACAGAGATGGCTATAGACAGCAACAATTAGGAAGTATTGATACAGTTCATTTTTGGCCGCTTGCCCAAATAACGACTGATTGTGAAATCGCTTTGCTATTGTAGGCTTTTTGCTTTTTCGGAGAGTTTTTTAGGGACCCATTTACGTTATTTATCTGAGTAGTTACTGAGGTATTATCATTCAAGACAAGTTTAACTTCAATAAAAACTAGACTTTGTTTAAACAAGTATTAAAGTTTCATTTCCATTAATCATCCTCATTACATTGACATTCACACTAGTAACACTAAAATCAATTTTCTAAATTCTACGAATATTGCTCAAACTTCAAGCCAAACACAAAGTACTTTCCCATTGAAACCAACTCAAGTACCTACTTATTAAAAAATTCCGCAAGTCAAGCCATGTCGATTTATTTCAAAACTTGAAGAATAATTTCGAAGTACTTCATTCATTGTATGAAACATAATAGTTTTCTGAATGTCCCTATGCATACAATTTGTTGGCTATAATGGGTTCCCTGTGACCTTTGAGTGCAACAATACATCCTTTTCTATGGCACTTAAATCGATTTATAGTACGAGTGAATAATCTTGATACTTTCGCAAATGTGTTGTGAGAAACTGATTCTGAAAAACTTGCGACTATTTATCAAAGACGAGTTTCTCCGAAACTGAATAATAAAGATACAACTGAAACTCTCAAGCCATATTTTAGCCACTGTTTAAAATATTTAAACAGAATAATTGACTTTATGGTGTAAGATTTAAAATAATAGGATAATATTTACTTTTTACATTATTTCAACATAGGTACTATCAGTCTATCTATCTATCTATACTGTGCATAAAAAATATCATTCTATCATGATATAAAAACATAACAGCATAAACTCAACAAAAATCTTAACAGCATTTATGATATGATTTTAATAAAGTATCAAAACCAACACGACGCACTGTACAATACAAAAATCGCTTAACACTTTGGAGTGGTAAAACATATTGAATTCAACCTCAAGTCGAGACAGTACCTTTTACGAACGCGAAAATAAAAACTTAAAAACTTGAACTTCTTGAACTAAACTAGTGACGTAATACTAAAATGAATAAAAATTTAGCCAACCGTTGGAAAAATGTCAAAGCTTTAACACAGGACAAGAAAGAGGCGAAAACAGAACAGCCGCCAACCATAAAGAAAATTGTGAATCTTTCCAAAGATAAAGGTGAGAATTTTTAGATTCAATTCTCCGCTTGCAAGGCTCAATGGATTTTCTAGAATTTTATTAGAAATACTTAGGATATTGTTGTAGTTGGAACGACGGATGAAGAAATAGTTAATGTTTTATTGAAGGAATACGTTTTAGAAGTGTTCAAAGTTAGCAAAGGCATGTATTGATAGTCAATCGAAATTTTGAAACTTTTAATTTTGTAAGCTGCTCTGCGTGTTGTTTTCATCAAACGCCTTAATTGATCGTTGGAATGCTAGCCGATAGATTTTTAAGACGGAAATTATCAAGAATTCAAAGTAGGAAAATATGTACAATAACTTAACGCAATTAAGCAATCATGTACTTGCAATAAATATTATTAGCTTCTATTATATAACAGTCTCTAAATCACTCCAAAAATAGCAGACAATCAAATCCACTCCATCATTTACAGTTTTAATTCTCCCAATAAAAATGGCGACCAAACTTTTACTTACACGGACGCGCCAAAATTTCCTACACATGTGAAATTATATGGTTATTAGGCCTAAATAGAGTCAGAACGCGACACAAGACAGTCGAGTGTTTTGTTAGACCCGATAATAACAAAAAAAGTCGCTAAATAAATATATTTTCGATGAAAAAATTAAATAACAAAATGGCGGGGCTTATGGCCGTTGATCCAGAGTTGGATTCAAACACAAATCAGCATTTTAGTGATAATGGTAAGTTTTTAAAAGTAAATACTGTATTTTGTGTTTTTTATGTTTATTTAGTATATTCTTGAAGGTTAATGGTCTGTTAAAAAGAGGCAGGTAAACGTAAGAGTGAGCCAAAACATGACAAAAATGTTCCGGTTGTCGGAAATAATGAAAAATTGTAGGGAACAAAGCCCGTTGCTTAAATGTGATTAAATTTTCTCATACGAAAATTCTACTGAAGGCTGTATGTATACAAGGTTGTTAAAAGGATGAATAATTTGTAGAAGAAAAGCTACGATATAGTTGTTGTCTCTTTTTTTTGCTCAAGAAACGTGGCGTGTAAACCGTTCGTGTAATAAACAAACTGCTTTATTAGTGAGTGCTAGAAAAGTGAGATCAAGTTGTTTTACGTCATATTTTTCTAGCAAAATTGTTGCTAATAAAATAATAGGTGAAGTGTTAAAACCTTCAGGTAGGTAGAACTCCTTTCTTCTTTTTCTAAGTTCATGATTGAGTCTTGCAAGCGTGTTTTAAAAATGAGAGCGTTGCAGAAAACGGCTGTTTTGTTACAATTTTTAAACAATTTGACATTTTTCTGACAATAAAATTCAAATAATTTTAATATTATAGCTGTTGCCTGCGACACTCTTGTTTTAAACTTTTGTTGTTTTGAAGTATCATAAAAATCTCCATAACTTTATGGTCTTTCAAATATTACTGCCGTATATGTTTTTAATCGTTGTTGAAACAAGATGGTTGCTGGCAATGGGACAAAAATAAAACCTTTTAGTAAGAAAATCAGTTAAGCATACATTTGTACAACAAAATATCTTAACATAATAAGAGGCATTTTATTTATCTACCAGTAAAGTCCCACTAGTGTTAACTTAGTGAAATTAACCCTAATTTTTGAGAAAAAAACTTTCACTGTCTCTGAGGTAGACTATTTTTAAACCTAAAAAAACTTTTGGCGTGTCGGCCAGAAATACTGATATCCTTTCCCATTTATGATATTGGGAAGGATAACAACTTTAAACACATTTTCGGCTTTAAGTATGTATTTCGTTTGCTGTTCTTATACTAACATACCTATGCAGATATGATGCAGAAAGCATGTTTCTGCGGTATCAACTAATTACAAGTCATTCTAATTTTAAACATCAACAAGGTTGTTAGGTTTTGATACTTGATTGGAGGAAAGTTAATTAAATATTCAAAACTTACCTATGTTTTTAAGATAATTAGTGAATTACTTACGTTTTTTCGAATATATTAATGAAGCGACAAAATATGCTTACTCTTAATATGAAAAAATATTTAACATCAATATTCTCGAATCAAGAAAAGAAAGGCGGCATAGACTGCATTTTAAACAAATAAAAAAAAAGTCCATCACAACACAATAGATACTTTTTTATAATTAAGAACTAAAGCGCAGTTTTATATAGGTAGACATCTATTTGTCACTAAACTACAGTACGCATATCACTCTGATCTATCAACAATACACAACGTGCATATCTATCAATTGATACCATTGTTATTAAGTCTATTGTTAAAGTATCAACTCCATTAGGTCACGGTACAAAGCCATCACTGTCAAAAGCGTACTACCGATAAGCGCGATGCAGGTATTCACTCTACATACGAAATTATCCTATATAACAGTTTAGATTGTATTCTCTTGTAAACAGTTGTGAAGCAACTTTTCTAAGTTTGTATGTACTTTCTAGGTATATTTTAGACACCAATGACAGTGTTTCGGATGGCACCTTAAACTGTAGGTCCCGGCTGTCATTGAACATCCTTGGCAGTCGTTACGGGTAGTCAGAAGCCAGTAACACTGGCATCTAACCAAGGGTTAGACTAGCGTCCCAGCATCGGGTTGCCTGGGTAACTGGGTTGAGGAGGTTAGATATGCAGTCGCTCCTTCTAAAACACTGGTACTCAGCTGAATCCGGTTAGATTGGAAACCGACCCTAACATAGTTGGGAAAAGGCTCTGAAGAAGATGATGAAAAAGTTGTGAATCAACCTACTAATGTTCGTAAAAATGTCTCTCACACACGCATGTTCATCGACGAGCTTTTATCGGTGCTATCGGCGCTGTCAGTACTAAGTGTCGTACATCGAGCACATGCATGTGTGACCTAGCTCGTAGCTTCACAACTGTCTAGACGAGAATATATCTAAATTTTGCCTTTATAATGATAATGTATGTGTACATTCTCACAAATATACACGCGTCTATTTAATCCTACCATTCGGTGCTATATTAATTATCTGGTATTTTAGGAACAAATTTTATATCCTAAGTGATATTGCAAAATGTAAAAGTATTTGAAAAGTGTAAAAAATTACAGCTTATTATTGCACAAATGCTAAAGTTTGTCTATTTTTAACGCTTCCGTCTCTAAACGGCTGATCCAATTGAATTGCTAATTAGTTCGGGGATAAGTAACATTTTATAAGGACTACAAAAACACAGTTCCATCGGTACGCAAGTAAAACCACAGTAAAAACCTATTGTTCACAGCACACATATTAAATCACGCTTATAAACGGTAAGCGGAGCCCCAATTAGTTTTAAAGCACTAATTAAAACTTACCACGTAGGTATGAGCAGTGAGTTAAAAGTTAGGGAAATGAGATTATGTTCCAACGTGTTGCATCGTGGCTTAATTTCGCTTATAGGATAAATCAATTTTGGTAGTTTATGTTTTTGAAAATACATTATTTTGCGTTTTTTGGACTATTTGTCAACACTATGTTAATACCTAGCTGTAACATTGGAGTTTAGCATGTAGATAAAGCTTCTACAGGGAATGTTTTCAATACATAAAAACCAAACCAGAAAAATAACATTGTCAAGTATTGGCCGACTAAAACGCCGTTTGTAGTGTGTGCGTACTTTTTAATTCCAATAAAAAATCACCAGTAAAAACCATACGTAGCAATATTTAAATCCTCATAGGTACATTAAGGCCGGCAATAAACGGACCTCTTGAAGTAGTTTGAAGCGACAGCTTCAAGCTGTCGGATGCACAGTGAACTGCAGAGTTCTATGGACGCACATAGATGAACCGCTGGAGTAGTTGCAACTGATTCGAGCAGTCGACAGCTTGACGCTTTCGCCCCTGACTGCTTCAAGCGGTCCGTGTATTGCCGGCTTTACACGTAGATAGATATATACCGACATACATTAACACTGCACCAACCACACATACTGCAAAGACCTTGAAATTCCCGCCCATCTTAACGACAGATAGATAAGCGACATAGCAGTCATTCTGTAATGTAAACGACAATTTGCATAAGCGCGGCTGACGCGAACAGAATTACTCCGCGGGAATCGAGTGGGGATTTAGTTGAGCCGATTCTGTTTCAGTTTGTAGTGGGAAATTAACGTTTTAGTGAGAAAGTAGTTTTCCAGTATTAAAGTCGATTACCAGGAATTTTTAAGGAAATCTCGAACGGAGTCGCAAAAAATTATAATCTAGAAGCTCGAAACAGAAAATGTCAATAAAAAAAATATAGCTCATAAATAAGAATTAGGGCGAAAAAAATATGGTGATTAAATGCATATGCTGCTATGCACATGCAAAGCATTATTATTTTATATATTTACTATTATTTTATAACCTTATTCTCATTAATTTTGCTCTCAAAACATGATACGTCGAGATGCTTTATTTGTTTTAATTTTAATTCTATAGAATAAAATCGCTTTTCTATATTTGCCAAATACTAAAATAATATCCGCACAGTTAAACCTATTCAGTTTGTTTGCAACAAATAAATTGTTCATTCCATTTTATTTGAAAGCAAATAGGTAATTTTACAGAAAAATAGGATTCAAAAGATCAAATATTCAATAACAATTTATTCACAGTAAAACCAATAAACAAATATCAGTGAAAACTAAACATAATAATAAAACAATAGAAAGCTAAAATTCAGTGTAAAAAGTTGTAAATGAAATATTTTATGAAATGGATCAACTAACAAAGTATTTAGTGTATAATAAAACTCCGAAATGTCGGAATGAAATGGACTATGATGCAATCAAAGCGCAGAAGAAAGAAAGTGAGAAGAAAGGTGGAGTTATTGACAAGAGACTGCTACTGTTGTCACCGGATCTTGAAAGGCATTTTGAAGGTAGGTAATATCATCAGCATAAACAACTATTTTATAGCTCAACTGCACGACAAAGGCGTCTTCTCCAGGCTTCTTCTTTTCTTTTTTCTCATACAGAAAGGAATAAGCGTTTATCACCCTGTTCGCAAGTTGTTTTTTTTCCCCTAAGTCAATGGTATTGAAGACTCTAACAAAGTAACTACACCTTACTTTCCAAGCAAATATTAATTTAAATTACCATTCGACTATGATCTGGTGTAAGTACCAATGTAATATTTTTCGTAAAAATTAAAATGCATTGCAATGCATTTTGGTACTCTTTTTGCACACTCCATTTATAATGAATAACATAATTTATATAAGAAAAGCCCAATAAAATTGTATGTTGTGTTTGTTCGTGTATATGGTATTTCCTTGTATTCAGTGTAGGTAACCTTCGGAACACCTTCGTGGTTAATACCGTTTAGCTTTCAGTGAGAACGCTTTAATTTTGATACGCGGTTTTGATACTTGACGGCGTTTTCTGTTCGTTTTTAGAATCTAATTATTTCTGTTTAGTACATGGAGTATTAAAGATAGTCAAGGGGAGTAAAAAACACAGTTTTGACAAAACAATGCCAAAACTTAGATATGGAAACAAATTGTACGATATGAAAAATAGGCCAAAAATATTTAACATTAACTATAGAATTTGTTGACAGATTTTTTGAGACATTAGATCATAAGGTAAAATAGCTCATCTTAATCAGTTCATTTGTTTAGGGGCATAAAGCTACAGACGCATACGTAGACAAAGCGAAAATTAAACTTATTTTCTGGAAATAAGAAATTGGGTCAGTTGGTAAAACGAAACATTGGTGGTCAAATAAACCATAAGACTCAAGACCTTTGCAGCAAGTTTATGCTTATCTTGTCGATTAGTTTGATGAATGCATAACAGCACACTTTGTGCTTATGGCTTGGTGTAAGTTGCAAGAGCTCAGCGACAAAAAAAATAGAACATATTTACAGTCCTGTCATTACATAGAATGTGATTAGAATTCAGAAGAATTTCATTTTTATTCTATAAACGAAATACATGATAAGTTAGTACGTTTAGGTATAAAAAAATTAACCCTTTACCCACACGAGTAGACAAAAAGGGGTTGAATATTGATAGAAAACCATTCAACGCTTCTGTAAAATATTGTACATCACCTGTATCAAGTACGTCTTTAATTTTGACCTGGTGTAAGTCTATCACTTGCAAACAGCCCAATATTTTCGGCACTGAAGTCATCGGGTTAGTTAGCTAATTGCTGCCTCAGACAGTGCTACTTGCTGATCGACATGCAGAGCTCATCTGGCCCGAAGAAAGAAAGGAAAGGTAGGATTTTAATGTCTTAATTAACATACATTTTTTCCTTGAAATATACAATAAAAGCTATACTAACTTATTACCCCATTACTAACTTATTCATTTGGTATTATAAACAAAACTGTAGCTGACGACTTTAGATTATTAATACAAAAAATCGACTCCATGGGCTTACAACTAAATTTATCAAAATGTGAAATCTTCATCCCTGATAACAACCAACAAGTCTTTTCGAAATTCCAATCCATAGCTCCAAATTTGACAGTCCTAGAAAAAAGTTCCCTTCGCCTCCTGGGATCACCTATTCTCGATGAGTCCTTCACCAGTTATATTAACGAGAAAATTCAAAATTTTAACGATGTTTCAGAGAGATTATACAAAATCAGTATACATTCGGCCTTCACTTTGATTCGGTACTGTTGTTTTGGACCAAAATTTACTTATATTCTTCGCTCCTCACATATATGGAAGCACCCACAAGTTTTGGACAAAGTTGACCAAATTATCAGAAGCACCCTCACCTCCATCCTCAATGTGGCCTTGGACGATCGAGCCTGGCAGCAAGCTGCACTCCCAATACGCATGGGAGGTCTCGGCGTCCGCAAAATTTCAAGTGTTAGTTTACCGGCATTCCTCTCCTCGGTTCACAGTACTGATACATTAACCAGAAAGATATTGTCGTCTTCTGCACTGGTTGATGTTGAAGTACCGTGTTTGACCGATGCGCTGGATGCCTGGAAAATGGCTACTCCCAATACGGATTTCCCCGGCAACCGCTGCTCTCAGAGACAATGGGACGGGCCGCTCTGTAGCACTATACGGAATAATCTATTAAATACGTGTAATAGTGCTGCTGAGCGTGCCCGTTTGTTGGCTGTGGGAGAGTGGGAGTCGGGCCTCTGGTTACAGGCGATCCCGTCATCTAGCATAGGCACTATGCTGGATGACACAACGTTCCGCATCGCTACATGCTTACGGTTAGGCGCTCCCTGTGTTGCTCCGCATCGCTGTCATTGCGGTAAAGCCGTCGACAGCCTCGGGCACCATGGTCTGTCGTGCTGCAGAAGTGCTGGTCGTATTGCACGGCATGCCAGCATTAACGACATTATCCGTCGTGCTCTTTCCACCGCCGGCGTACCAGCCGTGTTAGAGCCTAATGGACTGGTACGTGACGATGGAAAGAGGCCAGATGGTATGACGTTGTTGCCATTGAAGTTGGGTAGGCCCTTGGTGTGGGATGCAACGTGCGTCGACACCCTGGCGCCATCGCATCTTCCCTGCACGGCAGGTCATGCTGGTGCGGCTGCTGCTTCTGCTGAGACCACCAAGCGGCGCAAGTATAGTAACCTTATTGGGAACTATACTTTTGAGCCGTTTGGGGTCGAAACGCTCGGACCATGGGGCCCGAGTACGCGGTTACTTTATAAGGACATCGCGAAAAGGCTTGTCGACGCTTCGCGTGACCAGAGGGCTGGCTTATTCTTCGGACAAAGAATTAGCATTGCCATTCAACGTGGCAATGCAGCCAGTCTTCTGGGCACGTTTCCGGAGGACAGTGATGCGGAGGAATTCTTCGACGCCTGATCGATGCTCTTTTATATTTTATGTTTTATGTTTATATATGTCGGAAGGCGCCGAAACATCAGGATGGCACTATCGTCCGACATCAGTTAGGGTAATCGTACAAAGAGATAACTCAAAGAAACTTAAACAAACTCAAAACTCAAACGTTTATTCAAATTGGTCAGAACAAAAGACAACCCCCAAAACGCCCGCCCTTCGCCACTTCCTATGTGTTTTGGCTGGGGAAAAGAAGTGGCGGAACAAACTCCCCAGCAACACATGTCTGTCTGTTAGGTTAGAAGAACCTTTACACTTTAATTTCAAAAGACACTTTACACACTTTACAATATGGATCTACAACGGCACTACAACACTAGGCAATAACACTAGGTACACTAGACGTGACGTAGGGCAGTATCGAGATGTGCGCAGCACGACGACTCGACCAAGACTGAGCTCCGCGGACGCCACGCCGACCACCACTACTCTGCCAAGCGCGCCAAAATGTTGTTTCACCGGAAACGCCACCAGAGGGCGCGCTTGCGTGACGTTTAGTGTCCGTACTATTGACAGTCTCCGACACGGTCATCCTGCGTAGACCCACGTCCTCGTGGGTTAATCTGCAACAACACAAACACAGCACAGTATGCACAGTACAACCTCGGCCACTCCTGACCACTATGTAGCACACTGAACAAAAGTCACACAGATCCATCTGAACCACAGAACCACATAGGGTTATAATTACGCCACACAGGCTTATTAATATCGCTCACACTTGAATGCCACACAGGCTACCAACTGCCACACAGGCTACCAACTGCCACACAGGCTATCAACTGCCACACAGGCTACCAATTGCCACACAGGCTACCAACTGCCACACAGGCTACCAACTGCCACACAGGCTACCAACTGCCACACAGGCTACCAACTGCCACACAGGCTACCAACTGCCACACAGGCTCCTAACTGCCACACAGGCTCCTAACTGCCACACAGGCTCCTAACTGCCACACAGGCTCCTAGCTGCCACACAGGCTCCTAGCTGCCACACAGGCTCCTAGCTGCCACACAGGCTCCTAGCTGCCACACAGGCTCCTAGCTGCCACACAGGCTAGTCATTGCCACACAGGCTAGTCATTGCCACACAGGCTAGTCATTGTCAAGTTTGTCTGATCAATCTAAACATTTTCAATGCAATAGAATGCTTTCACCTTGTGCGATGACATGCGATGTCCTGGCCTGCCGCAACTCATACGGCCTCCACGACAAATCCGGGGGAGGATGACGCTCCAAACAGCAACTGCAGCGCACCTCGCGCGCCGCTTGACTAGTGGACCTCGTCCTGTTCTCCAGGCTCGGTTCACCTTAGATGTTATCTGTTAAGTCAGAAATGGAAAGTGCTTAGGCATCAAATATTGACAACATATGGGTCAGCAACAAACCTTCTCGATGGTAAGACCTAAACACATGTTATTGGTTTTAAGAATAGCAATCACCATTTAAATGAAGAAACTAGTTACATTAAATTCTAAGCACGAAATCAAAGAAAGATCGAATTGCTAGTCAGACTGAACTTGTAAATTACAAAATTATTACAGCTACGGTTGTCATTCACATCAACGCCTTCTACTCGATAGGCTTCACAAAACCGTCGTGTCCCTTAGCCGAGCTCTCAGCCCATCCTGGCCTCCTAGGGACCACAACCACAACTATAGTGACATGACACCAACTGTACCACAGATGTATACGGGTCTCTTCCTGGTCACCCCGATGCCGTCACACAGGCCAACGAGTCTCTTCCAGGTCACCCCGATACCCATCTTAGGTACAGCTTAACACAATAAAAACAACAGTACCGCAGACTTTACATAGGTCTCTTCTTGGTCACCCCGATGCCATCACACAGGCCAACGGGTCTTTTCCAAGTCACCCCGGTCTCCATCATTGGTACAACTTAGCGCAACGAAATTACAGAGTAGGTGAACGTAACACTTTACCAAAAATCTATCGTCTGATGCACAATTCAATCAAATGACGCAAAAACTGAAATATTCTAACTTTAGGATATTGATGAGATCAGATAACTAATAATTTTCAACTCTGGGATCAAACCTGTGAACCTAGGTTTCTGATTATCTACGATTCCACCAATTAATAAGCGCAGTGGTAGCGCAATCAACGAGACTGAAACTGTCTTTCAAGTTTATAAATGTCGTAAGACAAATAACCTTAAAATAAAGCAAAAATGGATCGGTCTCACCGGGTTTCCACTCATAGCGCATAACGTTGCGCACATCGCTATGGTGCGCACTTCAGCAAGGCTTTTGCGGACGTGAAGCCAGCCACGGAGATGCACGAGCACCCACACTCCGACCTCACGATGACACGTTAGGCTCCTGGCAGGCAGCCGAGATGCTCCGCAGTAATTTTGTCGCCATATTGCACAATAATCACCGTCATTGTTGAAACATGAAAATGAGAAGATAAATCGGTTAATTTTCTAGCGTACCTTCAATAACTAGTTTGACATGTCACAATGGAAATCGATACCATTACCATAACCGTGGTTACTATAACCTCCATATCAAAATTCTGATGTTCCCTTATTTTCTTCTCCCAGTAGGTAGGTATTCAGCCTGTGCCTATCGTGCACTCAGAAATTCAGAAAATTTGTCTTCACGTGGCGAATTCTCCCGAAACTAATCCACCATCGGCCGCCACACATCACTCCGAACGAGCACATCACTTTTTCACTTTTTGAACAATGGCATGGCAATCCTTAACACACGTGGGCATTCGGATTGCATCCCACTTCTGATGTCGGAAGGCGCCGAAACATCAGGATGGCACTATCGTCCGACATCAGTTAGGGTAATCGTACAAAGAGATAACTCAAAGAAACTTAAACAAACTCAAAACTCAAACGTTTATTCAAATTGGTCAGAACAAAAGACAACCCCCAAAACGCCCGCCCTTCGCCACTTCCTATGTGTTTTGGCTGGGGAAAAGAAGTGGCGGAACAAACTCCCCAGCAACACATGTCTGTCTGTTAGGTTAGAAGAACCTTTACACTTTAATTTCAAAAGACACTTTACACACTTTACAATATGGATCTACAACGGCACTACAACACTAGGCAATAACACTAGGTACACTAGACGTGACGTAGGGCAGTATCGAGATGTGCGCAGCACGACGACTCGACCAAGACTGAGCTCCGCGGACGCCACGCCGACCACCACTACTCTGCCAAGCGCGCCAAAATGTTGTTTCACCGGAAACGCCACCAGAGGGCGCGCTTGCGTGACGTTTAGTGTCCGTACTATTGACAGTCTCCGACATATATATTTTGTATATAGTATTTTATTTTTAGTTTTGTATAAAGATAAGTAGTTTAAGTTTGTATATATGTATAGTGTGTACATTGTAGAAATAGATTATAAAAATAAATGACAGACAATTGGCTAAAAAAAAAAAACAAAACTAAACTTAAAAATAAATGCAGAGATAAGTTGGTACATGGATTTATTATGTAACATAACGTTATTATAGTAGCTATTACGAAGAGAAATTAATTCTATAACTTTTTTTAACGTTTCTAAAAACTGGATCTTTTTGGTGCTTTAGCTAGAGTCATTTGTTGTTCAAAACTACTACTCTGCCTGCTATCAATCAAACGTCTAAGCTCAAAAACTTACAATACTAAAAAACAGGAAAAGATTTACGACTCACTTTTTTTTAAACTCCAAAAACCCATGTATAGGAAACCAACAAATAAAGAGTGAAACAACATAAATCAACAAAGAAAACAATTCTAAAATTGTATCGAACGTAACGGTATTTTTTCAAATTTCGTTCCAACGCCATTTTAAAATATGGCCGCGCGATCTGATTGCTCTGTTACACGAACATGCTCGATATTGGCGCTAAAAATAAAATATTAATTTCCTATAAGGTCGGTAGGTGGTGAGGTGCCAGCCAATATGATGATGTAAGGACCATATACGAAGTTTGGTTCAAGATTCACATTTTATGTGATAGGGTTTTTAAACTAAAGTTGAAGTCACGGTTCTGTGAACGAGGTTTTCTTTGCAAAGTTGTTTTAGAAAAATGTTTCTACTTTAAGTAAGCAGCCAGTGTTATGCTGTTGATTGTATTTTAAACATGAACTTCTAAATGGGTGTATATGTGTATATAGATAGTTACAAGCTTCCTTAATTACTACAGACATTTAGCTAATGTAACGGTCTATATATACTTGCGTAATCATTATCTACTAGGGATACCCTATTATTATAGAAAGTCAAGGTCGACTAATTGGGACCTCCGAAGGTTTTTTTTTAAATCCTTCACTTTGTCTTAGATACCTTCAACTACATTCTGTGGCAAAATACATCCCCAACTTTTGCTTTTCTTTAAGTAATTTAGCCTCTTTATCTTTCCCGCAACCTTGCCGTCTTATCACAAGCTGCAATTCAGCAAACTTATCAAGATTAGTTTCTTACAAAAATATTTCACTATCTCCACAATAATTTTCGTAAACTGCCTCATCCACTTCTACTAGCTTTATTTATCACGTAGATACATGCTTATCTACATTATAATGTGCAATGGAACGGCGTGAAGCAAATGCAACCATTTCCAAACAATCACCTATGCTGGTTTGACGTCCATTATTTCTGAATCATTTTATAACACTAGTGAACTCTGTGCCGCGGTGTTAAGGGTCATTTTTGAACAGCAAAGGTGAGTTTTATTATGTCTCATTGTGGTCTATAGTGATTTTGTGCTATTTGATTGGCTGACGAGCAATGATTATGGCAATTGGACACCCAAATTGTTTTGAATCTTTATATATGCTTTTGTTTTATTGAAAAGTAAGCTCAAAAGTTTTTGTAGCCGAAAAATTGTATTTCAGTGAGGTTTCAAAAATATTTTGCAGGAACAGCTTTTTAATCGATAATTTTGTGTTATTTGTAGTCGTTTTGGAAAAATGCTTCGAACCAATAGGGATGGCGTTCCGGCTCCATTTGAAGGTAAAACGAAATACAAAAATATATAGACCATAATCTACTTTCTTTTCCGAAAAAAACACCACATCATTAAACTATCTTTCTATCGCAGGCCTAAAATTCTAACCTATCAAATTAGTGATCATCTACCAAGTCTATTTTTTAACTACGTTAGGGTCAACTCCTACTATCATAAGATGCAGCTGAGAACCAGTCCTTTTCCTGACGTAAACCCTATCTGCTAATCAGACTTTGTGACATGTACAAATAACAGCCGGGGCTCACAAAAACAGCTTTCCTAGACATTATGACAAGATGGGCACCCATCCACGGAGCGACCGCACCAAGCTTTACCAAACCATGATCAATCGACCCTTACCGCTGTTACTTAGCTGGCACTTTCTCCTATATATATCCTATAATATATATAATATACCAGGATAATCCTAGTATTAATCATTATAATTAAGCAATTATAGCCACTTAAATTAAACGATTTCTTTAATCATATCGAGGTGTCTGCCTGACGTTAATCGATCGTGAAGCTCAACCACTGTGATTGACACGTAATTTAAAATCTTTATTACATTTTCTAGGGAATGTGGTGTTAAAAACCCTAGTAATTTATTGGTCCATAGAAATGTGGCTAAAATATTTTTTGAGGTATTAATCAGAAATAATGTACCTACGCATTTTTTTAGTTCTAATACATTACTAGAGAAAAATATTTTTGAATCTTTTTGTGAATCTGTTTGTAGAGGTATAATTCTACATTTCAAATCATATTTATGTCAAATGCAACAGGATAATGCGATCAAAACTTACCGCTATATGTCCATGGGTTACTCATTTTGCAACATTTTTGTCAACAAAAACATTTAAATCAACCCACCTCCTCAAACCTCAAAAGCATGCAACTATCCATCACGGCTTAACCTTCTACATTTTAAATCTTTTAAAAACTTCACACTTTACGACTTCTGCACTCACATGTACTTTCCCACTATTGCAACCAATAGGCAATATATGGCTTGTTTGCTTGCCCTTGAACGATCGTGTGGCACGAATACAATTACAATAGTATTTTACACCACATACCGGAGGGAAAACACTGTTGTATTCAATTGTACTGTTTTCTTAGCCTTGTGTGGTGGTTACTGGTTGGTGAACAAAGAACGAATTTTTAAATTTAGAATTTTAACAAAAGAAAAAATGAGATTTCTTTTGTTCTGCATTTAAAATTAAATATTGCTGAATTATGATCGATGGATCAATTTCCCATTAAAATTACAATTCATATTTAAACATTTTCACGTAAATTAATTTTTCATGATAAATTACACAATCGGCTCACTTTATAAATTCAAAAGTAATGAAATCTCTTTGATTTATTCATGTGAATTCCAGATAAATGTATTCAATACGCCGATCGCAGCGAATTGGTCTTGCTATTAATCAGTTAATTGCAGTATTAATCATTTTATTTTAAACTAAAGTTTATAATTACACGGTAAAATTTAGTTACTTCTGAAGCACAGTGTCAATTTCTTTCGGGTTCAAAAAACAATTTAGCTCTTCAAGTATTCAGCTTAGCAAACGCAAAGTCTGGGAACTCGCGTCCAATTTTATTGGATCTCAAGTGCTGGCTCGTTGCCTCGTTATTTCGAAGTGTTCTCCAAGTCTTGGGGCTCTGTAACTACTGGACACCGAACATATGAGTGTTTCACGTCACTATCTCTATTTCCGCTACCAAACTCGGGACGGAATGCAAAGGAAAGGCGTGCTTGGTACTTCGCAGGAAGAATTTTACGGTGCGACATTTTTATTTTTATTTTATATGCTTCTACACATTACATGCGCTCAGCATGTAATTATTAAATATTTGTATTTGATTATATTACATGCCATTATAACCTATGCATGTGTTTCTTAATCAGACGTAGATGTCGTTTCATTTTGAGAATTCTCTAGCCTACCTACTAAAGATTAAAATTAAAAAACATATTTTTTACGGATCTAAACTGAAGTACCAACCCAAGAGTAATTCAAGTACCTACAAACAATAGTTTAATTTATGGTAGTACCAATAAAGTGGTTACAAGAAAAAATCTGATTATATTGAACCTTTCTGGCTATTTTCTCAAGAAATTTATTTAACCCCTAATGCTTATCAGCGAAAACGAAAATTTATATTATTTAAGAAGAAAAAGAGTAGGTATTATCTTGTAAATAATGGTTCACCTGCACATTTTCCCACGAACGTCATAAATAAATCTTTAGAAGCTGCGTCAGTAAACAATGACTTGGCAAGCGACAAAGTTTTTTACTTTTGCTTACAAAAAACCTTCCTCCCCCTTTTTCCTGGGCACCTTGCAGAAAATCTTGTAGAGGTATATCAAGGAAGGAAGTATATTTTAATAATTTCTCAGCTATATATTCGTTAGCAAAATCAAATCCTGCTAATATTACAAATGCGAAAGCATAGTATGTTCGTTCCTCTTTGAGGTAAAACCTGCCGAATGCATTTTTATGGAACTTTGAAGAAATATAGCTTATCTATCAGAATGAAATATATGTAGACTACTTTTTATGTTACTGTAGGAAGATAATCTCTCGGGACGAGAATAAAACCGCGAGTGGAAGCTAGTATTATCACGAGTTTAAAAAAATTTGGTGTCCTTTTTGGTACTTACCTATATATTTTCTATCCGTACTATAGAATTTTCTAACGTATCTTAGAAATAAACACCGTTTGCAATAATTTAAGTCCCCTATATCCAATTTATTTGCAGTCACTTGAAGACTTGCCAGGTCAAGATCAAAATAAATGAAGACAAATTGAGGTACTCCCAATTCGATTGGATCCAATTTTGGTCCTTTGATACGGAAAAACGTTTTCGGAATGTTACTATGTAAATTCATTGAGATTTATATCTAGTTTGGTATATTCGTAAAGCATTATGTCATTAGTATTGCAAGGTAGAATATAATTTTGATGCAGATGAAAACTTATTAGAAAGGTATTTTTTATATTTGCAAACTATACAAAGTATGTGGTTTCGTTTTTACAGTTGAATAATGAAATGCCACTCGATTTCAAGCACTGTTCAAACATTATTCTTCCTCTTAAAACGTAATGTTTGAGTACTTAGGTATTTCACAGAATCTAAAAAAATATCACTGAAAATTCGGAGATGGAATTTATTACATTTTTAACCGATTAAACATAACTAATGCCCCATTTTGAGAAGATACTTCTCTAAAAATAAATTCGCCTTATCGTTCTCACTTGGTAATTGATGGGCGTCAGCGTTACCTGGCGGAAATCTATTGTGACCTGTTTCTAGGGAGTAATTCAAGAAGGCCAGTTTTATCATGTTTTGCTTTAGAAAATATTTCAATCTTGCTATTTTTGTCAGACTTCCCAGAAACATAGTTGGGTCTCAATCAGACCGAGTCAGAGACATTTGTACAGTTTTTCTTTCAACTTTTGGATCTCTATCTGATTGATCTTATTTTTAGGATTCTTGCCTCGTCTCTACTACATCGCTCATGTAATTTTCATTCAAAGTGTTGTAAGTGGTAAGAACAATTATGAATGTCTGTTACTTGCAAATAAATGAATTATCAAAACATACTTTTTTTTGTTATTACAGCGGCAATCTCTATAAGGGAAATCATTTGTGTTTTTGTACGCCATAACACCAACTTGACATCAAATAAAAATAAACAATTTTCAATTTGCGCAAAAAGTTCTAATCACAAAAGATGGCCATATACACGCCAAAAAAAAAACAATCCACGACAGTAATTCCAAATATAAAAATCACACGACGCCCGCCATTTTATTTCTTTTTTTTTTCGTAAATTCGTTCCAAGTTACGGAGGCAGCAAGAAAATCTGGTAAGAAACCTTCGTAATTGGAATGTATTGTGATCCCAACAATGGTTCAGCTAACAGGATCCAAAGGGGGTCCATTTATATGAGAAAGTAAGGATTTGTTGGACAGGTATGGGAAAGAAAATGCGATTCTTGCCTTTGAAAATTACTACCTAATACTGCGGATGATTTCACTTGATAGCTATTTTGAGATCGAATCAAATGCAGTTTACTTGTGTAATTGGATTTTGAGAAATGAAATATTGTATTTTTAGAAACATATTTTGTGAAATAAAAGCCAAATAAATGTAATTATACTCATCTTCTGTTTCTATAAATAAAATACATTTCTCCACATCATATTTAGAAAAACTTTTTCTTCGAAGTAAGATACATAATATATTCCCAAAACACATGGAAAAATTGCAGTAAAATTTTTCAACCATTTAATTCCGAACACCGCAGACAAAATCGAAAGCTGTCAATGTAAAACGCAAAGGAATGAAACTATAAATCCTTTTCAGAGCGAGTTCTGTACGCGAGGAACAAGTTATTGAATGGGGCTAGGCCAGCTGTGGTCGGTGGGACGCCGATAACTGAGGAGTTGGCGACCGTGAGTATATTGTAGGTCTTATCTGTGAACGACGATATATTTTAGCCTTAATGGGCTATGTATTGTTGGTAACGATTTTTGTTAACGGTTAACATTTTTAAGAACAAAGTCGTGAGGGCCAGAAAAGTCAAATCAAGTGTTTATGGTCAATAAGTGTTTATGGTGCAAAAAGACTACTATCCTGTTCAACGTCAACTTTAGGGACTCATTTTTGAAGTGTCGATTTACAAACAAATACAGAATAACTTTGTTAGAAATCAGATGGATTATAGGAAAAATGGTCAACAATGTAAAAATCTTCCATTGAAGATATTTTTAACATCATTTCTTAGCGATCAACCCCCATTTTCAACAAACTTTTATCCTCCCCAGGAACTACGAGTGACCTGCTTCAGCTCAGCATCGTGTCCACCTCGAGGCGAATGGATCCGTACTCCGCTGGTGATGAGGCCACCAGACCAGCCGCTTGGTTACGGACTCGCTGCACCGAGGAATGGAGCCAGGTAACTGATCATCAACCTAATTTCTCACTTGCGAGGCATCAATTTATCATACTAAGAAGTGTAGTATTGATTAATTGCAGATTGGTGATTTCACTTTGAGTCCAAGTTTTCAACGAATTTTACCCTTGCATGGTATTTTACCTTATTTATTGTAGCTGTATATACAAGTAGTAAAGCTGTAGTAATAAGTAGTAACCAAAAAATCTAAAAATAAAGTCACTCAATGATGTCTAAAATACATTTTGAAAGTAATGTGAGTTTTTTAAATAAATATTATAACTTTTTCAGAATTCAGTAGCAATAAATTTTGATGCTAACTCTTTCACCCTGAAATATAATTTTTCATCAATAAAAAAATTAGGAAGGCCTACATGTTGACACGAAGAAAACTACAATGTTATAATTTAAAGTAACAGCTGTGTCATCATGATGATGATATTGATTTTTCTGAACAGGTCCTTGCTATCGGCTCTCCAAGCGCACATGATTAAGTGGCTGCTCTTCGACTCGAGGCCACAGACTAAGGACAACAAATGCGACGTTCCTCCTGACACGTGAGTTGAACAACACCTTACTACCAAACGATGTTAGTCTGTGTCACACCTATGGAGAACAAAGTAACTAGCGGAGGTGTCACAACGAAATATATCCTAAGAAAGTAGCGCGCCAAAATGCGGGTGACGAGAAACGTTACTGTTCCCGCCCTCAAAAGCCTTCTTTGGACCCGACCATTTTTTGTAATACCAAAAATCGTTGACAGATGTCTCAAAGAACCTCAACACCTCATAAGCTCACTCGTAACTGATCGTTTTGGTCATGCTCACCATACGAATTTGACCTAGAAGAAGGCACCTGACCTACCTGTATTATGGCATCTCCAGAGGAGTAGAGAGAGTTCCGTACTCCGTGGTCACACCCCTTCGTGCTCATCTCTAACAAAACGCTGATCTGATTTGAGATATTTGTTTGTCTTACACTTGTTTGGTTTTGTTTGTTTTCCTGTATCGTAAAGTAAATAGATGTCTTGATTGGTAAGAACTGTGAATGGTCTGATAAAGCTTTAGGCTGAAAATAAATCTTGTGACTTGATTTTCTAGGTTTGTAAACTTAGTAAAGGTCTGTGAGTGACAAAAGGTGTAGTTCATATTGAAGCCAGCTTTTAACGGTGGGTTCACCCATTTAGGTACCTTGGCGACTACTCTGCTTAACTGACTAAAATGTTAAAACTTTCCATGATGTCATGATGACTGGGCTTTAAAAAAATATATATTTCCGCAAAGTGGACTAGTAGTTAGATTAGAATCATATACACATTTCAACTTTACTTTTACTTCAATTTACCTACCTATAGGGATAGGTTTATACAGGCATACTTTTACTTAAATATAAAAATCGATATTATTTTACAACCCCCCGAAAACAGATCAATCCGTCACCAGTCGTGTTACGAGTAAAATCCAGTTACAGTATATTAATCATGCGCAGTCAGGCATTCGATACTCGATAACATCAATTTTAATAATAAAAAGGCAACAAAACAATATCATCAATCTATCACAGATTAGTGCAAGAGCCAGTAACTGCTAGACCTTATTTATTTCATAAAGGATGAATTATACGAATAAAATATGATGTCAATATGAACCACTTTCATAATACGACAACAAGCACTGATCTGACACAGAAAAGAAAGCACAATAAAGTGTTCAAAATCTAGCTTGTATCATTTCTCCTGTATGAGACGAAAGAATGCTGTGATATAGACAGTGTATTGATAATTATCCCAAATATTTCAGAGGCAATGGCATTTTTACTGTCACTCTAAGTTCGTCAAACAAGCAACCATTCATACCCAAGAGAGATTGGATGCATACACAAAGTTACAACATTTATAAAATACCGAAGGTCTGGCAGCCGCTAGCTCTTGGTCTACATAAAAATGTACGGACAATATGGGTCTAACCTATGGGCGTTGGTGTAAAAATTACAAGCGTTTGCTTTCATACTCATGCCTGGTTATAACAAACGACCAGGTTTGAACAACGCCGAAATCTCCGCTGAAAATGCGGTTATTTTGACGACCGAGATATAAAAATATTTACGCCTTATTCCATATCGGAGATATTACGATATTACTTTTGTGGTTTTTGGCTAGAGAATTTAGAAAAAATAAGGTTTTATGTTATTTTTATAGTGATGGAGAATCAGGACGATAATGGTTGAAGATAGGGTAGGTTTTATAAACCTGGTGATTTTGGCATTATATTATGAAAATAAATGTTTTTGTACATGTCTTTTATTCTTCAATCTATATTGTTAATTTTGAAAATAAGGGAACAAGAAGTAATCATTTTTACGAAATAAACGAAACATGCACAATACTTAATTTACAGTCATACAGTAACAGATTTAAATATGACAAAAATAGACATTATTTACGTAATGCGTTGACATGGCTTAATATGGATTGTATAACCATGCAGTATTCCTAATTAATTTTACAGTATAATCAATTTAATTTGTCGTTTCAATAGTTTTCATTAATAGTGTCAATCTCTACTTATAATGGATTTTACTGTTTAGCTTGTTGATAGTGCTATGTCAATGTTATTAGTATTATTATGATAAATAATTTAATATTAGTTCCCTGGATTATTGGAATTACAATTATGTATACTTACTAATTGATCGTTTATGGGAAAAATAATTTATAAAACATCGAATTTTGAACCTTTCTGAGATTTCGGTTGAAATATAAACAACTAGCACTTACAGGTTCTTATTTAAGTTTTGCAACTAGATTAAGTTTAATAAGTTAACTAAGAGACAAGCCTACCATTTTATTATTATTTAAAAGACATTATCTTAGAGCTCTATTAATTAATTTCAAAACTTCAAACATTTTCACCAATTTTCTAAAACTCAAAAAACTATCGTTTTTCGTTCGTTCCTCAAAATAGTCCATAAATTCCGTGCGCAAAGGCATACAGCATAGCTTCAAAATGCCGATCATAATTCTCGAGAATGCCACGTGTTTCGGCATAAATCTGCACTATGCGTCGTCGAACAATATTTTAGTTCAAATGGTCGATTTTATGGTCTCGCCATCGCTGTATTTTGCGAATAACCGGTTTATTAATGTTCGGTGATGGATATTTTATTGTAATTGTGGTTTGTTTCGTATTTTTTTATAATAGTTTAAAAAAATAAATATATATTCAAATAAAGCTTTTTGTTTCATGTATCTGTACATGAAACAAAAGTGACGTATAAGGAAGTTCAGGAGTTGGCGCTAGATAGGCGTAAATGGAAGGAGCTGCACCGACAAGAGCTTGGCTCTTAAATTTAAGAAGAAGAAAGCTTTTTGGGTGTCTATTAAAGGGAAAGTAATTCCGCAATCGGGATTTCAACGAGTCATTTTGGATTCCATTTCTTTTTTCTCTGGGGATTCATTAACAGTCACAGTTGTGGTCACCTTAAACAGTTGATTGCTATTATAATTTTTTGGCATCTGGCTTTTAACAACCTGTTACGACTGCCAAATATTGTAACGTTTTATAACTTGGTACCAATAATATACCGAGAATCCACTTCAACCTTCCGCAGTGCTAAAGATATAGTTACAATTTGAATTAGGAGCAACTTTTATACTACACCTACACTAACCTTATCACAATATCTATCTTATAATCATTTTCTACCAAACCCACAGTGTAACAATATTATAATTTACTGTAATCTCTATAAGATCCATTGAAAATTTATCGCCTCATCTCAGCCAGACGCAAATCTGTTTTGATAAATCATTTTACTTTACTGAAACTTTTATGAAGGCTATGATTATAAAAAGGTTCGTGAAAAATTACAGCCATTACATGTATATTGTGTTTTTCGAAGAATATTATATTGTAGTTTAGTGAAAATGTGTTTATTTTGTAATTTATTATCTTCATTGAATATTTTGCTTTACGATCGATATACATATTTATTTTCAAATATCTCACGCTCTATCAGATAATCATGAAACGCATAATGGGTTTTTAACATCATTGAAAGGAAGATTAACATAAACTCATAAAGAAACATAATAATACCTGCTTATAAGAGCACACTATTAACTAAGCTGTTGGCCGTTAGTTGATATTTTAGCTGCTTGACAGTTTATTTTGAAGGTAATCATAAATCCAATCAAACTTTTTAGTCGGTTTGATACTGGCTGAAGACTGGGCCCCTGGAATGCGTGCACTACCATTCATCTCTAGACTGATTTATGAGAAAAAGTTTACAGTATTTTTCTAATGATACAAAATTATAATATAAACAGGTATTTTCAACTGTTCTTAACTTCTAAAATTTTACTCTTTATTCCAGTTACCTTCGACCATCAGAGGAACGTCAAGAAGAGGCATTATGGAGGGCTTGCAGTGAGGTTATCTGGCGCTGTGGGGGAGGTGGCAATACTGGCCAAGCTGCTGCGGATCCCAAGGCCGTGGTGGGGTTGCCAAGCGGAAATAATTACGTGCAACATAGCTCCCAGTATTATCATGATGGGGTCACTGAGAAGGTATTGTAAAATAATATATTTTGTGAAAAAACATTTGAGAATCTTTAAATAATGTTGTTTTGATGCCAATAAAGTTTGTGATTTATAACTCAATAATAAATACAGTACATGAAATTCTGAAAAATAACGTTAATATTATTTATACAATGAAAAAACATGACTTTGTAAATTCACATACAAAAGTAGGTATCGATCATACAAATTCGATTTTGAGTCAATGTTAAATAAATTGCAATTTAAATCAAAACGGATTCAGAATAAATCTTAAAGTTACCTTTATTTTAAACATTTTCTTTCAGTGTTTCATAAAATAAATTCTTTTACAAGCTGCACATTTTCGAATTTACCACTTTGGAGGATCTCCAGATATTTCTGAAACGTTATTTATATTTGGTGAGTTATTTATTTTAAACTGAAACTGTCTTGTATATTGTAATTGTAAAATTTATACTTACTACTATTTACTATGTGAACATACTATTTATAGCTAAGTACTGTTGCTGAGTTTAAAGAAGAGTGTACCGAGCAAATTAAATATAATACACTGACTATTTTTTGTTGATAAAATAAAGCCTTTGTTTCTCGGAATAGTGTAGCTTCCCAACAGCAAAGGATCTTTTCAAACCTATATAGCAGTTAAAGAGTATTTAGGGTGCAACCAAACGCAAAATAATTTTGTAATATTAGTTTAGATTTCAAAACTTTCCTTGTATGGAATCAAATGTCAAAAAGATGAACTCCATTAACTACTGTTTTTTTTTGTTGTATAAACTTAATTTAAATTTTCAGTTCCAAGTTGAAGATGGAGTAGGAGCTCTGTTACTTCTCTATGCGTGTGTATTGTCACGAGGATGTGAAAAGTAAGTACCTACTTAGTACATCCTTGCTGCAGAATTCTTTTAACCAAAGTTAAACTTAGCTAAACTTACTTGTATCAGGAGTGGGTGCACCGTCAATAGTGTAGGTAATAGACAGTACTCAAACTCGCGACCTCCCGACCGTCAACCCAACACCTAAACCACTAGGCCATCGACTCTCATGCGAATAAATTTAAAAAATATATATATTTTTATGTATTTATTGTTGATGTACCTTATTAAATAAATACAATAAAATAAAGCCCAACTTCATCGACAACATACAAGCTGTTGATTTGTATCCGTGCCATATTCAAGGACGTAATTATGCTACTGATTCTCAACCCAAATCAACAAAAAAATTGGTACGCATTTTTTTTTTCGGAATTCTTTCAATGTCACCTAGCCGTATTTTAAACTTGGCGCGTGTGTTACTGGCCTTAAAACCGTGCTACGCCCTCAAACAAACATAAAGCATACGCAACGATCATTCATAAAATTGGGTTACATTTGAAATACTACGACATTAAAATGACAAAAAAGCAGTGCATATTAGCTATTTCCTGTCTACTGTAATTCCAATCGATTATTTACGTATTTCTCCTGAAGTATGGCACAAATGCAAATCAACACCTTGTATACGTCCGTTTTTTTTTGCTTATTTTAAAACAACCTTAAAATTCATAGTAAGCTGTTATTTTAAGAAAAATGGTCGTTATA
The DNA here is from genome assembly GCA_033682625.1 of Helicoverpa zea x Helicoverpa armigera. Lineage (NCBI taxonomy): Eukaryota > Metazoa > Arthropoda > Insecta > Lepidoptera > Noctuidae > Helicoverpa > Helicoverpa zea x Helicoverpa armigera. The sequence goes on from JAWIIS010000024.1 coordinate 12,581,993, forward strand.
TATTGTCGGTTAACATAGACCTTAACCTATTTCTTTTGTACAGCATCAAGAAAGACCTGGACGGCAAGATAACGCATTTAGTGTCAGCTCACGTCGAAGGGTCTATCAATGTGGTGACCCTGCTGCTGACTGGTCGAGCTACTCCGTACCTTCATAATGGCGTGCTGTATGTTGGTGATGAAGATCATTATGTGAGGTTTTTTTTATAATATTGTAGAATGTGGGGTTTTTATAGGATCCATAGTTAACCAATCGGAAATACCTAATGGGACCCTATTAATAAGACTTCTTCGCTGTCATTCCCGTTGTCTACCTTCAGGCTGTATGTCATGAACAGTGATATACATAAGACGGATACAAAAAGGCAAAGGATTTCTTCCAAGTTGTACTTTTTATTACGGGTGAATAATCGAATGATTGAGTAAAACGTGTCTATAATATAGAATATATTTTTAAAAAGGGAAAAACATAAATAAATACTCAAATTTTCGCATTGATCTGTTTTAAAAACGTTTATAAACAGATCTACCATAATAATACTACTAAATAACTTTTCTATCACCAGGCAATGCCACAATTCGGAATACTAGCCCGCAGTCCCGTCGGTCTTCTTGTATGGTATGGCGGTGAGGAGAACTCCAAGAACAACATCAACAAGCAGTTCCCTGGCTCCAGGCTGAAGACTCCAGCTTTACCTATATGGGTATGTTATGTACCTATACTTAAGTATCCCTTTTTTTTCGATGGTATATCGTCAAATTACTCCTCCCGCTGTGGGTTAGCAGTGGTAACACTTTTTTTTGAGGTCAGACTTTTACTGACTAAAACACACTATTGTAAAACCACAACTATTGTATTGCCGCACACTGCAGGAACTTTTTCCCGCACTAGGAAAAAAAGCAACTTATGCCCTTTCTTAGATTCTAGGACTGTAGATTCTATGTATCAAATTTTATGTGAATCTGTTCAGTAGTTTTATCATGAAAGTGCATCACACAACAGACAACACTTACTTTCCCATCAACAATATTATCATGAATATTTTCCCTACACAAACTTGGGCTACTAAGTTTTCTATTCTATTCATATTCAGGTGACAAGTTGTTCCGGCCACTACGGCGTCCTCTTCAATACAAATCGGGAACTGCTGAGAAACTACCACGCCGAGAGAAGGTGTGTGTTTGAAAGTTTTGAGAACTATGTATTTGTAGTACTCACTAGTGACTCACTACTATGATAACGTAAGCTGGTGTTTGAAGACTGTTTATTTGAAGTATGTGTGAAATCAAAGGGTGTTGTGTTTTTGACTTGAAGATTTTGTCAAATTAGATCTTTGAATTAAACTTTCATAAAATGAAAAAGTATAGAATAGAGCAGTTGTGTTTTTGTGCCTTAATGATTTTGTCAGCCAGATCTTCGAGTTAAACTTACATACAATTGGTTTGTATAGAAATATTGCTCAGTTTAGTTTTTTCTTGACTTAGCTGTGGGCTGAGATTAGGAGTAATATTTTGTGTGACCTTTAAAGACAAAGGTGACCTTTTTTTCAAATATTAATCGAAAAAATATTAAAATAACCTAAAACCTTCAATTCGAGACCCTTAACAGGGCGCCTGATTTACATAAGAAAATCTTTTGCAATCACTCTTCGAACATACACAACCATCTCCTTCCTTACATTCAAAATTAAGCTCTATGTTCTTTACCACAAGGTTCGATATCCACTACTACACATGCGGTGGTTGTCACGTTCTGCTGAACGTGGACACTCGGGCTCACGATGACGTAGCGGGGCCTCTGCGCAGTGATGACATCAGTGCTACTCCGCTTGAGAAGTTGATACATACCAAGTATGTAATGTTATATTAGTCAGTAAGCTATTGCATCTATACTTATATTAAAAGGTGAAATGTTTATTTGCTTGACCGGCCTAATCATAGGAACTACTGGTCCGATTTGGGAAATTCTTTCAATGTATCTTTAGCCCATTTGCCTAGAATTACTTAGAAGTAGTTTCTACAGGACATGAGTGAAAAATTGCGGGCAGAATGTCACAATCACATGGTGGAAAGGTTGAACCGATTTAGCTGAAAGTTAATGATTGTGTGATGCACAAAAGTGGTGAATTTAAATTATATCGTTAAATTGCTTCTTAGTAAAGCGTGACTGCTCTCTGGGTTTCGGGTTCGATTTCCGGGTCGAAACTGCTTTGTGGGAAATAAAAGACTTCACCAGGATATTATGGTTACGAGAACTAACATCATGAATACCATTAGTCTTAAGAGGAGCATGTCAAGAAGTACTCAGTCTAGGTTCACTTTATGTCCCATACTTGAGGAATATACCCCAGTTTATGTTAGTGTCGACATTTATTGTGAGATCTAGTAAAATAGAGTGGGGATTGCGTGTTGCTGAGTAAGCATAAGACCTCTGTATGTTCTTGTGAAACGGTGTCTTTACTTGTGTAAAACTACTTACTTATTTTTATTATTAGTAACCTCGTTTTACTGACGCGACGTTTTTACCCAGATCTTGTGTAAACTACGTCCCATATCCGATAAGGTAAATAAGTTATCGAACAGTTAATTTTACAGACCGGTTCAGTAGTTCCTGAAATTGGCACGTTCAGGAAACAAACATAAAAAGCAACTCTTCAGCTTTATAATAGGCGTTATAGAAATTTAGTATTTTTCTACTTGTTCTATTTGTTTAGTTTCATGTACCAGCAGCGTTTCCAATTGAGTGACTATTATGATTTCGGCACCACCCAAAAAAATTACATGTTTAACTTTTTTAACAACTCTTGTATTTTTTTCAATCAAGAAGAGACCTTAACTTTCAAGCAATAAAGGCATTAATAACACTTAATATTTTCACTTACAGATGGCAAGATGCGGCTATTACTTGGACTGGATCTACGCCATACGTTGGAGAGCCTGTCAAGTGAAACTTCTTCACAATTATTGTAGTTATCTACCTCTAGCTTCAGTAGCAATAGCAATTACTATAGTTTAAGCTTTAATCGATTTTAGATATAGTATACGATAGAAGAGATTATTATTGCTATTATAAGCTATTCAAATATATTAAAATAGCTGTTCTAAGGACACTATTTTTCGCACTCCGAATAAAAGTTTACAAAACATATTTCTTACTTTTGGTTTTAAAGTGCATTTAATAGTTACTTTCAAATCTATAGCAGAAGTATCAAATGTTTTTCTTTGTAGCTTATTGTTAATTTGGAATATTTAGTGCCGTTGATGAAATAGTTATTGAAAGATAGGAATCCGCTTGTAAAACCAAAGCAATAATATGTATTTTTTGCGGCTTCTATAATTAATATTTAGCATAATGATCATTAGGTATTATAATCAGAATACGCTATTATTTTAGAAAGTAGACACAAAAATAAAAAAAGTTATAAGATTATTAATATTTTCATATTTTACCTTATCCTCTCAATTAATTAATTGTCTGTCAGGTAGGTAGCCGCAAATATCCCAAAAACACATAAAAAACTTCGCATCAATAATCGTAAAAATAACCTTGAAATTTTTCGCACCAACCTATCATAAAATTTACAAGCACCAGCGTCCCAGATTCCCAAATCAATCTGAGTTTAACGATATAAGTTCGTTGTTCGATCGTTATGGGGCTTGATCGATGGCTCCCATGACAAATGCACTAATAAAAGTAATTTATCATACGGGTGTCAATCACAGACGTGGCCTGTCTCCGAAGGATCCCCTCTTGATTTTTTTTTTCTCAGGTGAAGGTTATGTAACCTTTTTTAAGTACCTAAATATTTTTAGAGGTGTTTGGAGTTCCTAATTAAAATTTTCTGCTGAATAGATGTGTAGTTATTTGACTAGTTGGATCTAGTTTTAAATGGTGCCTAAGCAAGTTTTTGTGTTAGGAACTATTGGCTTTTCATAATCATATTGTGAAATGACGTCATACAGAGAAGTATGAAGAGGAAGACATGCTGACCGTAAATAAGGAATTGAGATTACTCTTATCTCAATTCCTGGGGATGATAAATCAAACTGTGAAGTCTTCTTTAATACATAAGAAGCCACTTTAGTTAAACAGTTGTAAAGTAGAGCAATTAATATGTTAATAAAAATACTTTAAATGAAACAGCAAATAAGCTTCCGTTTGAATCACCCAAACTTCCATTCAAATACAGTAACAGAAAAACATTGCTCCAAACTTTTCCCATTACCTTAACCAAAGCTGCTCGATCTCAAAGGACCAACAAAATAAATCACACAATTCACTAAGCACGTGACAAATCGTCTACAAATAACCTCCCGAACATCACGATCTGATCTAAATCGGAATATCAAACTCGAATATCTCGGAAATATCGAACAATGGCCGGCGAGGCCACGTAGGCCGATAAATCATACAAGCCTGCCCAAAGTGCCACGTACCCGGGTATTTGTCCATAAACCCGGGCATAACAATGGCTAATTGCCCCGGTCAACCCGGACAAGATAGGCAACAATAAAATTTTATTCGATCGTTTAAGTTTGTGAATTTATGTTGCCAAAGTTTTGTACCGGGTGACCCTGATAACGGGTTTAATTCTGCCTGTTCCATGGTTCCGATAATGGTTTTTAATTTGTGAGGTTAACGCATGTTTTCGAACTGAAAAGTTGGCATCCGCTGTTGTGTAATTGCCCTTTAAATTGGCAAACATTCCCAAAATAAAATCATTTATCATTTCTCTTTTCGCGACTGGTTGGACATCAATATTAAATAACCCTTAACTTCAAGTTCCAGGGCTATCCCTGGGGTAAAATAAGTTATTCCCTGGTAAGTAAACTCCAATTTCCAATACTTATTGTGAAACTAAGGAGCTGATACTACACCTACTTTCGCATTTTTAACGGAAACGATTTTTTTATAATGAGTAATTTAAAAATGGAATAAAAAAAAAGAAGAATGGATGTAAAGCAGAAATAACCTGAGTTACACTGGCATTATCGGTGTGCATGAAACATTTAGATATCTCGAGACGCGAGTAAAACTGATGACAGAAGCTAGCTTAGTTTTATATTGTCTTCATACCTCTGTTTGAACTTGAACTGAGTAATTGTTGACTACATATCCTTAAATATCTACGTTTAGAAACTATAATAATCACACCAAAATCCCCCTAAAGAATAAACATTGAAATCCCAGCCTTACCTCTCAAGAGCAATCGTTCTCATACCCCCACACATACATACAATGTAGGTACTACATAATTGCTTACGTTACATCCTATTTGCGTCGGAGTGACTGTATTACCACAAACACATTAGGGAAACCGCCGTTATTAATTAATTGCCGAACAAACGGGCGGAAGGTATTTGATATTAGTGAAAATTGTTAGCTTGTTTGTTTGATTTGTGATGCATGATTTTGACTGCCTATATGATTAAAGGCAATTTAATTGTTATCATATCTAAGCGTGTTTTAAGTAGTTTGAGTGGTAAATTCATCTATATGTATGTACTAAAAGTATTTCCTTGTTTATGTTCTTGAATTAGCTAATCTCAAGAGCTGCCGGACCGATTTCGATTTTTTTTCAGTGTCAGATTCCATGTCACATTCATCAAGGAAGGCTGTTGATTTGTTTTTATATGTATCTACCTTCTGCATTGGTGCCTTAATCTTATTTATTAAACATACACACTATCATTACTGTATTAGTCAATACAATAGTGGTGTCCACAGTTATTTCACAATGCACATATCATATGAATAAAATTAAACTTACACCCAATACACAAAAACAAAACAAAAACATTGTATTGATACTGTTTTTTCAAATGTCCACTGAATCCTGTTTGCAAATATAAAAAAAAAAATGTTTCATCAGTCAACTGAAATCTCTTCTCCATGCGTATTCATAGATAAACAAGATTGTATTAGAGATGACATTCCTTGATATTGCACTACCGACTTCCTGCTGCAATTCCTTTGACAAATTATCGCCGTGAATACGTCATGTGTTTGACTAACTATTGTCTGATAACACTGTTGAAATCTGAGAATTGAACTCTGCACAGACAGGGAAAGATAATGTAGGTACCTGCGTGATAATTCTCGACAAATCATTTATTATTAAAAGTACGACAGAGTAGTGATTTCTATAAAAAATGAGTGATAAACCCGTAAACGCTCATGCGTCCTAAATTATTTACCACTCAGTTACATAGCTGTCTGTCAACTCAATGCACCAAGTATAGATACATCAAAAACCCAGAATTTCTCTACCATCAAAATTTCCAACCTATATATACCTTCCTACTCAAACTGAACCAAACCCAATTTTTTCCAAAATAAATTCCGTCACAGCACTATCAATGTCCCCAGACATCTCAGCCCACATACACTGAGTCCAGTGCAACTCCTTTGACAAATCACCGACGCAGCGGACACACTTTGTTCCCGAAATGATTTACAACTGCTCTCTAGGCACCAAATATTCGCTCTGTATTGTTCTCGCGAGTTATGATTACCATAAAATACAAAACACTGCACGGAATGGTTTGCCTTCGCGAAATTATTTCGCGAATTAAATTGAGCGGTTTTGTGTGCATTTTTTGGTGTTAGTAACTTTTTTTGGGTGGTTAGTGAAATTGTTTTTGTAAGTGTAATTTGTTTTGTAATTGTTCTTGTGTTAAAACTGGCTTTGTCTATTTGTTTGCAGTAAAACAGCTGAGCATACTGCTAAAGGTGACACTCGAGGTGTTTCTAGAAAAATAGTGAATGATTCGTCAACGAAGAGTACCTCGAGAGACCAGTCGTCATTTTCAGACAAGACTGTTCCAAAATTACGAAATTGACTTCAGAGCATATCCCAAACCACCAATATTTGTGCGCGGAAGTTGTAAAACTGGTTATTAACCCTTTGATTGTCGTTAATGTTTAACTATGACACACATCAAAAATCTAATGTCCTTTCAATTGCTGCAGTCGAAGGGTTAAGTGACCCAATTAAAATGGCTATTTAAAATTAAAATACATAGGTATTAAGGTTTTAATGTATTTATTTTAAGCAGTCACATTAATAAACATTTCGAAGGCGATAAAAAAACCGCGTCTCAAAAATATCGTAACTAAATAAAATGAAGGATAAAATCGAGTCGGATTGAATCCGCATAATCAATGGTAACAGATGCTACGTCCGCAAACGTATCATCAATTCTGTTGGAATAAAATTGTTGCTTTAAATACTGAAGGAATATTCGCTTTTGTGCTAAATCTTTCTTTATGGATTTTTCCTTTTTTTTACCCATCATCAGAATATTTTTTCTAGTACATGAAAAGCCTGAAACTATGACAGTTAGATGTCGATGGACGGTAACATTCTGGAAAACACGTCCGAGTTTTATTCAAACAGAAAACATCCGTAACACCCAAAACTTTAACGTGAAAACAGTTACACAAAATATTTGCCATGATATTTCCAAAACACAGTATCTAAACCGGTTGATGGACTCCAAAAAAAATGCAACTCGGAAAAAAAAACATTGCAAAAAAAAAGAGAACTAGACTAGAAAATTCACTCTAAAACTATACGTTTGAGTGCAGAAAAACCAACTGAGCTATTCAAAATTCCGGTCCAGTTTTCACAAATTGGTCATGCGTCCGACGCTATAAAAAAAAAGAATAGGTACTATGCGGTGTCGATTGAATTCTCTTAAAAAGTCCGACTCTCTATGGAGTCGTAATTTTTTATCGGTCATCCCTAGGGTGCGCTTACCCCCAGAAATTGGCATACGTTGCCAAAAATACCAAAATATGCCAACGATAAATGTGGTAGAATGTTCGTACTAATTTTGGGTGGACAATTGGCTGTTTGTTTGTTTGGATAGCTATATTATTGTAGTCTTCCCATTTTGTCTTATATAAAAAAGGTATTCAAAAATTATACGTTAGATTAAAACTAATTTAGAATATACTTTAGCAAATAAGGTCTGATATTATCTACTTATTGTTTTATGGAAACTATTAAGAATTTACCTGGAAAATATTGTTAGTTTAGAATGGTCGTTAAATTGTAATAAAAAAATACGAGGACTTGAAACGCGTACATTCTCAGAAAAAAAACAGTAAGTAAGTACCTTATTTATCATTTCTAGAAACTATATGAATGAATGCAATCGAAATGCGATTTCAAAATATCTGCTCTTCCATCTGTGAATGAAGCAGTATTAAAGTTTTAAAATCGTAATAATTTTTACTTTCGTGGAAATAAATTCATCACTGATTGTCGTAATGAGATGTTAATTTTATTCACCCATTTCAATGCACATTGTATCGTTGAAAACAATGAAAATGCAGACGAGCTGATTTCAACGAATGTGAGATACACAAAAGAAAGAAAATACGTTTCGTTTGTTCATTATTTTATTTTGTTGTAATTTTACTGATTCTGAGTATTGATAAAACAGGTATTATTTTCTGTAAGAAAGAAACTAAAAAAATATAATTACATATTGCATACATACTTGCTGGAAACAATATTGCAATTATCTTACGTAATACAATCTTAACTACAATCTTAGGAGGCTAAGATTGTATTAATTGCTCACAGCCTAATTATAACAAATTCGTCTCTTCAACAAAAGTTCGACATCCATTTTACCATTCACGTTTACGATTTTTGAACACATGTTTAAATTTTTCTATCACTTGAAACTACATAAAGAATTTAAACTTACTCGTCAGTGCCAAATCTGCCAAAATATGACATCAGCTGACCACCCAGACAGATGTTACCGACTGTCTGCGTACAGTACACTCTCAACGCAAAAGGTCGAATCCACTACATCAATTACAAAATGTCTGACACTAAATCGCGTTCCCGTGAACAAGGTTTTGTATTTAAACTTTAGCAATTACGTTAGTCAGGATTAAAGTTAAGTTGCAAACTTTCAAAACGGGACGGATGGTTACCGTCGTATTGTTCAAGAGGGTGGGTTGCCTCGAGCTTGTGTGGCGAGCATTTTGCTCGGCTGACCAGTACGTTATACTGATTATTGTAACTGACAAAATGAAGGAGTTAATTTCGAATAATAAACAAAAGCATATTACGCCATTTTTACATTCTTAGAATAAAAGTATGTACATAAATATTCATTAACATTTTGGCTGACGAAAAGTGATTTTTACCCTGAGTAATAATGCTAGCAGTGGTGTGTATGTTCCACAGTATTTTGTGTTTGTTTGAATACGCTAGTGTAGCCGCCGTGAATACTTGTAATTGCATGCATGTTGTATTTAACTGTAAATTTTCCATAGACTCAAATAAATAAAAAAAATATTAGTATACCTATATAAAGTTAGATTATTATCGACCTTTTCACCGTATCTAGCATCATAATGACTTTTGTCGATCGTACCATCATTTTCAATATTTTTTTAACCAAGTTAGTTCATCCATCATAACACTTCACAAAATTGATCAAATTGTCCATTGACCAAAACGACCAACCCGAACAAACCGACCAATATCTCCACACATGCTCGACGTTTTTAACCCCCGTGAATACTCAGTACTTAGCCACAGATCCACAATCACACTTTGGCGAGTTTTAACACCAACTTTTGTTTGTGATCGGACAATTTATGTAAGTTCCCGTTATGAGCACTCTTGCCCGGGTAATCGTGGAAACAGTGGTTCTTGATTGTTATATTATTATTTTTATTTTGTTGCCAGTGGCAAAGTTTGTATGCAGTTCAGATTGTGAAGTAAGTTTCATATTGGGTGATTGAATTGGTGCAAAACTTATTTGAGTATATGTATAGGTTTAGTAAGCAGCGTTATTTTTTAACCTTCTTTGGGATAAGTAAACAAATTGTTGAACAACCAAAGTTGTTGTAAACTAATGTTATTTAATTTAATAGTATTTTAAATACCGGAACTTGAAACTACCCTCAATTTGAATACAACCTGTCTTCTTCCCCTTAAGGAATACAGGAAATTTCATCACATGTACCCCTTAATTAGTTTACGTCAATTATGACCAGCCTACATAAATTAAACAAGGCGATTATCATAAAACATTGAGGTTGACCCCCGGGAGTGACCCGCAGTCAAAGGGAGACTTTACCTTATAATGTGGAGTTTGGTCCAAGGAAGAAGTGACAGCGACTTGAAAAAATAATGTACACTCTATGAGTACCTAATAGAAATAGGTACGTGGGTAAAACAGAGTTTCTTCAATCATCATCCTCCGAGCCTTTTTCCCAATCATGTTGGGGTCGGCTTCCAGTCTAACCGGATTCAGCTGAGTACCAGTACTTTACAAGAAGCGACTGCTTATCCGACCAGAGTTTCTTCAATAATGGTAAAAAAAGATAATTTTATAAAAAGCATTAAATTGTTCCATTTTTTTCTCGATCTTCTACTTGAATAGTCAGAACCAAACCTTTAATCATGTGCCTAAACTCAGACTCTCTCAAGTCAGAATTTATTTAGATAAAGACATTGCTTATAGAAAGTTTGAAAAAATATATTTGTCCTTTTATGACCATTAAACATATGGGTGTTTTTCTAAAATCCGCTTTCTCCTTTAATTTAAAATTTTAATACAAAAGATATTAGCTATACTTGTGCCGGTCCCCAAGGAGATCTCTCTTAATTTAGTTCAATGCTGACGAGACAACTGTTCTTGCTGGTTCATGTTCAAAATATGTTTTTGTATGAAACACTGAGGTATTAGACTGGTGTATGAAAAAACAGGTTTTGTCTTAGATCTTAGAATGGGCAGATGTGGCGTGGTGACAAGTATCTGTTTATTTTTTCAGAAAGTTATCTGAGTATATATTGATATTTATCAGACACTCCAAAAGGTAGTTAGATTGGGACAGTATAAAAGGCTGGTGATGATAAAAAGTTACACTATAGATAAATTTTTCACTCCTTTTTGCTGCTATAACATACAATAGGTTTATCATTTTTATAGCTACGGTGCCACAGACAGACACACATACCGGTTAAACTTGTAACACACCTCATTTTGAACCACAGTTTAAAACTAAACCAGTACTCAAAATACTCAGTTAAAAAGCTACTACCATACACATACAATTTGACTTAAAATTTTCTGAACTCATATTCGTTATTTCTTTGACGTAAGTATGCAACATAAACAGTACGGTTGAAAGCAGTCCTTTGAGACAAGCGGGATCAAAGGACGGAGGCTGAGGTACGGCAAAATAAACTGATGTTTGCTACTGCCACAGGTTGTATTTAAGTTGTATAAAAATGTTGCATAACATGTGGAGAGAGGATAAGTCAACTTAAAGGTAAGACTGTAAGGTTGACAGAAGATGAGATGATGATGTGACTGGAAAGTTCACCAAATTATTTTGGGAATCCTAAAAGGCTTTGTTTAAATAATTGTTGTTAAATCTATACATATAATAAAATAATAAAATAATAGGAAAGTCAAAACTGTACATTGAATATTTTTTTTAAAGAATACTTGGGGGGTGATCTATTATCGATTCTGAACCCAAATATATAGTTTTTATAATTTTTGTCTGTTTGTCTGTTTGTCTGTATGTTTGGTCTCACTGAACTCGAAAAGTACTGCATAGATTTAAATCAAATTTTGCATGAATATTACCTGGGGGCCGGTTCAACATATAGGATATATATTATCACGCTATCACCTACGGGGGATGAGCAATGAACGATAATTTCTGTTAACGTTTCTGCAACAGCGGGTGCAATAATGACACATATTTGAATGTTGAACTTTATAAGTTTATCGGCCTATTATCAATCTTTACATAGAAAATAACGCTTTTATAAGTAACTTGAGCAAAAAACTGAATTTAAAGAAATGATATCCTAAAATTATAGATGAAGAAAATCATGCAGAAACAGATGTGCCATAAAACTGGTAGTAGGTAAAATATCAATGAAAACAGACTTCACTTTGTCATGGTATGTTCTTACTTTCAAGAAAAAAATATATGACAGCGTGTGTATTTCGCTACTATAAAAACACTACAAGAAATATCAGCGCATCATCAGGGACATTTTTATAATTCTTTCACCATTAGAAAGCTACATTATCTGCGAGTAACATAGGGTATATTTTATCCCGGTGCGGGCAGTCCCACGTCCCGAAGAAATTATGAACTTCCCCACATTCTTAAAAAGTCTACATATGTTGTTCTGACATAATATAAGCTATACCTCTCATAAACATGAATATCCATTCATTTCATCCGATAACAAACATGCATCACACTGAAAGTGCATTGCGAGTCTAAGATTTTATTATTATAAAAAAAAAACATTGTAATTAATATTCAGACATCCTTAAAAATACGTTCCTGGTTTTAATATATTACATTATTTTGAATTCACTTACATATAAATAGAAGGTCCTTATTAATATACTTTTTGAGTAATGAAGAATGTAGGCAAAATACGACCGAAAACATTGTGTCACTTCTAAAATTAACATCAATGGGAATAACTACCTGTCACAATACGTCAACAAGATGTCAACAGAAGACAAGAGTTCGTTCGTTCTGAAAACGTACAAATTACACGTCGCAGGCCAGCGACATACTTGCTTTCAACTTCTGATCACAAATCATCGAGCTAAGAATTATATCGCAAATACACCGTTTACAATTACGAACAATCACAGTCAGACCCACGGACTGAGTCTAAAAAGACACCTTTTATATAGCTACGTTTATATCATTTATATTATTCAGTTACAAAGACAGAATTACTATCAAACGTGTTTTCGCTAAATGTTCTATTAGTTTTTGCAAACATACATTCCCAACTCTAATCTCATGGAGGTGGCGCCCGGGTGCCCGGGATGACAAAGAATGAGGCGGCGTAGCGACTGAAAATTCCCAACTCTCATCCCAGTCACTGCGGTAAGACACCATGAAAGCCGGATGTCGAGGGACGGCTTCCGGCCACCGTAGGCGTGAGCGATTAGTTTTGAGTGGGTCATCGACCTTCCGGCTTCTGGGAGACCCGTTATTTCACGCGCCCCTCGAGGAGATTCAGCAAACCCCTGTGAGGCCCACTAGGGCCAAAGCCTGACACTCCCTCACGCTGCTCAAACTGATGGCTGAGAATTACGTAACTTTCCAGGATGCCATGCAACGTGTTGCAAATGCCCAGGCCTTTGGGAGCTTGGTAATCCTTTTCTCCACCTTAACTTGAGTTTTGTGGTACATGAACAAATTAGAATAGTAATGAATTAGGTCATCTTCATCACGTTTACCAACTCTTAATGTTCAACATGCACACCCGCTTCTCTAACTTTATTGAAGGATCACTAAAATTGTTTCAGTTAGTTTAGCTACGCTACTATAGCCCGTTGTCAAACCTTTTAATATCAATTCTGTAGAAGTGTGAATATCGAATGTGTAATATATCGAATTTCCGTTTGTACATTGCACAAGAACCAACGTTATGATTTTCGAGAAGTCAAAAGAGTCGGCCGGCTAAGAATTATATTCATCGTTGGTTAATTGAATACATTTTCAGAAACAACAATCACAGTAGATACCAAAGCGAATGATCGCTTCATAGTGCTCCGATTTTCTCGAGGCGATCAAGTCATTTCTGGTCTGTTCGCTCATCAGATCTTTGAAAGCGGTTCGATGATAATATACTGTTGTCCTGTTTACCTACGTGTGACACATAATATGGTATTTAAACGTCCTCCGCAAGAGAGCCAACGTTTGTGCTGTTTATAAAGACGAAATTTTACCGTTGTGCAGTAGTGACGCACAGTATACACAGCACTTATGTTTCTTCTGATCTGCTGGCTCCACCAAGAAATGACAAATTGCGAGCGTACATTTTGAAAATCTTGGAAGAACTGCAGGCTTCAAGTGCCAACACACGAATTAGACTTACTCCCTCGGACGTATACTTTACCTGATCGTGAAATTATGCAAACATTTCGGTGGAATTCCAACATAACATAGTGAGTGAGTGCACAGAAAATCCCCGAAATACAAGTAGTGAAACTATGCGCTTGCCTGATGACTCAGTCATCATCCACCCAGCTATTCCTCAATAGTGTGGGTGTTGGCTTCCAGTCAAACCGAATCTTTTTGAGTACCAATGTTTACTTGGAGTGCCTATCTGATCTCTTCAACCCAGTGAACTAGACACCGCGTTATCCATGGTCAGTAAAACTGTTTGACAGACTTTCTGGCTCCTGATTTGTCGCAGCTGCTGCAGAAAATGTACAAATGACAACTTTGTCAGACCTTTGTTTTATGTGAGAATTACGTAATAATTTTCCAAATCGGTTGACTAGATCCAGAGATTTCCTCAACGTCACAAACTTTACTTCTTTTGTTTAGATAAATAGTCACACATCGTCGACACCACCTTGATTGATCAACCCGTGCTGCTGCTAAGTGGTAATCCTAATTATATTGTTATGTAAAAGAATACACCTACGCTACGGCATAAGTAGTATTTTGACAATTCCAAATTGCCCACGCAGACAAAGTCGCGGGCAACAGCTAGTTATAAATATACATAAAGCGGTGTGATGGCTGAATATAATAATAATAAATTCTCCATGTTGATTACGGGCGTATATTTATGTGGAAGTAACAATTTTAAATTTCAAATCGACGTAAAATTATCTCTGAAACTGCTATGCATTTTCCCATTTATAAATCAAAATAATGTAGATAACTTAGCAACATGCAAAAAGGACGAACTCAAAAAGCCAAAAGAACGACCAAAGCCACGGGTCACAGCTAGTTACGTTATACATAATGAGTTTCATGTCGCTATGAATATCTTCGGATTAAAACATCGCTGAATAATGTTGCAACATATTTCATGCTTTCATATTTTATGAGCGTCACAATATATCTACTTTTCTCAGAAAACTCATACACTTTGCATATTCAGATAGAAAATCTTAACTGATATTTAGTTCTAAATATTTTCACGGCGTTCATAACATATTATGGTTTAAGCGTGAGGTCGGGGTTTAACAGGTTTGCGGGTTTAGAAAATATTTTGTGGAAAACCTCTATTTTCAGGTACAGTAGGTAATGGGTGAAAAAAATTTGTTTACTGTATTCCACAGAGAGCAAGATTCAGAGTGTTAAGTTACACGTTTTTTTTACGTTTATTGAAAGTAGGCTAGTTTTTAGCAATTTTTCAAGTCAAATTTACAAAAGGACAGCTCCCCCAAAACGCCTTTTTTTCACTACTTGCTGGTGTTATGACTGGGAAAAAGCAGCGGCATTAGAATAGAACTTCCCAGTATTAGAATAGTAGTACTAACAAAATTATTTTTATAATGTCAATGCTAACTTTCATCGAATTACCCAGAATTATCATGTAAAACGTACTTAAAACACGAAGCAAGTACCTAGCAATAATCAACAACATTAATTAGCATGTCTAAGCCAATTAAAACTCAAGAAGGCAAAAGGACCAAAAAATACAATTCGAAGAAAACAAACGCAATTTCCATCAGGCCAACAAGAATTAACAGCCAACATTACGTGTATCGAGAACAGACACGGAGGAAGGAAAGATGAGCGGAGATGCTATAAGGCAAGTAAGTAGGTCAGGCGCCTTGTTGTAGGTCAAGTAATGTACGAAAGGTGTCATGAAAACGAGGAGGCGTTCGGGTTCTTTGAGACATCAGTCGATGATTTTAAGTTGGTTGAGTTCCAAAGAAAGCGAATGAGGGTAAAGCCAGTACCATTCCTCGTCCCCCGAATACCCGCATTTTGGCGACACTACTTTCTTAGGAGATTTTCCGTTATGACATCTCCGACAGTCATTTAGTTCTCCATGACAACAGACTACCTGCTTCTTATCCAATTAAAGTCGAAAAACGGGACAGAGTTATGTACTAAAAGGAGATAGCGTGACATCCCTATTAATTATTCAAAAGAGGCCCCTGATCGTGAGATACGTACCCCAATTAATCTTAAATTCATTGACTTCGGCAAATTGACACAGATTAGTAAAATCCGCTTTATGGTCCATTTTCAAAGGGTTTTGGGTTCAGTTTTGGACTTATTATTGTATTGATAAACTGTGACTGACAGTTGTTAACTATGTTAACCCATGGTGACTGTGGGTCTCCCATGGCGATTAATTAAAATTAATTGGGTCGAGCTATTTTAAGTCTGACAGAAAATACTGAAAAACTATCTCAAAATACATTTTGGAAAATTAAGAAATGATCGCTTAGAGCATAAAATAGAAACACTCAGTTGCTGATTGATTGATCTAACAACTTTAAATTATCTGTCATGTCTTTTATCACAAAATAAGAAGGTATTCACTTTTAGGCGATTTTCCTAAAAAAATATTTAGATAAGGGCATTAGAATGATGATGAGGAGGATATATTTTTCCTCTCTATACCATAAAATCAATATCGTGATTTCCATCAAGTTTGCTGGCATTTTATTGAGGTAATACAGACGACGATTATCAATAACTTTGAATTACGTGCTATAGTTTGAAATAACGCCATCAACATAAAAGGGATGAAACTAAAAGAGAACTAGGTAAAATATGGTACAACCCTTTGCAGCCCTCATCTGAATTTTCATAGTTCACGAGTCGGCCGTTAGATGGCGTTGGCTACGTATTTGGTAAGTCTTCCGACAGATGTCACTATAAGTAGAATTAGATTAATATTCGGTGTTTTTAGGGATAGTTAGCTATAAATGGTAACTAAATAAAAAAAATCAGTGTAACTGAAAATTCATTGTTAAAATAATTTCTGAAAAAAAATATGAAGTAAAAAAATAGTTTCATATTTTTGAACACATAGTTTTGTATGAAGGTTTCAGGTCTAAATTCCACTATTTATTTTTCAGTGGGTCCTCCCAACCACAGGGTAGGACCGGCCGGATTGAAAGGGTCAAATCTATTATGCAGTGGTAAATCACTTAAATAATTCAATGTTTTAAAGTTTCCTCTTGTTTCGTATCATTATCTTTTTAGAGGATTTAGATCTTTCTAGAATTCACATTACTATTCAACAATTTGTAAACTAGGTACGGGATTTAGGTGCTTATTCACAGAAACCTGCATATTTTTACATTGTAAACCCTAATCTTGTAAAACCACCTAATAATTTATTCCATCATCAAATATTAAACTAAGGATCACAAACCCATTATAATTATTCATCCACATAAAAAAAATACGAGAAAAAAAAAGAATACATTATCAAAATTTATATTCAAACGAGCGCGAAAAGCGTTGTGGGAGCAAAAAAAGCGAAGTTTTAAAAGTACGATAAATCTCCCATGCTTTAAGGGGATGGTCGACGGAAGCTATCCTTTGTCCACCATTGTTTAATGTTGCGGATTTGCTTCGGTATAATGCCTTTTTTCAAGGGAAAACTGGTAATTTCAGTATATAACCGAAGGCGTGCTTTGAGGAAAAATTCGGGGAGGTACATTTGTAACGAAAATTGTGGGAAATGTTGGGGTTAGTGGGTGAATAATGTTTGTTTGCTTGTTTTTGATAATGTGATTTTGTATTGTTGAAGTGACATTTTTAGTTACAGTATTTGTTACTATGTCTTAAGTCACTCTTTTTGTTCAAACTATGTTGACAGCACAGTACCTATGTATAAATAGCATAGCATTCATGTTTGTTTTACTGAATCATGTTATAATGAAAGTTTGTTATATGAACTAAAAAAATTGGTCCTTTAAGCTGCTAAGTTCACCTTTTCACAGCTAACGAAAGTTACTAATAACTTATATATATTTACTCAAATACTTATGCATATAGAGGCGAATTACGAGTACGTAGGATTAAATACAATATAGTTAACTAATATAAGCCCCATATTACATAAATAGAACACAAAGACCCGGAACTACACATTATTAGTTCAACCCAAATTAATTTACATTCCGCAGCCTTACATAAGCTGTCAAAACATTAACTCCCACATCATACGAGGCTATAATTAGAGGATAAAGTAAAAGTAGGAAAACCATTGAAACGTTAATGAAGTGTAAATAATTTAGCTCGTCTGTCCGCAACTAATCTCTGAGAACCTTTGGGATTAAAGCTTCTAGCTGGCCTCAGATTAAATCGGGAACGGTCGAGTAATTTTTTTGTTTTTGCAGATGATTATGAATTAATATTTTCGATGATTTGGTTTGGTTTGTTCACTTAGCATGTGTGAAGGAGAATTTAGACAAGTTTGATAGTTATCAAAATCTGCTATTAAAAAAGCAAGCTCACAAACATTTTGATAAACTTAGCTGGGGAGTCTGTATAAATTTTGCTGGGGACATTCTTCCACCGTTTCTTTTCCTAGCAAAAGACATAGTAAGTGATTAAGGGCAGGCGCTTTTGAGGGTTGTCTTCTGTAAACTTAACCTTCAAAAAGTGATGATTTTCAGACTCCTTGGAATAAATGACTTTATTGGCTTTTATTTTTGTATACACACATGTAAGGTGTAATTTAAATTGTCCAATCGGCATGCAGCAATAAACAATAAAGAGAACATGAAATTAGCAATAATGTAAAATATGTAATAAGTAATTCTTTCGTTAAATACTGCACATAACACATTCAATTGAAACTCCAAAGTCAGACCAACTGAGAATGTGACCGGTGGTGCCTCGGCGCGGTCACGTTCGCTCTCAAGTGGTGACGTCATGAATTCTATAATCCGCTGACATGACGTTTAAACAGGATCGTGCTTCAACTTCAGCTGCATCAGTTCAATTGGGTTGACATTTTGAAACTTTGTCTGCTGTAAAGTTGTCATTTCAATGCATTTTCGCACTGGTGGATTTTTGTTGAACGTAGCAAAAAATGTCTGCCCTCGCTTATATCTATACGGAAAAAACTGAACGGAAAATCCGCTAGTGTGAAAACGCTGCATAGTTGATGAGTTGACAATTAAATGTACTTCCATACTGGCGGATTCTTGTCACGCGAAAAAAAAATCCCCGCTGAAAAATCGAGTCGCTCGGTAGTTGCTGTTGTGCGTACGATTCGAGAGGTTTCGTATGAAAAATACTGAGCGTAAATTCCGCTAGTGTGAAAGTGCTGTTAGGTTGACATATAGCGGAAATAAAAGCTGAAAATATAGATTTTTATTCTACTGTTTGTTTTGTAGTGTTGGTTTTACTGATACTATTTTAGGATTAGAAAAATACAGTTCAGAGATTGGCAGTATTTTCAATATTGTATATTTTACGTCAGCGCCAGTTGCGTGTTACATTGTATTTTTTGGAAAGTTGTATACAAAGCTGTCAAATTGTTTCAGATATAATAAAAATAAGTATTTGTTTTAAAGTTATCTTTTTAATCTAAGCCCAATTTTTGACTTTTTCTATTTGATACAAACAATTCACTACCACTATTTAGAACAAGGTGTAGGTACTGACCTGCACAAAATTCTATTCAGACCAAATTCCAACCCAACTTATTCAACCGAATAACGGGCGTGCCATCCAAAATTCAGTCAAAACTCAACACTTCAAATTGTACCCTTTCCCATTGAGTTTTCAAAGATTCGAGCGAGGTGTAACATCGGAGATCCCATTAAATTCGAATCCAGTAGTTTTTGTGAGTCACGTACGATAGACGTGCTTCGCAAAATGAAAGTAAAATTTTCACCCGGCATTTACGTGGCAAGTTTAACTCGAAGAGTGTCTGAGCTATTTAATATTGAGGTGAAAATCTGGGTGTTAAACTTAGAATATTTACATTAGTACTGGGTGTCCCATAAGTCCTTTGAAATCTAAATTTCGAATAAAATTTAAATGGCGCGCGGAAATAGCATGCGGGGTGCGGGGATAGCATCAACGGTCTTTGGGAATTCATTCACCATGGAAAGTTTTACCGGAGCGGACCGTGGTTTTTGTGTGCGGGAGTTTTATCACAACAATGATTCGGCCACCATTGCGCGGCGTATCTTTTAATTCCTGTATTAACTGAATTTTTTATGGATGGTAATTTCTTATCTTTCTTTAAAATGAACTGTAACGTCGATCTGGGTGTATTTAATGCATTGGAACGTTTACGAATGGATTGAGTAGGATTTTCACGAACTGACTCTTGCACTACGTCGATGTTGTCTTCCGTCCGTGATGTCCTTGGGCGGCCCGATCGTTGTTTATTCAACAAATTAAAATTGTAGATCCAGTCACCTCGAACTGTTGAACCCAATTTTTAACCGTTTGAACACTGGGACAGTCATTAAACGTGCGCAAATTGCAATACTCTCTAAATTTACGCCGCGCAATGGTGGCCGAATCATTGTTGTGATAAAACTCAAGCACACAAAAACCACGGTCTGCTCCGATAAAACTTTCCATGGTGAATGAATTCCGAAAGACCGTTGATGCTATCCCCGCACCCCGCATGCCATTCCCGCGCGCCATTTAAATTTTATTCGAAATTTAGATTTCAAAGGACTTATGGGACACCCAGTATATATCAATGGGTTTATCAACAGTAAATTAGAAAGGCGTGCACTTGGAGAGGCCTATGTCCAGCAGTAGACTGCGATAGGGAGATGATGATGATGAAATTGGAAAGAGACACAACTGTAATGACTAATGTCAATGATCTTTACAATAATAATTGTATCAAACAAAATGTCTTTTCGTCAGAGTAATTGGTGATTCACAGTAATTTCAGCCTTTTATCTAAATAAAATTAAAACTGCAGCTGCATCACAGAATATCATAGAGAAAAAAGAAAATAAACATTGAAGAAGACACAAAACTAATAGTCACAAAAGATAACATAAAAGAAATCAAATATAAAATTTTCAAAGCAATATTATTTCTCCAATACATAAATTGTATGCACTAAAATAAATCTTACACCGATTATGGAGCATTGCAGTTTTTCCAAGAGCCTCGGTTGCAGACGATACGGTGAACAAAATCGATGATATCAATTCGTGGGTTAAGAACTAGAGTAGCGTAAGGCCAAAATGGCAACTTCTCAGGAGAGCCCGAAAACAACTCAAATTTACCTATTGTTATCTTATAGCCCATTTTGTGGCAAAATCTATAGTAGTTAGATATCTGATTTTTACTGATAATAAAACTTTATTTATCGACTACAGAATAATGTAACTTTTTGGTCAATTAAAATACGGTTTCATTTTAATAAAACATTTTTTTCAAAAACTGGTTGACATACGTCATTTTGGCTGTTACATAAATTAGTGCCATAGTAGCGTATCCCACCCTTACGTTTTTTTGTCAGGAAGAAAAATTACGGAAGCTTACGAAACAAGGACCCATAAGCAGTAACGGTACTTTACGTTTATTTGGCACGAAACAAACTAAGCCTACATAATCAAACTTTCTGCGTTAATAAAACGTATGGCAAGATACGTTATTTAAGCGATTACATTGATGGCATATTTTGGTGTCTTATTCGCTCTGTAAATCGAGTTACGATCGTTGTGCTCGTAATTTTTTTAAAAAATAATGTCAAGATTATTGTAAGTAGAAACACTTCATTTTGGCAATAAACAAATATCTTTTTTTTATATACGTTATTGTTGTACTAAGCAATCAACACATTACATCGTTCCAGTTTTTTGGCACATAAAAATATGGGGATTAAATAAACGAATGGTGAAAAAAAAAATTTTTTGTATTTTTGCCCTTACGCTACTCTAGTTCTTAACCCTCGAATTTGGCTCAGGTTTTTGACGGCACCTATTTAAGTGAAGAGTTCGAGGTTAGGGTCGTGGCTTCAAGTGGGTGAGAGGAAGATAGTTTTAAAAGGTAAAGATTTTAGACGATATTTTTGGAATACCTGCTTGTCGTATTTTATTCATCCAGATAGTACCTTATTTTCCTCTTTTAGCTTCATTATTGAAATCAGTTTTTTATGTATTTTTTTTTATTTTACAGCCGTCATTCAGTTTGTGTGTTTGGTGCAATTGACAGTAGGTATTCTCACTCATTCAGTACGACAGCTGATGCTATTTTCCCGTAAAAAATAACAGTCAACTGCACAAGAAAAATCGGTACCTCCATACTGAAAAATATCACAAATGTCAACGGCATGCCGATTGTCAACTCTTCAAAATACATACCACTAATACAACATACAATAGAGGTCATATTCCTCTATTCTTAGACAAAGTCCTAACTTTAGTTCTTAACACCCGAACTTGGGACCTTATAACACCACGAATAGCTCGGAAATTGGGTCAAACACTACAAAAACTGCAGTCTTATAGTATTTTGAATTTTAAAGAGGTGACATTATGACATTATTTATTCTATTTTGTATGCTTAGAGAATGCGGATGGCAAAGTTTGTTGTGTATCTATGTTAAAGAGTGTGAATTATTTTATAGAATGGTTTTGCTTCGAAGCTTATTCTTTGTTGAAAGATTTTCATATACCTACGCGTAGGTATTATATTTTTTATTAATCACTTTTATCCTTTTATTGCACCTACATATATGTGACTGACTAACTTGTCAGTCGCGTTTGGCTCTGCTGTCATTTGAACATCTTTGGCAGTCGTTAGGGGAAATCAAAAGCCTGAAAGCCTGACAACCAGTTTTACCAAATCTGCCGTCGTACGAGAGAAGGGCACATTTATCATTTTGGTCAAACTGAGATAATTGGGATTAAAGTTTTTACTATATTCTGCTCCATAGTGTGGAAACCTAATTGTTTAAAAGAAAAAAAATACTGGTGATATATGCATGAAGGTTAGTACTATTATATTTTTTACTTTTTAGTTTTTATAAATAATTAATTATGAAATAAATTCAAATTATTCCTTTCAACTTAAAAAAAAAAATATTTAAAAAATACCACTTACTACAGAGAAAAGGCATAGTTAACCAAATGTGACTTTTCTTTTTAATATTTCAAGCAAATTGGTCATTGAATCTGACAGAAAGGGCACATTTGTCTAATTGCGCCTTTTTAATGTAAACTGACTTAATATTTTACATATAAAAAAAAAAATAATCATGTGAAGAAAGTTTAATAAACTATGAAACATATTTATTGTAAAATAATAAATGGAATCCCCTGCGAAAATTAGCCTCGGCAATATCATTCAAATAAGCTCGAGGGTTGGAATTTTTCAATTTGAATGTTGAGGAGCAGTCTGCAAAATCAAAAAAATCTTGAATTATCATCTTCTTTACTATTGTGCGAGAGCCAGTATCAGATACAGCTTTGCAGAAATCCTCAAAGTCGTATACACGTTTTTTTGTTTTAAGAGATCGTTCCACTCTGTGGTGGAATTCATCAGCAGCTATGAATGTATGACCAACTTCTAAAATCACTCAAAAATGTAGCCAATAAATACTAATACATTATTATAATTATATTAATGTGTCACAAAAGAAGATTAATATAATAAAAACATGCAAATGTCACAAAAACTTAATCTTACCAGCGCAGCACAAACAAGCGTGCCACCTTCAGGTTCCCAAGTCACGGTGGGGGGGGGGGGGTTCACATTGACGTCGAGAGGGCGATGAAGTACCTAGGACTCGTCCTCGACGGCCGGTGGAACTTCGTCGAGCACTTCCGACGTTTGGGCCCTAAACTGGAGATCGCAGGTGCTGCCTTCAAGCGGCTCCTGCCCAATCTGGGAGGCCCAAACGCACCCTGCCATAAACCCTACGCGGGGGTCATGCGGTCCATGGCCCTTTACGGGGCCCCGGTATGGGCACGTTCGGTACGGCCGCGGGCCGTACACTACCTGAACGTGCCGTAAAGGGTGATAGCCATTAGGCTAATCCTGGAGTACCGCACGATCTCCCGCGAAGCAGCTGGCCTACTAGCCGGACAGCCGCCGTGGGATCTGGAGACGAGAGTCTTCTTGCGCCTGTACGACTGGCGCGAGGAGGCACAGCGCCGGGGGGAAACCCCGTTTCCGCGGCCAGTTGTCGAGCAGCGGGCGGAGCTCCGGCACGATCTCATGATGGCCTGGAGGGAACGACTATCGCAACCCAGTGCAGGGCACGCCACCATAGGGGCGGTAAGTCCCCTCTTTGAGGAGTGGCTCGGCAAGAGTCACTCTCATCCCGGCCGCCGCGCTGGAGCAGGTAGACACCACGGGCGCCGGGTGTCGCAAGACGACTCCCGGCCACCGTAGGCGTGGGTCTGTGGGCGGTGTGTTCGGGTGGCTCATCGCTCATGTATATTTTTAGAAAAAAAAAGCACACACAAGCGTGGACTGTCGAGACACGTCGGGCACACTGGCGCGTTTCAATCAAATCCTGCCCTCCTTTCCTCACCCCTAATCGTAAATAATTTAAAGAAAAGGCACAACTGGTTATTTGTGCCTTTTATACGTAAATTAATTCAGCCATGCATGGATCATTAATTAAGTAGACAGGGCACATCAGGTATTTGAGCCTTTTCTTTATGTTATGCTGTAAGTGTGCCTTTTCAAAGTAGTTTTTAGTAATAATCTGCATGAAGTTATAGTCACATCTACGTATTTATGCCTTTTCAATATAATGGTAAATAAATGTGCCTTTTCATTATATAAAACATGAATATTAGTCTCATTTGTGCCTTTTGAACCTACTGTATCTCCGAATTCATTGAAGATAAAATTCTATAAAAAATTGAGTAGATGCGCCTTTTTTTTCTGATTCCAAATATGTATATAACTCAATTTTGACAAAAATGTTAGTTGTGCCCTTTTTTCTTACGACGGCAGAAATGGTTCCGTGGTTATGAGAAGTCATATATAAGAACATGTGAAACTGTGAAAATTAAATTATTTTCCTTGTACTTCTCAAACAAAAACTTATGTAAACTTCGTGTTCGTTTCTTTAGTCAGTGATTCAGTAAACAAATTGTCAGAACGCTAAGTGAATTGCCAATTACATTACAGACTTGAAACAGGGAAGCGAACTATTTGCGATGCTTTGACAAAATTGAGCGAAATAATTACGTCTGAATTTCGTCTGATTACTTGTTTGCTCTTTAAATTGTAGTTGAATGTTTATTTCTTTTTTAAAACTATTTGTTTTGTTTCAAAAGTGTGTGGGTAGGTATAAAGGTACAGCTCATCGAATAAGTTGGCGCTCTGAAAATGGCAATTAGTGACTCCTTTACAGTATGCTTCTAAATTCAATGTCTCCTGTTTCCCACTGTGATTGACAAAGTTCTTTCTCACCATATTTTTTTTTAAATTATGCTAATGCCTACATTTTCTTCTAAATAAATATCTTCTTATTTAATAAGTACGCATGTAGTAACTTAATGTAATTACAACTCATATTTTGCTGGAAGCTTTTTCCTCGTTGTTAATATACAAAACATAGCCTCTAGCCCTGTCGGATAATGTTGCTTTCCATTAGTTGAAGAATTCTTAGAAGATATTTGCTTATTTATAATGTTGTTATCCTTCGTTCAATGATAGGTAAATTTTTACAATACCGGCTTTTTTTCAGTAGCGTGTTGGTTAAATTTTGATGAAAAATTTCTAAGACCCCCCACTAAATTTAATCTAAAAACAACCGCAAACAAATTGATTCATCCGATCAAAAGTTCTGGTGCCACAGACAGATAAACAAATAGACAGACAAACAGACAGATTTCTGTTGGGAAAAACTTCGTAGGCAGTCTAAAACGTAATCAGTTTTTAGACCTGTAAATAATATCTGTAAAAAAACACACATTTCCACATTGCTCATTAATCTCCACTAATTCAACTTATAATAAATCACTAATTCAACCTAACACAAACGTAGACCATCACAGCGCAATTAATGAATAATTAAAAAAGCATCCAATTACCGTCGGTTCGTAATTAAAAAGCATGTCATCGACCGGTAATTACAGATCCCCAATGATCCCGATTCGGCTCACGTTGCGAACATGCCAAACTTTTAATCCAATAATCGCTTTGGAATTTAAAAAAAATCGGTTAAACTCGAGTCGAAATTTTATACTGAGGGTTCTTTTTGAAATGGTGGCATTTGTCAGTATGTAACACTGAGTATAGTTATTATTTTCTGTGAGGGAACAATTATTATTGATTGAAAACAGTACCTTAATACTTAATTGATTATTTAACGTCTTTCAAGCTTAATTAGTTAAAAATGTTCTTCTCATCATCATCTTGTAAGGGTAATTATTTTTCTGTGACGAAACCTCTGTCTTGCTAATTATAAGTTACAGCAAGGTGATCATTTTATTTTATTTAAACATTTATTTCGCAATCCGACTCGAAAATAAATAATATAATATAAACTAATCAGTTCCTTGCATATTTATTGCTCTATAATGTGAAAGAACACATCTACGGTAGTCCAAGTTTAGAATTTTTGAAAGTTCTACATCCCACGCAGATGAAGTCACAGGCAGTAAATAAACCTAAAACAAAGTATTTTTCCTAGAACCCTAAAAATGTAACCATGAAACGATTAAAACTTAACTTAAATTTTCGCGTTCGTTTATTTCCTACGAGCAATGGTCGACATTTTCAATTGTTCTCACGGCTAATTCAATTTTGGTGAAAACTTTTTTATGTCGCGTCTGAGTTGCGTTTTATTTGCATAGAAGACGTTCTTTAGAGTTTTTCGTTTCGTTTTTTTGTGTAATTTATAAATTGTTGAAGAGAAAAAACGTTTTTTTTTTTGGCGGGGGATTTTTTGAGTTTCAGATTCTTGAGATTGACGGTGATTTAGAGTAAAACAGGTGGGTATTTTGTAAAGGTATTTGGAATGTTAAAAGAACAAAAATTACAAAGCAATATTCATGTCGTATTTTTCATTGGTACCTTTAAAAAAAATGCAAATAGGTGCATATTTTTAAAGTTATATAAAGCCAGGTTTAGATTACATAATATCAGAGATTTTACTTTTCTTTTTTCTTGATTAATATTCTCTCTAGAAAGAACCCATTAGTCAAGTTTTTGCTACCTATATATCACGGAACATACGGAATATTTAAAACTTTAAAAGCCCAAAAGTTTCCCAACCCTTTATGACGGTAACGAAACAAGGCTCAAACGGTGACATCACTGCAACTTAATAGCCAAAAACTTTTCTCTCAACTTCACATTAAACATACAACTAAGTAAAATATTTACAAGGCAACATCTTTCCTCTAAAAGCCTTCAGAGTGCTCCTTAACGCACGCCCAACAATTAACGAACCTCTATGCAATGACCTACATCTAATTTTAGATTTTCTTTAAGCCCATTTTACTTAAAAACTCAAAAAGCAACCTTATCTCCTTGGATTAAAACTTAAATTTACAAACGCGGAATTGAAATTATGCCAGTTACGTGTTGATGGGGTATTCAAAATGAATTGGTCCTTATTTCGTTAGCTGAAAGTTGGTATTGGATTGTAAGTGTCCGTTCTCTATGACTTGTCGATTTAGCACCGTTTAGTTTAACAAGCTAAATCAAACCTTAACTGTAATGGTATAAGGTGCAAATTTGAATGTCGTGTTGGGATATATTTGTGACCAGAATATTACGTTTAAGTGATGACGAATGCAGAGGTCAGAGGAGGCTCGAACATGGTTAGAAAGGGAGGCTGTCACATATGGCGATAATATACTGTGTATAAACTACCTAAGAAATAAGGCCGTGAATACATTTTGATGACTAACATTCGGGCAGTTAGCATTTATGGGCCCTCTAGGCAGTTATTAAAGTTGGGTTTGTATGACCTTTAAAGCCATATGTCATACATATTAGTTTTTATGTTGGAAAGTTTCAATTTTACTGAGTTCTGAATTATGTTATACTCGTAGTTTGTAAAATGAATTATGTCTGTTATTGTTGCGGAAAAAAGCTGTATTTTTTTTTTTGCATAAAAAGTAATTTATTTATTTTTATCACGCTTTTCATAAAAAAAAAAAATAATTTCATTTTCTAATGTTTTCAACTAACATTTTAACTAAGACATAATTTCTCAAAATCATTTATTTTTATAATTTATCCAAATGACCAGAAACAAATTTCAAAAAATGAAAATTGGATTCTAAAACCAAAATCTCGACACTCAAAATCCGGACCTCTGTAGTTACTTATCGCCCTTCATTACAAGGGGAATCAGAAAGGGATTTGGAGGTCCAACCAACAAAGGAATGTGCCCAAATGTCCCCTCCTCTTGACCTTTTTGAAAACATGAGTGAACTGTAATTTGTAATGCTCTTTGATACTACACTTTTGAATACATCCGTCATAATTGCTGTTGTATGTTGTACAGGGTACTTTAGGTATTTGGTAGGTGGGAAACAGTCGAATGACCTTTCTACGTGGGTGAATTAGAAGGTGTGATCGGTCTTTTACTTATGTTCCTAAGTTGGCCTATAGAAGATATCATCATCATCATCATCAGCCTATCGCAGTCCACTGCTGGACATAGGCCTCTCCAAGTGCACGCCACTGAGATCGATTATCGATAGAAGATATACTTACTTGGATTTAAATGACAATCGTTTACATAGTTGAATGTCTGTTTAGGTATCATATTAGGAAAGATTTGATTAAGTAAACAAAACTTAGAATGTATTTTAGAGCGAGTGTTAATGTTAAAGCTATATGGTTGGTCTTTTAAAATGATATTGCTTACCATGAGACAAAAAAGTTGTCAAATACGTGTAATATATTATTGAGCGAGTTTATGCAAAGAAACTCTGTTTCAAAAGGATAAACTCTCACCGGTAGCTACCCAAAGCCATTTCAGTACCTACTTTTCTTCAACCTTTTAAAGTTCCTCATCCTCTTAGCAATAAATTAGAAACTTTAACCCCAACTTCGGTGATAACAAAATTCTATTTACTCAACAGATCCACTTGAAGCATATAAACAGCTACCCATCCATTGAGAGCTCACAAAACAAATTCCTTTAAAACCTCGGATGCAACTTTCTGAGGAAGCGCTCCAGTCGAGTTGTTTGTCCAATGCGCAGTTGCTTCGGCTCGATATTTCAAGTTGCTATTTAACTCGGCAAGCTAATCTAAATTACGTCACGGTCAAGCTCTGTAAATCCCGAAACCCAATTTATCTTTGACACGCCCGTTTTATACTTCTTCGGGGAGCACTGCCTCAGGCTGCTGGGAGCTGAGATGTTGGAAAGAGTTGATAAGGTATTTATGTTTTGGAGCTAATTCATTATTTGTGCTGGCAACGTTTCGCAGATTCTTTTTTGACATGGATTTTAGATTTTAAGCAATTCTTTTTATGAAGAAATTGTGGAATTATTATCACCTCGATTTTTAAATGCTTGCGCTGCTAGAATTAGTCCACTAAAATTTCTATCTTGTAGTTTTTCGTAAGATTGATTGATTTTCAGGTTTGGTTTTTCATTTTACAGATTGCAATTCATTAGTTTTTGAATTTCCCTTTTTGCCCACATGAACCAAGTTGACGGGGGTAAGTCGATGACTAAGGTATATTTTTCATCTCCAACTGTTCCACATTTTAAACTTAAACTGTCTCTAAACACCAAAACCTCCTTATATACCAAACGAAAACCAGTCGCATATGAAACCAACAACGCTACATAAGTCGTCACAGTCTACCTATGTCCACAGTCGACATATTCTGCCACAAATGGAACTAGCTAGCGCAGAATACGGGAAATATCCTGGATTCAAATTCGCAAGCGGGTATTCGACGGGCTAAATCCTACTAATTAGGTACGGGTAAGCAAATTTCGCTGATGCAACAGATACGCGTATATGCGTATATGTTGAATTGAAATCGCTGGATTGAATTGAAGCAGGAATTTTGATGTGAAATGAGCTTATAATTTTGATGTGTGGGTGCTGCAATTTTGGGTTGTGCGTTTGCACGATTGAAATTTCGGTACATTTTCTGAGTTGAAGTTGTTTTTATGAAACAAAAAAAGTTACTATTTGCTTTTTGCAATTTCTGAAGTTAGCTACTTGACGCCTCAAACAATTTATTGTGCAGGTATTTTTTTTGCATTTAAGTATAAAGTAATATGAAATAATCAGTTTCTCTGTTTAATGTCCAATATTGCAACTTATTTACTTTAATGGTCTCAAATATACTATTTTCCCCCTTTTTGTATTTTTTTTTTCAATTCACTCTTGATTGAATTTTGCGTCATATTTTGCAAGCAAATTAATTTTATTTCATCATTCATTAACCAAACCTAGGTTGGTTTTACATATAATCGTTACTACCGCATCCAACTCAAGAAACTTCTTTTTAAACCATCGAATGTGGCGCAAAGCAATCACTGTAATTACAAGTTTAATTCGCTGTGGGCTGTGGACGAACTCCGTTTTATATTTATGATTTTTACCAAAGGAAATCTTTGAGTTATCTCGACTATTTTAATTATGTAGTTCACTGAAAACGGGGCTTTAAGAGAATGTTTAATGGACTTCATAAAGTTACTTTTTGGATGAAGAAGTGAAGTGGTTGATTAAATTTTAATGTTTTGTGTTTATTACTTGTCTTATATTAAACAGTAACTGGTACTTTAACCGACTTCCCAAAAAGGAGGTTGTCAATTCAACGGGATCTTTTTTTGTTAGTCAAATCGTTTTGGGGTCTTGCTA
The DNA here is from genome assembly GCA_033682625.1 of Helicoverpa zea x Helicoverpa armigera. Lineage (NCBI taxonomy): Eukaryota > Metazoa > Arthropoda > Insecta > Lepidoptera > Noctuidae > Helicoverpa > Helicoverpa zea x Helicoverpa armigera. The sequence goes on from JAWIIS010000024.1 coordinate 12,612,550, forward strand.
CCCAAATTCAACCGAGTTTTTTGATAGAATTTTACAGTCTTACGTGTCTTTTTAAAAGCCATAGTTATAGTTTTATGCCAATACAACATACAAATATACAGAGTAATTCACTATAACATCTAAAGCTTCACTAAACGTTTTGCTGTCCAGAGCGAGTTAGATGCAAGTTCAGCAAGTATTGCAACAGCTGATACCAGTCACGTCTGTACAACAGCTTTATGAATTCTATATCTATCAATACTACCATTATACCAAATTATACCTCTCAGCTTACAGCTAGCAAATAAATAGGATTGATCTCCATTCGAAACTCCTAATGACTGCGTAAAGGTGATGGAAAAATATCTCGTCAAGTATTACACGTATAAAAAAAGAAAAACTAGCCAATGTAATGTAACAGGCTCTTGTCAACCTGTGTACTAAAAATTTAAATTGCATCCGTAGTTATAGCGTGTAGTGCGACAGCTAACCAGACTATTAGCACTATTAGTTTGGAAAAACGACACTCACAAATGCATGTACATCGACGAGTTTTTTACCATTGCTATCGGTGCTGTCAATACTGAGAGTCGAGCAAATGCGTGTGTAAGTGACATTGTTACGAACGTCAGTACGCAGCTTCATAACTGTTTACAAGATAATGTTTTTAAACTGTGCTATTGGTAAAGATCAACAAACACACAGAATCATTCTGTATTCATATATCTAAACGTCTTGTCTTATAACTTAGCCTTCGAGCTCAAGTATTGCAGCATCGGATGTCGGTCACGTCGACACTTGTCGCCAACTGCACCATCTTATTGCTAGATGCCAAAATGTTTGGTGTTACGTATTTATGGCTTTTAAAGTGTTTTAAATGGTTTGTGACTTGGTTTTTATTTGAGTTATTTCAGCCGTTAAAATTCAGACTCTGGAGATATTTTTGTGAACAGTCCATATTTCTAATGATTAAAAATTTGGTGACAACAGCTTCATAGAGACTTAGTCTTATCGTTGTATCGAGGCTCAATAAATTATATGTTAAGTTAGTGATTGTTTACGTAAATAGGTGATCATCACATCAAGTAAAAACTAATTTAAGTTCAGAATCTAAATGAAATAAAAATCAAAATAACAGGACGAAGCAGATTTAAAAATATATTCACTCATAAAAAACGTTGCAGATAAACTACCAGTAAAATCTTCATTGCAAGATTTCATGAGAAACCGAACACAAAACAACAAGCAAAGAGACGTAAAATCAAACAGCTAGTGACGTCACGACCCCCTTTTAAAAGTACATCAGTGTCAAAGGCAAAGGCTTTATGACGTCACAAATCAAATAACGCGTAAACCGAACAGTTGGGAAAATATGGAACAAAATACAACAGTGGATACGCTCCTACTGTAATTCAAACCAACACACGCTAAGCATTTTCGTCTTGCAACCTCTTACTCCCACTTCCCTAATGTAAATCTGCTATAAAATGCAGCCAGTCAAAAACCTATCTTAGTATCACTACACAAAGTTTAAATTTTAAAACGTTTGAAAAACTGCACGTAACCTTGTGTTTGAGATGAGAATTCTAATTTTGATATCGACCTTAGTGCTGTACACATAAGGTTGGTTTTCGTTTAGAACAATTTTTGTTGAATGAAAACGCTAATTGGTGCTTTTGCATTAAGATGTGATCCGTAGACCATTAACCCCCCATTTTGTATTTACTCACACGCGCTCCCGTTTCGCACTTCAGCAGTAATGGATCAATTTTGCACTTAGTACTTTTTAGCCTATCTTTTTTATATTCATTCCGTTACTTTATTTTTTCGTGGAGTGGATTCTGAAGTGTAACTTTAGCGTCGGTATTAAATGAAGGAATGATGAGGTATGAAGAATGAAATATAGTGTGATATGAAAACTTGATATTTGATACAATGTAAACGTAATTATTATAAACAACCTATGTGTCTTGGATACCATTCTGCACCTAGTTCGCGGTCAATTGATGATACCTAAGCCTAACAGAAGTCGATACAACTGGAATTTTTGTACCATCCATATTACAACTCTGACGAAAAAGCAATATTTGAAAAACAAATGACTGCAATTAACCCTCAAAATTAAACACGAAGAGCAAATAAAAATAACGACCACACAAATACACACGAGCACTTAATATGCACTCAATTGTAATTCATCGGACGCATCCATCAGTCGTGATATCATTAAACAACTCGGCAATAACTCCAACAATAAACTGGGGTGCCAAAAAACTGGCCGCCCATAAAAATCGAATGAATTAACATGGAGTAAGGAATGATGAGCGGAGATGCCATAATGCAGGTAGGTCAGGCGCCTTCTTCTATGTCTGATATGTACGGTCGGCATAACCAAAACGATCAGTTACGAGTGAACTAAAGAGGCATTCGTGTTCTTTGGGACATATGTCACCTACTTTTAGTATTATCAAAAATAATCGGGTCCAAAAAAGGCGTACAAGGGCGAAGACAGTAACGTTCCCCGTCCCCGGCATTTTGGAGCGCTACTTTCTTAGGAAATTTTCCGTTATGGCACCTCCGCTAGTCATTTTGTTCTCCATGATTTCCCCTGTAATTACCCATTGACTGCAGACTTTGGATCGTATATCTTTGGTTTCACGTTTTACGATAAAAATTATTCGATTCCAATTTATTTTGGTAACGATTTCGTAGGAATCGTTATAATTAAGGATATTTTATTGATTCTCCATTGCTTTGCGAAGTGGTTTTTATTTGAAACTGTTGAATCGTTTGTGAAAGTTGTTTTTCGAAACAATCTCGTTTATGAAATAGTGGAGTAATTATTATTTTTGTAGAAAAGTGAATTTGATTGATGAACCTGTTTTCCAATGAAATGGGAAAACCTAATAAGATAAATTGAACTTTAGATAATGCTGATGCTTCACTATTTTGTATCAATAGCATAATGCAAGTGATGAAATACTCAGGTGACAAATTCACAAACTCGTTATAAGGGGCTTTTCACCCTTTATAACGAGTGGGTGGTGGGCTTTTCAGAACCACCCATATTACTACAAAACTACCCATAATGTAACTACAAACACGTAAAAAGCTATTTTAAATTTTCCCTCTAAAAACTGCACCTTAATCCAAACTGCACTAAGCCTTATAGACATGAGATGTAGGCAGCACTAAAACATTTTATATCCATTGGAATTTCAACACGAAAATATTACCCTGTCACTTTTATTTCAGCAAAGATATTCTCAGCTTTAAGTCATTCCATCTGTTCACACTTACACCTCCCTCAGTACAAGAATATTTGAGGGCACAAACATATTTAAAGCAGTTCGAATGAACCTTATTTACATAGCCATAAGGAGTGCTTGTAAATATGGTAAGTGCAAAACGTTAAGTGGCTTTAGCGTTGGCGTAAGTCGTGATCGACTGACGGGTTGGAGTTCATTGACCTTGGTTTTTACGTGGAAATTGAATAAGAAGCAGGAAAATTTAAATGAATTGGGTTTGAAACATCATTTCTAAATATTATATTTATGTAACTGGTTGGTAGTACTCCCAGAAAACATGATATTTTTAAATATTTATACAATTGAAACTGACCTAAGTTTTACTATCACATTTAGACAAACGATTGTTTCTATCCTACTAGTTCTTCCTTACTTCCTCTTGCTCTTTATTCCAATTTTATTTAGGGATGCAGTAAGGTCTTGTTCTTCCAAACTCTGCCTTACGTCATCTCACAAAGAACATCTTGCTAGCATCAACCGTTCTAATAATGAAACATGGGAAGCCACCATCTCCATAGCTTTAATCCCTCTTAAGCTTCTAACTTAAGTCAAAACATAAGGTTTTGTTCAGGATCCCGGTCTAGGAGGCTTTGTCCCAAAGGAAGACTTTCCATCTTATTGTTGAACTTTGATTTACGTCGCTGAAAACTTGGAACGCTTCAGATTATTGGGCAGACCTTACTGCAATGAATGTATCCTGTTTACTTGTGCGATTGTTTGTAGTAATATTAATGTATTGTCTTTTGTAAGCAGTATCGGGGAGTATATTGTGCTGGTCCTTTTTCTTAGGTTCGGATAAAGGAACGATATTTTGGTTAGTTTTTTTACGCGGCGTTGTGAAGACGGTATTTTTGAGAATACTTTTTCTTTTTATTATTGTATGTATCAAAGCTGAGTTCTTGGTATGGGATCCACGTTTTTTTTTTTTTAGGAATTTCATCTAAAACAGTGCAGTTGCAAGAAACAAACAAGCAAAGTTTCATACACCTCACATTTGAAAAATCGATGAATGGATTGTGCCAGAGACAATATGGCTGGAATTCATGTTACCTACTTGTAAGATGAGGAGTATTTAAGAAGAACAAATACTGCACTAACTCTAAATAAAAATACAATAGATTTTTTTTGTGCTTTTACAAGAGACTACGTTAAATTTTCAGCAAACTACCATAACGTATTACATAAATATATTTTACTTTATTACTTCTACAAACTGTTGAGCATTGATACCGGCTGTCATGCACGGGAAGCGCGGAGTAGTAGACAGACGCTCACTGACAGTTGTAGGGCGCCGAGAATAGTTGCATGGCGAGCAAGCCAATGTACACTCGACTAGCTAGTGGGGCCGACTGACTCTGTGTGAATGAAGTGGGTACTAATATTAGATGTTATAGTAAAACTTGCTTTTCCCCGTGATGCTAACTGCGTGACAGCGGTTGTTGCATCCGCATTAAAAAAAAGGCTTTAGATATGGTCCTTCCTTAGGTCATCTTTATAAAGAACTAGCCGTTTTTCCGCGGTTTCACCTGCTGATTGGGAGCTTGCAGATAATGTAGCTTTCTAAAGGTGAAAGAATATTTTAAATCTTTCCAGTAGTTTTTGAGTTTATCCATTACAAGCAAATAAACAAACAAAATTTTTCCTCTTTATAATATTAGTATAGATTGGGACGGCAGTTTTAGCGTGAAAGCACTGCACAGACAGTTTATCGCGAATAAGTATTATAGTTAAGGACATGTCATGCTATTAAAAGCTAGATAAATAATGAAAAGTCAGTTTTTAGCGAACTGACTATTTAGAATGGATAAACTGACTAAACACCTAATGAGTGTCATCAAAAGAAAAAACTTCGAATTCCTGTCAATAGATTTCACTTACTTTGATAAAAACTGTCCGAAAAAATATGCTTTTCCCACCAAGTTTTGATCAAAGCCGATAAATAAAAATCCCACGTGTGCAATAGCGAAGTTTTCAACGAAAATTTTTATCTGTTTTATAAATTCAAGATGGCGTTTCGCGTTAAGGAAACCAATTTATCTCAACAACTTAGAGCGTTCGTTTTCAGCGATTTTGTTTGTATGTTTTTAGGGTTCCGTACCCAAAGGGTAAAACGGGACCCTATTGTTTTCGCTCCTCTATCCGTCCGTCCGTCTGTCACCGGGCTGTATCTCATGAACCGTGATAGTTAGAGAGCTGACATTTTCACAGATGATGCATTTTTGTAGCCGCTATAACAAGTAATACTGAAAACTAGAATCAAATAAATATTTTGGGGGCCTCCCATACAACAAACGTGTTTTTTTGTCCGTTTTATAAATAATGATACGGAGCCCTTCGTACGCGAGTGTGACTCGCACTTGGTCGGTTTTTTTGTTATTATTTCGTTCAGTTGGATTCGCTTTTTCGAGTCGTTTTATTGAATGGATTGGATTGGGTATGTAGCTGAAAGGGGTAAATGTTCTTTTGATACTGCAGTCTGTGAACTTTGTTTAGTTAGCTATGAGACGGAACGTTTTTACGCCCCTTTAGTTTTTGTAATGGGTATTAATTTTATCAAAATATGTTGAAAATTGTTGCCATAGGAAATTGCTTTCGTAAAATCACTGAAATTATTTTTTTACTCTGAATTAAATAAGTGATTTTGTAAGTTAAAAGTTCAGACTATAAAAACGGTCACGTTATATTTTAAAGTGCGCTATAGAATTAATTTATTTGTTAAAATAAAAAAGATTTGGGAATTTATTTATTCACGACATACTAGCAGCAATTTAGAGTGATCGTTTCAATCAGTTTTATTTTAGGTTGAGGTCATTTTTGTGTGTTAACTATAACCCTACTTCCGTAAATACTTTTCATCATAAATCACAGCTAAAACCAGGTATTAATATAAAAATAATAAATCCATTTGCCCCTATTTTATATAAACGTTTTAACCAAACAATAAAATCGCATGACTCACGAACGTTTTTGCTAGAACTAAACACGCCAAAAATATTAAGGTAACCTTAGAAAAAGGGGAAAAAAGTAAGAAATAAAAGAAAACGTGGATATTTAATGCCGCAGAACCCGTATATATTTCTTGTAAACAAATAAAAACGATACTAAATCGTGTCCATGGCGCAAAAAATATCCCACTCTTACGGAATCCTAATGCTAGATGTGTTTGATAAGATGTTGGCGGTTGGATTAGATTATCTTGTTTTTTATTCAATGAATTCAGTATAAATGCCAAGGTCAAAATGTTTTTTTTTAGCCTTGTAATACTTAAATTCGGAATATAGTTTTTAATCTTAATGATATTTTGGTATAAACTTAAACGAAATGTAGAAATTGGTACCTATTGAGTAAAATATGACGTGGAAAATACAAATATATAACACAATTATGATCCATCCAAACAGTGAAAAAAGGTGGAAAGTTCTAGTTCTAGTTCTAGTTCTAGTTAATTTAAAGATACCGAAAATGAAAATACTGACAACTAATTTTCTACTCAACTTTCCATTACTCATCTCTTTAAAGATAACACAAGTCTGATAACATCAAAATACACTTTTTATTACCAAAACACCATATCAAGTACCCATAACAAACTCAACTATAATTCTACGCTCCATATAGATGTTTCGTAGCACTCGTAGCCCGTAGACATGCTACGCCGTAGCCTCGTAACTATCATTGCTACGACTTGGAGAGTACTACGTGAACAGTGCTACAATGGCACTCTACGCCGTAACTCTCGGTGCGGACTTGGCTAAGGATAAATCATTTCATAATTTCCCTTGCGTGTCGTAGAATGATATTTACAAAGGGTTTTAGTTTTGATTAGTGGTACTACTTTGTTGGGTACATTATGTGGCTGTTGTTGTAATTTTGAAAAATTACCTTCAAAGTTTTTTTTGGCCACATCAAACGAAAACTATATTTTTCCATCATTATAAGTCAAAAAGAACATTTGTTTAGGACTTTTTAAATGATCCTAAACTCCACAAAAAATATACTACGCCTGCTCAACATAGCTTTTTTCTGAAAACTCACGTCCTTTTGAACTTTATCTTTAGTCTCCTTACGAGTCTTATTAACTAAAATACAATACAAAATCACATCATCACAAAAACATATAAATATTAAAACAATTTTTACCAAAAACGAAAAAAGGACCATACACTCTAAGCCTATGAATTGGTCCTACCGCTATCACTAAAGACCAAAATGGTCCTTTCATCCGCAGATCAGCTTATGTTTTGCACCAGCCATAAAACGGCAATAATATCAACGCTCCTAAGAAGAATATATTTCCACAAAATATCCAGTAATGTTAGTTTATACCGTTCATTTTATTTTTTTAGGCTTTCCCCGAGTTACATTTAAATCTTATTTAGAACGAAAATCAAATAAAGATCCGGTTATCTATCTTCTGAGATTATTTAGCATAATATTTACATATTTTGTGTCATATTGTTTTGTTTTTATTAAGTTTCGCAGTAAAATGGCGGAGAAAAAGTTAATTAGTAGACGACTAATTGAATTACAATTCCCGAAAGATTTTTAATTGGATATTTTTTTGCGTCGTATTTTTATGTAACTGGAACAATCTTTCTTGAGCCAAAGAAATTAATTTTGTGATAAAATTATACAAACAATATTGTTATATTCTAATCTGTACGTTTAATCTTTGGACCTAATTCCTCTCAAAGAAATGTACGTGGTTGATAATTTCTTACCTCAAAGCAAACGTTTATCTCAGTTACTTCCTAAACCCGCATCAAATGATAAATGATAATAATAATCGCGAAGGATATTTTAACCCCAAACCATTCGCGAAACCTTGTACAACGCCATCTATTATCAGCTACGCGAACTAACACAAAAGGTTGCACGCAAGCTGCTCCCCACCTACACGCACAGATCTAGGGAAAATTAGGTTCATATTTGGTAATATTTTCAGTCGCCTCGCGACCGGGCCCCCGAGAGCACGTCTCGTGGCACGAAAATTTTAAATTCTAAATCCGACACCGTGTTTGTTTTAAAACATTAACTGTAAAGACGAAGTTCCTTGTTGTTATAAATTTTGTTTTGTGACTTGTAATAAGTAGTTTTTAGATACGTGTTAGTTAAAGTGAAGTTAGGTTTAGGAAGTGTTTTTTGCCTTTCGATAGATGTGACGCTATGTCTCCTGTGAGATGATCGTAATTGAATGGATGTGTGAGACCCCGACATGGTTTTAAAAAGGTATGTATTGTCTTGAACGTTTTACATATAAATATTTGCATAAGTTTACTATAAAGAAAAAAATATCAAAGGTATTTTTCTGCATGATTAATATGTTGAGGTCTGGTGACATTTATTATTGGAAGCCTGGTGAATATTTTATGACAATTTGTCTGCGTTCAAATTGACACAGCCGAGTTTACAACATATTCGAGCTTAAACCAAGTAGATAATAATGTTTATTTTTACTTAAAATGGTACATTTTCCTCAATTATATTTTATTTAATCCGAATTTTGATATCCTACATGTTTATCGTATTACGAATATGAAAATACTCTTCGTTAGCCAAAAAATTTCAACATTTTGAATTAAGGAAGATATCATGAAAAGTATTTTCAGCCATAATCTGATAAATAAATTTTCGAATAAATTACCATTATTTTGTGAATAAGATGTGGGAGAACAAAATTTATGCGAGACTTTTTCCGACAATTTCCTATTTGGGTCAACAGTGTATCGGGTATTTTGTAACGAAACGAAACTTGTAAGAATTTTCGAGTGGTCTTTTGAGACGAATAGATTCTCTTTCCTGGTTTTTGGGAAGTCAATTTTATATCATACGTTTTGACGTTTTATAGTTCAAATATGAATTGGTGTATGTATTTTACAGTGAATTTTTCAAATACACGTTTTCTATGGCAGTGTATTTTCGACACTACTTCGTGCATGCTGGATTTAAATATTTATTACGTTCAAGCAAGCAGTTTTTACGCTTTATATGTTTTATGATAAGAGACGTTTGTACGCATACATTAGTTAATGCAAGGAGGGTGTTGAACTTTAAGTCTTGTTATTAATTATTGGTAGGACATTATAATGACGTATTTTTAGACAAGCGTGATAATGATTTATACCTAATAACGTATTACTATTGGAATTTTTTATTAGCACAAACTGATGTATATTTTTGTCTGTTTACTTCATTAGGTAAAACTAACTTTACTTATTCAAGTATAAAATTATCCAGAGGTCACAAAATACGCAGAGCGTATGTATCGAACTCAATTTGCAAATCATCGGTTAATATCTAGTTACGTGATTGGCCCGGAACATTTAGTTCTACGTGTTAATATAATACAACGACCGAGCTCGCAATTATTGCTCCAATAGGATTATCTGATTCTACTCGGAACACCATCATTAATATAATGAGTTTATTCTCGTTAACATACGGTTGATTAAAAAATATGAAAGAAAATTGTACAGTGAACAATGCAGAAGGATTTTACGCCAATTTAAAATCGTTTCGGATTTCTGAAAAGGCTTCGTTGTCGATTGCTTTTTGTCGCTTTTTTGGATCGGAGGACCAATTTCTGACAATATGGTGTGGCCGTGTAAGTGCTCCGAACGATGGACCAATTTTTGAAACTATGAAACGTCAAGGGTATTTTTAGCTCGAGTTTTTTTTTTGACAATTTCTGCTTGGAGATTTTTTGTCAGAACTTTCTGAATGTGAAAGTAACTTTTATTTTACACCCACTTACATATACCGTGGACTTTTATTGGCTAAAGAATTATAAACTTCGGATCTTTAGAACCCTACAGAATCAAAAACATACAAACCCTCTTCATGATATCCAAAAATAATAATTTATGTCATATTCGAAAATCCTTTTCCCGTAGCAGTTTTATGGAATATCCTTTGATGTCAAGAGGTACATAAATGTCTTTAGAAATTCTAATTAAATTTGTGTTTCCAAACATGTTTGCCTCTGGTTATTATTAAAGAAAATGCTTTGAAGACGCTTAAATATGGAATTAGGCTTCGTTGGTTTCAGTATTCAGCGCTTTATAATTCACAATTATATTTCCTGCTAATATTATTAATGTGGAGTTACAAAGTTCTGTTTTATTCAGCGTTGGAATGGGGTATTTTGTGTTGTCTTGTTTTGATTTCCTATTTATTTTAACAGTTCAGTTTTTATATAAAGACTGTATAACTTCGTCCGTTTGCTTGTTAGTCAGAAACACATTTTGTATGAAATCTTAAAGTAATAGAATAAAAGTAGGATCGGTACTTATTTTTTGTCATCATTGAAAAAAACATAGCGTTATTATAATAGTCGCATTTTACCACTAACTTCATGTCTACCAGTTGTTAAATTAATTTTCTGTCTTCAATACGGGACCCAAAAAACTATCACACCTTTGTAAAAGTTGATGCAAAACAAATGACACTCGTAGGCCACAAAAGCATCTAAGAAAAAACAAATGAATTCTTTACATAGTGTATGTACATAGGTTGTAATTCTAGCGGAGTAATCAAAAGCCATTCGTTTTCTACGTGAGAAGGCGAGATTGCCTTGCACAGAAACAATTACAGACAATAATGAGTACCTATAGATCTGTTGGAAAGACAATGAAAGCCCTTCTTTATAAAGTAAGTCACTAGCTAGGCATTTGTTTCACCCGTTTCTCGAGAGAAATACTAACCGCATACGAATAAAAAGTAGCTTGTACGTTATTCTGCCGTAGCTATATTACTGCTAATTTTACTTATTATCTATATCACTAGTTTTTGTGTAAAAAAGAAAACAAACGTCCATACATGCAGCCATCTATTATATACATAGGTACATGACAATATAAATGGTACGTTAAAGTCAAGTCTTGGATATTTGTATATCTATCTATAATAAGAAGAGATCGTGGTTAAGTGGTCTCAGAGGCGACCGACCAAAGATTTAAATGAAATTAGATAGTCTAAAGTTTGCAAAAAGGTAAAGGCTATTTGTCAGGTTTAAAGTTTAAAGGTTATTTTCCAGGTGCTACAAGAAATAACCGCAGGTGGAAACGGGATAAAAAGCTAGTCTTTTATACATATACATAGATACCAAATCGCTAAGGATATTGAATACCTACGTATGTTACATAGCAACCCACGCAATTCTCAATAGTACATGACAGCCCACTCACTTTCAATATCAACAAATATTCTGAAGTTAATTATAAGTTTATATAACATTTTGGTTCCTGATTTAACAACTTTTATATCTATATAAGTATGTGGAGGTTTATTTATTATTTGTTTTCTACTCACGGGTATTTCATTCTAATTAGAGCATATCAGAATTACCACAAATAAAAATATAAAATATATTTGCCGATAAGGGCACTATGTTCTCAAAGATACGTGACGTAATGTATCTATATACATTTTTGTCTGTTTATTGTTCCTCTTTTAATAAAGTTGCTTGATTTATTATCACTTATATGGATATCAGATATCAGGATAAATAACACTGCAAATGAAAGAGGTCTCATAAAAAAGATTAAAGTACTTTTATGTTAATGGTTCATGTTATCAAACAACAGTGTAACAAAGCGATATACGTAATACCTTCACCTCATAGACATGTCACCGAAGACAAAAAAAATACTAAATGGCCTTTTATTGATAAAAGAGGACATCACAATTTATTTCCACATTGCCAAGAAGTATCTACTTTTCTAACATTAGAAAGTTCAAACACATTTGTAGAACTTAGTGTTTGTCTTCGCACGTAATTTATTTATTTCGCAAGGGAAAACGAATAAAAGTGTGTGCGATACACGCATACGAAAAATCTTAGGAAAAGATTTAGGACTAGTTTTTCTGGCGGCCTAGGAATCACTTAATATGAGGTAAACCTGGAAAAATTTATCACTATCATTTTTCGGATTTTTTTAACGTATAAGGAAAACTAAGCCAACATCGGTAATTTCTACGGTTGGAAAAGGACAATATAATACTGGCTATGTTGTCCTGAATATTTTCTTTAAATAATATCCGAGTATTGAGTACTTATAATATGATAAACCCTAACTGCCACCGGTTTTACAAGCATTCTTTGCACACACAAAAAGATGGGCAAGAAAGAAACTCGTATAATATGAGTATATTCGTATAATAGTAGATATTCACGTAAATATACCAACAGATTTTACCTCTTTATAATTTCACATCACCCATTTACCAAAACCCAGTTTCCTTTACCATGCACGAGCAACCATTTATTTCTAGCCTGCAAACCACAATGGGTCCTCCGAACCGCTTCAATACAACATAGGACCAAAGTTAACAACAAAATTTCCTTCCACCGTTCCGTCTACTTAATCACATTGTGTTTGCACGCGTGCTTCTCATTTCCTACTTAATTGCTAGCTTCACTGTTTCTCTCCTCTATTCTATTGGGAACGGATAACGTTGTTTGTTTCAGTATCTTACGGGAATCATGCTGGTGTAATTTTGGCGATATTTGCTCCCTTCATCGTGGTCAGACACCGTGTCATGAGGTGCCTAAAAACTTGTAATATAATCTTTTGTTTGTGTCAGAGTAGGTATTGTGTTTCCTTCTATTGTTTTTTCAAAGGAAATTCACACGTAACAATGTTTCATGTGCAACATAAATCTTCGTCAAATTCTAAAAAACAAAAGAGACATTGTTTAAATCCGCGACGAACGAAATTCAAAGCATCATTTGGAAGTATTGTTAGCTACGCAAATAAAGAGAGAAAGGACCAAAATACGCCTCGAAGGACTGAATCACTGTGAATTAAACAACAAAAATACGGGAACATTTCAAGCGGAATTCTGTACAGAATTGTCGATTGAGTGCATAAATCTTTCTGTCGAGCAATTAGAGTTGGAGCCTGAAAAAAGTACTTGGCACTGATTCTTCGCTAAATGCGAGTGTACTGAGCACTTTGACGTTAATGTTCCTTGTATATTCATTCTCTGATTGGTGATATTGTATTCGACTGTGTCCTCGATTTGTTCAAAATTTATCTTGTGATGTATTTTCTCTTCTTATATCGAGTAAGCAAGGGTGTAATGTCTGTATCACTTCTCATAATACAATTTAAGCGAAATGTACTTAGATTCTTATCAAGATCAATGTTTCGAAAGCTTCGATACGTGGGTGGCGTGTAAATAAATTTAATTTGTTTCTTAGAACTGATTGACGTCAATTTGTTAAATGCTATCTTGGATCCTTTAAGCTTTTAAAATTTGAAATTGCTGTGTAAATAAAAACCCAAAACAAAAATGTGAAAGACTGCCAAGTTCGATAATATGGGAATGCTTCGCCTATAAAAGAAGTGAGATCTGAATAAGTACCAAGTTCCATACACATACCTCAGTTAAAAATAGTTACTTTTTAATGATGTTACTTGGCAAGTTTTCATACACCTTGTTATAAACCTACTAAACGCAATGAATCAAGTATTTAATTTTCTATTAAAACTTGCCAAGTAATCATCATTAAAAAGTAACTATTTTTAACTGAGGTATGTGTATGGAACTTGGTACTTATTCAGATCTCACTTCTTTTATAGGCGAAGCATTCCCATATTATCGAACTTGGCAGTCTTTCACATTTTTGTTTTGGGTGGGATTTCATTTATTTTTGTAAGGTTGTTTATTTTATTTTTTTCTTATGGTGAAGTTAGTTAAAGAAATGTCTCATTTATACTATCTTTTAGATTTTTTAATATGCACTATGTTTCTTACAAAGAAATGAACTACATTAACTATGACTAGATTTACCAACTGACTGACATGACATGTTATCATATATTATGTTCGTGGATCAAAGTTACACATTCGTTATTTTCGAAAGTGATTCACACTTGGCCGTTTTCAGATTTTTACTTTACTTTGACTAAATACAAACCTTTGTACCATTCGAAGATATATTATATAAATATAGATAAATTTAGTTCGTTTTAGTTCCTTAGGGGTATAAATTTACACCGGGTATAAAACACCTTCATTATTTTGAAACCGACTCACACTTGGCCATTTTCAGATTTTTCCCTTTACCTTGACGTAAAGACCTACCTCCATGCCAAATTTCAAGTCAATACGACCATTGGAAGTGGTCTAGGTTTTTGATGAGTGAGTCAGTGAATCAGTGAATAAGTGAATCAGTGAATAAGTGAATCAGTCAGTGAGTGTATAGTAAAAATAGCGATTTTCTGACGTCAATATCTCAAGACCTACAATAGGTATATTAATGAAATTTTGTATTTTAGATAAGTGAGGGGGTCTCAACAGATACTAGAAATTTGATATGCGTAAATAAAATAGATTTTGAGTTGCAGGGGGGTCGAATTTGGCCCGAAATGGTTCGTGTAATATAACCCACGGCCGGTGTGTCGCCTTTTTTGCTCGAACTTGGCGGACACACTGCCGTGTGTCTAGATACTTAATTTAATTTATTAATTTTGCCTTATTTTATATAAAATAGATTATAAAGCCTGTGTATTTTATGATATGATTTTTGGACATCATTTAATGACTCTCAAAGATGGAGAGGGTATTTTGTTTTTATTGCATAGAATTTCATTGTAAGCTGCGATAATTCTTACAAAAGCAGCCTTAAAACACACTTAAACACCATCAAACTTTGGAAATCTGCAGTCTTAATTTAAGTTTGATACAAGAAATATCCTCCCCAAACTTGGGTCCAGTGATTGAGAGCTCAGCTACACACAATCCGTCATGTTCTTCAGTGACATCATCAATATTAATAGAATCTGGCCTCTTTATTAATATTCTGGCAGCGGCTCCACTTTGTAGTCTCCTCGTTTGCAAGCCTCGGCCCAAATCCTTCATATTTTTAAGGATTTAGTCGACATCCTTTATGCACAATGTTTTGTTTTCAAAGTGGATGAACGGACTATAAGACAAATTGTATGAAAAGAAAATTTTCCTCGTTACGTTGGCATTAAATTGGATGGAGATCTGTTTGTTTTGGAAAAAGTTATTTTTGATTAGAAAAATAAATGTTTATGTAAAGGTATTACTGGATGAAGGGACTTTGTATTGTAAGCTCGGAAAATTTTGTTCGTTAACTGGAGATAAAAAATAAATATCTAATCATAGACGTATAAAAAAAACGATCCAAATAATTTTCTTCGAAAAAAAAAATATTGAAACTTTTATGCAAATATAAACTATGGTTCACTAGGTCCACTTGAAACCAAATAAATAGTCAGTATTTAATTAATAGAAAAAAGTAATCAAAAACGAACTCCGAATTTTATTAAAACCGTGATCAACATTTAAAATTCGGTTATTTCCAATTCTCACTTCAAACTGTGAACGGTTTAAGCGTAAACGCAAATAAAAGAAAAAAGAGAAAATTCAATTTTAAACGATTCTGCGAATCGCTATTCTGTGATACCCCGATTTGCTCCCCTCTACAAAAATAATCAGTTTGACGTACAAAATAAGTTTAAATCGGAGATTGAGATGATCCTCTATAAATAAGGTCCATTTTTT
This sequence comes from Helicoverpa zea x Helicoverpa armigera, assembly GCA_033682625.1. Lineage (NCBI taxonomy): Eukaryota > Metazoa > Arthropoda > Insecta > Lepidoptera > Noctuidae > Helicoverpa > Helicoverpa zea x Helicoverpa armigera. The sequence goes on from JAWIIS010000024.1 coordinate 12,628,374, forward strand.
CTTATTTATTGGTCTGTTAATTCATTCCCTTTCAATTTTTGTGGGGGCTTAATTGGATGGACTTCATTGTGAATGTCCATCCATCAGTTCAGTTCATTTTTATTGGCAAATCGCTCTTTATGATTTGATTGATGATCTCCATGGCTTTTAGAGCGAGTTATTTTGTTTATTTTGAATGCGAACGTCAATCACTGAATTAACAACGATAGAACTAATGGAATGAATTCCGTTCCAATATTATAAATGTGAAAGAAACTCTGTCTGTCCCACTTTCACACCAAAACTACTGAACCTATTTAAACTCAAATTTGGTACATTGATAGCCTAAAGCCTGAGACAAGACATAACCTACTTTCTACCTGGTGCAAGAACTAGTTCCCTCGGAATCAAAGTGGAACCTAATCAAACCTTATTATACATACAGGAGATAGCATACTCTATGCCTTACTATTATCTCTATAAAACCTCAGAAAACAACCAGCTTTAAACATTTTATACATCCCTTTACTACTAAAATTACCAAAAACTTTCGCGAAACATTCAACATCAAGCGTAGGAACTACATTATTAATTCAGCACTCTCGTCACGTACATAAGCCGAAAAATCTAGACTGTATACAAGGGACATAAAGTCTAACATTTTATTATCCTAGACAAATCTCTACTATGGATCGTAAAACGTGTTAGTTTTTAATAAAATCTTCTTCTTAATATATTCGAGGGGTTGTTTTATTAGTTGTAGTATGGTGAATTTATTTGCAGTTGATGTAAATTGTTATATACATATGTTGTTTATAGTTTTTATTTAATTGAAAATTTTGGGGTCAGAATAGGGTCATCATCCTCCGAGCCTTTTCCCACTCATGTTGGGGTCGGCTTCCAGTCTAACCGGATTCAGCTGAGTACCAGTGCTTTACAAGAAGCGACTGCCTATCTGACCTCCTCAACCCAGTTACCCGGGCAACCCGATACCCCTGGCTAGACTTGTGTCAGACTTACTGGCATCTGACTACCCGTAACGACTGCCAAGGATGTTCAATGACAGCCGGGACCTACAGTTTAACGTGCCATCCGAAACACAGCCAATGATGTCTAAGATATACTTAGAAAGTACATACAAACTTAGAAAAGTTGCATTGGTACTTGCCTGACCTGGGATCGAACCCGCGCCCTCGTACTTGAGAGGTTGGTCCTTTACCCACTAGGCCACCACGACTTTTTTTAATTTTGGGGTCAGAATAGGGTGTGTGTGGGATTTTTTGTTAAGAGTGTTTATGTCTTTTTATATAAATTAAAATCTACTATTCTTTCTTTTACGTAATGTTTTATTTGTACTTTTTCAATGTTTCAAGTGGATTGTTTATAAATAAAAGTTTTTGTAGTGTTGTATGTAGCATAATTCTTGTGTTTTTGTTCTGTAAATGTTATTATGTTTTGCTTTGTAAATAGTAACAGGTGTTTATGTCAAGTTTTAGTAAAGATACCTATTTTGGTAATATTTTTCCGTATATAAAACTTATACTACTGCCCACGATTTTTGCAAACGACCAGTCTATTACCCATTAAAATGTCACAAAACTTCATAAAACACAAAAAAATCTAACCCACTGCCAATCTAACTAAAAAAAAAATTTGGTGAACATTCGGTAGGAAAGTCAGAAAATAAATGTACTAACACAAATATACCGAGCTTACACATGCGGGTTGCTGAAAGCCAGCAACGAACAAAATAAAAAGAATCACTGTCATGTATTTCATAGGAAAACTGAAAACTAAGTTTTTGGCGTTTAAATTATTAACGTCGGTCAGCTTTGTAGTGTGAAAAATTAAAGTTATTTTGGCTTGAATGCTTGTGGTCGGTTGTTTTAAAGTGGGAATGTATGTTGTACAATGGTTTTTGGTTTACGAGAATAAATAGTGGTTCTAAAACTACTAAGTGCCAGTATGACTTTTCTGGGTTATAGTACTTTTTCGAATATTCGTACTCATACTGCATTGTGAAAATATTGTAAGTGTTGAAGATATCTATCGGATCTTTTGAGAAATTATTATAGTTTAATAACGAGATTTTTTTATTTGAAAAGTAGGTATCTGAATAAAAGTTAAAAATTCTCTAAATTACTTTGAAAAAAATTTAGATAGCAAGAACATTGCTATCTAAAAAGCAACCAAAAACATTGGTCCTTAACCTAAAAGGCCACTATCTTATCCAACTATCTTACAAAGTATCACTCTAGTTTTTCTACTAAAAGCTCATTTTGAGCATCTCACAAGTTGTGAGCAATGGACTGTACCAAGAGGTTTTCCTTGTACTCTCGTATTCAGAGAATATGATATTTGTTATAAATGTTCCGTCTGTCTATCTATGTATGTGTGTGTATTCATGTATGACATGGAGAACAAAATGACTAGTGGAGGTGTCATCATGGAAAATCGCCTAAGAAAGTAGCGCGTCAAAATGCGGGTGAGCGGAACGTTACTATTTTCGCCCTTATACGCTTTCTTTGGACCCGATCATTTTTGTAATATAAAAATCATTGACAGATGTCTCAAAGAACCCGAACACTTCGTCAGTTCACTCATAACTGACGCCTATCGTAAGAATTTGAGCTAGAAGAAGGCGCCTGACCTACCTGCATTATGGCATCTCCGCTCATATTTCTTTACTCAGTAATGTAAGGCTTCAGTATTATCATTGTGTGCGCTTCATTGAGTAGCAAGAAGGTTGAATTTGTTTCCTGTCTTTGTATTTTGATTAGCTATTGAAATGGATTCAGAAATATGTCTTCTTGTCAGACGTGTATGACAATTTGTTAGGAAGATGTTCGTTGAATATTGATGGGAAAGTGAAATTCTGAATACAATGTTTTGTCTTTATAATGATTGCTAATTTTGAAGCGTTCTTTGTGATGATGTCATACATGTCTAATTCAACAATAATTCTATCAGTAATATTGGTTAGTTACTATATTTTTTCACAACTTTTTTATAGAATGTATTGCTGTTTTAACGGAAGAAAATATGTATGGAAGAAAAAGGAAGGCAAGAGGATAACGATGGCGATGATTTTTCAAGCTATTTTTAATCATTTGTAATTCATAAAAGTTGAATGAATTAATCACTAAAATTTTCCCTTAAATCCGGAGGGAAATATCCAGAGATGTGAGAATTTGAGGGTACGACGGAGCAACCCTTAACAAGTTGTAAGCGGTAACGGTCTGGGAGAGTGGCGAGTCTTGTAGCTGTAAACTAAGCACTTCTGATACCGACGTCATTCTCAAACGTATTTACAGTCGTTTACCAAATAAAATAAAAAACACGGTTTTATATACCAAATTAGGTACGTGACAAATATCAAAAAAGTTAATGAAAGTGAATAGTGATCATTCAATCAGGAAAATGATATTACCCACACAGTTAAATATTCCAAAAGGTTCTTTCCTATAGTAATATGCGAGTTAAAAAAATCTTTTTATTAAGCTCCACTTCAACAAGTACAAATATTTAAGTACCGTACAGTTAAATATTCTATAGGTACATTTTTAATGATGACATGAAGTTTCAATAAAATAAACTGACGATAACATTTCATTCGCTTAAACCTTAGAATACATCCTGTATATCGATTGCAGCAAGATACAGAAAGCACAAGGTCCTGTATATTGACCCGAACGTTGTCGTTTGACATCAGTTCCGCTGTATCTTCCTGTATTCTTCCGGAGTAAGCCATTTGTTACTGATACTTTGTATCACGGTATAGTAAATTATACGCTATAGTGAATTGCTAGGAGTATCTTTGATCTTTATTATTAGAATAACCTCAAATTCCCAATGTTATAAATGCAAAAATGCATAGATAAGAGCTCCAGAAATAAATCTCGATCGAATCGTGCAAGGGATAGTTCCCTCGAGACAATTAAAATTATGGGAAACAGATAAATTTACGATAACAGATAACTTTGTAAACCTGTACCTACACAATACTACCTACTACAAATTATACTATACTAAAAATTACCACAACTAAAATAAAGTATAGTAGGTACTCCACGAACGCAAATTAAGTCGCGAGTGAAATCTAGTTGAAATACAACTTGAGCTTAGTACAGCAGCTGTAACTGGTCAATCTGCAAGGTAAAGGCCTGTTTGACTTAGCAACACCTTAGGATTACTACAAACGTTGTTTATACGGAAAGCAGCTAATGCGAAAATAAACAAAACAACATCAAATCATTTCCCAACAATATTAACATTACACATGGGTGCCAACGTCCCATCTATAAGTCTGGCGACCCTAACACACCCGGCAATCCATGGAGGACAGAATGACTAGCGGAGGTGCCATAACGGATAATCGCTTGAAAGTTGCGCGCCAAAGCCGAGCGGGAGACGAGGACCGCTACTGTGTTCGGCATCGTACGCCTTCTTTGGACAAAATCAATTTTGTAATACCAAAAATCGTTGACAGATGTCTCAAAGAACCCAAAAGCCTCGTTAATTCACTTGTAATTTATCTTTTTTTTCATGCCCAGCGTACGAATTTGACCTAGTAGATGGCGCCTGACCTACCCGCAATAAGGCATCTCCACCATCTTTCTTTGCTCCGTGCAGCGACCCAACACACTCGGCACCCGGCACGTACGTTACACGTGCTCTCACCTCATAGGACCGACCAATGGATCGCACATTGCTCTGAATACTTGCGAACACTTGTGGGCAAAAGGTGTGTAAAACGTGGCGAAAAAAAGAGTTTAGAACGTGCGAAAGAATATTTTATAAAAAAATTGGGAAGGAATATTTTAAATGTGAGGTTGTTTGTAGCTTCTTCAATGTAAATCTGTTAAACCAAATGAAGTTTGATGTCGAAAAGTAGAAAATATTATGGGGAAAATACTATCTGAATATAAACAAATAAATTGCTTGGGTCGTGGTGAAAATAGCTAGTACGTAGTCTTTATATCCCGTATCCTAAAAAAACAGCCTCAAATATATAAATCTATCTTTTCTAATTACCTAAGCAGGTTCAAATATGGTTAGCCTTTTTGAAACAGAACAACGAACAGAATCAGGACCCCAAATAATATTATTGCAATTTAATATCGAAAACGTGTCCATCCCGTCCCCTTTACCCATTTACCTCGGACCCCAAAACAATATCCCTACCAATAAAACCTTCAAAACGTTTATCAAATAAAATTGAAAACGAAAATACATACATAAGCCTTCGTATTGGAGGCCTAATCTCTTACATCCCTTAATAATGAATACCGATTTATATAAGTTTTATTTGGACCAGTTTCACCAAATGCGTTACAGAAGCAGGCTATATAATATTGTATAGCTTTATGAGACTCGTTTGCATATTTTACCATTGATTGCACAAATAAATGATTTTAGCATCGGATAATGGTAATGGAGGCTGAACGTAAATGATTTTAATGTAATAAAGATTTTGTTTTACGGTGCATGTTATTACTGGTTATTGGTTGGTTTATTGTTATTTTTTGGGTGATTTAGGTGTTTTTCAACCAGCGTTTTTTAAAGTTTCAAAAGAGCTCTTTTTAAATATACTACAGGTAATTATTAGCTACCTTATATTATTAGGCTATGGAACTTGTTTTTACAAATCGGTCATTATCACTTCAAATAAATCGGCAAACTATTTTTTCAAAAATGCTGACTCAGCATTACTTACTTTTGTAGTGCAAGTAAGACGTTAGAAAACTGGCCCAAAATCAATATCAAAATGAACAAAAATCCTGTTGCCATAGCAAAATATTGTAACAGAAATCAGCAAAAAGACAAAAGTAACACATTTGTAAAGACAAAACAGGTCAGGTATCTCAAGGACATATTCAGGTCAGAACACATTTTACCTTCGAAAAGAAAGAAATCGACATACGTGAAATGGTACTACAATTTCTTCAGAGTTCATTGAACTCTCTCAAAGGAAGAGATTAGCCTTGAGTTCAGATCTGTAAGGCACTTCAATCAGAGAAGTTATATTTCAACTGTCAGATAGACGGGGTTTTATCCTCTGAAGATATTATATTCCTATCAAGTATTTTATCCTGACTTGTAAAATAATGATTGTGAAAGTGGGTTCGTTTGTTTTTTTATGCTATCACGGTAAAATAGCCAGGTGAACTTATTGAGGTTTTATAGTGGCTGTAAAGTTGACATTGGAACATCTTTGTCTGTCGTTACGGATAGACAGAAGTTTAGTAAAGTCATTGGGTTGCCCACTTCCAGGAAGCGGTTTGAGGAGGTCAGATAAGCAGTCGCTCTTTGTAAAACACTACTCAGCAGCATCAGGTTAGACTTGAATCCAATTCCAATATAGTCGGGAAAAGGGTAGGTAGATAAGTGGAGAAAGGTGTACCATTTTTGGTAGCTGCTAAATCTTCAAATTGCTCTTGCAGTGCAGTGCACTGTATGCAGTTGGTAGATCGAGTCCTTCCGACTATAACCTAGGTTCTTATATACAGTATGTTGGATCTCTTTGTTTTTTAGAGTCTTGGTAACACTTTTTAACAATTCAGTAGGTCATAGGTACTCTGAAAATTCATTAGTCTGGCAAGAAATACCTTCAGGATGCGGGTGAAGCCAAGGAAAGCAGTTAGTTTTAGATAAACAGTGTTATCTACTTGTATTACATAGGTATATAATATCTGTTACATGAGTAAGTTGTTTGAAGTGCCTGTCAAGAGATTTGGGTATGTGTGAAAGACGATAGTGTATTCCCTTGATGTCGGATTATTCTAAGCCTGTCTTTCGTTTATTTCTTTAATGTATGAACAATTCTCTTTATTTTCTCGTGTGTTTATATTTTGAGAAGATTTTTATTTTTGGATTGCTTACTAGTAGTTTTCAATCAGTTCCTTATCAAATCTCAATTATTATTAATATACTCTGTTTAAAAAAAATGTTTGGATAGATAAATAACTAATACTAATACGAAAAGTGATTTTCGGAAAAATAAAACTGCTTCCAATTATATACTTTCTCCTAAGTGGCTATGCTGAAAACCGTATCAAAATCGTTCAGCCATTGCGCATAATAATACATTCATACAGGTCAAATCGAGTACCTCCATTTTTTGAAGTCGGTAAAAATCCTTTACTTCCTCAGAAATCGATAATCCGAAACTTACAAAAACCAATCACGGTTTATCTATCGTGATAATTGTAAAACTCTAATTTGGAATCCCGTCGAGATCCAATTATGAGGAAACAATTGCCCGATTGAAACGGTCCGGCGGACCTGTGCGATTGGTTGGAAGCAATCGATATGATTGGTCGACGGTCTTGTGATTGTTTAGCGAAATTATGACAGTTTTGCAGTGAACATTGGTCGCTGGTGTGTTTAGGAAAAGAATGAGGTTAGCGATAGATTTTAGGGATCCTTCACCGGACTGTATCTCATGAACCATGATGATAAGACGGTTGGAATTTTTATAGATGATGTAATTATTGTTGCCGCTAAATATAACAAGCAATAGGTATTTATAGCTAGTTCAAATTAAATATTTTAAGAAGCCTTCATAAAACAAACGTTGTTTTTGGCCGTTTTGTAAACAATACCTACTTAGTTCCTGAGTCCGATTCATACTAGGCCGATTTTGTTTCTTTTTTTGGAGTAGGCTATAATTATTGAAAAAAATCGGAGGATTCTCTCACTAAACTCCTCTAGCCTATTTGCCATAAAAATAAGTTTGCTAAAAAAAGTGTACCACTTAATCAGAATATCGAAACCTTGGAACAAATTCGTATAAAAAAAAAAACACAACAGAACTAAAATATAATGACAGCAGCAAAAAACAGGCTTTCTCATATATATTTCAATCCCTAGTGAGGTTATTAACCTCCAGGCAACGAGCAACGCACCGACCTATTTCCTCCATACACGATATGATAGTGAAATGTTTTTCTTTAATATCTAGCACGATATGTAGGTAAATAATGTGGGGAGACTGGAATAACAATGTGGCCTATTTATAGTATCTGTATTTTTGCCTGCCTTTTGTTTATAGCCTGAGGAACTATGTCCCGTACCTACTCGGTAATAAAGTAGCTTACCTATATCCGTTTTTAGGGTATCACCTATCTACAATTGGTTTAGTCGTTTTAGTTTGAAAGTGTAATAGACAAAAATAACTGTCATATTCCTTTTTGGTCCTACGGATCTTGCTATAAGAGGATTGGTTGTTTGCCTAGACCAATTATGACAAGGTCGAATTTTAAACGATATTGCCTTAACCCAATTTAACACTAAGCTAAAACTGTTATCGAGAACTTATAAAATAATTTTCGGATATCCTTTTTCTTGTTACTGTAAGTATTTTAATCCTATGGCCATCTTTCATTTCTTTCGTCCTTGAAATGGCTACACCAAAAACGTTGATATAAATCGAATTAGCGTGAAACTTGTTACAGTCATTAGAACCGCTGAGAAACTTATCTTCAAGCTTTTCTAATTAGTAAAGATATATCATAAGGTATTTTGTGTTGAAAAATATTTTACATCATCGCTCCATCTAAGTAGTTTATAAACTATGCTAGCAGGCTTAAGTTGGAGTTCATTATAACATGACTAAGTACATATTTCCTGCGGTTTCACCCGCATCCTAACTCACTCAGATAAAAACTATTTTAGACTTGATGTACTTTCAGTGTATATTCTCAAACTAACTGATGGAGTAATTTTTATAATGAAGTGGAGACCCACTTCAGATAGATACAGGCTTGCTTGTAAATTATTTACCTAAACGTTCTGTTGAATCGATTTGCTGGTGAAAACTTCATGAAAATATATCTGTACCGTTTTTTAACATACCACGAAATTATAGATACAGTAGAAGACTTTGCAGTGATAAAAGTTACATGCTCTAACAGAGATCTTTTTAGATATATCTTTTTATCTCATTCAAACATCTGCTCCTTTTCCCCATTATTTTTTCCATGGTGGCAAAAAATGCAGAATCTACATGTATGATAGTCATGAACGTATCCCATAGAATTGATTTATGACCCCAAACACAACATAATAAAGATTTTAAGTATAATTTGGATGCAAAAGATATACATAAGGGGTGTTATACGCATTCCTAAAGCTATATTTGGTACTAGCTGTTGCCCGCGACTTCGTCTGCGTGGGCAATTTGGAATTGTCAAAATACTACTTATGCCGTAGCGTAGGTGTATTCTTTTACATAACAATATAATTAGGATTACCACTTAGCAGCAGCACGGGTTGATCAATCAAGGTGGTGTCGACGATGTGTGACTATTTATCTAAACAAAAGAAGTAAAGATCTAGTCAACCGATTTAGAAAATTATTACGTAATTCTCACATAAAACAAAGGTCTGACAAAGTTGTCATTTGTACATTTTCTGCAGCAGCTGCGACAAATCAGGAGCCAGAAAGTCTGTCAAACAGTTTTACTTACCATGGATAACGCGGTGTCTAGTTCACTGGGTTGAAGATATCAGATAGGCACTCCAAGTAAACATTGGTACTCAAAAAGATTCGGCTTGACTGGAAGCCAACACTCACACAATTCAGGAATAGCTGGGTGGATGATGACGGAGTCATCAGGCAAGCGCATAGTTTCACTACTTGTATTTCGGGGATTTTCTGTGCACTCACTCACTATGTTATGTTGGAATTCCACCGAAATGTTTGCATTAGTTCACGATCAGGTAAAGTATACGTCCGAGAGAGTAAGTCCAATTCGTGTGTTGGCACTTGAAGCCTGCAGTTCTTCCAAGATTTTCAAAATGTACGCTCTGTTACTGTTACTGTTACAGCCTTTTTATCGTCCCACTGCTGGGCACAGGCCTCCTCTCACACGGAGAAGGATTGAGCATTAATCACCACGCTTGCTCAATGCGGGTTGGTGATTTCAGACTGTAATATAGTCCAGGTTTAATCAAGATGTTTTCCTTCACCTTTTTATCAGTCATTGGTGTCTAAGTATACTTAGAAAGTACATACAAACTTAGAAATGTTGCATTGGTACTTGCCTGACCCTGTAATCGAACCCGCGCCGTCATACTCGAAAGGTTGGTTCTTTACCCACTAGGCCACCACGACTATCTCTTGCGGAGGACGTTTAAATACCATATTATGTGTCACACGTAGGTAAACAGGACAACAGTATATTATCATCGAACCGCTTTCAAAGATCTGATGAGCGAACAGACCAGAACTGACTTGATCGCCTCGAGAAAATCAGAGCTCTATGAAGCGATCATTTGCTTTGGTTCCTACTGTTATTGTGGTTTCTGAAAATGTATTCAATTAACCAACGATGAATATAATTCTTAGCCGGCCGACTCTTTTGACTTCTCGAAAATCATAACGTTGGTTTTTGTGCAATGCCACAAACGGAAATTCGATATATTACACATTCGATATTCACACTTCTACAGAATTGATATTAAAAGGTTTGACAACGGGCTATAGTAGCGTAGTTAAACTAACTGAAACAATTTTAGTGATCCTTCAATAAAGTTAGAGAAGCGGGTGTGCATGATGAACATTAAGAGTTGGTAAATACGTGTTGAAGATGACCTAATTCATTACTATTCTAATTTGTTCATGTACCACAAAACTCAAGTTAAGGTGGAGAAAAGGATTACCAAGCTCCCAAAGGCCTGGGCATTTGCAACACGTTGCATGGCATCCTGGAAAGTTACGTAATTCTCAGCCATCAGTTTGAGCAGCGTGAGGGAGTGTCAGGCTTTGGCCCTAGTGGGCCTCACAGGGGTTTGCTGAATCTCCTTGAGGGGCGCGTGAAATAACGGGTCTCCCAGAAGCCGGAAAGTCGATGACCCACTCAAAACTAATCGCTCACGCCTACGGTGGCCGGGAGTCGTCTCTCGACATCCGGCTTTCGTGGTGTCTTACCGCAGTGGCTGGGATGAGAGTTGGGAATTTTCAGTCGCTCCGCCGCCTCATTCTTTGTCATCCCATTTCTTCTTGCTCCAGATCATGGTTTAAACCGGGGCCGGGTGCGATAGGTCGCACAGTCCGCACAGTGGTGACACCCGGGCGCCACCTCCATGAGATAAAACGCAAAAACTAATAGAACATTTAGCGAAAACACGTTTGATAGTAATTCTGTCTTTGTAACTGAATAATATAAATGATATAAACGTAGCTATATAAAAGGTGTTTTTTTAGACTCAGTCCCTGGGTCTGACTGTGACTGTTCGTAATTGTAAACGGTGTATTTGTGATATAATTCTTAGCTCGATGATTTGTGATCAGAAGTTGAAAGCAAGTATGTCTCTAGCCTGCGACGCGTAATTTGTACGTTTTCAGAACGAACGAACTCTTGTCTTCTGTTGACATCTTGTTGACGTATTGTGACAGGTACTTATTCCCATTGATGTTAATTTTAGAAGTGACACAATGTTTTCGGTCGTATTTTGCCTACATTCTTCATTACTCAAGAAGTATATTAATAAGGACCTTCTATTTATATGTAAGTGAATTCAAAATAATGTAATATATTAAAACCAGGAACTTATTTTTAAGGATGTTTGAATATTAATTACAGTGTTTTTTTTTTTATAATAATAAAATCTTAGACTCGCAATGCACTTTCAGTGTGATGCATGTTTGTTATTGGATGAAATGAATGGATATTCATGTTTATGAGAGGTATAGCTTATATTATGTCAGAACAACATATGTAGACTTTTTAAGAATGTGGGGAAGTTCATAATTTCTTCGGGACGTGGGTGCCGCTTCCCATGGGAACTACTGCCCGCACCGGGATAAAATATACCCTATGTTACTCGCAGATAATGTAGCTTTGTAATGGTGAAAGAATTATAAAAATGTCAATGATGATGCGCTGATATTTCTTGTAGTGTTTTTATAGTAGCGAAATACACACGTTGTCATAATTTTTTTTATTGAAAGTAAGAACATACCATGACAAAGTGAAGTCTGTTTTCATTGATATTTTACCTACTACCAGTTTTATGGCACATCTGTTTCTGCATGATTTTCTTCATCTATAATTTTAGGATATCATTTCTTTAAATTCAGTTTTTTGCTCAAGTTACTTATAAAAGCGTTATTTTCTATGTAAAGATTGATAATAGGCCGATAAACTTACAAAGTTCAACATTCAAATATGTGTCATTATTGCACCCGCTGTTGCAGAAACGTTAACAGAAATTATCGTTCATTGCTCACCTCCCGTAGGTGATAGCGTGATAATATATATCCTATATGTTGAACCGGCCCCCAGGTAATATTCATGCAAAATTTGATTTAAATCTATGCAGTACTTTTCGAGTTCAGTGAGACCAAACATACAGACAAACAGACAAACAGACATACAGACAAACAGACAAACAGACAAACAGACAAAAATTCTAAAAACTATATATTTGGGTTCAGAATCGATAATAGATCACCCCCCAAGTATTCTTTTAAAAAAATATTCAATGTACAGTTTTGACTTTCCTATCATTTTATTATATGTATAGATATGGAATTGTAGGAATGATTGTTATGAACATATTATTGTGGAGTTCTTGAATAAGGGAAGTATTAGTGGCTAATATTTGGTATTATTCCTGCGGTTTGAAACTTCAAAAACTTATAGACCTTCTCTATCGAAACATCGTTAGAAAACTAACTAGAATTGCTTGCATTTACAGTCATGGTAGCTGTAAATATTTGAAGTTTAAGAACATTTCGCCATGTTGATATACTGCCAGCCAAATCATCACAATCATTGATCACAAACAAATTAATGCCCCAGTATATTTTCTTGCTCAGGCGGGCAAAGTTTTAAAATAAAATCATGATGAAATTATATTATAACGAACACTTATTATAGTCAACCAATCAATCAGAAAGTTATTTATATCCTAAGTATAGATACTGTATTTACATAGATATTTACAATACATATTTACAATAAAAATCAAAAACTATCCTAGTAAAACAAACAACTAAGAAGCGTCAAAAAATTCGTCCCCATCGCTGTCAACTGGGAGCGTGCCCAAAAGGCTGGCAGCATTACCTCGTTGGATCGCCATGCTGATTCTTTGTCCGAGGTAATAGCCAGCCTTCTGGTCACGAGAAGCGTCAACCAGCCGCCTAGAGAGATCATAAAATGACAAGACTTTTCCCTACATTGGAATATTCCATATCCTGGCAATATAGCTATGTAGCTAAAACTATGATTACCGAGTATTTCAGATGATCGAATGGAAATTTGATTTCCTTTGATGCTCATCAATAGGTAGTTTGATTTATTCCTTGTTATTTGAATGTGTGAGTGTGTAGATACTTTCTTGTATGTTACTGATATTATATTGGATCCATATTATTTGTTATGAAGCTAGAACTAATGAGGAGTAGATAATATTGAGAATAAGGTCTATATTAACAGAAGTTTATTACATGATACTTATTGCTTAAGAGATATATCAGCTTTCTTGCCTTTTTTATAGTAAAGGAATACCTGTGTTTGCGCAAATGCTTGTACACAATAATATGAGAACAGCCGTCGTGGCTGATAATCGGCTAGGAGAACATCATCATCATTTCCTGCTTAATAGGTACATTCTTTGATATAGATACAAGCGTATTCTAAGAACATCAATACTTATAAATACATATACGATTCCAGAAATACATTTCGATACAAAAGCACACATAACAAACAAACTCTATCAAACCTAAATCAATATGTACACAAATGCATATAAAACAAAAAAGGAACGGATACCTTCTGAATTTGTAATATTAAGAACACACAACCCACCCAAAACAAAAATGTGAAAGACTGCCAAGTTCGATAATATGGGAATGCTTCGCCTATAAAAGAAGTGAGATCTGAATAAGTACCAAGTTCCATACACATACCTCAGTTAAAAATAGTTACTTTTTAATGATGTCACTTGGCAAGTTTTCACACTCCTTGTTATAAACCTACTAAACGCAATGAATCAAGTATTTAATTTTCTATTAAAACTTGCCAAGTAACATCATTAAAAAGTAACTATTTTGGCAGTCTTTCACATTTTTGTTTTGGGTGGGATTTCATTTATTTTTGTAAGGTTGTTTATTTTATTTTTTTCTTATGATGAAGTTAGTTAAAGAAATGTCTCATTTATACTATCTTTCAGATTTTTTTATATGCACTATGTTTCTTACAAAGAGATGAACTAGATAAACTAAATGGACTAGATTTACCAACTGACTGACATGACATGTTATCATATATTATGTTCGTGGATCAAAGTTACACATTTGTTATTTTCGAAAGTGATTCACACTTGGCCGTTTTCAGATTTTTACTTTACTTTGACTAAATACAATCCTTTGTAACGAATTTCAGATCGGTACGACCATTCGAAGATATATGTATTATATAAATATAGATAAAGGACCATGAGACAAATTGGGCTCATTGTCCAACAGAGTTATAGCATATGCCGTTGTGAAGGTTTTTGTTTGTACTAAAATTGTTACTATGGGCACTACCTTCAATTCCATGGCAAAAAAAAGATATGCACCTAAATAGGTTTTGTAGAAAAAGACGATTGTTAGGAGTCGTAGTGCGCTTAATTCGCAGGATTTATATTATTAACCGACTTCTTAAAAAGGAGGAGGTTCTCAATTCGTCAAGATCTTTTTTTTTTCTTTTTTTTTGTATGTTCACCGATTACTCGGAGACTCCTAGACCGATTTGGCTATTAAGAGGAAGGATATAGCCAAGACATGTTCGTGCACGTTCATATTACGTATACATTCTGGTTAACAGAAACGAAATGTGTCGAGATGCCATCGCTCAGTATTACTGCTCGTGTCTAATAGGTAGACGCACAGTAGGAAGTTGTGCTCATATCATTTCAATAATATGATATCTAGGGTTAGGCAGGCACACACAATTTAATCCACCGGCAGGATATTTAGATGACATTATTATTGATATTGATTGAAATGTTAACAAAAATATTTTTAACTGATAGCAGCTGTTTTTTTTTTTCATGTATACATTAAACCTGGAATTAAAACTAGTTAAAGGCGTTCAATAACAAAACCTACAATGCCATAACAGCACAACTTTTTGCAGAATATTAGTTTATTTATGGTCGGAGAAAAATATTTATAGCAAAATAACCCCATGGGATTCTTCTCAAAAATGAGTTTAAATCTTTATATTTAGTGCTTTACAAGTATATTCAAAGTGGTCTCATCTCTGTTGGTGGGTGAGCCCAGGTTTCATACATTTTTGCCCATGGTCCTTTAGTTCGTTTTAGTTCCTTAGGGGTATACATTTACACCGGGTATAAAACACCTTCATTATTTTGAAACCGACTCACACTTGGCCATTTTCAGATTTTTCCCTTTACCTTGACATAAGGACCTACCTCCATGCCAAATTTCAAGTCAATACGACCATTGGAAGTGGTCTAGGTTTTTGATGAGTGAGTCAGTCAGTCAGTGAGTGTATATTAAAAATAGCGATTTTCTGACGTCAATATCTCAAAACCTACAATAGGTATATTAATGAAATTTTGTATTTTAGATAAGTGAGGGGGTCTCAACAGATACTAGAAATTTGATATGCGTAAATAAAATAGATTTTGAGTTACAGGGGGGTCGAATTTGGCCCGAAATGGTTCGTGTAATATAACCCACGGCCGGTGTGTCGCTTTTTTTGCTCGAACTTGGCGGACACACTGCCGTGTGTCTAGATATACTTTCAATGTATAAAAATATCAGGTCGAGTGGAACTTAGGACGGCTCAATTAGCTGTTTGACGCAGTTTTACCTACATACAGCAGTTCGCAGTTCTTGTGACATTATGACTATTCTTCTCCCACATTAGGTTATGTATAATTACGAGAATTCAGGCTTTATATTGTTATTTTTCCACACCTACAAAGCATGAAACTGTGACATTTACGCTCGTGGTCGCGATTTTTGAAGGGATTATCAAAATTGGCTGAATAGCTGTTGCATACAAAATTGGCTGAATATATTGCTGTTGCGATTTGAAACTTTCATCCAAACAATTATTACCTATTCAAGAATTATTAGCTGAGTATGGCGATCGAAATTAGTAGTAGTCTTCTATTGTGATTTAGCTTCAGGTTTAAACACTATAGAAGTAAATTGTAACCTACCCGAATATCATATGTCTAAAAAACATGTTTCCAACTTCGTTTCCCAGCCCTGGTAAATGCGACTGCTGGTAATGAGGTCTCGGTCTGAGGGTTCGATTCCCGGATCGTCGATCAGAAATCGCTTAGTGGATTTACAAAAAATGCATCCATGGTAAGCGTCATAGCATACCTATTCGCCTTTGGCTTCTATGAAGTTATAATCTATAGATAAATAGATTGCTTTTACATTCGTACAAGTGCTTGTAAAGGATACCATTAGATAAGTTTATTTATTTTTTTGTTAATAACGCTCAACCTTGTTACATTAGTACTCAAAATACCAAAATATATCTCAATCAGTTCCGATATCGTAAAACTATTATAAACAAACAAACTCTCTTATATATTTATGATATTAGTTAGTATCCATTCATGTGGAACTAGGGACCGAATATTTACCATTTGCTGACACTCAAGGTCGGGTCTGTTAGTCCAAAAGCTTATTATTTGACCTTGAGCAAGTTTGAGAAACCCTATTTCATGTTTAAGCCAATCGGGTGTAAGTACGTTTTGATGTCGTAAATCATATTTTGCTTAGGTATTTACGACTTGAATATTTCGAACGCGAAAATGAATAGCTGCTCTATTAATTTTTTTTTTAAAAGTTCATGTAACCATCAAAAAATTGTGGTTCGGTGAACCAGCGTTTGACCAAAACATGAAAGGGATATTTTTTTTTGTCTTATACAAGAGTATCGTGTTTCCCGGGTAGCAGGTTTGCGAAGGTCTGATAGGCAGCCGCTCCATTTTAAATACTTTTACTCGCCTACATTCTGTGAGACTGAAAACCGACCTCAACATAGCTGGGAAAAGGATAGGCAGATGATGATGAATTTGAAAACTCATTTATGCCCAGGACCTTCCTCACAACATAATTGTCATTCCTCTGCATCATCATTTATATCAGTGCCATGATAGCTACTTCCCATATAGCTTCTCGTTTACTATTGTCACTTTGAAACTAACTCTCTATGTATATGTACTCATTTCTTATTCTATCCATTCGTGTAACGTGGCTTATAATAACCACAATTATCATATCACAGTTCAATTAACATCAAATTATTATTACAATACTAATGATCAATTCACACCACATAATTATTAATATCTAAGAACACTAAGAGTAACCACACACTGCAAACTTTTAGTCGGCCAACAGTTAGTTTGTCCTCACACTTAAATCAGCGTGAAAATTGGTAGTACGCATATTACAAAGATGAGGTATTTGGCCGGTGTCACACCGACAGAAAACACACTACATTCGAAACAAAAGTTTAAACAAAATTAAAAAACAATTGCCAACTATTGGGTCAACTGCCGACCGACAGTTGGTCCGTTGATTATAAAAAAATATACATTAGCCCCCTTACTTATAATCATCCTCCGAGCCTTTTCCCAATCACGTTGGGGTCGGCTTCCAGTCTAACCGGATTCAGCTGAGTACCAGTGCTTTACAAGAAGCGACTGCCTATCTGACCTCCTCAACCCAGTTTTGCCCGGGCAACCCGATACCCCTTGGTTAGACTGGCGTCAGACTTACTGGCTTCTGACTACCCCCTATTATTATTAGCTATTATTACTATTATTATTATTAGCCCCCTTACTTATAAACGTGAATTAAATATAAGTAATACTTAAGGGCTGTTTAAGAAAATTCTTACTTATAAACGTTGCTTAAGCATGTCTTAAGGAACATTTAATGACTACTTAAGACTTTAAGTAGTGATTAGTTAAAATGTTGCTGAGAAGGTGATTAGAGATTTTATAAGTAAGGGGGATATTGTTTAAAAGAAAAGTGTGAATTCAATCACAGGTTTTAGTTGGGCTCATATCGGATAAATACCTGATCTTTGCAACGTACGTACTGCCTTTCCTCTCCATACTGATTTGTGAACCCGAACCAACTATTGGCCGACTAAAAGTTTCCAGTGTGTACGAGCGCTTAGGCTTACACTGGCTTAATGAATACACAACCGCGGCAGCTCCTGGGAGCGTCGTAGAAACTGCTAATGGATTTTAATGTAACGAAGCACTGAGTTCTGTTTACTTAAAGAGTTCTAGATTCTACTACGGCGTTGTCTGTATTATGGTTTGTAAGTTATCTCACTTTAAATTGCTAAAATTATGGCTGTGTTCTCATCTTTGGTTACATTGAAGTTTGATTTAAGAAAGACTTAGGTATATTTAGATATGAGCTTTTTGAAAAGGACACTCACAAGTGCCAAAAATATGTATAAAGTGAATGGGATGTTAAGTATAATTCGTTGTACCATTTTTTTCGTGGTTAATTTATTCTACTGCCCAACCCTTTTATACTAAGCTATTCAAAAACAAGATTATTTAAACCACGCTTTTCTTTTGTCCAACAAAAACAAAACTTTTTCGCACTCAACCTGAAAAGCGTTACAAATGGAGGTAACATAGAATTGATTAATTCATGGCATCCATATTTAACCCCTATTCGCCTTTCAACCTCCATTCACTGGACACGGTAAAAGGGCTATTTTTACCCCATCTCCACTCACGCATCACTACCCTTAAAAACTTCGGTCCAAAAAGAAATAATACTTACAAAAATGTCAAATACCATTTCGCGTTATAGGAAGGGGCGACTTAATGGGGTTGGTTTCACTAAAAATATAGGGGTGGAACTCACCCCCGGTGAAATATACCGGCTTAAAGGCATTGGGTCGCATCTGGAACGTGAAAGGTTCCTGAGAAGGGGCTACGGAAATATATTCAACGTTTTAATAAATCCAGTGACAAAACGTCGTATGTTACGCTTCTTTATACTTGGTTCGTGCCTTTTTGTTTCTAAGATATATCTTAGCGAGCCTTAGAGTTACGTCTTGGCTTTGACCTTGCTCGGTGCTGCTTACATTAAATAATATTATAATCTTGACATTTCCTTTTATCGTGCTTGAAATAGGTAATAGATACCTTTAAAATGTATTTATTTTACATTTTGATCAGTCCGCTCCTGTTCGGTATTTTGACGTTATTATTCTTTGTGTTAGGGGTACCATCGTAGTTTCCACGTATATTTGAGCTGTATGATGAAATCTAGTAGTAAATGGATCTTTTCTACGGCTACTATGTAGTTACTTCGAAGTTGAATTTTCGTTTTGAAGAGTCCGTAATAAAACTTGGTAAAGGAGCCCTGATGATGAAGGCATTAACCGTAGTGGCTTTCAACGTCAAATTTATTACACCATTAAACCATCTCAAAACAATAAAATCCCAAAAGACGAACGCGCCATCTTATAAATTTCAAACAACAATTTAGCTAAAAATTTCCTCATACAAAAACAAAGTAGGATGAATAACAGCCTGGCTGAAACTAGATACTGACGGTTTCAAGGCGAGAATCTTCCCTGAAGGCTGCCTTGAAACGATTCAGCCTCGAAACGAGGCGTTTAAGTACTTGAGCTGTCTCGCAATAAATTGTAGCCGACCATGTCCGTTCATCATTTAGTAAGGCGCAGAGCACACTGTGACCGTAGCTTCAAGTTTTGTAATTTTGAAAGAGAATTTTATTATAAAAATAGCTGTTTCCTACGGTCTTGTTCACGTCTTGAGATTGCTTTATCATAAAAGTCGAGTTTAAGGAAGGAGTTTTCTTAGTTTCATTAGCAGCATAATTATAATATTAGCAAAGCTGTATTTATGGGGAACTCTTGAATAAAGTAATTACGAAAATCGATCTCAGTGGCGTGCACTTGGAGGGGCCTATGTCCAGCAGTGGACTGCGATAGGCTGATGATGATGTTGAAAAATAACACCTGTTTACGCTAAATTACAGAAGCTTTTGATGACGGTAACATTAGCCTAATTTTGGATACTCAAGTCCTTTCTATGTTTGACAACATCACACAACGTTATGTAACATCATAACTCTACGTAACGAAAAACAAAACAAAACACACATTATTACGCACGTTCAGACCTCAATATCTTCGGCCTCAATATGTCCAGGTGATCTGAAGACGAGGGTTTTTCTCAGTACAGGTACACTGACATTATTGGGTACTGTCAATATGGAATGACACATGCCACGTATCACCTTCTTGTATGTTACTAGGGCCGGCTTTACGCGGATGTAACTTTTTTTTAATAAACGCTGCCTCGCACTCTTAGAGCATTGAACTAACAGGAGACGTCATTGCCATCACACAAACAAAAAAATGCCAGACAGAATTTAAATTAACGTCTAAATTGAAACCCTGTTTTTGAAATCAAGAAAAAACTAGTAATTTGTCCTGAAAAAATAAACAAACAAATTTTAATTAAAGCTTTGTTTTCATCCTTAACCCTTTTCTATTTAAAACAAGTCTTAAAATAACTCGCGCAAAAAAATCTACTCAAGAACCGAATCCGAACAAAAAAATTCGAAAACATTTGCGCATCAAATACCCAATTGAATACAAAAAAATTCATTGTTCACCCAAAACATGCTTAAAACAATCTCTGAAACGCGTTTGTTCAAAACTGATTGGTTCACAGTGAAAAGTTTAAATGTACTGCGGTTTTATTTTAGCGGTTCTTTTATTCTGCTTACGTTTAATTTAGAAATACTGGTCAGTGTTTGTGGGGAGCGCGGTTTGATGCTCTACGAATGGACTGGATGTAGGAAGGCGTCTGTTAATTTCAGTAGTTGTCTATTTTAGAGAAGTTTTGGATTTGATAATATGGGTTTAATTTTCGGTGTAGCTAGATGAAACTTGAAAACTGAAGTATATAAGCAACAGTCTGTGTGTCTAAGTACAAGTATGTTGACACTTCAAATAGCCTGGGACTCAGAAAGTAAACTTTCGGAATACTGTAGGAAGTTTCTAAATCCCTTAGGAAAAAATGTGTGTAACAGTGTTTCTGCTATTTAAGATTTATGTCTAGAAGGGAAATACTTCTAGACACGATACAAACAACGTAAAAAAGCAAGTATGACATAATATAAATGCTTGAACAAATCATGATGAGTTCGTACGTAGCATAAGGGATATCTCCCTTAAGCGCATCAGTTCCTGAACTTTTAATTAACGTGATGTCATTGACATTTTGCTCATAGTTTGTTTTTTTTACATTGAAATAATTAAAAGCGGATAAAACTGTAGATACGTGTGATGAATACTTTCTTTTACTGAAAATATTCCTGATACTTACTTGTAAATAGCATGTATGTTTATGACTGGTTTTCAAAGAGTCACAGTCAATTTCCAAAGTCAAAGATTTTCTCAAAAAAGTAATTAAATTACATTAATATGGTCTACCTTTTATAGTTATCTGTTCCAATAATATTCTCAGTCTGCAAAGCAATTGCGAAACCAATCGTAAGTCGTCCCTCTACGCGACGTTTGTGCGTCGTAACTTTACCAGAGTTTCCAATTTGCCGACGACAAGATTAGTTACCCACCTGGAAAGAAGAGCATTTTATTTTAGTACAATCTTTTGTTATATTACAATGTAGTAGTAGATCGTGGTATAATTACATAATCGGCTAATTAGTAAAGTGATACACATGAGTGAATCCAATTACAGTATCTGCCATGTTTGTTTTATATGTAGTGAGTAGCACCTATCTGAACTCCTTAACCTAGTAAGAAAATCCGATACCTTTGGTAAGATTGTTTCTCACATCATTTTCTAGCTTTATTTGTGACCACTGTCAATGATGTACGACAGCCGGCACCGATAAATAAAAATTGCACTCCAAAACAGAAAAACTCGATTTGAGATAGATGGTCAACCAGCTCCTTATTGCAAAAAAATTGAATGAATCACTCGATCAAAATAATCAGTTTGAACCATCTACCTACTTTTGCTCACCAATGAAATTATTTTTACCTGAACATATTTTAATTACAAACAGAATGAACTTCAAAAACAAGTAACTATCTTCCAAGTGATATTTCAAAGAGCTTGCCAACTTGATAATGACGTATTAAGTCGCTCTTTGGCACCTATCCGCAAGTTAATATCAATTTGTTCTAGCCAAATGTATGTACAGATGCTATTTGTTTTTTTTTTTTTTTTTTTTAAGAAAAGTCTTGAAACTAAAAAAGGTTATGTGTGGATGAGTTCATCTGTGAATATTTTATAATAGAAAGTAAATATTCAGCAAAATGTTTTTTTTTTTTTTTATCCAACCACTTTTTCCTGGTAAACCGACAAAAAGATAAAATAAAACGTTGTTATTCTAGTAGGGTCCATTAAAATTTGTAAAATATTTCCCTGAAACAACCTATTTGTTTAAAATGGTTTCTCTTTCAGTGCTTACAAAAATTGAAGTTGTTTTTTGCACGGTCCCAGAAACAAAATTTCTGATCAGCAACAAATCGAATTAGCATCGCAAATTACTTTCACCAGTTACTAAGACAAGTACGAAGGAAATCTAATAAGAAAAGAAAAATAAAATATGATCACTCTAGCAAAATTCTTTGGCATCATTTCTTATTACTGCTTTAATTAACTTATTCCAAGGCAGTCGGACGGCGTATAATTTTCAATAGAAATTTAGACTCCATTGTAGGGAGGTAGCGTCTAGAACCGTCGATGAATGGATCTGCCGAGCGATTGTGTGAAGCGAGAGCGATTTCGCAAAACCAGATGGCTGGGGGTCGATTTCAGGTGTTAATTTTTGATGTATTGTTGTGAAAGTGTTCGATGAATTATTACTTTCTTGGAGCTATAAAAGAGAGATAATATTTTTACAGGATAACTTGACTTTGTCTGTCATTTGAATGTAAAAGTTTCTTTTGAAGAATCACTTTTTACTAAAGATTCCGATGACAATGTCATAATGCTAGATAGTTTAAAGACCAAGCTACTCGACCTAGTAAGTAAAAATGTTATACCTAAATCTATGGACACGGAAAATCAATCTCAGAACTACCATTAGACACACAGACACGTTCCACCAACAATGGCGACCAAAAACATCATCACCCGCCAATTACTTATTCAAACACAAACTTATCTAACAGAAACTGAACCATTAATCACCTTGATGCTATCTGACAGCTTTGAAATGGGCCCATAATAGTTGCGCCCAGACATCTTGGGCTTACTTCGAATAATTAATGCCGAACGTACCTCATACCTCTACCTTGCCCTTACAATTAATTGGGGTATGTTTAACCCCACCTTGGGATGACTTAAAAGCCTTTTGAGATGTAGGATATAAGAGCAAGTCTTGCTAGGTTTTTGGGGCAAGATGTGTTCTGAAAGACTGATAGCGGTTTTGATATTGGCTGCGTCCTAAGTAGCCTTAAAAGATCAACCGGGTTTGAAATAACTCTCTCAATAATTGAACAGGTGAGATAGAACTTATGAGTCAGTTTAATCTCTCAATTACAGCATGCTGCTTTGCCCAGAAACAGAACTAAAGTAACTTTATGTTAAGTCGTATCGATAAAATTGTGAAGCTACAAGAGGTAATTTTGAGACCAAATGAACCCTTATAACCCCCAGATAAATGTCAACGATATCCGAGCTCCATTACTGGATACAAGGCAACTACATATATTTTGGGTTTACCTACCTATGGATTGAAACATACAACATTTCATATCCAAACAGCTCCTCAAATATACACAAACGTACCATCTGTAGGATATCTCATAATCGCCGGCCGACTCGTTATGGTGACAGTTTAAGAGGCTTACCGAAGGATTACCCTCCATTTAATATATTTTTTTCTTCACAGGTGCGTTTGACGGTACTTTTCGCCTGTCACCTTCCTTTTCGTGACTTTCTTTTTAATTTTACTGAGAGTGGTTTAAGGATGATGGATTTGAGGGTAGATTGTCATGTGGTTTTGAGAATTTTCTGCCGAAATGGCTAAATGAAAGTACTCATAATTTTTGTCATAGGTTGATAACGTCATCTAGTTTTTGAGATCGTTAAAATGATTAATACAAAAATCGCACTGTCACAAACTAAAATGACGAAACGATTTTATTAAAATCTCCTGACGTGACGAGTTTTGTTAAATTGAAAAATGTGTTTCTGACTGAAATTTAATTTCAGGGACTTACTGAATTCATTTTCATGAGAAACTTAACTGACTCGGCTTAGGAGGCTTAGTAGGTGTAATATTTTACATTTTAATTAAAGTAAATAAAGTGTCAAACAAAATGACACCCAACAGTTACACAAAGTTTTTATTGGCGCCCAACGTGGGGCTGAAACAATGTTCAAAATGAATTTGTTATTTTAGGCATCGCACTTTGTTGTTTCAGCATAAAGCAATCAATTATAATATCACTGTTTGTATTTACAGTATAAGTCTAAACGAAATAGTAAATTATGTTCAAAGTTAATATTGGCGCCCAGACTGGGACTCGCTAACATAATATTCAAAGTAAATTCGTGAATGGAAGTAATATAAAAGAGCTTCCCATAAAGTATTAAATATATTTCACGTCATTCCCATGACTTATATGACGCGTTTTCGTTGGACGAAATATTCGCATCGGAAAGACTTTTGGTGCTCGTATCATGGGCCCACAAATCATTTCTGCATTATTGAATCAGGAGATAGCGGGTATTCACGACCCGGAAAATCCTTCATACTATGCTTCAGTTAGTAAGATAATGATATTTTTGGAAGGATATTAGCCCGAGGCATGTTTCGTAACCGCATCTCTAAAAATAGAAATCAAACTAGTAATCTAAAAATAAATTATAAAATTAAAAATAAATCTGCAAAAAGACCAAGAATAAACTTTGGTCTTTCTACAAAAACAGTATGTAATGCTAACAGCCAACATTAAAAGTAGCATTCAATAGTATATTAACAAACGTTCATGAATGAAACCGCCGTTGACTACCAATCTACTCAATAGAATCAATCACTTTGACTCGTTTTCCTCAATTGCTAATCCGATCACAACCAACCAGCTAATCCTCGAATTTCAAAGAAACCTCCCAACTATCCGCATAATACTTTATATTTAACTTCCAATACCCCAGACCTCAAAGTCGAATGACTTTATCCCTTCAGCACGCAAACGAACGAGATTTGCATGGGACGGAGCACTACGGAACATACTAAAGGACCCATTTAGGGAGATATGGTCCCAAATGATAATAAAGTCAAAGGTATTAAGTATTGACAGTTTAGTTGGTACTTAAGTGAATAATTTGTTAGTTTGGCCTTAGGAATTAGCATTTCCTGACTCCAGTATTTGACTTGCTAAGGGTTACGTTGATTGGTTCCGGGTATCTGACATTGTTTGTGATCAATTGTTTTGGTATAAGGGGTCTGTTTCAGTAGAACAACATACCTAAAGTTTTGTATGTATTGTGACCTATCAAATAAATTCGAATGTTTCACATTCATTTCAAAGGTTGTACAAAATGTCACAAAAAATACAAATATGGCGTCAAGTAATAATCTGACAGCAAAGTGGTTGGCACTAGGGCTTTCAAATACCGGATTTTTTCAATTCCGGTATCAATACCGGTATTAAAAATTTCAATACCGTGATCACGTGATCACGGTATTGTCGGTCATGCTAATATTGCAATATTCCAGATAGCTCCTTTATGCGTCTTCGAAGTGCTTTTGCAAGATTTTGACTTAAGTCATTGCTTGCAAGCTTGACCATCCATCAACATAAATTTTAGCGCAATATCCGCTTTTAGTAAATTGGCATCCCGTTTACAAATTTTTAATACAGTTACTTTGACTACAGAAAGGCTGTTGTAAATATTTTTTAATATTGTCAAATCGAATTCGTCTAATTTGAAATCGGGGTTTAATTTTAGATCGAATAAAACTTTTAAAACACAATCCTTTAGTTTAAAAAGCGTCCAATCATAGCCCCGACACTATGACTAAAAATGAGATTGACTTCATCATGACGAACAAGAAGCACATAGTCAGAGACGTCTCCTTGGTTTAATACCGGTAGCGATCATCGACTTGTCCGAGGCTCTCTGAATATCAACTTCAAGGCCGAACGTTTTCGTCTGATGAAGGCTAGGCTCCGACCAACACTGCTCCAAACCATTTCAGGATCTGAAACTTTCCAGTCAAATTTGCCGCCGTGGAAACCACAACAGACGTTGGAAACGACACCAGAACCACGAATATGTGGTTCAGATCCTCAGGGAGGAAGGGTCGATATTCTGTAACAAGCAGCGTAAGGGCAAGAAATCAAAGCTTTCGGAAGAGACATTAGGGCTTATGAAGAAACGACGTGAAAACCCGCCTGTCACTTCGTCAGCTAAGCGGGCTCTAAACCAAGAGATCAACAAGCACGTACGACATGACCTACGGTGCTCCAATACTCTTGACATTGAAAGAGCAATTGAGCTGAATCGGGGGTCAAAGGTGTTCGTACAATCTCTTGGAAGAAGCCACTTGACGAAACTGACCACAACAAGTGGAGAAGTCATTTCTTCGGTGCCGGCAGTCCTTTCGGAAGTGGAAAACTTCTATGGCCGGTTATACGCATCGCATGCATCTCGACCTGAAATGAGGATGATCCCGGAAATGAGGATTCTAGAGCTACTGGGCGAGCTCCAGAAGCTTTTTAACGCCGTCCTGTTTGAAGGGAGAACTCCAGAGGCGTGGAGTAGGAGTGTTGTCGTCCTGTTCTTCAAAAAGGGAGACAAAACCCTGCTGAAGAACTATCGACTCATTTCCCTCCTAAGCCACGTATATAAGCTGTTCTCAAGAGTGATCACGAACCGACTTGCGCGAATACTCGACGAATTCCAACCACCGGAGCAGGCTGGGTTTCGGAGCGGATACGGCACCATATATGTACCACATCCACACAGTGCGGCAGATTATACAGAAGACCGAAGAGTATAATCAGCCCCTGTGTCTAGCATTTGTGGACTATGAGAAGGCCTTTGACTCGATTGATATATGGTCTGTTCTGTCTGGAATCCCTGCAGCGTTGCCAAGTAGATTGGCGGAAAAAGGCTCGGAGGATGATGATGACATCTTACGAGTACGTAGTTATTTATCTTATTTAATACAACTTCCTGCTACTTATTACAACAAACCACAATAATTAAAATTATAAAAAGATTGTAATACCGTAATCACGGTATTGGCTCGTCAATACCGGTATTGAAAAAAGACCAAAATATATCCGTGATCACGGTATTACGGGATCCCGTAATACCGGTATTGAAAGCCCTAGTTGGCACACCGTAATCCGCCAAAAAATATTCTCTAAATCAATAACCTACTGCAGTACCCGAGCTTCGTATATTTTATGAACACTGAATGGAAGCTGTCAGGTGAACGGATGAGGTATTATATCGAGTTGTGAAGTCTAAAAAAACATCGTGTCGAATTCGGATTCCATTTTTTTGAACGTTCGATATGAAATTTTAACGCATGGTTCCGAATTTTCTGAAGCGGTAGTACCTACTCGAAAATATTTTCCGATGGATCGAATGGATGACAGGTGACCCTATTTTCTTTTTAAAGCGACATCTGTCAATTTGAATCCGATATTTTGACACCGATCTCTATCAAAATCATAACGTGTGCAGGAATAGACTAAATTCCACTGGCCACCCAGCTGGTCATTTAATAACTGCTAATGCAGCCGGCTAAGCTAAAACCATATTGCAAATATTCAACCTCATCATATTTAAATTGCAGTAACACGCAACATTCCGTGAAAATTAGTGTTGTCTCATAACAATATAACGAGGGCACCGCCATATCATCACTGACCACGTTTTCATTCCTCTTTTACTAATTAAACTCTATTATAAACCCCACATATAAATTGTAGGTTTTACTGGAATTATTTTTCATTGTGACTACAGCTGGTGCAGTTAAAATTTTATCGATATCTATTCCGTTTGCTATCAATTAGTTATGCACTAGCGCTTCAGAAATTGAATGAATTAAGGCTGCAATTTGTGAATGGACGGGTGGCTGGAGCCTTTTCAATAGCCTCAATAACGTTAATTTTCACAATTTCATCGTTTTTTATAGTGTTTTTTTCGTTCCTTTCATTGAGGTTCCAGGTGGAAACAATTTACATATTTTTCTGATTAAGACTGCTGGTGGTTTTGGGACGCTCGGTTAACTGGGTTGAGGAGGTCAGATAAGCAGTCATCCATGTAAATATAACTGGTTAGATACTAGTTGGGAAAAGGCCGTAATGACGAAGTGAGATGACGGATTAGGAATACAAGATTCTAAAGAAATTCAAAAATACCAACAAAAATCCTAGTTGAAAGCCCATAGAATTTTATAGTCGAATTTTATATTTCGAAACATGCCTATCTAAGAAAACACATCAAAATGAACTCCGTTCAGCATAATAACAAAGTTTAAGTCCCGTCTGCTAAGAAAATAAAGTTTAGCGAGCGCAGGCACAACAAACGAGTTTTCATTGAATTTACACACGATATTGTTATTTTTATACCTTTCAAGATTTACTCCAAAAAGGGTGAGGATGTGAACATTTGTCTATTCTTTGGGCGTCTCTTAGGATCTGAGTGCTTTATTTAATTTGCATGTAATTTAAAAGTTTTTTACGTGTTTACAATCGTCATCTAGATTATGTTATAGGTAATATTATTTATTATTGGTGACTTTACACCTTTTTTTTAACAAAAAAAAATATGGATTCAAAATATTTTCGTTGAATGTTTTATAAAACCAACTTTAGACTTAACGAGGTACGCATAATCCTATCTGATATTAATCTCCAATCTAAAGAAATAAAAAATGGTAGGTAAAATATAAAATAAAGCTAATAGAATGATGTCAGGGCTAAACACATTAACATGAAAAAACATGGTTTTAACTAGATTTATTATCATAAAACAACACATAATGTTCTTAGCGTGCATTTCAGCAATCTTCGTTATACGCCTATTAAACCACTCCTTCCTACACGACAAATAATAATTAGCACGAATATGTTAAACTATTACTATAATAATAGTGATATTCTTACATTTTACTGGCCTAAATTACTTCTACTACTATAATAATTAACACGATATGTTAAACTATTACTACAATAAAAGTGATATTTTTTATGTTTAAATAACCTGCATGACTTCCATAGAAACACATTTTTGCAAAGGGCCACTGAAAAGTAAACTTTTCTTTTAGAAGTCTAGTACATCCAACTTGAAGATAGCGTTTGGTCACTTCGTAATCTGGACTTAAGATTTTTCTCGCCCAAGTCTGAAACTACGCCAAAGCTTCGAAACCAAGTAGGTCATAATCTCAAACGCCAACGAAATCTCGCCACCAAATACATAAACATGACAATATCCTACAAAATCCGTACCGAAAAAAAAACAAAAGATAACAGGGATTTGCATAAAAAATTGCCCATCAATGTATCAAAGCCTTGTTTAATAAAAACAACACTAGCTGAAATATTTGTTTGCTCCTCACGTCTGTGACCAGTCGCACGTAAAAATAATACGTCGAAGGAATTTCATAGCGATATCGCCATCGCTTATATCGGATAGATATCGAATTTGTGACAGCCAACCGATTTCTGTTTTATGTCCCAAGTTTTTTGTCTCATGAATTTTTCTTGTTGCTATCCGAATGGACCATTGTGAGCGTTAGTGGTGTTATTTCTCGCCTGATAGACGTAGCCGTCTTATAGACGCTGTGTACGATTATTGTCCTACCAGGAAACAAAATGCCAAAGGCAAAAACTATTAACCTACATAAAATATTTCTCAAAAGAATCTGTTAAGGGTGCTTTATTTCAAAAGGCTATTAAATATTTTTATGTTATATGTTTTAGTAAGTATCATCTCCCGTTTCCAGTCTCACGCATGCAATGCTTAGATAGTCAGCAAGTTTATGAAAAGTTTGTGGAGCTGTTTACATAGCTACATAATATGTAACTAGAATAATTACTTGTTGACTACTATGAAATACCCATTTAACAATTCAAACCACAAAATGGCTAACCAAAACATACGAATGTGCCAATTAAATAAAACAAAACTCCTTGTCAGATTATATTCTAATCTAGCACTAAATTGAACAATTACTACAATTTTCTTCTCCGTCGTCCACATTTAAAGATATAAAATTATATTCACGTAATCAGCATTACAAATTCCAATTTGGTATAAAGGTAGAAACAGACTTTTATTTCTCGCCTTGTTGAGTTCCGAAGGTCAGTAACTAGTAAAATGATCGTTTAAAGAGATTTCTCCGAAACAAAAGGAATGATGACAAAGTAGATTTCTTGGCATTTAACAAAGACAGCGAAATAAATGCTTTTTAAAATAAGTTTGAATTTGGCGTGAAATATGATATGACCCATCTTGATAAAATGTGAAGTTCTGATGAAGTAATATTCGAAATATGCGATTTATATAACGTTGAACATAATTTATTGCCATTGTTTAAAGATTTTGAAAAAAATATAATATTTGCTTTTGTTTGCATTTTTGTTTTGAGAAATTGAAATTAGCACGTATTTTTCTGATCCTGGTTTTCAATAAAGTCTTCATAATGCTGGTAAGCCTTTATTTATCTCTCACTAACTAAAAAAGTAAATTACTCTTACTAAAAATTTTCAGAGAATGTCCAGTGAAACATTTATCACAGTTAACATTGCTTCAATAATTTTAACAAATTACTTAAATGAAATATTAAAGATAAAGTAATTGAATATTATTATTTCGTCAGTACATTACATGACACATCTAACCATAATTCACTAATTTCCATCTAGCTTCTTAATTATCATCACGCTCAACACACCCCAAACACAAAAATATGAAACAATCCTAACATTTATTTAAGTCAACCTCAGCAGTCTAACAAAGGAGCTGGCACCATTTCCTTCAGGCTCGCAGCCAACATACAGAGATAAAATATTTTAAACGTGACGAGATAAATCGAGGGTAACTGATACAAAGCGAACAGCTTAAACAGATGGGAATCTTGACTGACGTTCCAAAGCTGGAAAATGGTCAAGAGTTATTGATAAAAATACATGCGGACGAATATAGAAGAAAAACATAGTGGGATTTGAATAATATGCAATTTTAGGTATTTGTAGCTGTATGTTTTCTCAATTTTTATTGGATTGTAATTGTTTCAGGCTCTTGCTTAATACTTATACTGATTATTTCAAAAGATTTTATATACGCAGTTCATTGATGTTGTATGCTTTTATTTTTAGAGTAATTTAAAACGAAGGTTGAGTGAGTGAAATCTGCCGTTGTTGTGTCTAATGCAGTTACTTTAATGGAAGGGCTAATGAGGCCATTAATTCTTAGCATAACAAATGGCGCATAAGACAAACACCACACATCGGTGCTACAATTACAGCAGCAGCTCAATCCACGACAAGGAAAGTAAACACGACGCAGATTAAGGGAGGCCCAGATGTAGCGAAATGGGTCAACAACACATTTCGGCTAATGCGTCTCCAAGGACCGCGTTGCAAATTGCCGTCGATCTCGCCTTCCGTCCTGAAGGGATTCACTTTTGATTGCCAACTGAACCCTAATTACCGCTTTTTCTTGTCCCTTCACTTCTTAATACAGAACGCCATTTTTCTCTCGTTTTCGCTACATTAATTTCTATGTGGTTGTTTTTGTATTGCCTTTTTGATGACCTTCGCTAAAATGCCAATTATGGTTATTTGTGCTATCTTCCTTGTCGTTACGATGCTCATCACGGCAGGCAATAAGTGAGCCTTTTGCTTTATTATCATGATGGATCATCAGGCCTATATTACTTGGGGGTGTGAGTAACATTTTGGTAACAGCCCCCCATTTCTGTTTAAGCACCATTTTTTGCATGACGTCAGTATTGTGAACAAACGTGCTGAAATTGTGATTTCCTTTATATCTGCGAATCAAGACAAGATGTAAATTGATCGGTGCCATTAGATTTTATCATGCGGGTCGTAATTTAAGAAGGTCTTTCATCACTCGCGTTTCGAGAGACAGCGGGAATTCAAGAGCATTACCATTATTTGTAAACCCGCGTGAAGAGTGTTATGTAATGTACTGAATACGAGACTGAATGAACACTGTATTACGTATTGTTATAATATATATATATAATACATCTATTCACCTATCACTTGTTCATTCCGCAACGGATTTATCTCTGAATAGATTTTGATGAATGAACTGTCAAACTATTTGTCACGTTCCATCCTGAAACTAGTTTATTTTGTGTGGACAAAAACTGTCGTGGTTTTATGTGTGTTTGATGTTATATTGTGCGGAAGAAATGTTTGCACAGCTTCACCGTAAATGGTGTTTCAATTTAGGGAATGGAATAAAAATTGATCAATATAAATACATGTTAGTTGGTTTTTGGTTAGACTTAAATTGTGACTTTGTCACTTTTGTTTCATGTTGTTACTATCTACATCTTATTCAGTATTGTATCACTCATTATTTATTTATTCTATATAAGAATGTTCAAAACTGCTATAATCATAAACATTTGACTTCAGGGTACAGGCTCTTGTATTGACATTTGATCATTAAACGTCAATTATTCTGAGAATTCTAAAAGGGGTTACATATTCAAGGAAAACTATTCTTCTCGTTATCCTAATGAGGTCATGAAAATTCCTTGAAATACTTATAACTAAGGGTTATTTTATTCCTTCGACGAGACATATACTTATTTCTTTAATGAAATGTGGTAGAAATGATGGTACCAAAATAAATCTGCCTGCCTCGAGTCTAATATTACTGAAAGTTGACCAAAATATTTTTGAAAAGAACATCGCCAATATTTTCCAGACCGAAGTATCGAATCGGTTACACAGTTTACAGTTTGAAGTGGACCAGCCATATCCATCAAATGACCGACGGCTGTTGAAACGAGTCGTTGAGTGGAGTAGCCCCTTCAAGCTGATGGACCGATCACCTTCAAAAGACAAGGATACACTGGAAATATGAAGTTGTGACCAAAAAATGGAATCTAGGTACTATATTGAAACCTAACTTGGTATAGTTATCGGCACGAATCTTGAGCTCTGAAACCTTCACCTGCGCAGAAGTAATTTATTGGGTCCCTTTTGTGGTATGAAGTGAGGCGCGGGGGCGGGCTAAAGCGGTGATTGGCCCGCAGTGCATCGCGTCATAGCCGTCACTCGGGATTGGTTCATTGCTAATAAATCACTTCTGCGCAGATGTAGGTCAGAGCTCAAGATTCGTGCCGATAACTATAGAAGGATGATGTTAAGTCTTCAAAAACTTGGTTGATTAATTTTGAAGATAATATCAGAAATGCTGTCATTGAAGATATTTGGACTTTACTATAAAACGACTGTACTTACCATTGTCGTTTGGTATGGATTAATTGTATTTTCTAACAGACTTTAGTGAAAGTTATGGTGTATCTCAGCTAGAATCACTTCAGATTGAGAAACCACAGTAGAGGCTTTGTAATATTTCGACAATGCCCAAAACATTGGCAAGATATAAAAATAAATTCGCAAAAAGAACACGAGAATGTAGTTACGTAAAATTCTGTTTTCATTATTTTCGCTTCATTTGCTTCCATTGTGTTATTAGCTTATGTTTTTTTCTTTTCTTTTCTTTCGATATATTTTAAGAGCAACTTTCTTCCAATTGATTTTTACGACGAATTTTATATCAACAATATTCTGTTTCTCTCATTACCAATCAGCATCCGAATACAAATATTTTCCAATACGAAAAAGCTAACTCGGAATACATACAATAAAACCAATTGGTTGTTTTTTTATCCAAAATCTTTTGAATAAAACACATTATGTACGCCGTAACCTTTTCAAAGCGTAAAGGGTAACACGAAACTATTGTATTTTTTAGCATATACTATCAAACGGCTACTGTTTTGTCTGTATTACCCTTTTAGCATACAAATGTATATCTTACCCTCGAGAATCCGATCGCATTTCGATTTGAAGAGCTAGGTTTGGCTAGAAGTGAATATGTGTGAAGAGCGTAGCGCTGTGCCAAGTTTACGTCGTGCAGATAAGACAGATGTTGCCAACCTTTTACACATTGATTCTTCGCTCCCAATTTTGTTACCCACGCGACTCGCTACCCAAGAATACTTTTAACCTTTTATGTGAAAGCAACTTTTTGTTATCTTTAAAAAGAAATTCTTTGAAGTTATCATGAATTTAATTTTGTGTTCTGAACGTTTTTCCAATGCTCCTTGATAGAATAATAAAGATCAAGTATTTAAAGAGACATCAAAGTAATTCATACATGGTTTGTTGAGCCCAGAACAAAATTCTTTAAAAGTTAATATAACTTTACACATGAAGGAGCAGTAATAGTATCTCATTATCATAAATATTAGGTTATTTTCGAAAGTAAGACAGGGTTTTAGTATGAATGAATATGTAAAATGTAATGGATCTAAGAATATTAAGAATGTTGCTTACGTAGCTACTGTTTCATTCCACTTGGAAACCGATTCTCCATTCGTAAATAAATTAAATATTTTGCATAAAAATCCTATACATATTTACAAGGAATCAAAGGAAACTGTTCCTTTACAAAACAAAGACAGTTAATTAATATGCGTCCCTCATTTGACTTTTTCAGAAAAAGACCTTAATCTAAATTGCTGATACTTTCTATTATTTTTGCATTCCGAGTCGCCATTGGAAACAGGAGCTTAAGAAAAAAAATGGCCGCTCGTGCTGATAAATATTCATTACGACATTTATTCTATCGAATGCATTGGCCCGATGAATTCGCAGAGTTCCTTCAAGATACCGATTCAAGTGAATGGATAAGTCCAAACTTTGATGAAAAAGATTTGATTATGTTAAAACTTTAAATTAGTTTGTATCAAAGTTTTGAATAAACTATTGCTCGTGTATCAGACGTTTGAGAGGTAAACAAGGTTGGTTCTACTATTCATGATCCATTTTCTTTCAACGAAACATTCTTTAAACGAAATTTCGTTTAAATTAAATTGTTTAAATATTTTGCTTTATTAAAGTGGTTTTCTGGATATGGATATAATGTTGTTTTTACTAGCTTCATCTTTCTCTATCAAAACTGTAACTTCATTGCTTCTAGAAAGTTCGCTTTGCCACTGAATAGAGAACAATGTACTGTCCACTAGTTCCCTGAACAAACTTCGTTGAATTATCTCTTGTAGCTTTCCTGAAGTTAGAAGTAATTCCGACTGGTCGTAATAACTTTAATTCATTACATGAAGACGACGGACAGTTTCACTGCATTATTCTACTAAACTAATTCAGGCTTAAATTCATATAATAGGTTGCTGTACCATTTGGCTTTGAATTTATGATTTATTTAAATCATAACAGGCACATGATAAAATTTAAAATATATATAGCTGTATTTATACATCTCTCTACCCTTGTACTATAACTTCATCATAATCAGCTTAACCGTTATAGAAAAAGTGACAAATTCGAATTTACAGTCATCACCCAAAAAACTCCGGCTTGTATTTCTTTACCTATTTTTTTTATTTTCATCAAAAGTCTTTCGGATAGCATCACCTACTTTCACAACCAATACTTCATACTAAGTAAGATTTTATTCTCCAAAGATGTCCTCATCAAACCTTGACCGTTCAGATAAAGCTTTAGTTTCACTTACAAATCCCTCGCCGCCATCTTGATTATTGCCTATTGTAAGTGCATTTGCTCTAACGTTTACTTTTACGATATCTATATCATGGGAACTAATAGTTTTGTTATGGGGTTTGCTAGTATCTTTATACTCTTATTTATGTTGATAATCAGTTTGATTATGTTAGATGGCAACTTTATTAAGGAACAATATTAATCTATAATAGGGAAATATTAAAACTAGGTATCAAAATATTCATCCGCATCGCTGTCAGCTGGGATCGTGCCCAAAAGGCTGGCTGCATTGCCACGCTGGATGGCAATGCATATCCTTTGACCGAAGTATAGGCCAGCCCTTTGGTCACGAGTGGACTCCACTAATCGCTTACTAATTTCTCGAAATAGTCTGTGGGCACTTGGGCCCCATGGTCCCAGGGTTTCAACCCCAAACGGCTCAAAAATGCAATTGCCGGTGAGGTTTACATATTTGTGCCGCTTGAGGTTTTCCGCGGCCGCAGCAGCTGCACCGACACAGCTCGCCGTACTGGGAAGGTGGGAAGGTGCAAGGGTGTCGACGCAGGTTGCGTCCCACACCAAAGACCTTCCCATCTTCCAAGGCATTATAGACATCCCGTCTGGTCTCTTGCCATCGTCGCGTGCCAAGCCTCTGGGTTCTAAAATGGCTGGCACTCCGGCGGTGACAAGAGCACGACGGATAATGTCATTTATGCTGGCGTGTCGTGCCATGCGACCAGCACTTTTGCTACAGGAAAGACCATGGTGCCCAAGGCGGTCCACAGATTCACCACACTGGCAGCGATGCGGAGCCGCAGTGGGAGCGCCGAGGCGTAGGCATGTAGCGAGCCGGAATGTAGTGTCACCCAGCATGGTCCCAACGCTGGGTGACGGCAGTGCGTGAAGCCATAGCCCTGACTCCCACTCTCCCACAGCCAGTAGGCGGGCACGCTCAGCAGTATTGACAGATGTTTCAATTAGTTTATTTCTCGTCAATCTGCAGAGCGGCTCGTCCCACTGTCTCTGGGAAGCCGGGTTTTCAGGGAAGGCTGTGTTTGGGCAAGCCACTTTCCAGGCGTTCATGCCATCAGTCAGACACGGCACCTCAGAATCGACCAGTGAAGGGGCTAAAATTTTTCTGGTCAACTCCTTAGTGCCGCAGACCGAGGATAGGAACGCCGGTAGACTTAAACTGGAAATTTTGCGGACACCGAGGCCACCGAATCTGATCGGAAGGGTGGCTTGAAGCCACGCTCGGTCGTCCAAGGCCAAATTAAAAACAGATGTAAGAGTAGTACGGATGTTAGATTGATTTGCCGTTAAAATGTTTTATTTTTGGCAATGAATATTTCTGTCCCTGTTAGCAGAGGGGCAAAGTAATGAGTAGCTATTATGTTGGTATCTGTTTTGTTGGAGCCTACTTAAAAAGTTTGAGGCACCTTCTTGAAAAAGACTTTCTCGACGAGCCTAATTTCCTCAAAAAAAGTAAATAGCCTAATTCCCTTTAATGAAAGTTTGCAATTTTTTGTTCATCTCCGTCTTAACACATCCCATTAAGTTTTAATTCCACGTTTTGCTCAATGGCTTGTACCGCCATTTTCTTTGCGACACCAATCTAAGTGCTGACGATGAATAAATTTTCCATTTTCCTCACTTTTCCTTGTATTCCCTTTTTTTCTTGTTTAGCGGTTTCGGCGGTACTGTTCTTTGGCCTTTGTAAGGAAATTTTAATTTGAAATTAAGTAAAGCGATGGAAAAAATTGTTGGGTTGAAACAAGTTTGATAATTAAGCTTTAGAATATGCGCCTTTGTAACGTTATTGCTTTCGTTTTTGGTGGGAAGAAATTATTAAGTTGGTGGGTGTGTTAATAGGCTGAAATTTGAACTAAAGAGGTTATTATGAGGATTAATGTTTGCAAGGTGTTGAAATTGGGTACTTTGGAAAATATGCTAATTATAATTACAAGAAATTAATCATGTTTCTATAACCTTTTACTACCATTGTGTTTAATAACAGGAAAGTTGAAATTTATTTCTCCTTTCAATAACTTTGGAGCTCATTATCAAGTGAAAGGACTGGAAGATTAACAAAGTTTCACAGCACTTTTTATGTCTTAATATTTTGACTAATTATTATACGAAAATTGTTTTAGAAAGATCGGAGAGACCAACATGTATGCAGTTAACAGCACTACATTAGATAACTTTTACATAACCCAACACATCGTCTACAATACATCGAGAACTATCGATAACCTTTCTCTCGATTAATCACAGCCATCGACATAATCTACGTCATCGATCACGCAGATATAAGTTCGGTATTCACTGGATGTGCCTTACATGGCTGCCATTTGTCTGGCGCCATCCGTCTTTATTAATATGTCATTGTAAACGTTGTTGTCTTTTTTGGGTGATAGAATAATAGGTGGCGGTTGTTTTAGATCAAATGTTGGAGTTTCTGTAACAATATTATGATGGTGTACAAAATCATATCTTAACTCGAAGAATTGGATACAATTAATGGTTATTCCTACATGCATATACAATTTATCTGTGGGTTCGTTTTGCAACTCGAGTTATAATGTTGATTTATTCATTAGATGTTTTCTTGGAATAAGCTGCATCTATTTACCATTACGTTGTTTCTCATACCCACTTGAATACCATTGTTTGCACATGTCACTTACTAAGTTCAAACTATTAGATACACAAGTAGTTCACCCACAAACGGAACTGCCACTGCCACGCCGAAAGGCAGTCTAAATAGGCCAATCCTGTCATCACTATTCAAACGTACCATTCCGTACGTCGATCAAACCGTTCAAAACCGTCAATCAAGACTGTCTATCGGAACTCCCAAATGTTATTTACCCAACCCACTGTCTATCAACCCTTACATTGCAACTTTATCGTTCTATAGGACTGCTGTCATCACGTCCTGTATCGACGTCAGATAGACACACCGATCACAAAACCCCGTCCCAGAGAGCCCGATACCATACACTTCTACTTATACAACATAAAGAGGATTCGCGAACCAAAGATTAAAGCGGTACTGGACTGTGAACGTTCGCAAACAAATACAAAGGATTTAGACACACAAACGCTTTGCTATGACATTCCAGTGGATGTACAAATCTGGTTGGATCGTGGCAAACATTTGATTGGAATGGACATTGTAAATACAATATACGTCGAAGCTTTGCGGGACAATTGTTTAATCCAATATCTACAAATGAATTACTTGGAAACACCACAAATACACATGTAATAAATGAATTGTTTGGCGTTAGAATTAATGTAACGGGACTATTGATTTTAGAAAACGAAATGAAAATTATTTCTATTCAAATAAATGAAGACTTCAATATCAATAG
Source organism: Helicoverpa zea x Helicoverpa armigera (assembly GCA_033682625.1). Classification (NCBI taxonomy): domain Eukaryota; kingdom Metazoa; phylum Arthropoda; class Insecta; order Lepidoptera; family Noctuidae; genus Helicoverpa; species Helicoverpa zea x Helicoverpa armigera. The sequence continues at coordinate 12,667,537 of JAWIIS010000024.1, forward strand.
TGATAGATGTTGACGCAAAGGTAGATCTGATCTGATATTTGAGAAACAATAAGACAGAACTATCACCTTAAGGATAATACAAAACAATTGACCGCTCATCCGTCCGTTCGCCCAATTGGAGAATAACAATCCCTGGTCTGTTTACACTCAGTTACGGTGATACGATAGGTTAGAACATATTGGTTACGTCTACATGTTCGATCATTGTCTTTCGAAGCGGTCTTATTTGTGGTGTTCAGGTAAATTTTTTGCTTGTTCTACGTTGATGGATCATGTTTACTTTTGTTTGAATGGAATAGTGTTTTTGTGTGTAATATTATGATCAAAACAATGTAGGGGAATACAACTTTTTATTTTTTGTCAAAAGAAGAATCAAAAATATAGAAATATAGAGTACATTTTGGAAATGTTTCAAACTGACTAAATTAATACAAAATTTGAAACTAACAAAAATATAACCGAACTAAAAATTACAACTAACAAAAATAAAACTTTTATTCGCAAACTGAAAAAGCCGCCATTTTAACATTAATACAAAATGCAAACCGCTCTAGTAGGTAATATAATAAAAACAGTATTATGAATATTAAAAAAAGCAATTCACATTTTTATCTCGCGGAGCCAGCTAATATTTGCAGAAGTACGATTCGTCTCTAACGAGATTATCGGCTTTGCTCGCGACAGGAAAGCTAAAAATACCTCTACAGTTTATAGTTTTAACTACATAGCTGTAGATGGAACTTGGCTTCAAGAAACTCGTGACTTGAATAAACTGAATCGTGAAATAAACTAAACGTATTTTCTAAAAATAGAAATGCAAAAAAAACGAAAGGTCGTGGTAAGCCGCCGAAACAATTTGCATGGAAGGTATGGAAATAGATGTTTTCACGAAAGACTAAAAATACATCTCGGTAGTGGCTACCTTGAAGCTATTTCTTTAGGATAAGTGAAAAAGAAAAACTAAAAAAGAACAGAATTTTTATAGGCAGATCAACAGAGAATCTTTACGTGTGTTTCACTCATAGATCGTGCAACACAGTGATCGTCAAAATGAAATATGTATCAACTGCCTTAAACCCACAAAATACCTATGATACCTTTCTGCCTTTACAAACAAGAGCCCAAAAAAATCTGACAACCTGTCTCAAATCCCTTAGTACATCGATATTTCCCAGTAATTGTGATACAGAGGTTAATTGGCAAGGCCTTTGTATAAAATCCCGAAATTCGCGTACTCTGCCGGGCTGCAAATGGATTCCGACGTAGTCAAAAAAACTGGAGCGAGTTTTATTTAGCTGTAACTTTTTTATACTTATTGGGTATTCATTAAACGCATACAACTTGGAAGTGAGGAAATTTCAGATTGATTACCAGGAGTTTCGTATTAATCAAAGTATTACATAAGCTACTTTGCGCCGGTTGCTCTACGAAATTCTTAGAATTTTCTAGAAAGTTCTCGACATCCATTAATTACTGTAAGTGCGTTCCTAGAGTATTTGGAGCCATGTGGTGCAAGTAATGTGGCTCTGAAATTGCGAATGTGCGCTATTATTATATTTTATACAGTTTTCTTAGTTTGCTCTCGGTTACGTAATTTAATTAGTTGTTTTATTGTGTAAGCTACTTTTGCTAATTTGCTGGTTCTTGGATGGTATAGTGCTATTTGGAGTGTTATTAATATTGCTGCTTTTCCTTGTTCATATACATATTCTGGCTTCATACAAATAACTCTTGCTACGGGAAGACTTTATTTCTTACAAAATATTCGTTCTGCAAGCATATTAGTGATATTCTTCAAAACAGTATTTCTCGCAATTTACCTAGTTAGTATAATTGGACATCCCTAAACCGTATTCCTTGTTAGCACATCAAGGTAGGTAGCCAAAATTGCTGTCAATTCAAAATCAACTCTATTACAACTCTTCAAGAGCTAATTTCGACCAAAAAATCAACAGCCATAAAACCAGTATAAAACAAACATCAACAGGACTTATTTACTTCACCGCTAAAACATTTTGCAGGAACGTAACCGAATCAAAAGCGTTTGCCTACGCCAGGACTTTTGAAGCACAAACACCGGTACCTCTAGAAATTACATTTATTTATTCCCACTTGGATGTTTTCTGCGCAATATTGATTTATGCTCCCTCAAGTACCGACGGACTCATCGAGACCTCAAGAGGTGAAATTTTGAAATAAGAAATCCAAGGATTACTGGTTCACCAGATTTGTTTACAGAAACGTTCCTTTGAAGATGTACTGCATTCGGATTCTGAAAACGTGGTTTAGATTGGTACGTAAAGCATTTGAGTGAATTGGATTTGGAAGCTCTCAGTTTTCTAAGGATTCTAATTTGTAAGACATTCAACTTGGAACCTTTATGAATAAGTGATGTGAAATCGCAAATTAGGTGGCTTCGAGTGTCTACACCGCAGGTACCTGCGAATTATTAAGTACAAAACCTGGGTACATTAAACTGAATATTTGAAAAGACATGTTATGTGTACTCTAGACACTACTAACAATCAGTAATGAAAACTCATAAAGAGTGAACTTGGGCATGAAATATCTACAAGTCCAATCTGCTTCGAGCAAACTCTTCATATCTTATCTCATCATCTTCATTCGTTATTTTGCAAGCTGCAGCCAGTACTATTTACCTTAAATCCACCTGACGGCCTTTACAAGAAGGCGCTTAACATACCTTTCATATGGCATCCCCACTATTTTACCTTAGTGGTTAAATTACAATCAAAATAAAAACCACAGTGCAATAATAAGCCACACGTACAATAATGGCGGAAGCAATGATTGTACCCCTTGGCTTGAACCCAATATAAAATGTTGGCGATCGACCAAACTTGGGCCTCAATTAATAAATTTCGTATCATATTTTCTTCTTAATTACGAATAACTGGAAGCTTCCGATTGAGTTACAATTTGTTCAAGACGAATTAAAGTAATGGAGCGTCATATTTTAGAGATGAGATGGAACATCTTTTTGTTTATCGCAGAAAATAATTTAATTTATGATTTGGTGACAGAAAAAAAAATATTTTCAACGCTTGTTGACAATCGTATGTGATTATAGCTGGTTAGCTTTTTTTTTCACAGAAAAAAATCGACAAAAAGACAGCTGTAGTTTTAAAAAATATACCGCTAAAAAAAAAAAAAAGATCCCGACGAATTGAGAACCTCCTCCTTTTTTTGAAGTCGGTTAAAAATATAATTCTGTTATACTGAGTTTCAAATAATATACATTTTTCTTTTCATCTTTTCCAATATCCTGAAATTTAGAAGGCGTCACTTTTCATGCTTATGGATTAGCGTCACAATTCTGACATTGATGTTTGTGACATAATTCCATTTTTACGAACTTATTTTTTAAACGTAACCCTACTTGCGATTCTGGTTAACAAAACGGTAACTAAGCGCTGAGATGCCATGCAAGACTCACTTGCTTCTTTATTTTGCATTTAAAAACTACTTTATAAGCGAGAATATTATACCCAATTGAATATTTTTATATAAATGTTAATTATCTTTCACCACATAAACCATTTATAAAAGAATCCTGTTATTGTATTAACATATTATTCGGATGTTCTTGGAAAAAACCATTCACTCATTATTTGTATGCACATAATATTCAATGGGTTAAAAACATTGGGTTAAACATTGGATAAATTAATTAGTGGTTTTATAATATTAATAAACAAAATAATCCAAGAACTCTTATTTTGTATAATTTAATGTTGACCAATTCCAGGTAAAACTTAATGTTTGTTGAATGTTTTAAAATATTTTGCATGTTTGCAAAATTATTTATTTATGCGTAATCCGATTGTTGAAATAAAAGCATTATACGAAACGATTGCGGTATGAAAATGTATAACATTTTGTATGAATAGATTAATCGATTGTGACTTCAGTGGAGCAAATAAATGCATGAAATACACATAAAAATCTTGGTAAATGTGAGTAAGATTTATGTGAAGAATTCACTATACAGAGTTACAATTTTTAACTCAATACAAATAATTTGAAAAAAAAAAAAACAGTTTCAAAAGTCACGTACTTCTTTAAATTCATAATATTTCATCAGCCGCTGACACGTTCAATCTAAAGTATTTGGAATTACCCCTTCATGTTCTGAAAAATGTTATGAAAAATGCTATTGATAGAGCACGCCTGGTTAATAAAGTTGAAAATGGCTACCATTTACTTGACGATATTATACTGTAAACTCATATACTATTTAAACAAAACATCATCATAGGCCTTGTTTATTGACCCACTCTAGGTTACGGGCCAGATTATACAAAGATAGAATATTAATCTAGGTAGGGTTGGTGATTTAAGTCTAGGTTTCTTCAAGATGTTTGCCTTGATTCTACCTGTGTGTAGTAACTAATCTGTTATATCTATGATATACTAGCTTTTGCCCGCGGCTTCGCTCCCGTCAACTGACTTCTCTACTTTACCTTATTTTTTTTTTCATAAAAACCTTCTCCTGACAATAACAAACACAACAAAAAAAGAATTAGCCAAATTGGTCCAGGCGTTGTTGAGTTATGCGCTTACCAACACATTTTGCGATTCATTTTTATATTATAGATTGAGAAAAAACAAACATGTAGCTTGATAAAGATACACTGGGGACTTAAACTTTCGATAGGAAATGCCATAAAAACCCCTTTAATAATTCCCATGTTTTACATGTCTGCTCAAGTAAATGATGTGGCAAAACCAGCACTATAAACTACGCATAAAACTTTCAAACCTCCAACAGGTTAGGTTAGGTCCCTAAACGCCGAAGCCAGCATAACTTATTCAGAATCCAACGGGATTGCTATACGCGACCGGAATGCTCGCTAAATTGCTCCGCTAAACTGCAGATTTGTAAGGAGTGAAAATGTATGATTTTGTTAAGTTAATAGTAAAGAAGATATCAAAATTTTGACAAGCTTTAAAATCCTTAATATCACCAGTATACGGTATGAAGCTACCGATATATAGACGCAGGCCCATAGGCCTCTCTGAAGTGATTCCTACTTCGAATATCATATTTCCAGTACTGCAGACAGTTGCAGAATTGAATATTTATTCATGTGTAACATAGGTTTGCAAACGCATCCATGATACAACTGAAATGCAGTGTTTGAAAACGCCAGCATATGCTGAGTTGGCATGAGGATCAATTGCGCTACGAATGCAATAAATATCTGATACAGAACTATGATGAATGGTCCAAATTGATGATCATTTTAAACAATGCAAAATATTTATAAAATGTCAAGGAAAATCTCTACAAACATTTGAAATCAAAAGTCTGTCAAATGGACCATCTAAAGCAATGGTTAAGATTACCACAATAATTTCGCGATCAAACAGAAAAGATGAGTTCCAGAACCTTCCAGTCCTTTTATTCTCGTAACTACTATAAGTACTTGTAATCCATACAATTTGCCTGACAGTAACGATACCCTAATTTCAACCTAAGCACTCAATCCGCTAAATCAAGTTTAATAATTATGCAAAGTCTGACGAAAAACCCTCGAGGGGACGATTTCAACATGCTCATCTTCAATTTCTACCTTTGACATCGTTTTAACATCCTGGACGTTGAGGGTACATTCAATTTCAAGCTCTATTTGTATTTACTAGGGTTCGATTTGAATTGACATTTTTCAAATGGAATTCGCCCCGCGTCCTGAGGGGTCGAGTCGCGTGACAGGAATGCTTTCTTTAGCATTTTGATCGCATCTGATTGGGATGTGTGAAGTACATTTTATATGCTTTCGTCCTATTTATATGTTAAATGCTACGTCAGCTTTCGTGTTCTTGTTAGAATATTAAGTATATTGAGGACGGATAAGGATTTGGATTAAGAGTAATATATTTTTGGATGGAGATAGGGTTAAAGATTAAATACGACATTCGCATTCTACGGGTGTTCTTCATTTCTTTCTTAGCTTACACTGTCCCTTTGGTGGGCGAAGACCATCTCATTTCAAAGACTTCCCATGAGAAGATTTTTTGGGGCTTATCCAAATACATAAGTTTGTTTATGAGTAGCATCTCTCACTAAAAAAGCGAAACCATAAAACTCAAATGCCCCAAAAACTCAAACCGTTTCCTATGCATGATCAGCTCCCAAAATTGATATTTTCCGTCGTAACTTTACGTCCATAAAATTCTTCTAAAATAGACGGCGACGAAGGGTCGACGCTAATTTGACATAGCCCTCCTACTCGGTTGACACTAATGGAATGTTTTTATGTAGATGATAAACTTTTGCCTTTCCATAAATTGGAGCAATCCGAAGGCAACTTAATAAGTCACTGTGACAATGAAAAGGAAGGCTTTTGTGACCATTGTCGGGGGAATTTTAAAGTTAGAACGTTGACTTTTATTTGAAAACGTTTTGTGCGATGCTGTGAATATTTTTCGCTTGTGGTGATTAGATTTTAAATTGAGATCGTTCTTGTCTTCTATAATTTCATTAATTATATTTTTAAGAACCAGAAGCAGGTTTATTTAACAAGGCAATAACAAGAAATAGTTTTAACATGAAAATCAACTACGATTAAACAAAAGTATTCCAAAAGCGCGGCCAAATCGTATTCCCGTCAAACTATAACACGTCTTGTCACAATGACGTTCGAAAATGGAATCCTCCAAGCAGAGATACACGACTGAATGGTGGGGTGTCGATGGTCGCTCGTCTCTGCTGCCCTTTATGTAACCACTGGCAGCTAACACGGCCTCTCCTGACACCCTGACGTCCTCGGCAGGATATGGCTGAGCCTGGTTGTGTCTCGGAACACCTGCACATTCAATAAGATAGTTGGACCTGGCTCAATTTCGTCATAATTGAATCTCGATTGGTTAACGTGGTCGTCATCGTTTTTCTGGACACATGAAACTTTCAAAATAAACATTATTCGAGGTATTACAAACCTCAAACAAAGAACTAATTCATCTAAACAATGAAAAATAAATAACATCAACTTTAAATCAAATAACAGGTACAAAATAAATAACAAAACACTGGTATACCACCCAGCGACTCGAAAATTAATAACATCAACTTTAAATCAAATAATTGGTTCAAAATAAATAACAGAACACTGGTATACCACCCAGTGACTCGAAAATAAATAACATCAACTTTAAATCAACTAATTGGTACAAAATAAATAACAAAACACAAATTAATAACATCAACTTTAAATCAAATAATTGGTTCAAAATAAATAACAAAACACTGGTATACCACCCAGTGACTCGAAAATTAATAACATCAATTTTAAATCAAATAATTGGTTCAAAATAAATAACAAAACACTGGTATACCACCCAGCGACTCGAAAATTAATAACATCAACTTTAAATCAAATAATTGGTTCAAAATAAATAACAAAACACTGGTATACCACCCAGTGACTCGAAAATTAATAACATCAATTTTAAATCAAATAATTGGTACAAAATAAATAACAAAACACTGGTATACCACCCAGTGACTCGCCGACATAAGCTCAAAAGTTTGTATATCGCATAAGATTTCCGCACCGTAGGCATAGGCTCCAAAAGTTTGCATACCTCCCAGTGACTCGCCGGCATAGGCTCAAAAGTTTGCATACCGCGCAAGGTTTCCGCACTGTAGGCATAGGCTTCAAAAGTTTGCATACCTCCCAGTGACTTGCCGGCATAGGCTCAAAAGTTTGCATACCGCGCAAGGTTTCCGCACTGTAGGCATAGGCTCCAAAAGTTTGCATACCTCCCAGTGACTCGCCGGCATAGGCTCAAAAGTTTGCATACCGCACAAGATTTCCGCACCGTAGGCATAGGCTCAAAAGTTTGCATACCTCCCAGTGACTCGCCGGCATAGGCTCAAAAGTTTGCATACCGCGCAAGGTTTCCACACCGTAGGCATAGGCTCCAAAGTTTGCATACCTCCCAGTGACTCGCCGGCATAGGCTCAAAAGTTTGCATACCGCACAAGATTTCCGCACCGTAGGCATAGGCTCAAAAGTTTGCATACCTCCCAGTGACTCGCCGGCATAGGCTCAAAAGTTTGCATACCGCGCAAGGTTTCCACACCGTAGGCATAGGCTCCAAAGTTTGCATACCTCCCAGTGTTTACTCATACACGTACACACATACAACATATAAAGAAATCATGTAAATTGTTCAATATCAATCATGTAATTATTAACTTGGTACCGTGTATAAGGCTTCCACACCGTAGGCATAGGCTCCAAAGTTTGCATACCTCCCAGTGTTTACTCATACACGTACACACATACAACATATAAAGAAATCATGTAAATTGTTCAATATCAATCATGTAATTATTAACTTGGTACCGTGTATAAGGCTTCCACACCGTAGGCATAGGCTCCAAAGTTTGCATACCTCCCAGTGTTTACTCATACATGTACACACATACAACATATAAAGAAATCATGTCAATTATTCAATATCAATCCGTGTATCGATCATGTAAATTATTCAATATCAATCATGTAATTATTAAATTGGTACCGTGTATAAGGCTGAAGCATATATCATAAGAAAAATGTAAGAAGGAATAAAATTCACTTTTACTTGTTAGTTAAACCGTGGGCGCAAGCGTGCACTCAAGCGCCCCCGGGCAAAGGTCTATAGAAAAATGTTATTAAGAACAAATACTTCAGACTTTACACGAATATAAATAAAATTCAGTGCCTCGTGAATGACAGAATCAGTGAAACAACGTGATATATAATCCAACATGGATTATCGCAATAATACCACCTCAATCAGTGGCCCAACACATCAGCACCACTAGCGTGCTCTCAACTTTCAATAAGGCTGAGCAGACCACAGCGTCCACTCGACTCGGCAGCAACTCCACCACCAGAGTCGTCTTTTTTCAATTCCACATTGACGTCATCATGGCAAGCTACTACAGCAATCTGCCAGCAGCACCGACTCAGCAGTGCTCGTGCCGCCACGAGCAGCACCGGCTCAGCAGCGCTCGTGCCGCGACCAGCAGCACCGGCTCAGCAGCGCTCGTGCCGCGACCAGCAGCACCGACTCAGCAGTGCTCGTGCCGCCACGAGCAGCACCGGCTCAGCAGCGCTCGTGCCGCGACCAGCAGCACCGGCTCAGCAGCGCTCGTGCCACCACCAGCAGCACCGGCTCAACAGTGCTCGTGCCGCGACCAGCATCACCGGCTCAGCAGCGCTTGTGCCACCACCAGCTGCACCGGCTCAACAGCACTCGTGCCACGACCAGCAGCACCGACTTAGCAGCGCTCGTGCCACGACCAGCAGCACTCACACAGCAGCGCTGGTGCTAAGACCAGCCGCACCGGTACAACAGCGCTGGCTTGCTGCGACACGGCCGTTACATATTCTAGTGTACAACTCTGTGAACAAGCACTCACGACATACATTTCGCTCGGCCACTTCTGACCATCAAAATCTGGAAAGCTTTTCGCTTTTAAAGAAATAAATTCGTGGCATAACCTTGACAAACAGACTCAGCTTTGGGACTATGTCTCAGAAAAGCATCAGTACTCATCATGTGTCAGCAACACTCAAAACACAACCATCATCACGTTTTGGTAAATTACGTGTACTTTTAGTAATAAGTTAACTTCATTTCATCTTTTACTACACAATATACTCATGAGTGACAATACCAATGGTTGGTACATGATAACACATTTTTCCACTAAATAGAGCTAAGAGCATAATCACTTCCAATGTGGAATCAAAACGGCATATGAAAAATAAAACAGATCACCTGACCTCGATGCATGATATACCAGATCTACCATCCACTGGCTATCATTACTGGAGTATGCCAAACGAGATACTGGCAGTTGGCATCCTATACAGCATGCAAAGCTCGTGCAGCAGCACAGCAACCGAGGCGCTTGAAGTGTTACAGCACTCGTAGTATGTCAAGTGGCACAGCACCTGCAGCGCTTACACCATCACCTCGCGTGGTTCTCACAAAGGTGATCTCGTAGTGTTTTCTGGCTTTGGCTTATCCTCAATACCTGTAGTCAAAAGACAAGCAAGCAAGCATCTGGCTAAAGCAAACAAACATTCAATTGAAAGACTCTCATGCATTGTCATGTTACAGATTTGAACTTTAGATGACATCACCAATTAATACACCCAAATTACATAATCAGTAAAATTAAATAATAACCAGGGTCGGTAAACAGACTTTCAATTTATAAAATGCAAATTACGCCATTGCCTTCCATTGGGATCTTAGATATTGGTTGTATCCCTTTCTTGAGCTCTACAGGCCTTCGAAGGCCACAACTACAGCGGCATAACACCAACTGTACACAAGTCTCTCTTCAGTCACCTCAATGCCATCAGACAGGCCAATGGGTCTTTTCCAAGTCACGTCAAATCAAGTCTTTATCATAGATACTGCACAACTCAATAGAATCAAAAGTAGAAACAGATAAATAAATCAAACCAAACAATCTAGAGGCTGATGCACAATTTGAACTATTCCACTTTAGTGTAAGCAAATTGAGCAAGTCAATATCAAAACAGAGTGCAGTTATATCACAACAATTAGTTATGCATATATAAGTTTACAATTATGGTTAGTCCTGTGTAAATAAATTAGTTACAGGTAACTCTTATAAGCAGGAAGATTAGAAATCAACATTACTGAGCTCATTTACATAATAAGCCTGTAAGTTACTCAATTTCTAGGGACAAAAACATTTCAAATGCAAACAAAAGATGCACATTATTATTCCAGCTTTGTTCAAGCTTTAAAACATTTATTCAAGCTTTAAAACATTTACCTAAGTTTTGTATTAAAATATCAACCGGTTGGTCATTAGCGGTGGCACCTGAGAATCTAACTCAAGTTCTCATACACTTTCAGTATGTTTTTAACCAATAAGCCACCAAGATGGATTACAAGTCATGTATGACATAAAGGCTAAATAAAACTGGATTGATCTCACCATTTACATACAGGTACATTACAGGATACCTCTCATACTATCTTGAGCATAACGGGAGCAAGGCATGTTGCTCACAGACACCAGAGCAATACATAAGCAGAAACTCATTCCACTCGAAGCACACAAGAGTCCCAACAGCATCAGTGTACTAAGCTCAAGCAACATACATTGCTTGCGCTATAAATCAGAAGCATCATAACTTCTCGACTTATTCCATTGTTATATACACATGAAAACAAAAGCAATCGTTAATTCAATCAATTTTGTTTACCAATAACCATAGTTACCAGACCTGTTATTTCCATAAAAATAAATAAAACCAATGTTCCTTTGTGATTTTTCCAATAATGGAATTTATGCAGTCCACATTAATGCTATCCTTCATTGTATTCTTCCAGTTATTTGGGCATTGATGTCATTTAACTCCTCAGAATACGATAGACCTTCTGTATTATTTTTGTTCCACAACAAGTAAACCAACCAACATATTTATTGGTATCACTTACGCTGCCTGCATAGCATCTTGAAATACCAATCTATGCAGCGCACTGCAATCCATTACAAAATTAAAATAGAACAGCAAAAACTTTGGTCGGCGGGTTTCCTTACACCGCGTCGTACTTAATAAAAAGTGCCAATGAAAATAAACTGAAATCAAAAACTTTATAGTGGGAGTGAGACTATCCCACTTCTGATTTTAAGAACCAGAAGCAGGTTTATTTAACAAGGCAATAACAAGAAATAGTTTTAACATGAAAATCAACTACGATTAAACAAAAGTATTCCAAAAGCGCGGCCAAATCGTATTCCCGTCAAACTATAACACGTCTTGTCACAATGACGTTCGAAAATGGAATCCTCCAAGCAGAGATACACGACTGAATGGTGGGGTGTCGATGGTCGCTCGTCTCTGCTGCCCTTTATGTAACCACTGGCAGCTAACAATATATAATTTGTCTTTTGCAGAATTAGGGTTTTTAAATGTTAAGGGAAAATCTTGGTGTTTATTTTTAAATTCAAAGAAATATCTTTTTATTCATTATAACCACACATAACATACAAAAAATACTCGAATAAAAAATTGCAAAAAAATCAAGTAACCTATTTTAATAATTAACAGTAGCCATAAAAAATAAAATCCACAATATCGGGAAAATTGGTCCTAATACCTTTACCAAACATAATTTCTGGTCCTTTGAGTCCTAATCAAATGAGTTTATTGGGCTAACAGGCTGATACGGCCTAATCTCGGTTAATTTCAACCGGAGTATTACACGTTAACCACGTATGTTATTTGACGGTATAACCTAAGGCTATTTGCTCAGCTTTAGATTAGATCTAGACCAAACATTTGTTTAGTGGATTTAGCTTCACTGGAAATGTTGTCCCCTAAAACATTATGTTCATTATGTTAATGTGATTAAGGGACAACTTAATTTTGGAAGGACGCTGTTTGTAGGTATAATTAGTTTGAATTGTTTTGTCTAATTTTGAGGGGATTTCTATAAACTTCTCTTTTTGTTTTGTGCTATATTGGCTTGTAAACGCGACAGTGTAACAATCAATAAATTAAAATTTATTTGGACATTCCATCACAATGTAATCAAGCTTTTGTGGTATCTATAGTAAAGTTATATACTCCTCCATTATATTAAGTCTATGAAAGTACCAGGCATCCAGAAACGGTAAGAGATCTGCCATTATCATTTATATGCGTTCACCAGCCGTTTATATTCAGATGACGTTCTTCATTGCTATCAAAATTCATTATCATTCAGTTACCGCTGTTATCAAGCATCCAACCGAGCATTAAGCAAAGTACCTATTTTCTCGCCTAGAACATTTCAGTTCTATCTGAAACTTATCCAGATTGATGATACCATTAAAATGGTAATACCAACAAATAAAACAGGGCTAATACCTTAAAATAGAATGCTAGTATTTCAGCAGAAAGACCCGATTCGATCGAATTCATAGCTTTACTTAAGCATCTACCATCAGGCTCTCGCTACGGTCAAGTTTGCGATCGAAAGGACCAATCCGATTTAACCGTGTCCATTGAGCGTTTTCCTTTTCGCTCTATACGTCTTCTGTAAACAAAAGCGGCATTGTAATCGCCTGTTTTTGGAAAAAGATTCTTTGTACTGTTCAATGGTAAGGGTAAATGGTAGGGAAGGATTTTCGTCCATTCTTTTTCCTCGTCAGCATATATATTACTTTGAATTATTATACCCGGTTCTAGGTAGCTGTTTTGTGGGACGAAACGGGAAATGACCAGTTGTTTCACTTAATAAACATGCTTTGATTTTTTTATGTAGGTTTTACCATTGAAGGGAATATTTTGGTTGTTTTGTAGAATAAATAAAAAGGGACTTTTCTGCTGCTATTTTTGTCCTAAAGCTTGATTTAAACTGTAAGGTTCAGTTTGCCCTATCCTTTCGCATAAATGGGCTATCTTACACGGAAATATTTTTTTTGTAGTTTCTGAGTTTTGCACGGTCAAGCAAATAAACAACAAACTCTTCACCTTCATATTATTAGATTCTACAACTTGTATAGAAACCTTTATCATTTTATCACTACATAAAGTTAAACTTCTCAATACCACAGCGTTAACAATTTGACCTAAATAATAATATACGGCGCCCACTTCCGAACATTTCCTACAACAAAATACATATGTGTGTCTGTTCATAACTCAAAAACTATGTGATTTATGCGAATATATCCTGGGAATTGTTCCGTGGAAAAACATTCATATGCCTATCGGTGGGGTGAAGTTTGAACGTAGAAGAAATATTTAGGTGAAACACATAAATATGTATTTGAGTGTGTTTTGTTTGTGTGTGCGTTAGTGGGTGTATGTTTTTATCTGCACACGTACGTGTGTGTGTAACCCCAGTGAGGCCCACCATTGCCAAAGCCTGTCGGGTTTGCGGGATTGTCCGAGAAGAGTTACCGCGGCCCTAGTACATAAAGAGGTTAAGAACGAAGATGATGGGTTTTAGTCAGTAAGAGTCCGACACTCCCTTACGCTACACCCACCGTCAGAGAGGTAATTTGACTACATCTAATAAAAAAAAAATATGTGTGTGTATACATATACATACATGCACAATATCTTCGTATGCCACGGCTACTCAACTATTTCTGAGAACTTCCGAGCTTACGCGTAACAGCCCCAGCCGTTGCTTAACCATTCGTCCAACGCGGCTGTTACTTAGCCTCGAGATCTTGTAACTTGTAAAAATTTCAACATTTACAAAAAATGCCTTTTTTCCCTTATAAAAGGTCAAATATAACAGAGTATACTTCAGTATCGATCTTGAGATGAACAAGAGCGCCCCGTAATGGAATCATAATTATGCATGAGACGCCCACGAGTGTAGAAACCTATTTACTTGACCCATATCTATGTAGGAAGAAAAGTTGTGGCAGCTCGTATGTAATATTAAAATAGCTGGTTTTTAGTTAATCTTCATTCATGTAAAACAAGTATTTTAAAATTATACGTGACTGCTCAGAATATTATCTCATCTCATTATTGATATACTGATTTTGACGATTCTTTCATTGGTTATTAGCTGATGACTTAAGTTTAGAAATATAATTGAGGATATATTAAAAAGATAGATTTTTATTTGTCAGTTCACAGTGGAATAATTTGTTTATTGGATTTGAGTCAACATAATGATTTCTTCATCAAAAATTTGTTTCCTCATTACCCGGATAAAACCGTAAGAAACAGCTAGTTTAATTAACATTAATATTTCTAAGAACCCTCCATAGAATATTTAGTTAAACAAGAACTTAGTTTGCGGTTACAACAACAAAACAATAGGGTCCTGTAGGAACCACAGTGAGTCAATAGGGAAGTTCTAAACTTATTACAAAACGTGCTTACAGAACCCGGAAAAGCTAAACGCACCATGGCTCAAAATGCAAGACAATACTAACCGTATTTTATTTACCCTAAAGTTCAAAACAAATTAACACAATATCTGCAAGCTTGCGTCGACTCGCAAGATTAACAGTAGCTGACTTAATTTTAATATTTTGAATATTACGAGTACTTTAATAAACATTACATAGGATATAAGATTAACACATTTATCGTCAAAAATGAACAGTAGTGGTGTATAATAATATTATATACTAATCAAAATGAGTAGAAGTCATTTAAAGAAAGACCAAAATTAACGATAATCCCCGATTAACAATACAATGCAAATGGACGCGATAAAACGCAACTTGACAAAACACAACTTTATCAATATTGGTATTAATTAACACAAAGTAACATAAACCAACCAAATTAAAAGGTCCTTTTGTAAATATTATTACCACAACATTTTAATGGATTTTATAACTTTTAAGTGCATATTAAAATCGCGAGGCCTGTAATCAGACTTAATTAATATTCATCACTAATGAACCTTCGGAACTTAATTTATCGGATTTTGTAAAACCTTGAACGGTACGTAAATATTTCAGTTTAAAATTTTCAGTAGTAATGAGATTGACTGACAGTTCAATTTTAGTGAAAATCTATAAAACTTTGAGTAGGTAATAGTGGATTCTTGGTTTAGCGCCTGTAAGGACCAATTCCCCAAGCTTCAACCTACTCATTTTACAGACTTTCGTCAAAAATACAATGCTGTAAAAATATTCACTGCAAAAATTGACGAGGAAAATAGTTCATGACTGCACGAAAATAGAACAATGTATGAACGCACCCTTTGACAACCTTTCATGATTATAAAACCAAATATATACCACAATACCTCGTTACCCAAAGAAGTATAATATTCCTTGTTAAAAGCCAAAAGCTCGATTTAATGAGTTGCCAACGGTTCAGACCACGGAGTAAGGGAAGATGAGCGGAGATGCCATAATGCAGGTAAGTCAGGCGCCTTCTTCTAGGTCAAATTGGTACAGTGGGCTTGACCAAAAATGATAAGAGAGAAATACATTAAAGATAAAAATAGTTTCGGGTGAACTAACGAGCCGCTCGGATTCTTTGAGACACCTGTCAACGATTTATAGTATTAAAAAAATGGCGTGGTCCAACGATGACGTATGAGGGCGAAAACAGTAACGTTCCTCGTCCCCCGCACACCCACATTTGGCGCTTTTTAGGGTTCCGTACCTCAAAAGGAAAAAACGGAACCCTTATAGGATCACTTTGTTGTCCGTCTGTCTGTCTGTCTGTCTGTCTGTCTGTCAAGACCCTTTATCTCAAGAACGCGTGGACGTATCAAGCTGAAATGAAGTAGAATCACATGAAGTAGTCAGGTCTATTGTCACTTTAAGCTGTGAAAATATCAAACTTCTAAGCCAAGCCAATCAAAAGATACAGCCCATTATGTCGATATTTTCAACAAATTTTCAACACTCGCAAAGGAATCAAAACCTACAAGGTACTTCCCGTGAACTCAGAATCTTGAAATTCGGCAAGAAGCAACGTTATATAGTACAGATAAAGGAAAAATTGCGAAAATGATAAATTTGAAGCTACATAAAATATTAAAATATTATCAAATCAAATCAAATATTTTCCTCATTGCAATGGGGAATTTAAACGACCAAGTTTGACGGATTTGAGAAATTATTTCTTTGTAGTAAAAGAGTATACTCGCCGTTTATTTCCATTGTCATCAGGTCAGGATCTGATGATGGAAATCCTGAGAAATCGAGGGCAACTATCAGAAATTCTAGGCATGCATAGGATTAAAACTTGATTCTCAGATGTATGTCTGGTGATACTATCAAACAGTGAAGGTTTAGAGCTTTCCTGATGATGGAGACGTGAGAAAGTCGAGAGAACTCCTCAACGGTATGATTTACTAACGTCGTGTTTGGGCTTATATTATTCGTATTGACGAGAATTTTTCACAAAAGTTAAAAATAAAAACTTATTACAAAAAAAAACAACTTCTAAAAACAACAAGAAAACTGTTTATATGCATCGGTCTAGATCTCGGTGGTTAAATAAATATAGATGCATCCTCTAGACACCGACTTCTAGACCGATGGACCTAACATCTTTTTAATTTCTTTCTTGCTTTTGTTTTCTTGTTGCTTTTTTATATGTTTGAAGTTGGATTTGTTTGTAAAATGCTACAAAATAAAATAAAGCCGACTTTATAAAACAAAGAAAGGGACAGAATTACACTTTTGTCAAGGCTCTAGAAACATAAAGCCAGCAGCCCCGAATCCTACTCTCTAGCAGTCGTTGTTACAATTCGACAGTTACAAGTCGTCCGGCAGTTTCTAAAAAAACCTGAAACTGGGGTCGTTAGGTGATTAATCCCTCAAAAATAAAAGATCCCATTAGTACTGAATTCTCATCACCTAAAATAAAATAAGCTCCAACAAAAGGTTACGTTATAAATTGTAAAGGAGTTCCCATAACTATATCTGATCTTTGCTATCGATCCCACAATGGCAGTCAAAACCTATCTATGTGGAAAGTTGCGGTTGGCGCGAGACTCACTTTTTATCTATACAGGATTTGTACGGAACCCTCGGTGCGCGAGTCTGACTCGCACTTGGCCGGTTTTATTTATTATAGCACCTCCACTAGTCATTTTGTTCTCCATGGTTAAGCCGCATACCCACGTACATTGTAGGCGTACAAAAGGCCGGTGATAGGCCCGGCCGCGAGGCTATCATCTGAGTATCGGAACTTCGGATTTCAAATAAATTGATTTCAGTATCGAATTTCTGCTAAATTGGAGTTCACGTGCAGCAAAGCAAAGGGAAATATTTAATCAAAGGGTACCTGTGCATTCACCTATGCAAGGGAACTTGGTGAATTCTGATAAAATTATTGAACTTCGATGGATATTAATAAGTCGTTAATGATACAGGTATAGCATCTGCTAGTGACATTTGCTAAATTAAATCTAATGTTGTGGTTAGCATTAATTATTGTAGCTGCCTACATAATGCATATGTAAATGACTGTAATAGATATGTTAAGCTTAGTTATAAACATTTTAATAGAAGATAGCGCTGGAAGCAATATTCTTCTAACTGGTACAAATACTGGTATAAATCAATGCGTTCCGCCTATGGGCAGAAGTAGACATCATGGTTGTTGTGTGATGGCTTGGCTGAAATGATGATGATGACAAACAAAAGATACTGAATCCACGACATCGCTACATTTTGACTTGAAAAGTCTCTGTGTTACCACCACCTTTTATAATTATTCGGGTCATTTAAGATCACAAATTGCGTTACAAGAAAATCTGAGTCGTTTACCACGAAAAAGTCTAGTAAATTGTTACCAGCTATTTCATTTAAGCGAAGAGGCCGGAGTGGGCAATGAGAGAACTCCATAAAAATAAATTTTGACCAAAAAACTCGCTGCAGTAAAATAAAACTTTATTACTTTCATAAAACGCTACAGTCGTTTGTGGAACTTTAAATATTATATTTAGCATTTTAGAAATAACGTGAAAAATTATTGTCTTAAAATGGTAATGTTCTTTTACTTTTGGGTTTGAATAAATGTTTGAGTTAATTCTCTTTGATAAAGAATGTATAACAAGTTTGTCTACGCTTTTATCTCGGGCATTGACGTTCTTGTTTTAACCGAATTTTTACTCTCTGAAACTATTGGATCACATTTAACTAGTATTAACAATACTTTTTTGTTTGTTTCAGATGTCAATACAATAATTGGAGAACAAGAAACAGTTGATCGTGAATTCTTCGCGACAACATGATAACATGACGAAATATGTTAAACAAACGCATTAGCTCCAGGACTAGCCGCTGTGATTCGAGCATGTACAACCATGTCGCTTTATGTGCACACATCAGATACCCAAAACAAGTAGTCTTCTTCAATATCTACTTCATTCTCGTCGTGACATGCCTCTCAGCTGATACTGTTAATTCAAACACTACAAATATGAACAAACATTTTAATGAAAAAGGTGTAAAATACTTCAACACGAAGCAGAATGATGCTCCCGACGACAATTATGAAGATCACGACCCCTCACACCCAGATGTCAATTTCGATACCAACCCCTACTACAATAGTGAAAATTTTCTACATTTAAATACAAAATTTTACAATAACGAGAACAACGCTTATAGCAATTACGAAGACTATAAAAAGTTCTATCTGAATCCTTCTAATCCAGTCCCTAAATCTAATGTTAAGTTTAAAATAAGTAGTAAGATAGTGCAGACTAAGTATGGAAAATTACAGGGGATAGTACTGGCTATGGATGAACACAGATATCTGAGTCCGCTTGAGGTTTTTTTGGGCGTCCCGTACGCTACACCGCCGGTCGGATCCAACAGGTGAGCTATATTTAGACTTTTAGATCCTTTTAGTATTTAATTTTATGCTCGCTTTGAGGAACGCTTGATTGAGTACATATGGGTGCTAAATTGAACAAAAGAACAGAAGTGTACAAAGAAATGGAGAGCTTGTTTGTGTTTATTGAAACTCCTGCTGCATTTCGTTAAATTAAAGCCGAACCTCATTAATTTGGATATTAATAACGAGGTGAATTAGGTACAGATACATATACATATTTTATGCACATGGATGGAAATAGCTTCTAAGACAATCTTCTTCAGTGCAATAGTGCCGTAAGGTTGAGACTGGCGATCAATCAAAAATAGTCAGTCTAACTAACGAATACTTTGGCTAAAAAAGATCAATGTTAACACCAAAACTTTCTGTACAATCTAGGAACGTAGTCTTAATTATAGAACATTGCATTTTTGTGCAAAAAAAGTCCATTTGGATTTAAAATTGCGGCATTCGTTGTATATTTTAACACGGTCTGAAGTTAATGGAGATAGTTACTTTAATGACTAAGCTATTACTTCGGTGTTTTTAACGTGTACAACAACATTTTCTTCTATTGCTACAGGTTTTGGTATAACTTTCAAAATAGCATTAAATACGATAAGAACTCCAAAAAAAGAACAAAACCGCTCAAAAGTAATGTTCTTAGCGGCCAACGTAAAATTTCTTGCTATAACTTTTATTATACCTACAAATTGTTTCGTAAACTTTGGACACATCCTTATATTGTTGAAGACGAAGTTGGCGTTTATTGTACTTACTTTGTTTTTTATATGGTGAGTTCCGCCTTGTCTTGCTCAAGCTGTGTTTGCGGGTTTACCTATAATCTTCTTTTATCCGCGTTATATTGATATTGTTACAATAGTCGTTTTATTCATACAAGATATGTGTATTTTCTGTGTGTTAAACAATACTCTCAAACCACTGTAAGGCACATATATATCTCCTAGATTCCACATATCTTCAAACCAATTTTTTTGTCGTATTACCGCAAAAGTGTAAAAGCAATTTCACACCAGCCAGTTACCTTGTTACACTGATGTCTACATCTTCATTAACTTCAACTTTAATTACTTGTTTTAGAATACCCTATTTTTGTTCTAGGTTCAGTCCAACTCGAACCCCATCCCCTTGGGACGGAGTCCGCGTCTCCGACAGACCAGGTCCTGCATGCCCACAGAAGATACCCGACATGGATGACGAAAGGACCATATTAGAGAAAATGCCTAAAGGCAGACTAGAATATTTGAAAAGACTGATTCCCTATCTTAAGAATCAAAGTGAAGATTGTCTATATTTAAACATTTTCGCTCCGTTGCAAAGTAAGTACTCCAAATGTTATAATTTGATAGACCTGCAATTTTATTGTGACCAATTCAACACAATTGCTAGATAGACAAACAAAAGCTATCATACCTACTGCATTCATTTATTTAGGTTATCGTGAAATTATCGTGACGTAAACTAAACCCACACAGCAACAAAACGAAACAAAAGATTCCAATCTAGCTACTGAAGACAAAAGCCATCATAACCCATTCATTAATATTAATAAACTACCGCTAACTCTATAAGCTAAACAACAAAAATTTCAAACTGGGCCAAACTCTATATCATCACCATAAAAGTTTTAGATTATCCCTTTCAACGCTACCATACAAAAGGTAGTGACGTCACAACAGACTTTATCTAAGCCTTCACAAACATCTGTTACTACTGTTTCTTTATCAAAATGATTAATTTAATGAATAGACTCGTGCCCTTTGTTGGAAACAATATTTATTTTAGGCAATCAATTACGAATATCCGTTTGCCTTGTCTAAACATTTTTGGTAGCCAAAACTTTAGGAAGATGCTTTTTTTTCATCTCCAGATTTTAAAATTTTAATATTGTTAAGGAATTAAACTCTAAAAAGTGGCTACGTATATTAGGAGCCATTTTCATACCATATCCTTAAATTCCATTGAATGTTAGATTATGAAGAACTTTTCAATCAGTCAAACCGTTATTTATTTTGTTTTTATTTGAATGTATTTAATTTTATACTCTCTATCGAATTAATCGTTTATCTACAAGTTCAAATAATTCATTCAATCTATAGCATATAGTAACAAATCATCTTCTTTCAGTGGACGAAACGAAGCTAGCACTCCCAGTGATGGTGTATATCCATGGTGAGAGCTACTCTTCAAGTTCCAGCCATCCATACGATGGTGCAGTACTTGCCAGCTATACGGACCTCATCGTCGTCACCCTCAACTTCAGACTTGGTGTTCTTGGTGAGTTTATGATGATTTTTATTTTACGTTCCAATATCTTTAAATTCTTTGTTCCTTATCAACTTTTCTATTAACTTGGGATCTGATGCTGATACCTAATTCTTGCCAGTTTGACAAATAAGGTATTTATATTCTACCGAATAAACCAAAGGCCGATATAACATTTGTCTGGTAAATAATAAAAACAATAGACGATACTAAACAAGTAAGTCTGTAAAAATAGTACCAACTACCAACTTCAAAACGAACTTGAATATAGCTCGTAAAATTAACAAGTCCTGATAAAAGACTAAAATCTTAAATGACTGCGAAATTTCAAAATGCAATAAAAGCTAGACTCACCCTAAAGATAGACTTGCATCTTTGTAAGCAATATTAAACAAGACAATCAAATCTTAAACCACTTAAACAAATCAAGTCTACACAATTTAAGAGTCCAAAGCAAAGTTTAGATTCATCTTCATTTGAATAAGTGAATTAAGCGAACGTCATAAAGTCGACGTCTTATTTCGCAAAATACTTGAAAGTTCAACAGCCCGAATGAAGTTGGTAGAATTCTTGAAATATAATCAAGTATTATTTCCATATTCATCTTGAACACAGTTCGGTCAGTTTATTGGCTGTTTTGATGTCATCAATTTTCGGGACTTTATCGAGGGGTTTTTAAAAGTTAAAGCTTAAAGAATTTGAAACATCACAGTAAAAGATATGAGTATTAGAATAAGCTTATTCTTGAGTATGGATTATTTAACTTGTAGTTACGAAAATAAAATGGTAATGAATAGGTAATAATATTCAGTAATGAGTCCAGCGCATGAGATGGACTCAGTAATGAATAAGTATGAAATGAAAAAAATAAACAAAGTGAATTAACAGCAAAGAAACTGGAAGAATTACATTAATGTAAATAAATAATTATTTCTCCGATATCCTTTGATAAAACAAAATCAATCAATGCACCTCAGCAACCATTTACTATTGACTCAGAAATCATCGAACGAATTCAATTTGCAGCTTAAATGTTCGGATTTATAGTAACATTGATTCAGTTACAGCTGTGTCAATTGCCAATCAGCTTCCGATTGTATAGAAACAAAGATGAATATTGGTGGACGCGGCTGATACAATATTGTTCCCTGTGGTTATCGATCATACTGTATTAAGTCTTTATGATCTACCACTGCAGCGAGAGGTCAGACTGACTCACCTATCTACATTAATAGCGTTTTGGGACTAATATTAATTGAACACTTGACTTTGGGTTTAACCTTTACATTTGTGGTCACACTTAGGTTATCGTAGTCTGTGAGACGGCTTAAGTGCCCTTAATTAAAACCCAGTCTTATTATGATATAAGTCACGACTGACAAAATTAATGGTTAGTTGGATTATATACGTAATCATCTTTAAACTTATTTATAGCTAGTGGAGATAGAAGAATTATTCTTGTTAGTTTATATCAAGTTGTTTCAAAGTATAATTGAATAAACAAACAAAATAGAATCAGACCTGCATAAATAGAAAGCAAGCGCCAGACTGTTGCCTTCAGGCACCGTTCCGTAATCTGTTTCATCTCAGTTGACTAACAAATTGTGCAGAATGTAGCTGATATTGCGCATTTTCATTCTTGTTCTAGATCAATGGAGCAAATTATGGATAGAAAAACAAAAGTGTCAGATCAATCTGAAAATCAGACTTTGAAACGGATTATTAGATCTCTTAAATGAAGAATTGCTTTTGAACTAAAATTGTGCTAGTATTTGTAATTTTTGATATAGAAACGTGCCATTCACTAAATAAAAGCTTAAACTTTAAACGTAGGTGACTGTGACTTAGTACTGTCAATAAGAAAGAAGAATATTTTATAAACACGCAGCGCAGTCAGAAAATGATCAAACATGTACCTAACAAGAATGCCAAAATACAATACTTTAACACCGAGCTCTCAATTTTCAGCAGTGACGAAACACACAATGTAACCATACGTACTACACATTTCACAAATATCCCAAGCAAAAGTTTTCAAAGCACATTCGTGCGTAATGAACGAGATTTTATTTTGTTACTTTTTCTCGTCATGTTGTACATACAGACGTGTTTCGTTCCATTTCAATTCATTTCAATGGTACCGCTGTTGGAATTAAAACGATCCCTTGAGGATAGTTCTACGTGAAAATATATTGGGAATATATTTTATTCGCAGCTATTTAGCGTGCCGGCGCTTCGTGAAAGCGAATCGTTGTAATCAGCGTTTTGTTACGGTCCGATGAGTTCTGTTTATTAAAAAGGCTTAACATTTTTGCTGTTGTTAAATTGGATACATGATTTTTGTAGCGCAGCGAAAAATTTTTGAGTTGTCTACAATGCGATTTTTATGTGATATCAATTATGATGAATGAGCGTTTATAGTCAGGAACATAAATATATTTTTTGACGGGACCTTTTTTTGCTACTTCTATAATTTTGAACTCCCCACAATCACAAAGTACTTATCTATCCATTTATAATGTAGGATAAGTCCAAAATTCCCCTTTCTAAACTCACCAATTTTTACAGGCTTTCTCAACGCAAATCCAGCGCCGCATCTAAAAGCCAGGGTAGCAAACTATGGCCTGATGGATCAGATAGCGGCCTTACATTGGGTGCAACAGAATATAGCCCTGTTTGGAGGGGATCCAACCAACATAACATTAATGGGGCACGGGTCTGGGGCCGCCTGCATCAATTTCCTCATGATATCACCCACCGTTATGCCTGGTGAGATTAGCTTTTGTTTTATGTTTGTTTTTAATTAAAACGCTTTTTGTTTTATTCGGTACTTTACTATTTGGACAATGATACTTACTTGCGAGGCTTTATATCGATGCTCTTTTGGTTTTGAGTGGTTGACAGAAATGGAATTGGGTTCTTTATAATGTCGATATTTTTGTTGTCTGTCAAGTGTAGCAATATCACCCTTATTCATGTGTTTACAAAACTGTCCAGTATAAAGAATCTTTATCTATCCTTTTATGCAAAACAGCCCCAGTAACTCTTATTTACAATCTGTCATTTCTGTTACGCTACTCTGAAAAGGGTCAAAATAAATCAGAGTAAATCATAGCAGTAATATTTTATAAGATCGTGTTCTCTAGAAGCCACTACGAAACTGAAGGCTATAATGAAGCTATGAATATTCAGAATTTCCTATCAGTCTTACAAACTTCATTGGCAGTCAAGTTTATATTTTCATAAAATTACATACTAGAACAAAACTTATTATTCTGGAGGAAATTGCGATATTCTCGAGATAGGTTTCTGTACTAAAATATTCCCGAACATAATCATAGACTCTGAATCCGAGAACTTTTTCAATTACATTACGTTTCGGAGATTTGTTATTCTTTGGTTTCTATAAACGAAATGTACCTACAAGTTCTTTTTTGCTTAAATCATTATTTCGATAATTGATTTCCCCAAGGTAAAGATTGGGGCAATTGAATGATGTACCTACTACGTTTTTTTCTTATTTTTAATCAAGAATTTTTCATTTCCATTTTGCTGAAAGCGTATCGTAACAATTTCCCAAACAGAGAGGCTTAAGCCCAATATAAAACACATCGAGAAAGTACTAAAAGAAAAAACGCGAAACAAATCCGATCAACTAACAATAGTTTCTATAGATTTGATCCTTTCTCATGGACACACTGAAAGGGATCCAAGAGTTACAAATCCGACAAATTCTGAAGAGCTCCAAAAATGAACAATACATTTCAGGCGCAAATCCTGAAAGAAAAAAATATTGTATTATCAAATACCTTTGGAAATAATACCTTTTGTACCTTCTAACCGGAATTCCATTTTTAGGTTTATTCCACAGAGCAATCCTTTTGTCCGGGTCAGCACTTAGCTCTTGGGCGATTGTTGATGACCCTGTCTACTATTCTTTGAAGCTAGCGAAGCATATGAACTGTAGTATACCGGATGATCTTGCAAAAGACCATGAGATCATAGTGGACTGCCTTAGAGAAGCATCAATAGAAGAACTACTATCAGCAGACATATCTCCACCAAATTTTCTCACTGCCTTTGGACCATCAGTAGACGGCGTAGTAATCAAAACAGATTTTGCAAAAGATTTCCTAACGATGTATTCAACGGGAGACTTTCCAAGTTTTGGACCTCTAAATAACATGAATATAAATTTGAATGTTCATAAGAAGAGGAGTGATAGTGGGAGGAGGCTGTTTCAAAATAAATACGATTTGTTGTTCGGAGTAGTCACAAGTGAAGCTTTGTGGAAATTCTCCGCTCATGATGTACAAAATGGGATTGAACCAGATAAAAGGGATCGGATGCTGAGGTGAGTACTTTAGTGACTTTTATATTGATATCGCTCCTCTATAAGCATTTTTTATAAGCCATAAGCCAGTTGTTCTAATTGTCACCCAAATTCCGTTGTCATAAATTCACTGAGGGCAAGCTAGCCAAACGGAGCGAAATCGGCTAACTATGTTGCCACACAGCATATACTTTACTTTGTATGTAACGTCATAAAAGTACTAAAATGTTTGAGTGGACTTAAGCCCCTAGTTTATACTTTCATAAAAAGCTACACAATAAGAACCTCCTCGATGTTACTTCTGAACCGTTTTGTGTACTTACACATACGTGTAATTTGTTCTATACTCAGTTACTTCAGCATAGATTTAATTCACCGTTTAAAGGTTCTTAACAAACATAATTTTGGTATTACAAAGTAAATTTCAATTCCACGACATATCCACAAAACAAAGTCTCGACAAAAGATTAATAACAAAATGTTTCTTTCAGAACATACGTGAGAAATTCCTACACTTATCACCTGAGCGAGATATTCTACACCATCGTCAATGAATACACGGATTGGGAAAGAACGGTAGAGGTTTGTTTATCTATAGACGTAGAGATATTGTCAGACTTCTCGAGACTCTTATGTGACTCCTTTAAGCCTTTCTCGTTATCTCTAAGCTCACATTCAGTGTCTTTAGCTATTGAATTTCAGTCCTCCCTTATACTCGTATTTCTTTTTATAACTCCAAAGTAATTACTTAGTATTTTCGTGTCTATAAGGAAGTCTTTGAACTCTAATTTCGCTTTCATTTGTTACGTTTCTGATTTCTTGTGAATGATGAATTACTCTTTTAAATGGTCGTTAAAGTAGGCTTTTTTGGTGACAGCTTTCTTAACATAAATTAAGTTTTTTCACATGACTAACTTAGCTTCAAAGTTACCAAAGAATAATATTGGCAGAAGCGAGAAATGAAATGACGTGCCAAGAAGAATTATAACTAACGCCTACCCAAGAAATCTAATTTGGCTACCAAGTAAACAGTCTGTCACCAAAAACTTGAACAGAACTGCGTCATAAATTTTAAGACGAAGACGTTTTCAGAACTCACGCCAAAGAACCCAATCATATCTCACTTAACGATATTAGTTGTCAGAAATATGAATTATACTTTGTAGATCTCAAATAACAATTCTGAACGAATATAAAAGCTAAATCACAAATGGTTGAACCCCAATCTCTCTTAGATTTGATTTCGCATTACTTCTTCAAATATTCGACAGGCCTTGCAAAATTAAATAAGGTAACAAAACTCGTCGTTATTCTTGTTCAAATTTGAATCTTAATATCTCAAGAAATACAGGCGATTATTGTATGTGTTTGAGCTCAAGGCCATAAGCTCATTTCCATAGATTTGTTATCGTCCCTTGACGCATTTGAGGTTATGTTAGTATTGTTGGTAGACGTTATTTCTGACAATGTCTGAGTAAAAGTTATAATAATATGCTAAACAGTATTAAGTCTACTTCTTAGAATGTACAGCATGACAATTTTCAACAGAATCCAATCAATACAAGAGATGCAACGGTAGCAGCGTTATCAGATGCACAATACGTAGCACCTTTGGTTCAAAGTGGGGATCTATTAAGTGGAGGACCAAAACCAGCCCCAAATGATGAAGATGGACCGCGAAGACCTACAAAGACTTTCTTCTATGTATTCGATTACCAGACTAAGGACGGATTCTACCCACAGGTAAGTTAAGCAAGATATTAAAATTCGTAGTTGATCTGTGTCAGTATATTTCAGGGTAAAGGTCTATCCTATCTTTACGTTTCCAACTCTAAAAATATCTCTGTTGTTGAACCCGAAAATTTGTCTTCAAGGTCGAAAAATATTCCTCCGTATTTTGGTATTTGAAAGAGACTTATTTTTGTAACCTACATTTTGCCTAAGGCTCGAAGTTTGACAGAATTGTTACTCCTAACCAGTGAAGTCAGAAACAATTAAGACTCTTGTTATTTGTTGAGCTTCTGCAAAAACAAGTGACATTTATTGCTTGGGTGCTTGGAATTATTTGCTCAATACAAACGTACGTGGGGCTCCATTTATCTTAACACGTGGGTAATATTCAAGGACGGAGTTAACCGACCTCGTTTCGTCGATTCATTAAAGGAAATTAATTATACTTGGGTAGTCTGAATCAATCCTTGCCATACATCATGTTGTGGGTTTCGTATTTACTATGGAATTTTGCTGGTATGGTGTTTACCTTAATAGTATAGGTATAGATTATATTAACACTGGAAGAGTTTCGGAGTGTTTTTTATTATAATTTGTATTGATAAAGACAAACAGCTTTAAATGACACAGCATTTTATTTCTCAAGTCATCGCGTTCATAGTCATTATTAAAGGACAATGGGCACTTTGTATGAGATTTGGTACCCGCTCCAACAGTAACGTATGATATATCATTAGAAAGGTATTTACGTGAAGAATAATAAAAACTATGAAGCTTGCCTCAATCAGCTGTCCGATCCGAGTAACGATAAAAATTGAATCGACATAGAAACAAGTATGTCATCCATATATGCAAATTCATTAAGAGGCATATGTTGTCAGTGTAATAATTTTAAACTCAGTTAATAGACATCTTACATTATTTGAGATACACTCTAATATAATCGAAAGGTTGTAATAGTCTATGGAGTCATACTACAGATTCCGTACGGAAACACAATCGTCATCTGATTTGACAAAAGTTCAAAACATTTCTATTCATCTTTTTAAAAGAAGAAATTCATCATTATCTCAGCACCTCTTGAGGAGCAAGATTAAGTCGTAATATGTACTATGTTAACATCGTCTCCGGATTTTTCAACCTTAATTGATTGTAAATACTGAAAGACTTTCATCAAATACATAAGCTAGTTCTGCGTGAACTGCAAAGGTTTGCACAGTCTTTTTTTTAAGCAGTCTCGGCAGGCAAACATTTTAAGAAAGCCAAATTCCTGTTTTTTTGTTACTTTACCGGTTTTTATTCAATACAGTTGGATTTAGGAACTACATCTTCGTTGATGATTCATGCACATTACACATTCTATTAGTCGATGTCACGCGAAATGGACAAGGATTTGGGACTAGTCGTCATAGTAAACATTTTTTGCCTTGCCAAGACCTACGCAATGGTACTAGAATCAACACTGTTGGACAGGGTACCAAAACGCCCATCGTCCTTTTCTACGACTTTTCTTAAACTTTAATCTAGTAAGCCATTACTGTCATAGTAGTTTCAAATTCATTTTTGGTCTAGTTGTTCTCTAGAACATCAAAATTGTAAAGTTCATCGTATAAAACTGAGTTGGAGATTTCAGTATTAACTTAATGACTAACACTAATTAAGGCAATATTTTCTACGCTCTGAAAATTAAGACGTTAAATCTCAATTACACCTTTGACGTGTGACTGAAATACAAGAATTAATTAAACCTGTTTATTTTCGTTAGTAATTATACATTCTCGGTGTGCGAATGTTAATTTATTATATTTCTAGAAAATCTAAATTTGAATTAATAGCTTTGTTTGTTTGTAATCCCTTTACTGCGAATTTGATTTGAAGGATTATGTGTTGGTTTACCGCAAAGGTCTCAGAATTGTGGCCGACACGGGCTTATGTAAAGCTTAATCAATATTAATAAGTACATTATTGATATAAAGATCAACAATTAAGATGAATAGTCGCCTTACAGAGAATGTTCTCCTTCGTATTTTCAACACTATTAAATTGCATGAAGACACTATAGGACTAGCTTCGCAGTTCGACCATCAACCAAACTACTCCAATCTATTTCGACCTACTTCCATATTTTTTTCTCTACAACCCTTACACCATAAAGAAAATCACACAAACAAGTGAATCCATAATTATAACAACATTACCAAAGACTTGAGTATAATCTGATGAAGATCAAGACAATTATAACAACATAATAATATCGCCTTAACAACCCCACCGCGGATCAAAGGATCCACTCTAATTAGAAAAAGCAATAAACGTAACATTCTTGGGTAATAAATCGTGATTTCCTCACGCAATGTTTTCCTTCATTATGTTTTAAGTCGATTTGAGTGGAGTTGTGTGATTCCCATTAAGAAGAATCTTTTGCTATTTTGTCATTCGGATTAAATTAACCTGAGGAGTAAGGTAATTTTAGAACAAAAATGGCAATAACAAAATAACTATTGATGTGTATGTGCATCTCGCTCACTCATGTGTAGCACCGCATTGTGTGAAGGTGTCATTGCGCACGGCAGTATTAAATTAGTATCCATCGAAACCTCACGTCTTCTTATTTCTGCACCATTTACCCACAAACATATCATTGGCGACGAGGACGATCTTACCCACACACAAAAATAAAAAATGGCGAAGTCATTTTTGGGTAATTTATCGACGTTTGATTATAAATCCGGCGAGTGGTCTATTTTCAAAGGGCGGTTGACCCAATTTTTGAAGGTTAACGAAGTCAAGGAAGAGAATAAAAGTGCAATCTTGATTACACATTTATCCGATGACTCATATCGTTTGGTGCGTAATTTGGCTTATCCTGCCGAGTTGGAGGCGCTGGACTATAAGAAGCTGGTGGAACTGCTTGATACTCACTTCAAACAGAAGCAATGTTCATTTTCGGACAAGGCCAAATTTTATGGAGCTAAGAGGAGCTCAGGCGAGTCATTGGGCGATTGGGCTGCACGACTGCGAGGATTGGCGAGCTACTGTAACTTCGGATCCGCTTTGGACACAAACCTGACGGATCGTTTTGTCCTGGGCTTAGGAGCGGGGCCCGAGCGTGATAAGCTATTTGAGCAGAATGCTTCCACGTTGGAATTTAACAAAGCGTTGGAGATAGCTGAGCGAGCGGAATGCGCTAGAGAAGCCAGGAAGGTGTTGTCCACCGATGACACTGCCATAAAAGAAGAACCGGTGAACAAAATATACAAGGGCGGTTCACGTCGCGGCGGCGGTGGCAGCGGCGCAGGCGGCGCTCGTGCGGGGACACGAGATGCGAGTCGTGAAGCTGGCCGTTGTTCTATATGCGGTTTAAAAGGTCACGATAAGGATGTGTGTCGTTACAAAAATTATAAGTGTCAAAAGTGTGGAAAGGAAGGGCATTTAAAGAAAGTGTGTAATAAAAAAAACCAAACCAACCGTGTTCGCGTTAATAATATTGGAAGCGATGATAGTGATAGTGAATCAGACGGTAGCTGTAAGGAATGCCATAATTTTAACATAAGGTATGTAACAGACAAACCGTTGTGTTTAGACGTTAAAGTAGGTGATATAAATGTAACCATGGAGTTAGATTCTGGGTCTGGAGTTTCTGTCATATCAAAAAGAATGTACTCAGAACTGTTTGCGCATTATAACTTAACTGACTGTACGATTAAAATGTGTTTATATAACGGACATAAAATCTCGCCGTTGGGGTATTTCCAGCCTATTGTCGAATATAAAGCACAAAGGAAAGAAATTAAGATATTTGTAGTAGACTCGAATGGACCTCCCCTACTCGGGCGCGATTTCATGTCCACTTTCGGTTTAATTTTAACAAATGTTTATAAAATAAGTCAGGATCACGATGTTAATGCATTATTGGAACAGTTTCCTAGCTTATGGAAAGATGAACTTGGTTGTTTTAATAAATTTAAAGTGCACCTACGATTAAAGGAAAATTCAGTACCAAAATTCTTTAAGGCCCGACCGATACCGTTTGCCTTAAAAGACAAGGTAGAATTAGAATTAGATAGATTAGTCAGTTTGGGTATACTAGTTCCGGTAAGTAATTCACGTTATGCAACACCCATAGTACCGGTTTTAAAGGATAATAACACGGTTAAGATAGCAGGTGATTTTTCAGTTACACTTAATAAGGACCTTATAATAGATAAGTACCCGCTACCAAGGATTGAAGAAGTATTTGCTAAGCTTGGTGGGGGAGAACATTATTCGAAAATAGATTTAAAAAATGCATATAATCAATTTTGTCTCTCGGAAGATTCTCAGGAGTTGACTACTATTAACACACCAAAAGGATTATTTAAATATACACGTCTAGTTTACGGTCTTGCGAATGCTCCTGCCCTGTTCCAAAAAGCAATGGAAGTTTTATTGTTGGGTATCGAAGGAGTTAGTATATGGTTAGACGATATTTGTTTGACTGCGCCAACAAAAGCACTTCATATAACGAGATTAGCACAGGTTCTAAGCAGGTTAAATGAAGCGGGGTTGCGCCTTCAGAAAGACAAATGCGAGTTTTTTAAGGATAATGTAACGTACTTAGGGTACATTATCGATAAGAACGGATTACGTACTAACCGCGATAAAGTTAAGGCAATATTAAATGCGCCAGAACCGACAAATATTACGGAAGTAAAGAGGTTCCTAGGAGTAGTCAACTACTACAGGGCTTTTATTCCTAATGCATCGAGTATTATGAGCCCGCTCCACGAGTTGCTGCGCAGTGGCGCGCGGTGGGAGTGGGGAGCGCGCCAGCGCCGCGCGGTGCGTCGCGTGTGCGCTGAGCTCGCCTCTGAGCGCGTGCTGGCGCATTTCGAGCCGAGCGCGCAGCTAGTGCTATCAGTAGATGCCGGGCCGCATGGACTCGGGGCTGTCCTATCTCAACGGGGCAGCGATGGCGGCGAGCGACCATTAGCGTATGCCTCGCGGTCGCTTTCGGTAAGCGAACGCAATTATAGTCAAATACAAAAAGAAGCGACAGCGATCATTTTTGGTGTCAAACACTTCCATCAATACCTTTACGGAAGAAGCGAGCCATTTATTCTTAAGACCGACCACCGGCCCCTAGTATCAATATTTAATAATAAAACGGGTATATCGATAACTACAGCATTACGGTTACAAAGATACGCTATTATACTTTCTGCATACAACTATACAGTTCAGTATATATCAAGTGATAATAACTTAGTCGCTGATTATTTTTCCCGTGCACCTGTGGCGGATACTGCGTGCAAGGGAGATAGCGAATATGACGCATATTTGTCACTAAATTTCTTAGACGTGACCGACCCAGCTGTTTTGTTAATGGATTTAAAGAAGGCAACTTGTAGTGATAAAACTATTCAAACCGTCATTAAATATACAAATGTAGGTTGGCCGCGTAAGATTGTTTGCGAGTCTATTCGTCCCTTCTTTTTATGTCGTATGGATTTGCAATACGAAAATGGTATTTTAATGCGGGGTCATAAGGTGGTAATTCCAGTGGCACTTCGAGAAAGAATGTTGCGCGAACTGCACAGCACGCATTTAGGCATAGTAAAAATGAAATGTAATGCGCGTAGTAGGATGTGGTGGCCCGGTATAGACGAGGATATTGAGAGGTGTATCGGCGCATGCGACGTCTGCGCGAGCGTGCGGCCTGCGCCGCCGCGAGCTGCGCCCGCGCCGTGGCCGAGTCCAGCGGCGCCGTGGGAACGCATCCACATTGACTATCTGTCTATACGTCAACAGACGTATCTAGTAGTGATTGACGCATACTCTAAATGGTTAGAATGTATTTACATGCAAAATGATACTACTAGCCAATCTTTGATAAGAAAACTGAAACAATGTTTTTCTGTGTTTGGTTTACCTTGTACTTTAGTTTCAGATAACGATCCCAAGATAAATTCAAAGGAATTTAATTTGTTCTGTTCCAATAATGGCATTAAATACATGACGACTCCAATTTACCATCCATGTAGCAACGGTCAAGCGGAGAATTCAGTAAGAACTTGTAAAAAGATGTTGAAAATAATATTAAGTGAAAACTCTGCACAACATGTGTTACGTGAAAAATTGATAGGCTATTTATTTGAATATAGGAATACAGAGCACTGCACTACTGGACACTCGCCCGCAGAATTAATGTTTGGTCGGAAGCTGAGATCACGGCTTGATTTAATACTTCCAAAAGAAAATCAATCGCATAAAAAATTGTCGAAGGAGAATGAATGTAGTAGCAGAGCCTTTGTGATTGGTGACAGGGTATGGGTCCGGTGGTACAGTGGTAGAAAAGAAGCTTGGAAATTAGGAGTAATAAGTAAAGTGATAGGGAAAAGAATGTATGAAGTGGTGGTTGATGATCAAAGTGTATCTTGTATTAGACATCTTGATCAGCTGTTAAAGTGTAAAAATAAAGGTATAGCAAGATCAATTGATTGTGATGAACCGATGCCTTCAGGGGTTCCACCTGTTCCTAGTTCACCGACTTCAACAGTTCAGTTTAGTCCAACAACATCCGAATTAATTAGTGAGTCGGATTCAGTTAGCACAACTGGTGTAGTTTTAGAGGAACCGGTGGAAGAAGAAACGGTGGCAGCGCCGGTTACTATTACTAGCGTTGAAGGCTCTAGCAATGCTGCTGGAAGCAATAGTAGTGGTAGCGAGGTAATTTGTACTGAAGCTCGAGAAGGTGTACGCCAATCTGTCAGTTGTATGCCAGACGCCCAGGCTCCTCAAGCCTCGGCCGGGCCACAGGATTCACCTCCGCAATTATCACGTGCACGTTCTCAGCGAGTTAGGAAGAAGGTAGATTACTCAGTATTTTATAAGTAGATTATAAGTTAATTATAAGTTTATGTTATTAATTGATAAATTGTAATACT
Source organism: Helicoverpa zea x Helicoverpa armigera (assembly GCA_033682625.1). Classification (NCBI taxonomy): domain Eukaryota; kingdom Metazoa; phylum Arthropoda; class Insecta; order Lepidoptera; family Noctuidae; genus Helicoverpa; species Helicoverpa zea x Helicoverpa armigera. The sequence goes on from JAWIIS010000024.1 coordinate 12,702,138, forward strand.
AAGTATTCTGTCTACAGATTTCAAAATTAGTGTGGAGGAATGATGTGTATGTGCATCTCGCTCACTCATGTGTAGCACCGCATTGTGTGAAGGTGTCATTGCGCACGGCAGTATTAAATTAGTATCCATCGAAACCTCACGTCTTCTTATTTCTGCACCATTTACCCACAAACATATCACTATACAAAATCTGAACATAAAGATTAATCTTAAACGAATTGGTGAATACTGAATTTGTCGAGGCAAAAACTGGTGATGATAGAATACACTAAACAGTTGACCCGATGGTTGGCAATTGTTTTTTAAATAAAATCTTGATTCCAATCAAAGTTTTGAGTCGTTCTGATACCGGCTAATTACCTGATCTTTCTAGTGTGAGCACTGCTGCTAATGCATCTTTATACTAATTTATGAGCCCAAACAAACCATCGGTCTACTAAAAGTTTGTAGTGAGTTCTTAATGTGATTATATTTAGAGCACCTCATTAACTTACCTCATTAACCGATACAAATCCTACAACATCGGACCGTGTAGACGCCGGGGGGCGGTAGCCCCCTGGCCGATCATATTGAAAATCTGTGAAGACTACAGTGTATAATTTTTTGAAGACATTTGTGAAGACTATAGTGTTTTATTTCGATTAAAGCTTTTAAATTTTTACTGTTTCAATGAACGATGGCAGTAGCGACGCCGGAAGCAGCGTGTGTCAACCTTCCACATCGGCTGAGACCTCAGTAAGATGCCCCTTCTGTTCCCAGGCAAGATTTTTTAAAGGAGAAAGGGGCCTGAAGATACACTTAGGCAAAGTCCACAAGATGCAGAGTGTATCTCAGTGCCCCTTGACCCCTCAAGTTACTACACCTCCGACAAACCATCTCCTCTGGAACTCACTTTCAAAATTAAAAAGTAACACCCCCATACTCAAAAGAGTGCCCAGGGGTGCAAGGCGGACTGTTGCGTCAAGTCTGGCCCAATGCGTCCGCCTCGCAACCCTGGAAAATTCAGAAAGCGCCTGGGAACAGTTGCTCACCCTTCCCTACCGCATCCTACATGTTGACAAAACTCAGATAAATAAAAAATTATTAACCAAACAAATTAAACTAAATTGCCTTTCGACCTCCATTTTCGTCCCAGACACTTCAGTAAATTCCAAATTCACCTCCAAGGACTTGTGTCAACATGTAGAGGATAAATTAAGCGAGGGTGACATAAGGGGTGCTGCTAGGATCCTTTTCAGCAGCGATGTGGTGGCGCCGTACTCTCCAGAAACACTTGCCGCTCTGGAGAGTAAACACCCGGCTCCCTCGGATGACCTCACTTTCCCCGACCCTCCAGATCTAAATTCCGACCACCTCACCGTTACAGCCCAACAAGTAGCTGGAGCTGTGGCTTCTTTCAGGACCGGCTCTGCCGGCGGTCTCGACGGCCTGAGCCCTCAACATCTGAAGGATCTTGTAGGCTCGGGCGCTGGGGAAGCTGGTGAGTCGCTTCTGAGGGAACTTACGGCTCTAGTTAATCTTATGCTCTCCGGCGGTGTGAACAATGCCGTCGTGGACGTGCTTTACGGAGCGAACTTATGTGCGCTCCGTAAAAAGGACGGCGGCATTCGTCCCATTGCCGTAGGGTGTACATACAGGCGTATGGCAGCCAAAATTTGTTGCAAGCACTATCATGACGTGCTTGCTAACAAATTTCAGCCCCTACAACTTGGATTTGGTTCGAAAGGGGGCTGTGAGGCTGCTATACATGCTTTCTCCACATTTTTAGACTCAAAAATAGGTGAGGTCATCCTTAAGGTTGACATAAAGAACGCTTTTAATTCTGTTAACAGGGACACCTTGTTGGCCGAGGCCAAAAAAGAATTACCCGAAATTTATAGTTACCTTTGGCAATGTTACAGGCACCCTTCTAAATTACTATACAAGGACCATGTTTTGGAATCTGCAGTTGGATGCCAACAGGGTGACCCCCTTGGGCCGGTCATTTTCAGCTTGGCTATTCACCCCATAATAGAGAAACTAAATTCAAAATTTAACGCCTGGTATTTGGATGACGGGACCCTAGGAGGAGATAGTGAAACTGTTTACCAAGACCTCATATTCCTAAAAGAAAAATTTCATTCGATTGGACTGGATCTAAATTTATCAAAATGTGAAATTTTTGTTCCTGACATCCCGGACAGACAGACAGTCATATCAAAATTTAATGTCATAGCACCTCAAATTAAAATTCTGAACGAAACATCATTGCACCTCCTAGGTTCACCTATTTTGGAAGAAAGTTTCACAACATTCATAGATAACAAAATTTCAAATTTTAATGACATTTCGGATAGACTTTTTAAAATTAATCTTCATTCGGCTTTTACCTTAGTAAAATACTGTTGTTTTGGCCCAAAATTTATATACAACCTTCGCTCCTCTCCCTTATGGAAGCAGCCACATCTTTTAGACAGAATTGACCAAATTATCCGTACTACTCTTACATCTGTTTTTAATTTGGCCTTGAACGACCGAGCGTGGCTTCAAGCCACCCTTCCGATCAGATTCGGTGGCCTCGGTGTCCGCAAAATTTCCAGTTTAAGTCTACCGGCGTTCCTATCCTCGGTCTGCGGCACTAAGGAGTTGACCAGAAAAATTTTAGCCCCTTCACTGGTCGATTCTGAGGTGCCGTGTCTGACTGATGGCATGAACGCCTGGAAAGTGGCTTGCCCAAACACAGCCTTCCCTGAAAACCCGGCTTCCCAGAGACAGTGGGACGAGCCGCTCTGCAGATTGACGAGAAATAAACTAATTGAAACATCTGTCAATACTGCTGAGCGTGCCCGCCTACTGGCTGTGGGAGAGTGGGAGTCAGGGCTATGGCTTCACGCACTGCCGTCACCCAGCGTTGGGACCATGCTGGGTGACACTACATTCCGGCTCGCTACATGCCTACGCCTCGGCGCTCCCACTGCGGCTCCGCATCGCTGCCAGTGTGGTGAATCTGTGGACCGCCTTGGGCACCATGGTCTTTCCTGTAGCAAAAGTGCTGGTCGCATGGCACGACACGCCAGCATAAATGACATTATCCGTCGTGCTCTTGTCACCGCCGGAGTGCCAGCCATTTTAGAACCCAGAGGCTTGGCACGCGACGATGGCAAGAGACCAGACGGGATGTCTATAATGCCTTGGAAGATGGGAAGGTCTTTGGTGTGGGACGCAACCTGCGTCGACACCCTTGCACCTTCCCACCTTCCCAGTACGGCGAGCTGTGTCGGTGCAGCTGCTGCGGCCGCGGAAAACCTCAAGCGGCACAAATATGTAAACCTCACCGGCAATTGCATTTTTGAGCCGTTTGGGGTTGAAACCCTGGGACCATGGGGCCCAAGTGCCCACAGACTATTTCGAGAAATTAGTAAGCGATTAGTGGAGTCCACTCGTGACCAAAGGGCTGGCCTATACTTCGGTCAAAGGATATGCATTGCCATCCAGCGTGGCAATGCAGCCAGCCTTTTGGGCACGATCCCAGCTGACAGCGATGCGGATGAATATTTTGTTACCTAGTTTTAATATTTCCCTATTATAGATTAATAAATTATATTTCTATGAAAAAAAAATCCTACATGAAACTTAATTCTTTACCTAAGTGTATCCGAAAATACCCGTCCCATATATTCCTCATTGTTTGTATCCGTTTATTACCTACGAAACTTTTTGAGGACGATCAAGGAAAATGCTGTAGGTACCCAACCAATAGATTAGCTTGTCAGCTACTTATGTAACGTTGGCCCGAACAATTCTCTCGTAATTCCCGCTTGTTACATGCCTGATAATATCTTATGTTATACGTATTATATTTCTAAGGGGTGGGGTATTTGTTAAGGAAATAAATCTCGGTTTAATCCTGTTGCCACGCTATTTTGTTCTGTAGGGTTGCGTTTGGATCCTGATTTTTTGGTCCACTAGAGCTTGAACTGGCAAATATTAAGTAGTATTATCATGGTAGCAAAACGAGTAAAAGTATTAGAAATACGAAAATTGTTATTATGCAGTTGCAGTCTACTACCTTGTTTGGCCCGCCTAATTACTTCAGAAGGTATATAATGAAGCGTGTGCACATAGACACAGAGTCGGCGATAATGTACGATCCATATTAGGGTCATTGGGTCTAATAAAGACTCTGGGTAGGATGATGAAAAAGATTAAAAAAATCATAAAATATAGGTTCGTTTTTGTTTTTCTTAATGATTTTACAATAAAACAGCGGAACTTGGTTAGACTAGTTGAGAATCAAGAAAGGATTACTATATTTAATATTCAAATCCATAAAGGGGCATCCATATAAGGGCTATGAGAAAATGATCTTATAGATTACGGCAATTTTATAAGCCTAACATAAATTATGTGTGAACTTCAATAAAATGCATAATGTAATTAGACATCATCACAATATGGGCACAACATCAAATTCCGGCATTAAATACAAAACACGAACATAACTTTACTCAAAAACCCGTCAATATAATTAACATGGGAATACCTCTGAATGCTGTTACCTCATTATATCATAAACATGCAATTAACTACAATACCAGTCATGTTAAAGGCAAAACGCAAAATGTAGCTGCAGGCAATGAAATAGATATACGTGAAATTATTGATACACGTAAAGCAGCAATGGATGTTTTGTTACTATCTGGTTCTAAACAGATATCCACGGTAATGGATTTATTAGGAACATTCCCAATTCAAAGTAAAATGACGTTGGTAAATGATTTGCTGCATTCTGCTAAAGGGGGATTATCTGACTTTGGGAAATTGAATCATGTGATCAAAGCTATAAGTTTCAAATTTTCTTTGACGTAAGTTTGGATGAGCAAATAACTTTTGAGCTGCGTGTTTTTGATTTCCAAGCATGTTGTAAGTCTCCTTCTTCCGAGCCTTTTCCCAACTATGTTGGGCTCGGCTTCCAGTCTAACCGGATGCAGCTGAGTACCAGTGCTTTATAAGGAGCGACTGCCCTATCTGACCTCCTCAACCAGTTACCCAGGCAACCCAAGGTTGTTGGTATATGTGTAATTGATAATAATATTTGAACGAATGAAAAGTTACTGCACCTTATAAGGGATTAACCAATTCTACCGATTTATAATATTCCTGGAAGTGTAAATGATATTGTTAAAGATATTATCGACGAGGCAGATGAATTGACTACAGATAAACAGATCAATTTCGGTCAGGCATTGAAAAGGGCGCGATGGATTTAATCACATCGAGACTAGAATATCAATGATGGCTTAAATCTTTGGGCGCGTACTAAATCTAACTGAGTCGTTTTGTGAAAACGTGAATAGCAGATAACAGTAACGATTGTCAATTATGGAAGGAATATCTTGAGAGTTTATCAAGCCTATATTTTTTCAAATATTTTGACTATATTCCACATCAATCACTACATATTTTATCATAATAAAATTAAGACCACCCAATTCTGTTACCGAATAATATTTTTTCTTTTACTAACTAGCCATCATCATGATGGATCAGTCTAGCCAACCTTACGAAACGTCCATTCTATAGTCGTAGTATAAAATCATCTATTTAATAAGAAATTGGATTAAGTAGCTTACTCTTTATGGGTCGAATAATGTCATTCTCAGGTTTCCTACTCTGCAAACCTTTTTTATGACCTCATTTTATACCCAAATCTTACCCCCTTTAATATTTTCCTTTTTATTTATCCACAATTTTACTTTCAGAGAATGGGTGCCATCCACGGTGAGGAGTTGCCTTACGTCCTCGGAGCTCCATTAGTGGACGGCTTTGGTCACTTCCCTCAGAATTATACCAAGTCCGAAGTCGCTTTATCAGAATCCATAATGCTGTTCGTGGCGAACTTTGTGAAGACTGGGTGAGTATTTTTGTAAAAAGACATTTTTAGTTCACCAAAATACTCCATGTGAATGGTTTTTTAGATTTTGTTCCCACGAAAATTATGTGAAAAAGCAAGGAATACAAAAAATCTTCATATAAAAAAGATCTAAAGGTGCACTTAGTTTTGATGTAAGTTTTAAACTGCTACCTTTAAAATTCTCGAAATTGCTTCTCCCAGACAGAAAGAGTACCGTCTTGAACATAATTCTCATTCTTTTTAAGCTCGTTGCAAACCATGAATTTTAATACAGTCATAACTCTTAAATGCAATTTAGAAAATAGGTCAAGTCAAGTTTTCTCGCTAACTCCAAGTTCGCAATATCTTGACGTCAAGGCAAAGGTGCACAAATCCATGTCACCTTTAATAACATCTAACAATTTGCGAAACATAAGTTTGCTCAAAGCGTCGCTAATTGCTTCAGCAACGTGAGCCTTATTAATAAGGGAATAAGCACCACTTGATGCTCTAAATGTCTTGTTCTGAACTTGTGTTTAATAGCTTCCGAAAGTTTCGGAAACATACAAAGAAGTATAAACTTTGTGCCTACGCTATTAAGGTTTGAATTACACTGAGCTTTGTCTTTGTACGTTGCTTTTACGATAATCTCTCCCTTTAATTATGTGTTTTATATTCCTTAAATTTTTGGGAGTGTTTAATAATTACTGTAATTTAGTGAGGGTTATAATCATTAGGGAGACACTAACTGTTACTGCGAGTGGAGTTTACCTGATTTAAGTTAAAAATGGAGCGCATTTGAAACTTTATCTGGTCTATTTCCTGAACGTTGTTTTCTCGTGGTATTTAAACTGTGATGCTTTTAACAGTGGAGCGTTTAACTATAGACTGCATGAAAAATAAAACGTAGAGGATTTTCACAAAAATAGTGTTTCGCTATGGTACTACAAAATGTAATACTGTTGTATAAAGTGAGAAGGGTTGTGTAAAGAGAAACTTAACATTTTGAACGAAATACATCCAAATATTATTTCATGTGTTGTTCATGTACCTTGTTATTTTAGTATTATAATATAAACAAAAAAAAACATAGCTTATTAGGCATTTTTTTCCGATGGAAGCAAGTGAATTTTAAAGCATCATGAACTAAATCTGAAATTCTGGGTCACGAACCCCTTCGCTGTTTTTCTGTATTTCACTATAGAAACCTTAAAATATCCACACTAGTTTAACACAAAATTATAACCTTTCCCCAAATTTCTAAAGCATATTATGATCACAGGAATCCGAACGACAACGCGCGTCAAGAGTCCCTGCTCCCCGCTTCGAGGGAGAGAAATAAATTCAGGGGAATCAACTGGGAAGAATATGACTCCACTCATCAGAAGTACTTGGAAATAGGTAAATTTTGTGTTATTGTTAAGTTGTTAAGCCTTATTTTTTTTTGTCGCCGTGTATTTAGATGTTATAGCTGATGATGGTATTCAGATTCGAAATGTGTTACTTCAAGTTGGGTTTTAGGGTCTTATGATGGGGTTTAGTTTAAGTAGGATCTTCGTTATTCTATAGTACAGCCTAATCTTTGTTAAAAATATATGACAATATACTATATGAGTTGATTCATAAACATATTTGATGATTACTGCCTGTAAAACCGGCATAAATAAAAGCATTGCAACATATTTATTCACTTTCATATTTATTTGCATACCATAATGTTACACTGATGTTACAAGGGGCTTAAAGCTAGGTACATATTATGGACCCTGTTAAGGCACAGCAAAAGAAGGCTAGGAAGTTTAATTACATACAATGTAGATACAGTAATAGATTAGGAAAACATTATTTTGTAAGTTATTCATTCGACTACCTTTTTATCGTCAAGGTATTCTTTAGCGCTATAGTAGCATTTGCTTAGGAGAAGTTTTTTCAATTTGTTTGCAAATATATATGTCTCTTTATTTATGATCGTTGTCTCACATTAAAAGCCTTTGTGATACTTCTAGTAATACCAGCATTCATATTTTCTAATACAAATATTTAAACACATAGCAAAAATACGAAGCAGCAATATGGTTGTAAATATCTGGAAAAACTCTTTTATAAAGAGCCTGATATTACTGATGATTTTACATAAAATGCAGATAGACATTTTTATTTTTTTACTCTACATTTCTTTTTAAGAATTTCAAAGCAAATATTACTAGGGCTTGTGGAAATTCATATAACAGAACGATTTTTCTTTTTCTGAAAATATTTTTTTATTACTTTTATTATTCCACTGTTCCAAAACATTCAATTACATGAGTTCATACAATGTCTGGTTATTTCATATATTTTCATTTGTGACGTCAGAGCTCTCAACTGATTCGTAAGATAATATTCAGGCTAGATTCGGGCTTTACACAGTAACAGCATAATTAACTAAACAGCAAGCGCCCAATTAAGTTTTCCACAGGCTTATTTAGAGTAATTAGGTTAGCTAAGTATCTAGGCATCAGCGTATTAAATCAAGTTTCCACTTCTCGCTGACTCTTTAAAAACTTGTTCTTTAAAGTTTATAATACAAATTCTCTCAACTCAAACTTTTTTAGACTAAATAGTACCTTCAAAGAATAAAAATGAATATCTGATTTATATATTCAGTTATTCCACAAAATTGAAATACCAATATTTCCATAAACAGCTCGATGAAAATTAAGATAACATTCGAGTTGTGTGAAATACAGACATGACGTAAATTACTATTAATATGACAAGTAAAATTCAATCAGACAGTCGCAATTGTAATTCATGCGAAATAAATGCACATTAAAATCCCTTGTGTTATTTTGAATAATTCAAATTGTAATGATAAATATTTTTGTACAGGTATGAAACCTCGTCTCAAGAACCACTACCGAGCGCACCAACTTTCTGTCTGGCTTCGCTTAGTTCCCGAACTCCACAGAGCGGGGATGGAGGATGTGGCAGCAAGGCATAACCTATTCAAAAACCACAACGAGCAGGATCTGTACGAAGGCATCGTCAGACCGGATCCATTGGCGAGGAACATCAACGATAATGACGCAATCAGACGTACAAACGGTTCAGTGTACACCGACACAGCCCTAACGACCGTTGATACGATACTGGCGACGTGCGCCACAATACTGCCAGGAAGAGATCTGCAAACATTGAACGCTACTGAAAACACTTTGGCTAATTTGGAAGCGGCCGGCTATGCCGCCTATTCGACGGCCTTAAGTGTTACTATAGCGATAGGGTGCTCTCTACTGATTTTGAATGTCCTAATTTTCGCTGGAGTTTATTATCAGAGAGATAAGTCAAGATCGCGTGGGAAGAATCAACGTTTCAATGAAAAACACTTTGAGACAATTTCTGGGAAGCATTCGCATTACCATATGGATCCAACGCATGCTCCAAGCTTAGTGGTGGACGTTGAGAGACAGAATAGAAAGAAGCACATGATGAGTTCAGATCATCTGGCGAATTTAAACTTCAAGGGTCCGTTAGACGTTCCGAAGTCTCCTCCTAGCCCAACGCTAAGTATGGACAACATGATGCTTCCAAGCAAACTGGGGAGCAGAAGCAACAGTTTCCGAATACCTAACGTGAGCTACCCGCAGATGGGTTACGCGACTATGCCAAAGAATTTGAGCCAGTTTAATAACTCACCGCCTTTGCAAGAGTTACGGCAACAGAAATTCCAGCCTCCGAACGGATCGACGGCACAGAACTCCCCGGGGAGGGAGGGGGACGCGAGGGGGGCGCACGCGACGCTGCGGAGAGGGAAGGCCTCCCTTCACTCGAACCTCCCGCAAGCCGCCATTGACGAAATGAGAGTGTGACAGTTAATCCCATCTGACTCTGCATTACAGGATTAAAAGTGTGTGTGTAATTGTATGGTTGTAAATACTATTGTAACTAAGAGGGCGTCGAGATTTTTTTTAGGAATGTTATCGATTTTCTCCGACATTGGAATATGATTATCGAATAAAATCAATTGTATCATAACTTGTAGTTTTCATGTCATCCCTAAATTAAATCGAACTTTCAAAAATACTTTTAGATCGATCATAAGACTGAAGTTTCACTCAAGTGAAAAAGTTATTCACAAAATTATGTTTCAAAGACTAAAATCATTTTGAAATTTCGCCAATTGAAACTTCATCTAATGCTATCAATTCATAACACTAATTGGATTGTAAACTTACTTCTAGAGTACTTGATGGAATCTAACTTTGCATAAAAACTCCTCGGAGTAGTTTTTTGAATAGATAATGGTATTGAAGGGCCATTTCACCAATGACTAGCTAATATTGATCATGAACAAAGGCTGGTCCTTTCAGTAGCTGAGCTCAATGCGTTTGAAGTACACACTACATTCATTCGACTATTTACGTTTCGTAGAAGCAGTGATGCTTTTAGATTTTTCAACTGATCTTTTTTACGTTGGCTGCTTCAACTAGGATTTTTTTTTTCGTTTTGATTCAAGCCATTGTGATTTGGTTTATCTTTCTTATAATTTTATTTTGAACTATGCCAACAGCCAAGCTTACAATACATACATATACATTACCTATGTAATAATTTGAATCGAGCTGCCACGAAACAGATGGGCTGAGCTGAATAATGGTAATGTATGAATAATATAACCATCAACAATACCAAAGGCATTTCTAAACTATTATTGTCTAGAGACCAATACACAGAATTCACAGTTTAGATACTATATTTTCCTATGGATTATGTCGATAACAGTTTGACAGTAAATGCTCTGAGCATATCTGTTTAGCCCCAGGAGGCAAAAAGGAGAACCCAATGTTGCTTAGCAACAAAATAAACCTACATTTGTTGCAACTTTACAACTACTTCCTCTTCCTGCCGTATCAACTACTATGACCACTTACTTATTTTCACATTGGTGGGATCCACGGAGTAAGGACGGCTGAGCGGAGATGCCATAATGCAGGTAGGTCAGTTGATTTCTTTACGTCAAACACATACGTACGGTGGGTAGTATGACTAAAACGATCAGTTCGGGTTCTTTGAAACATGTCAACGATTTTTGGTATTACAAAAAATGATCGGGTCGAGAAGTCGTGTAAGAGTGAAGACAGTAACGTTCCTCGTCCCCCCACACACCCGCATTTTGGCGCGCTACTTTCTAAGGAGTATTTCCGTTATGGCACATCTGATAGTCATTTTGTTCTCCATGGTTTGATCCAAAAGGTTTGTCCCAGTCGATACCAAAGTTTTGAAGAGACAATACGAACTAACGAGAGTATCATAGAAACCCCGAAGTTTTACTTAAACAGTCCCCCGGGTGGGTCGACGATAAACAGAGCAATAAAGATCTGTGCGTCACTCGGGTCATACGTAAACATATATTCTGGTTGCCTTTCGAGACGTTTATGGGGTTAGTAGATACGTGATTGTGAATCAATGTGACTTTACAATATGTAGTGCAGGGAACAAACTCAAGTTTTGGGTTAGGAGTATTCAAAACTATTACATAAGGTAATAATGAATGTACATATGTATGCCGCATATTTGATGCACACATGCATTAATGTACTGAATTACTTATGTGACGAAAGTACTGTTACCTATGTATTATGGCCGAGTTAACGCCGTCAATCGTAAGATAGCTTTTTCATTCGACTTTTTAGAATGTGCAAAGATGTCAGAAATTAAATATTTTTTTAATTCCAACTTCCATATAACACCAAGATTAATCTAAATAATTCAGAAAACAGAAAAAAGATCTACATAGGTCACAGCCAGTCATAGCGTTTCAGCTTTCTTAAGGCTAGTTTTGTCCTACTTACCTACATTTTCTTTAACGCTTCAAGCAATTCAAACTGACGCGAATTCCGTACATGTTTAGAAATTCACTCTTACGCTCAAATAGTTTTCACGGTTCACCTGCTAACAACCATAATAGTTGATTCAATGGGAACGCAGCAAACACCTCTATACAAATTCTGTTATATAATTTGATTGGAGTACAGAACAGTAGGGCACATAGCAAACTTTTAGTAGGCCCATAGTTTGTTTGAGCTCATAAATCAGTAGGAAAATGAATGGTAGTAGGTACATTACAAAGATCAGGTATTTAGCATAGCGCATAGGTAGCGGCATAGGATCGACTGAATTTCTTTATAAAAAGTTTGCCAACCATCGGGTTGACTGTCGGCAGAATATTTAGTTTGCAATGCGAGGATACGCAAATTGTTTAGACTAACACTTTGGTAAAGTCTAAAGCAATTACTGTGCGTTAAATTGAATTAACAGTGGCCATAAAACAATCCACTTTTGAAAAAACATTTAGAGCTTCAGTGAATTTGAATTCTCACTTTAAAATGCGTTTTTGTTTTTATTTTTTATGTGAAACAGTCTCACGGATTTATAGCAATTTATTGTACTTAATAGCGGAACATAAGCCACCTGAGTCAAAATATAATTAAAACGGTAAGAAATAATCCTTCCTACTAATTATAATAAATGCGATAATTAGCATGGTATAGACACCAAAATTACTTGGCTCAGAATGACACATAAGTTGCTTTCACTTTTATCTATTTGTGGTAAGTACTTCCCTCAAAATAAGGTTATACCGAGGGCGTAAGTTAGTAATATAATATACAAAGTTGCTTAAAACTCTCTTCAATAATACAAGTAAAGGTACAGGAATAAACTATACTTAGTTCTTTCAATAAATTCCGTTCTGGTCGCATTTGGGGAAGTTAATTGTTAAGTCGACCGAAAGAAAGGTTCAGTGTGCTATATTTGTAGATAAGGGTGGGACATTTTATTATAAGTACATAGGTATATGGTTACACGTGTCATTATGTACTATTTCCGTATCCAACATAGTTAGTTTTTATGCATTATTATAGCAAAAAAATATCTTCAAATTATAATTAATATCTTCAAATTCCTCTCAAGCAATTTTGTTGATCAATCTTTTTCATCATATTTGTTTCGTGATAAAAGGTATTTTAACAAACCTTTAATTGAATGTAATAAATAAAGATGATAATGATAACAGAATAACTGACATATAAAAATACATAATGTCTGAGAATATATGAAAGCGTTGCAAAAAGTACCACAGAGACCATAAAAAAGTCTTACAGAAACAAGCATTAAAAATACTTCATAAATATCGGCCAAAACTACACGATCTCAAATAAAATATGTACCTACTTCTAATAAATTCCGATATTATCGTCGAACGGCGTAGTTTTATCCATCTGCCGTAAAATGTTGGCTGTTGGTGACTTTATAGGCGATTTACAAAGATTAATAAAAATACTTCGGTACATAAGAAGGGAAAAAACTTCGCCTGTAATAGAGTTATGTTCGTGTGTAATATATAATGTTCTAGTTATGTCGAAGAGGCTGATAAAGAGGGTACTTTCGTCAAATAAATGGACTCTAAAGAAAAGGGAATTTGGTAGTTTTTTGTTGTGTGATTGGTTATGGACATACGACCTTTTAGAAACTATGTATAGCTTCTATGTCACGATTTCGTTTTATGATTCTCAAGCGATCGAATACTACTGAGTATGACAAAATTCTAAGACCATAATTATCTCTTTGTATGTATTGTACCGCAGTAAAAGCAACAAGAGTAATTAGTAAAAATATTTGCTCTCCAATGTAAAAAAAATACTCGAAACACTAAACATTGAAGCATCTATCTATCTAAGAAAGCTATTTTCATCATTATTCGACACATAGAGAGGGCATAATTATTGTTTACCCAAATTCTACATTGGAAGATATTCATTTACGTCACTGCAATTCCCAACCAACTTAAACCTTAAATACACAAACACTATCTTCTATGATTTCAACAAAAACACGAAACACATCTCACAGTTACAAATTAAACAATACAATAATATATAAACTGTATATTATAGCAAGAACATGTGACTGTTATAATTTTCTGCCACCCCTTAACATCACAAGCCCGCCCAGCCGCGAATATTAATAAACACTACAGTTCTGATATCATACGTTCGTATCCTTTATTTATTTAATGCTGTGGTTCTCAAACTTTTAAGTCTAGTTGGTTTAGAATTAGGAAATTTAGAGGGATACTAGTTTTTGCTATTGGCATGGTTTTGAGATCTTTTATCATTAAAGGTAACTTGCACTAGCTTTTGCAGATTTTCTTTCAGGCTTTCATTGATCTTTCGTTTTTTTTTAATTTAATCTACTCATCCTTATAATTGGGTTAAATCCAATCATCATCAGCATTTTGATAGATTCATGATAAGATAGGAATATTAACCGTCAAGCACAAATTGAAGTAAAACCTAAAACTACTTCTAGATTAAATTCAATATCTAAAATAATATAATTTGCGAAATATTTAAGAACCGCTGACTATTACATAGAGGGATACGTATTTTATGCTTTATCAAAACAGGAGAAACTTGCGCAAATATTGCTAAGGGGCGTAATTGCATACGGAGGTATAGTTTGTTGGTAAGATAATTCGCTGGTAGTAGATTAAATAATCATGACATAGGATACTCAGTGGTGAATCTGTCGTAGTGGGCACTGTGGGCAAGCCCGACATCCTAATTTACTTGTGACGTCACACTACTATATGTACTCCCTTATGTCCTTACTTACATATGTAGTGCGTTATATACTTTCGAAATTAACTCATTTGCTTGTGTTGTATACTTCCTTAAACTCCTTATGCACCGACTACTCCTCTGTCCTAGTTTATGAACTCTCTTGTATACTACTGCTTCTATGCAATTCGTTATATAACTTCTCTATTTTCCCCCTTATATTTTAAAGATACACATACACCTGCATACACATACACACACCTGATAAATGCAATCGACCTACCGTAGTTGCAAAAGGATTCCTCACATCTCATACCAATGGATATCCATGGCTAATAAAAAACGTTCGCCTAAGGCCACGCTTTATGTTTTCATTCCGGTACTTTCAAAAAGGCTTTTAAAAGACGTAAATTCCTGTATTGGACGGTAAAGTTACGGGTTTAAGGCTGTCATGTACATTGTACAATGTAAATTGTACGCCGTCAGTAACATCAATGGATTTCACAGATGAATGTCTTATTATGTTTTAAAATGGTTGGAAAAGTATTTTTTTGTTGATAAATTGTTGCGGATTTTTAGGTGACTGGTTTTGACTACTACTGAGATATATCTCTCTGCAATTGTATAAAACCTGTATAAGTTCAATCTTGCCCATGGTTATTGGATTGCCCGGGAAACTGGGTTGAGGAGGTCAGACAGGCTCCATGTAAAACACTGGTACTCAGCCGCATCTAGGTAGACTGGAAGCTGACGCCTACATAGTCGACAAAAATGCTAGGTGGATGACAATGAAATTCAAGTTCAGCATGAATAAAAACAAAGACTATTAGCTACTTATAATCTAGGTGCGGTAAATACTTCCCTCAGGAAGCGGCCAAAACCGCTGGTAGAATCTACCTACATTAAAAAACAGCACATCACAGAGACATTGTACAGAAACAGTTAGCCGACCACACGCAGGCCGGCCTTTGATCACTGAAGCACATACAATCTACCACACAGTATTTACGCGAGCCCCAAATCCCATCGATTTACCGCTAAGCTTGTGGTTAGCTGGTAACAATTCCTATGGAGCATTTACTGGTAAGCGTTTTTGTTAAAATTGTGGTGTAATAAAAAATAGTAGGACTGAGGAAAAGTGGGTATGTCTAGGCATTGACAGGAGCTATGGAACAGATTTGAAAAAGACGGTGGACGGTGAATAGGTAGTTATTGCCAAGACTGGTATGGTTAAATGGAAAAGCTATGTAATTTTTAAGATTGGAACAGTAGTCTACCTAATATGGTGATGATGTTACGAAAGATGGAGGTGTTCCGTTGTATGAAATCAAGTTTTTTTAATCAACTCCCGAAAATGAGTAGGTATGAGTTTTTCAAAAACTTACATATTTCTGTTTTAACTAGTTAGGAAGAGCCCACGCGTGCCAAATAACGAACAAAACTCTTAAATCCAAAACTTCCCAACAAGTCCTTTAACATATTTAATCCAACACGCCAAGAATTAAATTTCCTAAGCCATTACGTTCATATACTTAGCAAAGAATCCTTTTTTTGCTGAATTCTTCATCTTTATTGAGCTATTCAAACACCCTGCGAGTTACTCAAAAAGTTCAGTGTAGCAAAGAAAACTTATGAGTTACTTGAACGGGCAAAACGTTCCATGTAATGTTTCATATTTTATTGGATAAGTGCAGAAATATTGGCTGATGTACGTACTATATTAGTTACTGATATGTTTTAGTATCAAGCTTCTGCCTTTTGACGAAAATGGAAACCATTTTACAACACGGTACACAAATGGCAAGATAGTGTAACATGGTAAATGTCATACAAACAATTGTTCTGATTTTTTGATACTTCTTTCTTCGATGTCAACTGATCAACTCTTGCCCGGTAACAATTGCGATAGGTTTTTCGATGATGGGCACTGATTTCCTAGCCTCTTTCCTCTTTTCCACTAGGTTCAAAGGACCTTTTATAGATAGTCTATCATAAAAAGCGTTAATCCTCAGCATAACATGAATAAAATTATATCTGATTTATTTTTGAAAGAGTACCGTTTTTAATAGGGTCTGACAAGTGATTTTATTAGACTCAACTCGACCTCTTTTAGGTCAGTGAATAAATTCACAAGCACGAGTATTGAGTCCGCAGTAAACGCCATCTTAGTTGTTCGATAAATAATTATGTCAACCTATACCTACCTAAAGCTGAAGAGTTTGTTTGCTTGCTTGATCGTGCTAATCTCAGGAAGTACTAGTTCGATTTAGAGAACTTTTTATCCCGGTTCGTGCAGAAGTTCCCACGGGCTACTATTGAAACCACTGGCAGAAGCTAGGATTAAATACTTGATCCTATGGATTATAAGGTAACAGTATTATTTTAAAAATTCCCCGTGTTTATTTATTTTTAATTACAAATAACATCAGGTCACACTGAATGTTTCGATTTTAAAAATTTATTACTTTTTAATTAAACCCAGTTGCATACATTCAATTAAAATACCTATAATATTATTATTAAAATTCATAATTTATCAATGCAATCTATCATCTAATTTATATTTCATCAGCCTGTTTAATTGGTAAGTTTAGAGTGGGTACAAAATTTATTATGTTCGGATAATTTATGGGTCCAATTAAATTTTATCTGCATTAGATTAATTTGGATAGTTCGAAAATTATGAACGGTTTTTGTGATTAAGCTCTATTGCTCTTTTTGGTTATGCAATATTATGTTCCTGGTTAAACATAACTTTATCCTATGGGTTTTCTTCTGTGTCTCGAATTGACAGTCAAGTATTCTTAACAAGCCGCACCCACGTGGTTTCACACTTGTGCCGTGGGAACTACTGGCCGTACCGTATAAAAATATAGTTACTTGGAAGGATTGTAGCTTTCCAACAGTGAAAGAATTTTTCAAATCGGTTCTGTGGTTTCGTAGCTTTAAGGGTACAAACAAAAAAATCTCTTTATTACATGGTAAAGAAGTATAGTGTAACAAATCAGACAAACCTACATTGAAAAATATCCAACTATATTACTGTTTATTTTATCTGTCATACGGACAGCAAATCTAGGTTGTTCTGCCAACACACGACCTCACAAACATGACACAAACAAACCAGACAGGACGTTGTGTGAACTAATTCCTCCCGCACGATTAGCCAGCAAATGTGGAGCATCCCGGTGCTCAATCTATAAAACTGTCAACGTTTCAAACTGATTTTCCTAAAGCCATCGTATAAATACTACAAATGAATAACGTAAATATGTGAAACTTAGTTTTTCTAGGTTAGATTCACAATAATTGACAGACTTAGGAAGTCATAAATTAGGCAAGGTAAAATTTTGTGAGGCTGAGGATAAGTGAAAGTTTGAAATAATTGTTAAAGAAACATGTAGTTACTGTATGAGAGGCAAGTCATATGAAGCTGTTAGAATAATATACAATCCAGATTAAATAAAAATGTGTTCATTATTAGCAAAACGAAATCCACGTAGCCCCTTAAGTTCGCATTTTCAAATTGTTTAACCACCACTTTTCAAACATCGTTGTGCAAGACACTAAACAAAATAATGCTGTCTCATTATCATAAGACAATATTTCCGAATAATAAAGAGTAACATAAATGAAGTATCTCTAGAATTTACGTCAGTCTATTCTAAGACAACACGTGTGTGTCGCAACTTGTCTTGCTCGCAGTTTTTAATGAGGTACTTAAATTATCGTACAGAACGGCGTCTTACATTCGGTACACTTAACCATAGACATTCCTAGACACAGTATCTGAAATCCCAGAGTTTGATATTGCTAAAACCTTTCATAATGGTATAAAATAATAATATCATCCATGTAAGCAGGGTGCAAATCGATTTCATTCAATAACAAAGCACGTGATCGTTCCCTTCAAAATCCAATTATTTTCTAATTATAATTTCAATGAGGTGTTACCGTCTTATATAATATTTTATGTCCAATATCCTTCTCCCTTCGTTTTCAACCTAAACGTTTATTGTACGTCTCTATGGCGGTATCCTTTCACAAGTTCCATTTAGGTAACATTTGTAATCTATGTATGTATCTGCCTCTTTTATTCCTGATACAAATTCTGTTAGAGCTTAGCCGAGTGTCGCTACGTTTATGACGTACGTGGTCCAAGTTTTGAGTTGGAATTTTCTCACTGCTAGTTCACACAGTTTTTTTTATACCTATTTATCATCTATTTAATCTACGAAGATTATCATCAAACATTATCACATTCAACACGTGACAAAAGAATATTTAGGTATTAATAGACAAATATAATCAGCTGGCTGTTAATTTGTAGAACAAACAACCTAAATAATGAGAGCTTACTTAATCCTTTAACACCCCGTACGGATAAATGATTATGAGCGCTTTCCGAAATATTCCTTTCACTTATCCCACTCCGCCTACCCAAATAACCGGCCCAGAATGTCTTTCGTACGTGCGGGCTGTCATAAATTATTTCCAAAGGACAGAGACTAGGAGACTGGTGAAGCGACAAACTGGAATAATTTCTAAAGGAATAGTAATACGTGGATACAGAAATTTGGACATTGAAAGGAAATTTTCGATATCCGAAATACGAGGGATAACATTTAAACATAAGGTATAAAATGGTGAAATTCTATTTTAACATTTCAAAGGATCAGTGTATGTACTGTAAATTCTAATTTTAATATTTTCTAGAAACAAAATCAATCCAGTAGAAATAAATATATCCATTAAAAGTTTATAAAAAAAATGGACACGTGTATCTGCTATTAATAAATAAAATGGATTTTTCATCCCAAAACGAGAACCGAAGTTTTAATACATCATTCTCGATACAAGCTCGTAGAATATTAATGGACGGAACTTTTGTGTCTTCGTACTGTTATTATCTATCCTTATTTTTGGCAGAGTAATAGAGTACCGATGTTTCGGATGAAACGAATACATGGGTTTTATGTGAATCTAATAATAGAATAATCCGTTGTTTCATACTAAAAAGGTTTCTCATCAGCCTCAAAGGACATGGGGTAAACCTATACTAATATTATAAAGCTGAAGAGTTTGTTTGTTTGTTACTACTAGTCCGATTTGAAAAATTCTTTCAGTGTTAGATAGCCCATTTATCGAGGAAGGCTATAGGCTTTTTATCCGGGTTCGTGCAGAGGTTCCCACGGGATGCGGGTGAAACCGCTGGCAGAAGCTAGTGTATTTATAAGAATAAAATAACATTATGAATTATTAAACTACTAGCTGGTGCCCGCGACTTCGTCTGCGCAGGTTTAGTATTTCGAACAATATGTTTACAAATTGTAGCCTATGTGTTATTCTGATGTATAAGTTATATTATTGTAAAGTTTCATTAAAATCCATTCAGTAGTTTTTGCGTGAAAGAGTAACAAACATCCATACATCCATACATACAAACTTTCGCGTTTATAATATTAGTAGGATTGCTTTATTGGATCTGTTATTTAGAAATGGGAAATTATAAGTCTAGCCACAAAATTATTTATTGGACACATGATTAAACTTCTAATTTTATAACAAAGCAACGGGGAAATGACATAGCCTCTAATAAACTAATTCGTCTTTTTTCCAATGCCAACTAAATATTCTATAGAAAGCTTTTTAATTATACATTGTCATCTAATTTACTAACTCAGTCTCGTTTTTAGCATATTGCCATTTATAACCTTCAATTAAAAAACATTGTATTAAAAATTGAAGTTAGTGATGAAACCGAATCGCTGCAAAACCGACTCCACGTAGTCTTCTGCCCTACCCCTAGAATTCAAAACCGAAAGTGAAAACCATCTGCGACAATAAGCTCGCATGGGACCGCCGGAGCTCCGCAGCGCCGGAGCCGTGAAAGAAGTGATGCTTGCTGCATGTTGCATGCTTACATTTTAAACATACTGAGTTAAAAAATTTGAAGCTAAATAAATATATTTTATGATGTCATTTAATAGTATTATAGAAGTTTACAGTTAGAATGCATGCTACAAATTAAGATGCTAAAAATAACCATCATGCTGAGTTGTATTTAGAGTGGTTTACTTAGAAGATAACGAGTGGCTAAGATAGTATTATTTAGATGCTCGTTAATTGTGGCTGACTTAGTAATTTAGAAGGCTACATACATTTTTGGGGGCGAAAAATGATATTAAAAAGAAGCCTGTTTAAGTTTAAAAATGTGAGATACCTACTGTTGGTTTTAATAAAGCACGCTGGCTGATATGTTCCTTAATATAAAATATTCAATGTACAAAAATTACTTCTTCACAGATTTATTACACTTATGCATATAGATATTGACGAGATCATTTTCCCGAGTTGTGTAAGACTGCCATTGCAGGCTCTAGAGGTATAATGATATCGAAATATGGTTTAAGGAATTCCTTAACAGTAGCTAGCAGTTGCAATCTTATATTTCCATTTAATTCATAAATGTTGCGGATTGATGCAATCCTGACGTTGACAAAAATAACAGCAGCAACCTCAAGTTCTCCCAAATGTTTTTTTTTTTATTTTAGGCTTTTTCTACTAGGTAAATTTCTACTTTTTATGTCAAAAGGTTAATAGATACATGGCTCGATAGATGGCGTTGACTCAAATAAGAACGCGCTATGGTTTCGTTACAAGCCATTGTACATATAAATAAAACGAAGAAATATTCGTTCAGTATTGTTGTACCGGGAATAATTATCTTAGTTATCTTATTAAGTTTCATAGATAACAACTTTTTGTAAAGGTCGTGTACGACCTTTGAGTATCTATTAAATCCTGTTTACAATACAGGAATGAACTGTATTCAGTGTGAAAACTTTGTCAACTTATAGTTAAATAGGTTTCATAAATACCTATATTTTTATTTTGCTGTGTTTTAGTACAAAAAAGAATAGTTATTGATAGCAAAAGATGTTTATTTTGTAACCGATTGTACGGTCACAGTCGTCATAGTAGGCACGGCGCAGACGGCAACGCGAAACCGGTTTACTGACGCGAGCGCTGCTCCAAGCGCGTAAGAATAGTTGGTATCCATATTTTGCTGATTTTAGGGCGGGCGCATATTTTTTTTTTATACTGATGATGCAGATATTTTCTGTAAAAAATTCTGGGCCACCAGTTTTTTTGGCCTGCTTAAAATTCATTTTTGTGTAATAGGTAGGTAATATAATGTTATAAGTACCTATAGAAGTTGAGTGCCTCGGAATAATTTTCATACATCCTGTTGCCTCGAATTTAATAGTATTGCTATCGCGAGTCATGCCTCTCGGAAGTCAGGCTTAAGTCCGAAGTAACCAGTACTTCACTACTTTCTTCTATCTTCTATCTTCTATAACTACATCAAATACAAAAAAAAAACTAGCCGTTTTCCCGCGGTGTCACCCGCGTCCCGTGGGAACTACTGCCCGTACCGGGATAAAATATACAAATCAGGAATCAATCAGGATATTGTAACTATCTATCTGTGTAATATTTTGAAAATACGATCAGGGGTGCGATCCTACTAATTTTACTTAAACATATGTCGATTCCTGCCGAGATCCAATCACGACTCAATTACGATTGAAGCGTAGGTATGTGTATTCAATATTTAATATAAACAATCGTATTATGTTTTTCGGTGTTTTTCCGTAAAGTCTAAAGCCGCAGAGGTTGCTAGTGTTAATAATACAGGAAAATTTTCGTAACTACGGGATTAAGTCGATAAAAGGATTAAAAATAAACAAGTGATTGGATGTTTCATGTACCTATGTAGACGATTTAATTGTAAAAGGTACGAAAGTAAAAACAATGAAAGACTTCAAAAATAATATCAGCATTTTAGAATGGCAGCATAATACTGATGACGAAAAACCAATTTCGAACACAAAATCAAAGCTCAAACATAAAACAGTACCTCAAGACGAAAACACAAGACCAAAATTATCAGCAGACACCACAGAAACAACAGTAAAACATACATAAAATGTAAGCACTGCAGAAATTGTGCCCGTAATAAATCTTATTATATTCGTATAGCTATATGTATATCGTCAAACATATGGTCGTGTATCGTCTAATAAGATTATATCGAAGGCACGTGGGGGTTCAGACTGCTAGTGGTAGAAATAGTGCAGAATATAGGCTAAAATGGGGTGAGCAAAATGTATGTGTGATACGATCTTGGTTGAAACTTTGGCCGTGAGAAAAGATTTTGTGTACACCTAAATATAACAATGCATGATAACATTCAAGTCTTATTTTGTAGTACTAAAATTCGTTTTTAAGTTTTTCACAATGTATTTCACTATAGCACATTTTTGCGTCATATTCTTCACAAATGATTACTTCTAAAAAGTTATCTCTACCTTCTTAACTTTAAAAAATCTATTAAACAATAGATTCTACTTTCTGTCTACTTCTATCATTATTTATACAATCCTCAGGGCCATTCCCGTCCACTTGGGAGAAAATCTCAAGAGTGGCTATTTTAAAGAATCTAGCGAGTTCAAAGTGCGGGTGCCCATAACGGACACGTCTCCACGCTTCACTGGCCAAGCTCAGTTTTATGTGAATAACTTCACCCCTTTTAAACCAGTTACGTGGAAATACTGAGCAATTTTGTCTTCAGTGTTACGAATTATGATACTTAGGTAATGGGTAAAATTAGGAGCTCCATTCGGGTATTTTGGTTACCTTAAAGTTTGTAATGTTAGGATTACTTTGTACTCGTACATTTAAATTCGAATAGGAATTCGGGTTCATAAACTCTGTCTTTATTGAATAGGTAAATAAAACGTTCAAAGTAAGATTTTTTTTCAACATGTACTCAATGCCAAGTTAGCGTCACAAATATTCTCATTATTAACACAAACAAAACTGTTTTTTCCTTCAACCACAGATTATTGTTTTTTGTCATCTATAGTGGCATTCAAGACATCAATTGTCTCATATCCGTTTCCATTCCCAAAAGAGGCTCAAAATTGATCTCCATTCTGATTCTCTCCAAAATTGGTCTGGTTTCAGACACAAATTCTCCCAAGCAACAGTTAGCAACGTTCCAACTCATCACTCGA
This sequence comes from Helicoverpa zea x Helicoverpa armigera, assembly GCA_033682625.1. Lineage (NCBI taxonomy): Eukaryota > Metazoa > Arthropoda > Insecta > Lepidoptera > Noctuidae > Helicoverpa > Helicoverpa zea x Helicoverpa armigera. Next base: position 12,725,696 of record JAWIIS010000024.1, read on the forward strand.
TTACATGTTCCGCCTCACATCTATCGGAATATGTCTTATCACTTAAGGCTCTAACACAATAACAGTTAATTGGCTGCACGCAGTCTGTGGAATACCTTATTCGATTAAAACGGCCATACACCGCCCCATTAAGTTTCCATAGTCGAGTCGCAACTGAATTTCATTATTATCGTGTCTATATATTGTTGTAGGCAGAAGATGTTAGAAGGGTTCGGACCGTTCCTAATAAACGTAAACATCGATACATAATGTTATGTATCAAATGGTACAATTAGTTTGGTAGATATAGGTCAAGGCTACTCTCATTTGTTATTGGTAGCTAGGCCAAATTATACTGAGATTCTGTAGCCAAAAGTAATGATAGGTATTGATGAATTTTATTTGGGTGTGTTTAGTTTCATCTATGTATTTTTGAATGGTTGAAATATTGCCAATAAAATGGAAATGTGTTAAAAAAAACAATCTCCGCTATTTTGTTCTTCGCAGAGTGTAATTAGACCAGTTAATATGATTCTAAGCCTATCTGCTGATCCCCTATAGACTCAACCAGCCGTATCACTTGTCAATCAACCTGTTTGCCAGTTAACTAGCTTATTTAGACAAGCAAATTAGTCAGTATCAATATTCCTGATTGCAATCCGATAGATTATTAGACAGATGTTCTGCGGGTGGCGATGATAGATAGTACCCTATAATGCCAAATTATTGTAGGCTTGCTATTTCCCGTGGCTTCACCTAAAGTACCTTTCTAAGAGCATAAAAGTCTTCAGCGTCCATTCCAAAAAAATGTTTTCACATTATATCAATATCAGCTTCATATTTTATTCATTTGTTATTTGACCTTCCACAGCTACAAAGATTGACCTTTAATACCCTTTGAAGGTACGAAAAACCTGAGAATTTTAAATTAAAAATATATATTTTGTGGAGCTCAATTCCATTAAATATCAAAGCTTTACAAACGAGCTTGCTAATGAGCGTACTAACAGTAACTAAGCACTGTATTTTAATTTTATTAAGAGTAGACTATGTTTGTATTTTTCTAAATAATTCAATTAGCTGTGTGCTCATTAGGATTATTTTATTTTATAGTTCATTAAAGCGGTATATTGTAAGGACTAAGGTGAAAGTAGAGAACAGAATAAATGAATATTATGGAATTTATTAACAGTGTATTTATTCGTTGAGTTTATCCATTAAAGATGCCTTGTACTTGGGTCGAATATTACTAAGTCTCATCCATCGGACAAAAAGCCAAATTTTAGATCGCTGTTTATGTGCATTTACTTAGACTTGTAGACTGAGAAAGGACGTAGGTAGATTTTTTATGTTCCGAATAATCCGAATGCAAAGAAGAGCTAGTAGGAACTCAATCAAAGAGGTATGACGGGATATAGTCTCATGAAAAAAAGAGAATGCCAATTCGCTTTGAACGAACATATGCAGAAAACACAATTATTTTCACCATCCACATTCACTTTGTGAGCGCAAATAAATAGAAACTCAACAACAGAGTTCTTGCTTTGTATTTGTATTCAACTGTTTTCTTGCATTGTACTACTACTTAATACAACAAAGTGTTCTAAGATATCTCGACTGAGAATAGAAGAGTTCTCTCTACGTGGGCGAGAGGCAATTTTGTCGGGTCAATGACTTTTGGATTGTGGTTGTTGATATACAATAGGATCTATTTTGATGAGAATCTTTTCCGGAATTTTTGCGTCTTTATAATATAGGAATGTGGTTATTTTAGTAAACGATTTTCTTGTTTAAATGCTTGAGAATTGTTGAGACTGAAAAACCAGGTAACCTCTACTTTAGCATCTATAAATATATTTTGTTATAAATATAGTACATTTTTATTGTTGCATTGTTGGAGAAGTATAGAGAAGGAAGTTTTCCATCAAACAACAGCACTGTTTTGCTGATTTTCTTGAACCAGTTTGAATTACGCTAAAACCACAGCGATAAAGCTGGGTGAAAGGAAAATGGTGGAGGAACTACAAAACTTGAGTGTAGACAAAAACAAATACGTTTACCTAAAAAATACACTTTCTGCTCAGGAAAAACAAGCACACTAGCAACCTACTATTTGGATTTATTATTGCGAGACACAAGAATAATAATTTATTACAAACAAAAATCAACATATAGATATCAAAATATCCTAAGGAATGAAACTGGGTAACATTTTCATTGATACTAGATAGTATTTTTATGGTGTGATCTCAACCAGTATTTGTTTGGGGCTTCTAAGTGAGCGACTCATTCATAAAAGAAGCGATTGCAGTTTTACAAATTAGTAAGATAAATGAGTAAGAGATCGTGGCTAAGTCAAAGCCGTGCGGGTTGATCGATCATAAGGGTAAGCAACGCTTGGCACGGTCGCTCCGTGGATGGGTGACCATCACGTCATAACGAGTTCTTTCGTGTTTAGGATAACAGGATAAACTGTAGGTACCGGCAGTCATTTAACATCTTTGGCAGTCGTGTCGGGTAGTTAGAAGCCAGTAAGTCCGACAAAAAGTATTACCAAGGGGTTGCCCGCGTAACCCGGAGGAAGTCAGATAGGCAGTCGCTTCTCACTGGTATTCAGCTGCTGGAAGCCGACCCCAACATTTCCCCAACCGGGAATTATTTCTGATGACAATCGCTAGTCAAAAAAAGCTAACAAAAAAATTCGTCGTTTTGTATATCCATTTTTATTCCTATGGAGTTGACAAATACCGCAGGTAACATAACATTTAAAATGCCATCATACTGTTTTTGTCATAAACAAAAAAACAACGTTCATTCAAAGCTTTATTCATTTGTTCTATGATGTGTTTTTTTTTTCAGATACAAAATAACGTGCAATTTGATAACGCGGAATTGGCCGGAGCAAAAGCAAAAATTTTAAAAATATTTGTATATTTATTTGCTCTTTATTACACAAAAAATATTTGAAATACTGATATCAGTATTAATTTGATATTGAAAACGAATGAAAAATAAACTGATATCATTTTCTAAAATTTCATATAGTAAACGAATGAAAAATAATATTTATTACACTATCAAATTCAATCATTCAGAAATTTTTTTGAATGATTGAATTTCTATATATTTACTGCCACTTAGCGATGTTTTAAGACACGCTGGTTTTAAGGCCCGCAATATAAGAATGTCACAAGTGAATTTATGTCTCTTTGGCTTTATTGAAAACCTATTCAATTTTCTACTGTTTTTCAATTCGACAACGTGAGTTACGTAAGATAGGCTATTTATAAAGAATTTTTGAAATAATAGGTACGTATCCATTTTAGTTTTTGGTATTTGTTTTTAATGCGTTAAAAGAAATACACCATCTGTGAAAATTTCAGCTTTCTACTTATTATGGTTTATGAGATTCAGCCTATGGAGAAGGACAGACAGAAAGACAGCGAAAACTTAATGATAGGGTCCCATTTTATCTTTTGAACACGGAACCCTAAAAATGGTTGCTAAAGCGCAGATTTAAATAGGAAACAAAGTAAATGGTATTATATGCGCTAGTACGAATTAAACAAGTCTAAACAAACGCAGACAAAGTAAATTACATCCATTCTACTCAAACGTACAAACATACAAACTGAAACACAGAACAGACTTTTAGGAAACGAAATACGACATCCCTATTCTAACATTAGTTACACAAAGGGCCCTCACATACTGAAGACTGAACAGTCGGCCAACAGTTGGCAACTTTTTAAAAAGTAAATCTGTAAGTGCACTCACTATTCTTTCACTCTCCTAGCCCTATAGGACGGTAATCCGACACGACCGGAGAGAGATCAGGCGCAGGACCGACATTAAAGTGCACTCCGACGCACGGGTGAATCAATCACCAACTTCCAGACTACGAGCTACTTTGTTATAAAACCCACAAAGCGATTTCGGTCTCACCCGGGAATCGAACGCCAGACCTATAATAGCAGTCGCACTTGCAACCACTAGACCAACGAGGCAGTCAATTCATTCTGATTTATGAGCCTAAACTATCGGCCGACTAAAAGTCTGCAGTGTGCTGATACAAAGGCTGCGTTTCAAAGTGCATTTGACAAAGTAAACACACCGTACCGGATACCTGGCAAGCTTCATTGATTCTAAAGATACGGTACAAAAATAAACGGTACTATTCTATTTTTCTGAATGTTTCGCAATGTAATTGTTTAGAGTGGATACTGTTTTAGAAAGTAATCGATAATTCTGGGAATACGTGACTGGCAATTTTTTAATAACGTTAACGTTATACGAATTCTGTCCGATTCATCATCATCCTCCTGTCCTTATCCCAATTGTATTTAGGGTCTCTTTTATCTGTTTCTCCTTCCATTCCTTCCATATTCTTCTATCTGCCGTCATCTTGCAAGAAACATAATTTCTATCCATATCGACTTTCGTGCAAACTATCCATAGTTTCTTTGGTTGTCCTTTAGTTTTGGATCCATCCACGTTAATGCAATCTGTGTATAATAATGGAACTGTACATAGATTGCATTCCATTGATTTTTGCCTGTAACTGTCAATGCAATAACTATTCAAAAGATCCACACTCATTATTTTTACTTTGGTTCAACCATCAAACAAGCTATGTACGGTTTACAGTTTGGTTGCAACTAATAAAAACAAAATCGCATCCAATATTCTTGCCAATACCCCTTTCACAAGAACGTTCAAATGAAACTGCAAAAATCAATAGGGAATATTTAAAATTCTCCACGTCGTCACAGTAAAAGTTTTTACGTTAGCAAAACTGCGAAGCTTGTTTCTCATAAATATCCAATACAAGTCGGTACGCTTGTTATTACATCTGTGCATGTTGACAGTTCGCAATCCGTTTTTAAATATCCGTTGCAGACTTTAAAAATCAATATCATTCAGCTTTCCAACAAAGGGAGATTGCACTTTAATAAATAATGCCTGCATTTTTCCTATTAAGAGCGTTTACGCTCGGCGCGCGATGTCAACTTTAGGTAATTCAACGCAAAAAACCGCGCAGACTAGCGTCGCGGCTGTGTGCGTGCCTATCATACTTCACGTATAGTCACACAAACCATTTTGATCCTTTCGAGTGAAATTGGTAGAACAAAAAATATATTATTTAGTAAATAGTTAATAGCGGGAAAATAGTGTAAGTCTATGGATGTCTAAAATATAAAAGCATGAAAATAAGTCGTTAATACTCACACTTTTTTGCAAAAAAATCGGGCACCTATGAAAACCTTGGTTTTGAGGACTTTCTGTATATTACATACAATTTTCAACAGTACTAAATAGTCGACTGATGATTAATGACAATGTTAAGAGTTTCTGTATTTTAACCGATTTCAAAAAAAGAAAGGAGGCGGTTTCAATTAGATTTTTTTGTGATTGTTCTCAATTTGATTGTTCTCGATTTCTCAAAGACGCCTGGACCGATTTGAAAAATTGATTGTTTATATGAATGGTCAAGTCCATCCAGACCGAAAAATTGTGGTCAAATAACAACAATTGCCGGTAAGCCAAATATTGGTGAAGAGCTTGGGTTTACCATTGCAAATAAAGTTTTAAGTTATCTATCCTATATGCTTCAAAAGTTATTCGAGATCAAAAGTCAAAATTGTGGTACATCCAAAATAAAAAAAATAAAAAAATTATAGCTCCATTGGTAACAGACATCTGCAATAAGTGATTTCTAGCCTAAGGAGTCCGCCATATTGGATTTAGACTCGCGACACATTTTTTTTCGAGTTATTCATAGCAAGCCCTTTCATTTGATACCCATGTCGTAGGAATGCATTAAAAACATTTTTTTCTCCATCTTGGGTATACCGCCATATTGGATATAGAATCATACATTGTCATTAAAACTGAACATTCAAACAAAATTTCAACTCAATCGATAAAAAAAATTTGCTTCAAAATTAAGCTTTAAATAAAATAGTAATGTATCAAGATTTGTTGGTCGCGCTTGAAATGTACTCTATTCTCGGTATCCACGGCAGAGGTTATTCACCCTACGCGATGTGACGGAGCGACACGTCCTCTCTCTGTGAAGCCTTGCGGCGGTCTGGTTTGAGTTGACTCGCGTGCAGCGTTTTATAGTAGTTTTTAAATAATTTATAAAAAAATAAAAACGAGAGATTAAATTATAATATAAAGTTTATGTTTTAAAGAAAGGGTTATATTACTATAGTAAATAATTGTTATATTAAATTAAGTAAGATAGATAGGTAAAAAAAGCATTTGAAATTCACAATTTTTCACATTGTTAAAATATTTTTTTCTGAAAGATAGAGACCTAAATCAAAAAATGTTTTCAACTAACTATAGGCATGGGGATTTCGTCTATGAGTAAAAAAATAAATATGATTAGATTTGCCACTGTTTTCACATGAATTTAAGCTTCGAAATAGACGCTGAACGGGAATTTTATAAAACATCTGTTACGTTATAGGGGTTTTAAGTATTTAAACTACACAAATTGAAATTTATGTTCAATTAACTATATGGACAGTGAAATTACCGTGCGTTATTAAAAAATAACAAAGTTATAGGATAAGTAGTTACTGAGAAACAGTGGTTTGAAAAGTACCATTTTAAGCCAAATGGCGCGCGGTTGACGTACACGCTCTTAATGCTCAAATCAATCATTCACGTAAAACGCGACTTTTACATTGAGCGTTTTATTAACTTGTTTACGGATTTCCATATTTTTTTGGACCGTGTTGTGAGGAAGTTTTATTACGTTTTTATTATTCAGTAGTAATTTATTCGTTGTTTTTATATTATTTGCTGTGTTCTGTACCTTTTTGATTATAATTCAGTGTGTTGAAGTTCTTCTTTATTTTCTATGCAAACTGAGATAGTGCTGTAGTCGTTAGTAATTTTGACTTCAATCAAGGGCAAAACTTTGCCAAGATAATGCAAATCTTCTTGACCTATTTGCGGTCCTCGTGCAACATCGATAGCTTTAATCCCCGGGTTGGCTCCGAAGGATGATAAAGCCAAATTGTTTACAGGTAGACTCCTCAAGACAAATTTGTGCTAAATTGCCCCTCAGCACGGATTACCACATCAAACTGTGCCAGAGCATATTAAATGCTTAACAACAGGCAACCCACAGGTTGCTCAGTGTGTGTACCTTGAAAACTAAAACTTACAGTCATGAATTATGTATGAGGGTCTATGGAGTGCAATTTGTGGGGGACAGCGAGCCTATGGTTCGAGAGATGGAATAGATGTACCACTGAATTGCAGGTAAATGTTGATTGTATTCCCTGAAGGCTTAGGAAGAGGAATACAGAAATCAATGAATTAGAAAGCTGAATTGGCAATGACCAATAACCTTCGGGACAAACTGGATTTTGAATGGAGATCGCATGTTCAGTGCAGTGACAACACTTCTCAAAGAGGGAAAAAGATCTTAAGGTCGCAGGTGTGCGAAGAAACCCTACAAGTTGTATGCAAAATCTAGTAAGTAAAAAATTGCCAATGAATGCTTCCAAGCACAGTGTGGCTTAACGCAATTTACATACGAATCCACTTTTTTAAGTAAGACCATTCTAAAACTTGGTATCGGATTTACGTTTCTTATGACTAGCCCGGAAAACGGCCAGGATGTACGATCAGGTATTTTATCCTTGCCTGTATAAAAGTCAGTGAAAAAATGCGGAGAACGATCGCCTGAAAAACGATTATCACTACTAGAATCTCAAGTGACTTGGCTTTTTGAACAGATACTTAACATAATGTACATCTAACACTTCCAAAACACTTTTCAACTAACCAAATCTACAACGCTACTTCAACAAGCTCCCAATAATCACCAAACCATTTCTTCACTCCACACAACACAACACACACTCACCTTGTACACAAAAATAGGAACACAACACCTCAACATCACCGTCGCTTCATCCGCCATCTTAAGCCGCGCAATAAGGAATGAAGGACTAATTTGCATGTTATTACGGCTTAATCCGTCGCCGCTCGTACGAAGATTTCGACTTGTCTAAACAAGATTTTTGCTGTTATCCTACGTATATGTGTGTGTAGGAATATTTTCGGGATTACTAACACATGGGGTTTGGTTCTCCTAAAATTGAGGGCGCGGAAATATTACAGCGGTGTTTGAAAATGGAGATCTATGGGTATTAACGCCTTTACGCCTGTTTACTTATATGAATATTGTTTAATTACTTACAATTCTAAAGACAATTTCAATATTTCTTGTTTATAATGGCATTTTGTTGCATACGGAACACACATCATCAATTAAGTACTGAGGTTATAACAGTAAAGTTAAAAGTAGCAATCTGAAACCCTCCGTATTAGTTTAGGTGTCTGACTTTTACATTATATTTTTCCAAATATCCGATTCACAATAATACTAAACTAGAAATTCATTAAACTTGTCTCAAACAACAAATTAAACAATTATCCCAGTAGGCACGCAAGATTCCAGGCATATTTATAAACTTGAAACTTAATACTGAATAGGATAGTTCAATACAATACCCTGAGTCAAATTGTTTGGTAGCAAAACTTATGTCTCTGTTATAAGTTCTGAGAACTCTATTGATTTCTGTATTGTTTTGAATTAATTTAAGTTATGTCTCTTGTTATTAATTAGTTTCGTTTCGGATTTAACCATGGTGTTAAGGGCTAGTTATGATTTTACACCTAAGCACATTGACACAAAAACATAGCAGCTAAATAATTGTTTCAGTATCTGAACAAGGAAGAAACTTCTGATGCTCTTAGCTAGAAAGCAGAATCATACTTATTGATATTTTTGTCGTTCATAGGTGCTTGTAAAAGCCTAAATAAAATAAAATGATCTGAATTTGACAAACTTACAAAACTAAAATAATTGAATTGCAGTAACATTATTTACTAAATCACAGTTCTTACAATACGAAAGACGGACGGACAAACTGACAACGAAGATTTAGTAATAAGTACCTTTTTCTACTTGGGTGGATACGGAACCTCAGGGTAGATAGATACGGAACCTGAAAAAGCGTTATGATGAAAAAAACTACATCCCCCAAAACGCCTTAATCTATTCTTACAGCATGTTCATTTAAACTTTTGCTCGTTACCATGAGAACCAGTTATTACGAACTCAGTCTAGGCAGACTGAAATATCTAACAAAATTTAGCCTCGGCAAAAAGATTTCAATTCTGATAAAACTAGTTTTACTTGAGATAAGATGTAAGTTCTCTGGATAGAAGTAACTTTGTAGATATTTTTGTTAGTTTGTGGGTGACACGTGACTTTTATATATTTCTATCTAGGTTAGGTCTGCTGGTAAATAATATGAGAAAGATATTTGTGATCTAAAATTTAATATATGGCAGATTTGTTTACTAAGCCACAAATGCGATTATAATGACATTGTATTTGAAACCAAAAGTATTGCTCTTCAATAATTTCACAAAACAAGGCTATCTTCAACCTATCTATGTAGAACAATCTTTACTAACTTACAGTATAATCTAGCTTTAGTTTCAAAAATTATGTAGATCTTTACATCATTTATTTATTTATTTAAACGCAAACTCTATCATTACAGCTTAACTTAACCAATACGATTTACTTGGATCATGTTAATCACATCACAAGAAAACACTAAGAGTAGAACTTACTTCTATATAATCCTCAACTGTTTCACGTTAGAAAAATACTGAAAACCATATTCCACCATAACAGAACCCCGTGAACTTCTTTTATCAGCATCCGTAACCGACAATAATTCTCTTATACGACTCTTAAAATCGCAGCCACAAACCGCTCCGCCCAGATATTCCATTACAATATTTTCACATTGAAATACGGCTGCGAAATCGACCTTTCTATCGAATGGGTTTGGTTAGAATGGTTTAGGAACGCGGTGTTTAAAGTATTGCTAAATCAAAATTATTTTGTTTTGTGAAAGCTGATTTGTTGAAGCACCTGCCTCATAGGTGCTGGAGTTTCATTCCACGTGAGGTACCTAAGTGGTAAAAATTATCTTGGACATCAATGATTAAATTACAGTGTAGGATGAAACATAGTCTTAAAATTTTGGAAAAGTCATTCTTCCTCTGTATGAAAAAAATGCTCTTTACTTAGAAAGCAGTGGAATAATTAAAAAGTCAAAACGGAAAAAATACCTGTAATCCTATCAGAGTACATTTATTTTTCTAGTGAAGAAAAGACTTGTCAGAACCATACTTTCACTACTTTTCAAATCTGGTCATAGATTAAGATACCAAAAATAGAGAAAATGCCTTAAAATTCATCAAAATTATTCTAGAAGTAAACACACAAATCTCAAAAACAAGCTTCGAAAATCTCAATGGAATCACAAAGTTTCTTACCAAAGAGTTACATTATCACCGCTGGTGTAATATAACATTGCTCTATGGGAAAGCTGGTGAGTCTGAGACTCGGTAGTTAGGCAGTAAGCAGGGCCTTGGAGACGCGCAAACAATGGGAATCTTCAACAGACACAAGTGGCTACCCAATTGCTACCAGCTACCATTAGTTGCTACCTAATTGCTACCCTGCAGCATAAAATTTTGGACACCATCTTTATCGCGGATAAAAAGATATTAAAATAAAGAGATTTTGCGGCTTCTTATCTTCGCAAATCTCAATGGAATCACAAAGTTTGTTATCAAAGAGTTACATTATCACCGCTGGTGTAATATGACATTGCTCTACGGGGAAGCTAGTGAGTCTGAGACTCGGTAGTTAGGCAGTAAGCAGGGCCTCGGAGACGCGCAAACAATGGGAATCCTCAACAGACACAAGTGGATGAGGCACTGTCTAATAGAGTGGTGACAGCGAATTGTGGTGTACTAGCTTTAACCGCTTCCTGAGAGCAAAATTTCCTGCAGCTGGCCAAAAATCCTGATCCTGTAGACTCCCTAATAAGTAGCCCAGCTAACAATTAAATAATTTTTAAATCAATCATGAGACTAGTGCAAACAAACAATCTTTTCTCCTTTATAATATAATTATATGTAGAAAAGTACTTAAGATAGCAACACGAACACCTAAACAAGTACTGTAATGTTGTTAGTAGGTGTACTAAAATATGCTGAAATCACGATAACAACCTAAAACTTAATACGACTCCAAAAATTACCAAAAGAGACTCCGAATACTAACATCACATTATCTCACGGCAAAAATTCACAAATTGGAACCTAGATCCTATTACAAGAGCCTTACTTATAAAGTAAGTTACAACATTAACTATATTCCATTTCACAAAATAATCAGCTTACAGAACAAAATAATTGACATCAAAGGAACGAGTCTGACCACAAATTATATGTGCTAGACACACCTACAAAAGGTTTAGCTGATTCTGAACTAACAAACTCATTAACTGTAGGTTACAAAGTTACCAGTTCAACGCCCTTAATCTGTTTTTAACGAGTCCCTTTGGTCTAATCAGAAAAGAAAAAACCGGCCAAGTGCGAGTCGGACTCGCGCACGTAGGGTTCCGTACCATTATTTAGAAATTGGGCAAAAAAATCGCGTTTGTTGTCTGGGAGCCCTCCAAAATATTTATCCTATTCTAGTTTTCAGTATTTGTTGTTATAGCGGCAACCGAAATACATTATCTGTAAAAATTTCAACTCTCTAACTGTCACGGTTCATGAGATACAGCCTTGTGACAGACGGACGGACGGACGGACAGAAGAGAGAAAACAATGGGGTTCCGTTTTTCCCTTTGGGTACGGAACCCTAAAAAACTAAACGTTATTCATAGAAGAATTTCCATCATTGTTCACGCTGCGATGGTAATTTTATTTTCTCTTACAAAAGAATCTAATCTTTGCATCGAACTCATGACAATAAAAATGTAATTTAATAAAAGATAACAAAAAGCAAAAATTCAATTATATTTTTTAACAATTTGCATGATAGAATTATGGACTCTTGAATGTAATATAAATTATCTATTAGCCTAAAAAAATTTTGAAAGTCTCGAAAGTACTACATAATTAATATTCATAAAATTTTTATGTATAAAAGAAAAGATTGATAGCGGTGTTTCAAGGGCCGGTAAAGGTGTTTTAACTGTAACTTAAAATGAACTTACTATTCTTACTTCACACATCCAACTATAAACACGAACATTTAATTTATACTTGTGTATGGATGTCCGTTCGTATTTTGATAACACTTGACAGTGACATACCTCATAATTGTGATATCAGAATATCATATAGGCTGCTTTGTATTCGGGTACTGAAAGTGATTTTTCTGCAAGCAGCACCTTTTGGTAGAAGCTAAACATTCATTTTTCCTAACTAAATTAAGGTGTAGTTAAGCTACCTACACCTTAATTTCCCTTCTCATCCTCTTTTCCCTTAGACCACTAACAGAAAGTCCTACAGCGGTACCGGTCAGGCACTTGTTTAATTTGGACTGAATTTACTCTTAAGTGACTGCAGTCGCTGTAAACATCTTGAGGAAGCTTTCGGTGGCTCATTGTTGGAATATTAGATTTTCTTGTCTGGGAATGTCTGAGAAAGTTTCTTCATGCAATGACTGTCTTATGGTTGAGATAATTGCATAATGGTTTTACAAAATAAGTTTGAAATTCATAGCTATTAGGGATAGTTTCGGTCACGTTTTAGCTTTACCTTCATTTTGGAGGAATTAATTCCCAGAACTGTATAAAAAGGAGTCTAAGTAAATTATTTTGATTTATAAGCTGTATGACTGCAATGTTCCAGCAATATTCGTTCAATAGTTTTTTTTTTTTTGCATGAGAAAGCCGCAAACTACACATTCACGTACTTAAATTTAATTCCTGTGTTCATTTGGAACTACATCACGCACCCGAATAAAAGAACACAGTTCAACAGAAGCCTAAAGCTCCTTCAGTACATCAAGTAATTTTACAAATCGGACCAGTAACTCCTCAGATTATTCGCTTAATCAAACAACAACATCAGTACCAATAAACTGAATATTCCCAGCCATAGACTGAATGTTCAATAATAATCTTGATCTATCAAAACAGTAGTTAATGGCCTGCAGTCAACTGTTTATTCTCGTAGCCGCGGGGTGCAGCTTGGCTCTTAATTGACCCATTGACCCCACGATAAGGTCAGGTCATAATGTTTCACTGTTATTAGCTGTTTCATAACTGTGGTTAAAGGCTAAGCTTTAGTACCATCTTACTGTTTAGTTTGGTAAGGTGTGAGAACAATAAAATCTCGAAACACTAAATTAGTCCCCTAAATAAAATTGATTTAAAACTTCACCAATCCCAATGACTCATTACGCAAAAACTACTGAACAGACAGCAATGAAACATATCATAGGTAGGTACACTTTCCAAGCTTCCGTAAAAAAGACTGCGACATTAGTTTAAATAGGACCATTAGTTCTTGACTTTAGCGCGTTCAAGCTAACAAGCTTTATAAAAACCTATAGATTTAAGTATTAAAAAACATTCAGTCCACAATTTTATCTAGCTGCGTAAAGTACCGCTCCAGCAAAATTGTGGATAACAGTTACTGTATCCACAAATCACACAAAGATAACCAGTACAAAATTGAAAGGACATTATAAAATGTTCAGGTCATACTTAAGATACTAGACTTTAATCATGGTTCCTCATGAATATTCAATCCCACTCACTATGTCCGCAGAAGTTGAGCTGATCCTAAAGTTGGTGGCTGCCGATACTATCCGTCCTAATATGAAGCTAAGATACATAGTGCCTTGCGAAGTTCATTCAACTTGATTGGATAGCCTAAGTAGGTTTTCAGTACTACCAGATAATATTTGAAAGTAGTAGTTGGAAAGGTTGTAATAAGAGAAAGTATGGTGGTCATTTAAAACATACATAGAAATTACTTTAAGGTTTCTTGTTTCACTGTTTTTTTTTTTTTTACAAAGGTGACTCGAGTCTACACTCTGTGAAATATAACTTATATTAAAAGAATATTTATTTATTCATGGAATTTTTATTCATATTTGTGTCATTAGAATTTGTATTTAATGATATTCCAATATTAGCTTTCCAATAATCATGGTAAATGAAAATATTTCTAATACTAACATTCTGTTCAAAATAATTATGGCACCTGAATGTAACACAAATTAATACACACTAATCACAGTTACAGGGTATAGTAGAAAATAGATGTATTATTTAGATTTTAGATGACTAATTTAACATTTACAAATATTAATGTCTAATTAGAATATTGCAACAGGATATACATTACAATGATCTGCATGGTTGACACCTATTCTAGAAATAAGTAATCTTAATCCTTTGATGAATATAAAATTCACTATCATAGAACAATCTATGCTATGTTATTCCCATGATATAATATTCTTCCTCAACAAAAACTAGGATAAATACAGTTTTCCATCTCCATTTTCAAACACAATGCGATTTTAATACTCTCTAGAGGAAGAATAAATACTCCTATTTTTTGCTCAAAGAGAGTGAAAAAAAAACGTAAATGAAAAGGCAACAAGTCAATTTGACGGAATGACTTGAATTTTCTTAGAAATACATATATTTTCGTGTTGCTTTAGTCGTGTCGTAGTCAAAATAATGTTCAGATGAGTCAATTTGCACATTCATAATGTATTAAGTTCCCTTCCCCCATACATATTTGCTTTCACTTGACAAATAAACCGAGGGGCTAAGAAGGAAACGTTCACTGAATCCCTTTGAGTCGGAACTTGTTACACAAAAAAATAACGTTTGACAAACTTTGTGGCCAATGTTGGTTGGTAGCCAACATTAAGTTTGACAAACAAAGACATGGCTGGTTGTAACAATCTCTTCACAGTAGTGGATTCGATTATTTACATTCTAAAAAGTGTGAAATGTAATTTTTACCTACTAATGTCAAGCGTTGTGAAATTCTTTGCTATTATGGTAAAAAACTCGGTAAGTTGAAAGTCGGCTCGTGTCTAAGTGTTGCTTTTGATTCGAGCGATGACGTCTAACAAAACAGTATTTTGTGTTAAAAAACGTAAAGAAGTCGCTCAAAAAAAAAATACTGAAAAATACCAATAATGTAATGGAATAGTTTGAATCAAGAGATGAATTAAGTAGCGTACATTAAATATTGACCCACCCAAAACAAAAATGTGAAAGACTGCCAAGTTCGATCATATGGGAATGCTTCGCCTATAAAAGAAGTGAGATCTGAATAAGTACCAAGTTCCATACACATACCTCAGTTAAAAATAGTTACTTTTTAATGATGTTACTTGGCAAGTTTTCATACACCTTGTTATAAACCTACTAAACGCAATGAATCTAGTATTTAATTTTCTATTAAAACTTGAAAAGTAATCATCATTAAAAAGTAACTATTTTTAACTGAGGTATGTGTATGGAACTTGGTACTTATTCAGATCTCACTTCTTTTATAGGCGAAGCATTCCCATATGATCGAACTTGGCAGTCTTTCACATTTTTGTTTTGGGTGGGATTTCATTTATTTTTGTAAGGCTGTTTATTTTATTTTTTTCTTATGATTAAGTTAGTTAAGTAAATGTCTCATTTATACTATCTTTCAGATTTTTAAATATGCACTATGCTTCTTACAAAGAAATGAACTAGATTAACTAAATGGACATGTTATCATATATTATGTTCGTGGATCAAAGTTACACATTCGTTATTTTCGAAAGTGACTCACACTTGGCCGTTTTCAGATTTTTACTTTGACTAAATACAAACCTTTGTAACGAATTTCAGATCGGTACGACCATTCGAAGATATATTATATAAATATAGATAAATTTAGTTCGTTTTAGTTCCTTCGGGGTATAAATTTACACTGGGTATTTTACACCTTCATTATTTTAAAACCGACTCACACTTGGCCATTTTCAGATTTTTTCCTTTACCTTGACATAAAGACCTACCTCCATGCCAAATTTCAAGTCAATACGACCATTGGAAGTGGTCTAGGTTTTTGATGAGTGAGTCAGTGAATCAGCGAATCAGTGAATAAGTGAATCAGTCAGTGAGTGTATAGTAAAAATAGCGATTTTCTGACGTCAATATCTCAAGACCTACAACAGGTATATTAATGAAATTTTGTATTTTAGATAAGTGAGGGGGTCTCAACAGATACTAGAAATTTGATATGCGTAAATAAAATAGATTTTGAGTTACAGGGGGGTCGAATTTGGCCCGAAATGGTTCGTGTAATATAACCCACGGCCGGTGTGTCGCTTTTTTTGCTCGAACTTGGCGGACACACTGCCGTGTGTCTAGATTATGTGAAAAAAAAACAAGGTCCATATAACATCATTTCTTTTAAAAATATTATGACTTAGTTACCTATAAAATTAGACTTTCCACGTAATCTATCTCACAGATCTCCCTGACCTTTAATATTGACTGTAGACTAATTATAACTGAATTTTCAACCAGCCTGAAGACTAAAAGACGGTATTATTAATGAAATTCCCCCACAGTATTATTTTAATATTAATAACGATCTTGAGACTGATTGAAGGATATTATAAATTTAGTTATTCAGTAATAAACTCTCATAGATAGAGCTTATTAAAGAAGCTTCATTGTAACATAAAATTGGTTTAAAATTAGTAATGGCTAATGGCACAAGAAATATGAAAAGTTGGTTATTGATTAGCATTTGTAATTGTGTCATTAAAAATGAAGCAGAATCTATATAATTAAGTATTAAAACTATTTCAAAAACTGACAACTCCACAGAGCAGTTTTAAACTACTGGATATTTTTCGTGGTTTCGCCCGCGTTTCGAAGGCACTATATTCCGTAATCGGATAAAGAATAACGATATATCGCATAAAGAATAATTACGATTTTTTTATCCAGGTACCTAGTATTTTCGACATTTCGCCTAAATACTTTATAATTCCTAAACACCGCCTATACACCTTCAAACTGTAATACAAACTCAATCACCACGAATCATGATCAATACCAATAAACCTTTAAGATAAGAAGCCCCCGACCTACAAAGACAAGAATAGGCTAGGATTATTAATATCACACTATGTCATTTCAGGCTACCTAAAACTGGCTTTCTTGGCTGCCTGCCAAAGCCAGCAATCTCATATTATCTGAAGAGTATTGAATGCGCCATACGTATAGTAATTGTTACAATTTTATTTATAACTGGTCTGGAGAAAATTTATAGCATTATAGATTGGACCCGTTTTCAATTTTGGGTGAGATGGTCTTTTTTTGCAAATCAAAAAACAATAATATTCTTTGATTTCATAAACGAAGCACATCAATGAAGGTTTTTCACAGATTTATATTTACTAATTATACACCTGTAGAGTTTGTTTATTTGCTTGAGCGAGCTAAACTCAGGAACTACCGGACTGATAAAAAAAAAATTACAAGTGTTAGGCAGTCCAGTTATCGAGGGAAGCTATAGGCTACTATTTGTCTGGGTGGTTGAAGTAATTCTCACGGGATACCCTTGATACCACTAGCAGAAGCTAGTAAATTCATATGAAACATTTTAATAACAAGACACTAATGTCTTTTCATGCCATACACGGTAAAACTCCCGAAAACCTCACGCAATTTTCAACCTTAATGTAAAACAATAAGGTCCTACAACACATGCATATCTAATGTGTTCCTAAACAAAGTTTGGCGGCAAACTTGGCAATCAGAGAGTGATGTTGTTTTTGCCAAATGCCCACTTTATATTCAAGGTTCAAGGGCTCATTACCTATGAAGGTCTGCCATTTTTTATTAAAAAGGTCAAGGTCATAAATGTGGACACGTTTAGAGAGTAAAGTAGACCACTGTGATATTTGTCCCTAAAGGCTAGACTTAACACAGAGAATGCATAATTTAAAAATGGAGTATCTACCCTAAGCTTTATTTATCTCATTACATAGGCAGCCTCAAATGGTTTTACTTGTAGCGGCTGTTGCTAACCAAAAGGGAAACTGTATTTTCTACAACCACTATTGAACTTTAATTTTTAAAACGTGAAACGTGAGTACGCTTGGTCAATAAAAAATGCTTGATTAATTTTGGTTATCGCTGCTGTCCGCGAGTACCTATTCAAGTTTCTATAAATTAAATTAATCAGTTACTACCCTTGTCATATAGTTGACAATTTATTTAGGAACAGTGCTCTATCTGACGTACGAGCGTTTATCTAGACTATGAGACTATTATGGCAGTCTAAAGTTTTTTGTTTATGTATTTGAAAAAAAATGTTCTTATACTTTCCTTTATATATTGCGTCTTGAAATGTCAGGAAATTCGGTTACTACCACAAACACAGTTGCCACGATAAAAAAAGAACCAGTGACTCCCAAAGTATTCTAGCAAAGCCTTCCAAATAACACTCCCGTTTACCCAAACGACGGTAGATAAGAGTAGTTAGTGAGAAGGAAAACTGGAGAAACTAAGAACATAGTTGTTGCTATTAATGAGGGCCATACAACTCCAATCACCTGACTAACGTATATACATTTAGTATGGGCATACTGTTTTTGATAGTCTCATCGGGTAAAGTACGATTGCTACTGGTTTTTTGGTGGTTGCAAGTAAATTTTATGTCATACTAGCTTCTGCCAGCGGTTTCACCCGCATCCCGTGGGAACTACTTCCCGTACCGGGATAAAAAGTAGCCTATAGCCTTCCTCGATAAATGGGCTATCTAACACTGAAAGAAATTTTCAAATCGGACCAGTAGTTCCTGAGATTAGCGCGTTCAAACAAACAAACAAACAAACTCTTCAGCTTTATAATATTAGTATAGATATTTACTCTTAGAATGTCTATGGAGTTTCTTGTCGGTTCTTCTTCATAAGATCCACTCCTTGTAACCGTGCACCTTGCTTTTGAGGTTTCTAAAGCACCTGTCATAGGTCTATATGAAATGAAAACCTTTGACTATGACTTTAGAATTTTTTCATGAATTGGACTTTCAATAACTCTTTATTATCCTGGCTGGAGATTTGTTTTGAAACTTCTAGGTATTTTTTAAGTAACAATAAATATGTTAATCAACTTTATTATACTCAAATCTCTTATTTCTTGTTTACAGTGTACAGTTCAAAATATCAAAACAATACCATTTTGAATTGGCTTGCAATAATACTCGCAGCAATCAAGTATTTGCTCGAAATTCTGGGAATCAGGTCAAACATAATAACAGGAGCCAGTTGTACCTACAACAAATATCGTTTGTACGAAATTCAGTTTCACCGGACTGAAATGATACTCTTTGAATTAACAACTTCACTGTCCGAAAATAGGTGATTTGGGATTGTAATATGTAGAGAGGCAAATTATTATTGTTATGCCTCAATTGATAATCTCATCTGACCGTGGTGTACTCTGTTGAAGAATGGTCACGGTTGACATAGTACGGTAGACTGCACATCAGTGGTAACTGTCATGCACCTTAAGACGGTACCCCGAGCAAATGACCTTGAGCCTCTGCGCCATACAAACTCGGCGCAAAAAATACGTAGCGAGAACGCTCATATTTTGGTTTAAAATGTTTATAAAATAATATGTTCGTATTTGAAAAAAATAAAAGTACCCTAATGTTCGTTATTAAATTACCTATCTATTAGTTTAGGTAGCAAATAAAAATAATAGTTACTTTACGAAGAGATGCATCTTATTAGTGATTATTTCTCATTTCTGTGGTTTCGTTGTGACCCTCTAATTAAACATTACGATACTTAGAAAAAAAAAGAAAGCTACCATTCTGCAGTCAAGATTATGTAGAAATTTAATGTATTTTTTATTAGAAGGTATTGCTATTGGATAAAGAGAAGTTGACTCCGAAAAACTGCACAAAAAACGACTGCCGCTGCGTTTTGCACGGGAACGCGCCTTAACACAATAGTAATAAGTACGATTTTCTTATAAAACTGTTACCACTGACCTGAAGTTGACTGTACCCATAACCACCACACAGCATCAAGAGGGATAATAAATGCCTTATTCAAAGATGGGCAGTGGTAGCTCCGAAGCTAAAAGTATCCAATACTGCGTTCACCAACACGTATGTTCAGCTCGGTGAGTAGGTATGGACAATCATCCCTGCTTGGCAGAGGCCTTTGTCCAGCAGTGGATGATTTTATGCTATAAAGACATTTATACTGATTACGTTAAAACATAATAAATGACTTTGATGACAGACTTGTTATTAAACACAGCAATTGCTACACGTACACAGTTATACAATAACGCTATAGAACGGCCTAGAGATGTAATTGTCGGCATAAGAAAGTAGTAAATGAGAGGTGAAATTGTGAGGAAAATGTATTGCGTGTTGTAACTGATGTAGCAATAAACTTTCCTCGGATATAAGAGAATAACTGCTTTGTTATATTAATTTACTTTCCGTCAAAAATACTTAGTTATACAGATTATTGATATCACTGCGATAGTGTAGCTGTATAATTTTTAAAATAAACTTTAACTAATATTATTGATGCGAAATTAACTCTGTCTGCCTGTCGCGTTTTCTCACCAAAACTAATAAAACAATTCAAATGAAACGTGTATAGATAGACTAAAAAGTCTGAGAAGAGACATAAGCTTTTTAAGTGGTTCTTCCGAAACGTGGGTGAAAAAAGTAATAAACATTGTAAGTTCTTGTTATCTGCTAAGATGTCTAATCAAAATTTTCTACATGTATCTCTATAATTGTTACCTCAAGTTATACCTAGATTAGAACAATCAGACGGCAGATCAATGTCAAGGTATAACTCGTCCGGAAATAGGTACATGCATATGTAAAACATTGAAATACGTAACAAAGATCGCGAAACTCCATACAAAACATGTTCAAGAATTTACACCTATGACGACAGTTACAAGCTTGCAAACATAAGTACTTTTAGAATCCACGCACACTGAAAACTTTTAGTCGACCGATAGCTTTTTGGAGGTTATCTAGACACACGGCAGTGTGTCCGCCAAGTTCGAGCAAAAAAGGCGACACACCGGCCGTGGGTTATATTACACGAACCATTTCGGGCCAAATTCGACCCCCCTATAACTCAAAATCTATTTTATTTACGCATATCAAATTTCTAGTATCTGTTGAGACCCCCTCACTTATCTAAAATACAAAATTTCATTAATATACCTATTGTAGGTCTTGAGATATTGACGTCAAAAAATCGCTATTTTTACTATACACTCACTGACTGATTCACTTATTCACTTATTCACTGATTCACTGACTCACTCATCAAAAACCTAGACCACTTCCAATGGTCGTATTGACTTGAAATTTGGCATGGAGCTAGGTCTTTATGTCAAGGTAAAGGGAAAAATCTGAAAATGGCCAAGTGTGAGTCGGTTTCAAAATAATGAAGGTGTTTTATACCCGGTGTAAATTTATACCCCTAAGGAACTAAAACGAACTAAATTTATCTATATTTATATAATATATCTTCGAATGGTACAAAGGTTTGTATTTAGTCAAAGTAAAGTAAAAATCTGAAAACGGCCAAGTGTGAATCACTTTCGAAAATAACGAATGTGTAACTTTGATCCACGAACATAATATATGATAACATGTCATGTCAGTCAGTTGGTAAATCTAGTCATAGTTAATCTAGTTCATTTCTTTGTAAGAAACATAGTGCATATTAAAAAATCTAAAAGATAGTATAAATGAGACATTTCTTTAACTAACTTCAACATAAGAAAAAAATAAAATAAACAACCTTACAAAAATAAATGAAATCCCACCCAAAACAAAAATGTGAAAGACTGCCAAGTTCAATAATATGGGAATGCTTCGCCTATAAAAGAAGTGAGATCTGAATAAGTACCAAGTTCCATACACATACCTCAGTTAAAAATAGTTACTTTTTAATGATGATTACTTGGCAAGTTTTAATAGAAAATTAAATACTTGATTCATTGCGTTTAGTAGGTTTATAACAAGGTGTATGAAAACTTGCCAAGTAACATCATTAAAAAGTAACTATTTTTAACTGAGGGATGTGTATGGAACTTGGTACTTATTCAGATCTCACTTCATTTATAGGCGAAGCATTCCCATATTATCGAACTTGGCAGTCTTTCACATTTTTGTTTTGGGTGGGATAAAACCGTATTGTGATGAATAATAACATTACAACGATTAGCTTTCCGACCAATATGAAAATGTCTAAAAAATTCTTTGAATTGACTATCAAGCAACCAATCGTCGGGCTAACAAATTGGCCTACAATATAGTCTGCAGAGTAACCTCTTAAGGAAACGACAAGCGATAGAAAATTCGGAACATTTAAAGCAAAGCTGTAAGCCTAAGGCTATGTGGAACATTTTGTCTCTCGTATACTTAAGGCTGAATACAGAAAGAAATTCGGTAGCTGGAACCGATCTACCAGTATTGTTGGTGCTGGTCCATTCTGTAACAGTTACATGATGTAAGGAAATTGAAGCAACGTGAAGCAAATGTAACGATTACAGAATAGAGACAGACACACCGGTACTTTCTATATCGGTACAAAGGTACTTTCTGTACACGGCCTAAGTGCGTACCTCACCTCCAATGAAACAGCGATCGTGGATACGAAAAGTATTCGGAAACAATGTCTAATTTCCATGGGGCATACGTGTACAAAGTTCGTTCATTAGAAACTTTCTACTCCCTTTTCAGAAGGAAAGTTCTCAAACCCTTCGTGTGAAAGTTAAACGACGTGTCAGTGCAAGCGTGAAGATAATGTTTTTGGTAATTGATTGAGAAATTATTGTGTAACAGGGGACTGGTAATTGTAACATGAATATTGTAAAGCATATTATATATTGCTGTATGGTAGAAACTCTGAATTATTAGGAAGACATATAGATTGATACTAGCTTCTGCCAGCGGTTTCACCAGCATCCCGTGAGAACCTCAGCACGAATTCGGATAAATTTTCATGAATTCGGCCTTCCTCGATAATTTTCAAATCGGACCAGTAGTTCCTGAGACCGATTTGAACGCGTTCAAGCAAACAAACAAACAAACTCTTCAGCTTTATAATATTGGTATAGAGGTAAATGATTTTCAAACGAGAACCTTTGTAAGCTTTTACATAATGCGTCAAATGTGGAGTCTATAATATGCCTATTACCTTACGTTTAAAAAGTAACAACTCACAGTAGATCAATTTGCAAGGGCAATGTAAAATGCATTATTAAACACACTGGACAAGCATATGAAACGAAAGCTTTTAAAACAACACAATATTTCCCTTTGTAATGTAAATGTTTGCCAATATAACAAGAATTCCAGCTAAAGATAGGCACAAAAGAATAAAATTAAAACGAAAAATGTTTGTGTATATTTTTTAAATATCATATAAATTCGGGGATCTGCATATTCGTATCCACATTTCCATAATCCAATACGGGATTGGTGTAATTTCGTGCTTCGTAAATACAACACGGAATTGAGTTGGATGGTTAAATAAAGTACATTGTAGGTTCTGATTACTCTTTACGTACTACAAACGCGTGTTCATGAGAATCGGTATGTTACTTTTAGATAATGAGCAGATATTTACAGACTGGTATTGTGAGATTTGTTTTCAAGGGTATATGCGAATTTACCCTAATTTAAACATTTGTTTTTCCATAGGAATCATATACTCGTAATCATCTTGCCAGCCTTTTCTCATAGTCATCAGCCACATAGGCATCACCTTCTTCTCACCAGATACAAGTTAAGTTGATGTTTGCCCATTTATTGAGAAATGCTACAAATTAATCCGGGTACGCGAAGTAGTTTAAACAGTCCACATGTAAAACCGCTGGTGGAAGCTAGGATTATATATCAGTAAACACAGATACATTCTTTGTTAGCAAAGTAAACATATCTAGTTTAAAAACAGATTCAAACCTTTCTGACGTTACACTGACTCACTAATTTAAACTTCGTCAGCAATATTTCGGCTTGAATGTATTAATATTTGTGCCAAAGCAAAATCAGGGGAGCAAGTTAGCAATAAAACATTTATGAGCACAAACGTAATATTTATTCAGGTAAAATTACATTTTCGAAAGGTGAATGAGGGTTTGGATATATGATTTCAAGAAGGGTAGCAGAAATTCTTACCTGTTAATGTATTTTTGGTTTTATTTATAGGGAAAATAATATTAAAACCAGTGAAGCAAGCAGCTACGGTGGGTTATTGCGACTTTTGAGGTTCGAACCATAACTTGGGCCAAATGTTATGGTAATTCTTTTTAGCTAGGAGATTTTTTTCGGCAATTATTCACTTATATAAAACCTGCAACAATACAGAAGACTGTAAATTAATAATTCCCAGAATATTCAATAAACGTACCAAACAAAACTCGAACATTAATAAGAACGCAAAAAAGTAACAAGAATGAAATGTCCAAGTTCTTAACAACCATAAATTTAATTACGACTAAAAAGCTTGCGACGATCCAATTACAATTTGACTGTAATCAGACACACGAGACCACTTACGTAACGATTTAATTAAAAATCCAAATATCTCGACATTGTCGGATCAACTTAATTATATTACTCTGGGTAACGTTGTACCAATAAGATTATCGAGGGGTACTTAAACTTACTCAAAATCGTCATGTACTCTTGTTCAGTCAACCTATCGAAGGCTCTCGAAAGTTCTCCAAATATATTCAAAGAGACGATATTTCTCAACCAATAATTCGATGTATCGTGTTCCAGAATAAAATTCTTGTTACTATCCTCTGGGTGTTAAGGTTTAATCCCAGATAATCGATTCCGAAATGAGTTTTTGAGGCTAGGCTTTCCATATTTATAAGACAGGTTAAAACATTTTCGGTTTTGTAATTTATATTCATTTTACCATTACATCAGTTACATATCCATTACTTCTATACTCTTGTATATCGACGTCCGTCGTTTCATTTCAAGTAATTGCTTTTA
Source organism: Helicoverpa zea x Helicoverpa armigera (assembly GCA_033682625.1). Taxonomy (NCBI): domain Eukaryota; kingdom Metazoa; phylum Arthropoda; class Insecta; order Lepidoptera; family Noctuidae; genus Helicoverpa; species Helicoverpa zea x Helicoverpa armigera. The sequence continues at coordinate 12,750,635 of JAWIIS010000024.1, forward strand.
ATTAAACTTATTTCTCCGAATCAAAATCAGGAACGTTCTCAACTTCAATATCGCTAAATACAATATTATTTCAGCTGTTGCCAGGAGCTTCAATAATTGTAGCAGACTGCGCGCAATGCTTTACGTGACCAGAAACTGCTAACTTATTTAGCAAATAGCCATCGGTTGCACAATTAAAGCAATTCTACCTGTCCGCAAAAGCGTGACTATCGGACGCCTCCAGTAATTATAAGATATTGTTCCTGGGAATTCGGAGCAGAATAGTGTTATGGTTTTGACGGGTAATTAAACTTTGTGGTCTATTATGTCTGTGTGCGGCAATCTTACTGTTATGATACACATCAAACAGTCGTATTTGTGTGTTTGTAATAGCTTTGCATCATCAGTTTATAGTTGGATTTCTGGCACATTTCTAATGACATTTCAAGTATTGTTATCCTCATACTCATTTTGTACATTTACATAATGTTCTTAGTTTCCTTTCCATTATATTTTTACAAAGTCCAAATTGACGTTTTGACAAACATTAAAATTTCATGGAACGAAAGATAAAGTCTTACTAGGAATAAACTTAACATCAAAGTTTGCGGCAACCCACATCAATTCTTCTACAAACACAAATTAAATACATCTAGTAGCAAACAAAACTTGTAACTCATCAATAGAACAAAACGATATTCCCAAAGTAATCTTAAGTTACCGTAAACGACGTGAAAGCGATTTCCAAGGTCGTCCAATATACTACAAAGTCAATATAAGAAGTCAAAGTCGCACAAATCATTCAGACTTCTTGATGGATCTAACTGTAAAGAATAATAATTGATGAAGATGTAATAGAAGAAATAGCTGAAATGAGGTCGCGGAAATTTGATCTGGACGGAATGACTTTGTAGCCTCGAAAATATGTTAACGCAAATAAACTTTTGAAATTTTACAACAAGGAATATTTTTATGCTGAGTAGATGTTGTGCCGTATATGATGTAATAAACAGACAGACAAACTGGAAAGATATTTTCGCTACTATCCACTTACTTAAGTCTATTCAGGACTGATCTGATTTGATATGCTGATATGCCTTTGTAACAATTAAAAGATATACATACTTTTAATAGACGAGGAAGAGGAGATTTTACAAGAACGAATTCTTCAAAAGACGGGGTCATACCTAGACTATGTCTTGTGCAAATAAACTTTCATAAAAAATATTTTTTGGATGCACTAAAAAGAAAAACATATATATTAACAGAAGACTTAGTAAATCCTGGAACATTTCATCGTTACAATAGTCTTGCGGTAGCACTGACTAATTGTGTGGCCCTAACATTAGTCTTTCATCGTTAATGAAATGAGAGGGTTAGTGTGTAGTTCACTACAGTCTATTTTGAACTACTCTGTTTTAAGGAGACACTTGGCTTTAACGGTTCATAGTTGTTGAGGAATTTATAGTACTTTGACTTAAATTCTCAAGATAAGCTCGTTAAAGCAATTTTTGAAGATGGATGAAATTGGTACGTAACAGAAAACTCTACTTTCCTTAAATACACAATACTAATATCAAGTATGCGAACATATATTTTTAGTTTCGGATATTTCAAGCCAATTTAACTATGTTTTTTTTTTTTCAATTATTACAATCGTTTGATCCACTTTTGTTGATTTCTTGGCATTACTGTCAAAATTTAACAGACCGAATAGAAATCGTCTTTAAGTTAAATATGAAGCGGTCATTAAGTCTTTTCAGGATCGACCGGCCATCGCAATCTCCGTTCATTCTGACCGGTGATTGCAAATTCCATTTGACCTGAGCTCTGGCCTCCGACCAATTTTGATTATTGGTATGGTCTACCTGGATAAATGCCGTTAAGTCGTCAAACGTTTGTGGCGGGATTTACGCATCTGTGGCCAGTATAGGCATTTTGGCATTTTGACATGTGGGCAAATGTTTGTCTGCGTATGGAAAATATTTATTGATTTGGCTTCCTGGCTTTTGTTGCAGTTTGTAATATAATAAAAAATACTAATTAATTTACTGGCAAGGAAAAGCAAGGACATAGTCGTATAGCTACAAATGATATTACAGCTAACGTAAATAAAGTAACGAATAACAACAGCACTATATTTAATTTTGTAACACATTGTTATTTGCACAAGCTTATTATCATCTCCACTTAATACAGCAATATTTTAGTAGTTAATTCTACATAGCTAAATTCCCTAGCAAAGACAAAGCGTATACTGTCAAATAACGTGTTTAACTAATACAAACAAAGAAACAACATCAATTGTCTGGTGAATTCAAATTCTCTATTCCTCCCTCGTTCTACCTCAGACGAATTAAGCAAGCTAATCTAATCTGGTTTATCAATACCATTACTTTCAACGTTCGCCCCAAACGCAATAATTTACTGAGGCAATTCCGTCACAGTTTGATAATTTCCCATTTTTATGGATGGAACCCCTATAAAATTTATGATGTCGTAATGCTGAATATTCGCGCGTCGCGATCCTATAATTGATACGTTGCCGTTTAGGCACATCCCACTTGGCAGTAAAGAGAAGTGAAACGTAAAGTTTTTTCTGAACCAGCCAATGGGCTGCCTAATTGTTTAGTTCTTATCGCCCAGAAGTTTTCCAGTCAATAAGGTGATTGGGTCGTATGATCGCATAAAATATAGACATCGTAAAGATACATAAAGGACAATTATCTGGAAAAGTAGGTCTTGTATTTATTTGGTTATAGGAATATTCGGAAAGGCGAAACACGATTTGGAAAGATAAGAGCGAATAAAATGGTAGAAGTTATCTTTAACCATGCTGCCGAGCTGTAAATTGGAAAGTAGGCAAATAAAATACGCTATGTAACTATGCTAACGTCAACTTTCGATGAAACAAATACAATAAAATACTGTTCTTAATTTTGATCAGGGTTTATATCAAATCCCATTATTAGATTTCTAGATATTTTTATCACTATCATATTTGATTTTTAGAACCCAAAATGTAGCTTTTTGCAATCACATTTTTTCAACTTTATTGATATCGATGACTTTATAATTTTTGCAATTAATAGTTGCAACAAGCAGTTACATTAAATGACAGTAATACAGTATACTGTATCTACTAGTAACATAACTAAGTCTGTAGTTTGCTCAGTAGATCTGATTAGCCCGTCGCTGTTTGTGAACGTTCGTCAATATTCCTTGTGAAACACGGAACTATTTGTTCTGGTGGATTTACGCGATTCTGCTACATTAGTGGTATCTGATTATCTTTAGTTTTAGTGCTTTTATTGTTGGTTTTTTAGAATTTGGGACCATAATTCTGCATTATTTCAAAGTTATCAAAGCTAATAGTGCTCTTGGGACATATGGTTTTGTCCCAACTTTAGAGTGGACTATCGTTTAGTACAAATTAATCTTATTTAGTTACCTTTTGCTTTGATTGACTATACTATACATTGTATCAATTATTTTATGGTTAAAGAAAATAAAAAAACTTTTAAGTCAAACGGTTTTATCTTATGTGCACTGAAAACTAGAAAATAAAAAAATAGTTACTTACCTGTCAACCTACGTAGGTGGTCTTGGTCATATTAGACTAAAATAAAAACGTGGGGCCCATTAACTGTTGCTGTAGTACTTTCTTCTAGAGGTATAATAGGTGTGGATTGCATCGACTTACTATAATCGTAACTGGAGATTTTGACAATCAATAATCAGCCGTAGCGGCTTCACCAGCGAACGCCGAGCTCATGCACTACCAAAGTATAAAGATATGCTTTGCCATAGGTAGGATTTCAGAGGGGCCCCACGTTTTTATTTTAGTCTAATATGACCAAGACCACCTACGTAGGTTGACAGGTAAGTAACTATTTTTTTATTTTCTAGTTTTCAGTGCACATAAGATAAAACCGTTTGACTTAAAAGTTTTTTTACCGATTTTTTATTTTCTAGTTTTTAGTATTTAATGAAAATGCCTACCGAATATTCCTCATTCTATCTAATTCATTTAGTGCATCATTATTACACGGTCTCTTATCTGATAATTTATTACAATCTAATTTTTTTAAAAGTCAATTTTTTTAACGACGCCAAAAATCATCAAGTGACCCCTCCCTGGGTCAGCAGCGGTAAGGGAGTGCCAGACTCTTACTGACTAAAAATACTTATGTTTCGTCGTAGGCCTTTTATGTACCAGGGCCACGGTAACTCTTTCGAACAATCCCGCAGCCCAGGCAGGCTTTGGCCCTGTTGGGCCCCGCTGGGGTTGCTGACAGTATTCTACTTGTGTAGCCCTTTCATTTGATACCCATATTGAGGGGGTTGTGGAAAAATATGTAATCCGCCATTTTGTGCCGGCGGCCATATTAGATTTACAATGTTATTGATATTTCTATATTGTATTGTCATCGGAATAAAAGGTGTATACAAAATTTCAGATTAATCGGTTGATAGGAAGAGGGTGAAATTTGAATTACTAAATTTGACCCAAGAATAAAACAAACGGGATGAGCTAAATAAAACCGTTTAAAAATTGTTATCAGCCATTTGGTAGCGGCGGCCATCTTAGATTTCAATTTTTCATAGTAAATTGTATTCTACTTGTTGAGACCTTTCATTTGATACCCATGTTGATGGGATTGATAAAACCTAAGTTATCCGCCATGTTGTAGAGGCCGCCATCTTGGATTTGAATTTTATATAGTACATTGTATTCTACTGGTTGAGCACTTTCATTTGATACCCACATTGACGGGATTGATAAAACCTACGTTATCCGCCATTTTGTACCGGCGGCCATCTTGGATTTGCAATGTTATTGATATTACTATATTGTATTGTCATCGGAAATAAAGGTGTGTACCAAATTTCAGATCAATCTGACAACAGGAAGGCACTGAAATTTCAATTTCTAAATTTGACCCAAGAATGAATAAATAATAAAACAAACGGGGTGAGCTAAATAAAACCGTTTAAAAAATAAGCTTACCTAATATTTTAAGACTCATAATGCTAAAACATAAACCACTCGTAAAGTAACCAATCCAATCACTTATCAAATAAATTCACAAATAAAAAACCTTCCAAAACTCGAAAAATAAATCTCAATTTAGTTAATTCGCCTCGTCGCATACAACACGCGAGTCACGTAAGGCAATTGATAAAGGGTGCAGATAGACTGAGAGCCCGAGTCTGACAAACGTCGTAGATATAGAGGCTGACATATTTAATGTGTATGCATCTTGCTGTGGGTAAGAAATACATAATGTTTTGAAGCTTGACTTAGCACGGTTTTGGGAAATATGATGAGACAAACTTAACCTAACCTGAAACTTTGATGTTTTTAGTACTGAAGTAAGCAGAAAAAGCACATTTTTCTCTTACGTAAGTAATCGTTGTTGTATTTTGTTAAGCAATCTTAAAGGTATAGGCCAAAAGACGTTGTTAAAACGATACAAAAAAATAATTTAGGTATTATTAACCTTCGTATAACCCAATGCAGAATGCTAGCACAACAAAAAAAATTCTATGCGTGTCTCAGTCGCGAGCTCTCAGTCTAAGAGTACAATTCTGCGTCAGACTGACACTGAAACATTCGACATGAGCCCTCTTGGATGAATGGGAATTGTCTGACTGAGTTGAATGTACGGAGATGAAAATATAGCAGAAGCAGCGAGCATGTAATTTGCAATAGTGGTGCTAGATTAAGAACGGTTTTTATGAGTAAATGTTGTTTGAGAGGATTAGATAGCAATTTGAAGTATGAGTAGCTGATATTTGTAACGTTAGTATGCTACAGAGTAGTAATTAAAAATGACTTGCTGATTGATGCCCAACTTACGGCATAAATAATAATATCTCAAGTGGTTCAGCCGTTTTGCTTAAAAAACGAATTGTAGGCAAACTCACTTTTGCTTTTGAATATTAAGTAGGGGTATTGAATAAAGGGTATGACATTGAAATATCCAAGAAAAAGGTGTTTAAATAAAATTGGGATAGGCGGGAGGATGATGATAATGATGATGAGAGCCTTACTTTTAGTTACTGAAAATAATGTAAAGGCAAATTGGTGAAAGGCAGTGCATGGTAAGGTTAAAAGATGGACAAGCAGTTAACAGTGCATAAAAATTCACATAATACAGCGAGCAGAACAAAAATAGTGAAATTTTCTACCAAACGAATTGTATGTAATCTGTAATATATGCACGTATAATATTCACTATTGTTTGACGTTTGTGAGTTGGATATTTATATTAAAAACGAGATAAAATGTTTAAGTATTTGCAAAATTATTAATACCTGAATCAATTAATGATGTGTCTATATGAAATTTCATTTTCACACGATATCAGTCACTGTTCATGGTTTGAATAAAGTTATGTATTTGCATTTTATAGTTTAAATTATAAATTCATTTTATAGTTTTGTTGCTGAAATAAATAGTGATTTTTCCTAGTATTTTAGACTCGTAAAATAATATTGTAGGCTTAATATTTTTGCAATAGTTATGGAAGAATTTCTTTTAGGAAAATTCTGTTAAGTACCTATCATTAAATTCGGCATAAAACATGGCTGTTTTTCCTTCATCTCAGGGAAATAAAAATTGCTACAAGTCTTAAAATATTATGATACATTTACAACGCCCTCAGCTTGGCAATGAGCAAGGAATAAATTAACCTGAACGACCTTTACAGCAGCTAGTATGTTATAAATTCAGTACATCCGTTCGTGTATTACAGAAACAGAACTTTTTAATGGTTGTTCATATATTTTCTCTTTAACAGGCTACAGAATTATAGAATTATCTTCTTTTTCATTTCCAACCATGTGACTACGATCTTAAGGTTCATTTTCAGTTGTCACATTAGTGTCTTTTTTAAAAGTGGTAATTAACTGTGTTAGTACATTCGGATAGCGATGCGAGTTTTATTGAAACTTGTAGTTCGGTTTGTAGCAATTACGTTTGTTTTGTTTACGAAGACAATTTTTATTTGTTAGTTCAGTGTCTTTTATAGCTGTTTACGTTTATTGGGACGGTGTTTATTTGTGTGCCATTTGCTGTTTACTGCTTTGGATATTGGTCACTTCGGTATCCAATTTCCCAAATGAATAAAATAACAAGAGATTTTTTTTATTGCAATCTGCCGCAATTAACGGCAATTTCTGCCAGAGACTCGCGTGAGAGAGTGACGACACATGGGGAAAATATATTAAACAAAACAAAAAAACTATATAAATTAAAGTGAAGAATAAATTCAGCTTTTCTGGTGGAAGAAATTGAGCCAGCAACAAAATATTATTTTTTAGTATTAATGAATTTACCAACTTACAACACAAGTAATTATATAAATTTATATTTATTTCGCAGCTAAATAAAATTATTCTGACAAACAAGCTTCTGTCAGTCATTATGTCAGTAAGTCATTAGATACTCATACATTAAACAAAACCCCCGTTTCTATTACTTTCAAGAAAAATCAAACACTTCCAAATACATAAAACATTATTATGTATGTGTAACTAAAAGCATGAACGAATCAAACTCCTAAACAAAATAAGAGCATTAGTTTCTGAGTACCCACCCTCAAGCGGTATGAATTACTCCGTCGTGTTCCCACTAACTGTATGAAGGAAAATGCTCAAACTAATGTTTTATAGACTGGAAGACGTTTAGGAAACACTAAACAGTTTCGCGGAACTTGGTAGAGAAACAGTTGAACGATGTTCGATTTACGATTCGAATACTTGAATGAATTTTGAAAATCGAAGAGTTTGAATATGTTTATATCCAGTCTGTGCTATGAATTAAAAAAAAAGATTTACCCCCGCACTCAGAGATATTTAATGATTACTTAAGGCACTCCTTAGGGACAGATTCTCATACAAATTCTGCACTAAGGAACGGCTTAAGTAGGTAACCATTAAATGTCTCGGAGTGTGTCCATAAGTGATCTGTGGATTAATGAGAAACTAGACTCCTTGCTGGATAGTGACAAAGTTCCTTATTGCAATAACATTCGTAAAACGGAACCCTTTCTGGCAGTCGGGTAAAAACAAATGACAATATATTTTTATTTAAGTTTCATGTTGTAAGATAAGAACCTATTGCAATATGCTTATTGCCTACTGTCTTAATGGCATTGATATCTATTGCCATTATAAGGCATAAATAGAAAATCTGGAAAGCTACTTATTCAAAATCACTATTCACATTGTTTATACAGGTATAGTAATATTCGGCTGATATTTGAGAAACATAGCGAAAGCACTATAATAAGTTATAAATTCTAGAAAGTTTGTCTTTGTTAAGTCGCTTCCACCTGAGCTTTTATGTCGCATTTCAGAAAGTACTGAGAAGACGTTTTAATTGAAATAATGCTACATACAGCGTGCATAATAATATGATAAGAATAAAATAATAAGATAGAACAGTTTTATTTATAGTTTGCTTCAGTAAAAATATTAAGAAGTAACGGTTTCATTAACCAACGAACAACAAGATAAATATTTGCCTAAATTAAAAATATGGTAGATCCAAAAAAAGGTTTCTTCACAAATGTACATACGTAATAACTTAATAAAAAAGTTAAAAAGGCCGCATGAAAAAAATATGTCTACCTACATCAAATATTTTGTGAACACTTTTTTCAACTAGGTTTCTTTGTAGACGTTCACATGAAAATAGCCTAAGAATGTTTTTTCTCAGGCTTCAATAATGTATTTATTTACACGAAAAATATACGAAACAAAATATTGTGTTAGACTATTGTCAGAAAGCACTCTCATTTGACATGTCACAGAAGATCGAATTACGTTACACTCTAGTGGTCTAGGATCAGGCTAAAGAACTAGGTGTAAGGTCGATGTCAGACTAGCGCTTTATTTTGGCGTGCAATTAGTCGTTTCAATAGCTCACTCAAATCTACCTGTCGTCACAGCCTTTTTATCGTCAAACTGCTGGGCACAGGCCTCCTCTCACGGAGAAGGATTGAGCGTTAATCATCACGCTTGCTCAATGCGGGGTTGGTGATTTCAGATCTACCCAGCGCTGCTAATATGCGCGATACATTTCGTACTTCAAAAGGTCTGACTATGTTCTCTCAAACATTGATAGTAAGCTATACAGGCTCTTGCTTATTATGAGCTCATAATCATGTTGATGCTCGTAATTTTATACATGTAATGCTTCGAAAAATTACCCTAATATGCGCGTATAATACGCTAGTCTGAAACCGCTCAGCATTCTGTGGTTTTACTACGAATAATGAAACAAGCAAACATTTTCTAACTGCAAAAATGTTTAGAAAATTGTTCACGTTCAAAGATGCTGTATTTTTTAAAAGTGGAGTGCATAAATGAAATACTTGGTTGCAACATTGCTTTTTTAAATGCTTGTTGGAAACTAAGCTTTATCTTAGATGCTGTTGCTAAAACATCTTCATTAATATTATGAGAGAGAAACATTTTCTGTTGGTACTTTATCCTATCTGTTGCTGTCCAACTAATTTGATGTTTAAAATAGAGATAGGAATCTTAATTGCGGAAAGTTTCGAATATTTTTTATTAAGTTGTCAAAATTAGGTATTTAACCGTCTATCACAGGAAAATATATCTAATAAAACATTTGTTACATAAATGAACTATGTGGGCAGTTAAAGTTACAATTTTTCCCTCGGGAAACACATACACATGTAGTATTTTATGTAATAGAAAAGCAGCGCTTTCTTCAAACAAACACCCACTTACCACTTCAACAAAAATAATATAAGTGGTTCTGAATGTCATTCTGACAAAAGACTGCATGTCGATTCTATAAAATATCACAACTCACTTCGACATCACTCTCACTTCGACTTCGATCTAAAGGTAGAATTCCGTGGACGCGACAATAGTCAACCTATGAAAATGTATGGCACCGTTGTCGAGGCCCGTGACAGTCGCGCGCGGCCGACGAATTTCGTAAGCTGCTCGCGGCATTGTCAAAAATTTAATTCTGGTTTTACTAAAATTCTATAGATGTTATTAAGCGCTAGACCATGTTGAGAAGCGTACGGCCGCGAGCGGCTCACGAAATTCGTCGTCCGCGCGCGACTGTCGCAGCCCTCGGCAGCGGTGCCATACATTTTCATAGGTTGACTTTTGTCGCGCGCGGCTGCGACAATCGCGACCCACGGAATTCTACCTTAAAGTTTCGTGATTGACATTGTCAAACTACACTAGCGCTACACTATCGAGCGTGTTGACAAGTTGAACTAAATCAAAGTCGAGATTTTGACAGATCTGTCAAAATCTGTCTATCTATAGGGGAGGTAGGGGAGAGATGGGCAGTTGGGAGACATGATCAAATCAGAATAAAAGGGGGGGGGATCATAGTTTTGTTTTTTTTTATTGGGTAGTTTACGTTACCGACTGGTAACGGTGTTCATCCATAGACTATCTGTCATTGCTGTGAGTTGTCAAGAACAAACACTCGTAAAAGTACTTAAATATTTTGTTGCGGTTTCGGATCGTTATAAAGAGAAAACTAATGAAAGGTATGTGTATTTTCTATTATTAATTATTGATTGTCAAAATCTCCAGTTACAATTATAGTAAGTCGATGCAATCCACACCTATTATACCTTTAGAAGAGAGTACTACAGCAATAGTTAATGGGCCCCACGTTTTTATTTTAGTCTAATATGACCGGGACCACCTACGTAGGTTGACAGGTAAGTAACTATTTTTTATTTTCTAGTTTTCAGTGCACATAAGATAAAACCGTTTAACTTAAAAGTTTTTTTACCGATTTTTTTTTCATAAACTAAGTCAAAAGTGTCCAATGCTCCCTATGGTAGGGAGGCTTGGACATACCATGTAATGTATAATTTGTAAATTTTTGCTCTTCTTCGTCAGTGAAAATTTGTGAGGTTATAAATCTGCGCGAAAAATCCTTTATAGAATCTTGTTTCAGGTACCGTTGCCAACTTGATCTAGAGACTATTATATTTAAAATAGTGTTTAAATAAAGTTCTAAGTGTTTTAAAGTGATTAAGTGCCTACCTTTAACGATGGCTAGAATGTTTTTGCTTAAATCTTTATTAGAAGAAGCTCATGCTTTAGATAATTTAGAAAAGCGTCAACAATCTGCTAGAATTCGTAGTTTATCTTTATTAACTCGCGATGATGACTATGTGAGCATATATAGATTGTCAAAGGAGCTAATTGACCAACTGGAGTCTGATTTACTGCCCCTGATAAAGCCCACAAAACGTCGAGGCAAAGGACTTACAACTCGTGTAAAAGTAAGTATTGACACAGTTTATAGTTGAAAAATTGTAATCAAGCACACAATAATAAGAAAAACACAAATGGCCTTACTACAAAAACTTTAAACCCTGTTTTACACTTGTCTAATAAAATTTTGGCTGCAAAATGAACCATATGTCAACGTCATAATTTGACATTTTTTTAGACAAGGCATAAACTGACGTTTATAAGTTTTTGTGGTAAGACGGTTAGTTCTTAATAAGGAGTATTCCCTTTATGTGGTTTCCCCGCCAGCTGATATGTTTTCAAAAGACTCTGTACTTCAGTTATAATATTGGTATTCTCTTAAGCATGAAAATAACCAAATTGGTCTCAATTTTGTTTTCACTAAATCCAGATAAAGTAGGTATTACATTTTTTATTGATTTATTGTTTCACAGATACTATGTACTTTATCATTCTTGGCTAGTGGCGGTTACCAGAAGGTTATTAAAGAGGGCATCAGAACTTATTTATCGCAACCGTCTGCATCTCGTTGCATAAATGAAGTAGTGGAAGCTCTGAACAATCCGGCCGTAGTAAAAAAATATATAAGGTCTCCTCAAAATCAGCAAGAAAGGCAAATTGGCGCTGTCAGTATTTTTTTTCGTAGGGTAAGCATAGATTATATTCACAGCACTAATTATGAGATTTCTGTTTATTTTATACTTAAAAGCTGCCTCAAATTCCTTACAATAACAAATTATAACTAAAACATCATATTTAGCTAAAATTCTGTGTCAAAACTGATAAAATTAAAAACTGATAAATCTCGGTTGACATTTTGTCGAGTGGGGAAGTCACTAGCACAGCATTGGTCGATGTCGAGCTCACTTCACTTCGCAAGTGATTAGGTGATGTTTACAGAATGCAAAATCAAGGTCGTTCTGAATCGAATGCGAAGTGAGAGTGAATAGCGAAGTGAAATGCGAGTTGTTGTTCGAATTTTATAGAATCGACGTGCAGGCAGGCCTTGGCCCTGTTGCGCCCCGCTGGGGTTGCTGACAGTATTCTACTTGTGTAGCCCTTTCATTTGATACCCATATTGAGGGGGCTGTGCCATTTTGTGCCGGCGGCCATATTGGATTTAATTAAAGGTGTATACAAAATTTCAGACCAATCGGTTGACAGGAAGAGGGTGAAATTTGAATTACTAAATTTGATCCAAGAATAAATAATAAAACAAACGGGGTGAGCTAAATAAAACCGTTTAAATATCTCGTAATGTTGAAACTGATTGTAATTTTTAGGAAAGCTCTTTCATTATATCTAGCCGAATATAAGAAATGGCAATAAAAGTTGATAATGATCTGTAAAATCTGATTTTTTATGCAATAAATTGTGAAAAAGTGCCCATCCCTCCCCTACCTCCCCTAAAGTATGAAATGACATTACGAATCGAAGTGAAATGCGAGTTGTTGATCGAGTTTTATAGAATCCCAGTACTGCTCTTAAAACACCCACTCTTTACAAACCCATATTATATGTAGAACAACATTATGTTGAGGATGAAAATAAATTTTTCGTAGTACTTGTGGTACGCATACCTACATTTTATTTACAAACGTTGCTTGCTATTTCCTAGGAAAACGCTTAGCGTTGAATAGAGATTTGTAATCGGTTAATTTATTTTCAATTACTTTATGTTATAAATGAAAGTAGTTTCTTCAGGCTGCGGGTGAAACCGAGTAAAAGGGAGCAAAGCTAGTAAATATCTTTCATCAAAATAAGTTTAGTTATTTTGACGTCAGATAGTTCCAAAAAGACAAACATTCCTAATAGGTACTTATATCAAATGCTTAAATACGAGTGTTATACTATTATGACGACCTCGACGGCGCAATGGTCACCATGCCGGACTGCTGAACCTGAAGTCCCGGGTTCGATTCCCGGTTCGGTCGTCATTTGTGTGATGAGCATTCTTGTTGGCCGTGGTCTGGGTGTTATGATATGTATTTATAAATATGTATATGTGTAGCTATATGTAGTTTATCAGTTATGTTAGTACCGATAACACAAGTTAAGTAATAACTTAGCATGGGACTAACCGACCGTGTGTGTAAAGGTGTCCCGAAGTTATAAAAAAAACTCTGTGTTCAAGCTTTGAGACAACAAAGTAAGCACACATTCTTCACTATATTCTTTCAAAACACTTACTTTTTTATAGTGTAACAACACTATCTAACTAAGTGTCGAAGTAACCTGTTCATAACGAGACGACCATAAAAACTCTTAGTAAAACATCGCGTGAACAAAGTCTGAAACATTTTAATAGTGCAACACTAGACAATGTTGTGTTGTGTTTTGTCTTATCGTGAATAGCCCGGTTTAAGTGGCTCGTTTTTTTTGCCCTTTACATTGAAGAAAATATTTAACGTGGTACTGGATTTTTCCGTGTCTCAATAAGGGATCTATTGGTGCATTATACAATGTATCAGTCTTTAGCATAACGAACAAACCATTTTGGAACCTACGTTATGTCAAATGGCTTAAAAAACAGTAAGTAGAAGGCGGTTTAAACAACATGTATTTTGCTAATAGTTTCACTAAACATTAATTCAATTACACTACTTTCACAGTCACCTAATAAATTCCATGTACATACTACATATGTATTAGGATAATATAAGCAAACCAATAGAACACATGAATCGTTAACCAAACATTACCTACTTCGCTAATTTAACCACAGACACGTCAATTCAAATAAATAGAACTACTGCGTATATCGAATTAGTAATTTGGACATTCACGAACAGTCCAATGGGATTCGGAAAGTAACAAAATGTATGAAAATTAGTAGGTATTTATCATGGAGTAAGGAAAATGATCGGAGATGCAATAATGCAAGTAGGCCAGGGGCCTTCATCTAGGTCAGATACGTACGATGGGGATGACAGAAACGATCAGTTACGAGTGAATTAACTAGGTTCATTGAAACATCTGTCAATGATTTTTGGTATTGCAAAAAATGGACAGGTCCAAAGAAGGTGTATACGGGCGGAGACAGTAACGTTCTTCGTCCCACCCGCATTTTGGAACGCTACTTTCTTAGGAGATTTTCCGTTATGGAATCTCCGCTAGTCATTTTGTTCTCCATGGTATTTATGCTAAATAGATGCATCATTGTAGTTTAAACATCAATGTTGAATTTCGGTGGGAACTCTAATTGTTACAATTTGGTAGTAATTCAGAATTTAGAGTAATTGGAAATTGTTATCAATGTGTTGCTTGATGAACTGATAAATTAAGTGATTGTCTGTTTATTTGTGTAAAATGTAAACTTATTTATATACTAAACTAGCATCACCCGAATTGGGAACAACACAGATAAAACGTATTTTATATGTTGAGTTAGATCGTAATCATAAACCATATCGTGTGTCTTCAACTCATTCTTTCCAGCGTTTTCTTGGATATTGAGGAGGAATATTCGAACCCACATTTTACAAACAATTAAATTATAGTGTTTTGCGTATATGGCTGATCTGGCGAGAGCAGCTGCCGTTGCCGTCCATCCAAATGCATTTCTGAAAGAAAATACGTTCGCATCATTCACGTAGGTGTTTCCCACAATTTGCGTTCGAGACCGAGAAAACAATTGTTTTATAAATAATCCGACCTTTATCATCCTTAATTCCCCCAAAATTATAATTTTCTCTTTCCACCAAAAACAGTTCAGTTTTCAAACAACAGTTTTGTACGTAATTGTGGCACAAGTATAGCGTTAATGCCATTCTCTTCGGACGAGTCTTGTAGAATGGTAGAACAGGAACATTGCTATTCGCTCGCCGCACTGCGTTCATGCTATTAGAGTTACGTCCACTAGCTTTGGATTTTCTTTTGTATTATTTTGGGTTTATTTTCAGTTTTGGTACAGTTGGAGTTAGCAAAAATAGGAAAATAACTTTGTGCAAGAAATTATTGATTTACATTGAGAAAACTGAACAATAGAGTATTGTGAGCCCATTAGTTAATACGTCACTGAATAAATCATAAATTGTTAATATTTCCACAAAGACACTCTTCATTTGCAGTCAATAACCAACCTAATAAACCAACAATTAAAGTCTAATTTAGGCTAAATACCTAAAACAGTTCATGGAACTACCTAACTTGGCAAAACCAGGCTGAAGACAAGAATTTATCACTTCACACATGACCGACCATAACCTATCTGTCGGTCTCAATATGAACCGAATGACTGTTTTATTACTGTGTTTACGACTATATTTTATGACACCGTAAATATGTATTGATATGTCGACACGTATAATATTGATTATATAGAGTTACGTGCTAATATATATGTGGTATATAGGACATTAGATTTGTATATGGCGAAGGAGTCTGACCGTCCTCGATTCGGTTTGCATAAGGCTGTAAAAGTTCTGTTATTTCAAGATAAAGTTTATTCAAATCTAAAAGCTATTGGAACAAATGAAAAATGAAAACATGACATCTATTTTTCACGAAGAACTAAGCCACTTGTCAGCAAAACATTAAGCACTTTAAAGAGATCAGATAGGTAGTCGGTCCATGTAAAACACTAGTACTAAGCTACATCTGATTAGACTTGAAGCCGACCCTAACATAATCGCCAAAAGGTTAGGCAGTTAATGAAGATAAAACACTTCAGTCTATTAGAATTCATTAGACGATTACCTTCCAAGAAAGACATAAATGATGAGAAAAGACATATATGAACATAAATGATCTATCATTGAAACTTGTGGGAGTACCTTCCCTTGTAATTACTCAAGTGAATCCACGTTAATCTTAATTACTCAATGTTGTTCTACATAAAGAAACTGTTCGTACCTCTCAACGAGTAGGATGGTAATGCTCGGTATATATTGTACGACTGTCGTGTTTGCATTGAGTTTAAGTCATGAGCGATTAGAAACTGCCATGATCTAATTATTATGCCAGACTTTCTTTATCGCTACTAAAACTTTAGAGGCTTAAAAAGCACTATATTAAGATTCTCTTTTCGTGAATCACTTTCAATTTGTACTATTTCTGAGCTAAGTAAAAGTAATAAAAACAACGTTTTTCTACCAATTAAGTTATTTAAAATATTCGGAAAGATCAAATGAATCGTAGATCGTAGGGGATAGAAGGGTGTAACAGCCATCGTAATGTTACTGATATAAAAGTGAATCACATTATTATCTTGCATACAGCAAATCGTGGTTTGCAGCAGAAATGATTTACTAATACATATTATTACTATCGTTCCCGCTCATAACTTGGACCACAGGCACCCACTCACGCGAACAAACAAATTTAAACGTTATGACTATTATAATAGAACTTTCTAGGCTTTTATGTGCGTATGAGCAGAGCTAGTCTGTTTGTCAGTCCCTTTGTAACGCAGGGAATATTATTATGATGTAAATGAGAGGTCTAAATGTAGTTACTGAGGTCACGGCCGATGTTAATAGAATGATGGAAGCACTTTGTGGAATTGTAGAATAAGAGGCAAGCTGAGGTTTTTGTTGTAAATGGGGTAAAGTTTGCAAAATTATGTTAGCCAAAATACTGGAAAATACTGGTTGTAGCTTGTTAGACTGCTCACTGAGACGGGGTTTGTATTTCACGTTTTTTTTTTTAATTATTTGAAAACGTGTAACCTGACCCTCACATCAAGTCAAAAACAGTACATTGCACATGTTATCCAAATTCTTGATTATTTCATGTTTTCAATGGATAAATCTATACCAGAATTTCACCTTGTAGCTCAGTAGGTTTATGTAACTTATTTAGATTTTTTACCTTTTATCTATCTTGAAAGCAAGTTTGTCTTATATTTTCACCATTACTAAGCTTTCAATAATTAATTCACCAAACAAAGACGGTGTCAAATAAACTGAAAATTAATTCCACAATCTATCGCTGACGACAGAAATTAATTATAATGATATAACAGCCTGAACGTCGTTCAATTAAGCTAAAACGTTAGTAGCAGATTGACCGGGACAACAGAGGCCTAGAATACAACTCTCTGGCCGGACCGTCCGACCGTCCGTCCGTCCGTCACTATTGTTTCACTGATGACGTGATTACGGCCCGTCAAATGACGAGATTGGAACCAAATGGGATAGCTGATATTATGTGTAGAGGGATAGTTATTATCTGGTATCAAGGAGGATCAAACTAAAAAATATTGCCTTGGTTAATTGGAAGAAATGGCGAAAAATCGTGCTACCAAAAAAAATGTTAGAACTATGTATTAAATATTAAGAACGCGCATGCAGAAATCATTCCTGCATGGCTAAGGAAACAAGACTTTAGAATATAACGGAAATAGAAAGGAATAAATCCGCAAGCATTGGAAAAGGAAGATTCTTGTACCTAATATTATGCAAGCAGTTGCCATTGGATATCAGTAAAGTATATGATTAAAACATTGTGTAGGTGTTCTGCACATTATGTACCTATTTTGTACATAAAGTATAAATAAATAAATAAATTATGGAGAACAAAAGTCAAAACGAAACAGCATCATTTGTATTTAAATCACTGATACATAACAAGGCTAATGATAATAAAATAACCTAAAGAGCTTTCAAACTTAAATAGACCGTAGTAAAATAGCACCCAAATATAGTTTGTTGCAAAACTATTTCAAAAAGGTTTTTGCATACCGACCCTTGTTTAGACAGCAATTTTGTTAAAAGGGTCACCACTTTGGTGCCCTAACATTTTTTAGATTAAAAATGCTTACTTGTACCCTTAGGTGGGAATATATTATTAAAGGTATTTTTCTCACCGTGTTTGACAAAAAATTTTGTGATGCCAATCTGTGTAATCTATGTGAAGGTCCAACAATATCTAAAGACCCTTAAGTGTAACTGTCCGAATTGAATCATTTGGAGCATATTTTTCGAACATATTTTTATGTTTAGGTTAGAGAATCTATAATTAATTCCTCGGTATAACATTAGCATACAATATTCGACATATAAATACTCAGAAACTATGCTGCACTAATATTTACACAACAAAGAGCCTTTGTATACAGTATTCTGAAAATTGGTATCAGAGGAACAGATTATATTCTATCAAATCCAGGAATTCTTTCACCATCACAAAGCCTCATTTTCCTCGAATTCCAATTGATTACGTTTTATCAACAGAAAACAGAAGTTCTAGATAAAGCAGCTAAGCCGAACCAAAGAATGTTCTAGAATCGTCGAGGTTCTTCGAAGCAAAAAAATAACAAAACAAACCAATGGAAGAAAACCAATCAACAGCGCACTCGATGCCTCAAATAGGCGATTTATTGCCAAATTGAGGTCACAATAGGTCGGAAGAAAGCTCAGTTGAAAGGATAGTTTATCAGGGACCCCATTATAGCTGGGCATCCATTGTTGAACGGACGCTTCGCTTGTTTTGGTACTTAATTTAATTTGCTCCGGAAGGGTGTATTATATTTTTCGCTCGTAGTGTGTTATGCTTTCAATGTTATTAAATATCTCTTGAGTTTTTTACACCATTGTCCTTTTGGTCTCTTGTAAAATTCATCCATCAAAAGGGCTTCGGCAATTCATAGTTCAAAATATTCAAGATCTTGCAGTGGTCATTACCCACTAAATCCACTTCTCTGCTGTCTTCGGCTCAGATAAAACCCACTGATAATAATTGAAAACCCGCCTTCCTTTTTCACATTTGCAAAATTATAATTACTAAAACTGTTGTCCAAAGTAACAAGTACCAAACTATATTCAAAAACTTCATTCAGACAGCCATTTTCATATCAAATCAATAAAAGGAACCGTCTTTACAAAATACCTATGAATATTATATGTTCTTTGTAGTCGATGTTTGCACTGGCAACCTTGCCGATCGCCTGTCAAGCGAAACGTAACAGATGGGCCCCTCTCGCTTAAGAAATAAATGTTTACATGTAGAAAAAAATGCTTAGGGTTCAAATTGAATAATAGCTCCCAATAAGGGTTTGAAATTGAGGAAAAGCGCCATGCTGCGAGGGTCGAGGTACTTGACAGGTTTTCGTAAGAAAAAATATATCGGAAGAGATAACTTTAGACAGTGAAATGGAATTTTTGTACGATTTTTCCATGGTTGAGAATTGATTGTTATTTTCCTTATTATTTTTTCTCGACATGTGCTCACTACGACATTAAACTGGGTGCCATATTTGTCTCTCAAATCAGTGGCGTCAAAACTGCTAAATGGTCCAGCTCAATTTTTGTTTCAAAAATCCACGCTTGATACAAACATCAAGCTGTAACACTATATCACTATATACTGACGCAATAACCACTATCATCCACCCTATAACTTACGTCACTTGACGTATCCCACAAGCCCTAAAAACCATACCACGAAATACCCCTTAAACCTAGTAGGTATACACAGTCTATACAACACTGCCATATTTCACCACCATCAGACAGCGGTTTATCAACCAGAGGATTGTCGCATAAATCAGTCTGTGAATACGATGTGATGTGGACTGAAAAATTCAGGCAATTTGGTCGGTTTTCCTATTAATTGGGCGGTTAAGTGGTTCAGCTGGATCAGGCTGTTTGTTCACGGTGTGTACTTGGCTTTATAATTATTTTGTGGGAGTTTTGGCGTGGACTATAGTTTTGGTTCGGGTTTGCGGATTTTGTGTTGTTTTTTTTTTTTAATTGGTTTTAAAGTTTTCGTTTGATGTTCTGAGCTGTTTAATTTCGGTAATCGATTCGGCAATTCGGAAAAGCAGTCAATTTTTTTCTAATAAATAAAAGCGCAGATATAAGGAATGTCGAATGCACTCATTTTATTTAGCAGAATAATAGAACTTAAACTATGTTATACATAAAACTGAACTTGTACTATGCTATACATAAAGCACATTCACAAATATACCACGATATCCAAAGATAAAAAAAAAACATAAATACATAACCTGTCACAAAACAGTGACCGATATCAACCTCGTCATATCGATGCCTCTCGATGATAACTCGATTTAATTTTACAAATTCGAACCAATAACAATATCGCTGAACCAACAGAAGTCCAAAGTAGGTAAACAATAGAAATACGCTAAACCACAGTGCGGTTTACTTTACAGCATAATATTTTATACCTATCGGAAATATTAATGGATTGCTTCCATGTATTTGGTTTTAAGCTAAGAGATGGCAGCGTGTTCATTTGTTTCAAATATAAAAAAATGTCTGTGTGTGCGGTTTCACACATTGAAATGAGACTAGGGAAAGATGCTCCGAGGTTTTGATTTATGCATGAAACCGACTTTTTAAGTACAATACGTTGTATGAATCAATCACTATAGATAATGATCAATGACTATAGGTAATTAATAAACAGAGATGAAACTTGGACTTCAGTTTGACATCGTCAGTACCAATGTTTTGTACCTATTGATTGAGTGAGCATGTGAAGTTACCAACGCTCATTCCTTAGAAGGCGCTTGTGTAGTGGGACTGTAAAAAAATGCTAATAATGATGAAACATAAAAAAATAACAAAATACCTATTCATATATGTAAGTTCAAATATGGTTGAAACTCACAAATCTTTATACATAAGTGACGATACAGTACTTAACATAACCAAAACACTCGACGTAAAATTGCATATTTTAAGAAGCTATTTTAAAACGAAGCTTAGTACCGACAGTATCAAAGTCAGCAAGATAATACGTTACGCTACGTTTGTGCTTAGTACGTGACAATGTAAGCTTGGAACTGGAATATTTCATAAAACGAGCTTAGTCGCTTACATGAGTTTGTTCTACTTTAGATGCCGGTGAAAAAATAGGCTTTATCAGTGTGTGAGATTTTAAGTTAGGGAAGCTGTTGTTTTGAAGTTTTTTAGGAATTTTAATGTCCTGAATGGAGACTGACATTGACGCTTTAAATTCTCTGTGCAAAATACATTCACTTTTGAATAGAAATGTTATTGGGGTCTCTCAAACGAATTATAATTCTGATTTTTTGTTCGGTACTTTTCTATTATTACTATTACCTCCGGCCAGACTGAGCCTCTGGTTTTTTCTGATGTTTCGTTTCTTACACAAGACAGTGGAACAGACTCTAATTAAATCATTTTTACCGAACTCTTGGCTTAAAAAGAATTACTGTTGGCATAAAAATCTGTCTCAAAAATGCAGAAACAGCTGCAGCTATCAAAACTCTTCAATTTTCGGCTTCGTTTCCTCTTCAACTAAAAAAGATTAAGTATGCGAATAAATTTATTCTTGCGGCTTCAGGTGGAACCGGGATGGGATTTGAAAGTCTGATTTTCAAATGGTCACACGTTTGCTTTTTCGTTCGGGATATGCTAATATTTTAAGATTTTGTTCCAGGAAATTGTGTTGGTTCGTTGAAATTGTCTTCATTCTTTTTCCCAGTTTCAGCTCGGTTCTGAAAAGAGATAATTTTCATTTAGTTAGGAGTTTCTGAGAGTAATGGATACACTTTAAATGATGTTACGTTATTTTATTGAAATCTAAATTCCTAGAAACCTCCCATTGATTTGAAATAAAATAATAAGTGAAGACAACATCGATCTCAGTGGCGTGCACTTGGAGAGGCCTATGTCCAGCAGTGGACTGCGATAGGCTGATGATGATGATGATGATGATGATGAAGACAACAAACGAACGACAACGAAAACCAAACGAGACAATTAATTACATATTGTCAATTTCTACAAAATGTGTTATACCTTACTTGAAGAAGGACTAAGGACCTTTCAAAGCCCTTCGCAAAAATGTTATGTGACCTACCTAATCTAGCTCTTACTTCTGAGGATTCCTTACTTCTAAATTACAATTACCCGAATTCTACATAAAACTTAATACCCTTTGCCCCCAATAGTTACAGAAACTCGCCTCTATAGTACACAGTAACTTGTTTTACCAAACATGAAGCGAGCAGCCTGTCAGCCGTCAGAATCATTCCCAACACGACATGGGAATGACTTTGTGAATGAATTGAGGGCACTAACAGAAAAAGTTCTGTGACAGACAAAAGTACTGTGCTGTATCGCTTGTTTGTATGATAAAGTCTTAGTAGATTGTAAGGTTTGGTCGCACTGGTAAATTTTTATTTAGAGTTACTTGTTAGCTACAAACAATGCTCCATGAAAAAGTTGCCTTTAAGATATCGCGGAATATTTGAGCATGAATATGAATGGTGCTAGTAGGTATAAGAAGTGGACATAAAATAACTTGAAGAATGGTGTGACAGGTGCTGTGGCTGTTAATATTGTGAATATTAAGGTCTTATATAAGACAAACATATTGTGTAGGTTATTTTTGGAGGCTGAGAGAAAACATCAATATTTTATAGACGGAAGATCATTATCTTAAAGTAAGCCTACATCCAAAGCTACTCTCTCTTCATAATGAGGCCATACTACACATACATCACTTGAGAAATGATACAAATCCAACTAACTTGCACCACTGACCCAATACAAATCTCCGAGCGCTATTCAATTATTTTTCCAAGCTATCAAACAAAAGCAACTGTACAACCCACTTCTACATAAAACTGCTTTAACACGCTTTTCATTCTTATAACATCAACTACAAACAAACATTCGCACTTGCAACTAAACAATAAAACTACACGAACTCACACACTGACGTTTCACTCTGGGGCACTCACACATGAACCTACGTCCTACGTACTCTATACACGCATACATATACGTCTGATAGCCGCAACGACGCGGCGTGTTCACGCGAATCGAGATTACCAGGAACGTGACATACCGGGACCGTGCCATTGTACACGGAATTTTTATACCTGGTTCCACGTTCTGAACGAAACTTAAAGGGTGGGGAATAAAATGGGGGAGTGCTTATGGAGTAGTGTTCGATTTCCTGGTACATAGGATTGGTGGTCCTATTCACAAATATCTCCTGAGTAAAAAAAAATATTATTACGACATGATATCGTGTTTCATGAAAATCATTTCTATGAAAATGTCCATAATCCTCTCGAAAAAGCTCGCCAAATCCCATTCAACGAATTTCTCAATTCCAAATAACGAATAATTTTGTCAATACCTGGAATTATCAAAACCTACCCAGAATCTTCACCAAAACTATTAGCATCGGTATCTTAACACCCTCTACTCTATTTTGAGATGCACCAACCAGGAATCGGGGTGAACCAATAAGGAAATAGATAAAAGTAAAGATACGAGGAACGTAAGAGGCCAGAACGTCGTCGTGTTCGCGAACTGAGATTACCTCGAACGTGACAAACGGAGCTCTGCAGTTGAACACAGATATTGTGTATCGGAATCTAGCTTTATTTACAACCTTCCTTAGTAGCGGATTTCAAATGAAATGCGATATTAAAGATTTTTATACTTATTACTATTTAAAACTGTTATTGAATTCGTGTCAATTGTAGGTCGGCTTCTACACCTTCATTGCGTCCCGCACCTTGATAAAAATAGCCTATCTCTATCTTATTGGTACCTACTTATATCCATGGTAATTTACCTCAGCCGGTTCAACCATATGGCATAATAAATACGTTGGGGTGATCCCATTAAAACCTTTCTATGTACTATCCCACGTAGACCCGATTACAACTAAACATTTTGTAATCGGATTTATTTAGTTTTCGTGGTTATCGAAGGTGATTAAAGTTCAATAATACATCCAAAGCCAACTGCTATGTTCCTATATAGATAGATCAAACTTATTTCACAAGGCCCCAATAACATTAAAGGCTAAAAAAGACAATCCAATTTCATAACAAACAAACAACATCGAAAGCTATAAATAACTCATGTCATAAAGCAAACATAACACATACATTCCTACACTTGTGAATAATTCAAATAAATCTGTTTGGACACTTTTCAATATGAACATCTTGTAATGAATCCTTCTTATTTGCTCCGCTTCTTACACAATGCCTTTAGATGGGAAATGAAAAATGAGTTCTCTGAGTCAACACACTTTTCAGGATGTTATGAGTATTCGCTTATGTGGTTCCCATTTTGTATTTCAGTATGAAGTC
Organism: Helicoverpa zea x Helicoverpa armigera; assembly: GCA_033682625.1. Classification (NCBI taxonomy): domain Eukaryota; kingdom Metazoa; phylum Arthropoda; class Insecta; order Lepidoptera; family Noctuidae; genus Helicoverpa; species Helicoverpa zea x Helicoverpa armigera. Next base: position 12,774,951 of record JAWIIS010000024.1, read on the forward strand.
GGTTTTGAAGTAAGATTTTGATTAACTCTTCTTGTTATTGATGATAAGGTGATATATAAAATGTTAGGAATTTTATGTGGTGTTAATTTCGCGAGACAAAACATCGAGGCTTGGACGTTGTACTATTTTATAAGGGTCCCACAATCTCGCTCTCATATAACTGCACATGCTCAAAGGAGACAGTTGCTAAGCAACCGAATTTGCTATTCCTAAGTAGTACAACATCCGATTTATGTCTCGCGGAATTAAGGTGATCTTCACACTGCCACGCATCACGCTGCATCTTGCGTGTCGACGCACCTACGCGCGTTCCTGCGGGAGTGCAGATCTGCATCATCGTGCGGGTTTTTCACGCACTCACGCGCGTAGGTGCGTTTTGTAAATTCACGCACGGCGGCTTCCATTTTCAAATATACACGTCACGCCCATTCAAAATCACGCGCGTCACTGCGGGATCAGTGTGCCATACCTTGCGTTTCGCCCCGCACCTACGCGCGGGGGTGCGTGTTTCTCCGCATGTATGTGCGTGATCCGCATGAACGCGCGTAGATGCATCTTCAGTGTGTTGGACTATGCGTGTTTTCCATATATACGGAGATATTTCCATACAACGGAAAAAAACGCATCCACGCACTACGCTGCATCATGCGGGGCAGTGTGATAATCGCCTAATGCTGCATTGGTAGGTATTTTTATTATCATTTTATGTCATTGAGTTCCAAAAAGTAACGTGATTCCATAATTTATCTCAAGGGGATACTATTTAAATCTTAAAAAAATGAACATGGACAGTTTTGAAATTTAACTTGAGAAGGTTTCATCCTAACCAAGATCTTCTGGCCGAGTAAACTTGGTCTAGTCTGCAATGCTAACTGATTTAAAGAAATGACTTGAGATAACTTCTTCTTTAGCTGCATTATGTAAGGCAGAATATTATTATTTTATGTCTATGTTCAAACTCTATTTCCTTGGCAGATATAGAAAAAAAATTGTACCTACTTGGAAAAAAAAAGTATTTGGATGAAAGTGTATGCTAGTGCCCTAGTGATAACACCGTAGGTATCTCAAAACTATATCAACAGTGACTCGATAGTTAGACAAGACTCGAAATCAATACAAATTGCTCAGCACACACCAAACCGGAGCTTCAAGTATCAAGTTTAGATATACGACGGATGCGATACCGAGTTTGTGTGTTACCTTCATTCCGATAGCACTTTAGTGGATTGTAAATAGATACCTTTTGTTTGCTCGAGGAACTATGACCTTTATTTCAACATCAGTTTTGTTTATAAATAAAGTGGCGACCTTTTTGACAAGTAAGTGATCATCGATCCCCATGAATGAACAGCTTCAATTATTTTGAAAAAACGATTTGCTTAATCAACGACTGCAACATCATAATCTTCACCACCTGACCTTCAAACAAATAACACGAAAATTCACTTAAAACAAAACCTTTAACAATCAAAGGGAAAATTGTCTCAACATTACAATATCATAAATTTTACAGGAGTCCGCGGTTTCTTGTAATTGATCATGAATAATGTATACCCCCTCCTCTCATTCATTCTGTGCAAGATAAATTGGTTCTGATTGTATTAATATTCCTGAGGATTCAGGTGGAAATGCCAGCGGCTGTTTGCGTATTACCTACAGGAGTTAGTCTCGTGTAGTAGGATTTATTAAGGCTTGCAAGGACTCTATGTAACGTAATTTATGTTTTTATTTTTGTAAAACTTCAACTATTAGTATGATTGTGAGATGATTGGGGGTAATTTCTGGTTCTTCTGCATAGTCTGAACCAGATCTGCTGAAATGATTTTGAAAACTATACTCTTGTGTATGGGCTACATTTATCCTGGTGAAAGAAGTAGATCCCTGTATACAGGTGAAGCTGAGCAGAACACACATGAGCACAGTGGAGTGTAATATGAAATAAGCGATTCATATAATCGATTTTCAAACTTCTCACAAAAAAATCTCACATCCATTATAATATTCAACCAAAATCTCGAACCGATAACCCTTGCTAACCCTCAATCACTCAAATGATTCGTACAAAAGCATGGAGACAGGCACTCGTCGAAATTGTCGCCATTCAACGCCATTACTCGTGTGTCCACGCCGCAAATTAGCGGAGGACATTACCATAATTCGGCCGATAGCTTATGCTGGAAATGTCAGTTGTACTGCAAATAATAGCACTACAAAAAGTGTTGTATTGTGTCCTGTGCAGTTGGCTGATCTTCATTATGTGAATAGCCGATAATCGGCTGGGAGACACGTGTTAAGCGTAGAAAGTGTGCTTTGTATGGAAAAGACAAGAAATAGTACCTATACTTCATTATAATTATTCTAAAGATCAATTTGAGATTGCTAAAGAAATAATTTAACTTTCAAATGTTTCTTTCCATAATGTGACCATTTTATCAGTAGTCACAATATTCCGTCAAAATCTCAAACCAATAACCCTCTCAAATAATTCGTACAAAAGAATTGTCGCCATTCAACGCCATGACTCATATGTCCACGCCGCAAATTAGCGGAGAACATTACCATAATTCGGCCGATAGCTTATGCTGGAAATGGCATTCGTATTGTTTTGTATTTATCATGCTTGTGCTGTTTTGTGTCCTGTGCAGCTGGCTGATCTTCTTGTGTGAGAACGGTGGCGGATAATCTGCTAGGAGGTATCGTCATTATTATTTACATGTCATGTTATATATTAAAGGTGAAACGAGTACTTTCTGTGGAAAAGGCGAGAAATAGCATCGACGTCGTGTTAGCCGAAAGACGTCCACTGCTGGACAAAGGCCACACCAAAGGTTCGCCACATTACTCGATCTTCAGCAACCCACATCCAACGCTCCCCAAAATGATACCTTAACTTCAAAGTCAGTATGGGATTGCTAAAGACACTCTTTTCAGTTTCATAAAGGTTTTCCTTAATTTGACCAAAAAAAGTGTAGTTTACCATTTGTACCAGTTTAATACTCAAACCACAAAATTGTATAACCTTCATTACACCATTACACTGTCTGCCATTAAAACGGAGTTGGTTCGAAAAATACTTTCTCAATCTTATCAAGTGCACTAACTTTTGACCATAAGTTGGTCCGCTTTAATGATTTTAGTTAACTTACGTAAGCCGAGCTTAGTTAACTTTTAATCCGAATTTTTCAACGCGCTTTTAAACGATGGAAATTGTTTGAAATCCCATTTTATAGTTTTGCTCGCTAACGGGTGGGTGGAGTTCCGACTTTTTACTAGAAAGGTAATTTTCTAGGGTTGGATGTCCTGAACAATGTTAATTGTTAATCTGTTTGGTGAATATTGGTTGAGAAACACACTTATAATTAACAAAATAAATACCTTTTTGGCTCTATTACGATTGCAGAACAACTTAAAAATAATGAAGCTTATACATATAAATTACTCATACTTTTGGCTCACCATATACCTAATACCTCTTGAATGATTACGATAATATTAAATCCTATACAAAAAATAGGAATTTGTATAATATATACAAACAGTTTCTTAAGACTCCAATCGAAGCACTTCTTAGTTGAAGAGATTATTTAATCTTTTTACCTTTTCTTAATATTCCTAATTCCGAACAATATCCTTAAGTCTTTAAAAAAATATCGCAGAAAACATTCTACCTTACAAAAAAAGCACCTACAAGTATTTCATCGCGGAATATTACCGTGAGTTCAACACCCCAGCTTAACTAATACCATCCCATTTCAGCGTCTTATGAAAAATTTACATCATATTAACTAAGGTCAAGAATTTTATACGCATAATTTGTTATTTTTTTACTTGTTGGGAAATTTTTCTGCAGTATTTTTGAACATTTTGCGTCTTGTTTTTAATGATTCCGTAATTCTGTGATTTTGAAAGTGGTCAAAATTACTTTGTTGATTCTGAGATAATTGAGAGCGGATACATGTGAGATTAAGCGAAAAGTAATATTGTTTTGTTTAAGTAATTAGGTAAAATAAATTAAGATACGCACATATGTCCATCTCATTATCTCATGCAATAAAAATGACGACCGTTCACTTCTACCAGTAAGACCTAATAAAGTCCAATAAAAAACAAATGACTATCAATCTTCATAATCAGAAGGTCATAGTTCCTCGAGCAAACAAAAGGTATCTATTTACAATCCACTAAAATGGTATATTGTTGGTTGCATCTGTGACAGCCAGACAAGCACTCAGCATAATACCTGTTTTGCAAAACTAGTTGAAACTTTGAAGTTGATTGATGAAGAGCAATAAAGTTATACTAGCTATAGTTATTTGAGAGTCTAGGAATATTGAACACTTAAAAAACAGCTTCCAAAACTACAGCCAATTAAAAAGAAGTGGAAATATTTGAAAAAATAGATGTGCCACCGATATCTTTTTTATTTAAATTCCAGGAACCAGAAATATGCGTAGGATCTAAACCCCTGAGGCCTGACCTACTTCTAAACAAACCCATGCAAATATCTGAAAAACACTTTACATACGAAACGTACATTTATGCCAGAAAAAACTACGAAGCACATCGGTACGTACCAATAAAAATAAACGACAATCACCAAAAAGAAATAATGCAAAAGCACTTTGATAAAATTCACACGAAGAGAGAAATGTAGCCAAAGATACTACGTAGGTAATATAATCGAAGAAAGGCACTTTATCAAAGTAAACAAAATAGCTTGCGACAGTCCTTTCATAGACGGTTTTATTCTAAAAGACAGACTGCTTTTAGGGTTCTTAGAGTTTAAAGTGAAAAGCGAATTGCATATTGTTTCATTTTCGAGAAATGAGATACAGCTGACAGCAAGATATTCGGGGCAAAGAAAATTATTTTGACAATACTTTTTTTATTAACATCTCATCTGCCTGGTATTTTCCTGGTCCTTTTCCTTCTCTCTTTCGATACAGCTGATTACCAGTGTGTTACAAGGAGCGACTGCTTATCTGACCTCCTCAACCCAGTTTCTCAATACCCCATGGTGAGACTTTCTGGCTCCCGACTCCCCACTTTAACTTTACAGCTATTTCGATTGCTTTAAATAATTTTATTTAATACTTCATACTTTAAATAACTTTTTGCGTTACCAAGCTGGCAATCATCTATACATATAATAAAATGATAGGAAAGTCAAAACTGTACATTGAATATTTTTTTAAAAGAATACTTGGGGGGTGATCTATTATCGATTCTGAACCCAAATATATAGTTTTTAGAATTTTTGTCTGTTTGTCTGTTTGTCTGTTTGTCTGTATGTCTGTTTGTCTGTTTGTCTGTATGTTTGGTCTCACTGAACTCGAAAAGTACTGCATAGATTTAAATCAAATTTTGCATGAATACTACCTGGGGGCCGGTTCAACATATAGGATATATATTATCACGCTATCACTTACGGGGGATGAGCAATGAACGATAATTTCTGTTAACGTTTCTGCAACAGCGGGTGCAATAATGACACATATTTGAATGTTGAACTTTGTAAGTTTATCGGCCTATTATCAATCTTTACATAGAAAATAACGCTTTTATAAGTAATTTGAGCAAAAAACTGAATTTAAAGAAATGATATCCTAAAATTATAGATGAAGAAAATCATGCAGAAACAGATGTGCCATAAAACTGGTAGTAGGTGAAATATCAATGAAAACAGACTTCACTTTGTCATGGTATGTTCTTACTTTCAAGAAAAAAATTATATGACAACGTGTGTATTTCGCTACTATAAAAACACTACAAGAAATATCAGCGCATCATCAGGAACATTTTTATAATTCTTTCACCATTAGAAAGCTACATTATCTGCGAGTAACATAGGGTATATTTTATCCCGGTGCGGGCAGTAGTTCCCATGGGAAGCGGCACCCACGTCCCGAAGAAATTATGAACTTCCCCATATTCTTAAAAACTCTACATATGTTGTTCTGACATAATATAAGCCATACCTCTCATAAACATGAATATCCGTTCATTTCATCCAATAACAAAAATGCATCACACTGAAAGTGCATTGCGAGTCTAAGATTTTATTATTATAAAAAAAAAAACATTGTAATTAATATTCAAACATCCTTAAAAATAAGTTCCTGGTTTTAATAGATTACATTATTTTGAATTCACTTACATATAAATAGAAGGTCCTTATTAATATACTTTTTGAGTAATGAAGAATGTAGGCAAAATACGACCGAAAACATTTTGTCACTTCTAAAATTAACAATCAATCAATGGGAAAAACTACCTGACACAATACGTCAACAAGATGTCAACAGAAGACAAGAGTTCGTTCGTTCTGAAAACGTACAAATTACGCGTCGCAGGCTGGAGACATACTTGCTTTCAACTTCTGATCACAAATCATCGAGCTAAGAATTATATCACAAATACACCGTTTACAATTACGAACAGTCACAGTCAGACCCACGGACTGAGTCTAAAAAAACACCTTTTATATAGCTACGTTTATATCATTTATATTATTCAGTTACAAAGACAGAATTACTATCAAACGTGTTTTCGCTAAATGTTCTATTAGTTTTTGCAAACATACATTCCCAACTCTGATCTCTGATCATGATCTGGAGCAAGAAGAAATGGGATGACAAAGAATGAGGCGGCGGAGCGACTGAAAATTCCCAACTCTCATCCCAGCCACTGCGGTGAGACACCACGAAAGCCGGATGTCGAGAGACGACTCCCGGCCACCGTAGGCGTGAGCGATTAGTTTTGAGTGGGTCATCGACCTTCCGGCTTCTGGGAGACCCGTTATTTCACGCGCCCCTCAAGGAGATTCAGCAAACCCCTGTGAGGCCCACTAGGGCCAAAGCCTGACACTCCCTCACGCTGCTCAAACTGATGGCTGAGAATTACGTAACTTTCCAGGATGCCATGCAACGTGTTGCAAATGCCCAGGCCTTTGGGAGCTTGGTAATCCTTTTCTCCACCTTAACTTGAGTTTTGTGGTACATGAACAAATTAGAATAGTAATGAATTAGGTCATCTTCATCACGTATTTACCAACTCTTAATGTTCATCATGCACACCCGCTTCTCTAACTTTATTGAAGGATCACTAAAATTGTTTCAGTTAGTTTAACTACGCTACTATAGCCCGTTGTCAAACCTTTTAATATAAATTCTGTAGAAGTGTGAATATCGAATGTGTAATATATCGAATTTCCGTTTGTGCATTGCACAAAAACCAACGTTATGATTTTCGAGAAGTCAAAGGAGTCAGCCTGCTAAGAATTATATTCATCGTTGGTTAATTGAATACATTTTCAGAAACCACAATAACAGTAGGAACCAAAGCGAATGATCGCTTCATAGAGCTTTTTTCGAGGCGATCAAGTCAGTTCTGGTCTGTTCGCTCATCAGATCTTTGAAAGCGGTTCGGTGGTAATATTACTGTTGTCCTGTTTACCTACGTGTGACACATAATATGGTATTTAAACGTCCTCCGCAAGAGAGCGAACGTTTGTGCTATTTATAAAGACGAAATTTTACCGTTGTGCAGTAGTGACGCACAGTATACACAGCACTTATGTTTCTTCTGATCTGCTGGCTCCACCAAGAAATGACAAATTGCGAACGTACATTTTGAAAATCTTGGAAGAACTGCAGGCATCAAGTGCCAACACACGAATTGGACTTACTCTCTCGGACGTATACTTTACCTGATCGTGAACTAATGCAAACATTTCGGTGGAATTCCAACATAACATAGTGAGTGAGTGCACAGAAAATCCCCGAAATACAAGTAGTGAAACTATGCGCTTGCCTGATGACTCAGTCATCATCCACCCAGCTATTCCTCAATTGTGTGGGTGTTGGCTTCCAGTCAAACCGAATCTTTTTGAGTACCAATGTTTACTTGGAGTGCCTATCTGATCTCTTCAACCGAGTGAACTAGACACCGCGTTATCCATGGTAAGTAAAACTGTTTGACAGACTTTCTGGCTCCTGATTTGTCGCAGCTGTTGCAGAAAATGTACAAATGACAACTTTGTCAGACCTTTGTTTTATGTGAGAATTACGTAATAATTTCGGTTGACTAGATCGAGAGATTTCCTCAACGTCACAAACTTTACTTCTTTTGTTTAGATAAATAGTCACACATCGTCGACACCACCTTGATCGATCAACCCGTGCTGCTGCTAAGTGGTAATCCTAATTATATTGTTATGTAAAAGAATACACCTACGCTACGGCATAAGTAGTATTTTGACAATTCCAAATTGCGCACGCAGACGAAGTCGCGGGCAACAGCTAGTTAATCCTAAAAAGCTCTCTGGATTTTTGTGACTGGGCCAGATTAATTGCTCTTCACAAAAACCAGGTTTTGGTTAGCAAAAATGCTTAGTAGCGTGACTATGATAAGCTAAGTCAAATTGCTAAAGATGAATGTGGCCAATTTCGAAAAAGTTACATTTAAGACAAATAAGTTTTATCTTCGAGCCATCATCTTTAACCTATCTTGTATTAGTCTATCAATGGGTAGAGGCCTTTTCATATAAAATATTTTTCCTCAGGTAAAAATCCTCACAGTCTGTTCTCCACCGGGAGTATATGGAGGTAGGTACGTGCCCGACTCTTATCCGCTAAATATCTGCCTTCAACGAGTACCTATCGCAGAATCTCTCACTGAATTCTCTTCATTTCTCACAGCGAACTTTACATGTAAGTAAGTATTTACTAAGATTCCGTTTGAAACATCAAAATTATTCTCCCAAACAAGTCAATCAAAATCTTTTATTTTCTCAAATAAGGTTGGTAAATTGTCGACAATGGTTCTCTTAGTCTGCCTTTAATTTCAGCGTGCAAATGTTAGTTACCTACATATTTGATTTGATAATTACAAAATACATAAACTATAACCAAATTATCCTTCACGTCACAAATTCAGATTTCAAAAAAACTATTAGTCCCGTCCATGCGGAAGATTTGCATTCCTAGTTTTAATCCCCCAGTCACCTGCAAAAACATTTGGATAGAAAAGAGTTCTGCCAAGCAGAGGGAAGCGAAACAATTTTGCATAATCCCAGAGACTGGGCAAGTGAAGCCGTATGCAAAATATAAGGGAGACTTTAAAATTGTAGTACGCTCAGAAAATAAAATGACATTCTGCTTGCACTCCAGTTATGCAGTTTCTAAAGTGTCATTTAAGTGGTTCGTTTATTCGTTTTCTGGGAGCATTGATTTTGCGGTGCGAGGCGGGATAAAATATGATTTTTAAATTGGATTAAGGGGGAAGTTGAAAATACAGTCTTGGATTATCATGTAGATTTTTATTTTCCAAAAAAAGTATGTATGTATTGTAGAAGTTCAGTTTCTATTATCGAAACACCCTGAAGACTAACTTAAGTTCAAAAAAAGCTATGTGATAGTATGGTATTTTCTTAGCGTTCTATTCATCCTACTTAAATATCCTATTTCTCAACAATATAACTTTTCCCTTCGCGTTCCAAGGGCATTTCCCGATAAATTCGAGTTCGAAAAAAAGTATCGAGATATATTTCAAACGAAAATATACGGAACACAAAAAACATACCAAACAGCTACCTGTAAGCAAAAATGTTATATCAAAACACGTTACGAATTCAATAGAGAAAAATGTAAACGAAATTGAGTCGAAAAGTTATGCGTCGCCCGTCAAAAGATAAAGGAAGGTTGTTCTAAAGATAATGTTTTTATACCAGCAGAAGCTACTATGTTATAGATTTGGAATATTTTATCCTGAATATATCCATTGGGAGGATTTTGGAAACATACGACGGTATACCTGTGTGTTGGTGATCATTTCAATGAGTTTGTGTTTTTTTTATCTACTTTGAAATTGTTCTACACTGATGTATATATCGATAACCTATTAATATTCATTAAGATAATAAATACGTAAAAGTATCAAGGGTTTGCGGATGAGTGGTATGACTCAGAGTTCCTTCGTATATTGTAAGGCAAAAAATCAATTGTTAGGCTTAGGTAATTTACTTGTTCAACACTGGTTATTCAGCTGCTTTCAGATAGACTAGAAGTCGACCCCAATTTAGTTAGGAAAAAGGCTAAGATGATTATTGTTTTCCAAACTTGATTTTCGTGTTCAAACACCTGTTTTTGTGTTGAAATCTTTAATAGGAGTTTCAATTAACAACCCATCTTAACATAAATAAACAGGCAAAATAAACCTAATTAACAAAAATTAACCCTTCGCCCAGTAACTGTCCAAAACAAATGAAAACAATTTCTGAACATTTTTATGCTAAAGTTGGTCATTAAATTAAATTGCTTCAATTACTTTTGAGGTTCACAATCAAAGAAGACTATGAAAGGACTTTAAAAGAGTCAATTATATCAATTACAAGATAATTAATTTCATCATTTCTTGGTAAAGATGTTCTGAAAGTTTTAACGGTAAAACATGATCATACCGATGTTTTCTCATACAAAAAGGGATGAACCACACTTGTGTAAGTAAATGTAGGTATATGTTTTCTATTTTCTCTACTTAAGGACTTTTGGCGTGAAAACTGGACAGAGATACTTTTGCATTTATAATATACAGTACCTAAGAATAAGCGAATTTTGCAAATTGAATCGAAAAATTGCGGAAGCAGGACTCATATATCAAAATCAAAACTAAATGAAATGATATCCATAGACAAAGAACTTTGACATCACAAGCTACCAAACTTATTATAATCCGATTAACAGAAGACCAAAATTAAACCAAATCCCCTACACAATAAGGATGATAATCCAAAAATAGACCAGCCAACCCCAATCAAAGCAAGCGCTGTCACCATTAATAGGAGTTTCATTTATAATGGTAACAAGTAAGTAATGAAGTGACAGCTAGGACCAAAATGACCGCGTTTTGATTAAACCGAATGGGCCCTGTTAATATCGCAGATATAACTTCAAAAGCTTTGATCTCGATGTTGATGACAAAAATAGAACTCCCATTTAGTGAACGTGATTGGTAATTGAGATATTTAGTTTGAAATTTAGTTAATTTGTAAACGATATTAGATATATTTGATGAGTGGAGTATTTTTATGGAGTAAAATAAAAATCTGAAGTACACATAATAGTGTGTAGGCAACCTACCTGCCAAATAAACCTGACAAAGTTTCTTTGGTAGAACGTTTCCTAATCTCATTATAATTTTTGCGTAGTTAATTTTTTATCAAGGTAGGCATAATATGTAGTAAAATCATATTACAGACTGGAAAAACATCATGAAAACTTAAGTGCATAGAGTCACTTAACTAATCTAGATGGACTCTAATTTTCGCTTCTCTTTCCAATCCCCCCTAAAAACTTCCAAAAAACCACCAATCAAATTGGTATTCAATGTAGAATTGTGTATCTCCCCCGTATCCTCGCCGACATGGTACCTCTTCGTTGCAGCCGAACGTAAGCAAAATGCTAAACAATTTCACTTTGACTGCACTAGCTTTGCGTGCATTGCTGCTAGTGATTTGTGAATACCTGGGAATGTGTCACACACTAGCAGTACTGTATTTTGATAAAAAACATCATAACAATATAAAGGCGAGGCTACAAGATGCATTTACAGAGCATAAAACACATGCTTAGCTCATTTAGTGGCAAAGCAAGCACAGTAATGTAAGAATGAAGCATCTGCACCACCGAATTGTACTGTGGTGCTTGTATGTTGGAATACAAAAAACCCTGAATAATTAATGCCTAATCGACCCTAGTTAAGTATCAACATATCAAGGGCTTTAACACTGACCATGGATCTCATGACGACACAGATGCGTCGTTTTCAGAAACCAAAGCATGGCGCTTGGTAGTGTGTGATCCGCGTAAGCATACCCCTTTGGGTAGGTGGTTCGAAAAGATCCGTTTAAAGATGTGCAGTAGTAAAATTTTATTGTGGAATTTATTGGCCATGGAAAGCATTGTTATGATCTATTTTTGTATGTGAATGCTTTTGAACAGACTTCAAAAGTAAAAGCATTCCTTTTTCAGTGGATATTTTTGGAGCGATGTTCTTTAATTTGGATTGTCGAAGGAATGTGTAGGTAGAAATTGTGCTGTAAGAGAAATTGTGCATTGTACTTTTATAATCTTAATATGGAATACATCTCAATAGAAGGACCGAGTGGAAAATCCGCTTGTGTAAAGCACTGTTGTCTCTGAAAGATCCTAAAAACTTTCTTGCTAACTCTTTTTAGAATTTTTATTAGAGAGTTATGTCAAAGAATTTGTTAGAACAAAAATATTTTCATTTAAATGCTGATGGTTTCATGGAAATATTTCGTGAACGAGACACAAACGGCGTACCCCCACTTATGTTTTCCAATTTTAAATTCAAAAATTTCGCGATCTGCAGTAGAATATGCATAGAATATTATTCCCAAGCATTCGTAGAACTAAGTTTTTTCTTTTTATTTTACAAATTGTCATCTGTCGAGAGAAAATCACTTCTGCTTTGTATATACAATTTGCAATGCCACGCTTCTTGGAGCATTTGTATTTTCTTGTATATTTTTATCTAGATTTACATATTTTACTTGGAAGCTTTAAGTTATTCTGAAAACTGCAGATAGGGTAAAGACAAATCGTTTGGGACACTTCAATTTTCGAATTCAATTTTGTTTGAATACATTGTTAAACTGTTTTAAAGCCTTTTTTGTTGTTTTATGTAAATAAAGCTACGTATTATTATGTAAATAAATGTTGAAAAATAAACTTAATACATATACGATGTCAATACACATATAACCCAGTATTGAATACCATGTATACACAAAGAAAATAATGAATATTTTTTGATTACACAAAAATAATATCTACATAGTCAACCACTAGCCACAACAAGAATCTTCGCTCCAAATATCTTACATCCCGCAATTCGTTCCATTTATTTACAAACGTGTTTTCCCCATTCACACTGTAATACAGAAAAACTAACAATATCGTTATATCACCATCACAAATATTATTACAATTCGCACGCAATCCATTTTGGCGAAATTGTGGAGTTCCTCGAAATATTTTATTTAACCGAGTGCGGTAAAGGATCTCAAAAGCTTTTGATAAGAACAAGTGTACTTAAGGAATTTCTCGGTACTGCTATCGTTTTCTTACATACGGGTTTCCTAGAAGTCACATCGTCCTATTAAGAAGTAATGAAAATTGTTAACTAAAGGATTTTTAACATAAATCGCTTATGTTTACTATCTGTCTCGTGGCCTAGCAGTTACAGCATAACCCTCTCAAGTAGTTACATCGAGTGTGTGGGTTCGATTCCAGGTCAAGTAAGTATCTATGTACCAACGTAGTACTATGTGCTTTCTAAGTTTTTCTTTGTCCACTAATGACTAAGCAAATATGAAAGAAAACATCTTGAAACAATCTGGACAACAGTCTGAAATCGTCAAATTCTTTTCTGTAAAGAAAAGCCCTGTGATTTGCAGTGGGAAAATTTTATTAAATGACGATGTTCAGTGACAATATGAGCTTTATTGACTATCTTCTTTCAGACGCCCACTTCCATGCTTCTCTGGCTGACGTCATCTCAAAAGTAACACAAGGTTCTAAATTCAAAAGCCCACAAAACAAAGAAACACGTTAAGTCACACCTCAAACGCCATACATTTTAATTAACATCAGATGTTAATTACTGTCCCAACTTGTTTAATTACGTCCGTTTGTTTTTCAAACGTTGTTCAAAGCCTACCCATCTGTTTTCGTCGTGTCGTAAGCCTATTAAGAATTGTGTGACATAGGCAGCTTAGCGTTTACGCAATAGAAGAATAATGTGAACAATTCTAGGAGAAAAGAAACATTGTTGGTGATTCTCGCGGTTTCACACATTTTCCGGGAAAACTTTTTGTCGTATCCGAACAAAATATAACCTATATCACTTGGGGATAGTCTAGCTTTCCATCAGTGAAAATATTATTCAAATGGGTTCAGTAGTGTCAGAGCCTTGAGGATACAAACAAACAAAAAGATGTTTCCTCTTTATCATATCAGTATAAAACGATGACTTTCTTATAAAATAAATAAATGAAAACTCACTTACACTTTTATTTTTTATTGAAAACAATAACGAATTTCAAAATAACTGTAATTTTGCTTTATTGACTCCTGAAGGCTTCAGTATTTATAACCATGAATAAATAAGCGTTACAAAACTAAAACTTCGAATTATTTCTCTGTAATAAGTCTGTAACAAAATGTTCTAGTTCTAAAATATCCTAACTAATATTATAAATGTGAAAGTAACTCTGTCTGTCTGTCTTTCTGTCTGTCTGTCTTTTCTTCACGCCTAAACTAATGGACTGATTTGTGTGAAATTTGGTACAGACATAGTCTGGAACTTGAGAAAGGACATAGGATAGTTTTTATTACAAAGAAATACAAAAATAAAAATAAAATTTATTCCGGACATATACCGCCATCTATTGGTCAAACCATAAATCTGCCGCAAGTCACTATTCCACGCGAACGAAGTCGGGGGCAAAAGCTAGTACTTCAATAAAGTACTCCTAAGTACGTGGTACTTTCATCTCAAAGCCATTTAACTGGGTCCTAGTTCTAAAAGGACCACAAACTAAAACCTCTGCCGTGACCATAGTGAAATTACTGAGCATAGAACTGTACTTTAACGACAAAAACTTTTGTTAATCTGTGGTATACAGTCGACCAGAGGTCTAAAATTACATTACATAATTTTGGACTTTCTACCCTATCTATAGATCTAAGGAATTTTTGTTATAGTCTTATAGATTGAGGGAGAGGAGGGTAGGATACTGCTGCCACGGAACGGAGAGGAGTGTGACAACAGAAGCTCGAGTAGTCGGGGTCGGGGCGGTGACCGCCGCGCTACTGACGGCGCTCGCCGCCGTGCTCGGCACTGTGCACGACACTGTGGCGCCCTCCAGCGGACACGCCAGGTACTGTGGAGAGCCTGCTCTCGCACACGTCCGGCACCGGCGGTGACCGCCGATACCGCCGGCGGTATCCGTCAGCTTCTAGAGAAGAGTCGTGAGCAGAGTCAGCCATTGTTTCTTTGCTTTGTTGACTTGGAGAAAGCTTTCGACTCGGTGCCGCGCAAAGCCTTATGGGTGGTACTAGCGAAACTTGGATGCACGGACAAGTTTATAAGAATGATACGACTTCTGCATGATGACATGCGCTGTTGTGTCAGTGTGCAGGGCGAGGACTCGGAGTTCTTTAAAGTGAGCTGCGGTGTGAAACAGGGCTGCGCGCTCGCTCCAACTCTCTTTGCCCTGTACTTTGCAGTTGTCGTTCGGGAAGCCTTGCAGACTCTGTCCGAAGGTATCCGTATTTGTTTTCGTACCGATGGCGGTGGTGTCTTCAACCTAAATAGACTCAAGGCTCGCACAAGAGTGTCTCACGCGACTATCACTGAGATGATGTATGCAGATGACTTATGTTTTGTGGCGGAATCCCCAGATGGGCTGCAGAGGCTTATGTCGAGACTACTGCAGGCATGCAGCAGATTTGGCCTGAAGATAAATGTCAAGAAAACCGAAGTCATGGCACTTGAGACTGTGAACAGTGCCCCAGTTGACATTAGACTCGGAGATGTCTCGCTTAAGCAAGTAAACCAATTCAAATATCTTGGCAGCACCATAACATCCAGGTGTCTCCTTGATAACGAAGTCAACAGCCGAATAGGAGCAGCTGCTGCAGCTTTTGGTAGACTTCGTGCCAAGGTGTTCCGCTCACATGACATAAAGCTCTCTACAAAAGTAGCTGTGTACATGGCAATAGTTCTGCCAAATCTCCTATATGCCTCTGAGACTTGGTGTCTATACCGCGAGCATATTCGGACATTAGATAGATTCCATCTAAAATGCCTACGTGACATTATGTGCATCCAGTGGTCGGACCGTGTGCGTAACACGGAAGTACTTAGACGCGCTAATGTCAGCGGTATTGAGGCCTATCTAATGCGTCGACAGCTGCGATGGGCTGGTCATGTCTCCCGGATGTCAGATGCCCGAGTAGCAAAGCGCGTCTTCTACTCAGAGCTGGAGACTGGCAAGCGTAAGCAGGGTGGTCAACGTCTGCGGTACAAAGATGTGCTGAAACGCCACATGAAGAGATGTGACTTAGATCCGTCACACTGGGAGGCTATGGCGGCAGATAGGACCAAATGGAGGCGGAATATTAAGGACAAGGTGTGCGAGTTTGAGAGCCGGCGGAGAGAACAGCTCGACGCTAGGCGAGATGAGCTGAAGGCCCGACCACCCGCGGCCATACAATACACCTATATCGGAGGAGTGCTGACTTGCAGTGAATGTGGACGGACATTCACTGCAAAAATTGGCTTTGTCAGTCACTGGAGAGCACACCAGCGAAGCTCTCAAAATTAAGCGAAGATCCAAGTCGCTGTGGCCGAAATCGGCCAGGATCATATATATATATATATATATATATATATATAGTCTTATATCTGTAAAAATTATTTTAGAAAAAAATGATTTTATATAGGTATTATTTCAATAAAGGTGTCAGTTACATTTTTTTTAATTTTTGGGGAATAAGAAAGGGCGTTTGCACATTTAAGCTACAGAGGCAGCGGTACCCTCACTACGACGACGCTACTCTAATCCCAAATGGATTTTCTATGGAGCCTTAAACACTACGCTTCGGCATCGGTGGAAATCCGTGGAAAATATGACGTCTCATAGGAGCCTGCAAAGGCCTATTTGGAATAAAAGCATTTGTCTTTGACTTGATAAAATGTACTCTCAACAGTCAACCGCAGTATTTTTCCTACACATATGAAGGTTTTTCATTTCGATCGCTACAAAACGTTTTATTTTTCAAACGAATAACTCGTGTCACTTGCAGTGCAATTTCCAAGTTATGAAAAAAATATATTCAGCTTTTTTGCTGCTCCAATGTAAAATATGATATCAAGGACATGTGTCGTCAGTTATGTTTTTCATAGAAAAGTAACCCATTTAAAGAAAACAACACACTTGAGACATAAGTAAAAAGTATTATGTTCATGAAAAATAGATGTAACAAAGGAAATATTTATTTTCATTTTTTTATTTAACAATTTAGGGACAAAAAGTGACTTTTAAACAAAATGAAAAGCACCAAAATTCAGAATAAGTAGATCGTCCCAAAATATCTTTGGTTAACCTTTGCCTCATTAAAATACCTTATCAAAAGCCTTTTCTGAAGTTCAAATTTCAACGTGTACTTGGTGTAGGTACTTAAAATTAAATCCAATAGGTCAAAAGTCGAACATTGATCAAATAATATTTAACCAATGAGTGGGGGTCTGTATTATATAATGCTATCTTCAGCAAGGTTTAAACAGTTAATGGCTTTCCTCGATAGCTTTGCCTCGAAGTCTGTATTTCAGACTATTTTTAATAAATCATCTCTTCTTCTTCTTCTTTTTTGGAGTCGTTGACATGTCATATAACGAATCTACACTTTGTCAGCCCAATATGCCGCCTCATGGGCTCATTAGATCCTCGCGCGAGCAAGTTCCAGAGCACAGTGGACATGCGATGAGGTGGGACATGGTCTGCACAACAGCCCCGCGCATGCACCCAAGGTCCACCCCACCCGTTAAAGAGAGAATAAATCCATTTTTAATATCTGCTTTAGCATCGTTTTAAAACCTTTCCCGCCATCTTAATGACTCCAGCCTTACCCTTACCCTTACGTACCTATGACTTACATTTTCACACTGTTTTTTTCTAAAACATTGCGGTTGACAGAGTTGACGGAGGTCGGGTTCGTAAAAAACTGGTCCAAGGTGCCTACGACACAGATGTTCCATTATACAACGACGAGAGGGTTGACTCTTGTCTTTTGTGGTCACGAGTTTTTGAGGGTTGGTGCTAATGTAAATTTAATTTGCGCAGACTTTGATTCCGAATGGGACTTTTAATAAGATAGCGAGTGTACTTTTTTGGGTCGCGTGTTTTGAAAGGTAATTTGTAGGTTGAAATAAATATGTGAAAAGTGTTTTTGGAGTCGTATATAATGAGTAAGTTATCAATGAGGGAGGACTATTTTCAGCAGTGACAAAAGAGTGAAATGACTTAACACCAAACAGCAAAAGTTAGAACTAGCATCTAGCTATTATTTTAATACAAACGTAGTAAAAGTCAGCGGCAATCCATATAACATTGAATAAAATAAAACCTTCAAATAAAATCGTACACAAAACCCACGCACGAACATTGCTCAAAGTTTACCCTAATTGCACCATTAGTATTCAACGTCAATCTTTCAAAAGCACTCAGTCCTGTACAACTAAGCTAGAAATCCTTTAAAACTCCAATACAGTACCTAACAAATCTCACATACGAAAATTGCTGAAACTTTACCCTAATACCTCTACGCTTACCCAGGACCATTAGCATTCTTGGGTCGTTCTTTTAACAGCACTAAAAACAATAAGTAAAGCAATTTCGTTGCAAAGTATTTACCACAAGAGAGTACCTACGAAATAAGGGTGTTTGCTAACTGGGCGTTTATTTAAATAAACGTAGATATGCCATTACATTTGTTTTTTTATGACTGTTCTTGGTAATTTTTACTTACGATGCTGACAAAGAACAGAGGAAATATTATGAGCTTAGCTTAAAAGGCTATATTTATGTTTGTGTATTTATTGTATAGTTTTGTCGCCGTAATTAAAACGGCCAAGGAAGACTATCTATTGTGTGCTTGTATGGTCATCAAAATTAGTGTCATGTCATTTTATTTTGTAGATACTTTCCGAAGCCAAAGGCTAATGCCACCCTTACTGGCTTCCAATAAATAAAGTATTCAATTAGTAATTTTTATTCTAAAGTGACACCAAAATATACAAAGATGCTACATTTTCATTACTTTCAGGCCACAATATCTGAAAACCCTGAGTCAGTGATGTCCCTAAGACGAACACATTAAATAAGAAGTCTTAAAGTCTCGCCCTAGAAGAGCTTATAGTTAATCTGTCTCTTATAGATCATATTATATACGCCTTTGACTGCTCATCTTAATCTTTATACCTATGACGTTATTACACACGCGGGGACAGAATTAATGGGCGCAAATTTTAATAAAAGTCACATTACTGTGGATATCGTTTGCGATATTTTTACGTCGCCATGTTGGTAGGTACGTAACTACTATTAATTTTTACTGCCTCGTTGGTCTAGCTGTCGCAAGTGCGGCTGCTGAGCACGAGGTCTCGGGTTCGATTCCCGAGTCGGGCCGAAATCGCTTTGTGGGTTTTAGAAGACTTTCACAAAGCAGCCCGGAGCCTGGAAGCTGGTGATTGATACACCCGTGCATCGGAGAGCACGTAAATGTCGGTCCTGCGCCTGATCTCTCTCCGGTCGTGTCGGATTACCGTCCCATCGGGCTATGAGAGTTAAGGAATAGTGAGTGCACCTGTGTCTGCGCAAATGCTCGTGCACTATAATATGTCCTACGTAGTTGGCTAAACTCCTTACATGAGAACAGCCGCCGTAGCCGATAATCGGCTAGGAGGACATCATCATCATCACTATTAATTTACTTGGACTAACTTTTTCTTTTTATGATATTTACAGTCTTACATTTTTTTTTTTGTTTTTCTATATATAAACATGTTAAGTGAAAAAGAAAATTGAACAGTTTGTTCAGTCTTATGTGAAAGACAATGTGTTTAGTTGCTAGTTACAAAGCCTTCTTACCTCTTAAAACCATTAAAGCAGCTCCAAGCGAAACCTTAATGAACTTCTCAATAAAATATTTTGTATTAACACAGGAAATTCAGCTGCTCTTAAAGTGGTCCATTTATTTTGCACGCCATTGTACTAAACAGCGAGGCACTTAGCCCAGCACATAATCTTCTTAGCGTTCGCTACATACTTATATAAATTGCTAATATTCGTATTATTACTGGGATAGCTGTAATCAGCCTTTTGGTAAGAGTTTTAGAAGTAGATATCTTTAGGGTCATAAGCTACAACTATTTTTTAAAGTAAGGACTGATAAACAACAAGTTTTTAAAAGAAACAATCATCATCATCTCAGCGCCGGACGTCCACTGCTGAACATAGGCCTCCCCCTTAGATCTCCACAGATACCTGTTGGAGGCAACCTGCATCCAGCGTCTTCCGGTGACATTTATTACCTTGAAAATTATAATTTGAGTTATTTAAATTGTTTTTTTTTTTGCCTGACGTAAAATAAACACGAACAACTTTTTCATTTTCCAATTAATTAGACACACTGAAAATAAATACTAATTCTCACTACCATACAAGTGTTTTTGACTTTACATTATTTATTAGAAAACATACATAGGTACCTTAAAAACATCAGCAGCCTTAGACTGCAATGAGATTAATTATTTTACAACATAATTCCAACGAAAAAGCAATTTAACTCTGCATGCTCTTGTTAAGTTATTTTTTATTCACATTAATTACTACATGTATGTTTTTGTAGCACATACTTTGTGAGGAGGGTTGTTGAACTTTAGGTCATTGAACTTTGCACTTGTGTGAATTTCTATACCTATTGTAAGTTGTGGAGAGGAGGTTGTGGCTAACAGTTGGACTGGCCAACCGATATGAGAGCAGTTTACGCTTAGCACGGTCGATCTAAGGATGCGTAACCGTCTATGTTACATCCTGTTTCATGATTTTGGAAACACATTTCGCCTTAGCCTTGGTCGTAGAGATGTACATGATCATCTGTAGCTAAGTAATTTTTTAATCGGTCCAGTGGTTTCTATTTCTGAGGTAAGAAAAAACTCTTCAACTTGTTGTGTGTTACAAAACATTAGAATATATTTCAACACCAAGAAGTTATATCAGGACCCACGACAGAGCTAGTTATCCATAAACTCCACTGTCCAACAGAAGATTAATATAGTCCAGAATGTTCTATGTTCATGACCAGCACATTATCACCAGTACACACTACTATTCAAAGTGCAGTGTTGCACCTACTCGCATATTCTGAAGTTAGACCACCACTTGAGACGGTGGCCGGACGCCAAACAATAGTAGCCGTATGATAATTGATGCAGAAGATCCAATTACAGTTGTGGGTGAATAACTTCGCAGGAGCGAAGTTGGCTGCTAACTCTCACTTCATGATAGTCAAAATGTGCCTTAGCCCAAACTATGTTGGTGTCGAGTTCCAATCTTGACAAGAGGCAGCTAATTAGTCGTATTCTTCTTACCGAGTGACCTGCAGGTTTATTCACCTGAAACACTTATCGGCCCTAGTATATGAACGTTTTCTTGATAGCCATGAGTGGCATGGGATGCTAATAGCCATTGTAACTAGGATTTTCTCTCTCTAGGTGCCCTCCCAGGTACGGGGTTGTAACTGCTAACTTTCCGACTCCGAGGTGCTCTGTGAAAGTTTCTTAAATAGACAGTGATTTCTGTTTCAGTTGTCATGAGTAATCAAACTAGAAAGTCTGACAACTAGTATTACCGAGGGTTATCGGGTTGCTTCTTTAAACCTGATTGAAGAAGCCAGATAGGCAGTCGCTTAATGTGAAACACTGGTACTCAGCTACATAGTTTCATTTGCAGCTGACCCAAATTGGCACCGTTTAAAACTACAAATTCTACGCATTGCTATGAGTGAGCCTTCTCGCTCTAAACTGTGACAGGCCGAGACGTACATCGCAGGTCGGGAGATACATTAGCAGTGAGAAATGTTTATGTGCCAAGCGATGTTCATTGAAATAAATAAACGCCTCACTCGAGGCTTTAGATTGGTGTAGCTTGTGATGTAATGCTGGGTACATGAGATATTGTCTCTGTGTGTGTATGTATGTAACAGATAGTGTATTTAGCTTTTATATGCGTCTGCCAGTGGTTTCAAACGCGTCCCGTAGGAAGTACTTCGCGTATCCGAACAAAAAGTAGCTCATAGACTAATTTTATACGGCAGGCTTTTATAATTTTCATTTTTCTGTGTGCCATGGTTAAATTGTTAAATTGGGCGTGTATGGCAGACAGATAGGTAGATAGTTACTTTGGCATTTATAATATTAGTTTGTATTTGGATTTGTGTGTAACTGTAACTGAAAGAATTAATTGGTACTGAAGGAATTGTTTATGATAACGTAAAAGTTTTACGATTTGAACGTATGTACACGTTATTTCAACAGTAAATAGTATTTTGATAACTTATCTTTCGCATTTTTAGTGCATATTTTTGTAATTTAATGGTGCATCTGTAATATTTTTAAAATTTCAAGCACAATGATTGCACTGCCAAGAAACTGTAGGATGCATAAATAACCAAACATAGTATTGAACTAGCTTCTGCCAGCGGTTTCACCCGCATCCCGTGGGAGCTACTTTCCGTACCGGAATAAAAAGTAGCCTATAACCTTCCTCGATAAATGGACTATCTAACACTGAAAGAATTTTTCAAATCGGACCAGTAGTTCCTGAGATTAGCGCGTTCACCAAACAAACAAACTCTTCAGCTTTATAATATTAGTATAGATAGCTACATCTAATACCATCCATACACCTTCACAAAGGACGAGTAAAACCGCAGCAAAACGTTACTTTATACCTAGTCTTGAGAGGAACCTTTTGCCCAGCTTTTCCCTAACCAGGTTGAGGTCAGCTTCCAGTCTAACTAGATGCGGCTGGGTAACAATGTTAACAAGAAGCGACTGTCCTTTGACCTCTCGTACCCGGTTGCTTGGGAAATTCTAAGCGGTTTCATCGTGTGAAGCTAAGTTTAATACCTACTCGTATTTCGTTTATGCGTTCACTGCTAAATATATTTGAGTTGGTGTGTATTTTTTGTAGCTTTTTGCAATTACATCAATTTACATGACACAGTACAACTGACGAACATAAAAAAAAGTCGTTTCACAGTCTTAGGCAAGACTATTATTAATTTGAATGGTGAAATCAGCAGCTTCACAAATAGAAAAGTATACAGGTGAAAGAGTGTTAGAAGGTCAAATAAATGCCAATCACGAGGATTGACGTTAAAATATATTCTGTGATTGTTCCTAGTTTCAATGATCATATCAAGTAAACTAAACTTCGATAGCACACCCCTACACATGATTTCAAAGAACTTTTGATATTTCGAGTCTTCTAATATAACCTGCCACATGCATAAGAATGCATGCAAAAATATTAACCCGGGTGGAGGCGGTCGGTGGTCTATTATACCCCTATTCACATAGCGTATTCTTGTGTCATGCATATTCACGCAGGACTTTCGTAGTGTTAAAATGAAGTTGATTTTAATGTAAATAATATTTTGGTCTCTATTTTGTCTTAGTTTTTTTTTTTTTGTGTTGAAATAATAGTGGTGCCATCTGTTTTGTATGGCGTTAAACTGTTGGAGATAAATAATTGTTTTCGCCAATGTAATATGTACCTAAATATGTAGTTAAATTACGCTTCTTGAACATACATAATAGACATTTTGTAACAACACGTGGAAGGGTAAGTACACAGATGCATTTTTCTAAGCACCGGAGTGATTTTCCGAAAAAAAAAAACCTTGCACCGGAGTGATTCGCCAAAATTCTAAACAAAAAAAAACACGCATACTCATTATATCTAACATAATCATTAGTATTGGAAATAATCCAACTTACAATCAACGAGACAATAACAACAGATTACCATCAAATTCCCAGACAATGACGTTTCAATTCCCATAAATCTTGACTCAATTTGCTGGCTTTGACTGACACACTTCAAAACTGACGGACGAACGTTTTCCTGTTCGCTGCGGGACCCTAAAATGTTAAGGTGTGGTTTTGATGTTGCCGATTTATTTATAGTTGTGATTACTGAGCTGTTGATTAGATATAAAAGTTTAGCGGGATCAAAGAATCCCCAAACCAATAATGGGTATTCACAAACAAGTAAATGGTTATCAATTTAACATTGTAATATGTACGGTAGACTGCACATCAGTGGTAACTGTCATGCACCTTAACTCAATAGTAATAAGTACGATTTTCCTATAAAACTGTTACCACTAACCTGAAGTTGACTGTACCTGTGTAAAGACAAGTCGTAAAAATAATGACAGTGGAAAATGATATTACACTTATTAAATGTGTGCATTTTCATATGCTATTTAAAGCATTAAATATTCCTCATGTAATATTGTAATACTTCTTTGAATATCCTAAATGTAGTCTTATAATTCTCTAGTTTCTAAGGAACAAAGAAAAACCCAAATGCGATTTTTCCTCCGCACCAGTCGAACTTTACTCTAAAAGCAAGCAATTATTCTGTAGTGTCACAATCGAAGGGGGAAAGACAGAGTTTTTTCACTAATAGGAACAATAAAAGGCTTGAGAGGTCATTAATGTGAACATTTTTCCGGTACATTGAGTTCAAAGCTCGTAAACTTGTTCGCAATAGTAAGAGAAGGGTGAAATTGTTTAAGTTTTATGGGTAAGTAAGAGTAGTGTTTTGTTTCTTTTTTGTTTGAACGTTTCTTTACTCTTGTGTAGTTAAATGTGATGTAGGATGTTAGGGAATAAAACGCTTCATCAGTTTAGCTCGTGTATGATCTTATTTGAAAATAACTTTATCTAGGTTTCGTGAAAAACTACTTCACACACCCGAATAAAAAACTTTAGTCTGTACCGGTAAAAGGGCTAGCTAGCACTGAAAGAATTTTTTAAATCCGATCGGGTTCAAAAGATAAACGCTTTGAAGCAAAGGACCAAAGCTTTCAGCTTAATAATATTAACTTCTCGTATTTAGATCATAAGCGGTTCTTTTAAAGATCAATTTCAAATATTAAGTAATGTGGATTCATCACAAATATACTTCTCTCAAGATTTACCACTCTGCAAAAGCACTAATTTACCCCGAAAATCTAGCTTATCTTCGTATAATTTCAAACTAAACACTAAGAGAAGGAAGGAAAGGTATTAATTAGCACATGCAAAGTTTACAGAACTCAAAGCGATCTCTACAAACGCTGAGTGCTACCAAACTTACCAGAAAATCTACACGAACATTCTAACTTGAGCATACACTTCTAGACAAATATTTAAAAGTAAATAAAACGCTCTAACACTTCCTTCAAGAGGTTCTACAACTACCACAAAGTTGGGTGCTTCATCTGAATAGTTTTTTTTAGAACCTGATGCAGCTGAATACACGGAGGTATAATGTTGTAGGTATAGAAACTTTGCAACAGTCTGATGTTTATATCACTAGATACTTACAAGTAAATCTGGTGCCATTAAGATTTGGATTTCAACCATCATCGCACTGATTTTCAAAAGAGCTTGTCCTTTCAAAAAGACGGACTACGCGCTCGACCTATAGTATTGCGGTTGACATGGACAGCAGAAATCGCTACCATTAGACCAGGTTGCTCCTTTCACTAACATAATATTCCCACTCACATAAAAAATCTATTATGTCCAGCTTCCAAGTATTACTTGAGACAAATACAACAAAATGTGCTTTTCAAGATAAACCAATCTCGATATACGACAGCCATCCACGAAAAGATCTCTTACTATAACCATCCATCCAAGAACATATTATCGTGGTGGACTTACTCTTGATAAATCACTCACTGCAGCTGTTACTAAGTAGCCATCATTAAAAAGAAAAAACATTTCACCTACATCCAAGAGTCCACAAGAAGAAAATTAACAAAACTATCAATCTTAGATACCGTCATTGAATAAAGGCGTTGTGACGTCACAGTTTGAAAAATGTGCGAATCTTGATACTTTGTTGGGGTCGAAGTAATCAATCAATGGGGACGAATTGAGACCGGCTATGCGTGGACCTAAATTATAAGAGATAAATGCCTATTTATCATGGTTTTGTTAAAGTTCGGTCATTTGGTTCGAGTGGACGGTGAAAAATTTTGGGTTTTTATGTATTCGTGTCAAATAAGTAGTTGCAGTTGCGTATACTACTTATAGATTTGGTTATAGTGACACATTTTGATGTACCTACCATAGTCAAAAGGCTATAAATTAATTTGAATTAGGATTGAATTCAAATTTTCTACCTTACATGTTGATAATCTACTCTACCTTATTATCATATCAAGATCAAAGTTTAGCAATACTTTGATTTATTTCACCGAAGCCTACATTTTCGTAACATTTGAAATACTTAGGTACATATGAGGGAACCATTCTCAATAACATACAAGGGAATCGTTCCCATTTTATGAGATTGTGTGGTAACGTAGCTTTCTTCTCAATCATAATCATGTTATTATGAGTTATAATCCATCTTATTTCGTATCCATGGGAGGTTAAGGCGTTCATAAATAATACTATTCGTATAGACTATGAAGCCTTTTGATGATAAAATAGGAAGGGGTATAATTATATTCTTCAAATATTATACACTTTAAAAGTAGGTCCGATTATTTTATAGTGTCAAGGTATATAAAAAAGATTGAATAGTTTGTTTTGGAAGTTTGGATATTGTTAAGAAGATATTGATTCTGTAGGCTCCATTAACAAATTGGTTTCATCGATCCCTCGTCTTGTTCGTATTTTGAAGATTATAAAATTAAATGAAAAGGCCATAAAAATTATACTTTAGATTGAACTAAAAACCAATGTTAGACATCATCAATAAAACTTATTTAAACCAGGTACATTTAATAAGGTATGAAAAAAAACTTTTTCCATATAAAACAATTGAAAATATACCTTAGCAACTAAATTATACGATCGCTTACAACTTGGACCCCTAAAAGGTATCAAACACGCATTTCCGCTTGCTAGTCAACCATTAACAGGGTAAATATTTTCCCTTTTAATTTATTGGAAAAACTCACTGTTATTTATTGACCCAGAAAATACGGTTTTGCTGATGGCGTTAGAAAATAACAAATTATTAAATGTAGGGCCTTATTGCTTGAGATCTATAATATATTTCTTTTAACAAAGTTTTCACGGTTAGTAGTAGGTACTAAAGTCGTTATAGTTGTGTTCGCATTATTTTCATCACAAAATAATTTGAGTCACTTTTTAAAGCAGATAGAATATCGATAAATTATTTTTCGGCTAATTAAGTTATTTGTGTCTATTTTTTTATAGTCGTTCGTTCAGTAAAATTTTACAAGTATTAATCTCTTAAACACGCACTCAAAAACTATTATAGAAACCATAATTAAATAACCCTTCCGCGCACTTAATAAGTAAATTCACTAAGAGATGAGTACCAAATAACATGTCAAAACATTGCCGCGAAACACTCTATCCTGATTATACTGTAAATATATTATCATGCATTATTAGCAATACATACCTTAACGTATCTAAGAACATATAACTGACTGGAACTGCCTTAGAAGGAATATGCGAAGAAACCTGTTAATTTCTGCAAATGGGTCGTAGCAATGCAACAAAGCAGCTCACTCATGCATTTACGATCACATTATTACTCTCTTACACTAAAAAAATAAGAAACATGAGCATAAAGGCGTACACATGTACAGACAACAGTATATCAACCTACCTCAATCTATCAATTTTCTTCAATGTATTTTCAACCTTATTACAAGACTGGAAGTTTATTGTTCGATTGCTAAAATTTAATAGAGTCGGGTAGATTGACCTGCTGGCGTCTGTACATAAGAGTACGAGCTATATCAAACCTTTAGCAGTGGGAAACATACGTCAATAGCGTCTCCAGTAGGTTAAGTGATCTAAGTATGATCCTGATTGATACGTGTGACATAATTTCTCAAAAGCAAGCCATAATGCCGAGATTACTCTAAGACTCTAAGTATTATAAGATGTTTGTGCCTAATGGAAATTTATGCAAATGTACTGGATTCCAAGATGCTGGATTACCCTGGTTTAGTCTACTAATGGCACTTTGGAATATCATTATTCTAGTAATCGAGAAAGTATATATCCCACCAAAAACATTAAATGTAAAAAAATGCCAAGTCTCTCAATGCAGTCTTTCCATCATAAAAAGTTTTGAGATCTCATAGAAGCCAAGTCCTATTCAAAATATTTTGTAGTTATAAATCAACATTTAGTAATTGTATCAATAGTTTTCTTTATATTATGATTATAGTGACTTGGCAATGAGCACAAGAAGAAACAAATTAAACGGCATATTTGGAGGAGTTGAAAGTTATACACACCGTATGCGTAAACATTAATATCACAAAATTAATTTTCTTTTGGTTTATCCGTGTCGTCCCAACCGAATTTCGGCAACGGCAGTCAGAGTGTACTCTCGATTCATTTACTTTCCTAAAGCGATGGCCCTCACGATTCACACATAACAAATAATCTGATCACTGGTCTCGTCAGTAACATTTGCACATAATTCCAGGCAGCAAGCAGCTTTTAATTTGTGCTCATTGCCAAGTCACTATAATTATAATATAAAGAAAACTATTGATACAATTACTAAATGTTGATTTATAACTACAAAATATTTTGAATAGGACTTGGCTTCTATGAGATCTCAAAACTTTTTATGATGGAAAGACTGCATTGAGAGACTTGGCATTTTTTTACATTTAATGTTTTTGGTGGGATCTCATTTATTTTTTGTAAGTGTATTTCTTTCTTTTTTTTTAGGTGATCTCATATTTTCTTGGACTTCAGCTACTGCTTTGCTTAGAACCCATTCTCTATCTCTATCTCTTTTGTTTCTTCTCTGAGGCTTCGTTACTTCTAAGGTAGACAAGTCTGGGCGATATATACTTCGGAGTCGATTATATTCAGCTATTGCTGTCTCCTGAGCTTTGATACTACTAAAATTCACATTTATTAAATGTAATCCACCCAAACTAGTCACTCTTGGCAATAACTAACTAAATAAATATATATATACTAACTTACAAACTATAACTTAACTAAATAACACGTAAAGTTCTCCGAATATCAATTATCACTACAATATTTTTTAGTTTCGAAATGGTTTTTCATAGACAGATGGCGCTATCAAATGAAAATTATCGAATTATTTTGAAGTACTACTTAGACTGCGCTTTGTAACGAAACCATAGCGCGATTCAGACAGGTACAACGCCATCTATCGAGCGCGCATACAATATTTATCGCAATACAATGGAGTTTTAGCTTTATTAATTTAATGAATTATGAACTTTATGTATTAATTTGAATTAATTTTAGTCTATGTATTACATTTATATTATTCTTTTCTATTCTATGTATGTATTCATCCAATTGAATAGGTACTTAAACAACAAACAAAGTTAACAATGCAGTCAAAATCCATACATAATGTTCTTGCCAAACCGCAAATATAAAATTGTTTTCTATGGCATATTATTTTTTGATGTTTTTATAATTTTTCCTTTATATGTGGCTAATGGCCTATCTCGGTGCAAAATTTGAAATTTCTAAGTCTGCTAGAAGTACCTTAGATTTTTGATGATCTGTCAGTGAATCAGTGAGTCAGTGAGTGACAAAATGGTGTAACTTTGATCGACCGTAACTCCTAAACTATTAATTCAATTGGCATGTAATTTCGAACTTAAGCTTGTTCTAATGCCTACTATTATTCACCGAAAACATAAACTCCTAGCTTTGTCCACGTCGAAGATATAGGGGGGTGAAACAGCCGCGAATCGCTTCGAGAAAAGATGGTACGGCCGTGCCCGTTTTGCTCGAGACTTAGCTGGGGCACTGCCGTGCCCCCAGATTTTTTGTACTGAAATGGATTTTTGTAGTCAAATTAAGTTAAGCGTCTCTGTTTATTTGTAAGTGATATTGTATGCCTAAGTTTCTTGGTTTGATATCTAATTTGAATAAAAATATTTGTTGTATATTTACTAGGTTTGGTTAATGGATTCGGCGAAACGGGATTTGCTATAGGCTAGTTTCCTAAAAAATAATAATTAGTCCGTCTTGTAGATTGTCCAAAATTAAGCGATACGTATTTTTTCTTTTTTAAATTGGATCAGAACTTGTTAAGATATAGCGTGTTAAAGTTGAGTGTGACGTCACAAGTTGCTACAATTTTCAGGACACTGTGACGTAAAAGGCCCCCACTCCTAATTTTTGAAGCGTATTATCTTTGTCATTTTATGTTTAATTAAAAAAAGAAAAAATACGTATCCAATATTTTTTGATTATCTAAAAAGCGGACTAAATATTATTTCATTATTTCGACCCTGGAAACTACCCTATTAAGGTTTTAAGAATAAATTAAAATAAAAAGATGTATCTTTAATGTAAACTAGCTCTTAGTACATGTCTATATCTATCTACCCACTTATACTTTCGTATTCAATAATCGTGATCCTTAGCGTTAATTGAATGAATTTCCTTTAATTCATTATGAACGACCTTCTCGAAAAGCTCAAAATATCGATTCGGCAATCGAAATATTATTTTCTTCAAATTACTAATTGGATGACCTTTAGATCGCTTTAATTAAAAACGTCTTTGAATCAGATGTTCAAATTCAAGATCAATTGGAATAATTTTAGCATGGAAAAAACCTACCAGATTAATTCCGAGTATTATAATAATTATTATTGCTCAAGAAATTATCATACACTAGCTGCTCTCCCGTAGATTCATTCGCGTCCCGTGGAAACTGCTGCCCGTTCTGATTTAAAATATTGTCTATGTTACTCGGGAAGAGTGTAGCTATTAAAAGTGAAAGATTTATTCAAATCCGTTTTGTAGTTTCGGAGCCTTTAGGATACGAACAAAAAAATGTATCCTCTTTATTATATTAGTATAGATTTTGACTACCAACTTGGAATTAGCTAACCATCTTCGGACGACTTTTATTCTACAATAGGCCGTTATATGCCTAGCTGTCACATTTACAAACAATATCAATAACAAGTACTATATAGAACCAATTTTACTCTATATCTTTTACTTCAATAAAGCTCCAGCCTATCCCATAACATTTTATAGTTATCACAAGCCCCCTAAATACAGGTCACGTCCTACCAAATCAATTTGGTATTCAAACAAAAAGGGGCCTTTTTGGGGTCAAAAAAGTACAACGTTTTATATAGGGGACGATTTGTCAAACGGGTTCATGCCGCCCAGAATGATTTCAATTCATCATGGATGTAAATGGTTGGAAGCTATTGGTACTTATTTGGATAAAGGATTATGAATCTGCTACTTTGTTTATGAAAAATCTGAAAATATTTTTAAAATAAATAGTTAGTTCAATTTAAAAGTAACTCTTGTCAATCTTTCTTTCGACTTTTGAAGATCTAATTCTTATATCCTTGCCACTTTAAGCCTTTTAGGAGGGAAAAATTTCGATTTTGAAAATAATGATGGATATAAGGAAAGAATATACTTAAAATTAACCTAATAAAAGTGTGAAATAGAACTACTTT
Source organism: Helicoverpa zea x Helicoverpa armigera (assembly GCA_033682625.1). Classification (NCBI taxonomy): domain Eukaryota; kingdom Metazoa; phylum Arthropoda; class Insecta; order Lepidoptera; family Noctuidae; genus Helicoverpa; species Helicoverpa zea x Helicoverpa armigera. The sequence goes on from JAWIIS010000024.1 coordinate 12,806,324, forward strand.
TTCACGAACATAACAGTAATTTCAATCAATTAAAAACAACCAGTAATAGTTTTCACAACTTTTCCCAGTCACAAATCCTACATTAATAGAGTTTTCAATAAATTGTTTATGCTCATTGGAACTCAATGAAATAACGCAAAAGTATTTATAATTCTAGCTTTTAGACAAATTGGTAAAACCGTTTATACACTTTTTGTTTGTTTTTCTGATGTTGGGAAACAAATGTTTCATGATTGAAAAGTTGGCCGCGGAAAAACTTTTGTAAAACGTTTCAAATTGTATTATTGGCTCATTTGTTTTGAATTTTTCTAATTAAACTTTATTTGGTTAATGTTTTAGTCTGTCTTTGAGCATGGAAAGGCTTTGATTCAAGCAAAATAGAGTTACTGAACCGATTGTATTCTACTGATGATGAATTTAAAGACTCGATCATAATTTTAAAGTATTTTAAAAGCGAATGATGGAAAATGCTTCAAATTTCTGACAGTATTAGACCTCAAATGAAAAGAAACAAGAATAAAAGTTGACCCCCACACAATATAGTTGGAAAAAGATAGGCACATGATGTAGTAAAAATACAAAATTGTGTCACAATCGTTTCATATAAACTAGACGATTTCATTTTCGACTTTTCATTGTTACAATACAGCAGTCCACGCAATCCCAATAAAATGTCACCGTTAGATTCAAATGGGCTCGCATCAAAACAATTTGTCACTATTTGGAATTGTGTAACCGAATGTACGAGTTTGGACGTGTTCACAAAATATTTTCTATTTTAATAAATCGGAAAGTCTGTTCGTTTTGGCGGTAAAACGGCTAGACTTATTGAGTTAATATTTTTGACTATAGATGGGACCCTAGAGATGGCTATAAGGGTACTTATCATCATTATCATCTCAGCGTCGGACGTCCACTGCTGAACATAGGCCTCCCCCTTAGATCTCCACAGATACCTGTTGGAGGCGACCTGCATCCAGCGTCGACGGCGACCTTTATAAGGTACGAAGACGACCAAATTATTATAATAATTTGAAATATTAAAATAATTCGAAATTAACTTTGAATGTCAGCCGCGCTTTTGAACTGCTGAACCGATCTAAAAGTTATTGTTATTTATTTATATTTCATAAAGTAAAAAAAAAAGAACCGTCTGATTAAATGAAACATTCGAGCAAGTTTTTCATACAGAACCTCTAGGGTCATAGAGGGGAACATTTTGAATTATTACATTTTCGCCTACTATTGTAGTAAATGTTTTTGTTAAGATTAAAACTTTCTCAAAGTCATATATAAATCATATAATAATATTATAGCTTATCGAGACGAGTTTTTAGAAACGTAAGAGGCTAATGTGTTTTATATCGATTTAGAAAATTAAATTTCGATTCTGTATTGTGAGAGATAAAATGTTATTATTGTACTTTGAAACGAGTTTTCGTGTACTCATGAATTCTTCACATATTGTTAGAGCAAGTTTTTGCCCAGCTTAAAAAAAAAAGATCGATGATACTCTTTTAGGTTCTACGAAAAGACATTCTTAATTTTTCATTAAAAAAACATAATTATGCCTTATAATTATCCTCATCCTCTGAGCCTACTATCCAACTATGTTGGGGTCGGCTTCCAGTCATTTTGCACCTTATAAATCCTTATGAAAAATGTAGTTTACATTCATTTGTTTTTTTTTGTACCTATATTAAACTACTAGCTGTTGCCCGCGACTTCGTCTGCGTGGGCAATTTGGAATTGTCAAAATACTACTTATGCCGTAGCGTAGGTGTATTCTTTTACATAACAATATAATTAGGATTACCACTTAGCAGCAGCACGGGTTGATCGATCAAGGTGGTGTCGACAATGTGTGACTATTTATCTAAACAAAAGAAGCAAAGTTTGTGACGTTGAGGAAATCTCTGGATCTAGTCAACCGATTTGGAAAATTATTACGTAATTCTCACATAAAACAAAGGTCTGACAAAGTTGTCATTTGTACATTTTCTGCAGCAGCTGCGACAAATCAGGAGCCAGAAAGTCTGTCAAACAGTTTTACTTACCACTGATAACGCGGTGTCTAGTTCACTGGGTTAAAGAGATCAGATAGGCACTCCAAGTAAACATTGGTACTCAAAAAGATTCGGTTTGACTGGAAGCCAACACCCACACAATTGAGGAATAGCTGGGTGGATGATGACTGAGTCATCAGGCAAGCGCATAGTTTCACTACTTGTATTTCGAGGATTTTCTGTGCACTCACTCACTATGTTAAGTTGGAATTCCACCGAAATGTTTGCATTAGTTCACGATCAGGTAAAGTATACGTCCGAGAGAGTAAGTCCAATTCGTGTGTTGGCACTTGAAGCCTGCAGTTCTTCCAAGATTTTCAAAATATACGCTCGCAATTTGTCATTTCTTGGTGGAGCCAGCAGATCAGAAGAAACATAAGTGCTGTGTGTACTGTGCGTCACTACTGCACAACGGTAAAATTTCGTCTTTATAAATAGCACAAACGTTCGCTCTCTTGCGGAGGACGTTTAAATACCATATTATGTGTCACACGTAGGTAAACAGGACAACAGTATATTATCATCGAACCGCTTTCAAAGATCTGATGAGCGAACAGACCAGAACTGACTTGATCGCCTCGAGAAAATCAGAGCTCTATGAAGCGATCATTCGCTTTGGTTCCTACTGTTATTGTGGTTTCTGAAAATGTATTCAATTAACCAACGATGAATATAATTCTTAGCCGGCCGACTCTTTTGACTTTCGAAAATCATAACGTTGGTTTTTGTGCAATGCATAAACGGAAATTCGATACATTACACATTCGATATTCACGCTTCTACAGAATTGATATTAAAAGGTTTGACAACGGGCTATAGTAGCGTTGTTAAACTAACTGAAACAATTTTAGTGATCCTTCAATAAAGTTAGAGAAGCGGGTGTGCATGATGAACATTAAGAGTTGGTAAATACGTGATGAAGATGACCTAATTCATTACTATTCTAATTTGTTCATGTACCACAAAACTCAAGTTAAGGTGGAGAAAAGGATTACCAAGCTCCCAAAGGCCTGGGCATTTGCAACACGTTGCATGGCATCCTGGAAAGTTACGTAATTCTCAGCCATCAGTTTGAGCAGCGTGAGGGAGTGTCAGGCTTTGGCCCTAGTGGGCCTCACATGGGTTTGCTGAATCTCCTTGAGGGGCGCGTGAAATAACGGGTCTCCCAGAAGCCGGAAGGTCGATGACCCACTCAAAACTAATCGCTCACGCCTACGGTGGCCGGGAGTCGTCTCTCGACATCCGGCTTTCGTGGTGTCTTACCGCAGTGGCTGGGATGAGAGTTGGGAATTTTCAGTCGCTCCGCCGCCTCATTCTTTGTCATCCCATTTCTTCTCGCTCCAGATCATGGTTTAAACCGGGGCCGGGTGCGATAGGTCGCACAGTCCGCACAGTGGTGACACCCGGGCGCCACCTCCATGAGATCAGAGTTGGGAATGTATGTTTGCAAAAACTAATTCTGTCTTTGTAACTGAATAAAAGGTGTTTTTTTAGACTCAGTCCGTGGGTCTGACTGTGACTGTTCGTAATTTTAAACGGTGTATTTGTGATATAATTCTTAGCTCGATGATTTGTGATCAGAAGTTGAAAGCAAGTATGTCTCTGGCCTGCGACGCGTAATTTGTACGTTTTCAGAACGAACGAACTCTTGTCTTCTGTTGAAATCTCGTTGACGTATTGTGACAGGTAGTTATTCCTATTGATGTTAATTTTAGAAGTGACACAATGTTTTCGGTCGTATTTTGCCTACATTCTTCATTACTCGAAAAGTATATTAATAAGGACCTTCTATTTATATGTAAGTGAATTCAAAATAATGTAATATATTAAAACCAGGAACTTATTTTTAAGGATGTTTGAATATTAATTACAATTTTATTTTTTATAATAATAAAATCTTAGACTCGCAATGCACTTTCAGTGTGATGCATGTTTGTTATTGGATGAAATGAATGGATATTCATGTTTATGAAAGGTATAGCTTATATTATGTCAGAACAACATATGTAGACTTTTTAAGAATGTGGGTTCATAATTTCTTCGGGACGTGGGTGCCGCTTCCCATGGGAACTACTGCCCGCACCGGGATAAAATATACCCTATTTTACTCGCAGATAATGTAGCTTTCTAATGGTGAAAGAATTATAAAAATGTCCCTGATGATGCGCTGACATTTCTTGTAGTGTTTTTATAGTAGCGAAAGACACACGTTGTCATATAATTTTTTCTTGAAAGTAAGAGCATACCATGACAAAGTGAAGTCTGTTTTCATTGATATTTTACCTACTACCAGTTTTATGGCACATCTGTTTCTGCATGATTTTCTTCATCTATAATTTTAGGATATCATTTATTTAAATTCAGTTTTTTGCTCAAGTTACTTATAAAAGCGTTATTTTCTATGTAAAGATTGATAATAGGCCGATAAACTTACAAAGTTCAATATTCAAATATGTGTCATTATTGCACCCGCTGTTGCAGAAACGTTAACAGAAATTATCGTTCATTGCTCATCCCCCGTAGGTGATAGCGTGATAATATATATCCTATATGTTGAACCGGCCCCCGGGTAATATTCATGCAAAATTTGATTTAAATCTATGCAGTACTTTTCGAGTTCAGTGAGACCAAACATACAGACAAACAGACAAACAGACAAAAATTCTAAAAACTATATATTTGGGTTCAGAATCGATAGTAGATCACCCCCCAAGTATTCCTTTAAAAAAATATTCAATGTACAGTTTTGACTTTCCTATCATTTTATTATATGTATAGATAACCGATGTACCACAAAAACTTTTAAACGTCAGTTGAACACTTGTCTAAAGAAATGACTGATTATTTCATTGAAATAAGGTCTGTTTAGCAGCTACATATTTTTCAGACAAGTGTTCAACATATGTTTAAGTTTTTGTACTTAGGCCATTATTGTATTGGCCTTCCAGTCTAAACAATCTTGACAACCAATTTGAAATCCGAAGGTCGCGTTCCTCCAGACATTTTCTAATTGAATTACCTAGGTAGCAACACAGGTTAGTGTCTGCGAATTATAAAGCCTTTATTACAAAATTACTAAGCAATTAACACGCCATATAATTAGATAAATACTGCCTTGCGGGAACATTACGTTGATACCTATTGCTCCTGTATATAATGTTAATGAGTTTATACCACATAATCGTTACGTAGTGAAGGCGTAATTGAAGTGAATAATATATGTTACAAGTACAGTCGGTGTGGGAAATGTTATTACATGTTAAACTAGCTATTTCTCGCGGTTTCACTCGCATCTCGTAGAAACTAAACACTATAACTGTATTGGGTAGCGCCCAAGTTACTCCGGAATAGTGTAGCTGGCCAAACAGTGAAATAATTTTTCAAATCGGTTAAGTAGTTTTTGAGTTAATTTGTGAGGGAGAATATATAAAACCATGTAATCATCTAATAAAGTCAGTATTTACTCATCAATCGTCGTGTCATTTACTCTTGAACCTTAACACAAATACGCCATCCGTACATGGCGACCCTGCCAGCGCAGTAAGTGCGAGACGCGATGTTTACATATCTTTGACCAAATTGGGACACTTAGCTTCACAATGCAGTGCATCAAATGCAATCTTTGTTCGGGACTTGCAATTATCACTACGTTCTTACTTTATCTTGAAATATCTTTGAATAATCTGAAAAATGGGCTCCACTAACACCAAGGAAGAAGTAATAGTACCCCAGAACGCAGCAGGAGGTAATAACAGCGCGGACATCCGTCAGCTAGCTGTGCACGCCAGTTCGACCAACATCATCTTGTTGGTGTTATTGCTAATAATATCATTGGCGTTTTTGTATGGTGTCTTCACCCTATATAGAAGATGTCATCGGCGATGGATGGCTGATGAGATAAGGCGAGACAGATTACGATTCTCGCTATGGAGAAGAAGAGAAGATAGAGAAAGGGATCCGAGAGACCAGCCGGAGGCGAGACGTTACAGGAAAGGGACTGAGGACATCATTTGAGTTACGAGGCGGAGAAAATATCAGTGCAGTGAAAATACCAGTGCGTGATAATTTCGTGTTGTTTTGTAGTGCGCGGAAATGTCGTGTATTGTGTAGTGCACCATAAATATGCATCCTACGTTATTTTAAAGGACATAGTTAAGGGTAAAGTATATAATCATAGATGTAATGATCACTTAAATGTATGCATATGATAGTACATAATTTTATAACCATGCTATAAATAATATATCTTAATGGAAGAAAACTTAAGGGGCTTATATGACAGTCTGTTTGAAATAAGAAAATACTTAATTAAGATTGGTCCAGAGAGACGAAAGGGTAATATTGTTGTAGTTAAGTTGAAGGAAGCGGAAAAAATAGTAAGTGAATATAATCTATTTTTAGAATATTATGCTTCAGCCAAAAAATCTTTAAGTACAACTGAATGTTCAGTCATTCATGATATATGTGCTAGTTTTGATAAATTATATAAACAAGTTTTCGATTTGTGCTCAGAGAGACCCTGTGTATCAGTAAAAATGGCAGAGACTTCTAAGTTTGATCTTAAAGTTGCATTAAATTTATTGCCAGTTTGTAAAGATGATGAGGCTAGTATACGACAGTTTATTGAAAGCGTAGAATACTATAAATCCGAATTAGACGTAAGCTCGCAGGCAAAGTTGTTAAATTTTGTGTTAAAAAGTAGACTTTCCCCAGCCGCGAAACTGAAGTTATCTTCATCCTACCCTAATATTAATGAGTTTATAGCAGACATGAAAACACAATTATTGCCCAAAAAATGTGCTACTGCAATTCAACGTAGGCTTCAAAATTTTAAACAAAATAATTTATCCATCGACGAGTTCGGTAAACAGATAACGGAAATGTTTGTCGAATTAACAATTTCGCAATCGGATGGCAACGATGCAAGTTTTAAAGTCCTAAAACCCCTAAATGAAAAGCAGGCCATTAAGTATTTTGCAGACGGGTTAAGAAATCGCCGTCTAAGCACGATAATTTCTGCCCAAAAATTTACGTCACTAAAAGACGCCATACAATCAGCTGTAGACGAAGACGTCACAACTCCATCGACTTCCAATGAAATTTTAACCCTAAATTACAGAGGCAGATCATTACACAATAGGCCACATCGTGGAGGCCGCCCCTCGTTTGCGGGGAGAGGACGCGGGCGAGTTAGCTATCAACCGACTACTCGGTACGGTGATCAGACTCAGGTACGGAGAGGACCACAGGCGAACGGGCGCAGGGCTACTGGGACATTCCACGGAAACAGAGGTAGGTCCAATTTTTATTCACCAAGGTACCAGCGTTCGCATTATTCGCAAATACATACTTTGAGTAACTCAGACTCGCAGCAAAGTTCGAACACCACGGAGAATGAACAAGAAGAAAACCAGTTTTTTCGGGACTGATAACATTATTTTATCATGTAATAGTGTAGGCTACGTGAATATTAAATCTCGTGATAATTATTCTTATAACTTGTTAGTTGACACCGGTGCATCCATTTCAGCCATTAAATATAAACATGTGCACGAGCAAAACATTCCGATCCATATCGAGAAAAGTTTTGTAAATGGAATTGGAGGCAAAGTCCAGGCAATAGGATATGTTTATCTGAACTTTGTTATTGGAAATCATACTCTCAACCATAAATTCTTTGTTTTTAAATCATTGCCATGTAAGGGCAGTGGTATTTTAGGGCAGGACTTTTTAAGTAAGTATAAATCGGTGTTAAATTTTGGCAACCGGACTTTGTTACTATGGAATAACAATTTAAAGATATCTTTACCTTTGGTGATGACGAATAATAATATAACTATACCGGCGAGATCAGAGTCGATTCACTTTATTCCGGTATCTGAGACTGATGAATGTTTAGTCAATGCAACAGAACTGCAAGAAGGGGTCTTTATTGCCAGCAGTCTAGTTAAGCCCACAAATGGATTAATACCCATTCGCGTTTTAAATACGTCCGAGTCTGACATAGTTTTAAATTCTATACAACCCACTCTTTATAAAGCGAGTGAATATGATATATGTTCGTTTCATGAAACCACTAATAACGCTGATCGTGTTAAGAAAGTATTTTCTTTATTATCGCTTAAACATCTAAATAAGGAAGAACAATTGTCAATCGAATCCATTTGCGCGAAATATTCGGACATATTTTTTCTTCCGGGTGATAAGTTAGGTACTACGAGTTTATATGAACACACAATAACTTTGAAACCGAATGTAGCCCCCGTATATGTCAAGCCCTACAGATTGCCGCATGCTCAGAAAGCTGAATTAAAGAAACAGGTGGATAATTTACTGGAGCAAGGAATTATTGAACCTTGTTCTAGTGAATGGTCTAGCCCAGTTGTTTTAGTACCGAAAAAATCTGACTCTAGCGGAGAAAAGAAATGGCGGTTAGTCATAGACTACCGTAAACTTAATAACTGCATATCGGACGATAAATTCCCTCTGCCCAACATTTCTGACATATTAGATTCCCTGTCCGGATGCATTTACTACACGCATTTAGATTTGAACCAAGGTTTTTTTAATGTAGGACTTGAGAAAAGCTGTAGAAAATATACATCATTTTGTGCGGACGGTCAATACCAGATGACTAGGATGCCTATGGGGCTCAAGACCAGCCCGAGTTCATTTTCGCGTATGATGACGATAGCAATGGCCGGGTTATCATATGACAAGTGCCTAGTGTACCTTGACGATTTAATATGTATGGGGCGCAGCCTTTCAGATCACAATAAAAATTTAATACAAATATTTGAAAAATTACGCAGCGCAAATCTAAAGTTAAATCCTTCAAAATGTGATTTCCTTAAGAAGGAAATTCTATATTTGGGCCATGTGGTGTCAGGCAATGGTATATTGCCCGACCCAGACAAAATTAAGGTTATAGAAAATTACCCAGTTCCCAAAAGTACGGATGACGTTAAGCGTTTTGTTGCCTTCGCGAACTATTACAGAAAGTTCATAGCAGATTTTGCAAACAAAACATACTATTTAAATTGTTTATGTAGGAAAAATTCAAAATTTGTTTGGGACGAAAATTGCCAAAAATCATTTGAAAGTATTAAACAAAGTATTATGTCACCTCCAATTCTACAGTACCCAGATTTTTCGGAACAGAATAAATTCATTGTGCAAGCTGACGCTTCTGGGTATGCAATTGGTGCTGTTTTATGTAATTCAGATGGCCGGCCTGTAGCATATGCTAGTAGAAGTCTCAATAAAGCGGAAATGAACTATCCCACTATAGAAAAAGAGCTCCTAGCTGTGGTTTGGGCCGTAAAATACTTCAGACCCTATCTATACGGTCGGACATTTATAATTCGTACTGATCATAAACCCCTAGTGTACTTATTTAATTTAAAAGATCCCTCTAGCAGACTGTTCAAATTTAGACTTATTTTAGAAGAATATGATTACGTAATCGAATATGTGAAAGGAAAGGAGAATGCAGCTGCAGATGCATTATCCAGAATAAAAGTGACTTCAAAGGAACTGAAAGAAATGAATGAATGCTTGCATGCCATGGTCATGACGCGCGCTCAAAAGAGACAGCTAGACGCTGCTCCTTCGGATGATATGTTACCCACCAACGATTGGCCTGATCAACCAAGAGTTGTGGAAACCCATATCAAGCCGAAAGACGCAGTAGAGCTACGATTTACTGACATTAGTAATTTAAATAAACTTCGAAGTGATAATTTAATAACATTTGAAAGTAATTTATTATTCTATGTTGCGCAACGGAAGACAATATTTATAAAGCCAGCGTCTCAATCACAAATTACGCGAGCCGAATTTGCGAGAGACCTGAGCGATTTTTGTGAAAAAGTTAACATTGATGAAGTATATTTTATTAAAAATCAAAATAACTACGTATTTGTAGAAAAACTAACAAGTGAAATAAAAAAGTGTAATAACTGGAAAGGGCCTAGATTATGTATCTTACAAGACGTCGAAAGAATAGAAAGCAAGGATGATAGGAAAGTGATACTAAATGACTTTCATCTTTTGCCCACGAGTGGCCACGCGGGCATGAGAAGAATGTTAACTAACATTAAAAAATATTATTTTTGGCCTGGCTTAGAAACTGATGTCCAAAATTTTGTTAAAAAATGCCCCCAATGTCAAAAGCATAAGTATACGTTTCAGGTGAAAGAGCCCATGACAATTACGTCAACAGCTCATTCGGCCTTTGATAAAATCTTTTTAGATATAGTAGGACCACTAGATAAAGACAGTTATGATTATACTTACATCCTTACATTACAGTGTGAGCTATCAAAGTATGTATGTGCCTATCCCCTAATCACTAAAACATCAGCTGAAGTAGCTCGTACCTTTGTGAATAATTTTATATTACAGCATGGCGTACCACGGGAAATAGCTACCGACAGAGGTGCAGAATTTATGTCTGAAACCATCGAACAGGTTTGCAAATTACTTAATATTAAAAAATTAAATTCAACTGCGTATCATCACCAAAGCATCGGAGCGCTAGAAAATACCCACAAAAGCCTCGGCGCCTATTTGCGAATCCAAACCGAAGAAAAACCTGAGTTGTGGAGTACTTGGTTACCATTCTGGTGCTTTGCTTATAATACGACAGTTCACACTTCAACAAAATTCACACCCTTCGAACTTGTTTATGGTAAAAGGTGTAATTTGCCAAATAATTTGTTAAAACGTGTAGAACCTCTTTACAATTACGATAGCTACCCCCTGGAACTAAAATACCGGCTTCAGGTTTCCCAAACCGAAGCGCGAAAAAATTTAGTTACTAGTAAAGTAGACCGAAAAAGTAGATATGACAGGTATGTTAACCCTGTACGCTATAAGCCTAATGACAAAATCTTAATTAAAAACGAAACTGGCAATAAACTTAAACAACTGTACTCTGGACCATATACTGTAATTAGAGATTTGTCACCCAATGTAGAAGTCGAAATAAAAGGTAAAACAGACATCGTACACAAAAACAGAACCAAATTGTTTTATGTTTAGAACTACTCAATGTTTAGTATCTATTTTTAGCCTGTATTGATAAATGTGTTGTGACGCATACAGTATCAAATTGCTTAGGTCAGTCCGTAGACTCAGTGGTAAGCGGAGACGGACCGCTGTCGCGAGATTGTAGGTTCGAGTTTGAAATGTACTGCAATTTATGTGTTAATCGTATGTCTAATTACTAATATATTAACTTGTGTTTATATTCTAATGTTATGTATGAGAGGAGTACACATCGTTTTAATACTTATATAAATTGTACTCAATAAATTAAGGTCATATATTGTGTATTTTAGTAATAAAATAAAATGTATTTTTTTTATTTTATTTTTGTAATATGGGGGAGATGTGAGGGAGAATATATAAAACCATGTAATCATCTAATAAAGTCAGTATTTACTCATCAATCGTCGTGTCATTTACTCTTGAACCTTAACACAAATACGCCATCCGTACAAATTCATTAAAAACTCTGACACATATTTATGACTGAAAAAGCACTGTCTGTATGTCTGCACAAGGCACTCTTTGACGTTAAAACGGTTTCGAAGTCTGAATGAATACACAGATAATCTAGAGACAAAAAGGACACAGGCAACTTTTAATTCGAATTCACACACAAACATAATTCTAAAACAAAAAATACGTTTTAAGAAATAAATCTTTACCCGTTTTAAAACTTTCTTACGTTTCATCTATTCAACTGCACTTTAGAACAGGGAAACTAAGTTCCTCTAGGCAATTTAGAAGTTCCTTTAAATGGTTTAATTAAAGTAAATGGCTTAACTTTGACTGCAGGTAAAGCTTTGTAGGTGCACTGAAACCCGATGCTTGAAATGTTCGTGTTAGGTGCGAATCTGATAATTGATTAATTTAATCATATTTGATTTAAAATTTTCCTAAATAATTGCTGTTGACCTCACAATATCCTACACTTAAAATATTGCAGAACCTGAATCAAGATATCAAAATTATTCTCAAACAATTTAAAAGCGAAGAAAGTGATTCGATTTAAAGAAGATGGCGGTTCGTGGATGGATGCATGCTACCCAAGAAGGGGATGGACGTTCATAGGGGTAGGCCAATGTTCAGTAGTAAATGTCAATAGACTAGAAAGATATTATAATTATAAATGAAACAGTTCCAATTCTATATTTATAACTTGTTAGATTATACTTAAACCTTAAACATAATATCTTAAAGACGAACGTTCTGAAATTCAAGCCAATTTCACTAGGTCTTACCGTTAAGCCGTAGGACTGCTAGGTCATCCGAATTTCTTCAAGGTTAAACCTGAAATAGTAACAGACAAAGGGTTAAGTTTACCTAGATAAATCTTCATACGTTATTTAGACTAACATTCACAGACGAGGGTAAGCCTAAAACTAATGTTTCTCTGTCTACATAGATCCAAGTGTTGTTTAGAAAAGAAATGCCAAAGCATTCGTTAAATTGTACAACAGAGAAGATTTTCAGTTTATGGTAGTTAATCATTGGATATTACTAATCACAGCACGAGTTCTCAAAGATTGTAATAAACTACAGTCGCGTCAAAGGACTTTTCCTCTATAAAGTCAGTCATTTAATACTTCGCACATACGACATTTTGTTAACATAATATTTTGAATATTATAAAGACAGTAGAACTTCGGAGTTACAAGTGTACCTACTTGACGGCAACTGGAGTACACACTTATTTAATTTCAGGCACTATGCTCCGGCAATATTTGTGACTGTCACCCACTCGATAAGAAATTTAAAAAAAATTACGTAACACCAACTTTCTATTTAGGTACAATCGAAATCCACACGATCCAACATTAATCTACTCAAAAAACAAAACGATACGCGGCCTAAATAAATTGAAACAGCATAAATTAAACGTTTTCAAAACCGAATCGTTATTCCATTTACAAAAAAAGTACGAGTTACAAAAACAAAACCAATTTGTTTTGTGTTATCATATTGGGCGCGACTGTACTCACGATCCCACATATCTTGGCGGTCGTTTGAAATTATTACAAAACATTGTTGGTGATTTACAGTACAGATAAATTTTGTTGGAAAACTTATCTAGTAGACAAATACGGTGTGATTAATTGTTAAGGATAAGTGTAGTCACTTGTATCTTTATTGTACAAAGTAATCGCCCTTTTGCCTTTTACCTGACCGAGAATGTATTTGCGTACATTTTGATATGATTTAAAAAGGGAGAATGTGGGTTTCTCTACCTAGGAGCCATATTTAAATATGGCAAAAATTCGTATATTGATACAGTTAAAAAAAAATACTGTAAATAGATAAATTATTACGTGCACATTATAAAAGTTTCTTTGATAGTCCTCTTCCTCTGGATCTATCCATGCTCTATCCATATTTTATACTCAACACTTACCCCACAAAAACTTTTTGAGAGACGATAAATATATATTTTTCTATGTTCAACAACTAAATTCCAGATCATAATTTGAGAAATCTCATATTCTCGGACAAAGGCATTAAGTAAATACCATAATCTCCCGTAATTGAATCCAATAAAAACAACTGAACATCAATTCTGTGACAACCCATAGCTTTGCACATTGAAGACATAAGCCAAGAAAATTGCTTCTGTAATTCTATTAGAGGCATCGCCTTGAGACGAGGCAATCAATCATTCGTCATAATCAGAGATGTACTATTAGTTCGTGGATCGTTCATCACTAGTAATTGACGTGTCAGAACCAACGCCTCTGTATCTTTATAGTTTTATATACTTGGTGGTAAGGCAAATATCTTAGGCCTAATTTTGACGGCATATACAGCCGTTTCTCGAAAAATTACTGCTTACTTAATGTACGTTGCGTTTATAAAACTGTTGATTTAAGAAATATTGACGTGTTTTCGGTAAAATTTTACCTTATTTTTGTCTTTTTATGTTCCTGTATGGAGTGTGGATAACCTGCTATGAAAATTAGTCAAGAAATCAGGTCAAGGAAAACATCAAGACTGTATAATAATCATGCAAACTGATGATTTTAAGCAAATAATATGTAATTTAAGTAGGTACCTAATTTTATAGAAGTGTGATAAATGATTTTCAAAATCTTCAACGCGAATTGAATAATTTAACAACTAAAAATAGTAACCAACGCAACAAACGTTCTATATTTGAAACCCCCACTACAAAAAGTACCCTCATTAAAATTCGACATTTCGCTCTTACTTTGTAACATTCATAATAATAGAAATCGCTCAAAGACCTTATATAACTGAAGCACAAAATATAATTTCTTGTGAACATTCTGGTTATTCGAGGGCGTAACTTTGACATCAAAGAGATTATTAGACTGGCTGTCCATTGTCCACTTAGAGTTCAGCACACTGCAAACTTTTAGTCGGCCGATGGTTGACGATGACCCATGCATCGGAGAGCACGTAAGGTCAGTCCTGCACCTGATCTCTCTCCGGTCGTGTCCGCTTACTGTCCCATCGATCTATCAGAGTGAAGGAATAGAGTGCACCTGTGTCTGCGCAAATACTTGTGCACTATATGTCCTGCGCAACTGACTAATCTCCTTATATGATAACAGCCGCCATGGCAGATAATCGGTATGACATCCTCATCCTCATCAAGAAGATGAATGGACTACCATTCATCTTCTTGACACTAGCACACATTGAAAAAGTCGGGTATTCAGCCGGTATCAGACCGATTAAAAACTTTGATTGGACATCTTTAAAAAAAAACCGTCGGGTCAACTGTCGGCCAACTATTTAGTCGACAGTGTGGTGGTAATCTACTTGTACGTACGTAAATGATTTACATACATATTGCTTGGAGAGCCCGGGAGTTCGCCACATCATCGGTCTATGAAGTGCTATGTATTTAGGCTAAGTTAGGCATTATAGTAGGTAGTATTTTGTGTAATATTTTAGAAACTGAATGTAGGCATTTCAAATTGTTAATGGAGTCTCTTCCATTTGTTGATTCGCCATATTTTTTCTAACTTCTATGATAACTTGGCGTAGGACCTGAGTAGTGTAACACGCATTATGTTTCAGGATTATAGTTTTATATTTAGTCACGTTTAGTTGGTATCGATTAGCATATCGATCCCAACAGTAAATCATTCGTGCATCCTTAATGTAATATCTGTCATGTGTCAAAGCTGTCATGCCAATGCAATGTAATGTCAGTTGTCAGTTTGGTGAACACCGTCGAACGTGCAATAGTGTGAGAATTGATCTCTGTAATTTAATTGCTAATATATTGATTGTAAAGTGTTTATTGTTAGATTTTTACCCTTTTCCCTTCTGAGTTCACAGTAGGGTAATAGCCCTTCTCAATAAATGAGCTTCCTAACACTGAAAATTTTCTTAAAATTAAACTGTTCTTGTGACTAGCGCATTCGAAAAAGCAAACAAACAATTTATTCATCTTTATAATATTTAAGTGAGTTGCATAATCCACGTTAGAATCAGAACTATGTTTTAGTTAAACATGGGTCTCAAATGTTAACCTTCAAACAACAGGTGTGATTTAAAACAATTCGATTTTGAGATATATTTTTATTATTGAACACTTCTAAAATACCTATTTATTTATACAAAACACTAAATTCCTGTTAGATTCCCTTAATTTGTTTGAAGTTGTTACGCCTAGTTATAACTGGGATCATAGTAAAGTCTGCTGGTATTAAACTTGTTAGACGCTAAACCCGCTTTAGTTCAAACACAATAGTTAAGATGAAGATATGGGTTGCTATAGGGACCATGACTAATGGAAATTTTAATATAAATACAGGATGTTACGTGTGTAAGGTTTATCTTTCATGATATTTAATGTGATGGTTCCACCCCGTTTGAAGGGAATTTTCCTGAAAGCAGATAAAAGAAAACGTGTATGATAATAATAACAGATTTTTAGAAATCAGTTTTATAGACACCCAACTACATTATAATATTAAATTGTGAAGGATATTTTGTTTCTAATATTTTTAATGTAATACTTATATAAGGTTACTAAGTGTAACTTTAATAACACCATAATGTACAGAGTAAATGTAAGTTTTTTATACTTACAATTTACACTGGCCTAAAATTCATTAATATCTACGTGCTTCTGTATTCCCAAAGTTCTTCAAAATATACTTGGTACAAAGGCCTTTAGAATCCACACTGCTAGTCCACGTGCCTTATAAGGAACTCCACGGGATTTCATAGACAGCGGCTCGTGTTCTTAAAACGTGTTCGATTGCTTTCAGTGGAAAAATACTTCAACCTTTTTTATATGTTTTTCAAGGATAAAGCGATTAATGCGGATTGTTTGATGAAAGAATTAAGGTAAAGTGTATTAGTGTTTTTGTCTGAAACTATAAGAGTAGGTACACAGACAAATACGAGTAAACACTTCAACTTTTTTATATTTTTTCAAGGATAAAGTGATTAATACGGATTATTTAATAAAAAAAAATGGTATCGTCTATTAGTGTTTTTGTGCATGCAGCTATACTAGATTTAGTACTAAATAACTAAATAAACTAAAAATATACTGACAAAAACTAGTAAATGCCTTATTTATTTTATTTTTAAGGATAAAGTGATTAACGCGGATTACTTGATAAAAATATCGTGTATTAGTTTTTTTTGTTAACGAATCGACTACAGTAAGTACCTACTAAGTAATAAGATTATCTACTAAGAACCACTGCACAGCCAGACACTTATCTAATTAATATAATTTAATAACAAATTAAGCCATAACATAAAACATCAAAGTTAGGTATATAATATCTTAGGGTATAGTAATATAATCTTTCACCCACAGGTTTTTCCTAACTTCAAAAAAATTGAAAAATCAAGCAAAAGTAACTTATATTTTCATACGATATCTTCGCAGAAACGTCAACTAAAGTCAACTTACATAGGCAGTAAATGGCGCAAATTCCTCCTACATATGTGATCAATTGCCAGTTCTTAGAAATAGGCATTTAAGCGATATAACAGTCACTTTATCAAATCGCCCACAAGAAATAAAACTTTACCGGAACTTTGGAAAAGTGAGACTTTTTCCCTATTGTAAATACTTGTACGAAAATACCTATGTGGGTTTACACGTGCAGAAATGTCAAGGTGGCTTAGTGGGTAAAGCACGGGCCTCTCAAGTATGAGTGTGTGAGTTCGATTCCAGGTCAACGCAAGTACAAGTGCAACTTTTACTTTTATTTTTTTTGTATGTACTTTCTTAGTATATCTTCAATACTATTGGTAATTAAAGGAAAAGGAAAACATCTTGAGGAATCCTTAACTTCAAAGTCTAAAGCGACTTACGCGCATTGAAAAAGCGTAGTGATTAACGCTTTCAATCCTACTCCGTGTAAACGATAAAACACGTTGGTGATCATGATCAAAAAATCTGCTCACACCCTCGATTATTACAATCGAATTGACAGTTCAGTACATCTTACATTCACATCACGGAATATCGATTACGCCGACGTCTCGCTCGCGTAATCGAGTCGATGATTTTGCATTTTTACTCGATACTAATGTGGATCGGAAAATGCAGGCGAACAGGGATATGCAACATTGTTGTGTGTTCACATATTTGTATAGTTAGTGAAGATAGTTTTAATTACTTAAAAAGCTTCTTTGTTCTTAGTTTGCCTCTAATTAAGAAAGTTCCTTGTTTATAGCAACTAGCTAAGCCCACGGTTTCAAAACTGTGTGTTAGGAAGACTACATTACTTATCTGGGGACCTGAATATTTTAGTCAAGAAGAAAGATTCTCAATTCGGATATCTGTATTTATCTAGGCTACTTTTTGTCCGGGTGAAGAAAACAGTTCCCTTAGATCGAGTAGAAACACAGTGATAGATAGTACAACTAATAAACAAACAAACAATTAACACAAAGTACAGGTGTTTAAGAATTTACCACTTCACGTGACACGTGTCGGAATGTCCTGTTCACTGACGATTCTCGACACAATCGCTCTTAATTACACACATATACACACACACACACATACATGTATGAAACAGGGAACAGAACTCGATACATTTCTCATTAATCAATTAATTGCTTTACAGGAACGTCTGTTGCGTCGGATGCGCGAAATGGTCATAAATAAATAACACTTTAATGTCTGTTGGTGTGAAAGACTTTATTTGGCATTGGAATGCTGTGGCAATTCAAGAATATGGATATGTTTGATTCGGATTAAGTCTAGTTTGGATACGAAAATGAGTCTAATTAAGATATCCCGTACTGAAGTTGTAATTAAATAATTAGTTTGTTTGGACTGACCAATCGGCCAGTATGTAGTTAGATTAGGGCAGCTTAGGTAATTAGTTACAATATAATGTTTTTTTTTTAAACAGCTGATGATATCTACATAAATTAAGACTAACCTAATTACCTATTTCACGAACATTACTATAGTTCCTAACGAAAACTACGGAGAACGTTACAGGAACAAACCAGACATCAATAAATTTTAAACATATAAACGGCAGCATTGTTGAACGTTCTGTCGGAAAATGCAGGCCAGTTGACTGATTTGCGTAAATTTATTACGTTACGGAACTGAGTTACGCGAAGTTTGGACGTGTGAGTACACTTGCTTCTCTTAATGTGTGACTTTTGTCATTTCAGGCGGATTTGTTTAGGTATTTCGTTAAGTTTTGATTTGTAAGTAGAGTAAAAAGTAAAAATAATGTTAAGTAAGTTAAGTTTCATATTTAACGTTTTATTATTTTAGCGATTTAATTATTAATTATTATTCTAAAAATCTAGGTATATTCAGCAGTATAAACGACAATTGGCTTGATATTATGATGACGATAATTTGAGTGATTTGAGCGTTTGTTGAGTACGTAAGTGAGGAGACAAAAGTTAGTTTTTTTTTTTCTACTAGGTGCTATTTTAGCGCAAATTTGTAACAGATAAACAAACTGACTTTCAGATTCTTATTGTTAGTATGGATACCTATTTCAGATTTAGCTTACGCTTAACATTTTATCCAAACCATTGAATGTTACTTCATCAAGTTTTAAAACGGAACTTATGTTCAATTCGAAATTTATTTAAGCGTGTTTACTTTTGAAGTATTAGTTAAGTAGACTTGGTTACTTTACTAAGCCTAAAGTTGAATAAAATTTGATTACAAAATTAACGAAGTTAGTACTTTGTCCTGTCTAAATATATTTTGAAGGCATTTGAAATCTTGGGTCTTAAAATTCGGTAAAATACGGTTACTATGTAACAACATACTTATTTTTATCCTGGTGCGGGAAATAGTGTCCTCTGAATGGCAGTGGAACCGTTTGCGAAAGTTAGCGAATATTATGTACTTCGTGTAAAAATATGCCAGTGAAAATAGGCCTTCAACGCAAATGTTAACATGGAAATATCCTACTATCCAGGTTTTACTACCAAACTTCATTAAAATTCAAAACGTTTAAAGAAATAAGTTTAAAACAAAATGTAAATCTGAACTTTGTACCGCCGTTAATATTATAGCACACGATTCGCTTAGCCCAAGCATTGTAATTAATAAAATTTTATCCACACTCCTTTTGCACACGTCGATCAAATTAGAATTTAATTAGTTGCCTTGCTGAAGCAATTTCAACCTTATGTCTTATGTTCTAAAGTTTAAAATTGATTGACGATATAAGTTGTTATTGCCTTTAATATCTTTAGGTTATTATACGCCGGTTGAGCTTTTTCCTTCGCCTCGGGCTATCAAGATGAGCTTTGCATGAACTATTTATGGATGGGCTGCATGGAAAAGGTTTTGAATAATTAATGTCTGCGCAATCGGAAAATTCATGGAAAAATTATGTATTCATAATTATTTACAAAGTATCAAGATTGTGTGGGGGATGGGGAATATTGATATTTTGACCTGTATTGTGCGTTTGAAGAGCGTTGCAACATTATAATTAGTTGGCTAATGGCTAGTACTTATTATGTTGAGACTATGAAGTATTTTTATTTTTACAATAACACTGTCAATTTAATTAGTTATGGATGAATGAAACTTTCCAACACATTTCCCGTCATTACTCTACCACATTTAATTATCAAATATTAAAATCG
Source organism: Helicoverpa zea x Helicoverpa armigera (assembly GCA_033682625.1). Lineage (NCBI taxonomy): Eukaryota > Metazoa > Arthropoda > Insecta > Lepidoptera > Noctuidae > Helicoverpa > Helicoverpa zea x Helicoverpa armigera. The sequence goes on from JAWIIS010000024.1 coordinate 12,826,525, forward strand.
TAAAAACTGGTCAATTATCACTTACCTCGCCTTGTCAGTTTATTCTTAGTAGCTAAGATTATTACACATTTACTTGAACAACTTTATACACCAGTTCATTATTATATTTCAGTCTCACAGCTTCAGTACAACCTTCAGAGTTGTCATGCATTCATGAACGCTGAAAGGATCTACTTCACAAAATCCAAAGGCCAAAAATATTTCCTGTTTTCCAAGACTTATTGAGGCAAATGGAATTAAATTGATAGGATAGAGCTGAAATTTTAATAGGATTGACCAGAAAGAACAGTCGAGTCTTGAAGATTTTCAAAGAGTTTTTGAGATTTTGTGTTCAAACTTTTGGTTTCTGATTGGTGATTGAATTTGGAGTACTTACTTTTGTTTCTTTGATATGATGATGACAGTTTCAACAAAGCTGTTTGGCTATGACATAGTGAAGCAATCAGGTTGTTTGATTGTATAGCAATAAATAGTAAAATAATTCACGAATATTTTAGGCGACATTAACTATAAATTAAGTACATTCTTCATTTACTAACTTACTACCGTAATATAAAATTCCTAAACACAACTTGTTCTACAGAATTCTCGATCAATAACTCAAACCGGTACTCACCGCTACAAACCAGTTTTTAAAGTATTACAAAATCTAAAGGTGCTTGGCTGTAGCATTCATTATTCACAACGTAAGTCGTCACTACTACTACTTGCACCCAGTTGGGAAACTTTTCATCGAGCGCCCACAAGTTTCAGGTCATTTTCCCTGGGGTACCTCGGAGGAAGGAAAGATAGCGGAGACGCCATAAGGTAATAAGTCAGGTTTCATGTAGGTCAAATAAAGTGCAGTTCAAGTACTGTGAACTTCACTTTGAGTTCGGTCAAATCAAAAGCAATTTGTCCAAGATTGGTTTTGACTGATTGTGACGCATATTTTTTCCCTACATTGTTTTCTTTCACTATTGTTTTCTTTCATTTTACTATTGTAACATGGTGATTTTTATGTACAATTGCTTGTTTGTTTTGTGTCCTATAGACTTCACTTCACTTCATAGAACGCATAAGGGCGGAGCTAGTTACGTTCCTCGTCAGCCAAACACCATTTTGGCGCACTGCTTTTTGAAGAGATTTTTGCGTTATGACATCTCCACGAGTCATTTTGTTCTCCATGAGTTGTACTTGTACCATGGTTTTGTAGGTAAGAGTGGATACATAGCTCCTTGCACTCTGTTGAATATTTTAATTAGATTATGAGTTGGTCGAGCCGTTTAGTTATTAGGTTATGTAATTATGTTCGTATAGTTTGCAGAAAAAAATATTTTTTTTTGTCTGTTGGAAAGAGGTTTTGTTTTTCGTAGCACTGAATATTATTATCAACTATATAAGGGTAATTATGTGTGTAAATATGAGTGTTACTATGTATGTAAGTGTAACTTTTAATTATATTATTGAACTGTCATTAACATTTTAATCGTCGAAAACATTTTTTGTTTTCTATCAAAAGCTGTTAGATTTGAATATAATATATATAATCATTAAATTAGGCCTAAAAAATAATACTGGTGAATGTTTAACTTTAAACGAAGAAGTAAGAGAATTTTTAATCTCATATTATTCAAGGTTAGAAAGTACGTAAACATATGCTTAATGAAACCATAATCCTAATTATGTAAGTTCTTTGTGTAGTACTGAATAAGTTATAAACTTTTTACGTAGACTACACATAATGTTCGCGGTTCCAGACCGTTTACTTTGGCGTTAAGTTTTATAATTAAATGTGACTGTGGGTTTTGGGGTTCTACTTATTTTATTAGGTGGAGGATTTCATTTGTTTCTGTAGTACTTTAAATTGTTTGTGTGCGAAAACTATAATTTTTATAATTACCTTAACATACCCTAAGATTACGTAAAGGATTGTTGGCTTTTGGAATCAACCGATCTAGATTTCAATATATATTTTTTTATCAATATGATACTATCTGAAGTGATTACAAAAACTTTTTTTATATAAAAATAAGCAAAAATAATACGATTCAAAAATTACATTAAGAGCGTGTACGTCAACCGCGCGCCATTTGGCCTAAAATGGTACTTTTCAAACCACTGTTTCTCAGTAACTACTTATCCTATAACTATGTTATTTTTTAATAACGCAAGGTAATTTCACTGTCTATATAGTTAATTGAACATAAATTTCAATTTTTGTAGTTTAAATACTTAAAACCCCTATAACGTAACAGATGTTTTATAAAATTCCCGTTCAGCGTCTATTTCGAAGCTTAAATTCATGTGAAAACAGTGGCAAATCTAATCATATTTATTTTTTTACTCATAGACGAAATCCCCATGCCTATAGTTAGTTGAAAACATTTTTTGATTTAGGTCTCTATCTTTCAGAAAAAAATATTTTAACAATGTGAAAAATTGTGAATTTCAAATGCTTTTTTTACCTATCTATCTTACTTAATTTAATATAACAATTATTTACTATAGTAATATAACTCTTTCTTTAAAACATAAACTTTATATTATAATTTAATCTCTCGTTTTTATTTTTTTATAAATTATTTAAAAACTACTATAAAACGCTGCACGCGAGTCAACTCAAACCAAAGTCCGGTTAAGCAGTACACGGCCTCCTAGGCTGAACTGCGAGATGCCATACCAAAAAAAAAAAAAAAAAAAAAAAAAATCAACTCAAACCAGACCGCCGCAAGGCTTCACAGAGAGAGGACGTGTCGCTCCGTCACATCGCGTAGGGTGAATAACCTCTGCCGTGGATACCGAGAATAGAGTACATTTCAAGCGCGACCAACAAATCTTGATACATTACTATTTTATTTAAAGCTCAATTTTGAAGCATACTTTTTTTATCGATTGAGTTGAGATTTTGTTTGAATGTTCAGTTTTAATGACAATGTATGATTCTATATCCAATATGGCGGTATACCCAAGATGGAGAAAAAATTTTTTTTAATGCATTCCTACGATATGGGTATCAAATGAAAGGGCTTGCTATGAATAACTCGAAAAAAAATGTGTCGCATGTCTAAATCCAATATGGCGGACTCCTTAGGCTAGAAATCACTTATTGCAGATGTCTGTTACCAATCGAGCTATAATTTTTTTTTTTCATTTTGGATGTACCCAAATTTTGACTTTTGATCTCGAATAACTTTTGAAGCATATAGGATAGATAACTTAAAACTTTATTTGCAATGGTAAACCCAAGCTCTTCACCAATATTTGGCTTTCCGGCAATTGTTGTTATTTGACCACAATTTTTCGGTCTGGATGGACTGGACCATTCATATAACAAATTCAAATCGGTCCAGGCGTCTTTGAGAAATCGAGAACAATTAAATTGAGAACAATTGACAACAATTATATAATCACAAAACAATCTAATTGAAACCTCCTCCTTTCTTTTTTTGAAATCGGTTAAAATACAGAAACTCTTAATATTGTCATTAATCATCAGTCGACTATTTAGTACTGTTGAAAATTGTATGTAATATACAGAAAGTCCTCAAAACCAAGGTTTTCATAGGTGCCCGATTTTTTTGCAAAAGAGTGTAAGTATTAACGACTTATTTTCATGCTTTTATATTTTAGACATCCATAGACTTACACTATTTTCCCGCTATTAACTATTTACTAAATAATATATTTTTTGTTCTACCAATTTCACTCGAAAGGATCAAAATGGTTTGTGTGACTATACGTGAAGTATGATAGGCACGCACACAGCCGCGACGCTAGTCTGCGCGGTTTTTTGCGTTGAATTACTTAAAGTTGACATCGCGCGGCGAGGCGTATTTACAGTATATACATGGCTAGTACGCAAGCGTGTGAAACTAGTCGCGAATAGATTGGAATTCACTTTTTATACAAAGTCTTCCGATGTATACAGTAGCAGTACGCAAATACTCGCATATATTTTGTAGTGGCCAAAGTAACTTGCTTTGTTCCATAATATACAGTGCTAGTCCGCATGCAAACTAATCGTGTATACACTGGAATAGGCGCGAAAAACTTTACGATTTCAATCTGCAGTTGCATGCTGCCATTTTGATTAAAACACGACCTAGCATTTAATGTTAATTTAAATATTAATCATGCTCGTAAATTCAATTTCTTTTAGTATATTTTTTAAACAAGTTGATTTTTTATGGGAAATATAAGTGCAGCCACAAAATTATTTATTGAACATATGATTAAGCTTCTAATTTTACAACATTACTTATACATTGTCATCTAATTTACTAACTGGGCCTCGTTTTTAGTATATTGCCATTTATAACCTTCAATTAAAAAACATTGTATTAAAAATTGAAGTTAGTGACGAAAACGAATCGCTGCAAAACCGACTCCACGTAGTCTTGTCTGCTCTACCCCTAGAGTGCAATTCAAAACCGCGTAGGCGCGGAGGGGCGAGGCGGCCTGCGAGCTGAGGCGCAGGTAGTTTTAACGCTCGCCGCCGCGGCTGAGGCTGACCGGCTGAGCCGGTCAGCAAGCCGAAGCTTCGGTGGTGAGCGTGAAAACCATCTGCGACGATAAGCTCGCAGGGGACCGCCGGAGCCCCGCAGCACCGGAGCCTTGACAGAAGCGATGCTTGCTGCATGTTGCTTGCTTACATTTTAAACGTACTGAGTTAAAAAATTAGAAGCTAATTAAATATATTTTATGGTGTCATTTAATAGTATTTTAGAAGTTTACTGTTAGAATGCATGCTACAAATTTAGATGCTAAAAAATAACCATCATGCTGAGTTGTATTTAGAGTGGTTTACTTAGAAGATACTACTGGCTAAGATAGTATTATTTAGATGCTCGTTAATTGTGGCTGACTTAGTAATTTAGAAGGCAACATAAATTTTTGGGGGCGAATAATGATATTAAAAAGAAGCCTGTTTAATTAGCACCCATTTTTAATCAACAAACTCAGATTCAAAAGCCTTTTTTATTTAATGCTTTACCTAATATTAATTTTGAATAGTTAAATTTGACCGTGTATAAATTGGAATGATGCATGTGCACGTCTAAGCTACGAATTATACTCGAGCAGTACGCAAAATTCGTGTATACTTTGAAATCACAAATTAAAAAACAGCATTACAAAATATCAGCGAGCAGTTTCCTATGGATGCGTTTTGGCTATGTACACTCTGTAAATACGCCGCGGCGAGCGTACACGCTCTTAAGCATTAAATATTGTACTTCAACTCAGTAGACTTACATAAAGTCAAAAAATATTTTCAGACTCAATAAATGAATATTGCTTCACGTAAAAAGAATTTTCAGTAATTTTGATTTGATATTACGATCCAATGATCGTCAAAAATTTCTTTGAGTTTTCTTCGAAATCTCTTTCAGGTCCAAAATTGGTTTAAGTTGAAATCGAATTATTGTAAGCCAGAGTGTGAAAGAAATTCGAAAATATCTGTGATTGAATTTGTACTGGATATTTGATTGTTGTCTAGAGAAAATAATGGTGTCTGATTGTAAAAACTATATAGGTACTTTTTTTAACGACATAAAAAAATTATCAAATTACCCCTCCCGCTGTGGGTTAGCAGCACTGAGGGAGTGTCAGACTCTTACTGACTAAAAACTGTCGTGTTCCGTCGTAGGCCTTTTATGTACTAGGGCCGCGATAACTTCAGGCAGGCCTTGGTCCTGCTGGGCCCCGCTGAGTCTTGTGGCATAGTAAAGAAACAGTCTTGTTGTTTGCTAATAGCGCTTTCACACTAACCGGTTTTCCATTCTGTTTTTTTAAGTGCCAACGTTAGAACCAGTATTTGTCAATTGTTTGCTTTAGCGTGTAAAAATATATACGAACGATCCGCTCTGATAAGCTAGTGTGAAAGCGCTTTAGAAGTTATTTATTATAGCAACAAATTTTCAAACGGTTTTCATTTGAACTGAAAAATGCAATAATTTGCCCATATATCAACGAAAAAAAACATTTTGTTAGAATCTATGATTTATCTGCTCACATGCCATTTAATTGATATCGCACCATTGGCAGTGTAAACGGGGTCAACATTACCATTTTATCACGCCCCCAAAACTGGGGTATAAGCAATTTTTCAGGGGTTAAGCTACGGACTTAGAGCATACGACCAACTGGAGAAGCCATTGCCGGACTGCCCATCTATTAAAGGCAAAAGATTACCGATCATACACATACTTACATGTAGGTATTTTACTATATAAGTGTCTAGTTTAGGCAATTTTTGCCTGCATCATAAATGTATGAAAGAGCTGTCTCTATCTATTACGTTGCCTCACCTTCGCGCGTAAATTGGCAGACTTTTTCACACAGATTCTTTCAGATCTTTTTCATTTGCACCCGTAGCGGTTAATGTTGGTTAAGTGATCTAAGTTTTCTGAGTATAAATCATGAGCTAATACCTCCAGGCCATTGCTACAGTGATAAAACATGCTGTAATGTGAAGGATTTTAGTAAGGCCACGGGTTTACCAAGCGTAGGTGAGAATTGTAATATTTTTGGATGCGCTGTCAAAGGATTTGATCGTCTGCGCTGAATAAGGTATGAAGTATTTTTACTTATGGTTTTTATGTTAGGTTAAAATTTAATCGTGGTCAAGCTACGAAAAAAACTAGATGTGCCGTATTTTGGTCGTATATCATGTGGATATGATTGTCGTAAGTTTGGTATGCAGCTCGAAAAATATGTAATTGAAAAGTGGCTTCTAAAATATAACTTACAGTTTTTTTTTCGATAAATGGGTTATCTAGAATTGAAAAAGAATTTTCAAGTTGGACCAGATGTTCCTAAGATTAACGCGTTTAAGCAAGCAAAGAAACAAACATGTATTCTGCTTTGTTTTATTATATTAGTGCAGACATAACGAAGTTATTACTCGAAAATTAAAAACCTATAATTCCTATTCATTCTATCAACCACTAACTATATTTCAACCATCAATACTGATCAAAATTTGTCGCCCTTTGAAACGTACTCGAGCTAACAGCTTAACTGAGCGCCGACTCATAGCTTCACAACGCATAACGCTGCGTTGCGCGGCAAGTGATTAAGCTCATTACTTCTAACTGCAGTCAGGGTGCGGTGTTTGGTGTCTCACAATATCGTTATTGGATGTCACAGAGTAATGATGGTACGAACTTATTTTTGACCTACCATACCTATTTTAGTGTAGACTGCATGTTTTGTAAATAGAGTCTTAACAAATGACTAGCTATGTATATTGCTTTCTTACATTGTTTTCCGTAAGAAATACTGAGGTAGTCCTAGTATCGAACTATTCTTAAATGCTCCCAATATCCACCTATTTAGAATTGTAAAAATATCGAAGTAGTGGCCGATGACAACGTGGCCTACAAACTATTTGATTATCAGAACTCCGCGACTCCTGGCTGGAGGCCTTAAATTCTATACAATTATTTAATGTAGAGGTGATTTCCCCCTTATCTACGTCAGTGTTTAATTAGGTAAATATTATAATTCTTTATGAGCCATATTTTTGTTCAAAGACAGTTAAAATTACAATTACTAGAACACACAGAAAATGTGTCGATGTATTGAAAATGTGTGTGCTACCAAATGCATTGGGTAGCAGAATCATTTATATAGGACCATTGTCAGTCTGTGATCCGCCTACCAAAGCTATGTTATCTGCGTAGTTAGCTGGCTATGGCGGGGATTTCAGCTTCATTACCTGACCTACAAAATTACTAGGCTAATATCCTCTTGCTGTTCGAACTTTCAACTGTTTCGTCTCACTCTGTTACATGGATATTGTGTAGCGTTGTCTCTTTTTGTCCAGGAGTTGTTTATAGGATAATGTTAGCGTTTTGGTTGCTAAAAAAGAAATGCAAATTGCCTATCAGGAACTATATAACTATCTGTCAGATAAACTATAACTTTTGGTTTGACTGGTCTTGGATAGATAGACATTTGGCAGAAACCTACCTAGCATTAAATATCAGATAACAAACTGATACCTTATCGGTAACCAGTGAAATCGGGCATTAGTCTTTAATTTTTCTGTTGTATCGAACCTATTTTCATGATTTTCTATAGAGATAGTACTATATTACCAGAACAAACAAGTTTTTACCATTGTTTTTACCTGGTTGCGTTCTTGACACTTACATGACAGAAAAAAATTGAAGCTTATTTTCAACAAAATATTTCACACACAAATCCGTAGCTATCGGTACTATATCAACATTTTCAAAATTACAACATAAACTTGTAGACTTAAACCAGAACTTGTAAGAAACTCACAATAATACTCCGAGAGGACCAAGCTGAAAATGCAGCCTGACACGGATCGCGTCAGACAAAGTTCTGACGTTCTGAAGTTCAAAAGTTCAGACGAACACCCAACCGCCATTAGGGGAGGTATTGAAATTTGCATTCTGCATTATATAGTGATGCAACTGCATATTTGGTGCATTTTTAATTAAATTTTATGAAATTGTGTCATACAAAATTCATGTTATGCAATTTTGTTGGTTGTGGCAGCTGTGAAACTAGACGGAATAATCGTATATAAGTTTTTTTTTTATACATCTATAATATTGAAATCTCTTGAATTTTTGGGACTTTTTACATATTCCAGTAATTACTTTAAAGTACGCCATTAAAGTAGAATGTTATTGCCTCAGATACATTACGCAATCAATCTGACCAATTTTTTTTCTACCAAATTTTCCATTTATTCGTTTTTACACGCTTTTTTTCAATTATGTGTGTACTTGCAATAATTTAAAATACAATCGAATAAAATGAGTTATAGAATGCTAATGTATGTCATGACTCACCTGCAGTGTAGCAATTATCGCTTTAACAATCAAACAAAAGCAAATACATCAAAAACTGTTATCCTAAATCTTCTACCAAAAAAAAAACGATTCACATTCAAGACATTAAATCCTTGCACGAGGGTCGACACACCTCACGAACACGGTACAGTAGTGAACACAAGTTCGCGCCTCCACTGAAGAGCGGCCAGCGAGAGAGCTGCAAACTTGCGCTGAGCACGCTACACCACGCTCCTGTACCTAAGTGGACAGGCTGCAGGATTGTGTAAGTTGTTGTACTAGGAAATTATTTAAGGAAGGTACAGAGATTTTGAATTTATTATATTGTTTTAGCAAATAATACTAGCTTCCAACACCGGTTTCAACCAGTTTCAGATGCATCCCGAGGGTACTAATTCACGTCCCCAGAAGAAAAACGGCATATAGCCTTCCACAGTAAGTGAGATAACTGAAATAATGTTACAAATCAGTCGAAAAGTACTTGAGATAGCGCATTCAATAAAAACAAATAAACACTTCAGCTATCTAAATAGCTGGTATTTTTTTATCTATGTCATCTTTGTCCGAAATCAAAGTAAAAATTTAGGTAATAAAAACTACCACTGCAACATTTCTGATCTACTTACTCCTATAGAAAAAGGATAATGCATAAGAAATACAATACTAAAATTCACGAAAAATACCCAAACTTCATACAAAAATCATACGGGAAACAAACATCTATTTTATTTACAACCCACAACGATTATCCCCAAACTTAAATTTTCTAGTATGTTGTCTCAGTTCCTAAGAGACACAGTGTACACTGCAAGCCAAAAAATATGGGACAACACTTATCTTAAAATTCAACATCAATGTTTCATTTGAAAATTTTCTTGTAAGTACAAAAGTTTAAATATTCAAAAGGCTGTATTTTTGTTGCATGCCTAACATTTCTACGCTAATGAGAAATGTAATAAGCCATGTACTGACATGGGGAGTGCTGTGTTGGAAAGGAATTTAAATGTTATGAGTATAATGAGGATTTTTCTTTTCGACATGTTTTTCAGATAAAGGAGCTTACGTTTCAGTAAAAAAGAGGGTGTTATTATATTTGTATTATATAGGTAAAAAAAAACATTGCCCGATTATAATGTCTGGAAAAAACCCAAAATGTCTTAAAGATCCAAATTTTACTTAAAAGCATATTTATTCCATAAAATCCTAAGCTCACTAACAAAGCAAGGATTATGATTACTATCGGCATTTAATTAATTTATATTAAAAATTATTTTCCAATAGTTTGACCTGCAAGTCCAATAGAATACAAGCTGTTGATTTGCATCCGTGCCATATTCAAGGACGTAATTATGCTAATGATTCTCGACCCAAATCAATAAAAAAATTGGTATGTATTTTTTTTTTTTTTTCGGAATTCTGTCAATCTCATCTAGCCGTATTTAAACCTGTGCGCGTGTGTTACTGGCCTTAAAACCGTGCTGCGCCCTCACACAAACGCATACACAAAGCATACGCAACGGTTATTCATAAATTTCATTCATAAAATTGGATTATTTCTGAAATACTAAGACATTACAATGACAAAAAATTGGTAAAAAAACTTTTAAGTTAAACGGTTTTATCTTATGTGCACTGAAAACTAGAAAATAAAAAAAAACTGTTACTTACCTATAAACCTACATAGGTGGTCCCGGTCATATTAGACTAAAATAAAAACGTGGGGCCCATTACCTAACTATTGCTGTAATAGTTTCTTCTAGAGGTATAATAGGTGTGGATTTCTACTTACTATAATCGTAACTGGAGATTTTGACAATCAATAATCAGCCGTAGCGGCTTCATATGCTTTGCCATAGGTAGGATTTCAGAGGGCCCCCACGTTTTTATTTTAGTCTAATATGACCGGGACCACCTATGTAGGTTTATAGGTAAGTAACAGTTTTTTTTATTTTCTAGTTTTCAGTGCACATAAGATAAAACCGTTTAACTTAAAAGTTTTTTTACCAATTTTTTAATTTCTAGTTTTTAGTATTTAATGAAAATGCCTACCGAATATTCCTCATTCTATATATGGGTCAGCAGCGGTGAGGGAGTGCCAGACTCTTACTGACTAAAAACCGTTGTGTTTCGTCGTAGGCCTTTTATGTACCAGGACAATCCCGCAGCCCAGGCAGGCCTTGACCCTGTTGGGCCCCGCTGGGGTTGCTGACAGTATTCTACTTGAGTAGCCCTTTCATTTGATACCCATATTGAGGGGGTTGTGGAAAAAATATGTAATCCGCCATTTTGTACCGGCGGCCATCTTGGATTTACAATGTTATTGATATTAGTATATTGTATTGTCATCGGAATTAAAGGTGTGTACCAAATTTCAGATCAATCTGACAACAGCAAGGTACTTAAATTTGAATTACTAAATTTGACCCAAGAATAAATAAAACAAACAGGGTAAGCTAAATAAAACCGTTTAAAAAAGCAGTGCATATTAGCTATGTCCCGTCTACTGTGATTCCAATCGATTTTACGTATTTTATGTCCTCCTCCTGAACTATGGCACAAATGCAAATCAACACCTTGTATTCACAGGTTCTTCTTAATAATATTTTTTTATAAATTTTTATTTCTTCCCAAAGCCACATATATTTTCTATATTCCATATCTCAGTGACCTGATACCTATACGCAATAAATCAAACACAGCGCAGTAATACATTAGTTCCGTCAGAAGTGCATCAGCTAAAGTGGTTCGAGAAATATTTCACTGTGACATCAAATGCATACTGAATGTCGTGTTTACGTATGGAATGTTAATATGGCATCTCATGTATGTGGACTTAGCTTTTAGGTGACCGAGGTGAATAGGGATTTCTTTATATAAAGAGTTAGTAGTAGTTAAGAGTCCAAAATCTGTAGGGGTTGTTTTAGCCGGGGACGCTAGGTTGTTCAGATATGATAGAATAATTTATGAAAATGGTGATTTTTGATGTATTCCTAATAGTAACTTGCTTATATTTTTCTACTAATACTGACATTATGTAAATGACAGGAGAACATGTCTTTTTTTGTTTAAAACTCATTTGAATTTTGTATAAAGTATTCATAAATATGTCTATTAGACAGAGTGGAGATGATTGATTTCAAACTTGAAGTAGTACTTTTGTTCGAATATTATAGCATTATAACGTCCATTTATAACGAAATAACATCAAACAAAACACGGAACATAACATACACGTAATTTTCTTGAAGAATTCCTTGAATTTTACAACAGAACATGTTTCACACATCTCTTTTATCACATACTCGTCAAATGCAAATGTTACATCAAAAGTTATGAGATTTTTTACGATATTACACTTGCTTGCATAAAAATGCAGATGGACGCATGTATTTTAATTCGACATTTAAAAATGCTAGCGACAATTTCTGTGAGAGTTGGGTTTTTTTCAGTGCTGGCCCATTTTTTGTGACGTTGTATGTATTTTATAATTTGATGATCAGTTTTTATTATGTCGTCGTGCGTTTTTGACGTAGCAATTATTTTTCATGTGTACAACGGTGTTTTTGAACGTTTTTTTTAAACCCCTTTGTAAGCGATTTTTTTTGTGCAACTTTTTCAAGTTTTGGACGAATGCAATGTTTTTGGGATTTTTTTACCTAAGTTAAATGCTTCCGTGATAAATATCAAAGGTCAGCGTAGAATTTGTAATCAATGTGATAAACCTGGTTTGTGTAGATATCAAGGTCTAAAACACAGAATCATACTAGACTTACATTCTACTAATTAAGAAGTTAAGATCCTCTTCCTCCGAGCCTTTTTCCCAACCACGTTGGGGTCGGCTTCCAGTCTAACCGGATTCAGCTGAGTACCAGTGCTTTAGGAGTTAAGATCAATCAACAAAAAAAAAATGGGATAAGTTAAGTGCTCATATTTTATTTATTAACATAGACTTTCACAACTGGACTAATTGAACCATAAAACAAAAATAAAAATTAGCCATTATATATTCACAGAGAAACAATCGTAACATTTAATTAAATTGTCGATGGGCCGTTAAAGAATTAAGGGAAGCCTAACCGACGAATTTCACTGAACAAATTGTAAAGCATAGTCATTATAAGAAATTTATAATAGCTAATTAACCTATTTTAATTCAGCTAAAGCAACAGTAAATTATATTCATGGGCTGTTTGGACTCTTAATTGTTTATTATCTTGTTTAAATGCTACATCGGGGAAGAATTTCGTAGGCGTGTCTTTAATTTTTAGAACAAATGCCTGTGTTCTAAGTAAAAAATGTTCAAGTACCAACGAAAAGAAAGTAAAAAGAAAAGTATTTTTGTGAAAAACTATTCTCATGATAATCAGATGGTGTAGTGGTCAGTGTCACATATACTGCCTGCCACGCAAAAATGACAGTTTTATTTAGCCTGGATATTTCTGTCTACATTATCTGTTTTTAATCAACTTAATTTTGTTCAAGGTAAAATAATATGGAATTGGAATGAATATAATAATTATGTTTGTCTGTAGTTAGGACATTACCGATAGTATGCATCATGACGGTCAATTGCTCAATTACTGTGTCAATTACCATCAATGTTGTGAAGCAGTTTAGACCAGATTAAATTATGATTAAGTCCCTAGTGTCCAAGTTAATACAGAGTGCGCTCTATCATTTTATAAAGAAAAATATATACATAAGGTGATTTGATTGTCACAATGGATCAATTATTCGGACTATTTGTCAATAACAACAATCTTAGTATTTCAAAGCTACCTTTCAAACCCATAGCAAATATATGAACTGGATGCCGGCCCCGATTTATTAGACAAAGACTAGGTAGATTTTTAAGGACTAGTAAGGAATTTAAAGTCAAAAGAGTGATAAGCCACACAGCTTTTACGAATAAGATACAACCTCTCATTCAACTAGGTACCTACACATTTTAGACTTATACTTTGTTCACTACATTCTTGAGAAAAGGCGAAGAATATTTTGTCACCAACATGAAAACCATTATATTTATGTATGAAGTAATAACAATAAGCGTCAAATTTTGTTAGCCATTACCCAAGTCCTGTTTCTTAGGCCTAAGGATTATGTCTGGGCGTTATGACAGCTAATTACTGGTCGTTATGTCCTTTAAGTTAATAAAAGTATACAGAAACTAGGTAAGTGCATTATTTTGATTAAATAATTATAAATAGTAGAATTGCTTATGAAATATTGTTTACACGCTTAAATGGCATACCCGATTTACCTTCGTGATATCAAACTAAAATTAACTAAAAATAAATATTTAGACTTACTTTGTTGACATTTTTGAAGCTTTCTTTCTTAAACTTTGAAAAAACAATAGGCGACAAATTAAAAGTTTGTTACCTACCTATTTTTTTTTTATTTGCATTATGTTATGTATTGCATTTTATCTATACCTAGCATTTAAAAATCACAAATAAAAACAAAACATAAACCACTCTATTTCAAGATCACAACATAAACCTATTTGAACAATATTTCATCCAACATTTTATCTATAAGGTTGTAACTATATCGTTTCAGGTTATATTACAGCGAGTTACACTTGACTCTTTATAGCGCCATTAAGTGTAAGCTTAAAATTTAAGGAGCCACTTGAGCATGTTTCCAGTCTTTGTGAATTAGTCTGAAGTAACACTCGGTTTTAAAATAAAAGGTTAATTTTATTTTATGTGGTTGTTTTTTGTGCAATGTAGTGTACATTTTTTTTTCGTGATTTTTACGCTTCATATGGGAATTGATCAATCTCTATGATCTCATTGAAAAATGTCACCATATTTAGTTGAGTCATTTCAAGCAATAGCGTTTAAATGGCGATCTATTTTTTTAGAAACTATTTTAAAGCCAATTTCTAAACTTCCAAATCGAGTTTCTTTACTTGCAGTTTCACCGTACTAATGCAGGAAAATAACTTTCTACTTAAGCCTTACAAAATATTTTTTTCCCATGAAATGAAAACAAAAAAAAACAACATTGACAATATTACTGTCACGTCTGTCACTACCACATAATTATTCCAAACCTATTAATTATATCAACCACACAAACATAAGTACAGTCGCGAGGTCAGGTGATACATCTTCAATACAATGTAAGCCATGACTGATGTCAGATTAGCACAACACCTACAATATATCTGCCCGCATACCGAGAGAGCGGTCACGAATCGGGGTCAACGTACTATTGTACTTACGTGATACACTTGTGTTTGTGATGATACCTTTCTGGGGGATAAGTTTTGTGGTGCGACAAACACGTATTGTCTATTTTTTCTTGAGTTTATTATGATGTTTGTGTTTATTATTATGGTGTGTTTAGCTGTTCCTTGTATATTTTTATATGATATTCTCGTAGGAAAGGATATAAAGATTGATTAATGTCATGATCAAAATACCTAATATTACGTGAATTTAATTGTTCAATTTGTTTTATCCACATATAGCTATGTCTATACGCTTGAATATACGCTACAATATTGTAACAGCCACAGTTATTTAAAATATCTCTCATCGATTTCATCCTAAAGGAACAATTAAAATCACGAGAGAAAAATTATAAGTACCAAGAGTACAACCACGCAACGAGACGCTTGAAAAGAGAAAAAAAAAAAACAAACTTTCCGTGTCACCAACTTCGCGACACGGCGGATATTATTTTTTTCCAATTCACCAGCTCTTCAAAAAATTTCACAAAAAAAAGTTCAGAACAAAAAAGTCTGAAGTACACGTCATACCGTAAAATTAATGAATGGGAAAACGTAACGCAACCTTAATATTTTCCGTGTCAATAGTCTGTGTTGTTATACAGAAAGCTTAGATCATTTAACCAATTGGAACCGCCAATCAAGACAATGCAACGAGTAGAGCTGTGACAATGCAACGAATAGTGATTAGGTATATCGGTATGCACGCACACTACAAAATTGTGGAACTCGAGTTTTTCATGCAATTATGCATATAGATACAGCTGAATATATACTTACCAATATGACCAGCGCAATGGCAGTTTTATTACAATTTCGTTCGAGCAGAAGGGGCATTGGGTTGCCCGGGTAACTGGGTCGAGGAGGTCAGATAGGCAGTCGCTCCTTGTAAAGCACTGATACTCAGCTGAATCCGGTTAGACTGGAAGCCGACCCCAACATAGTTGGTAAAAAGGCTTGGAGGATGATGTTAGAGCAGAAGAAACGGCAAGGCGTGTCCAGTTGATGAAACGATCTAGAAGTAAAACATTTATGTGAAACATAAAGTATATCGCACATGTTGGTTTTAGTATGTTTTTATACTTAATCGTAAAAGCTGTAACGTATTTACTACCTGCTGTACTTCAAGAGTATTTTAAGTTAGTGATAGCTGGATATTCCCGATAGAGTATTTTGAGTTTTATTTAAGATCTTTACGTGTTTGGTACAAAATGTTTCATTTAACATTTTGTGAATACAATGTGGATTAGTACTTTGACAAATTAAATCTTTCGTTCAAAATTAGTATATGTCATGTTATATGTGCTTATGACCCAATTCTAGATCATTTTAAAATAATTTTAAATTAAAGAAAACATTCAAATTAAATTGCTTGCATGCTACAAACAATTAATTTTGTAATTCATTACTGAAAGTTTCAAATAATACGAATATCTAAAATCACCACTTAAATAGAAGTATCAACATCCTCCTAATTACTTTTAAATGACGTGTAATTTAATTCCAATTTGGAACTAAAAATCTCATCAATGAACACTTAGAGTAAATTCAGTTTCTCCAGCATTTCATCCGTACTGGGAATAACACAAACTAAGCGAAATGGAATCATATTTATTTCCCATCAACGTCGCCTCGCCCAGACTTTCTTATACGGAGAAAATATTATATCACTTAAAAACGGAAATCTCTCGTTATTTTTATGTAAGCTGCACTACACTGCTGTGGTATATTTTAATTGTAGTTTCATCTACCTACACTAATATTATACAGAGGAAAAAAAATGTAATTTTGGTTGTTTGTGATGGATAAACTCAAAAACTAGTTGACCGATTAAACAAAAAAAAAGACTGTTGGAAAGCATTGTTCTTCCCGAGTTACATAAGCTACAATTTATCTCAGTACGTGCAGTAGGTCCCACGGAACATGGGTGAAACCGTAGGAAAACGCGATTACCAATGTAAAAGAAACCAGAAGAGTTTGTCTATCTGAACGGGCTCATCTCAGAAACTGGTTCAAATTTTTTTTCGGCCAGCTTGGAGAGGCTGTGCACGGCAGTCACGCTTAAACCGAGATTGCGAAAAAAGGGGCAACTGAGCAAATAATAAGAAGTAAGAAGGCCTTTTCGAAGTGTTGTTTACGATTGATCAGCTATCACAAATAATAATAGGCTAATAAATCATGTTCCCCAACAAAATGAGCATGTGCATTGAATTGATGATCACTCAACATTATATATACATAAATATATAGCACTTGTGAGCACGTTGCGCCTATGTCAGACAGGGAACAAGGCAAATGGCTCTATTAATCACTCTTATGGCTTGTAGTTCCCGATCATATTGACGATAGGGTAGGCGCAATCTTATAGAGAACACTCGATAAAGAAATCACATTTTGGTACTGCGTACTCTTTTAGTACGCATTTTGTAGTAAATCAATGCCAATATGATAAAGATGAAAGTAGATAACTGTCGGTCTGTCACGCTTTAACACTGCAACTTGGGTTTGCGAGATTTCTTTAACAAAATACTATAGCCCTGATACAGGTACCTTCATAGGCTCTTTGTATGGGAAATCATTAAATTACCCTTCTCATTGTGAGTGCAGCGTGAGGGAGTGTCAGGCTCTTGCTGGCTAAAACCGACCATGTTCCTTCTTAAGCCATTAATTTATCAGCGCCATGGTAACTCATAAGGCTACCATACCTACTTCATAAAATCTGCCAATCACCAACGAGGAAACGTCGATTAAAAACCTTCAAAAAGGTGCAAAATCGTAAACCTTACACCTCGATTACTTTGACATTCCGATGGCACGGCTAACGGGGCGTCAAATGAAACGACATAAACCGATATATATGGGCCACTTATCGCGAAAACGGTTCCATGAATTCGCACGTCATTTGTTTCCCGACAGACGCGTAGGTTGTGTGATGCGGTTTTTAAATGGTGTTCAATTTTCGAATGCGGGTTCTAATGTTCTAATGTCGTTTTGAATTATTTCGGGTTTGATTGGTGAAGAATTTGTCACCAATACTGCCAGTAGTATCACCCGCGTCACATAAGAACTACTCAGTCAGATAGAAGGAAACCTTCGTGGACAAATGGGCTAACTACAATTGAAATAATTTTTCAAATCGGTCCCATCATTCCTGAGATTGCAAAGTAAAGTGCATGCAAAGTATGCAACACTTCAGGTTAATAAGTCTAGATTATACATAAATTCAACTTACACGAACTGTACCTAAGAAAAAACTAACAGAAATAAGCGCTACATATTTCTATTCGACATTCTTAACGTCATCCCTGTCACAAAACAAATGAACGCATTAGAATGACAAAATTAAATATTGGAACCTCCACTTGATTCTTTACAAACCATCTTAATATATCAAAAATATTTTCATCAAAAATAACACATTTCATTTATAACTGCAATTTTAATACCCACAGTTCTACCGTCTTCATATAAATACACTTTAAAAAGCAAAAAGTCGCATCTAGGACATGCTTGACATATAACAAGATTAAGTATCGCAGTTCCGTTGCCATGGTAACGGAGTGCCTCTGAATATTCAGTATTTGAACGCTTGCTCAGAATTAACTGAGCATCAAACCCGTTTGTTAACCCTTGAGGATATAGTTCTATGTAGTAGTGGGTTGTATCATTTTGAGGGTTGTTAAAAAGGTGTGAAAATGTTGGCCTGACTTCTGATACCAACGCTATGTATTTAACAAAGGTGTGTTGGTAAAATTTGTAGCTAATCCTGACTTATGCAAAAGTTTCTTTGTCTGTCTTTTAGGCTTACACGCTTTAACTACTGAAAAAAATTAAATGAAATGTGGTGCCTACTCAGAGAGTCCAGGGAAATAAGGTGTCATTTGGTATTTCAGAAAATACGATAAATCACTTGTCCCGACTATCGTTTAGGTATCTTTGAACGTCAAATCCTTTACTACAGTAGTCTAACTAGACTAGGTTATTTAAATGTCATAAACGAAACGTTTTCAGAGAGTAAAACCATATTCATAAAATAAAATGTACTTAATTACTACGGTACTAATTTAGAAGAAAATATCAGCTAAAGAAATTCATTTCAAGCCATAAACTAAAAGTTATCTTTTTACCGACTCGACTGTAAAATTTTCATAACACTCAAAAAGGTTGTATACAACTATGACCTCAAGATGTTATCATCAATATTTTTATATTTGCCCACAAACAATAATTGTGAAAAAAAAAAACACTTTTTAATGTCACCCGCCATAAAACTTGGCGGGAAATGACTTTACGTCAAGTCGCCATCTTGCCTCGTGATATAAAAAAGTAAAATAGCGAAGAGTTTTTATTCATAAATTGTTTATGAAACGTTAAAGATGTTTTATTTAGATTAGCTTTGATGGTAAATTGTATTACTGTTGCAATGTTGGTGCTTTGGTTTTACGTTCTGAGTTTGAAATGTGCGATTGAACTTGGCTGTTTCTCAAAAAAAAAACTTCATTCCAATTTAAAATCTAAACAAATGAAAAGTGGCTATTAAACGGCTGTTTTAAATCTATGCATGTCAAAATGTTGGTCCGCGGTTAATTTACTGAAGTTATAAAATTAATATAAAACCATCTTCATATTTGACTTAGATTCGAATAGGTGAGAGGCTTCTTACGCCAGACAGATAATAAAGCAAACAAAATACACTATATCAAAAGCCTAAACAGAAACGTTCCACTTTCACATAAACTAGTTCAATCAACAAATAATTACAAAATACCTCTCCACGAACAAACGAAGTAATTTCAATACCCAGGGGTCCTAATCAGGAGATACTTAGAGGTCCAAAATGAATAGTGTCTGGAGACCAAACCTTGGACAGACCTACAGGGCGTAATAATACAATATTAAGTCCTCACATGTATTTTGGTTCAAAGGCTGAATACTGAAAAGGATTGTGCCCTGGGAATAACTGTATATGTCGGCTTTAATTTCAATTTGTTTTCAATATTGTTACACGTGCTATATAAATAGGAATATTTTTGGCAGACGAAATATCTAAATTCATGTAGGTACATATTATAACACTTTTCTTACAAGTCCAAACAAAGCTACCTAACGATGTTTAATCATGAATTTCCAATTAATATCTTAAGGCTCCATCATCAGATTAGTTCGACTATAACATACTGACTGTATTGTCATCAGAACTACATACAGTTGCCAATTTTCATGACGCTACGATTCTTGGAAGATGGTTGAATTCGTTGTCTTAGATTCCATTACACATCATGTATATACAGGTCGTCCTAATAAAAGCGTGCTTAAAAAAAACCACTATGACTAAATAAGAAGTATCTTTACTTTAGGTTGAAAAGATCACAGTTACACTCCAAAAACCTGAGTACTTAAATGTAATCCGACCCTAGAGATTTTTGCTCAAAAAGCTCGACAACAAATAGGTAGTATTTATTTCAAGGTACCTTTTAAAATAAAACACGAGCCAAAGGAATGGAGTAATGAATCACGTGTACCTTTCCAAAAAGTTTAGCGAAAGAAAGTTCTTTATCTATTTGTTACCTTGAACTCTTAGAGTAACACACTGCAAACTTTTAGTCGGCCGATAGTTTGTTTGGGCTCATAAATCAGTATGAAGATGACTGGTAGTACGCACATTACAAAGATCAGGTATTTAGCTCGTACCAGACCGATTGATAACTTAGATTGGAATTAAGATTTTCTTTAATAATTTGCCAACCATCGGGTCAACTGTCGGCCGACTGTTTAGTCTGCAGTGTGCGGCTTTAATAGCCCCGAGACATTTCGCTGACTTTCATTAAACAGACATTGTTGTATTTGCTTCGAATTCATTGAATAAATAAACATCTTTTTGATTTTGTTTTGCTAAGATAGGCTGTAACGGTGTCACGCAAACTTATTTGCGCAATTCTCTCTTGGAAACATGGTGTCTTAATTACGACCAAAGATTGGCGATGATTATTATAGATTTCTATCAGCGTTTCACCCGCGCTCCGTGGAAACTACTGATAAATACTTACAACCTATTTTACCCGAGAAGAGTATAGCTTTGCAAAACAGTGAATGAATTTTTCAAATCGGTTCAGTACTATCGGGTCTTATACGGCCTTTAGGGTACAAACAAACGAACGTAAAATAATAATATTTTCTTATTATTATTTTAGTATAGAAGTATAGATTATTATAATAAACACCCATCCTTTATTATTCCCATCAAACCACGTGCCGTCATTAAGACCCCACAAAATGATGTATGGCTTACTAATCTTTTGACCCCGTTCCCGTAATGACGTGTCTTGTGAGACCGATATCAAGATCTTAAAGGTTATTGATACTGTTCAAGATTAAAGCTTTAAAGACTCTGGGAATAGTCACACAAATGACGTGGTTGGTGGTTACCCTTTTTGGTTTGGTCATGGTTCAAAGGGAAGTTGAGGGGATTAATTGGATTTAGTTCTCTTTTGTAATGCGTAGGCTCATGTTGTATCAAAATTAATAAACACTTATTTTTTATCCACTCTTCAATGTATCATAATCTTCATTATTCATACTTTTTGCTCCACACGATGAGAGTAGAGTTTGACCCTGAAAGTTAAAAAAAAAATCTGTAAAATTGATCCACGCAATTCAAAATTACCACCGAAAACCCAATATACACAATATAAAGTATCTAGTTCTTAAAAGTTAGTTACCTAATTTGCCGAGAGATGTCGCTGTACTTTGAGCTACTTCGAGCTGTTAAGATTTTTTCTGAGTTGATACGATAGATATGGGCTATACTCCTGGAACTATGGAACTCTACACTGAGCGTGGCCCGACACGCTCTTGGCTGGTTTTCTTAATACAGTGTAATGAAAGTTGTGACAGAAGAGAAGCTACCTACATTGGTGATATTATCTATTAATAGAACTACGAAATCAAATACACCACAAACACCTACAATGTTACACGAGCCTGAAATTACTAACACCTCTGCAACAGAACATAATCTACTTAAAATGTTGTCAATGTGAATGCCATTAACAGATTCCCTTGGGATCAGTAACGTTACCAGACCATTAATATTATAAGTGGCTTAATGAACGTGTTACCAGCCAATTATATTTACGCTTCAATGCTGGTTGGTAAGCAGTGATCGATTGTTGGAACCTGAATAAATTAAAAATATAATAAATAGTAGTTTTTTTTTGTTTTGATTTTTAAATGAACCTTCATTTGTTTTAGTATTGAGGTGAAATGGAATTAGGGCGTCAATTTGATTTTCTTTTGTTTTCATATCTAGTTGAATGTTTGTTATAAATGCGTACTAAATAATTACTTAAAAGAAGTATGTATGGCAGTGTGTTGTTTCCTAAAAGTTTTTGTCTAAAATCATCATCATCATCAGCCTATCGCAGTCCACTGCTGGACATAGGCCTCTCCAAGTGCACGCCACTGAGATCTATTTTCGGCTTCTCGCATCCAGCTCCTGCCAGCCGTCTTGCGCAAGTCATCACTCCACCGTGCCTGAGGACGTCCTACACTACGTTTGCCGAGGCGTGGTCTCCACTCTAGAACTCGTTTACCCCAACGGTTATCGGTTCTTCGGCTAATATGGCCAGCCCACTGCCACTTCAGCTTGCTGATTCGGTAGGCTATGTCGATGACCTTGGTTCTCTGACGGATTACCTCATTTCTGATGCGATCCCTCAGAGAAACGCCGAGCATAGCTCTTTCCATAGCCCGCTGAGCGACTTTAAACTTGTGGACCAGCCGTACCGTCAGTGTCCACGTTTCGGCTCCGTAGGTCATGACAGGTAGGACGCACTGATTGAAGACTTTTGTCTTTAGGCACTGTGGGATCGACGATGTTAGGACTCGACGTAGCTTCCCAAATGCAGCCCAACCCAACTGAATTCTCCTATTCACCTCGTCCTCAAAGTTGTTTCTACCTAACTGCAATGTCTGCCCGAGGTATACATATTTCCGAACAACTTCGAGAACGGCGCCGTGTATCGCAATCGGTTCCGGTAGAACATGTTCATTGAACATGACCTTGGTTTTGTCCAAGTTCATCCGTAGGCCGATGCGTAGAGAAGATTCAGCCAAGTCGTTCAGCATCTGTTGTAGGTCCTGCAGCGTTTCCGCCATGATGACGATATCGTCAGCAAATCTCAAGTGAGAGATGTGTTCGCCATTGATGTTGATGCCGCGTCCTTTCCAGTTCAGCGTCTTGAACATATCCTCCATTGCATTAGTGAACAGTTTCGGGGAAATAACATCCCCTTGTCTCACTCCTCGATGCAACGGTATGGGCCTTATTTGCTGATTCTGTACTTGGACGGACATTGTAGCGGCTTCGTAGAGACATCTCATCACTTGGATGTATCGCCAATCTACTTGACAACGCTGCAGGGACTCCAGAACAGACCAGATTTCAACCGAGTCAAAGGCCTTCTCATAGTCCACAAATGCTAGACACAGGGGCTGATTATACTCTTCGGTCTTCTGTATAATCTGCCGCACTGTGTGGATGTGGTCTATGGTGCCGTATCCGCTCCGAAACCCAGCCTGCTCCGGTGGTTGGAATTCGTCGAGTCTTCGCGCAAGTCGGTTCGTGATCACTCTTGAGAACAGCTTATATACGTGGCTTAGGAGGGAAATGGGTCGATAGTTCTTCAACTGGGTTTTGTCTCCCTTTTTGAAGAACAGGACGACAACACTCCTACTCCACGCCTCTGGAGTTCTCCCTTCAAAGAGGACGGCATTAAAAAGCTTCTGGAGCTCCCCCAGTACGGGCTTGCCTCCTGCTTTTAAAAGCTCTGTTGTAATGCCATCCTCGCCAGGGGCTTTTCCATTTTTGAGCTGTCTCAGAGCGATCTCGATCTCGCCACTGCTGACTTCTGCCAGGTCTTCGGTGAAATGGCGTGTTAATGTGGCTCTAGAATCCTCATTTCCGGGATCAGGTCGAGATGCATGCGATGCGTATAACCGGCCATAGAAATTTTCCACTTCCGAAAGGACTGCCGGCACCGAAGAAACGACTTCTCCACTTGTTGTGGTCAGCTTCGTCAAGTGGCTTCTTCCAAGAGATTGTACGAACACCTTTGACCCCCGATTCAGCTCAATTGCTCTTTCAATGTCCAGAGTATTGGAGCACCGGAGGTCGCGTCGTACGTGCTTGTTGATCTCTTGGTTTAGAGCCCGCTGAGCTGACGAAGTGACAGGCGGGTTTTCACGTCGTTTCTTCATAAGCCCTAATGTCTCTTCCGAAAGCTTTGATTTCTTGCCCTTACGCTGCATGTTACAGAATCTCGAACCTTCCTCCCTGAGGATCCGAACCACATATTCGTGGTTCTGGTTAACGTCTGTTGTAGTTTCCACGGCGGCAAATCGGTTCTCCAAATTTGACTGGAACGTTTCAGATCCTGTCATGGTTTGGAGCAGTGTTGGTCGGAGCCTGGCCTTCATCAGACGGAAACGTTCAGCCTTGAAGTTGATATTCAGAGAGCCTCGGACAAGTCGGTGATCACTCCCGGTATTAAACCTATTGATCACGGAGACGTCTCTGAATATGTGCTTCTTGTTCGTCATGATGAAGTCAATCTCATTTTTAGTCATAGTATCGGGGCTTTGCCACGTCCACTTCCTTTGGGGCTGCTTTTTGAAAAAGGAGTTCATCAAAAAGAGCCCCTCGCGTTCTAGGAAGTTGACGAGCATTTGCCCCCTATGATTCCTGCTTCCAAATCCATGGGATCCTACTGCCGATTCGCCGCAAATCTGTACTCCCACTTTAGCGTTAAAGTCCCCCATGACAACGGTGTAATGGGTCTTTGTAGTGAAGTGGAGGGCCCTTGATATATCATCAAACATATCCTCCACTTCATCGTCTGAATGTGTCGAGGTCGGTGCGTACACTTGCACTACCTTGAGGCTATACCTGTCGGTGAGCTTTATGATAAGGTACGCTACCCTGTTCGACACACTAGACACCTCCACCACGTTATCAGCTAGGGACTTATTAACCAGAAACCCAACGCCACCTTGGGATTGTTGGTCTCCCTCTCGGAAGTACATTAGGTGACCTGATTCGAGGGTTATGGTGTCCTCCCCCTCTCTTCGAACTTCACATAACCCTAATATGTGCCACCTAATCTTCCCAAGTTCCACCTCGAGTTGCGCCAGATGCGAGTCAAGCCGTAGCGTGCGGCCGTTGTACGTCGCCAGAGTCAGTTTAGTTTGGTGGCCTCCCGTAACCCGGAGATTCTTCGCACCCCCTGTCCCGCCGTAACCACGGTCGCCACCGTGACCGGGAATAACGGGACTGCCGGGAACTAGGGGCCGTGGCTTTATGGTTCTGCACATAGAGGAATTTAGCCTACTGCTATCACGCTGGCCAGACGGGTTGATAGAGGGTTTTTTTTTCGAGTTTTCCTTCTCTCGCACGGTGTTCGGTGCATTTTTTACTCCATTAGTCGACTTCTACGACACCCACTGGAAGAAGGGGTAGCGACATGTGTATTCTTAAGCCGTCGCTACACGGCTAAAATAGGTTGACTTCATTTTTAAGAACGATTCAAATAAAAATTTATATCAAAATAACCTCGGCTTTCCAGCTTACTCAGAAACTTAGGAGTAAGTTTACTAATTTAGGTGAACAATTATCAGGATAACGAGTTTCTTTAGTGAGTATTTATAACGTTAAAACCCCTATTATTTTCAAGGATAAAATTTTGGATAGAACTTAAAGAATATTTAAGGGTAAAATAATTCACTGTTGATAACCATTGATTAAACTTGCAAATAGCTGCAAGATTTCTTGCATCAAAATGGGTTAAGTAATCTGCAATAGACAAGTAAAAACAAATCTATACTTTCATACCCAATAAAATAAATATTCTTTCAACACTGCATACTGCAGTCCTTTATACAAAAATAGCAACGTCAGCTTTTAACTTTAACTACAGCAAATAGGATTATTTGCTGTCTTGTTCCATCTCGCGAAGTTGGAAAGTAATGGTATGATACAAGCCTCGTGAATGCTGTCAAAGTATATTAGTTTTTAAGCTCGTGCATGATTTAAGCATGTTCTGAAGTCGCTCTCATGTGAACTTTAGTTGCAAATACAATTACAGTGACTGACTTTCGTATGAAATTGAAATTCGAAATGTAGATCGCTTTATGTTTTTAAATAAGTATAAAAGACATGCTGTTTCCCCCGGTTCATGAAAATAGCACATGTTTTTTCCCAAGTTAAGGCCTCTTTTGAAAAAAAAATCTGTAGGTAGAGTATTAAAAAAAAGCTATTAAATATTTAATTATGTTGGCTTGTACACACCTTACCCATACCTTTTACTCAAGCGGCAGCTACAACAATGTGTTAACAAAGAGAGAACAAAAAAAATGGAAGTAGCACAAATACAAGAAAATACTCAACATAACATTAGCTTTCTATTGATGTATCACTTAATGCTAGAGGAGAAGTAGCCCAAAACGCTCATTCTCCTTTTCTTAATTATTGTTTCCTATTCGCCAAAAAAACCACTGTTCCCTTAATTGCCAATATCCCAAAGAGAAACAACAAAGATGGCTACCATAATACTTCCCCAAGCAATCCTATGTTATCAGCTGTACAACTAACATGGTATGCTTATTAAATTCCGGGGATTGTTCAAGATAATATTGGAATTATATTGTAGCACGGAGTAAGGAAAGATGAGCGGAGATGCCATAATGCTGGTAGGTCGCCTTCTTCTAGCTCAAATATGTGGGCATGACCAAAAAGATCAGTAACGGGTGAAATGACGAGACGTTCGGGTTCTTTGGGACATTTGTCAACTATTTTTGGTATTACAAAAAAGTGGCGAGGGCCAAAGAAGGCGTATAAAAGCGAAAGCCGTAACGTTTCTCGTCCTTCGCACAGCCGCATTTTTGCGCGCTACTTTCTTAGGAGGTTTTCCGTTATAGCACCTCCGCTAGTAATTTTGTCCTCCGTGTATTGTAGCCAGACAGAATGGACGCAGATTGGTTGTACACGAAAAACATAACTGGATTCTGTATCGAATATGAATTAGATATTTTGGCAATTGTATTTGGTTTATATAGGCTTTGAGGATTAAGTTTTATTAAAGCTAAGATCCTAAATGAAATACAATTTATAGAAAACCTGTGACACTTGCATAATTTGGTATAAAAATTGCCGTTTTTGCTAATCCATTTCCTAAAAATGATCTATCTATAAAAATACCAATCCGCATTCTGAGGACACTACTTCACGAACCTGGAAATAGGAAGTTGTCCTTCTAAGGAAGTTTTGACTTGAATGCAAGATTATATAATTCAAAATATTTTGTTAGTATTTTCATCTATCCTTACAGATTTTGACTTTTGAAATACGACCGTGTAGGTATAGAAAAGAGCGTTGCGACGGAATAACGCAGTGGGGAAGTGGCGTCACCAATCCATAGGTGCCGGTTTCACGGAATCAAATCCCGGAATTTTTCGGATACAAACGAACTACCGTGTGGGGCCTTAAAACTGACGGTTAGTATGGTAAATAAAAAATAACATTTTATTAATATAAATATATTATTTCTTTTTGGTTGATCGTCAAAGCTTTTTTATCGTCCCACTGCTGGGCATAGGCCTGCTTTCACACGGAGAAGGATTGAGCGTTTTAATAACCACACTTGTTCAGTGCGGGGTGGTGATTTCAGACTTTATTGTCCAGATCGCAACCAATATATTGGTTGGCGTAATAATTAAAGTCTATTTAGCATCCAATTTGACTGCGATTCAATTTTCTTTTATGTTATTTTGTAGTTAAGTGGAACATAATGTGCTACAATATCTTAGGTAAATTGACAGCTTTCTAATATCAGGCTATAGTGAAATGGCAATACGGTTCTGGGCAGTAATATCCATAAAGAAAATGAACGACTATTGGTAGTACTAGAACTATACTTTGACATAATTCTCAACCCAGTTACCTGGACAACCTAATGCCCCTGAGTAAGACTAGTTAAAGAATTTTTTGGTTTTCTATAAAGATGTTCAAATGACAGCAGAGGCTACAATTTAAGTGGCTTTTTAAACGGAGAAACTCGCGAATGGGAGTGTAAAAAATTAAGTGAATTAAGCATAGCGCGGTGAGTATGAG
The DNA here is from genome assembly GCA_033682625.1 of Helicoverpa zea x Helicoverpa armigera. Taxonomy (NCBI): domain Eukaryota; kingdom Metazoa; phylum Arthropoda; class Insecta; order Lepidoptera; family Noctuidae; genus Helicoverpa; species Helicoverpa zea x Helicoverpa armigera. The sequence continues at coordinate 12,854,747 of JAWIIS010000024.1, forward strand.
CAAATTCCATCATCATTTCCCGAGTCTTTCCCATTCGACTTCCAGTCTAGGTAACCGAATGCAGCTGAGTACCAATCGACGGGTAAAAGGCAAAAGGGGTCAAGCACCACAGATCAAATTGTTCAGGAGAGTAAAAAGAAAGTTAAAAAAAATAATATCTCTTTATTGCTTTATTGAATCACATCACAATCTTCAGAAAAGTTTACTTAAATACAATGTTCTTTAATAATTTTACATCAAAATAAGCCTGAGATCAATAGTTTCAAAGATAGATGTCGCTTGACCCCAGGTTTTTACCAGGTTTGTCGCATTTGCGAGGGGGTCAAGCACCAATATTGAATGTTGGAATATTTAGATTTTGGCCTAAGCTCCATGTGTATAAAGTAGTAAAGTATTTTATTTTATTTTGCACAACAGATCATAGAACTAAGTCAGATTTTGGCTTAAGTTAAAATATCTTAATTAACAGTATTATTTTATATTTGGCACAGCAGGTAGGTAATAGAACTATGGATTATGTATTAAAATAAAACAATACAAGGAACAAAATTGAGATCCAAAAAACAGCAGTTACCCTTACGGATAGTACATACAACAGCATGTTATCACATTATTTGAGTAAATAAACCACAATAACTTGGTAAAAATTATGATTGTTTACATTTTTGCTAATTTTTAATGATTTTCTAAACGCGTGAACCGATTTACATGATTCAAAAACGGATAAAATGGTTTTATACAAAAATTGGTGTCAAAAAAAAGGTCTAGCCTTTTATTTGACACCAATATCGTTAAGATATCTCAATAAACACATTTTCAAGTTGCTCTCGTAATAAAATTATCCAACATGTACCTATGAAACGCGTACCTACTACCTATTACCAGTTCTTAAAAAAATCACGTTTTTTGTATAGGAGCCCCCCAGAATATTTATTTGATTCTAGTTTTCAGTATTTGTTGTTATAGCGGCAACAGAAATACATCATCGGTGAAAATTTCAAATCTCTAACTATCACGGCTCATGAGATACAGCCTGGTGACAGACGGACGGAAGGACGGACAGAGGAGCGAAAACATTAGGGTCCCGTTTTACCCTTTGGGTACGGAACCCTAAAAACTATCCTAAGAAACGTTAAATTTATTTTTATAAAATAAATAAAATGAGGATGAATTTACCGATGATAGTATCACGGCATCTTAAATTTCTTCGACCCCTCTATTGCTATCATTATAATCAAATACCTAACCTTCTTGGTACTAGCAAGTCTTTTTCGGCCTAAAACACTTCGCAATTTCACGTTTTCGGGAGTTGCAGACATGTTTTATATAAAATTTTAATCTGTGTTAAAAACTGCGATCGCGTTTCAAACACGCGTGAACTCGCTTTCACGTACCTACATGAGACATATACCCATTTGCAAGGGCGCTGTCGTGCGTGCGGAGTGGATCAAATGCAACGTAATGAAAATAAAATTATTTAAGAAAGGGGCCAAGCGCCAATTTACGTTTAGTTGACAATTTTTACTATTGGTGTAAGCGACGTTATTGTTATTGAACAAATAAAAGAAAAATGGATACAAATGACATATTTACTTCTAATATTGTTTTTAAAATTATGCCAAATGACAAGGCGATACAAAAACGTAAAGTTGGTGTCGCTTGAGCACTTTTGGTAAGTATCGATTTCGCACTTCAGTACAAATAATTCTTTGGTACAAGCGACTTTTTTTCATGCTAGGAAAACGATACTACGACCATTCGAAAGAGAAAAAATAGTGGAGTTGGGGTCAATAAAAAAGTTAAAATCGCAAAATGTGGCGCTTGACCCCTTTTGCCTTTTTACCGTCGCAATGTTTTACATGGAGCGACTACCGACTACCTATCTGACCTGCTCATCCCAGTTACCCGGATACCCAATGCGTTTGTTAATCAGTTGACGTTTTTTAGGCCCTGATGACCAAAAAATAATCAGTTGAAGTATACCCGCGGTTTTCCTGGCCCAATTTTTATCTCGCCATCACCTGCCGCGCTCGACGCCCTAGATACCTATCGTCGAAGAAGAACGTATTGTTTTCCTCCGTTTAAATTTCTGGATATATTTTTTTGGATTTATTTCGCTGTCGATTGGATTGGTTGCTATTCTTTTGTTTTTGGTGTTGTTGATTTATATTTTTGATGAATGCTGCGTTTTTTCTTGGCTGTGGTGTTTGGCTGTGCTTGTTTACACAACTTAGAATTTATGGCGATCTTCGTAATTTGTGACGCTGTACGGCTATTCTTATGTGGCATTTATTTGGTGGCTTAATATGTTACTGACCTTCTGGTGTGACGAAGAAGTTTGTTGAGGTTACAATTCATTTATTCAAACAAAAATGCAAAACTAATAAATACTAGGCGAGACACATATTCATTTGTTTTTAATTTAACTAGTTAGTTAATTTTTATCGACTGGAAAATATTTTAAGCTCAAAAACCATAGTAAAACATGGGCATAATTTGATGTTGGCAAGTAAAAAGAACAGCAAAATGCGACGAATTAACGATAAAAGCCTGAAGTTACGCTGGATAACTCAATTAATGTTAAAATATTACCTGTAATATTTTAAATTATCGATAGCATTTTATACGCAAGTTACCTTTCATTATTTCGTTTGTCGCTTTATTGTGCAACACATTAAAAAATGTTTCATGGAACGATGTTCAACGAAAAACATAATTAATTTATACTACTTTTTACATATTTATATTCCTTCGATACTAATCTTGCCATAACAACGTTTGCCAAAATCTAATTTAAGTGACGTAAAAATTAATGTGAAGCAGGTATCCCGAAGCAACCATGTACTTATATTCCGTATTCCGTAGACACACACTCATGTTCGCATTTTAATAAACCTAGTAAGGATTAAGGTAACAAAACAAACGGGGTTAAGTGTGCATAAAGCAATAAAGAATCACAATTTACACTGTCAGATTTTACGAAACCGTAACAGCACCAAAAAGCCTGTACATTCTAAAACCACAACCCAAAATCGATAGAATGAACGTATAGTATTACAGACACGATACAGAAGTACCGCTAAATTACTGATTCACGAAATTACTTGGTACATAGACTGTCCTTCGTCTTGACCTGAACTTGGCTCATGGATCTACCTTCGGGGTCCGTAATCTCTGTCCTGTAATTATCTATCTATGGCCCTAAGCTTTTAGCCCTTTTTCCTTATAGTTTGTCCTTGACTCTAGCGCTTTAGTAGCCCTCCCGCTGTGGGTTAGCAGCGTGAGGGAGTGTCAGACTCTTACTAACCAAAACCCTTTATGTTCCTTCTGAAGCCTTTTATGTCCCAGGGCCGCGGTAACTCTTTCGGATAATTCAGCATGTTCTCTAACCTTAACATGCTGCAGAAGAAAAAGTCGGATTTCTATTCAAATTAGACCTTTTCGCTGATTCCCTATACTTTGGCAACGTATCGGTCGTCGAAAGCGCTTTCGAGACCTAATGGGCGCTTTTTCCACTTTACCTACGTTATTTAGCGCGTCCACCCGGAAAACAGATATAAATGAGACACTTTGCGAAATGTTCTAGCTCAGGGGTAGTCAGGTAGCTTTCAGCAATGTCCTAGATAGATGACTTTATAGGGTTCGTTCGGTTTTCATCAGGAGATGGCTGAAGAACCATTTTAGGTTTTCGGTTGTAGATTTTTGGTGGATAGAATCAATGCCTTTTGGGTTGCTTCACTTTGTTAAAAACGTTTATTAGTGTGTTATGCTGTTAATAACGAACATCATATCATACTCACAAACTTTCACATTAATAATTATTGTCAGTGTGTTAACTTTTTTTGGAAACAAGCACTTGAGAGTGAACACGAGAGGTGTTAAATATTTACACCATATGTTTTATGTGAAAATTGCAGATAGCAGATACGCTGAAACTTCTATTAATGTGATCTACAGACCCAAAAAAAATTGAACCATCAACAAACCTAGTATGTACGATCCTTCACAATTCAAGCACTTTATCAAATTCAAAATGAGAACTCTCAAAAACGTACGTTGTGGGTACTTAAAAGTTTCATGCTACCCGCAAACTCTTCGCTTTCGAGGCTTCAGCGGAAAGTAACAAAACTGACTCTTGGGGGCCATACTGAATTTTAACGACCCTTAGGTTTTTCTGTTAATACATGTTCCAGTCGTACTGTACCTATGGTTATTGTAAGGATTTTTTAATACTACTCTTTAATGAATAACATTCAATAAATAAGAAATAATAAAAAAAACTTTAATTTTATTCAAACGTAATACAAGATTTTCTTGATTAACAAATTAGGTATATGTTGAGGTAAAAAAGCGCATATAAATATTGTTTGTAGTAATAACTTCAAAATAATTTCAAACCAGAAGACCGTCAAGTTCTGTTTACCGCTATCCATTTGATGAACTTTGGAAGCTTAACTTCGACCACTTCATGACACAAAGGGAACAACTTATTTGGGGAAATCGCCACCGGGCAACAAACGTTTGTAAAGAAAGTCGGTACAAAAAATAATATAGCGTTTTTTATAAATTTTTAATAAAAAAATATGAACTTTTTTTTTTTTGTACTACTTGTCGCATCAACATTAATCGCATCCCTTTTCAAAAACAGTTTTTTTTTTGTAAAAAAAATATCGCTGCCTAATTTTTGACAACATACAAATACATTTTTCTCTTTTTTTATGCCAGAGCAAAGAGTGTTAGCTGAATCAGATTTTCTTCTTCAAATCGTAAACTCGAGTCTTTAGAACCCCCTTATTAAAACTTTGCATAACCACCAAATTCTCAGACCACATTTTTAGTACCGACTGTCCGGAACTGAGTCAGCGATAGTTCGAATGCAACTGACGTTTTGTGGTCCCCATAGAATCTGAATCCAATTTATATCGATATGCTAACGACGGCCATATTGTGGTCAGCCAAATATCTGTGATTCCTCTGACGAACGTTTCAGTGGATAGGAAAAGGGATTGACTGACTGACTTAATAATGTGCTTATGTGGATTTCTATAACCTATCTGTAACTTTGGTTTCTGATTTGAGGTTGAATTTTGTCATTAGCTCTACACGAAACAAAATGTATACGTAAGTCATAAGTTGTCAATTTGACAGTCCTGTCAGATTATTTGATAAAATATCGAAATACTAAAAGCAACATTGAAAAACTTTTACGCAAATAATAAAAAATAGACAGATAAAAAAAGCTAAGTTATCCTTTTCAAATATTTACTGTAACTGTGGACTCAGACTGCAAATTGATTTTGAATTATTTTATTTCGTGACAAGTTCGGTGATTGATTTAGTTTGTTTGTTTTCGTTTAGATCTAGAATTCACCTGAGTTCAATAGGCTGTCTAGTTGGGTACGTGACATGAAGGTTCTTGCAAGGACTTTAGTTTCAGATAAACGTATTTATGTCATGAGATTTACCAATTCACTTATAATATTTAGATAGCCAGACAGTCAAGGGTGTATGTTATATATGAATGTGTATAGATGAGCAGAGGTGGACCAAAGAAGAGATGGATAGATTGCCCGAAAGGTGAATCCTAAAAACCACAAATATCTTAGGAAGAAAGTAAAAAGAAGAAGATCATGCATTTTGCATTAAGTTTAAAGTGTATTAATGGAGTGAGTTTATTATGCGTTTTTGGGGGTTGCGTGATTTGGCAAGTAACATTCTGCGAAGCTTCGTTATCACTCTTTATAGGTTAATAAGATACCTGTATTCATTCCTATATAAGTATAGATTAGACCGGTCAAACAGGCCACTACTAAATAAAGTCCACCAACCAAACAACAGAAAATTATTCCTCTTTTCCACCACCAAGACTTAATAATAAAAAATCTTCATAATGCAACGGCGACAGTTTATTTACTCGACTGGTTCATAATGAGAATTTGTGAAGGAACAGGAGACCGGTGGACATTCTTCATGGGTAATGACGAAATATCGCTGCGTCTTATTTGTAGGTTTACTTAGACGCGCGGAATTGTTCGGACTGTTACTGTTGACTGGTTGTTTTTGTTTTGATGCTGTTTTGGGTAAATGGTATTTTTTAGGTATTGTTATCGTATACTTTGATCGTTGTTCCATCGCATCGTTTTTGAACGATGGAATTTTTGTTTAGTAATTTAATTTTACATCAAATTCGTTACTATTGTAATAGGCTAACATGGCGACATCGACTGGTACAAATTTTTATATTTTCCGAATACTTGTTTTGTATCCGATTATGTCTGAAAGAGGATTATATTTTTAAATACTGTTTTTATACTAGTTTGTCATTCTAAAATCAGAAAATAATGGAGAAAAATACAAAATAAAAACTTCGAAGAGTGTTCAAATACCTATTACACAAACTTTCCCCAGAAGTATTCACCCACACTTCAAAACTCGCAAAGAATACCAACCAATAACATATCAATCATACAGACAGACAGACAGACACAAACAGCGTACACATTCGTATAAAACGTCACATCGCGTCACGTACGTAATGCGCCCCTGAGAGTGTACGCTGAATAAATTATGCGGAATAAAGACTGTATATGATTGACATATGTACATAAATATTATAATCGAAATTATGTGGAGTGATTTAGAAGGATAATTGTATTTTTTTGTATTACTTTCAAAGAATCACTCATTACTATCAAGTTTAATTACTCGAAAAAAAAAACTCTGGAAATTATCTAATTACGTATAATTTAAACTTTTTACAGAAGTATTTCCCTTCACTCCAAATCGCCCAAAAAATACCAACCAATAGCATATCAATCATACAGACAGACACAAACAGCATACATATTCGTATAAAACGTCACATCGCGTCACGTACGTAATGCACCCCTGAGAGTCATCCTCATCATCCTCCGAGCCTTTTCCCAATCATGTTGGGGTCGGCTTCCAGTCTAACCGGATTCAGCTGAGTACCAGTGCTTTACAAGAAGCGACTGCCTATCTGACCTTCTCAACCCAGTTTCCCGGGCAACCCGATACCCCTTGGTTAGACTGGTGTCAGACTTACTGGCTTCTGACTACCCGTAACGACTGCCAAGGATGTTCAGTGACAGCCGGGACCTACAGTTTAACGTGCCATCCGAAACACAGCCAATGGTGTCTAATATATACTTATAAAGTACATACAAACTTAAAAGTTGCATTGGTACTTGCCTGACCTGGAATCGAACCCGCGCCCTCATACTCGAGAGGTTGGTTCTTTGCCCACTAGGCCACCATGACCCCCCTGCAATGCACCCCTGAGAGTGTACGCTGAATAAATTGTGCGGAATAAAGACTGTTTCTGATTGACATCCACAAACATCGTAATCGAAATTAATGGGGTGTGATTTAGAAAGATAATTTTAATTTTTTGTATTACTTTCAAAGAATCCCTCATTACTATCAAGTTTAATTACTAAAAAAAAAACACTCAGAAAATTATCTAACTATGTATAATTCTAACTTTTCCCACAAGTATTTCACTTTACTCCAAAACTCCAAAAAATACTAACCAATAACATATCAATCATACAGACAGACAGACAGACACAAACAGCGTACATATTCGTATAAAACGTCACATCGCGTCACGTACGTAATGCGCCCCTGAGAGTGTACGCTGAATAAATTGTGCGGAATAAAGACAACAATCCACCACGTTTGTGATTAACATACGTAAATATTGTAATTGGAATTATAGGGTATTTAAAGGGATAATTGTAATTTTTGTGGCATTTCAAAGCGGTAAAATTACATCTTTTGTTTATTTCATCTTCATACACAAATGATTTCCGGCAAAACTCAACTAGAGGTAGTTTGGCCTGAATAAATAGACACACGATGGGTTAAACTATAGTACGATCTTCATCTTCATCGTTTTCTACAGTTTATACATCTTGAATGAATGTCGTGTCTCATACTGTTCAATGCATTGAATTTAAAAAGATTAACTTGTTACCAAACCGGTCTTATTCGGAAAATGTCTCAATTCTTTCTTTAAACGAATTACAAAGATTGTAACATGTAGGTACATAATGGATGAATACAGTAACACAATCGTTTTCAAACTCCACCCTTCAATTTGAAGGAAGAATTCTTATGTAAGACATTCTATTCCCATTCATCAGAAAATCCGAATTCTATGAATTGTTAAGGGTTAAAAGACGAGTGACAGCCCAAAATGGATCGCGATTAAAATCACTTGAGAAACGGAAACAAGTTTAAAACTTTGCAATTAATTCTGACACCCATTTCAGGGGGACCGTTAATATTTAATTATTCCTTAATCTTAATAAGGAAGAGGAAAAATGCAACTGCTTTTCAATCTTAGTTAAAAAGCTGTTTGAAGTTTGTTAAGGAAGATTTGCCATTAACATTATTAAGAATCAAATTAGCACCTAGATATAACTAAATTAATGTCCAATCAAAAGTTACGATCAAGTTAAAAGTTAGTTGAATCGTAGTTTTTGGGTTAAAAAACTATCAAAGTAAATCTTATCTATCTTAATCAACATCGTCTGCATCTATGCCATTCTTCTAGTCAGAAGGCTAAAACAATAATCTCTATCCCAGCTACAGGATAACACAGGAATCATTCATTCCCTAGTCAGCAATTTACTTAAAGTACTTCAGGCAAATAATTTTACTTTCGCCGGCGCTAACTTTGACGTTAGACCATAATACTGTTCCAACAAACTTACTTACAATAGCTTCGAGTTTCCCCTACAGCGTAAGAGAAATGAACCGTCACACCGTACGTCACTGCTCAACCCATGGAGAACCAAATGACTAGGTACCGGAGATGTCATAACGCTAAATCTCTTTAAAAGCGGGCCAAAATGCGAGGACGAGGAACGCTTCCAAATCAGCCCTCATACGCTTTCATTAAACTCGCCCCAATATTTTCAACAATCAATGAAGATCCATCTTTGACAGATTTGTCTTGATTTAACAAGAAACCCGAACACCTTGTTAGTTCTAGTAACTGGCGACGAGCATCGTGCTTTATTTGACCTACAAGATAGCGCCTGACTTACATGTTTTATTGCATCTCCGATCATCTTTCCTTCCTCGGTGGCTCAACCTGTAAAGGTATATGGTCTTTATTTTACTGTTAGGTGAATCTGCTCTTAGCACACACCGCCTGCATGCATGCCTATTTCTTAAGGCACGTTGAATGAGACTTAGTTACATCTTTGCCCATAGTACCTAACGGTCAGAATATAGTCTCCTTGTCAGGTCACGACGGTCTGTGAACAGGAGTATCTTCTTTCGGCCCCTATAAAATCTGCAGCTTCAAGTACCAATATAAATTGCAAAGCTGTGTGTGACCCGTCCAAACCCGAAACTACACATTCTCGATCCCCAATTTCCCCAAAAAGCGAGCTGAAAAGTTCCCAATTAATTTTATCAGACCACATTTTTCTAATCAAACGTCCGCTGTGGGTGGGAATTAACTCCACGTTCAAATTGATAGCCCTAGAGGGTTGTTCCCTAAATTTTACCGACAAAAGTAGCTCGTAATCCGATTTAGGTAGCGAATTAATTTGTATGCAAAGCTGTATTAAAGCAATGTCCGAATTGGTTTTGCTGGTGTATCCTGTATTGTTACAGAAATTATAATTTTATTGACTGACGTGGAGCATGAGTTAATCTTAACATATTCTAACATTGTTACCATTCATTTCTGCTATAATAAGATTCAACGTAATTGGTGTACGTCACTTGCAGTAACTGCTTAGCTGACCTTAGCAATCCAGTTATTGGGTAACATGTTAATTATCCTTGTCTAGCCTAGTTATCGGAATTTCAGCTTCTGACAACTGTTTGTATCTACAGGCTATAGCTATTTGCTTATATACTTGTAGCATCACAGATGAATCAGCAGAATAAGCATCAATGTGTTGATAATTGTAAGACCATAGATAGGTAGATAGATATCTAAATCAAGACTAACATTCCATTCGATCTTCAATAACAAATGTAAAACCAATAAAAGAACATCAAAACACATAACAACTCAAATAAAACTCAAATTAAAAACGAGAGCGAACACATTTGTATCATTGCGTACAAAATCAGTCAAAATGCCGACCAACATTTTGCAAGCCCACTCCTAGGGGATACGAATCGGTTTCTATGTTCCAATATATACATTTATCGCATGGTTTACGACTTAGGAAAATATCGTGGAATGGCGTCTGTACCTTTGGGAGTAATTCTGGGTATGTAAGTCATGATACTAAGTGATGTAGGCGTTTTCAGATGGGAAGATGGTTCGGGTTGAGATTGCGTCTACCGGAACGTTTCTTAATATTTTTGCGTTAAGGAAAATTGGGTAAGTCATTTTACTTTTTTGATGCTGCTGATGGTGAAGAGAGACTACCTGAAGGTAGAATAATGACATTTCAAAGTAGAGTTGTTTGAGTGACTCATTTCAAAAATGTAATTCATTTACAGTAAGGTACGGGACAAAACCAAGGTTGACAGTAAAGCAAACATATGATATATTTCTGCACCTATCAACTCAAGATTCAACTGAATTTTTAATTTCTTGCACAAAGATAGAGATTCGAGATTTTGAACATTCAAAGAGCGATTAATTCTGAGTCCAACAATAAACATAACTAGTTTTCAACTACATATTCCTTGCGATACGAAGGGACTTAAAGCCAAATTGTGTAGATTTCATGTCTCTCGATGTATCTCTTTCTCTCTTTCACCAGCCTCAGTTTTAAATTCAATGATTCCATTCCAAAACTCCAGTCACTCCGACATAATCTTGTTAGAGACACTCCACACAAACTCCGTCAGTCGCACGGCGCAATTGCTTCAGACATTTCGGTCCCCCTTAATTCGAGGCTTTTGTCTGCCAAACAAAGGCGTTGACAATTAAACCATACCGAGGTGTGATAATGAGACGTTTCCCGTTTATGCTGTACTTACATTAATGTATTATTGGTATGTTGCAAAATTATACGCTGAGTGCGTCGTGTAGGAGTGCCTTTATGGAAGATGTTACTTAGTTGTAAGTGCGTATGTGTGTGTATGTCGTTTTGGATGCAAACATTAATTTATGAGATGAGTAAACACGCGTACCAACTGTGAATTTCGTGTTTATACCTATTAAGTAAAGTTAGATAATAATTACATCTTTATACACTCAAAAAATACTGCTGTAACTTTACTAATATTTAGCATACCGCCTTTGGTTACCTGAGAAGTTTGCAAAATGAGTAGACAAATACGTTCTACGAGTTTGTTAGCATCTAGATCGTATTCATTTAATACATTCATTTAATAAAACATATTTTATGTATTTTTGTAGCTACAATGGTCGAATATAAGCCACAATATCAATTCGATAGCACATAAAACTTTCGATTGCGTGTTTGCAAACGAATATTTAAAATAGCTTTTCACCGAAAAAACAATATAACTTTGATTGTTTTGCAGTAAAAACTACGACTATATCAAACAAACTCTTTGTTATGTTTTTAATTTGGGAAAAGTCCATGCGGTAGCTACCACGTATAAGCTTTTCACTGTATTAATAAAATAACAGTTAAAAATATGGTTAATGGTAACAAACCTGTGGTTTTTGGTTACTGAATTAATAGTATATATTTTATTACCTAGTGTAAGGTGATTTACACACGGCACCGCGCACCGCCGCGGTAGGTGGTGAAACGGAACTGATTTGCGTTGGTCGTCGTCACAGCCTAAAACGTCCACTGCTGAACATATGCCTCACCCAAACTGGTTATTTGCCCATACTCAACATGCTGGGCAAGAGCGTTGGTGAGCGTAGTGTGGTATTCTCTTACTTTCAGAGCTGTATTTGCAGTAGCTACTATGAAATTCTTTAGAACTCCGCTTCTCTAGATTGCGCGGTTGAAAGGTGCTTGACACATAGGCATTGGCATCGGGATTAGAATGTAGTTCGATGTTCAATTGTTTGTAAACTGAAACCGCATTACGCAGGGGATGGCGAGATCTCATGGTATGTCGCTTTAACAGTGCGAAATATCAGTACGGAATCCGCTTACCGCTTCTGCCGTCCGCAGCGGCTTGCGGTATCGTGTGTAAATCGCCTTATGTTTATATTGAAATTAATTAAGTTAATTCCGATGTATGGATCACATTTTGGTCGTTTCAAAAGTGCTGGCATGTAAAAAGCTTGATATTATTTATTCATGCTTTAATAGGATAATTTTATACCATGTAAATTATACTATTTACATTAATTAGTATTTACCAGTTTACTAGTCCATACACCCGGTTAAAGAGTGTTTTATATATAGACTTTCTCAATAATTGGGATATTTCGAAATTTATTTTGAGCTTATTATCAACCACAACCGTAAAAGCGTTTCAAACCAACCCTTTTCCATAAATACTTTTACGCGCCAAAAAAGGCCACAAACATTCAAAAACATTTGAATAATGTGCACATTGTTTCTTCTCTCACCTACTTTAGACGAAATTCCTAAAAGTCCCACATGCATACATCGTTATGGTACAACGGCCTCAATCGCTCCCCTTTGACGAAACTCCTGAAAACATTTTGAACTCTAACTACCTTTAAATTAGGGTTCAATTTCGAATGTGTTTGTCTACTGTTATTGTAACAATATGCAAGATATCAATGCTTCAGCCAAAGTTGGTAGTCTGTTTATATGTGTGTTTTTTGTTTGTGTACTAACTTGGTATTCCGTTTTTCTATAGCGATCAGTTTTGAAAAAACGTTTTTTTAGAAGCTCTATTTCGATTAGGAGAACTTAACACTTCTTGTTTACTTTTATCACTTTTACTTTACCCGACTGCGCCAGAAGGGACGCTACGTTATTTAAAACGACCGAGCAATTCATTATTAGTGATTCAATATCTCAAACTTGACAACTTCTGCTTTCAACGTTCCAAATTATCATTAGGAACTTTGCTAAATAGCATAAATATTTTTAATGAATATTGATTTACCTTTATTAAATTAACTATCACAGTCAATCCAAAATTATACCTCCATTCTCCAACCATCTTCAAAAAATAACACCATCACACTAAAACAAACTAGAAACCTACATAAATATAAAGTGCACGAACTAAGACGCAGAACTTATTCACGGATTGCAGCGCTTTCATGAAAAGTAAACAAACTGAATGTTAGAAGCCAGTCAACTGTCTAGAGATTGTAGTTCCTCAATGGGAATTTACTTTGAACTCTGAAGTCCATTGTGGACTACACTATGGCTTACAGTGTATGCAGAAAATGTATTGATCCGTTTTATTTGAAGTGATTGGTTATTGTGAAGGAGTTAAAGACTTTGTGTGATACGATTGCTATTTTTGCTATAATATATTTTATAGCATTTTTTGAGTCGAGTGACCTTTTTCATGCAACATGCGTGAAGTTTCATAAGACCCTGAAAACCCCTATTTTTTTGTAAAATAAAATGACTTTAACTTCTTCACGCAATTATCTAGTTGTGTGCAGAAGTTAAAGTTATTTTATGTCATTTATCCTATAACTATCTCCAGAATAACTTACGTCAATACTGAAATAATCCTTTTCCCAAAATATAACCCCATACAGCACTGTTAGTAACCAACCTAGTTGATTCATCTATAACACATTTCAACCCCATTTTTAAAAAACAAAATTCAATATTGCATCTCAAGACCCAAAAACGTCGAAATTTTAAACCCCTTCTATCAATAACGCCCCCAAAAAACAAAGAACCATCCTTCATCCTTTAGGACGAAAAAATAAGGCGTATTCTTTTAACACCATCCGTGAACATTGTCTACTACATACATACATACATGTAGTCTCGAGGGAAATTAATAGATGTATCAGGCACTCCTTACATGCGTTACAACCAATAAAAAAAGTCTTCCCTGTCTCGTGTATGAAAAATGAATGGGATATAGCGGATTTGTTTTGACAACCCACAAATGATTGAGGTGGTTTTAAATATATTGTTCTTGGGGACTTATGTTTTGTGCCTGGGTTCTTTGCTTTCTTTTTATTTGTAGATTGTAAGTTACCACGCAAAGTAAATAATCATTGTTATCCAGTACTGATCGCGACGATAGCTCAGTGATGTGTTGTATATGATGATTCGGATGGTAAATTAAACTTGGTGGACTGTATAAAATGGTATAATAAAATAAGGGACTGTTACAATATGTTACAATATTAACGCGACGGAAAATAAGAAGTGCGTAAGCGCAGCCGTGCTCGAAGCGGTGCAACAGCTGACTGATGTGAAGGGCGCGCGGGGCAGCCGGCGCTCGTCGCTCGTGCAGTCGCCGGTGGCTCCACCCGGCGCGATGGTATTGAGTATGTGACTCAACATCCTCCCCCCGTTGAAGAGTCTTCAACAGCGACAGGTAGAGGGCAGATGGTGTTAAAGGCGCGCCGTATGACACCCTTTCGTGTATGGATGTCGGCGACCCTTGCTATGCCGTCTCTGCCAGGAAGCACCCGAGTGATGCGCCCTAGAAGCCAGAGTAAAGGCGGTAAGCTTTTGTCTTTGATGACGACGAGTGTTCCTTCCTTCAGCTCTCCCGATGACCGATGCCATTTCGTTCTCTGTTGCAGCCACACTATGTATTCCTGAGAGAAACGATTCCAAAAATGCTGCTTCAGACATTCGACGCGTCGAAACCGTTGCAGATTGGAGATGTTGGTGTTCTCGATCTGTGGATGAGGCAACATAACGAGTGAGCGTCCAATCAGGAAATGTGCTGGAGTTAACGGAGTAAGGTCTAAAGGGTCGTTGGAGAGTGGAGTTAAGGGCCTGGAGTTCAGGATGGCCTCCACTTGAATAAGACATGTTGCCATCTCTTCGAAGGTTAAATTAGTTAAACCTAGAACTCTCCTAAGGTGGTGTTTTGTAGATTTAACTGCGGACTCCCATAATCCGCCAAAGTGAGGAGTGTACGCAGGTATAAATGAGAAGTTAATGCCTGGATCAATTAAGTTTAGGTTCATGTCCTGTGAAAGTAAGTTAGCCAACTCATTGAAAGCCCCAACAAACGTTGTACCGTTGTCGGAGAAGATGTTACGTGGTTTCCCCCTGCGAGCAATAAACCGGTTTAAGGCAGCTAGGAAAGCCTCTTTTGTAAGGTCCGACACTAGTTCGAGGTGTACGGCTCTGGTAGCTAGACACACAAAAACACAGATGAAACATTTAATGAGCCTACACCCTCGTCCCTTACGGTCAGCTATCATGACAGGTCCAGCATAGTCGACGCCTGAATCCAAGAACGGAAACTCTAGGTGCAAGCGTTGCTCTGGAAGGTTTCCCATCATGGGCTGGATAGTGCTTGCCTTGATTCTACAGCATCTCACGCATTGATGTGTGACCTTTTTAGCCAAGTTCTTGCCCCCAATAGGGTAGAAGTGTTGACGTATCGTGGCAAGTAAGAGCTGAGGTCCTGGATGTAACAAACGTAAGTGGAACATATTAAACAACAACTTGCAAACAACATTAGAGCTGGACAACAAGATGGGATGCTTGACATTGTAGTCATAAAATGAGTTATGCAACCTGCCTCCGACACGAACTACATTACAGTTAGCGTCAAAGAATGGAGACAAGGAAAGCAGTTTGTTTTTAGCAGGTAGTTCTTTGCCTGCTGAGAGCAAATTGTACTCTTCAGGGAATGAGTCCTGCTGAGATAAGCGGCAAAGAATATGTAAAGAAGTGGTTAACTCTGAAGAAGTAAGTGCACCGTACGCTGATGCCTGTTTTCTGCATTTTTTACAAAATCGTAACACATATGCAATCATGCGTTGTAATTTATTAAGATTTGACGAATATTTAGGAAATAAAGAATTAATAAGATTTTCTGTTGAATTAATAGTGTCGATATGGTATGTTGAAATTGTTTCAGGAAGATTTAAGTCCAGATTATTTGATGTTGGAAATTTGGGCCAACAAGATGTACCTTCAAGAAGATATTGAGGTCCTGACCACCACAACGATGACGACACTAGTTTGTCCGCTCTGAGTCCACGCGAAGCGAGGTCTGCGGGGTTTGAAAGTGAAGGAACGTAGAGCCATGGCCTTCCCGCAGTAGCTTCCTGTATCTCAGTAACTCTATGTCGAACAAAGGTCTTTAGCTGTGTTGGTGATGCAGACAACCAGCCTAACACAATGGTAGAGTCGCACCAGAAGTATACCTCGTTAAACTCCAATGTTAGTGATTGACGGACCTTAAGGTAGAGACGTGATCCCAATAATGCTGCACAGAGTTCGAGGCGGGGAATGGTCGTAGATTTAACTGGGGCAACCTTGCTTTTGGCTGTGAGAAGATGGACGTGAACCTTGCCGTTATTGAGTTCACTGCGTACATATATACACACGCCGTATGCCTTTTCCGAGGCATCAGTAAAGACATGCAACTGTAATGATACTACTGACTCACAAGTGACCCAGCGGGGTATGTTCAGTTCATTCAGACGAGGAAGGGTGTGTAGGAAGTCACTCCAAACATGCTGAATCTCTTCAGGAACGGGTTCATCCCAAGAGCAACCTGTAAGCCACAAATTCTGCATTAGAATCTTAGCCTCTACTATGCAGGGAACAACTAAGCCGATCGGGTCAAATATTTGGGAAATTGTGGACAAAATCTGACGTTTCGTAGTACTGTTACTGGGAGTGACGCTAATAGAAAAAGAAAATGTGTCCGTAGAGCACCTCCAGTGTAGACCTAGAGTCTTCGACGTTTCATTTTCACTAAGAGTGACGAAATCTGAACCGACTCTATCCTCACAGATGGCCTTTAGTACATCAGGTGAATTGGATTGCCATTTACGTAAGTTATACTTACCAGACTTAAGGACTTCAATAACATGTCGACACTTGTCTATCGTTTCCTTAATAGATGAGTTTCCAGAAAGGTAATCGTCAACATAGAAGTCATGCTCTATGGTAGAGCGCGTTGATGGATCATCACACTCTCGAGCAAGCTGCATGAGACATCTAGTTGCTAGGAATGGGGCAGAAGCAGTGCCATACGTCACTGTATTTAGAGTGTAGGTTTTTAAGGGATGTGTCGGTTCTGCTCTCCATAATATCTTTTGTAGAGGTTTATGAATGTCGTTTACGATAGTAACTCTATACATCTTCTCGATGTCTGCTCTTACGACTATCATATGTTGGCGAAACCTCAGCAATATGGATAGAAGGTCATCTTGAAGAGTAGACCCAACCATTTGAATGTCATTAAAAGACTTACCTGATGTAGTACGAGCTGAAGCATCAAAGACAACTCTAAGCTTGGTTGTCGACTTTGACTCGTTCAATACTCCATGATGAGGCAAGTAATTAGAGTAAGAAGACGTAGTGTTAAGGTGACTGTTATATTCAGACATATGGCCTAACTCTATATACTCGGTCATGAAGCTGACATAAAGTTGTTTTAAGTAAGCGTCTTTGGCCAGACGACGTTCAAGTGAAAGAAAGCGACGCTTGGCCATTGAATATGAGTCACCTAACACGTCAGGCGATTCTTTAAGAGGAATTGTAACAACAAACCGTCCATCCGCATCGCGATAGGTGGTCTCTACGAAAATGTCTTCGCAGGATCGCTCCTCGCATGTCTGTTTGTGTTGTGGATGTACTGAATCCAGCTCCCAAAAACGATTCAAACCCAGCCGTAAATCGTCTGTAAGAGTAAGAAAAGAAGTGTGAGGAAATGAATGATTAGGCTGCTGTACAACGCCTGTTACTATCCAGCCTAATTTTTTGTCTACTAAGGTAGGCATGTTTTTCCCTAGCGGAATGCGATTCATGCCTATGATACCCCAAAATACTTCCGCTCCGACAAGGATGTCGATGGAAGACGGAGTATAAAAGTTAGGGTCGGCAAGAACTATATTGCTAGGTAAACAAATGTTATCTGTATGAATAAAAGTATTAGGTACAGAAGAAGAAACTTGTGATATGACATAGCAATCCAACTCTATCTCAAACTCACTATGGCCTGCCTTAATTAAAATTATACAGCCACGTGAGCATATCGAAGACTGGTCATTTATGCCTTTTACATTAGATGTAATGGGATAAGAATGGATACGTAGCTTGCGGCAGAAGTCTTCAGTTACGAAGTTCGCAGTGCTTCCGTTGTCCAACAACAGTCTGGCATCATGGAGGTTGCCTTCAGCGTCGGACACCTTCACGACCGCTGTGGACAGTAATACAACCTTTGCAGTATTTAGGTGATTCGCAGAAAGAACTATGTTTTGTGTGCGAGGAGATTCTTTATCAGTGTGCAGCAAAGTATTATGTTTTTCAGGACAATATTTACAATGACTTAACTTGCATGTTTGTGCGTGATGACCTGGTCGAAGACAATTGAGACAAACTTTTGAAGCGTGAGCTTTCTTGATCCTATCCTGAACAGGTAAAGCTCTAAATTGGTCGCACTGAAAAATGAAGTGCTTTTCCTTACACATGGGACAAGATAATAGTTTTAAGTTTGAAGAATCGCATGTTAATGCAAAAGATTTTGACCTATGATAACTGTCAGCAGTGCCTTCAGACCTAGATTTTAAAGGTCTAGACTCTTCTAGTGTCTCCAATAAGTCAGCTCTATTGCTGATGAAATTAATGAAAATGTCTAACGTTGGAGGGTCAGACAACGAATTCCTGTGCTCTTCCCATTCACGATTCGTCACCTGATCAAGCCTACTGGTCATGATGTAGATAATAAGAGTGTCCCAATACTGTACAGGCTGACCAAGAGTGGACAAAGCTCTTAAATTTTTGTTAACTGTATCAACTAAATGACGTAATGCCTTACTTGATTCTCTGCTGATGCTGTTTACATTAAAAATGGCTTGAACATGATTATTAACAAGCAGTCTCTTATTGTCATACCTTGAGCAGAGCAACTTCCAAGCGGCGTCATAATTATCTGACCTAAAGTCTAAATTGTCAATAATGAGAGAGGCACTGCCTTTTAAAGAAGCACGAAGATAATGCAGTTTGTTTATTTTGTCTATGCTCTCATTATTATGTATGATGGAAATAAATGTGTCCCTAAATTCTAGCCAGTCATGATAGCTGCCAGAAAACTTAGGTAAATCAATTTTGGGTAGACGAACTGATGTGTGTTTGTGTGTGTGAGAAGTACCAGATACAACCTCAGACGCGGAATCCGCCGACAACTCCCGGCGAGCGTTGCCGACCAGCTGACGCGCAGAAGCAAGCAGCGCGTAGTACAAATTCTCGAATTCCTCGCGTTCCGCATATTGCTCACTGGGTTCCTCCACTGCTTCTTCCAGGCTGATCTGTAACGTGTCATATTTCTCATATGAATTTTCGAACGCAATTAACCGTTGTTCAAGATCAATGAGCTGAGTCTCACTTAACTTTTCGCAAGACTTGACTACATTTAAATAATTTGTGAACTGCGTAAGCTTAGCCTTAAGCGCAGCTCGCTTTTTAATAAGCGTTTTAATGTCAGACATATTTAGTTACTATTTAATAAAGCTACAACAGTAATCTAACTTCTATTTAAATGCCTGATGAAAATTTTAAACAAAGATTCAAAGCGAGATTTGCTATTAAAATATGTCCAGGCGCTTAACTGTCGCAAAGAGCCTATTAAAAAAGTAAAGGCAATATGTTGCTTAATGCAAAAAGCCTAGCAAAAAAGTAGTAGCAATACGCTGCGGAAATAATTATTTGACTAAATCGCAGAGGCGTGTTTTGCTATGAAAATTTTTCAAGGAGCTTAAATGTGCATTAAATTGCTTTGTCACTCTAAACACAAATTGACATGTTAAAACACAGTAAAAATAATTTAAATTGCATAAATGATAAATGTAAATGAATACAATGAACACTAAAGGTGATCCAAACTAAGCACTAATGAGATATGGAATGATGACGCAAGATGTAACAGTCTAAATTCAATGCGGGTGGAAGAAAAAAAAAAAAAATTGTTTTGAAAGATGATTTGCACTAATTCTAATGCGAAGAAATTAAAGCAATATGGGAATGAAATTAAGGAAGTATGATTACTATGATAATAATTAATATGAAAATGTGAATAAGGAATAATAAATTGGAACGATCTCACGGTTTTGTTGACGCAAACCACTTATGTTGATTGTGACGAGGAGATTCTTCACGTTTCTCGATGCACGACGACAATCTTGAGAAGTAATTTGCAAACGCTGAGTTGATGCAGTCCCAATTATTGTTCGTCCGTTGACTTGACGTCGGCTAAGACGGTTTAAATGAAACCGTGCCGGTAATCTCAATGTACCAAAATGCGAACGAATATGTAGCACCACACACGATGAATTATGCGATGCTGGCACGATGTATGAAGACCCTCAAGACCCTCGCTCGACGACCTCCTTTTGCGCCGCCCGTTGGTGGAACTTGATAAAGACGGCTGCCGTAGCCGTATCGACGTTCACGAAGACCCAAATGCAGACGATGACACGCAAAAATGATGATCTTCCGCGAAGCTTGAAGGCGAAGACGAAGTTCTTTGTTCTCCAACCGATGAACCGTTGGCTTTTTGAATTTGGAAAATTCCGTTTTGGTTTCAACTTCACGGGAGAAGGACCAATGATCGCGACGATAGCTCAGTGATGTGTTGTATATGATGATTCGGATGGTAAATTAAACTTGGTGGACTGTATAAAATGGTATAATAAAATAAGGGACTGTTACAATATGTTACAATATTAACGCGACGGAAAATAAGAAGTGCGTAAGCGCAGCCGTGCTCGAAGCGGTGCAACAGCTGACTGATGTGAAGGGCGCGCGGGGCAGCCGGCGCTCGTCGCTCGTGCAGTCGCCGGTGGCTCCACCCGGCGCGATGGTATTGAGTATGTGACTCAACAAGTACAGTCGATTAACTGTAGGTAAATGACAAAAAAGTAAAAAAGAATTTAGATGAAAACTTATCTATTGATTGTTTACTAAAACTGTGAATAGCAAAAAAAGTAAAAAAAATGGGATCAACACCTATTTTATTAAATGTGTATTTACAAAAATATTCAACACATTTTATTTGTACTTTATTATTTTAGCTTAGACTAAAGAATTTTGTACCACCAAAATTTGCTTCAATAACAAACTGATCGAAGACGACATTCTCCTACCAAGTAAAGAATAAAATAAGCAACATAACACCAAGTTTATAACCGTCACATACACCACAAATCTTTATTATCTCGACTCGATAAATCTCAGCGACCGTTATCATACTCTGACCGACCCAAACTTAGCTGAAGTTTACGAAACCAATACTGATGAAATAGTTCAGGCCAAATTGAGTGACTGCTAGCAAATAATAGTTCAACTAAACTTCGTCTGTTATTGAAACTAGATACTACAGTTTCTCTGGTTATTGATACTGCACTAATAGACTGGAGTTTATTAAAATAATACTAGTTGTGACGGGGTGGGTTGCATTAGAATCTGTCACACAAGATTAGATGGAGTATGGAGTCGTAAAGTAAAATTCTTGGAAACCTAATATGTATGTGCTTGCAAATGTTAATATTTCTGGTGACGTATTTGCATGGTATTTAAAATATTTAGATTTTCTTAAAGACAAAGCAAATGAGTCATTAAATCAAGATTATTTTTGATCTATCTTCCTCCGGCGATTGCACCTGCGTTCCCTAATAACCACTATCTATTAAGCCTATAGCTTTTCCCGATAGTTGAATTATCAACATTTTTTTTTTCAAATTGGTCCCGTATTTCCTAAGATAACTGCGTTAGAGGTAACAAACAAACTCTTCAGCTTGTTTGATATTACAGTTGGAAATTCAAAGACAGTTATTAAGGTTGACATTCTGCAATAAAATTGTTTTGTTTCAAGAACCCCAAGGGTTATTTTCTATCATCCATTGTCAATTATTTATAATAGAATCGATGTTTCATAAAATGACTTCCTGTCAAATCAATTAGGGTTTTATTTAGGAGGTAAAATTTAATTAATTAGTAATATTTCACCTGGTACAATTGTACAAATATTTTAGAGAAAATTGGGAAGTTGTGTAGTTCTTAAAATAGCGTCTTACTAAATAGATCAGGTAGGCAGTCGCTCCATGTAAAACGCTGGTACTCAGGTGCATTCTGTTAGACTAGAAGCTCACCCCAACATAGTTGGAAAAACGCTTGGCAGATGAGATAAGTACATAATAAGTTTGAAAATAATGAAACAATGGTACATTCTATTTAGGAACGTGTTAGTTTTCCCTCAGGATACAACAAAATTCCTGGATAATAATTACTATCCGTATAAACTAAACAAGTATACCGTTACTAAACAAAGTTCGGCATTTATTGGTTTATATAACAACGCACTAGTTTCTTTTCTAAGTAATCTAATGCTCGTTATAATCAATCATAATTGTTCATCGTTAATATTACCGCGACGTTGACTTATAGCAATAATTACTATCGTTCATAATGCTCATTTATGTTACTTTTCCATTAGTTTGTGTCACTTTTGTTATTAATCAATTGTCGTGGTTATTGTTTTGATAAGCCATTTTCGGTTTTACTCTGATTATTTTTCCGACCCAAATATCGACCAATAGAATTGCACCATTCGACGTCACGTGGTATAACCTACATGGTATTATACTGATAATTTTTTTTGAATATTTTCTCTGGTCGTTGCTACGTCAAACTGACAGGTTGTGGCCGACATTTGGGACGGAAAAATAATCCCCCGAATACCACACGAGCTTCAAAATTATCTGGCATTTCCTAATCTTCAAAATAATCCATAATTTTGAAGCTCTTGTGGTATTATAAGTGATTATTTTTTGTTCAACCGTTTTTCTTATTTCCCGTACGTATTTTTTCAATATTTTCTTTTCTTTTCTACATAGATACACGTGATATGGAGTAGGAAGTGAGCAGCAAAAGGGCAAACAAAAGCCCTACTGTATGCTTTTTACAAAGCACTCTCTGATACTCCTCTTTAATGCAATAAATCACGGTCAAACGTTTAATTTTTTTTTCAAACCTATATACTTCGCTAGCTATACAGTACATTCAACGAACGAAGTATTCACTTACTAAAACTTCTAACTCCAAGCAATCTTCTTCCGAATTCAAGTCAAACTAATCTTCCAATTACTTCCTAGATGAATGCGTTTCTAGGGATCCGATGCAGATGTCTAGAACTGAGATAACTGCCATGCATTTGCAGCTAAGCATCCGGACACCAACGGTGTCTGCGTTATCTAAGTCCAGCTACGGTTTAAGACTAAGTTCTAAATATATTTGAAGTTTTGGTTTGGTCTAAGTGTTGAGAATCTGTGCTGTTCCGTTAAATATTTTGGCTAAGATTTTGCTCGTGGATGGATAAATGTACGTAAATTAAAAGTGAAATGCCTTATTTATGCTTGACTTTTGATTTATTTTGGAATTGATTTTGATTTTTATTTTCAAATCGCTATGCTTATAAAATACTTACGTATTTCATAGCCCCAACGTCACATTGGAGCTCCTACTCCAATTTGACGTTACTACTCGTACTACAAAAACTTTATGAAAATAAAGCTTTTATTTCAATGAATTCTTTCAAAAAAGGTCCGATTGTATCAACAATGTAATTATTCACATGTCTTTAACACATCATTTTATTCGCAAAAATACGTATTATGTAATACCAAACCATTCGTTAAAAGAGTTACCCAATATGCAGCCGTATCAATATCCCTACGTAATGAACAAAAACATATTTTCCAAATAAAAATTCAATATGCTGCACTTCAAAGCATTTAATATCCATACCGTTCCCACTATAAATAAAAGATCTTAATGATGATGGCGACCATCTATCAAAGTTTTTGCTCTGTTCTGTCTAATCTATTCCCTCTAATTCCTATGAGTGGTCTAGTCTAGCCAGCTAACGATATTATTACTCGACTAATTAGAATAATGTATTTGTATCAAAAAAGCCTTTTATTTTAAGCACTAATCTTTTAAGCTTCTGTTCTTATTAATGGTTTTTGTAATGTTGTTTTTTTATTATTTCGGATTATTTGTTTAGAAAAGTAAAGAAACAATTTTTTTTTATATAATATTGTTTGAGGTCACCTTTTATAAAATGGTCTTGATGTTTTCAATTAAATGAATTTTATTTTAGATATTAATTTTTATTATAATTTGTTTAACTTGTTTTTTACACATTTTTTCATTTATTATTTTTCTGTCTTTAATGGAGATTTGCTAGCCATCCAGCCCAGCAAATTTACCATCATCATCTCCCGAGCCTTTTTACCTACTATGTTGGGGTCGGCTTCCAGCCTAATCGCATTCAGCTGAGTACTAGTGTTTTACAAGGAGCGACTGCCTATCTGACCTCCTCAACCCAGTTACCCAGGCAACCCCTTGGTTAGAATGCGCAGCAAATTAAACTTTAAAGAAAACCTTTTTTGTAAGACAAAGGTTTGTAACCGAAGAGGACAGAAACATATTTAGCCACATCTGTTTATTGAATTGCGATTTCGCTCACCTTCCAAGCCTTATACCACGTACCATGACCCATTATTATTATACGAAGCTGTTTGGAGGATCCAGCTATCTGTGTAGCTGAATATTATTTGACCAGGATTAATTAATAGACGGTATTGTTACTATACAAACTGATAAACTTATACACTTTATATGTAGGTAGGTTTGGCAACAAAACGCCTGGACCGTAACAAAATGTTAGGACCAACTTGAAATTGGTTTGGACCGAATTTAATTGTTTTGTAGTCACGTGTTTCTATGATTGGGGGTATTTTCTGTGTTCTGTAAAATAAGTCAGTTAAGTCCTTTTGTTACTTCCGAGTAAAATCTAATGACATTTTTCGTGGATTATATATTTTTTTGACGCTAGACTAAAATTGTTATGCATTTGGTTCAACTTAAAACGGGACAAAATTTAGTGACCGCTAATAAAAAATTTTACTGCGCTAGTAGTTTTTTTTTGCCTAGGCATTTCCCGGATATGTTAGGGTTCAGTCTAGCCACACAAAGGTAAAACACACGGGTATTCTGAAACATGGGGCAACTAGCCATGACATAGATGGTCACTTCGAGCATTTTTTGACCTTATGACCAATCAATCAATATGGCTATCACTTAGCCCGAAGCTCTTTTTCTCTTATATTTATTAATTAATATACAAGTAAATGCACGACGTAGTGTCGACACAACACTTCGTGCGGCACTTGATCTCGACAACGCATTTTAATTAATAAACTGAGAGGGCTGTAATTAAAATTTTCATCGATTTTCCTCTACAAGTCTACTCGATTCGCATTTCTTAATTGACAATGATTGAAAAATTATTTAAATAATATAAATTCAAAAAATGTATTGAGTAAGGATACAACGAATTTGAAACAGATTTTACAGATACATCCCGTCTTACCACAAAAACTTTTAAACGTCAGATAATGCCTTGTCTAAAAAAATGTCAAATTATGACGTTGACATATGGTTCATTTTGCAGCTAAAATTTTATTAGACAAGTGTAAAACAGGGTTTAAAGTTTTTGTAGTAAGGCCCTTAAAGTTTTTAATATCTAAAAAAAATAAACACAAAAATATGTGAATCACTACCTTAAGTATTGTTACTACAGTATTATGTATGTAAAAAAATAATACTACAAACATAACGCTACTCTTTTAAATATGATCATCAAAGTATTAAAACGAATTTATTTAAGTGTGCAATCTACAACAAGTTTGTTGCACTAAAATAAGCGTTAGATAAGTAGTATTCGAATAAATATCACTATTCACAAAGGAGTCCTTTTGTAAAGTAAAACTAGAGATTTTTTTGCTTTGTACACCTGCATTATAAAGCTTTGATCATTGTTATGCGTTCTAAACAAAGCGGGACTTAGGATTACTGTGTTATGTTTCAAAGGATGCCTCCTTGATAAAATAATATGCACTTTTACTCACTTTACAAATCTCCGAGCTTTTGCAATGTGAAGCAAAAAGAACTTTTTCATAAATATTCGTATTATTATGCGACATTGGGTTGTCATAATTGAATTAAAGACAAAAATAAATTCATTTTTCCAAAGAAAAATGGCAAAATCGACCAATAAATTAATTTGAAAGGAAACATATTTTCATTTGCTATTGCAACTGAAAATCTCGAAACCCAATACAATACTCAAGCACTATTTATTTTTCAGTTACAAAAAAAAAAACTATATCGTTATATATATATCCTGGCCGATTTCGGCCACAGCGACTTGGATCTGCGCTTAATTTTGAGAGCTTCGCTGGTGTGCTCTCCAGTGACTGACAAAGCCAATTTTTGCAGTGAATGTCCGTCCACATTCACTGCAAGTCAGCACTCCTCCGGTATAGGTGTATTGTATGGCCGCGGGTGGTCGGGCCTTCAGCTCATCTCGCTTAGCGTCGAGCTGTTCTCTCCGCCGGCTCTCAAACTCGCACACCTTGTCCTTAATAGTCCGCCTCCATTTGGTCCTATCTGCCGCCATAGCCTCCCAGTGTGACGGATCTAAGTCACATCTCTTCATGTGGCGTTTCAGCACATCTTTGTACCGCAGACGTTGACCACCCCGCTTACGCTTGCCAGTCTCTAGCTCTGAGTAGAAGACGCGCTTTGCTACTCGGGCATCTGACATCCGGGAGACATGACCAGCCCAGCGCAGCTGCCGACGCATTAGATAGGCCTCAATACCGCTGACATTAGCGCGTCTAAGTACTTCCGTGTTACGAACACGGTCCGACCACTGAATGCACATAATGTCACGTAGGCATTTTAGATGGAATCTATCTAATGTCCGAATATGCTCGCGGTATAGACACCAAGTCTCAGAGGCATATAGGAGATTTGGCAGAACTATTGCCATGTACACAGCTACTTTTGTAGAGAGCTTTATGTCATGTGAGCGGAACACCTTGGCACGAAGTCTACCAAAAGCTGCAGCAGCTGCTCCTATTCGGCTGTTGACTTCGTTATCAAGGAGACACCTGGATGTTATGGTGCTGCCAAGATATTTGAATTGGTTTATTTGCTTAAGCGAGACATCTCCGAGTCTTATGTCAACTGGGGCACTGTTCACAGTATCAAGTGCCATGACTTCGGTTTTCTTGACATTTATCTTCAGGCCAAATCTGCTGCATGCCTGCAGTAGTCTCGACATAAGCCTCTGCAGCCCATCTGGGGATTCCGCCACAAAACATAAGTCATCTGCATACATCATCTCAGTGATAGTCGCGTGAGACACTCTTGTGCGAGCCTTGAGTCTATTTAGGTTGAAGACACCACCGCCATCGGTACGAAAACAAATACGGATACCTTCGGACAGAGTCTGCAAGGCTTCCCGAACGACAACTGCAAAGTACAGGGCAAAGAGAGTTGGAGCGAGCACGCAGCCCTGTTTCACACCGCAGCTCACTTTAAAGAACTCCGAGTCCTCGCCCTGCACACTGACACAACAGCGCATGTCATCATGCAGAAGTCGTATCATTCTTATAAACTTGTCCGTGCATCCAAGTTTCGCTAGTACCACCCATAAAGCTTTGCGCGGCACCGAGTCGAAAGCTTTCTCCAAGTCAACAAAGCAAAGAAACAATGGTTGACTCTGCTCACGACTCTTCTCTAGAAGTTGACGGATAGAGAAGATGGCCTCACACGTACCTCGATTCGGCCGGAAGCCAAATTGGGTTTCAGGCAGTATGTCTTCAGACAAGGGCATCAAGCGGTTTAGTAAAATTCGTGCAAAGGTTTTGCCTGGAGAGGTCAGGAGAGAGATACCTCTATAGGAGTTGCAGTCAGATTTGTCGCCTTTGTTCTTGTACAAGGAGCACACCCGAGAGACTCGAAACTCATCAGGTACTCGCTCCTCATTCCACATCTTTGCAAAGAGTTTCCAAATGGTCTCATGCAACTCCGCACCCCCATATTTCAGCAACTCTCCAGGAACATTATCAATGCCGACCGCTTTTTTGTTCTGTTGTTGTTGAACGGCGACGATGACCTCACGCAGGGTCAGTGGATCGTCTAGCTGCTTGACAGTGGGCAGTGATGCCATCGAGCAGATAAACGACATGTCCACAGCTCTATCGACATTGAGCAAGTCGTTGAAATGCTCTGCCCATCTCTTAAGTACGTCCTGCTTGTTGGTCATTAGCTGTGTGCCGTCATGAGATCTTAAGGGTACTCTTGTACGACTGGTTTTACCGACCAGTTTGCGAACCTCATCATAAAACGCACCTAGCTGTTTCGTGTCAGAGAGCCACTGCATACGTTCGGCCTTTTGACGCCACCACTTGTCTTTTATTTCCCGTACATATCTCCGCAACTCGGCTCCACTTTGCTTAACACGCTCCGCTTGTTGATCGTCCCTAAATTGACGTAGTATGGAGCGGTGATTCTGGATAGCTTTTGTTAGTATTTTATCATTTTCATCAAACCAGTCTTCGTGTCTACCAGATTTGACACCCAGTGTCTGCGAAGCACTAGCGATTAATCCGGTCGAGAGGGTATGCCAGTTAGCTACAGAATCACCATGCTCAACGTCTATTAGCTGGATCGCATCACTAATTGCCTGTATATAGTTGTCGCGTACCTCCAAACTTTGAAATTTTTCCAAATCTAGGCACTTAGGCTTCACTCCATGAGATCTGCGAGGAGGATATAAACGAAGCTTCATCTTGGTGACAACAAGACGGTGGTCCGTGGAGCACATTGCATTAGCATCACGCATAACACGTGTAATCTGTACTTGGGAAATGTCTCTTTGCCGAACGATTATGAAATCAATCAGGTGCCAATGCTTCGATCTCGGATGCATCCAGGTAGTTTTATATTTAGCCGGGAGTCTGAACATGGTGTTGGTGATGGCCAGTTCGAATTCGGCACAGAGAGATAGCAGAAGTTGTCCATTACTATTTATGTTACCGACACCATGTCTTCCCAAGACCTTTGGCCAAGCTTCAAAGTCACGTCCGACTCGCGAATTGAAGTCGCCCATCAGAAGTATCTGTTCCCTTTGGGGAATTTTTGATAGGGTTTGCGTAACTTCTTCGTAAAACTTGGCCTTGGTTTCATCATCCTTGTCGAGCGTTGGTGCATAAACACTGATGATATTAAGGTGATTGCCATTATCGAGGTGTAGGCGCAGCGTGGTGACGCGGTCCGAGATGTGGATAGGATACTCCTCTAATTTAGCTGCTATATGGTTGCTGATCGCGAATCCAACCCCGGATCTTCTAGGCTCTGAGGACGGAGTACCTTTCCAAAAGAAAGTATATCCGCCCAAGCGCTCCAATCTCTCCCCCTCGTCTGCCAAGTGAGTCTCACTAAGAGCAGCGATGTGCACACCGTAGCGTCGGAGTTCTCTCGATACGAGAGCGGTTTTACGAGGAGGACACAGGCTACTTTCGCGATCAAGGAGGGTTCGCACATTCCACGCTGCAAAGGTCATATTATTAATTTTAACGGGTTTCCGTCTGAGATTATTATGTATCTTTCGACCACGAGTTATTGATGCAGAGACAGCCGTGGTTACTCTCTCTTTTTATACAGGGTTAAGCCTTTTTTAGGACACCTTTTCTAGTCCCCTCCCCGGATTGGGGGAAGCAGGGCCTCTCTAAATAGAGCTGCTTCGTCACCCAGGGAGCTGCCGAATTGCACTGTTAACCCAATGCAGTGCAAAGCGACCATCTACCCTAGGTCGCCTGCGTGTAGACATCAGACAAAGCCAAGTTGGCATCACAACCGGACCTCTCTACCTCTGCCCATCGCCGCAGGGCTAAATCGGAGTCCATTTGGCAGACCAAGTCAATTGCGCAGGAGATATTAAAGTGCACGAAACGTAGCAACGACAGTGTGTGCGCATACACAGGTGCACTCTTATCTCTACCTCCCTGTATCCAATGGAACGGTGAACCGCCACAATTGGAGAAGGGTAGAGACGTCCCTAGGCGTTAGCATGGCCTCTAACGCGAACCATGAGCCATGAGAAGGGCTGTGCCTGGCCGGGATCGCCAGTGGATCTTAGCAGGAGGCATCTGCTTGGGATTTGGGATTGAGGGAGAGGAGGGTAGGATACTGCTGCCACGGAACGGAGAGGAGTGTGACAACAGAAGCTCGAGTAGTCGGGGTCGGGGCGGTGACCGCCGCGCTACTGACTGCGCTCGCCGCCGTGCTCGGCACTGTGCACGACACTGTGGCGCCCTCCAGCGGACACGCCAGGTACTGTGGAGAGCCTGCTCTCGCACACGTCCGGCGCCGGCGGTGACCGCCGCGCTACTCACTATATCGTTAGCAACCCTGCAAACACTAGGTAATATATTATTTTCTTCTAAAAGCATTTTCCCACACAAAGTTTAGTTGTTTAAGATTTTTTAGTTCTCTGTTACAAAGACCTTTTATATCGCGCGAGTTGGGTCACTGAATGGGATATTGTTGAGAAAAACATAAAAGCTAGTAGACACATTAATATAATTTATTGTTTTGAAACGCTACATTATCATATTCATACATTGTAGAAAAAACTTCGTAAGATATTTTCTAGCTGCGGTATTAATAAAGCTTAGATTTTAATAAAGCAAATTATATTCTCCTTTGTAGACTGCAAACCTGATTTTTATGAGAGGTTCGTTTTGAATATGTTTTGCTAGTGTGCTTATTGATAAGCACTAAGCTGGTCAACATCAGCCTTTTTACTGACCTACTGTTGGGCACAGGCCTTATGTCACACAGAGAAGGATTGAGCGTTAATCACTACGGTTACTCCACACGAGCTGGTGATTTTTATCATTGTAGTCCAGGTTTCTTTGAGATATTATCCTTCACCTTTCATTAGTCAGATGCAGATAATATTGCTGCCAGATAATATTGCTAAATTATAGTTTCCGTAACTTAAATACTTACTTATTTCTTATTACAAAGTTGCCTTAAGCAATTTAGATGACATACAAGTTATGTTCAAGCTATTTAGCAGCTTATGCTTACAAGATTATGTTAAATCTTCAATTATAATAAACATTTACGATGGCTTCTAGTTTCGAGGAGGCTTAAATGATCTATGTAATTACATGGGCTCACTATGGCTTACAAGTTTCCATCACTTTGACGCTGTCACATAACTTGATTATAACTTCTAGTATGTTGTCATGGCTTTCCGATTTACTTAAATGTTTGGATAACGTTACTAAAATGTGTAATTTTTTCTGCTCTAAACAAGATTAAAAAATCTAAGTTCCTGAACTTAACTGACTATAAAGGTTTCTTGAGTCTATGAAGACTAAAGAAATTCCTAAGTCAAATTCAAAGGTCTAAAAAAATTCAATCATTCCGTATGACTTGGCACTCCAATATACAGATTTTTTTATTTAACGCAATTACAAATAAAGTACATTTTCGTACATTATTCTTAAGGTTTTCATTAAAGTACTTCTCCTTTCGTCTGTTGCCAGACTATATCTCATGAACCAAGATTATTAAACACCTCAAAAATCACAGATGGTGTATTTCTTTTTCCCCCCTTTAACAAAAAAAAGTATTAAATACTGTAAGTAAGGGGGCTTCGTCAAACAAAAGTGATTTTTGTATTTTATCTTGGCCAAATTTTAAGACAGGTACATTTGAGTGGCTATTTTAATACCAACAGAACTGCAGTAAGTTATCTTCAATAACAGCTCCATAAATCCACGTGCAATAGTCTGCCTGCTTATTATTCGTTCCGGGACCCCCAAAAACACGTCGTGAACAGATCTTGATAAAATGATGTGCAAGTTTGGCGAGGAGCCAGTCAGTTGCTGACCATGTCCAGATTACTGATAGCAATGCAGCCAAACTTTGTTGTGTTTATTTATGTGCTTTCGAGGTGTTTTTGGGGTCTTTTGTTTGTTATAAGGTTGGTGAGAAATAATTGAAATTGATTAATAAATGGTATAGATGGAAATACTGTACTGGTACTACTTAATAAGCTGTGCTGCAAGCATTAGAAAATGAAATAATATTTTTTTGATAAAACGATTTTCCAATGACTGCTGTAAAATAGGTTCAAAAATCTATAAAGACTTTTGAGTTTTAATAAGCGCTCCTATTTACTATTTTACTCACGCTTGGAATCATAATTCTCCCTAGAGCTAGTTCAATATTTTTTGTACGGAACACAAAAAAAGCTAATCAACTGGGTTTTGTGGATGCGAAATAACGGGTTCAGTATTACATTTTAATTAGTCGATTGGAAATATTGTAAAATCTTTGCATGTATTATATCCAGTACGGAACAGACATCAGATACTAGACTCAATTGTTTAATAAAATATTAATGTCCAATAACTTTATCCGTCGAAGTAAATATAAAGTTCATCAGTGACATAACTTCTTGAACAGTTGAAGCCTACAAAAAAAAAAACAAGTAGTCAGACAGATTAGATTAGATTTTCTTTTCTTTATTGACCACGGTACCCTAAATAACGACAGAATAAAAAAAGGTCCAAGTCTAACCCAGATCTAAAGCGTAGTACACACAAAACTAATCCGTTGCTCTATTACGCTGGGCAATAAGTCAATCAGCATTGCTATCGGCTGGCACAACGCCAGTTCTGTGCCCGTCACTATGATGTATGGTTGAAGCTCCGATTGTGGACTCCTTACTTTAAACTGAAATACGAGCTCCAAGAATATGGGTTTTCATGTTGTTTGTTGTGCAGCTGACCAGTTCTATTGTTTTTTTTTTTATTGATAGCTTGCTGTTTTCGTGGTTTTACCCGTGTATCGGGGGAATTTCTCCTACTATAGCTTGTCTGTCCTGGTATGGTGTAGCGTCCCAACAGTGAAACATTTTTTTAAGTCGGTTTAGTGGCAGGGCCTTTAGGATACAAACAAAGAAACAAGTATTGGCGTGAAAGCATGACAGTCAGATAGTTACTTTTTCATTTATATCATTAGTGAGGATTTTTCGTAAATAATTAGAATATTCATTACCTAACAATTAGCCCATACCACTTGAATATTGGCACTCATAATTAACCACTAAAATACAAGTCTATAGAAACAAAATTGCATATCATCCACTAATTAAAACTAACCAATATAAAATTCAATTCCAATACAAAGCAAGCTTTATTAAAATTAGGCCAATTTACATATTAAAACCCTATTAAATGGCAATAAATAATTAACAATAGAACTGAACTGAATTAAACTATAATCATGAATTACGCACGTGGATAAACCGGCCAATAAATTTCACTTATTAGTAAAATACCTCATTGACGTTGTGTCAAACGTCAATGAGGTTGACGTGTGTCAAATCATTGACGTGTATTAATTGTAGTTGCTATGTCATGCGGAAATATTGTTGAAGCGTCTGTTGACAGTTCAGTAGTGATTGTGTAACAATATGATTATGTACGTAATAAACTATATATTAACATAAATAATTATGAACTAAGCATACAAAAAGAAGTGGCAAAAGTGATCACACCTCTCGTCAAAAGTTTACAAGTTGTATTTCTGTCTAACTGCTCTATTCCTCTTGGCGTAAACTTATGACGAAAGGTCTGATGACTTTTGCCACTTTTGCCTTACTTCTGTTTCAAAAAACAAAAACAGTAAATAAATGGTAAAGATATTATTCCGCATTCCGTTTATTTAAATATTTACAAAATATGGGTGAAAATAAACCAAGCAATATTACGATATGAACAAATTCTCTCACCAACAAACACTGACCTACATCACAAACTTCAAATGCAACTTACACCTATTCTTCAAACACCTTACTACCAAGATAGAAGTTTCTAGAAGGCATCGAACCGAAAGTTTATTGGTTCAATTCTGTGTAGGCACACACGGGACGGAATCCATTTCATAGATACACTTACTCCTTTGGTACATGGAGAACAAAATTATTAACGGAGATGTCATAACGCAAAATCTCTTAAGAAAGTACCGCGACAAAATGCGGGTGTTCGGGGGACGAAGAACATTACCAGCTCCGCCCTAATACGCCTTCTTTAGACTCGGCCTAATATTTTTAAAACCAAGCCACCAATCTACATATAAAGACCAATTTTTGACAGATTCGTCTTGATTTGACAAAGTCTATTACCTAACTGATCACGCCTACCATACGTCACTTGACCTAAAAGAAGGCACCTGACTACTACTTGTCTTATGGCATCTCCGCTCATCTTTCCTTACTCCGTGTTTCGGTGCAAGAGTTGAATTGTGCAAGTTTTGAAATTGGAACCGCAGTTTTGGATTTGAAACGTGCAGATTGCAAGGAGACAAGTTTTGAAGAAGTTTTGTTCGTGTAAGTTGATTAAAGGAAGATGTAGTGTTACTGGAATAATGGGATTAACTTTGACTTTGTTTTTGTGACAGTTGATGTCTCAGGCCTTTTGCAAAAATAAATCTTGAAGAGCTTTTTTGATAGCTTCTTTGCGTTCCACTGCGTTTCATATTTCAATATTTGTAGCACTTATCTTATTTACCCGGGATCCCATACAATGTAACTGATGGATTAAAAATAAATGTTTTGCAAATTACCTATTTATTAAATTCATAAATCATCATAGTCATAATGCTATAATTCCACCAATTTAAGTTCGATTCTACAGCTTTCCATATTATTGAGATTGTTTTATTCAGGACTTTGTTCTAAATGCAGAGTGACTGCGTTCGCCCATTGATTGGTAGGCATGACGTATCCTTGAATTTTTCACGAGGCTTGCAACACGAGTTCAAATTTTAAAGCTACCACGTCGGGTATTTGTAGCAGTTGCGAAAAAATTGAAAATGATTTTGAAGTCAAAAGGAAAAAGTTATTGCAGTAAAATGTAATTTTAGTCCATCGTGATGGTCTCGAAATTGTTCAAAGACACCTCTTTCATTCCTATTTAATTTTGACGACTGACAGAGAGGAATGGAAGAAAAAGACATATTGCACCGACCTCAAATGACTTGGGAACAGGGCAGGAAGAAGATGATGATGATGATGAGTCATTAAATTTAATCTACCTCTCCAACCCCTACTCGAAAAAGGCATTACTTGACAATGTATGCCATGATTTCACATCTGCCTTATAATGGAAAACACTAACACACACTCATTCAAACATTATACAAGACCATCTTCCAACACCATAGAAAACGGCAAAGTATATCAACGATGCCCATTCTCCCCAATGACACGTCACTAGAGGCAGTTTGCTAGTGCGGGTACAGATGCAAGCAGCTATAAGCAATCAAAATTGATTATTATTTCCTCTGGTTATGGTTCGACTGACCCCTTTACCCCCATAGTCAGTCATGTGTGTATATTGTAGGTATTGAACAATAATCATTTAAATTCTAAGGCGATATAAGGGGGGTTGCATGGTTATGGTGAAAGATAATTACTGTTATGGTAGATCTTATAGCGATGTTAATGGCTTGGGATAAGTAGGTGTTGACATTTATTATATCTACATTTAAGTTCACATTTACGGTAAAGGAAGACACACTGCGGCGACCCCAGATAAAAATGGTTAAAGGGAAGAAGAATTATAGCAAGCAATACATTTTTTTCCTTTGACAATGTAAATGTATAACGGCAGAAGAACGGTAAAGATTCACTAAGTTTCCTTTCATGGTATTAGGGTCACCATCGGCCTATTATTTTTCTTTCTGACTTCTGACCACCCGAACCCGGTACGACTACGAAAAGAAGATTAAATTATAGCTGGTACCCACCAATTTAAAGCTGCAAGCTATCGCAAAATATTTCAATTCTGGAATGAGTCAGATTGCAAGTCTTACTTAATGTACCATAACATAGCTAAGACCTTCTAGTATTTATTGGTTGTTATTTCCAAAACTCCACAGAATATTTACCTCCCCATCAAAATTAGGAGTAAATATTGCAAACTAGAGTTCTGTACACACTGTTGACGTTTACCATGTTAAAGACATAGTACCACGTTTTGCTTGTATGCCGTCACATGTTTGTAAAGATATCAGAATATTGCCTCAAGGTACGAGGCACAAGGTACAAGGCGACGTTGCTAGAACGAAAGCCTGAGTAACTGAGCACACTGCAAAACGTTTAGTCGGCCGATAGTTTGTTTGGGGTCGTAAATCAGTATGAAAATGAATAGTAGTGCGCATATTAAAAGATCAGGGGCGCGATTCTACCTACTAATTTTATTTAATATAACTCAATTACGATTGAAGCGTATGTGGCATCCGCTATTTTGTCTTTTAAATAAACGTTTTTATCCGTTTCTGTGATTCAATAATGAATCATATTGTATGCAAACGATTTACGTTTGCTATATGATTGTAGCGGCAAACCAATCAAATGTCATTGGAATACGATTGGTCTTATATTAGTAACAGAATGCCCGCTATGGTTAAAACTGCTATTGCGATTCAATTTCTATTCAATTTTTAACTTAG
This sequence comes from Helicoverpa zea x Helicoverpa armigera, assembly GCA_033682625.1. Taxonomy (NCBI): domain Eukaryota; kingdom Metazoa; phylum Arthropoda; class Insecta; order Lepidoptera; family Noctuidae; genus Helicoverpa; species Helicoverpa zea x Helicoverpa armigera. Next base: position 12,891,232 of record JAWIIS010000024.1, read on the forward strand.
CAGAATCGGGCCCCTCTTATTTAACCGGTATCGGGTCATCTAAAATCTTGGATTGGAATCAAAATTTTCTTAACCATCATTGGGGCAACTATCGGCCGATTGTTTAGTTTGCACTGTGCGGGTACTCTTTGTAACATGTAACTGGTGCAATGTAGTGCGTTGTAGGAAAAATATGACGTCATATAAGTTTAATGTAAAATAAGCTGCTCATTTTGTTATTCTGTGCTTGTAATGGAATTCTTTTGTTTCAGAAATCGCGGTTTATGAAATTCAAGAGTTTTGTACTAATGCGGCACTGTGTTTTGTTTTGTCGTTGCCTTTACGTTCATGAAATCTTATGAGAATTTAATTTTGCCCAAATGTATTCTCATTTTGAACTCATTATAAAGATTGATATTTATTTAGAGTTCTCACTACTTGCCCCTGCCCATGCTGTTAACAAAATAATCGTTTAAAAACAATAGACCTACTTCTGATACAGACGAGAAAAATAACGTACCTTTCAATATTATGTACTGTTATGAAAAGTATGTTGAAAAAACTGCTAAATTCAAAGATCCCTTTGACTGACAACCGCAAACGAAAAACTTCATTAATATAAGAGTAATATCGTTTTAAATCTTCAAAGCGCTATTCTCTTCAAAGTTGAGATTATAATAACATTCTGTACTAAATTATTGAAATGCCTGCGTATTAACAGGCATTATTAAAATTATTATAATATGAGGCTCAAGTTTAGATCAAATATCATCATCTTCCTTCAAAGTTCTGGAAATTTCCAGTGTTATCTTATGTTATTAAGATACAATTTCACGGTACTGAATATCTGCCATTTTTAGGGGTAAAAGATTTGAATTGACTTTTCCTGCTTTTACTTAAGTACACTTGATATAAAAAGGGAAAAGTAATTCTATTGTGTGCATTCGTCACCCTACTGGGTTATCACAATTTTATAGGTATGTGGTTGGCCCAACATATTATTTTCTGCTACATACTCTTGTGTTTTACAAGTAACGACTGCCAAAGAAGGTCAAATGTCAGCCGGTATTCAAATGCCGTGCCTTTCGAAACAGGGTCATAACATGATGGTCACCCATCTATAAAATGACCGCGCCAAGCGTTGCTTATCCTAACAAACGATCAACCCCTGTTTTTCACCTAATCTATCAGAATAATAATTCTACTCATCAACGCAACTATTTGTCACAAATTCAATATTAATAATATCTGAGTACAAATTAATGGTTCATTAAATTTCAACATTCGGCACCCCGAACTCCCCTTATCTGGTTCTTAACTTTACATAAGGTAAACTTGGGCTATAAATTAATTGTAAGGAGATAGCTTCAGATAGGCGCTCGCGTCTCTTATTAAAATTTTATACCAATTATAAATGAATTGGTAACGAGTTTGTGTTTTGTTTGTCTATAGTTAGATGGTAACAGACGATTTTTTAACGTGAATGTTATTGATAACTGTACTGTTAACCGACTTCAAAAAAGAGGCTGTCAGTTTTACTTGTACCCGTAACATATGTGTGTATGTTTATGCGCGAATTATATCATGTGTGGCTGAAACGATTTTGATTTTCAGCATACTATTTGTCAGAGTTAGGAAAAAGTTGCTAAAAAGATTTTTTCTTTAATAATGATTGTTTTCAATGCCAAATAAAACAACATTAGATTGAAAGTCAAAATTATTTCGTCAACTCACCCCGGAACACGGGTGCCTCAAAGTAAACACACTCGCAAGATTGCATTCCCATATTCTTCATGTATCAACGTCGCACTTTCCGAACATTCTATAAGGAATTTCCCCATTTCACGCTAAACTGGATTCTTTTCTTTCGAGTATATTTACCAAGGATGCCAGCAAATATTGTAGTACGGACTTAGAGCATCTAAATAACTGGATACGCCATTGCCGCACTTTGCTCTCGGCCATAATAACTAGGACACCGCTCATACTCGTATTTACATGTGTGCGTCAAATTTATGCTTGTGTTTGACAATTTTGTCGAGTGCTGTCATTGTATTTTGTCTTTTCTCGTACCAAGGTTTAAATTGAAAGTATAAAGGTTTGTCCTTATGGCAATTCCTGTTGGTTAGGTGCTCTGAGACCACGGGAAACGTTTTTGCTTTGATGCAAATATTTATTATTTTTATTGTTTGCTCACGGTTTGAGTGTGTATAGACGAAATAGACTTTTTTATATTGTTCGGAAATACTATTGGGAAGTTTTTTTTGTATTAGGTTTGGATATAGAGTTTTTGGCGTATACTTGACGTTATAATGTAGCTATTGAAATTTTCTTGGTCTAAGTAAATGTACCTACATATATTAATAAGGTGAACTGTATGCCTCCTTTCACGTCAAAACCGCTAAACTTATTAAAATTAATTTTGACGGGTACATTGATAGAGGTGGAGAAAGGACATAGATTAGGTACCATATTTATCAGTCCATGACAGGTAAGTAAGTAGAACCGCTTGGAACATTAGTAATTTACGTCCCATTGAGTCCCTCGGTCAAATATTAAGACAATATAGCTCATTTAGCGTCCACAAGAAACTGCAGTTTAACAAATTGCATTTACAACTGCACTATTGAGTTTTCTTGAGTTAGTACTGTAATATAATCCAGTTTTTTTATTCTAGTCTATTACAGCCTTTTTATCGTCACACTGCTAAGCACAGGCCTCCTCTCACACGGAGAAGGATTGAGCGTTAATCACCACGCTTGCTCAATGCGGGTTGGTGATTTCAGACTATATAGGTAGTCCAGGTTTCCTCGAGATGTTTTCCTTCATCTTTTTGTCAGCCATTGGTGTCTAAGGTATACTTAGAAAGTACATACAAACTTAGAAAAGTTGCATTGGTACTTGCCTGAACCCACACACTCATACATGAGAGGTTGGTGCTTTACCCACTAGGCCACCACGACTTTGCGAACATAAAACTTAAAATAACACAAAACGTTCGCAAGGAAAGAGAGTATCTACAAGGAGCCATTTTGTTAAACGTACAAACTTTTAATATTGTTCACACATTCCTATAGTTGTGGTCCCACTGTTCTTGGGATAAAATATTTAAGGTGTGTTTATTTTTCTCCTAAGTTTATATAATTTTATCTTAATGGTTAAAATATGGTGATAAAGAAGAAGTCGTGGTGGCCTAGTGGGTAAAGGACCAACCTCTCAAGTATGAGGGCGCGGGTTCGATCCCAGGTCAGGCAAGTACCAATCTAAGTTTGTATGTACTTTCTAAGTATATCTTAGACACCATTGGCTGTGTTTCGGATGGCACGTTAAACTGTAGGTCCCGGCTGTCATTGAACATCCTTGGCAGTCGTTACGGGTAGTCAGAAGCCAGTAAGTCTGACACCAGTCTAACCAAGGGGTATCGGGTTGCCCGGGCAACTGGGTTGAGGAGGTCAGATAGGCAGTCGCTTCTTGTAAAGCACTGGTACTCAGCTGAATCCGGTTAGACTGGAAGCCGACCCCAACATGATTGGGAAAAGGCTCGGAGGATGGTTAAAATATGGTGATAGTTTATTGTGTGTCTATCTCTTAGTACATAGACGAAAGCATTCATTAGCTGTTTTTTTAACCCCCGACGCAAAAACGACGGGGTGTTATAAGTTTGACGTGTCTGTGTGTGTGTGTGTGTGTGTGTGTGTATGTGGCATCGTAGCTCCCAAACGGATGATCCGATTGTAATGCGGTTTTTTTTGTTTAAAAGGTATGTCAGTCGGGAGTGTTCTTAGCTATGTTTGGTGGAAATCGGTTCAGGTCTTCAAGGTCATCAGCTCGTTTGCTAGATGTGATAGGAATGTTACACGCTCAGTTTACTTGCAAGTATATGTGGGATCTGAAATTTGAAACACTAATGTCTTTTGGAACCGCTGAGCTGGTCTGCTGTTAAGGCACGAAGGCAGGAGACGTAACCCTGAACTGCCTTTTAGTAAACCCATCGAGTTTGGGCTCGTTGAATTTGTCTTGACGAGTTCTCTTCATGTTTCTGATTGACGAGAACCTGATGCTGGAAATGGGATGTGGCATGTGGCGGATAAAACCCCGAAATGCCGGAATGAAACGGATAAACCGATTTATATTTTTTCTGAAAATCTAGAATGTCCAAAGGTTAATCTTTATTGTTTCTCAATCTGTGCAATTCTCCCAGAGCCAGTTTGTCCTGAGGATTGTTAAACAGCTTCCTTTGGCCGAGATCGCATATAGCGACCCCATCTTAAGATAAAATAAATTAAATGAAAGAAGGAAAAATTAAGGAGCTCCTTTAAAAAGCATGAAATAAAATTAAATTATAAATTTAAAAAAACCCCCGACCCAAAAAAGTACGCAATAATTATGACAAAAGGTTAAAAACGCTAAACCCTATAAAAAGCAAAAAAATAACTTTTAACACTACGTAAACTAAATTTTGACGTGTCGGGGGACCGCTTTTTACCTTCATAAATACTTACATAAATCAAATGATACCTACCTAATTACAACATTCGTGTTAAAAAAAAAACACGTATCTAAAGTAATGAATTAGAGCGGTCCCCCGACACGACAAAATTTAGTTTACGTAGTGTTAAAAGTTATTTTTTTGCTTTTTATAGGGTTTAGCGTTTTTAACCTTTTGTCATAATTATTGCGTACTTTTTTGGGTCGGGGGTTTTTTTAATTATTTATGTGGACAGACAACTACCATATCAAATTTTATATTTTTTAATCTTCTTTAGACTTCTGAGTAGTTTATTGAAATTCGACCTAAACCGTCTGGTCTGGGTCTTGAAGATTTACTGAATATCTTTAAGCAGTCTGAAGTTAACATCAACCTCAGTTTTCTTATAATATGAAACTCAAACTGACTACAAATAATTGTACTAGTAAGTACATATACGATAGACCTTCCTAAAAAAAAATAGCCTAGTACTCGCGACCTATATTCTTCCCACAAAATTGTCAACTGGATACAACATAGAATATTCGAGGCGGTAAAACAACAATTTACCACAATGTTCGCTAGATGTCGCTGTACAATATACGGAACATTTGCATGGCGGTATCAAGAGCAATTCGCGGTGACTATAAAAACTGTAAAATGCAAATATGGACCCATGGAGAACAAAATTACTAGCGGAGGTGCCGTAACAGAAAATCTCCTAAGAAAGTAGCGCGCCAAAATGCAGGTTTGTGGGGAACGAGGAAAGTTACTGTCTCTGATTTCTTACGCCTTTTTGTAACACCAAAAATCCCTGACAGATGTCTCTAAGAACCCAAATACCTTGATAGTTCACTCATAACTAATCTTTTTGGTGGTGTCCACCGTACGTATTTGACCTAGAAGAAAGCGCCTGACCTACCTGCATTATGGCAACTCCACTCATCTTTCCTTACTCCGTGCACAGACTACACTCAGCTATGGATTCCAACTGAACTTTACCTAGTTTTTTGTTTGCATTCGTGCCCGCAGTGTCGTAGAATGAATTATTAACACCATGGTTTTTTTTTCGGATATACGATATATAAATCCTTAGTGCAGAACCGATTTAAATGAAGGGAACACAGATAGTCTGCATATAGCCTGAGAAAGGATATTGTTTTTTTTCGAGCTGCGGTAAATGATTCTCTTAGGAGCAGGTGGAAATATGGGGAAAAGCTAGTGATATATTTATGTAACTAGAAGACCTTCTATTAGGTTCTAATCATTATGCCTTTGTTTATTTTTGACAGAGTGTAGGTACCATCTTAATCTATATTGACGACCCCGTTGGCGCAAAAGTCACTATAACGGTCTCCCGAGCTGATTGTCTGGGGTTCGATTCTCCCAGTACACTTACGTTATACGTTCAAAAAAATTTTTTTTTAAATATCTTTCACTGGCACCCCACAAGAGCTTGCAATAACAGTTCTTCCAAAAATTCCCACGTAGGATTTCATAAAGGAAGCAAAATGCCTTAGACACGGTTGTTCGGGACTCAAATGCGCCTTGCATTCGCTGCATCAACTGTTTGAGGAAACTTAGCCTAACTGAAAATATCTTCAATGCAATTTTGTTCTAAAATGTCGAAAGAAAACTTGCAGTTTGGTTTGGTTGCATCAATTTTAGCTTTTTTACTTAAAATTGTTCTGAGTAATTTACTTGCATACTTTTGTACTTTGATGCACTTATGCAAATGGACAGTTATAGCGCTCAAAACATCAAAATACATGTTTGGCAATTATAATACTTGAACATTTGCTCTCATCACCATCGCTATTTTAAGGGGTAGGTATATTGGTGCATTTGCTTTGACGTGTATTTATGAATTTGCGACTTTAAATCATGCAATTTATTACCCTGCTATCATAAAGAATGGTAGGTACTTAATTAAGGCGATACTCTGATGTCTCATTGGAAAATCAAACGCCACTTAATTCTACAAATTTTATCAATATAATACCTTATTTCATTCCAACACTAATATCCGCTTTAAAACTAATAACGTGCCCAAGTTTTCATGTAAAATGATTATACTACAATTTTCAAAGTCGGTAGCTACTTTAGCTCATACAAAGTTGAAGGATGCGTAAGTCTTACAACTTTGTGTAACAGTGTGTGTAAATATAATGCTTTGATTGTGTTGTACGGTAGTAAGGTTCGTCGAGCATGTTCGGAGATTTGTTGGAATATCATTTTGACGTTATAATGCTTTAACTTAAGCTGGGCTCGGAAAAAAGGTTAAAATTTTTTGCATAATTTTCGTCATTCGGATCATTGTTTAATTTCCGAATTCAGAAAAAAAGCAAAAGTTTTTGAGTCATTCTCAGAAATTTTGATCTGATTATCGGAGATTTTTTTTTATAAAAACTGGTTGAACATTGCATACTGAAATTATTAAAAGCAGTGGAATGAAACCTCTGTAGAATCACTCTTTTAATCAATATAAAAGCTAGACTTTCACAGACACACGTACCGATGAAACTTGCGTTGGGGATTAAAATTGACCAACAAGTCATCAAAGCTATCATTATGTTCCCCAACAAGCTCGCCAACAAAATCGCCCATATATTTCCCTTAAATAGTTACTACATGAGTTAGAAACTAGTTAGCAACAATGCAACAGCGCGTTACCCCGACCAAGTTGCGGTGTCTTCAGTTCAGCATAAACTTTTATACGTGAGCCTTGGATGTTCAGGTAAAACATTCATGGCAAGTTTCTGACATGGATCAGGCTGGTGTTATGGATTTTTATTCAAAAAAACACATAAACTCTTATGTAGGTATTAATAAAAACGCCAGTTTTTCTTTCTGAAGAGATCAGCGAGCGACGCAGGGTATTTATAGTGCACTCTCTGTTCCCTCACTTTCATAGCCCGATGGGACGGCAATCCAACACCACCGGAGAGAGATCACAAACAGATCATAGTGTTATAAGTGCGTTGCAGAGAAAATAATTCATGGTACAAATACCTAAGTAATATTGTATGGAAGTTATAAGCTGCTTTTCATAAGTTCTACAATCACTACAACTTTTAAAGGATATTAAGTATTTTTAACGATGCAAAAACATATATATATACATATATATATAAAAATGGCCTGAGAAAAGTCTAGGCACATCATATCTTATGTTATGTGGAAATGGAGCTGTATAGTGCTTTGGCATAATTTAATTAAATTAATCAAACCATGTATGAAAGTGTAACTACATAGAACTGCTATTACAGATTTAATACATTTCCTATTTACATCGATACTGGCAAAATCAGTTTACAATTGACAATCAGTAACACAATAGGCGTTCAATTAAACGATTACTCTGAGGTCGTTGTTGGTTCAATTTGATAATTTAATTAATATTATTGAAGCTTAATGTTAATTGTGTTTTGATGTTTGATGCCACGTGAGATGTTTTGGTATGTTTACTATCAGAAACTATCGATGAATGGTACAATGTTTCTGTTACCAAGTAGCGTAATTAAGGGGTTTTCGAAAAAGGGTTTATTAAGAATCATAGGTTTATCAATAGAAATGTATTGAAAAGCAAGGACAACAGGACAAAACATTAAAACACAGGCACAATTAATGTGTATGATGAACTAGGTGTTACCCTAACTAAAGGATTATTTTCCTTCCTTGGACTTTTACGGAAAAAGTCACATGTATGCCGTTTTAATAAGCTATAAGTACAGTAAAGTTTCATTATCAGTTGTAGTAAGTCATTTTCTCCTATTAGATTACATGATAGAATTAGAAAGATTTTATAGTCGGCAAATGTGCCGCCATTTATCTGTGATAGACAAAACACACTAACTCACATTTATATGAACTAAAAGAAAATAGTAAGTTTCCACCCCATACAATGTTACACACGTTAAAGAAACCGCCCTTATCTTAAGCCGTTAACCATTTGAAGGAAAGGGGTAAATGTTGTTCAAACTGCAAGCGATAAGCATTGAAGGGGTTGCTTTATGTGAAAATTATGCGCGAACTAGTCAAAACTGCCGGCTTTTGTGGTGAATTTGGGAATAAAAGTTATTCTGATTTTAATGTATGAAGCTGTGTTTTGTTTTCGGCCCCGTTTTTCTATGTTGTGGTAGCCTTGAGGGTGTATTTATACCGCAGGTTTTTGAAATGTGTAACCATTATGTAATGAAATATGTAACCATGACTAAAATGTTGTACATCAATGGCAAATTAAAAGGCGATCTTTTGACTCCTATACTATATACTATACTATACACTTTGCCTTATGCTCCAAACTTATGCGATTGTGGAACGCCATTAACTTTTGCGAAACCTGAATTTCATACCATTGGTCAGTATTAGTATAGAAAACCGATTACCTAAAGATTATAAACTCGGGTTTAAGTTGTTATTTTTGTTACTACTTTAGTGGCCTTCAAAGTTATAAGGTTCAAAAAAATAAGATCAAAAATTCAATTACAAAAGTGATGACCGTAACTAGATTTAATATTAATAATAACATAAACGTCATTTCTATCACAGATTTCCTGTAAATCAAATAACGGACAGACAACCCGACATAATATTTTATTAGTAGAGGAAATACACTTGACACTATCTCTCCTATGATGGATTATATTCGGAACTCTTTGTGCAAGAGTAATCTATTTCTGAACATAATAGAATTTTTCCTAATGCACTCTATTGTATTGCTGTCGAGCAGTTTATTCTTAGACTAGTGGTTACATACGGTTTGTCCCAAAATTGAGTGGCTTTAATTTTGGATTTCTAAGAACGAACTAATATTATAAAGACGAAAGTTTGTAAGTGTGGTTGTTACTTCTTTAAAAATAACTTTTAAGGCACCCAAATAAAATAAAGATTTTACATTCTAGTTACTGATTAAACTAGAATGTTAAATACTTTATTTTATACTTTCTATATTATTCTTCCCAAGTTAATCTTAATCACTCCAGCTATTTAACCATGAAACTCTAATAAACCAACCAATATTAGGTTAGGAAATACTGATTTAATTTTAATGATCTTAAAAACAAATTGCCAGTGGCGGCCTACATCAAAAGACAGCTTGGTTGAAAGTACTTAACTGAAAGTTATAATTAAAAAAGGATCTAACAACATAATCGCATTACTGGAACTTCAAATGAAAAGAAAAAGGTTTTAAATAAACGTAATATTAAATTCCGCGGTTTTTAAATTGATGTTATGAGGTTTATTTTAGCATGTTTTGAAGGAACTACTAAACGCATTCAGGTTAAAAAGTAATCCTTCAGAGGTTACCTATTTCTTTACCAAATTAAGTTTTATGAAAATGTTATGTTGTAATTTTCATCCAGCCGCAAAAAACTGAAGTATAACTTAACCAATGAATAAATTACTCAGATGTTAATAATTATTCAAATTCTTAAACAAAATTCATTCATAGTTGCTAGGTTGTAAAAAATATTCAAATTCACGCAAAGAAAGCCACGAAAAGAGCGACTTATCTTATTTATCTCGTAAATCATCTTTAGCCGACATTTAAAAAGAATGGTGAAATAATTTTAATTCATATGAGACTGCTTAATTGCTATTCTCATTCAACAACAAAAGGCTGGCAGCCGAATGCACGAAATTGTAAGACAAAACCTTAGTTTTACACTGCAGGCCAATTTAACTGGCACACGCAAAATGAGCATTATATTTTTGTGTTCACTTGTTCATGTTTGAGACTTATTAAGACTTGCAGCTTTCAAAAATATTAAGAAATGTTTTTTATTTTGTAATTTGAGGTTTTATTCGCAAAGTATTTTATATTTTTGCAGTATTTTTATTTAGTTCTTTTATAATGTTGTAAGCACATGAACTAGAGGTAATTCTCTTTTTAGTAGCCATTATGAGAACTTAACATAGCTAATTTTGTATAAAATAATGATTTTCCTACCTCAATATTTCGGCCACATAGTGTAATGAGAAAAAAGAAAGCCCTTGTCTGTATCCCGAGCGAGCGTTATTGCTTCCTGCAGGAGTAGCCGTTATCGCTCGCTTACTTCGCTCTCCTCGCTCTAGAGTCTAGACGTTGCAAATACACTGCAGTAACTTACTGACTGTGTTTACAAAGCTATTGTTTTGTTTTTAGATTTTTCAGTAATTTTGGGCTATGTTTTGAGTCTTTTCCAAAAATTCTATACAAAAGATTACCACTGCTTCTCATGAAGTTTAAAGAAATAGGCTGACCCGTATTTTATTACCGATAGTGTAATTGGTGTGTACACGTTATTTAATTTCTCTTGCAATTAGATAACGTGTAGGTATATACTAATTCTTGATTTTCTTTAATTCTAAGACAGTAAAATAAGCATTTTAGTTTGATTTATTTAGCGTTTTAGAGAAAATAAAACTTAAAGTAGCAGGTTATCTTAAAGTGTACAAATGTATTACATTAACACACTGTTAAGGCTATAATATATTTTTCCTAGTACTATTACAGTGTAACTATAACATATAAAACTACTTACCCCTCACGGTGTGAGCGCGATAGTCACTCTATATAATCTGAGACGCGTCATGTTTCGTGCCATGTCGCTAACTTGTTCTAACGACGTGAACGAAGCTTGGAGTGTGACCACGATGTGGCTTAATTCAGGACATTTTTCACGGAAGCTGTTGAAAAAAAATGGACGTCAATATGAAAAAATAAACTATTATCATAGACACCTCAAATTACATAGGACAGTAACCCCAAAAACAACCCCTTCCACTGCTGCCTAGTGTTATGACCGCGATTAAGAGACGGTGATGAACAAACTTCTTAGCAACATACATAGATATCTATTAAAATTAGTTTATGATATAAAGTAAACAATTATTATTAGATCTCTATTTATTTAAATTATGTTCTGTTTATTTTTTTTATTTTGTACGAATTTCTTGGAACATTTTGTTCAGAGTTACTCATCTTCAAATAAAGCATTATGTCTACTTATCCCATACTTTAACTGGCGCGATCAAATTAGAATTTTCTTCTTAATAAATACTAGGTATAAATTGAGTCCTTTAATTTAAAAACCCATAGTCACCGCGCCACTCGACCCGGCCGCGCTCTCTGCACTTTTTGCCCAGCTAATGATTCCTATGAGAATCTACTTTGCGGGTTTTTTATACTATCAACTTGTGGAAAAACAGATCTTATAAATGTTTGTGTTTTAAAGCGTTTTCTTCGAGTTATTTATGGAGTTTGTCAGGGGCTTAAAGGATAGGTTTCTTAAGTTTAAACTTAATTGCACACTTTAAGTACTTAGATGTAAAAATGTATGTAGAACTGTCTAAACTATTAATGATGTTAACGCATTCGCATTGAATGGGAAGTATTCACTGAAAATATATATTTTGATTCTTAATTAAGTACATTTTCACGACAAAAACACACCATAATTGAAATTTTATTACACAAAATTCTGTTAAAAAAATATTCAGACGCTCTACAGTCAGACCAAATTGTAGCAACCTTCAAATCCTTACAGCCTCTTTATCCCTTCATAAAAAAGTAACGTAACAAAATTTCTTCAGGCTACAGGAAAATCCTTCCAATTTGAATCAATATTTAATTTGCTTGTAAAACGCAAAATCTGGCGAGATTGAGTTTCATGTATTATGCAGATCACAAGCGTGGCGTGTCAAATAAAACCCGACTTCGAAGTGGGTCTGTTTATTTGGGACCGAGTGTAGGTACAGTATACACGCCTCAAGGAATGCAGTGACAGTAATAGCTAAGAAAAACCTTTGGAAAATTACTTGGGTTATTATTATTTTGTTAGCAAAAATAGAAAAGTCGCAAACAAGTCATGCCAACACTTATAAGTCATCTTCCGAGCATTTTTCCCCTAATATGTTGGAGCCGGTTTCCAGTCTAAACGGAGGCAGCTGAGTACCAGTGTTCCACAAGGGGCTACTGTCTATCTGACCTCCTCAACACAGTTACCCGAACAATCCAATACTCCTTGGTTAGACTGATTGTCAGACTTACTGGCTTCTGACTACATATAATCAATACCAAATTGGGTCATATCAGCACTTCTAAGTACAGGTAAAATATAACTATACTAAATAGATATTACACAGAACTTGCTATTTCTATAGTATCTGTGTAGGTATTTATTACGATTTCAGGAATGCTGCTTTTAATGAAAATGTTCCCGGAAACATTGCACGCAGTGAAGGTACTATATCTACTATAGTAACTTGTGTTGGAATTCTTAGAACATGTTAATATTGTAAGAGGAAAATCTCTGCGTTAAACATTGAGGCGAGATTTTTACAAAATATTTTATAATAGGTATGAATATTCTTGCTTTTTAAACTGTTATTTTTTACATTACGAATACAATTGAAACTGAAAACAGCTGTTGTGTGAGTTACAATGTTATTCCACGTAGAGCTGATCTTAAACATCGAAATAAGAACTATTTAAATTTTAATAAAGAAATATTACAAACGTTTCCCCAAAATAATAATTATTTAAGAGAACAATCTAATTGTGATTCTATATTTACGAGAAAAATAATCCTTTATAAAATTTTATTTCGTAAAAACCTTATGTAAATCAAAACCACTACGAAACATAAATGCAGTATTCATTTACCGAAGAAGTGTGGCAGTTTGTGATCCGCCTAAAGTTAAATAAAAACGCTGACATATATCTCAGTGGGCCATGGAGAATAAAACGACTAGCCGAGGTGCCAAAACGGAAAATCTTCTAAGAAAGTAGAGTGTCAAATGCGGGTGTGCGGGGGACGAGGAACATTACTGTTTTCGCCCTTATACGCCTTCTTTGGACCGATAATTTTTTGACGTATGCGATGTCTCAAAAAACCTAGTCCACTCGTAACTTACGTATTTGACCTAAAATAAGGCGTCTGACCTACCTGCATAATGGTATCTCTGCTCTTTCCTTACTCCATGCAGTAAGCCACGTGACGTAATCGAGTTTCCTCTCATATTCGGCCAAGGTTTGCTTGAACGGTTTTTTCACACATGTTCCTTCTGAATGTAATTTTGTTTCTACTTTACGGTGTTTATGCATGGCAGCGTAATTGAAATTGGTATATGCCATATGTGCCTTGCTTTCCTGGTTACTTTAATATTCGACTTTGTGGATGAAGATTTTTTTTCATGCTAAGAAAAACAGCATATTTCAAATACATACTTTATGTAAAAAGTCTAAAAAGCTATACCTTTTTAAAAATCTTGGAAAAATGAACAAAAACCTCGCCAAAGTTAACGCGTTTAATATTTGTTTAACTAGAGGATGGACTAATTATTTTTAATTTTGTTACCATTTAGCTTCTAAGATTTCGATATTTCTTGTTTGGTCAGTTATGATTTTCAGCAATAAACCATTTTAATTATTTTCCTACCTCTAAAAACGCACAGCCACAAACCAAGCCAAAATAAAACTCAGAATCCATCATTCAACTCTTAGACGTAATGTCGTAGAAAAACGCTCCGACCACCTTCAGGCAATCAACATAAAACTCAATTAGCGCAAAGCGTCTCGCAAAAAGAGTCTGACTTGACAAATGCTAAAGTAAACTGAATTTACCTTCGAACATTAACAGTGGACAGTGAACCTTAATGTTGGTCGTAGTTTGTGGAATATAATTAGGAATTGTATAAGAAGTGTGAAGCCTAATGAAGGATATTTTTCAAGTGAAAAAAAAAAAATTAAAGTGCGAATTGCAAACTGCTTGTGTTACGAGCTAATTTCACTTATCGGCAAATTTATTAACACGACTGAGCAAAGGATTCGCCTATTTCAATGAAAACATGAATACATTATATATTTTATCACAACATTTTGATTAAAAAAAAAAACAGTTTTTACTAAAAATTTTTGCAACTAACTTGTCCCATAACAGATGACATGCTTATAACCCATACCTACATTCCATTACACCATCATACTTACATTACATTCCTACAACAATTACATTCCAACGCGTTTCTCATGCCTAGAAACTTAGATCATCTCACTAACTGGAGCCGCCATAATCACAACTCTCTATGCAAAAAGTCTGCCAATATAAGCGCGATAGGCAAGGCAGATGACAAAATGATTAAAACGCAAGCACAAACTTGACACACTAATACATAGATGAAGATTACCTGTAGTCTCGTCGGTTTGACAAAGCAGAAATTACGGAACAGGCGTCTCCAGTAAGTTAAACGCTCCAAGCCTAGAAGTGCACCCGTGTTCACCAATTTGTATGTATGAAGGTGCCACTTATTTCCTTTTACATGTACGTGTGTATTGAATTTAAAGTCGAAAGTCGTTTATAAACACCATTGAGTTCAACCGTTACCTTTAATGGTGCTGAAGGCTGTATAAAGATGGGGAAAGAACCAGCATTGTTTTTATTTGCGAAGACAGAAAAAATACTCCTTTTTGTAGGCAATTGTTTTATCTTGAAGAATAAGAACTCCAAAAAATAATTTCCCAAATAGTCTGACACAAGACATATTTCTTCAAGAACATAAAAAGAACCCGTCTGTCAATCTACCCTTCAGTATAAACCAGTCTTTAACCTGCAAAGTAAAATGCCAGAACATTCATTTTTCAAACCATTTCTTCATAAATCTTGCAAAAACATTCGAAAATCTTGTTACACGAAAGTTCCTCCTAAAAATAGAATTAGCACCGAAATGTCTCCGCTAAAACGTTCGCTGTTTAACTCAATTTCTGTCTAAAAAGGGAATACTTAACTCGTTTTTTTGTCTATTTTTTTAGGGTTCTGCACACAAAGAGGAAAACAAAAGTTCGCCCCTTCTTTTGTTTATTTGTCAACATTGCATCACGAGCCACTTAGTTAATGGTTTCTTGAAATTAAAAATAAATATTTGGTTGTCATTTACTTTAAAATGACCGGTAATGAATTTAATACAACAATAGATGCATTTAAACACATTTCCTAAAATCTAAAATGATTTAATAATCGTCAAAAAAATTACAATTGCACTTCATAGCCCGTGTATTTTTCTTTCTAAATTACGGAACCCCGGTACTCAAGTCGTCTCGCTTTTTTCATTTTTTTTATTTTTTACTCTTGCAGAGAATGTCTGTCTATATTTTGTAGTAAGTTGGCGCAATTCCAAGTCCAAGCAATATTACTGTGATGCTATTTAAAAGGAACTCTTTTTGGATATTTTTTTAGATTGTTTTCGCGACAACCGTTTGGTTTCGGTTTGAAAATTAAGTTTCGGCTTGTATTGGAGTTAGATAAGATATTATTTGCTGTGTTCAGTTTCTGCATTTTTATATTATTTTTTTTTGGAATGAATATTGCTCCAATTTGTTGTATATAGCATTGCTTTTTATGCAGCTTTTATACTATAACTAAATCACTTAAGATATTATAGGTAGTTAACCAAATTCCAAAAAACGTCGCCTATTTTGTTGACTAAATAAACAAACCGTTTTCAGAGCAATTAATTCTGTGACTTGTTTTCCTTGAACCGCGAAGCTTTTTCGCCTTTTCACTCATCGAAAATTATTTTTTGGTTCGTAAATTAGATTCGGTTCCTTTTACAAAACCTTTCAAAACATGTTTGTTGTTTTCGTCCGATGATGCATTGAGTAACTTTATAATAGATGTTTTTACCTTTTTATCGTATAGGAAAAAGTGGTAAGCTAAGTGTCTGTGGGTAAGTCTGTTTTTATTTATGTTACATCATGTTTTTCTGTTATCTCCCAGGAAGGTTGAATATGCTATGAATCTCTCAACCAATTTTTGTAGTTTTTGTAGATCCATTTGGTGGAAATGTCATTCAACAAAATAGGCATATGAAAACTAAACTGATTTTAGATAAGAAATAAAATTTGGCCCACGAAATCTGTAATCTAACTAACAAAATGTCAATCCTTAAAAGTGACCCTTATGAGGTAGCTACATATTGTGATGGGTATATAATAATATGTCACGCAAAGAGACTCAACATTCTCATACAACATTAGAACTATTCTCATACTTTACTAACAAAAACATTTCATATACTCAACTGCCCATAGCACTCGATAAAATCCAGAAGGCTCAAAAATACATAAATTTGAGTACAGCTCATTGTGCAAATTCACCCAACGAAATGGGTCTGGCGAATTGACCTTAAAATGGACAGTGTGGCACGGACTAATCGGAATATTGACAGGTCTAAAATAAGAGCTGAAGCGGAGAAGTTTTAATCAAAGAAAGAAAGAAAAAACAATTATTCACACAAAAAAGACGCATGCCTGATAACAGAAAAAGTATAGAAGGAAATAAAACAAACAAAAGAATATACGAGAACAGAAACATAAAACAACACCCACACTGCGTCATAGTTTGTGCGAAAAGGTCAGCGCTCAGAATAAATGCTGTGTTTGTGCTCGAAACTAAGAGACTAGTTTCAGCGTTTAGTTTTCAGCGCTGACCAGCCAATAGAATTTTGTCTTTGAAACATCTGTCCATCGTTTTTTTTGGTCATCCCCTTCTTCATTATTTAACGTACGTATACACAGTAATGTGAAAATAAAAATAATCAGATGGCAAAAAATTGTGGCACTAAATCAATAAAGATTTACCAACTTATTTTATTCTCATTTAATTAAAAATAGGTCGTATCTTATAAAATTGTACTTATGCAACATTGTACAGTAAGTACCAAAAAATTTTATCACACTATAAAATATAAATCGCTATATCTCACAGCTTAACCCGTCACTACTGGGTCAAAGGGACAAATAGCATCAGGAAAGGTTCGCAAACCACTGCCCTCACCTAACCCTATAAACGTACACTGCGTGCCTTGCAAACGCACGTGTTAAGTATTTAATTTATTTTGTCACCGTTTATTGGTATGGGGGCACCGTTTTTTGGAATGAGCAAAAATGAACTGTTTTATGCAATGTGTTTGAATGGACCTTTAAATAGACTCTTCAATTATGCAATTGAACGTATTTTCTTTTATAAACAGCTTTTTCATTTTTGTGACCCTAAATACATTTTCGCAAAGTTTTAGTTTATCATCCGGATAAAATTTTGCCTATATCATTCTCCATCAAACTTTCCGTGCTATACAATTACCTATGATGACATAGACTAATAAGGAGTAGTACATCAATAATATTAATATTGAAAAGTATGTATGCGTTACTTTTGCGTCAAAGAGTAGCACACATATACCCATACTTTTCATATTAGAAGGATTTAATCAACCAGCCACATCGTAGAAACGTTAAAACTTCACAAACGCAAACGCCGGAACAAATTAAACTTCAATACCAGACTCAAAATTCAAACAGAACTTTTGCAACATTTTGACAGCAAAATAATAGCTCCGGCCACAACAATCAACGAACACCGAAATCAAAATTAAGACGAGCCTTAAATTTTGAACGTAAACAACAAATAATCATTCTCTTTAATAGGCCTCAATTATTTTCTGGTATTTTCGAAGTTGGGAATGGTAAAAGCGGAACCCATCACGATAGAATGGTCGAAACTGTTCTGGAAAGTTCTATGGCTGAGCCAGAAACGAAAATAAACGAACTGTTGCAATTAAACTTTACGAAGCTGAGAGCGGATCGGGAACTATGCGCTTTGGGATCCCTTGTTGCAGCAATATTTTTGGTTATGCGGTTATGATCCCTGGCGTTTTGAGGCTTTATCAAGAGACTTTAGAGAGTTTTTGGAAAATTTTCTGTGTTGCTTTTATCTGTCAATCAAGTGTAACGAAGGTCTTTGCGAACTCATCGGAGTTTTAATCGTTTCTTGGAATAAATAGCGCGTGGTGTGGTTGTTATTATGGTTTAATATTGTTAAAATACGTTAAATAAAATACCACTCATTGTATTAATTTTAAACTGAATATCGTTTCTTCCAATTATATTACACGAGCATTATATTATTACTTCATTATTAATTAATGATACGGAGCTTTACAAACAAAAAATCCACGAACGTTAATGACCACGTTTTCCAATTAACAAAAAAATACATTAATCCTTTTTTGCAAAACAAACGCAGCATCTGTACAATGAATATTCATAATTATTGTTGCCGTATACATTACGTTAACAATTAAAACCTCATTTTGCGAAGGCCCAAATAATTTAAAATTCGAGGGACGGGTAAGCAAAAAATCCTCTTAGTTCATAATTTCGTGTTGAGAGCCAAGTTGGGACTTTTGCGGTGGATGACGAGGCAAAAATTTACCACGCAACAGGCGGGACAGAGTGAAAACTATGTAGGATTAGTTTTGGATTAGATACTGTAAACCGTCCTCGCTTGATTACAATTGTAAATGTGAATTTGTATGTTTACTTGTTACGCTTTCACAGAAAAATGGCTAAATCGATTGGGATGACATTGGCATAAATTGTTCCCTTGATTGTGTTGGCTGCATAATGCACAACATTTGTGTAATTTAGAGGATCATACGTAAACAAAGTCGCAGGCGAGTGTAGATAGGCGTGGGTCATTTTTGGCGGTTGGTTTTATTTAAGCTTCAAAGAATCGACGTTTCGCTAGGGCTGTTATTATTATAATGTTCTTTCATATTTTTCGGCTGCAACGCTTTTAATGCACCGAAAATCACTTCAAAATTTTGAAGCGATTTTTCTTAATGTTCGTTTTGTCAGATCATTACAGCATTTTGTTGACGAGAACACTTTTTTGGAACACAATGTTTTACCTTCCTTACTTACTTATAATTTGTAATAAGTCCAACAACATTCATTTATTAGTAAAAAATCATCCTCCCCATTTAATGTCCCTCATTCTCTTTTATCAATTTCATCAGCACGAGCCAATAAAAACACAAACTAAAAACATTAAAACGAAAAACAGCGTTCCTTTATCAAAGGCTCTCGTTACAGTCAAGTTCCACAAATAACAAAGCGCCCTGAACATTCGCCACGTGTACACAAATAAACGATGCCACGCTACTCGATATTGGACCGATAAAGGACTTACTAAAGAACATCACCTGTATAAACTTGTAGGGGTAAATACGGTTAAAAAGTGGATAAATAATGGAGGTAATTTTGGTAATAATTACCTAGATAATATTAGTATTGTGAAAATACCTAAAAATATTAAAATACCATTATCCATCATACCACTTTTCATTAACCTCATACCTAGTAGCAAGCGTTAAAATTAATAAAAAAATGCAATGATAAGGACTTGTCTATATTTTGCAACAAACAGGGTAATTTGTAATTAGAGTGTAATCTTGTAAGGGAACCCACACATGAAAGTAACATGCGTTAATCACCACACTCGATCATGGTTCTGCCCTGGTAAAAAAAAAGACTAATATTCCTCAAAGTTCAAAGCACCCAACACAAAGCTTATTACTGCCATCTACCGCGAGGCTACAAAATAAACGATAGTACTACCCTATCGGATATTGGCTCGATATAAAATTACTTCGTTGCACGTGATCCCCCTTCTAATCGAGTCTGTAAGAAATCATGCTCTACAAAGTGCTCTTAAAGAATAATACAGGCGGAGTTCTTTCTTTCTGTCTGGCCAGTATTTTATTAGTCGCTTTAAAGGAGTTATGAATGGGAAGACATTTTGTTTTTAGAGCTCTTGCGCGGTTCGGCGCATATTTTGATGGAGTCATGAAAAATTTCATTTATGCTGAACTGCTTTGCTAGTTGGAGGGTTGATGGTAAATGAAGGACTTCTTATGTTGTAGACAAAGTTATTTGGTAATGTAAGTGCATTTTACTTTAATAAATAAGATTTTGCGATTCTCTTAAACGATTATTAAATACGGGCCCCTTCTCAATGGAGAAAGCATGAACATTAGTTGCGTCACGTTTACTCGTGGGTTGGCTATTCCAGACGTGTAAATTCAGGCGTCATCACGATATTTTCCATCAGCACTCAGAAAGTACATAATATCTTAGAAAACTCACACTAATGCTTTCTCCTTTCTATTACAGTGCGAAGAAGAAATTTATGTAACCACATAATAGACCCATAAGAGACAGACCTAACCGACTACTTATACAGCGCAAATCGGAGCCAATACCGCGAATATATTCGTGGATCCAATTGCTAAACGGATTGGTATTGCAGCCCGACAATACGGTTTATTGCAGGCACATCGCGGCGACCACAAATCCTCTGAAAGTGGGGATAAAAGCGTTTATTTGTTCAGACTAATGCACATTTTATGCGGGACCCCCGCTCCTTATGACTTACGTGACGTAATCTTGTGGTACAAGTTGTAAGCTGAAGTTTTTTTTTTCTTATATTTTTTCGTAACCTTTTTCTATTCCTAACACACTATGTGAGCGATCTGGATGGGAACCTGAAATCTTGTAAAAGTGCCTTACGTGACGTATCAATAGTGGCGCTTCTTATATCTTCGTATTAGCGTTCACTTCAATTCTTCCACGCAGGACGCACCCTTAAATTCCGTTTCATGAGTTTGATACATGCCTTGGAAATGGCACCGTACATTCCCATGATGTGATAATTGACGCATTGACTGAGTGCCTCTGTCACCACGTGGTCGTTGGCCACGCGCGTCAGACGAGTAGGACGGAATTCGAGTAGGTATGTCACGTTCACGTGTATGTTCATCATTGAGTTTCTTTGCTGCACTGAAAAGGTATGAGATAACTGAAATGATTAACATGATGATTCGGCATGGAAGCCTCAAGCCGCTATTAGTAAAGAAGTAAGGTTTTAAATTAATTATTATTGTTAAGCAAAATCGCTGCAAGTTTACGCCTTGCACGTTCGCGAAATAGTAAGGACAAAAAGAATAGGCTCCTCATAAAATTCGGACCGTAAATATGAAAAGAAAAATATTTCCGTGAATAAAATAACAAGGTACCTTGGTTGTGTCACAATATCAGATGTTAAGTTATTAAGAAACCTTTACTATAAGTACTAATATTGCAAAAATGTGAAAGTTATTCTGCCTATCAGTGCCTATCTCAGGAACTGTTAAACCGATTTATACCAAACTTCAGTTGGAATCTACCAACGGATATGATATTATTTAGCCAGGTGTGAAGTAAATTAAACTACTGAACTACCCATCTGAACTGAAGGTAAATACATGAGAAAAATGAAAGTATCATAAAAACTAAGAACAACAATATCCAACTAATTTCCTCGCTCATAAATAATCAGAATGGTACCCATTCCACCATAATCGAATAGTCTAGAATTTTCGATGACTGTGTTGTCAATCCGATCACGCTTGACACAAGAATTAGTTAGCAACCGATAGTTAGTAACCGCAGAATGATGTTATTATATTCCAAGCGTAATTACAGTTAACCCTCTCGTGACTACGATCATTAGAATTCGATTAGTTTAATGTATTTTTCATTTTAAACATGCAAAACGGTTGTAGTTGTAGACGATACTTAGGTTTATACTTAGGTAGGCTGTCTTTTAGAAAAAGAAGTATGGAAGAAAAAACGTGCTGTGTTAATCATAAATGAGAAATTAGGGGATTGGTATTATGATTTTATGCAGCTTATTGAAAACTTTTATACAAACCAAGATACTTAAACGAGACATTTCACTAAGGAAATGACTTAAGTAATCATACTTGTACCTATCTACTATTTTTATGTTTCTAAGTTATGTCTCGGGGTAACACAACCACAGGTTCCTTTATTCAAGTATTACACCTAAAGCAGCTGCATCAAAGCATTTTACCTTGTGACCCAATTAAAGTATAGCCTATCAAACATTGTTATTGTAATGTACAGTGTTTACTGTTTGAGCGATCTGGATGCGAACGCAAAATGGTGCAGCGACACGCGAAAATAGCAAGCAGTCGATAGGAATCCCTAACGTGACGAGTGATGGCGCTTCGTATATCCTCGATCATAATTTCCCAAGTAGGACACACCCTTGAATTGCGTTTCATGAATCTGACACATGCCTTGGAAATTGCACCGTACATTTTCATGATGTGATAATTGAGGCATTGACTGAGCGTCTGTCACCACGTGGTCGTCGGCCACGCGCGTCAGACGCGTGGGTCGGAATTCTGATATGTTATGTTCACTTGTACATATGTTAGCTACAATGAAAAGGTCGCTGAACTAATTAACATGATGATGGAAGCCTCTGCTAGTAGTATTTGTTCCAGAAGAATGTGGTTTTAGGTGAAGTTTAATTGGTAAGCCTACTCGCTGAAAGTTTACGCCTTGCTCGTTCGCGAAATAGTAAGGACAAAAAGAATAGGCTCCTCATAAAATTCGGACCGTAAATATGAAAAGAAAAATATTTCCGTGAATAAAATAACAAGGTACCTTGGTTGTGACACAGTATTAGATGTTTAGTTACCTACTTATTATGAAACAAATATTGCAAAAATGTGAAAGTTATTCTGTTTATCAGTAACGCGTCTCAGGAACTGTTAAACCGATTTATATAAAACTTAAATTTGTCTATGTCTATCAACGGATATGCCATTATTTAGCTAGGTGTATTAAGTAAACTAAACTACTGAGCTATGTACCTATCTGAAATGAAGGTAAATACATGAGAAAAATGAAAGTATCATAAAAACTAAGAACAACAATATCCAACTAATTTCCTCGCTCATAAATAATCAGAATGGTACCCATTCCACCATAATCGAATAGTCTAGAATTTTCGATGACTGTGTTGTCAATCCGATCACGCTTGACACAAGAATTAGTTAGCAACCGATAGTTAGTAACCGCAGAATGATGTTATTATATTCCAAGCGTAATTACAGTTAACCCTCTCGTGACTACGATCATTAGAATTCGATTAGTTTAATGTATTTTTCATTTTAAACATGCAAAACGGTTGTAGTTGTAGACGATACTTAGGTTTATACTTAGGTAGGCTGTCTTTTAGAAAAAGAAGTATGGAAGAAAAAACGTGCTGTGTTAATCATAAATGAGAAATTAGGGGATTGGTATTATGATTTTATGCAGCTTATTGAAAACTTTTATACAAACCAAGATACTTAAACGAGACATTTCACTAAGGAAATGACTTAAGTAATCATACTTGTACCTATCTACTATTTTTATGTTTCTAAGTTATGTCTCGGGGTAACACAACCACAGGTTCCTTTATTCAAGTATTACACCTAAAGCAGCTGCATCAAAGCATTTTACCTTGTGACCCAATTAAAGTATAGCCTATCAAACATTGTTATTGTAATGTACCCACGAGGTCTTGCACCATGGTTTCATCAACATCAGTAATTTGACAGTGTATGTATTTTGCATGAAACTCATCTGCCCGCTGAGATGCCCCCGACCAACTGAAATTGCTTTACATACATTATTCACAAGGTAATGTTTAACGGTATGGCGTTTCAATTACCCTTTTTTTAGGGGTAACGTATATTAAATTGCATGGGGATGGCAAACGTTGGGTATATTAAAAAATAATAATGCTGTCAATGTGTTGGACTTAAGCCTCTCTTAGCTTATGCCGCTGTACTCCTTTTTCCCGCCTTTTACATCCAGTATTTAAAGCTCTCAAAAACCCAATAAGGCTATATTTTTTTGGAATTAAGCCATTTTCGACTTATGTCATTTTACCCCATCTCCAGTTAAATATAAATTGAATATAATTATTTCTTACATCTGTTTAAAAATAAATTAACATTATAAATCTGAAAGTAATTCAGTCTGTCTGGGGCATCACAGAAGGATAAAACGACTGAACTGAAGTTTTAATCCGAGTACATGAAATAATTTATATGAATAAAAAATCTGGTATATGGGCTACTTTATAATAAATGGGGCAAACAAAATATGGTTCATTGAATACAAGAATATATATGTCCTCAGGCACGGTGGAGTGATGACTTGCGCAAGACGGCTGGCAGGAGCTGGATGCGAGAAGCCGAAAATCGATCTCAGTGGCGTGCACTTGGAGAGGCCTATGTCCAGCAGTGGACTGCGATAGGCTGATGATGGAAGAAATATTAAATACAATTCAGGTACAACCAAAAATACGCCGAAAATCGGAAATAACCGCTTCAAACGCTCCATCAAACCATTATTATTTCGCTAAATTAAACTTCAACTATAATTCTGACAAAGAAATTTGGGGTAAGTTTCGTAAAAAACTCAGGGTCTAACCGGCCAGGGGGTAACGATTCGTGTAACACAGAGTTATTGCAGGGTTAACGTCCTAATTCTGTTCTATTTAGCGGAAGGCTGGTGTGCGAACGTTTGTTTGATCGTAATAATAGTGGGTCGGCGAATGTTAATAGGAATTACTATTAACATTCGCCGTACTATTGTTTGCACGGAGCTGTTGTAATAGCGTGGTGTGCATGCAACAGTAATTTCGGTTCTATGTCATCATACCGTAGTTGAAATTACTGAAATTGCCGACACTAATTAAGGAGTTGGTAAAAACTAAAAAAGATACGGAAAGTGGTAAATATAACCATCATCATTATTCTGTCCTTATCCCAATTTCTATCTGGGATCGTCACCACGTGTCTTCTTAATCCATGTTTTTCTTTCTGAGGTCTTCTCATAGACAACTCTCTTAATAATCATCCATACATCATTTCTTTGGCTATGCCCATTCTCCATTATCACGGATAATTTCAAAACCAAATACACACAAAATTGTATTATTTCCGTTGTTCCTCTATTTTATGCCGTTTCGTGAATATTACTGAAATTCGCGTCACATGCATACAACGACAAAGCGCTCCCAATATGTAGCGTGTAAATCAATCGTTTGCAGTGACTTCTATAGTAATTAATTTAATTGCGGTCTATTATTTGAACACGCCGATATTAGGTAATTATAATTTGTTGTTATGTACATAGATTTTTTAAATAATACAAATACAAAGCTGAAGAGTTTGTTTGTCGACACCACCCCACCCTCATCTCAAAAGACTAACTGGTTCTTAGTACTATTATCATCATCATCTGTTACCCTAATTTTTATCTGGGTTCAGCACAGCATATCTTCTTCTTCCATACATACCTATCTATAACATCATCTCACAAGTAACATTTTTTCCAACCACATTCCCTTAGTACACACACATACACACCAAGCCTCACGCACACAAGCTCAGAAATTAAACAGCGTATGTGGCAACGTTAAATATGCAACGGTAAACAGAATTCGATACGGGGTGGTTTCGTTACAGCAAATAAAGTTGAGTACAAAGAGCTGTATCGAATATTTTTGAATTCGTCTGCTCATTTGCTTGAATCGAAAAATTGCTTGAATCGTGTAAAACGTGGATGGGTTTTAATGACACAATCGGGTTTGGTTTTTCGGATTTATCGCATTGTTGCTGTAAATGAGGACACCTTTTTAAGGCGGCAACTAGTATATAAAGGAGTGTGTAGAGAGATAACTTCAGTATAATATGAGGGAGAACGTAGGAGGAGTACATAGGGGCAATACATAAAGGAGGTACACAGGCCGTATACATATAGGGTAGTCTATAGGGTGCATACATATAAGGGTACATGGGGTATTTATAAATGCATTAAGGTGGAATACATAACAAACTATACAGGAATAATATAAAACGGAACGCTCTGTAGAAGTACATACATATGGAAGGAAATAGGGAAATAGAGTAACTGTTTACCTAGTAAGAGTATACAGGAGAGCTCTTAGACAGTACATCAGAGGAATACATCATGGGTTAGCACTTAAATGTGTACAAAGGAGTACGCAGGAGGAGTATATAGGGAGGTACGTAACAGACTATTTACTCTTTGGATGCATGTTTAAATTCCTTTGGCAAACGAAATAGAACCACAGCAATCA
The DNA here is from genome assembly GCA_033682625.1 of Helicoverpa zea x Helicoverpa armigera. NCBI lineage: Eukaryota > Metazoa > Arthropoda > Insecta > Lepidoptera > Noctuidae > Helicoverpa > Helicoverpa zea x Helicoverpa armigera. The sequence continues at coordinate 12,917,515 of JAWIIS010000024.1, forward strand.
TTAAAAAATCTTATCCAAACCCAACATTTCCAGGACCATTACGTAATATACATGCAAATACTAAGCACACATTATTTGTTCCACGATTTACGTTCGTCATTTAGGCAGTTTAACGAACTGGGTGGGGCGAGCGGGTGGGGTGAACAGGTAATTTTTCTGCGACCCCTGGGAAGAAATGTATGTATGTAATAATGGCGGTATTTTTATGTGAAGTCATGAGTGTATTGTGATTTTGTGTGATCTAATGTTAATGTTTCTTTTTTGGGAGAAAATATAATTGAAAGCTCTGGGCAGAATACATAAAATTGTAGTAGTGTTAGAAAAACTGTGAAAACAGATTTTCTAACTTTGAACATGTTATTTACTTTTTTTGGAACTTTTTACAAATTAATTACAGCACCGCCTTTTTCAGCACCAAGGAGTGCTTTGTTAATTTAATTTCTTACTTTTTAAACTCTTTCATCTTCAACGTTTTTTCTATAACTGCTTTTACATGTCACTAGATATAAAACAAAAGAAAATCAATTGTGGCTAGCGTTATTTTTGCGCTTCGAGATACAATACAATGTTCTTACAAAACTTTTCAGCTACTCATATCCAACATATTTTGTAGATATTACTAAAGACCAAAACAAGCTTAAAAGCATACAAAACACATTATAAGCAATACGAAAATATGAGACATTTGCTTTACAAAGACAAATTCGGTGCAAAACAGTCGTGGTGACAAGTTCCCGAGTATTAACCGGGATTTATGTCCCGAATACATTGTGAGACGTACGTGCATTGCAAATGGGATGGCGAGGTGAGGACCTTTCGCGTACCTGGTGGTTTGAAGCTTGGATTAATTTGCTGTGTTGATTCTTTTTTGGTGAAGCTTGAATAGGATTTTGTTTGGCTGTGTGTTTTTGCATTATAATATGTTGTAATTTTCAGAGAAAATTTTGATAAAAGCACTGGTTATATATACCTACCTACTTTACGAATTATCTATGGATTACATACAATATACTTAGATATATGCTGTGTTAATGGGAAGTTTGTTCTTCACCACTTCTTTCCAGCCATAACACTAGGAAGTGGTGAAAGGGAGGTTTTTTGGGGGTGCTGTCATTTTTGTAACTTTGACGTTAAAAAGTGCAAATCTAATTAGCATATTTTAATAAACGGTTTTTTATTTTGACTATGACATTACAATCGCGCTCGCTATCATTGAATTCTTATGTGTGATCAAGTATTGAATGGATCTTCAGTTCTAGAAGTCGGTTTGGAAGTTAAATAATTCGTACTCTAACTATCAAACGCAATCGCAAGCGCTATTGTAATCACCCTGAAGAGTCGAGATATTAGAATCGAATTTTGAAGTGATTGAACTTATCATTATCATTGAAGTTATCATAACCTTTTTTTAGAAAGATTCCTAAAGATTTCACTTCACGTCCCACACCCAAAAATACCAATTTCGCCAAAAAACCTACATCTGCACTCACGATACGTTTCCTAACAAATTCAAAGGTTTGTGGCCATAAAAATGACACATGTTACTCGTACTTTCTCTTAACCAGGGGCTATATATCAAGCACAAACTGGATCCTGGGTGTGCCCACTCGTGCATTTTAGATTTATGTCTCCATCAGACGATTTTCAATGCTCGTTATGCTATATGTACATACGTATGTGCATATATTTTGGGTGTGGTGTGTTTAAGCTTGGTTTTATTGATTTTGGGTATTTTATGCTGTATTTAATTGGGAGGTGTTCTGAATTTGGGTTTGGTTTTGAAATGGGGGTAATCGGAATATACTTGATACAGGCGTAAAATTCGCGTTGTGCTAGATTAAATTGCAATGAAACTAAAATTAGTACAAAATATAGTCGTAATTAAATTTATTTACAAGCACTACACAGTACACTAAAAGTTAAACACTTCAAAAAAAGTAGAAGGCTCTCTGTTTCAATGTACGTTTTTTAACTGAACACGTTCTGAAACACCCAAATAAAAGGCATTTACAAACTAGCCCAAACAAAAGCTAAAACAAACATAAAGTAGATTCGAAAACTCTATGAGTCCAACTCTTGAACTTTGCTAACTGAACCGAGCCAAACTTTGTGCATTTTCATAATAAATAATATAAATCTGAAATATGTTAGAATTTGCAGAATTCTTTCACATCGAACGAAACGCGATCAAAGTTTGACGGTTGCGTGAAAAATGGTCTAAGTTTTTCTTTCGTTTCTAATGTGGACGGAAAACGTCTAAAATTTTATGTATTTAATAATATTTTTTGGTAGTGTTATATTTGTGTTTGAACATACTTTCATCTTAGGTGTCAATTAGTTACTGCCAACTCAGTACGTACGTTATTCGTGGGTACTCATAATTTGTCACAAGAATGTGTTAATTCTCATGTACAACATTCTGGTGCTTTACACCAGTATAGAATGATTACTCATTAAAACCCAAAAAAAAAACAAATTAATTGGTTATACTTTGGGTACAATATCATTATCATGAAGCACCACAAAACTCTCCATCCACCATCTTTAAAAGTACAGTAAAGCAATGCATTTTACAAAATACCCTTTTAATTTCCCGTTCACCAGAACTTCACTCACAGTGAAGCCAGTAAGTCTTCCATCAAAATAGAAATCCTTATAAAAAATACTTAAGCCCCTACCAACTTTTACAAGACTGGCTCGCTAGAAAGTTTTTAATGAAAGCCTCTTTATATGAAACAAGAAGAAACTTCATGATGTACCGCTTATAGACTTGGATATCTTGTAAGCAATCCTTACTATATTTACTGTAATATTGTTAATACTAGCTTCCACCATCGGTTCAGACAACTAAATAAATAGATTACACCTTTTTTAATGTATGGGTTATTTAACACTGAAATATTTATCCAAATTAGAGTTGCAGTTCCTAAAATTACCGCGTTCATGCAAACTACTTTCAACACCGTCTTAACTTGTCTATCCAATATTGCACAGAACAGTATACAAAACACACATAAAATAACCAAAAGTGCAATTCTTCCACGCCAACTTATTTTCGCAAACCCAGAAACATCTCTAAGACCCCATTCGCACTCGATGTCTCAATTTAAAGCAATCAACATCAAAAATGGGGACATCCCGCTATCTAAGCATGATCGATGTTCCGTCATGATCCCGTGATATATTCGAGAGGGTGAATTTTCAAGTAAACGATATTATTTCTGTTAAAATTAAATCGTCGAGTTTTCCTTGGTGGCGATTACGTACTGTTAAGTACTTTTGGTATTGTTGATAAGAGTTTTGTTTTTACAAATTTTTTGTAAAAAAATAAACATATATTTGTGTGTTAAAAAATATTTTTAGTAACATGATACAAAAATCATACTGATAAAGTTTCAAATTGAATAATAGACCCAAATAATTTCTAAAAAATGCGATGGAAAGTGTAACTCGAGCAGTATACCTACGTACAAAGAGTTAGGTAAAACAGTTTTATTATTTTTCAAAATAAAAAACAATAAAGAGTTTTAAATGTGATCCAACCTTAATAGTGGTCCAATACTATTTAACCACCGATTTTACACCTTACAAAAAGTTACTATGTTCTTCGAGAACTACGACTATTTCACTTGTTTCGATCTTTTTTCAAACGCACTCCTCTTTTTTCACTTCACATAATTATTCCGAAATCCCGGCAACCCTACTCGCTACAAAATTTTCAGCTTTCAACAAAGACCCCAATTTCAGGCCTTTTCCGGCATTTGGAAAACTTTTTATTGGCGTTATCTGGCAGACACTAATGGTATTAGGAGGACAAAGTTACTTCCTACCTTAATTTATTGACACTTTCACCTTCATTAACTTAGATTGCTTGACTTGGATAGATAGGATTGGTCAAACTTACTTAAATAGTTGTTAGTATATTTTTTTATGAGGAAAAGGGTTATAAGGAAAATAAGTATTTTGATGTATAGTTATAGAAATATACTAATTAAACTGTATTTTACTCGATATAACTTTTTAATTTACCTAGCCACTGTCGTCAAACTGAAGACCTTGGCTAGACGAATAATCTTACAACCAAATGTTACTCTACTACTTGGTTGCAACTATAACCAGATTGAGTCTTCACTCACATAGCCCACATAGTGAGAGAATCGACGAATTCACACCTTCCTACAAAAATAATACAAGATAAAATTAGGCTTCAAAAAAACATATCGAGCCTTTCTGACCATGCAGGAGTAACAATACAATTAATGCTAAATTAATTTATCCCAAAGCTCTAAACAATAATTCATCACACATTGTACTTAGAACAATCAATTTCCAATACGAATAATTTATAGCGATTCTATGCATTGCGCTATTCATATGAAAATTATCACAAATACAAACAATAAGGGAGCAATGTATGCTTACTTAATAGTTATGATTGTGTATTGTATAATTACTGCAATATTGTAAAGTGCTTTCCGATAAACGCGATAATAATCACAATTGCTAATTAGAGTTGACTAGCTTTAGATTGCGGTTGCGTCCACGGGGATTTTATTTTCAAACTAAGGGAATAACTATCTATACTAATATTATAAAGAGGAAAACTTTGTTTGGTTGTAATAGATAAACTCAAAAACTACTGGATCGATTTTAAATATTCTTTCACCATTAGAAAGCTATATTATCTGCGAGTAACATAGGGTATATTTTATCCCGGTGCGGGTAGTAGCTCCCACGGGACGGGGGTGAAACCGCGGGAAAACGGCTGGTTTGAGATATAAAATCAAGTACATATTTAGTTGTATCATTACTTGTAATCATGACTTCTGTAAAACCATAAACCACGTAATCTTGTTCGCAGGGTTTTAGCAATTATTACTTTTGTTACTACTATAGTACCAGATTAATATTGAGTACAGTTCCAATACTTTTAGTGTGACAGTCTAAATAAACGTCACATCCAAAATTGACATACTGATTTATTCAGGTGAATAATCTGCAGTACTTTTTTACACTGTGTGTCAAATAGAGGGGAACAAATTCAAGCAATTCAGAGAGTTTGTAAGTGGACCCTTTTTATGATAATAATGTCTGTTTAAAATGGCATAAAGTTTCTGCATTGCCTTATCTGTGGTTGTTTGATAATTTATTCAGTGGTGGTAAGTGGGGTTCGAAGTTTCTCCAGTTGGTAGAAATTAATGAAATTTTTGTATAAAAAATCCAACAAGTAATCGTGAAAGTTTTAATAATCTTTTCGAAATTTGAGATACAAAACTTTGTCAAAGGTATACCTACCCATTATTACTGTAGTTAAGACAAGATATGACTTTACAGGTAAAGTTATATATTGTTAGCAAATATTAGGTCATAACCCTAGAACCTTAATTTGCTTGCATTGCTGAATCCACTCCAATACTCGCATTACTTATGAATTTCACGCTTCAAGCACTTCACACCTGTTCGCCCCTAACGGTCCTATTTATCCTCCTACACTTCGCCATTTAAGTTTTCAGTAAACCTTATAAACCGTCCATGTAATACTCATCATCTAAATAACTTACAATCCTTATTTACATAACAAAAATACTTCCAAATTATTAATTAAAGGCAACGAAGGAGTTTGTGTCCAGTAAAAAAAACAAAGAACTTACCCGCACACTAAAGACTATGGACAATTCGAACGAAAAACGTTTTTTTTTAAAGAAAATCGTGAATTCTATCAAAGTTTTCAGTCGGCCTGATACCGGCTAAATACCAGATCTTTCTAATGTGCATGCTTCCATTCATCTTCATACAGATTTATTAGCTAAAACTATTGGCCGACTAAAAGTTTTTTTTTTAATTTCTCACACCCCAACTCCCAAACACCATTGCAACGAATTCTAAAAACAAGAAAATCGTTTTTACCATTACTATCATCTGGCGATAATCTACTGGCGGCCATCTTGCGGAACGCAATAGATTTAAAATGTCGCCCCGGCCGTTTTATGCGAAAATCTTCAGATAACGTGGTTATCTTACTGATATTTTATTATTGCGAGGGAAAGGAGTCTGTTTTTTTTCGCGATAAAATCTGATATTATAGGCTAGATCGGTTTAGCCTTTATTTTATTTACTACTCGCTGTTTTCCCTACCTGGACAAAATATTTAAGTATAGCCTATGTTACTCGGTGAAAATCTAGATTCCTAAAAGTGATGGAAGTTTTCAAATCGGTTCAGTAGTTTCAGAGCTTTTGATTAGAGGAAACGTGTTTTTGTTTGTTTAGTATCAGAAATAACTGTAGCGTTCAATATTCCAAGAACTCATTCACAATTTTTGGATACGATGCTACGTCGGACCAATCAATTTTGTTTAATTACAAAGTATTTTCTAGAAAGCGCAATAAGAACGACTCCAACAATTTTTCATGTACAAAATAAATATGAGATTTTTAATAACTCTTTGAAGGATTCTAGGAATAATGCTTTGAAACAATAACATTATTTTCAATGTAAAAATTTTCACTGGAACTATTGGATTTTAACATTCATAAAACAAAATATTGTATCGATCTGATGTGTTTTGAATTATTTTTTAAACTTCTTATAGAAAACCGCTAATATTGTGTATTATAGTAAAAAAAATATCAAACGATAATTATATCAATGTAAGTAGAATCAAGTCTTTCTTTAAACTCAAGCCCCACTTACGCAACCATATAATAAGTTCTACAACTACAAAGCTTGCTATAATGCTATTTAATGCTACATAAAGCAATAATCTCACGTGTTCCATATTCAGGAAGTTTCGTAATTAATTAAGGAACCTTGTTCAAGTCTGTTCGGAGTATAATATATTATTTTGTTCCTTTAGCCTGCACTGCAGTGTACAACGTCTTGCACTGCCGGTCGTACAGAATCTCTGGGGAATTTATGATTAATTATCGTGGCTTTTATATTTATGATTTTATATAAAATATTGGATGTTTTGTTAGATACGTCAAGATAAGAAACCAGAGAAGAGTGTACATAACAGTATACAATACACTTCAATCATAAGTATTGGTTTTGAATTTATTTTAACATTATGTAAAAATAATCCTAGTTTTTTTTTAATATTATTTTAATATTGCTTCAACGTCCAGTTAGATTATGTAAACATAAAGTTAATACTTTTCACTAAATAAATAAAACATTACATTTTCATAAAACATTTACTTACTCAAAACTAAACTTTTTTCTATAAGTACTATAAACATTGAACATAAAAGCTTATGCATTCACAAAAGAACTATTTAAACAGTCTTTCATATAAAATGCTAAGTATACAATCAATGGTAACGATTCGATACTCATAAAACGTGACTTTTAGGTTATTCACACACGATACCACGCACCGCAGTGATATGCGATGAAGCGGATCTTATATTGTTTCCCATTGGCGGATTTGCTGCGGTTACACGCGCAATTGCGAACAAAAATTGACGTCTGACTGTACAAAAATGACGTTAAAGCATCCGAATTGAAAACCTCTCCTTATTGGGAATTCGGTTAAAAACCTCTCGCAACCACCCGTGCCAACCTAACGGAAATCTAACTACGATACTCTAACTACGACCTGCTCGAAACTTCATCCGTCCACAAGGTTCATAATTTGTAAAAAGATTTCCATGTTTAAAAATGTATGGAAAAACAGCGATCTGCTTGTTGAATCAATCAAAGAATTTGATTTGGTTGAAGCGGAGAACCGCTCGGAATCGGCCACCACTATCCGCAGCGACACGCAAGTGTCGTCTGTGAATCACCTTACACGAATCGCGAGTAAAATAACATTTCTATTTGGCTTTCATGTGTATAGAACTTTGTTAGGGTATGTTGACACTAGTTTTTTTTTCTATTTTATTTAAATGTTAAACTAAATAAATGCTTTTGGAAATGGCTGCATTTAAATGGTTTCATTTAAATAAATAAATTCTTCAGTTTAGGGCTTTAAATGTAATCTTCAAAGGGTTGCAAAGAAACAAATAAAATTGATGCTAAAATTGTAATGTATTGAGTTTTATGTGAGGTAGGTACCAAGCGTGTTTTAATTTAAAGAAAAAAAATTAAATTACATTATAATGACATTATTAAATTATAGTGTAACTTATGAAACACGAAAACTAATTGAATTGGACGATAATTTTTATTATTACGAAAAATGAGTTATTTTTGCCTCAAGCATTACGATTTTACCCGAACAGAAACTATTAAATCAATTTTTTTTTAGGTACATGTATATATTTTTTTCTTTTTTCCAACAAAGTGAATCGCGCAGTGAACACACAACTTAACCCTCATATTTACATTACAATATTGGAAGCCAGAAAGGTTAATAGTATGTTTTGTATTGTAAAGCTTTTGCATTTTAGGGTTGACTGGGTCTTAAGCGATATTTGCATACACTATTTATTGAAGGGTTATGCATAAAACTTCTGAAATCGTTCAGTGGAAAATAAGGTCTTATGTTGAAATAGGTAACCAATAATCCTTTGGTACTACCTATATCAATGGAGTTTATTGGCGAAGGTTTCTTATGTGACAAAAGCAAATATTACAAACTAGCTGTATTCTTATTTTCTGGTTGTTTGACCCGTGACCTGTGGGAACTACTTTTTATCCGGATTTCAAAAGAAGATACGGGTAAAACCGCAGGAAACACTTTAAAAGTTAAAGTTTTTTGATGTTTTTGCTCTTTAAAAGTTAAAATTGCCGCGACATATTCAAGAGCCAAAATTTTTTGAATTCATAAAAAATACTAAACTAAACCATCAGTAGGCGAATCATATTAGGTCTTTATTAGAACGTTTTATAGGCAGTTATTTACTAGAACACGGTTTTATAGACAGCAGTTAGTAATTATCCGCAGTAACGCTTGGCTAATACCACAAAAGGCTATACTGACGAAACTTGCGGTGGCTTATTGACGTAATTGCAGCCATTATGGCTATAAGCCTCTATGTTGTTTGCGTTGTAAACTAGTTTAGAATTCCTGGATAATGTTGGTAGTACATGCGACGGAAATGTGGCAGGTAAATGTAGGTAAAAGGTTTATTTTTGTCTACATAAAGGGAAGTTGGTTTTGATAATTCAATCTGAATAACTTGTTAAAAGTAAGTTAATAGATTGATAATTATTTATCCTTGAAAATCTTGTAATAAGAAAATCAGACACAAGATTTAGACTGTTGACTGGCATTTTAGAACAACAGACCTACCTACCTATACCTACATCGATACCTATATAGACCTACCTATACCTGGCTAAACCAATTCTTTTCGAAATACTCTGTTAGTCCCTTAAAACTTCGCGAAAATCTCACCGTTTTGTAATACAAAATATTATTTGTGTATACTATCAATAAATATTGACATATCAAACCTCAGCAACGAACTATGTACATTAAAATCTGTAGGTACCGTACAAAAATCGATCTCAGACTCACAAAAAACTTATTCCGAGTACGGTTGACATGTAATTTGCAAAGGTCTCGTAAGAGAAAAACTTCAAAATCTACGGAGATGGCATGACATAACAAAACTGAGTGGGGATACCAGATAGCATGACTAGGACGAATAAATTTGATCGCCTTGAGTGTAAGGAAATGATGTGGGTGACGAATCAATAATATCGTTTCTTGAAATTATATGACAACTAGCTGTAACTACAGGAAAACCACTAATTGGAAAAAGTTACCAATATCTTTACTCGATAAATTACTATTTTACACTGTTTTATTTGCATCATAGCACGTTTTAGCGAGCAAACAAACATGAGTAGTTTAAGATTTATTTATGAAGCCGAAATGGTCAACTTCCAGAATTCTTCGTCACCGCTTTTAAAATGTTCTTTAAATACAATGCTATTTTTAACCCTAATCAAGTACATCAAAAACAGCTCATCTCAAATAAAATTTTCCGATGTTAAGCCCACCTCCCACACAATTTTATTTCAAAGAACCAAAACCCCTATAGGCAATATTCTGTACAGCAAAATTAAAAGTACCATGAACACACAGGAATTATTTTTGTCCTGAATTTTTCCCAAATTAGGAGCTAAACAATAAAGCACCCCGAGGTCCTTTAAAACCAAAATATGTAAGTACGAAACATTATTGTGAGGGTACCTTTAGAGATGTGTTGTCACAGCTCCATAATTAATTATTTCATTATAAATTTCACCTAAATCATTAAAAATTCTCGCCGTACCGTGTCGTCTAATTACCAAGGGTAGGGCGGGAGTGCATCAAAAGCGAAGATATTTAAACGAGGAAATGTTGAACTAGGTATATCTTTGTATTAAACGCATTTTTGGCCTTGATAATGGCAGACATAATTAGAAAAGTAATGCACGTGATCGAGTATTTTTCACAATCAGAATGAAAATTATTTAAATACCTGGATTTTTCGTTTGTGAGTTCACATACCCCAACATACAAAGCCTGATTGCATTTTTTATAAACTACTGAAGTATGATGAAAAAGATTTTTTTATGCAAAGAATTTTATTATTATGGAAAACATGGCTAGAACTGGAAGTTTTCCTTACAACTTATTGTACCCATACAAATAAATGTTTCGTTTTTTCTTTGAAGCGTGATATCGCTATCTTCCACTACACAACAAGGCTAAAGCGAGGCTATTAAACACGGAGAAATTGTTGTATTATCATCTCAGGGACCATTAATCTTCCACACGTTTCAAACGGTTTCATTAAAATCTATTTGCTCTGAGCACGCACTTCCCCTTATTTTTCTCAGCTTCAGTTCATTATTTCACGTACTTGCTGTAAAATTGTAGGAATGAAGTGTCGGTTTTCTTTTGTTTTTTATGTGAAGATGAATTGTGATACCTATTTATTTTGTAGGAAGCATGTTTCTGAGTACGTAAGAGTTTTTGGTAGAAGGTTTGTGACCATTGTAAATTAAAAAAAAATATGCATCATTTAGGAATAGGTTATCGTTTTTTGTAACGAGAGATGAGTATCCAAAAAAGTAATGCCATGCAAGTCACAGAGAATACTCATTATGGTACTTAAAACTTTTATAAGATTCGAGCACCTCATAGTAGTTCGAAAAGATCTTTCCAAAACTCGGCAGTCAACTTCATCCTAGTTTATTTCTGCTTCACCTAATAAAACTTACCGTATGCTGAATAGCGAGGCAACTTTATAGCAATCCGCTTTGCATACAAACTTCTTACGATCCCAATACTGGCTGAAACTTTTTGCAACCGTTGCAAAATTACAAACAGCTAAAAACTTTTCACTACAATCAACTACGGAGCCTCTCAAAACAATTGGGAACAGGTCCAATTATAATTCAGGAGTGTCCTCATTAAGTTTTAATGGGGGATCTTGAGAAAATCAGTTTGGACAGCCGGTATGGCCATCGTTTGACCTCCAGACGTAATTAAATGAGCCCGGATAATCTCCGTCAGTCGGGAACCGTGGTACTAATGCAGTTATTTAGACCTCCGTACCAGTGGAATAGTTGGCAGAGATTTTTGTCGTCAATTTAAGCCGCTTAGGATTTGTGTGGCAACGAGAAAGTGATTTAGAGTAAGCTGGTATTAAGGTGGGCTTAAATTAGTGTGACCCTTATGTCTTACACTTTGAAGTTGTGAAGTGGATTCTGCTTTTAGCATTATAAGGTTATCAGAAGGAATTTGTTAACGCAACTTTAGTATATTATTTCTTAGCTCATTCTTGTAGGTGTTTGTCTTTCAGATCTATCAAAATGGCGTGTGTTTGCAATATCTTAGCAATGACCGATTTCCATATGTTGTCATAAACCGACCCTATTATAAGATCTACTATTAGACATAGCACACATACTCCCTGCCCTAGGTATCTTTTTATCAATAAGTTAACGCTTCCAAATTCATAAACATATTATCAGTAGTATTAGATAATATTTTTGTTCATAAACATAGACACATTTTCACACAATTCATAATATAGTTTTTGTTTCTTTTTCATAGTTTCTTTGTCTAAACATAGTAGGGGCAGATTCTCTAATCTATTTAATCGCGGTGCCGAGTGCTGCATCTCACCTTCAGCTTAGATAAACCATTAGCAGTAGAATATACTAAATCCAGTGTATAGTACCTATATGCTATGCCAATGGACGTGAAGAGCTAATTTAGATGAATAGTGAGCTTAGAATTAGCTGTCTGCTTTCATTTGTTTTTGAATTTGTAGGAGTTAGTTGAAGTTCTAAGTTCATAGGTCAAGTTATATTCGGTGCCCCAGTTTGCCAGAGATGACTATACTTTTTTCTTGTCAGGTGATGCAAATGTGGAAAAAAATCGGGAGAAATTAATATAAGATCACTTGATTTTGGAGTGTAATGTGAATGCAGTGAGTGCAGTGTAAATAGCTACACAACAGTCTTATAAAATCAACAATAAAAATGCGAAAATAATGTGTCCCTCAGGATGCCTAACTGCTGAGCTTCCACGCAGCCTAAAGTCTAAGAAAGGACAAAAGGATCTTTTTATCTGGGTGCGGGAAATAGTGCCCGCGGGACTCAAAGTGAATCCCGTGGAACTGCTAGTACTACAACAAAAATTATACGCTACGACAAACATAACGTTTTACTAACTAAACCATATCTGCCACAGCAGAATAGAATTATGCTACCAGTAATTATCTTCCGACAAGCGATAATGAACGTCAGTGTATGTATTTGCCTTGCCTGTTTGTCTGTCTTTCTGTATGTCTTTCTGTATGTTTCTGTATGTCTAATGGCGCTTTACATTCAGAGTAATCCACACACTACAGACTAAATAGTCGACCGACAGTTAAATCTATGATTGGCCAAAAAAAGATTCCAATCGAAGTTTTCAGTGAGTCTGATATCGGCTAAATACTTGATCTCTGTAATGTGTGTATAATACCAATATTCATCTTCATACTGATTTATGAGCCCAATAAAAAAAATTGGAAGACTAAAAGTTTGCAGCTTGCTTTGCTTACTTAAACGCGCTAATCCCAGAAACCACTGTCTTGATTTTTTTTCCAATTTTAGACAGCCCATTTAGCGAGATAAAAATTGAAAATTTAACACTTTTGAACCAATAATTAATTAAAGCATTTTAGTGTGACTAGTTACTCAACAAAAAATACCTGCCTAAGAGAATTAGATTGTAAAATTCACCAGTACAAAGTACGGATAGTCAAATATACCTCCCGACATGGCAGGGGTTGTCAACCCTCTAGTAACGTGTAGCAGGTGTATCGAAGTAATTTCATACGTTTCTCTACAACAGCAATGATTAGAGTAGTGCCTTCATATTCTCAGACGGTATGTATTAAAATATATAGAAAGGGTTGATTAAGGATTTTTGTCTTATTTTACGTTTTATTTGTGGAAGGATGGAGAGGCAGAGGTAGACCGAGGAATAGGTGGATTGATTGCCTGAAAGAAGTCATGAAGGACAAGGGAGTGAATGTAAGTATGACGTCTGACAGAGAGGAGTGGAAGCAAAATACATGTTGCGCCGACCCCAAATGACTTAGGAACCGGGCAGGGAGATAATGATGATGATGTCTTATTTTAAGTTTATCTAGTTTTAAGTTAATTTGCTGCGTCCTAACAGGGTAATGTATCCTAGAATAAGGATGAATTTCCGCAACTTTCTGCATTTTTGAAATAAATAAATTATGGTATGCTTAGAATTGATAATATGGGTTATGTAAAAGCTATTGAAATTAGATTCTGGTTAATTTATTAACGAGGTTGTGTGTTTTGCTTTTTCTCGTGAATTTATACTTATAATGTATAAAATTTAGCATGAAGCAGGTGTATTGAAGTAATTTCATACGTTTCTCTATAACAGCAATGATTAGAGTAGTGCCTAGTAGAGTATATTCTCAGACGGTATGTATTAAAGTGTAGTGTTTTATTTATCAAGGGTGGCATGGAAAGGGTTGAGATTATTCTAGGTTGCTCAAAATTGGTGGAATTGATGATATGAACGGGTTATATCAAGAGGTTTTGAAATTAAATTCTGACTTATTTATGAACACGATTGCGTCTCAAGTTTTTTTTTTGAACTTATTCCGATTCGTGAGTGAAAATGCATAAATAAATGTGATATTTTTTGAAGCTTTCACATCATCATCATCTCAGCCATAGGACGTCCACTGCTGAACATAGGCCTCCCAATTAGATCTCCACAGATACCTGTTGGAGGCGACCTACATCCAGCGTCTTCCGGCGACCTTTATAAGGTCGTCTGTCCACTGATGGTGGACGTCCTACGCTGCGCTTGCTAGTCCGTGGTCTCCACTCCAGCACTTTTCGACCCCATCGGCCATCCGTTCAGCTTTCACATATCAGCAATGAATTTTAGACTGAAGATCCAAGTAAGTATAAAAACTGTTACACTGTTACCCATAGATACTAAGATGCTTTTTTTATCTCTTCGCCAAAAAAAAAATCCATGTAATTTTAATTTGAAAATCCAAAAAAAAATATCCATAATTAAACACATTTATGACTTTCAAATTAACATCTCTGAATTTCCATAAATAACGACCGGCGCACAATACACGACTTTACAATGTACTGTAGGCACGTTAGATTTGTTAGGTATGTTAACATAATCTCCATACGTTTTCCTCTAAGCGCAGATTACACAAATACTAGCTTCATTCTCACCTACGAATAAATCTGGTGCTACCTTAGAATTTCGACTGGAATTTCCTGAATTTAAATTAGTTTTTGAATTTTAGATTTTAGTTTAGTTGGTCAAATTAATATCTGGTTTTTGGTAGTTTTTGTTTTAGTTTTGAGAAAGGTAGTCCGGTAATTTGAGGTAATTAATAACTTTAATATTACATTTGAGTTCTGTGAATAACATTCAGTTATAAAACGTATTTAATATATCTGACTATAAATGCAAAAATGCATTGTGATAGTTAGGTGGGCACAAAGATGAACTGCTTATTAATTGCGGAGCGTAGCTCTAAATATATTTATATATTAACTTAGTGTCGAAATTATGTGCCTTAATTGAAGCATATACCCTTCAATTAAGGCACATAATTTCGACAAGACTCATGCAATTAAAATACATATTTTTATTCTACTTCTATAAAATTATGTTGTAACTAAAACCAAAATGATATCCCAAAAATACAAATAAACCCCAGCTAATCCTTACAAACATTTTCAAAAATTCTGCAAAGCAGATTCCCGAGGTTAAAGCCTTGACTACAGATTATACGGAGCAACGCTAAATCAAAACTAAGTCCCCTTTCATTAGACCTAAGTCTTAGCTTAGACACACTGCAGAAGTGCAGACTAAACAGTCGGCCGACTGTTGATCCGATGATAGAAATAACTGCCTCAACTGCCTTTTTGGTCTAGATGTCGATAGCGCGACTGAAGTGCACGAAGCACCGAGTTCGATTCCTGGGAAATCTTTCCGAAATCGCTTTGTGGGTTTTGCAAACTTTGAAAAAGCAGATATGAGTCTGGAAGTTGGCGGTGTTACACCCCCGTAACGGCACGGCACGTAAAGCTGGCGTCCCCGAATGCTACTTAGTAGAAGCCATTGTTACAATTATTCCATGTTCGAAGCCGTCAGACGGATTTAAGGAAATTCTAACACCAGGACAAGGCTTCCTAGGTAACTAAAACCTGCGGCTCACTAAATAAGAAGAAGGAGGAGAGGACGACAATTTGAAAATCGTCTGATACCGCAAAAATACCTGATCGTTGCTTTGTGTACTTCCATTCACCTTCATGCTGATTTATGAGCCCAAACTTACTATCGGCCGACTACAAGTTGGTAATGTGCGCGTACTCTTAAGCACTAAATCCTAGGTCGAGGATAAGTTCTAAAGGACTTAGTAGCCTAGTTACTGTCCACACTAGTTAATGAAGACTGGAAATAAAATATTGCCTTCCAAAAGTAAATTGTTGGGAAAACTAATGTAGTTAGATTTATTTGATTTGAGAAATGAGAATACAGGACAAAAGGTTGGTATATAATTTCGTGAAACAATTTTTTTAGAATATATTTGAATGATAATGAATGCAATTATCATCTATACTAATATTATAAAGCTAAAGAGTTTGTTTGTTTGAACGACTGGTCCGATTTGAACAATTCTTTCGGTATTAGATAGCCCATTTATCGAGGAAGGTAGAGGTGCCGAGTTTGTGCAGAGGTTCCCACGGGATGCGGGTGAAACCGCTGGCAGAAGCTAGTTGGTAATAATAGTCAATAATGTCTCATGTCGCAGGTAACTATATACGTAATACGTGTAGCAGGTAAGTATATTGCCATTTTTTAAACGGTTTCGTAGATAATATTAATGCCCTACACTTTATGTAAGTTTGGAAGCAACTCACCTGCTTTTGAGCAGCAAGTTTACTTACTAAATATTTAAAGACCTGCAGTTTCTGGTCGCACTTTAACTATTTCGACTTTAGAGATGAGCAAACTAGACATACGAAACTTCAGTGTATGTGTTTGTTTATAAATATACAGGAAATTACAGTCTTTGTGTGTGCATTAGTTCCACGGCAGAAAAGATAGATTAATTCACATTAACATATCACACTAATAATTTAGTTTAGATCCTCGTTGCTCTTAAAGAAAAATGCAGCAAACATATTTTCATGAAATTATACGGTAATGTAGCTTGCGCAAGACGGCTGGCAGGAGCTGGATGCGAGAAGCCGAAAATCGATCTCAGTGGCGTGCACTTGGAGAGGCCTATGTCCAGCAGTGGACTGCGATAGGCTGATGATGATGATGATGATGATGATGATGTAGCTTACCCACATATCAGAAAAATATAGGTTATATTTTGACTTATACAGGGTCACTGGTAAGTAGACCGCATCCTTTCATGAGGTGATAGTATAGGTCAATACGGACAAATTTGACCCTGGGATACACTGGGCAAAAGTTAACCCGTTTCAAGATAATCGAATTTCAAGATCTTTTCTTTACAAGTCATCTAGGTACACGTATGAATTTTTATTATTAGTTAAAAGTCTCTTTTTTGCGGATTTTTGTGTATTTTGTGCCTTTTTGGATAGCTAGATAAATGTAGATGTTTTTTAAGTATTCTGCACAAAAAAATGAAGAGTAATATTTTTGAGAAAATAGCTACTAAAAAAGTAATTGCTGTTTGCTATAATTTCCTCTGTGATTTGTACAGTTTTATGGTTTGTTATAATGAAGTGATTCATCTTCTATCCAAAAACACACAAAAATCCACAAAAACGAGACTTTTGACGAATAATGAAAATTTATACGTGTACCTAGACGACTGATCTTGCAATTCGATTATCTTGAAACGGGTTAACTTTTGCCCAGTGTATCCCAGGGTCAAATTTGTCCGTATTGACCTATACTATCACCTCATGAAAGGATGCGGTCTACTTACCAGTAACCCTGTATATTAAGAAAGAAGTACTATTCGGGAACGAGTAAACCATGCAGATACGAGTAAAACCGCGGGCTATATCTAGTATGACATAATATGTGTATGTGTTAAAAACTTACCAAGTTCGAAGCCTCTGATGCTCCGGTTCTTCAATTCCCAAACCTTCGGCAAGAAGTTCGCAAATTACATAACACGAAGGATTAAACTTCCCCTCGCAATCTTAAAACTATTTCTCAGTTCCTGAATAAGTTTAAAAAAGTTCATTGGTTCGAGATTTTTCACTACAAAGTCTGGATCTCGATGTTTTACAATTCAAATATAATTCGAAACTTTAAATAAACTGTGTTTTTGTGTGAATTTTAAACAGTACCGTAGGTTGGTGATTTATTGTGCTACTTCAGTTTTGCGGCTAGTTTTAAATTGCTTTAGTAGTTCGGAATGTCGAACACGGTGAAACAAAGAAAGGTAAACTGAGAATATTGATGAGATGTTTTTCAAAGGTTCCATTTTTTATAAGTCTTCTTTGAAATGTTTTATTTCTTTTGTAAGAACTTATAATAATTTAAAGTTATATTATATTATTCCTAATTCCGATTGCATTTGACTGAATTTAGACGACTGAATTTAGTCAAATGTAATAAGCCGTTTAATGTACACACTACAATTTAACGTACAGACAAGTTAACAGTATGTTTAACCAAAAAACATCTTAAAACCAACACAACCAAGACCCCAAATCACTTCATGATTCCCTCAAAACACACCCCTAAGATATTTTGTTGGTAAAAATTGCTGCAATTCTACTTTATGAGGAAAAAGTGATCCGAGGCTAAGAACACCCGTTTCTCTGGGTGTGGGGGTCGTTACTCAGCTGTAGGTACAATATATTATCATGTCTGTTTGGGATTCCCCTTAATATATGGCGTTGGCTGATTGTTTTGGATTTTATCCGGGTTTCCGTAGGCCTTGGTAGATATTTGAAGATTTTGTTAATGGATTGGTTTTGAAGTTTTAATATTGAATTTGTTGAGTCTTATCAAATAACTACATATAGGTACAAAATATTGAATTCAGTTGAATCTGCAACTACATATTATGTATTTGTAAATCTGGTACCCTTTTTCATTAAAAAAAAAACTAATTGTAAGTGTCACTGCACACTTTGCATCTGAATATGAAAACATACAAGAAAAATGAGATTTTAAACGTAATAAAACAAAAAGAAATAAAGATAACCATAACTACGCCTACTCATTTCCACAGCTCACATTCTTCATGAATGATCAAGCCCACACAAAATATCCTGTCACAACTTTAACCCAAAAATAAAACCTTCCCTATCCCGTACCGGGGCCTAATTAAAATTTTACATTCAATTCATTAAGGCTTGTCACCGGCAGTAACTAAATTATTCAACGCAAAATATAGGATCGATGCCTCCGGCCTACAACGTTCATTTTGTCATATAGGTTCCTGTTATATCCATTTACACTGGCTATGTCATTTTTTGAAATACATAATATCATTTTACTGTGTGTTTGTAAGCCTCAGGCTTGTTTTGTTTATTTAAATAACTGTGTTTTGGTAATGTTAAATGTCATTGGAAAATATACAAATACGGACATTCATTTGATGGTCAGAATTTTTCGTTATATACAATAGTTTCAGTGAGTTTTCACTTCTGTGGTCATGCTAGTACATACATATTCATATTGTTTTTCAAATGTAGCCAAAATTGAATCCCCAAAAAATGGGCATGTATACTTTAAACTAATTACTTACTACTTCTTATGCTCATAGATGCTCTGCAGAAAACAAAACAATTGAATTACACTGTTCATTTGTTTTTAAAAAAATCTGCCACCTTAGCCTCATTTATCAATCTCTACAATTTACTCACAAGCGTATTCAGTGTTCCTGATATTTTATCGCCAGTGTAATCGACGTAAACAATTAACAAACACTTTTCTAGTGTCGGTAGAGTGTAAACCAAGATTAATCGTTCGTCAAACCATCCGTCTTGTAACGTCAAAACGCAGCGTGTCGTAGAAATAAGGCTGTCTATGAACTCGCGACTGTTGCGACTTTAATTTATGTTTGACAGATTTTTAATACTGTTCTATCTATTTTTTAGGTATTTTTTCTGAATGTCACGGTTTCACTTAAGTGCAGCTTGAAAAGTCTAACCTTGTATTATGATTGGCAGAACATTATTTTCGTTAATATCTCACGTAGGTACTCGGTTTTCTTAATTATTATTCAAGTGCTTGGAAAACCTGACATTTATGAAATAAAATGTCAATTGAAAGCCAAATTACAGTATTTTTTTTCTAAGAGAATTAATTGCTACTTAATATCGAAAGTCGCAAGCCTGTGGCCGCCATTTTGCGTAAATAAACGATATGATCGTCTCAGTTCACGTGATTTGCACATTTTGTGACGCGATCGCGACGTCATAAGGAAACGAGTGGCGTTACACTGAATTTTACGATATATTAAACAGTGTATTTCTACCGTAAAACCCTTGTTCTGTGTAGTATCTGTAAGATTGCATAGTATGGACATTCTAACAATGTATCAGAAGATACAGACAGACAAACGTTTGAGACGAAAAGATTTTTTTAAATATTAATTTAGAGTATTTACACACTGCAGTTTAAACGGTCGGCCGTCAGTTTGCACAAATGTTTTGCAAAGTTTTTAATCGGTCTGATTTCGGCCCAATACGTGATCGTTTTTATGTGCTTAGGCTTACTACCATTCTCTTCCATACTGCATTACGAGGCCGAACCAACTGATGGCTGACTAAAAGTTATAGTACTCGAGAAGGTACTCTAATTATGATAAAGAATGTCATTCATTAAGAGTCATACAACTTTTCACCAGAGCAGTATCTTTTTGAATTATTTTCTAAAACACGTCAACATACATTTTATTTTACAGCAACATGTTAAAGCCAGTTTCACGCCGATATCTTTGCCACAGATAACGGCTAATCGCGACATTAACAATGATTTAGCGTCAACACGTACACGTGAGGTCTCCAGGGTTTCCTTGTCCCACACTTTACGTGGTTTTATGTTTGGAAAAATCTGAAATTCTTATTTTGATGTTACATACGCAGTGTAAGTAGGCATGGTCATTTATTTTCTCTCGTGGTTATTATTTTGCATATACGATATGATAACTGTTCCCCCTATGGATTCCCACTTAATTTACATTCCATGTGAAAATATAAAGTGTATGTAGGAGTTAAAATTACAATAACCGACAAACGAAGAATCAAATTATTATATCAATTTTCTTTGAAAATAAAAATTGCAAGAATTACTTCAAGATCTTCCTTTTCCTTTTGTTATAAATAACTCCCTTGTAACAGGTATAGTTAAATTACATAGGTATGTAGTTAGAATTTCTAAGTCCAACAGAGTAGACTATCTAAGCTGAGTGAAACATTGCGAAAACTGGAAGACCTGAGTCAGATGGCTTACGTTAGGAGAGACCTATGTATTTGTAATGACTCCCTGTAGGCCAAAGTTACTTACTGAAGTTCAATTAAATTATAGAATCGGGCTTTACTTTGCTGAAATACATGAAATTAAATAGGAAACATATTTGGTAGCAATTCCGTAAATCCTTCCCAACATTTTATAAAGTTCTACTGTTTTAAATACCTGTGTTATACCTTAATACCTCTTACTCCCACGTTCCATGAAAATTACTTCCCGTAGACACCCCGGGATATCCTACCTTTACAACAGTGAAAGATTTTTTGAAATCGTTACTCTGGTTTCGAAGCTTTTTGGGTACAAAGAAACAAGCATTTTTTTCCATTTACAATTCCAGTGTAGATTGTAAACCTGGTATTCAAAAGTACCGGCTTTGTTGTAAATAGGTATTGTATCTACATCATATTTATTTAAGTTCACGGTTTAAGTGGTTTAAGGCTGGCACTAAAATTGATCCTTCTTTCAGACCACCTTTTACAACAAGGTCAAAATGTGACGCAAACAGCCACCATCATTCGAGCACATAATTGCAATATCACACTTAATAAATAAAAGAATAGGTGCTATTTATATTAGTGTCACATATCTCGGGCTGTTCGCCACAATTTCCCGCCCAGGCCCCTAATATTGTGTTGGCCGATTTGTTTAATGTTGGTGAAAAACGTTCGGCATTTGTCATAGAGGGTGTTATGTTTTGGGCGAGGAAAAGAGTGGGAATAATACTGAGTCCAAATGTTGTTTTCAAGTGTGTCAAGTGAGGGGTGCTTTTCTTTTGTTTTTGAAGTTCTATATGTATTCAAATGATGATTATAAAATGTATGGCAACATTAACTTCAGTTTTCTTAGACCAATTGTGTAGGAAACATTCATACAAGTTTAATCAAAATTTTTAGTCGGAATTGTCTGAAAATATTATGACGGCTTTCTTAGCAAAGTATTTTGGACCATGCCCAATGCGCAGCTGGTAAGAGAAAAATAATCACAAATACAGTATATACTTAAACCACCTAAAATACAAACACCCACACTACCACACCCAATTACATCAAACGTGAACCGACAAAGATAATTTCAAAAGTTCCTACCGCCACAAACGTTCAAACGCTGGCAATGAAACCAACCACTAGTCCCAAGGGCTCTCCGCTATTACCAACAGCATTCAGATTAGATTTATAAACGCTAGTGAAAACGACGTGTGAAATGCTAGCAAAATATGGCCTTTGAAGCTGTTTACCAAAGTGTTGGCCTATGGAAATGGGTCAAAGGAAAAACTCTACACAGCACTTTCTTGCCTTGAAACGTGAGAAAGCTAGAATTGAGGATTGCTGTTTAAGTGAAGGTGAAAGGGCTACTATTGCCACATTAAGAAAAAAGGTTATACTTTCTATTCTATTACGCCAAAGAATAGTGCTGTGGTGACATTCATTTAAAGTGCCCAGAATTTGGTGGGAATTATGGTGCCTGTTTATTTGAAATGCTTACCTAAGATTTATAACAATTTAAAAAGTATAATGACTACTTAGTCGTATTTAAAGTTGCTACATATTGCACTTCATTTTTAGCGTTCCCTTAGAAAAAGGACAGCTTATCTACAGCAAGTCATTTACTTTCAAAACATGTTGAAAAACACATCTTACTTCTCTAAAAAAAGTAACATCAATACATAAAGTGTTTTGATCATTTCAGGTTGTCGAGTTCACAAGAACCAATCGTAGAAAATCTTCAAATGGTCGCATTGAGTACTTTTGAAATCAAAGGCGATGGGATCTCGATTGTACGAGCACTTTTCTACGAAGACTACAATATTTTTAGTTGATACTTCAGGTATGTACACAGTACACATGTTGTTTTGTTACTTTTAAGTGCATTGGAAGATGGGAAACTTTTAGTACTGATTAAAAATAAGACAGTTGACTGATTCGCCCGTGGTATATTTTGTGAAAGTTATGTTTCTTTTTGCTGCAAAATAAATATGTATCAGAAACCGCTTCAAACTTCAATACTTTTAAGAGCTGCAGTGCTGCACAAAACACCATTAGCAAACTTATAATAACCCTACTTGTTAAATAAAAAAATACCTTAAATATAAGCTAAATTCAGTCCCGCAGACAATATAGATGGATCGACGAAACCAATTACACACAATATTCCCACAGCAACAATACACATTTTATCCTTCATTCCTTCAAATAGTTCGAATATAAACACTAAAGTTACATTCAATAGTTCTTTCAACATTTAAGTACCGTCGTAAACCACAGCTGACTTTTTATAGCGAGGGTTGATAACTTTATTTAGTTTCTTTGCTTTAGTTTAAATTTTACTGCACAATAGTTGGTCATAAAGCATAATATCTTGCTGGTTTTGTGGCTGTTGGATTGCATGCCGCATGAAATTCTATCATTAATTCTATGGTCGAAAACTGCATTATGACTAGCTTCTGCTAGTGCTTAAACCCATGTCTCTTGGGATGTACTTTTTGCACCAGGATAAAAACGAGCCTATAGCTTTACCGATAAATGGACTATCTAACAATGAAAGTTTTTTTTCAAATCGGACCAAACAAACAAATTCTTCAGCTTTATAACACTAAGTATAGATGCTAAGGCTAGTGAGAGTTCATCCTCATAAATGTGAGGATAAACACAAACTAAGAGTAATATCAGACGGAGATTAAGAAGTAAAAAATGATGCGCAGCGACGAGATGCGATGTATCAGGATTATTTGTGTGACACACGGCTCTGCAGTATGAAGAACATGTTGGTGGGAATTCTGTAATACGTGAAAAAAACTTAATTGAGCTGTAATTTTCTTCTTAGTGATACCACAGGGGACGTTATTGATCTACTAAAATCCAAGCATCATTATTTACTATGCCTAAATGAACTATTGAAACTACATATATTGCTACCGATATCCGAAACTCTTTTTAGATGTACGTACATTTAGGACTTATTAAGAAGTACGTCTACCCAATAGTAAGCCATTTTTATCAGCAGTGTCAACCATTTGCAGAGATTACCAAGGAAGCGAAATACTTTTCAGACCAGCAATTAGTGCAAGAAATTAATATTATCTAAATAATATACATAAGTAACTTGATTGGTATACATTTCAAATTCACCCGGTATGTACCTACTATAAAGGTCAAAGTTCCATCAATGAATTGGACAAAATCGTCGATGTTCAAATAGAGAAAGCGCCTATCAGTTTATGTTATCCTGGTACGTAATAAAGATAGATCGGTGCTTGTAGAAGTAAGTTAAGCCCAATTATGTTGTTTGCGAGACTGATCTGGGAATCTACTGAATGTTTCTGCTTACACCTATTAGTGCTTGGTAAAATTGCATTGAGTGTTAACTGAAATTTCTTACATCTATGACGGCTTTATAAAGTAACTCCATTTGTTGAATTGTTTGTCATGCGTTCGTGCTAAAATTACACAGATAGTTAAGTCTAATGAAACTGCAGTTAACAGCTAGCACGTAATATGTAGATATTAAAGTAATATACACTAAACGAACTGTAAAATAAATAGAAAACCCGATGAACTCATTCAAATAGAACTCAAACTCAAAACTTTCCATTGAATCCACCATTCATTCACGGTTTCATTCCAACTCACCATTTTTATTACGGACGCATTCCCAAATCCCGGCCGCTTTCAAAGTCGGACAAACTCGGACGGGTAAATCCGGACAGATGGCAAGCTCGACTTTAGAGTCCGGGGTGAATTTCGAGAGCACATGTGATTTAGTTGGTGTGAATTTCGCAGAAGGATTTATGCTGGAGCAATTACTGCGAGGTTATTTAGATATGGCTCTATTTGTGGTAGTATTTCTTCTATATACTTGTGGAAGTATATAACATAACTAGCCGTTTTCCCGCGGTTTTACCCGCGTTCCGTGGTAACTACTGCCCGTACCGGGATAAAATGTAGCCTATGTTACTCGTGGATAATGTAGCTATCGAATGGTGAAAGAATTTTTAAAAACAGTCCAGTAGTTTTTGAACCTATTCATTACAACCAAACAAATAAACAAAGTTTTCCTTTTTATAATATTATTATAAATTAAGCTTATTTTGCACCAGCGCATTTTCACATTTGCATATATTAATACTACTGTACGTGCACGCTATATGCATTATAATTTATTACTACATTGTATAATATAATCTCTGGGAAAAGCCTCATAGACAAAAGCCTTCGTCTGTGTGGGCGATATAGCACGTCCAAAATATGAACTATAAGTAATTGAATTATTTGACTCAACACTATAAGTAACTTTATAATTTGAGTTCAATGAACTGTATAATTTTAGTCATCTGTAGTACCTATACGTAAATTGAAAGGTCTCACATCAATTCGAGATACATTAATGTAGATATACTTCAGATTAAATTGAACTAGGTAACATGAAATAGGTATAACAAGATTCAGACCTGTAGGCAGTAAATCGATTCGCTAGCTCATGGTAATTTGTGTACTTACGTTGCAAATGTATTCACAATCGCAAATCAAATATTCTGGTGCAACATACATTATTGCTGCGTAAGGTAGGTAATCTAATAACTGTATATCATCAAGACAGTGTACAATATCACAACTCGAATACAAATATTACTTTGACGTGGTCTTGCAGATAACCCCATGAAAACAATCAATTGAGACCAATACCTACTAAAATGAACTAGATAATCTGATGTCCCCCCTAACTGATGAACTCAAAACCCACCTTTGTTCTTTCTGGAGTCTCTAGTGTACCAGGACCACAGTAACATTTTTCGAATAATCTCTAGCTTGGTCAGAGGTACACCCTGACGGTTTTTTTTAATTCTAACTAGCTTGTATAACCTATTCCAGGTTATACTTACAAACTAAATTCTAATCCCTTCCAGTGCATTGTAACAAAGGTCTTTACCACCAGTCTAACGCCAAATACCCTTGGTAAACTCAGCTAATCCAGTGCTCAAGTGACCACATTAGACACATAAAGCAGGACTGGAACCGGTATAAATCCAAAACAGCCGCCGTATTTTATGGCCACTTTCGTTTTGTAGTGTGCAAGTAATAAGAGGTTATTTTTAACATTAGGAACACTAGCTGTTTCTCACGGTTTCACGCATTTTTCGAAAGATTATCCGGATTAAAGTAGCCTTTATCCTTTCTTAGGCTTTATAGTAGATCACACATAATTTACCAGTTGATTTACATTTTTTTATCACAAATAATTTTAATCGCTCAATAGTTTTGTTGTGAAAACGCGACAACTGTTATATAACATTAAAAATAATGAACAAAAAGAACATTTCTTCTATCTTAGCTCTTTCACATAGAGCTCCTAATAACGTATACCATTTTGAAAAATTTGCATTTTTTTAAAGAGAAAAAATGCTATAATCGCTTGAGCTTATAACTTACGCCAACTTTCAATTACAACACGATGTACGAAATGCATTACATATTTTATTTCACAGTGTGACAGCACTATAGATAAGCACCGTTGCTAAAATACCGACGACTTGCTGCGTTTTAGTTAATTGGAATGTCCGCTTTTTATTTTGCTGCCTTTATTTATAAGCTGATGTGTTAATTTTGGTAAATTTTGACAGCTTTTATTTTTAATTCGCTCTATTTTTAATCTTTGGTCGTATCTAGCAGATATGGGAGTAGGCCCCACATTATTAAAGCTGATATCAATACGAAGAATAAATTCGGCTAACAAAAGCTTTCTAAGAATATCGCAATAATATTATTCAATAATTTATTTATTTTATTTGCAACCTTTTTTATATTTATTTGAATACCACTTCCTTTTTTAGTACTCCTGAGATTAAATTAATTCACGAACTAAAAAGATTCAAAAGATATAGAATAAAGTACCTCTGTACCTCTAGTTAGGTGTTTTCCCCCAACACTTAAACACTACCGTGTTACTAAAATGTCAACCATTTTGACACTCGGTGCGTCATACATACGACACCTCACATAAAATCCAATATGGCGTAATTCGGTGTAGGGTGTATAATATCAAGTAGATATAGTAACTAAAGGGTTTGAAAGAAATTAAAAAGGACAACTCTTTGTGGATTTTGGAAATTTCCCCGGAGATATGAAACAGTAACTATGGTACAAGAAATTGAATAAAATATTACATACCATGGTTTTTATTTTAGTTTGGTAATTGGGAAGGAAATATTCCTGTTCAGTTTTTGGGTTTCTAGAGGAGAAAAATACGCAGTAATTAAACTGAATATTATTTTCAGTGTTGTTTTTTCATGCGGTAAAAATGAATACATGATGTATTTTGATCATGATACTTATTTATTCATGACCGGCTTTTCGATATCCATCATCCTCCGAGCTTTTTTCCCAAACTATGTTGGGGTCGGCTTCCAGTCTAACCGGATTCAGCTGAGTACCAGTGCTTTACAAGAAGCGACTGCCTATCTGACCTCCTCAACCTAGTTACCCGGGCTACCCGATACCCCTTGGTTAGACTGGTGTCAGACTTACTGGCTTCTGACTACCCGTAATGACTGCCAAGGATGTTCAATGACAGCCGGGACCTACAGTTTAACGTGCCATCCGAAACACAGTCATTGGTGTCTAAGATATACTTAGAAAGTACATACATACTATGATAAACTTAGAAAAGTTGCATTGGTACTTACGCGCCCTCATACTCGAGAGGTTGGTTCTTTGCCCACTAGGCCACCACGACTTCCTCGAGAGGTTGGTTCTTTGCCCACTAGGCTTCTCGATATCCATAATGTTCTTTTTCATGAAGTCCAAAGTAAAAGATCAAAGGTCAGCGTCAAGAAAGTTAACTCAAAAGATTGCATCAGCACTAGCTTTTCAAATGTACTTGTACGTACCTATACCTAGCCTAAGTCCTAGACTACCACAGCATCCTATCAAAACAGTGCTGACAAATATAGTAATTTCGTTCACAAGAGATACAATCTTTCATAATATTATGTAGGTACCTTCATGTACATTTGTCCCAGTGTCAAACATACTCAAACACCCTTCTCAAGAAAGGGACGTAGGTACTCCATCATCATTATATTTGGAGACATCTGAGCTAGAACAGGGCTTACGAAATGACGACCTAAGCACCCATAATTTGTAAGATAAGTTCAGTCGCCTTCAAATCATCTTACAAGCACCTACCCTGCCTAAGTGTTGTAATTTTCCAAAAGTACTAACATAATGTTCGTGTAGAATTAGACTAGATATCTCTACCAAGGAAATGAGTGTATTATTTTGTACAGTTTATTTACTTATGAGGCCTTTTCAGGTCATCTTCCATATACTTCAGTACTAAACACGGAATACTGTTAATTTCCAGACTCTACTGCTTTGTGAATATTTAAACAACCGCGGATTGTTTACTTGCGGATTGCGGCTAGCACGGCAGTCACGCTCGCTACCATTACGACCACCAAGACATTCAAAGTTAAATATAGGGCAAAACATGAGGGGAAAAAATCTCAAGGTCAACACAAAAAGGTCTTATCTCCAAGTAAACTAAACTAACACTCATAAAGACATAACGTCATAAACTACGTTTTTATGTTCACAAACGTGACCCGGCATTGTTTACGAGCACGCACTGGTTATAAATAACGCCAATGAATCTAGAATGTCGTTCTCGATAAAGTCTTATAGTATTTTGTGGGGTTGGCGTGAGACTGGATTTTTGATGTGGTTTTCCTTGCATCTTGAACACTTATTCGCATGTAGATATCATCGTTTCTATGGCTAATTGCTAATGCATTCTTACAAACTTTCAAAAAACTTGGACTTATTGGAAGCCAACTAATTTGGGAAAAAGGCTCGGGAGTCGATGTGAAACTTGGACTAATAATTTGACAAATAATTACTTCTCCGTGGATTTAAATCTATCAATGGATTACTGACTTAACAATTTCTTTCGCGGAAGTTTACAGACAGAAGAGTATCTTTCGGATAAATAATAATAGTTAGACTAAATTAACTTAAGTGTGACATAAGTCTAAAACTACATTGAACTGTTTTTATTACATGGAACAATATTAATGTGAATTCGTTGAAAAATTTCGACTTCCCAAAACTAATTTCTGAGTTCAGTAGTAATTTCTCAAACTATAAGTCTGTTGGTTCCGTATGTCGATTGTAGTATTGGTCGTATGTAACTTTATTTCACGTATTTTACAGGAAACTTTTGTTACTCTTATTTGAACTTTTTGTTAGAAAAACTTCTGTCACAACACTATTGAAATTGGTGCCTCAAAAGTCACACGATAAAAAGATGTTGGTCAATGGACAGACCTATCTTACACCAATACTTATGATTTCTACATATTACAGCCGGGGCCCAGGTCTCGATGTACTCTCTGAGGCACGGAAGAACGCATTCTGATCTAAGTGGTCAACCGACCAAGGGCCACCAAACTTTGCCTAACCTTTGATCGGCCAATCCTTGCAGCAAATACAGTCTCATACCTATTTCATATACCTTTCATAATGTAACTCTTCTCCGAAGTTTTCTGCTAGTAACTTGAAGCTACAAAAATGCATTTAAAAAAAAGATGCAATGCAACAGATGTTGACATTGAAGTTGTATAATAACTTGATGAACTGCTGCTTAAAATTCAATGAAAATGCTAATTAAAAACTTGAAAACAAAACTTTAATAAACTGTTCAAATGTTGTTATTTAGTTGCTATTATTCCGAATTTATTTACAACAGCAAAATAGCAAGTAAAGCCGTGAACAGTAAAATCTACGCGACTAGCGAGTTCACTCGCTGGAAACGATATTTCATTTCGATAAACCACTGTTTCTGCAACTATTTTATTCTTTGGGAAACGTTAAATAGTGGGAAGTACTTAACAGTGCATTTTTAAGTGAAAAAAGTTTTACATTATTTATTCTAAAGGTACATTTTGAATTATTGCAACTGCCAGCAGCACGTGCAGTCGCTCTCAGGATATCGATTGTTTTCATGCAGTCGCTGCAAATGTGCAGTCAGCAGCTGGCTTTCAAAACATATCTTTATAGTAGACCTTGCATGAACTATCTTATCAAGCGAGTACAGTAAACTTTTACTTAGAGAAATTGTCAAATGAACGATTTTCTCCTAAAACAATAAATCATTTTCTATACAAAAAAGCTGCCTTGAATTATGGAATCGTTTCCTACAGAGACCTAAAAGTATTAATTTTTACTTACGTTTGCCTAAAACAGCTACCTAAGGTGCTTCACCCATTGACGGCACAGCATACGGTAATAGATACAGAACTTTATCGCATTGAAATAAAGTTGACATTCCAAGTTTCCGACTAACTATCGTGGTCGTTGGTGCAATAATGTGATTCTATTAAACGGTCAAACTGAGGTAGTGAAGCGACCATCCATTGGAAATGCCAGAATTAGGCCTTTGTACTACTGTTCAACTGGTTTACTGGTTTAATTGAGTACTGGTGTTTAGCTTAGCTCTGTAATTATTCGTCGAATATCAACAACAAAGCTTTTAGAATAGATTGTGTAGATTATAAATATTCGATTATATAATTTCTTCAAAAAACAATATTTTCGTCTCTTAAGATGAAGTCGATTAGGTTAAAAAGAGTAATAAATTAATATTTAAAATTTAGAATCGAGCTCGGAAAAGCAAAATATACCTATTACGTATTATCTTTGACATAACTTTACAACTCAGTGGAAACGCATAGTGGTAACCTCGACACAGAGTTTTTTGCACACACAATTTGAAGTAAAGCGTATAAAATCACAATTATTTATTAATTATGCCAACTTCAATTAAACAATACTAAAGACTGCAACTAAACAATAGTTTCACGCGCGGTTAACGGCCAATAAACTTTATAGTTAAAGACGACAGTTAAATTTAACTGCACTTGAGAATAACAACAATAGTTTTCTTCATAAGTAACCTGTAGAAGTTTACTTGTGAATTTTGTATCTTAACTAGCGATGTGTCGCGGTTTTATTTTTATTTTACAGGAACTACTTCCAACCAGTAGATAAAATTTGCCTATGAAAGGCTACGCAGATGATGATCAATTCAAATAGCTATGCCCTTTTGTCACCTGTCACTGACCTTCAATCCATAACCTTTCTCAAAATGTCTCCTCATCCAAAAAGTGTGTTTCTCTCCGTTCAATTTTACTAGTTACTTGTACTTTTATTTATTAAATAAAATACTATCAGTTACTGTAAATTCATAAAAAAACTTTATGTTAGGAAATTTCAGAAAACAATAGATAGCTAGTAAATAATCATATTACTAATGTAAACACTTAAGACACAAAATTAACTACATACTTCACTTGTCAATTCTCTAAAGAAAGTTCAGGTCACATCTGTGAAGAAAATCTAATATGTTTAGAGTAGGCCGTCTAAGTTAGTTAAAAGCCTTAGACAAGTCACATTATCGGTGACAAAGTTCCAACTATGTAGGTATTAAAGGCGCTGAAAAGACTAAAGTTGGCTAAAGTACCAATAAAATGGCTTATCGCGTACCTAGTAAAACCAGATAGTGTGAACAAAAATGTACTTTAAATTTTTATTATCTGTGCTTCTAAAGTTACCCGCTATATAGAGCCTAATGTTTGTATACACCTTTTTCTCATGGTTTTACTCTCTCGTAAGTACATGCTAATCGTACATAACTTCTTCTCATACATGGACAAAATTAAAACAAACCGCCTTTGTTACTCGGCCATAGTCTAACTTTCCAACAGCGAAAGATTTTTTTAAATCGATTCAGTACTTTCCGGGGTTTAGGTTTAGTGCAAACTAACAAAAATATTCCTCTTTATTAGAAATGAATGATAAATGATCTTTGTGCTTGAATATTTATGATGTTTAGACGAAGACTATAACTTGTGGACGTGCTTTCAAATTCCCGGTTTCATAAAGTAATATATATAGATACGATTTGCTTTGGAATTCGAAATATTCTATGTTCCTATATTAATGTTATCTAGGTTTCCTGAATACTTATAATGTATTGTTTAGAAAATAATAATATTTATTTTCAATTTGTCTTTTACAAGATAGATTTTAAATAGCAAAATAAACACTGCTTTTAATTTAGTTTAAAATCAACATGAATATTACCACTAGATATTAAAATATATAGCATCAGACACAATATTACTATTCAAATATATTCTCCGAGCGTAAAAAATGCCCTCCTATTATTAGTAAAAATAACAAAATATCGTTATTTTCTAACGATCTCATTAAAATTACAATACTCGAAAACTTTTGGCTATAAAATATTTAATTGCTGTTATAATAGTTCTTTCATTACTTAAGTGAAAGTAGTTAAATGTTTTTAATTACTAAAAGGCCCTTAGCCCAGTTAAAACTTTTTTGGAATATTATTGTAATATTTTAATTTTTAAGAACGTTGCAAATTCCTCTATAATATTTTTTATACATTAAAAAAAAGAAATAATAACTATACCTATTTTAAGTTTTTTACCATATTACCTCTTGACACTTAAGACGTGTTATTTTTACGTATACTTAGTCCTTCATTATAGGTATTAAAAATATTTGCTGTATTATGATTACATAAGATTTACAGATGTTGAAGATATTTTTGGCGTTCATAAAGTAAGTACTCCTTTTGAAACACCACATATAAAACACTAGAGGGATTTACTCATAAACATATAAGCTTATTCTCTTCAACTAGAAGTGATTGAGTAACACTGAAAAGTAATTTCCTTCTATCTCAAGGGACCTTTCTTGAAGTCGACGTGAAAGCAATGTACTCTTTTTATTAGCAAAATAACCTTGGAATAAAGAGGTAACTCGTGACGTATAACGTAAATTTTTGTCTCGATTTTGGTACTAAGAAATCATTACTTTTTGAAGAGTGCCTTGTGGTTATGGTAATGATTATTTGAATACGTAATTTTGTCGATCATATTTTTATTATAAATGCGAATTTTTGAATACATATTTGTTATTTCTTCAGGTTCAAACGGCTAAACCAATTGAGTATCTACATTTAATCAAGCTGGGAAAGGTAGATCCGTTGGTTAGTATTGAAGCGAGTACGTCTCTCAAATTAAATCCAATAAACATAATTTTATAATGGCAACATATGAATGCACCTATTAACAGCATTAAGGAATACAACCAGTTTAAGTCCCTTTTCGCCATCTTTTCGCGACTCCAGGCGAAAAGAAAACATCAAGAAATAAAAGCAATTAACAGTATGATATAGCTATCACCCCTAACTAAGAAAAGAAAGTCCATTTCCCCATTATAGGAAAAAGTGATCATGTTCTAAAGCCCAGAACGAGGAACAAGTAATAAAAAAAATTCAAAGTAATTATTTCCAACAGAAGAGTAAGTACTAAAACATCTTTTTCCCAACTTGATTGTACAATTTTACAGTGTGAAAAAATTAAATAATTTTGTTCGAGGTAAAATTTTATTAAGCCTGATTACTTTCCACCACAAAGGGCGTAAAAACGGCTAAGGTGTAGGTAATGAAAACCCAAAAAGAGTATGAGAAGTGAATAATATATTTTTTGATTAAAACTAAAATATCTGTCTACCTCTCTGGTTTAGGTTACTTATTTTGGGTCCAGTTTTTTCGGGGTGAAAAGTAATATTTTCACTTATAATACCACAAGAGCTTCAAAATTATCGGGTATTTTCCGATAGGTTCGTTGCAAACAAATGAAGGAGTCAAGTTTTTCAGGTTCAAAAATAACGAGCGCGAAGCGCGAGTGATTTTTCCTGAAAAACTTGACGACTTTATTTGTTTGCAGGGAACCTTGAGGGAAATGCCAGATAATTTTGAAGCTCGTGTGGTATTCGGGGGATTATTTTTCCGTCCCAAATGTCGGCCACAACCTGTCAGTTTGACGTAGCAACGACCAGAGAAAATATTCAAAAAAAATTATCAGTATAATACCATGTAGGTTGTACCACGTGACGTCGAATGGTGCAATTCTATTGGTCGATATTTGGGTCGGAAAAATAATCAATGTAATTGTAATTTTGTGGTTTTTACTATAACACGGACTTCCCAAAAAGAGGAGATTTTCGATTCGAATCTTTATGTAATATTATTTTAGTGGTACATAATGCTAATTAACCTAAAATAACGTGAAAAAAAAACAACTGACAAGTCAACTGTAAAGATTTCAAAGAGTCAAAACGACAGTGCAAAGGAAATGCAATCAAGCAGTTCTCTGTGTAAAATCATTTCCAAGAAAAACATCCACCTACGCCTAATTTACCTACATTTACATAACAACAAAAAAAAAAAACCTTAAACCATTTAAGAAACCATGTTAATCATAATTCCGCACACATGTTTAACCATTCTGAGAATTAGAAATGAAAACACGCGAGCGTACATACGAACGTGCTCGCAACAATAACCGAATATAATTTGTTCAGCGTTTATTCCGACAGGTAAATTTATGTGTTTACATTATTCATAACGATAAATAAGCTTACATTTTGGAATTTGGTACATGAGTTCTGTTATGCACGTTCGTCAAGCCATCTCGTTGTTGATTGCAATTTTGTTTAACGTTGTTCAGTTGGTTTAACTTTGTTGATATAAATAATCCACCTTCTAAAACGTGGTCTTAAAAAAGTGCTGGCTGTAGCACTAGGTTTAAACCATCGTTTCGAACAAAGTTAATGGTTTAAACCTAGCACTACAGCCTTTACTTTTTAAATCCACGTTTTGGATTTTACCTGTTTAATTAAACGACTTCTGGAAAAAAAGATTCTCAATCTGAATGTTTCCTATTCTTTTCGGACATATCTCCGACGTTTACCAACCAATTTAGAACGTTTTTTTGTTTTTGTTATCTCAAATGGTTCTATTGTTATCATTTAAAGCTGTGGTTGTGAAAAATACAAGATGGTTTGAAATGATATGACGTGAAAGCACAAATCCTAGATTTCTCGTGCGAAGGGGTTTAGGAATACAGCCCACATATGTTTCGCGTTTTTTAGAAAAACCGTGGCTCCGTTTTGTGACATCCAAAACATCCATTTGGACATTGCGTTTCATTCACCGTTCCAGCTCAGAGTTACACGCCATATATTCAAAATGGCCGCTACGCCCTAGGGTGCGCTACATTTAACTAAACTTTGACGGGCGAGCAAAAAGAACTAGCGTGTTGGGAGCGAGAGTTTTGTTATACAACTAGAATCTGTGTGATGTTGGCGATTTTTTGTAGGGGTCATTTTGACGCAAGTCTAGTAGTCGCAAGCGCAATTGCTGTGTTTGAGGTCTCGGGTCTCTAGATTCCCGTGTCGGGCCGAAATCGCTTTGTGGGTTTCAGAAATTTTCAGAAAGCAGCCCCTAGTTGGTGATTGGCAGTCGTCACGGATATTCAAGAAGCCAGAAAGTGTGACAACTAATGTTACTAAGGCTTATAGGGTTGTTCAGGGTTGAGGAGGTGAGATAGATGGTCACTACATGGATTTTGGTACTCAGCTTGTATTGTGTGTTGGTTTTAAAATATTGGGACCTCGGCTGTTACTTAGCTAAAAGCTATACATATATAAGCACTTGAATACACGATAAACTTTTCCTTTTCATCACCTACCCCTCAATCTTTGATTATAATTAATCCGCCCATTAGATTCTCGACCACGGATGTTATGGAAAAGTAAGAGCCATCTTAAGTTTATTTATTATTTAAATGTTTCGGAACATTTTCATGAACTTAAGCGAAGTTTTTAGCGACAAAGAATCATTTAAGTCGTTGCTGAGTGTTTTTGTTAAGGGGAAGCTGGTTGACTCTAGTACTAT
Organism: Helicoverpa zea x Helicoverpa armigera; assembly: GCA_033682625.1. Taxonomy (NCBI): domain Eukaryota; kingdom Metazoa; phylum Arthropoda; class Insecta; order Lepidoptera; family Noctuidae; genus Helicoverpa; species Helicoverpa zea x Helicoverpa armigera. Next base: position 12,953,277 of record JAWIIS010000024.1, read on the forward strand.
TTGATAGTTATCTATTTAATTTTCCTTGGTTATTTTTATTTACTTTTTTAGTGCCTACATTATTTTTTTAGATTTTTGAATTCATTAAATTGATGCGTATTTTTTTCTATTTCCTGTAAAATAAACGAAAATACCTCTGTGGGATTGTATTGTTGGAAAGAGTTTCCGCGGCCCTGGTACAAAAAAGCTCCTGAAAGCACAAAATAGGTTTTATTTTGTAAAAGTGTGACACTGACTCGTCAAAGCGGAAGGGGTCATCTGATGATTTTCCACCTAAATAAAGAAGATGAGGCAGCATAACAGGAGATACAAAATATTCTTCTTCAATGTATCCTATAACAGTTCACTTCCAACAACAGACAATATTTACCCGTTCCCCATGGTTAGCATCCATAAATCCTATGCGAAGCTAACTATTATTACTTCCGATACCTGGTCGTGGAGTGCCCGCAATTCAGACGCCGGAACCTTACGTGTCCTCCGCATACATCATCTTTCACGTTCCGGTGGTACATTAGTGCACGGAGTAAGGAAAGATGGGCAGAGATGCCGTAATGCAGGTAGGTCAGGCGCCTTCTTGTGGGTCAAATTCGTACGATGGGCATGACCAAAACGATCAGTTACAAGTAACGAGGAGTTCAGGTTCTTTAAGTTATCTGTCAATGATTTTTGGTATTACATTATAAGGTCCAAAGAAAGCGTATAAGGGCGAAGATAGTAACGTTCCTCGTCCCCCTCTAACATGCATTCACCTTTTTTTATGGGAAATCATCAAATGATCTCTCCTGCTATGGGTTATCAACGTGAGGGAGAGTCAGACTCTTACTAAGTTATTCTAAAACGTGGTTTTAGGAAGTATCCGCTTTGGTAATAAGTTTAGTCCAAACTTTGTTCGGAAAGGTGGTGGTTTAAACCTGGTACTTTTTAAAACCGCATTTTATAATAAAGTGTTCCTTCTTAGGCTTTTTATATTCGTTCTCCTTGGGTCTATCTCAGAGTCTGCGCCTTAAAGGACCATTTATTTACCGGCCTAAAACCGTTGACAATAGCATCGCATATTCATGACGCTATCCATTGTTGCCTTTATGAATAAGGAGGGAATTTATGCCTAAATAGTCAAGTTATCGAGACTAGTGGGTTTGTGATGGAGTTCGGGTTGCTTCTTCGGTGTTTTTTGAGAGACTGGTAAAGAGGAAGTGCTTTTATTTTATTTTTTGAGTGAAAAATAAATAAAATTACAAAAAATATTTTAGAATCACAGGACACGATGCATTCTTTACTGACAATGATTTGTTGCAGTACCGCTGGTTACCGACAAAGCATCAGTTAGTTAATGCTATCCGTCAGATAGAGGCTGCTTATAATTTTGGCCAGATATACAATCCGAGACCCGTAAAACAAAAATAGAAAAAAATATATAGTTTATCTGTCTGATACGTTCCTGATAGGATATCAGAGACTTTTTCAGTAATCAGTGAAACTGGCCATAAGTGGTATTGGTATTTTGCTTACTCCTATTCTGCATATCTGTCAATCTAGGTACCCTTTTACACCTACCTAAACAAGTGTTTTTTTACATTTTACATTTGTAACATTTCAGCACATCCCTTGTGTCAGGGTACTTGCTAAGCGAATTTTGGACAAGGGTTGTGACACTGAGTGTTATCTCGTGAGGTCTCTAGACTCGTGACACTGGAGTGGATAATTTGTGTCGGACACAAATAACTGTTCAGACTGGTGCGTGTCGTGGACAGCTGACGGTGTGACACGGTGAATTCTGATGATGGTCATGAAAAAAAAATACCAGGCAAATGAAATCCGATGTTCTTTTTTTGATAAGGAAATGCAATAGTATTATATTTCATTCAAAAAAGCTTGATGAAGAATGTTGAAAATGAAATATAATTTTTGTGTGATTTTTGATGATGTTCCAATAGTCTCTCCTTGCAAAAATGTTCAGTACAAAAAATAAAGAATTAAATCCGATAAAAAAATCTTGGAAACATATTGAGAATTGTTTTAATGGGTTTTTACTGACTGATCTCGTGCTTAATAATTGCAAAGAAATCAGTTTTATTAACCGGCCAAAGTAAAACGAATAAACTTAAATAAAATACTTTAAAATAACTAAAACTAAAAGCTTAGCAATATAAAACTCGGGCATAAGCCCCCGATCCATCTGAATGACTATCCATTAAGGATAGATCCATTCCGTGGATTTTGGAAAAGTAAACTGGTTCATTTTTTTAGTACATAATTTAATTGATATTTTTTCGCGGAAATTGTATTAAATAATAAACTCAAAATATATTGTAAATATCTTAGGAAGATTAATTTATTATGCTCTTTGAGATTTTTGGGATAGCAGAAAATTTTCTCGGAATACATTTTAATTATTACTAAGAAATAAATCAACTCATTTAAAGTCTGTATAGAAAATACCTTTTACCTTATATTTTGCTTTAATGAGAAACATCATGTTGGATACCTGATGTTTTCTTTCATAATAACAGCTCTAATCGAAATTATATTCTTTCTTTCATCATAAGCACGCGTATTGTTCTAAGACAGCTCATAGTATTAGCGAATTTGTGTATAAAAGTTTACCGTAACGAGAACCATATAGCAAAAGCCTACAGCCCAAATTCATACACAGAATATAACCCCCAAATAATGACATCGTACATAAATTAATGAGTTTACTCTTCATCTTAAGACTACCTTTTTGGCTTTAGCGTAAACGTAATTATGGTTGGTGGGAGTGTATTTAGGGTTGCAGCACATATGCCAACTTGGGAAGGGATGGTCGACGTATGATCTCGAGCTATTCGTTATCAATTGTATGAAAGTCATGACTGTAATGCACACTAATCAGAATAGTGAAATTCGTTCCGTGTCTGATTTGGTATGTGTGCTGCGACCTTTATTCCGTAGTTATGATTGCCGGCCGAAGTTGCTTGACTTTATAAATCCCGGTGGAAAAGTTAGCTGGTCTTACTTGTTAAACTAGATGAAAAGAATTTTCAAACAAACGGGTTTCTCTTGAATATGTCAAGACAATTTTGAGTGAACCAAAACACTTTATTTTAGAATCATTCCTCGTTTCTAAAATTAAAATAAAATCGATATAAATACCCACTGTTTTGGATATTTTTCTCTAACTTACCATTTCTGGTTGGGGTCATTGAGCATAGTATTTATATTGCCAGTATAGTAAAAAAACCAAACAGTCATAAAAGCCAAAATAAAACAAAAAACAGTCATCATCATCATCAGCCTATCGCAGTCCACTGCTGGACATAGGCCTCTCCAAGTGCACGCCACTGAGATCTATACAGTAAATAATATTAATTATTAAAACAGTTCGGATTAAACAGTGACCGTTAACTACGCAAGACTTAACACAGTTAAACTGGAAATCTGTGCAATCGATTAAAACTTTTAATTGAACCTCTGTCGGCTATTAATAAATTATGACATGAAACACGGATTTAAATATTTACTTTAGTATTTAATATTTAAACGATTTATTATTATTTATAGTTAAGTCAGTCAAAGAGGTATTGTGGGTAACGTATTAATGAGCATGTTCTGAAGAAGGCACGTTATATTTGTGAAACCTGAATGTTTTTGAACTGCATCTGATTAGGCTGGAAGCTGACCCCAACATATTTAGGAAAAGGCTAGGTAGGTAGTGAAGAATAGGTTAGTAATTTGATGAACGTAATCATTAATTTCTAAAGTCTCTTTTTTACACTTAAAAAATGAGTAAAAAAGCAGTGCTCCATAACCAGTGGCTAACATCTCATTTTCATCTGCAAACAACGCTCCCTATTAATTAACAGCAAAAACCTTTTCAACAGCACTTTATTACATTCTATTTAATTGATATTAAAAACCTGTACCGTCCCAAAAATAACAAAACGGGAGAAAAGGCCATATTAATAATCTAATGTACTTAGATAACACAGATACCATGATACCAGGTAGTATCGGGATCACGGAGGAAGGAAATGTATTGAGCCTTCTTGTAGGACAAACAACGTACTTTAAGCTCCTTGCCCAACCAAATAAAACCGATCTATCAAATTGGTTTTGAATAATTGGTGATTTTATTTTGAAAATAATAGGCTTTTTCCATACAAGGTGTGTATGGGCGGAGTTAGTAACGTTAATCGTCTCCCGAACACCCGCATTTTGGCGCGCTACTTTCTTAGCACATTTTGCGTTATGACATCTCCGCTAGTCATTTTGTTCTCCCTTATCGGAACATTATTATAGCCTTGTACGGTATCAGGCAAGTGTTATGATTTAACTAATACGGTACTTATAAGTTTTGCAGTAATACGAATAACAACGAGCGTGCAGTCTATTAAAAAGTTTTAATTGAACGGAGCGATGGGAGCAATTAAAAATAATAGCTTCGGTGCAAAGTGTGTGCTTTATTGATTTGCTTGTTTCGCTTTTTGAGTTCGGAGTTTTATAGCGAGTCGATTTTTGTTGTTGCTGTTTTTTTTTACGGGAAACAAGTATTTGAACTCAATGAAATGTGTTAGATTTAAAAGCTTTGCACCAAATTTCATTAAGTATTTTGTTGATATCATGAAATTATTCATAAAATATCAACTACATAATATTCATAAAATGTCACAGTTTGCATTTTTTCTAAAAAGTCTGTTCCTGGAGAAAAGCGACAAAAAACAAACAATTCACTCCCACATACAACGCCATCTGTTATCCATAATTGGAGTTATTAAGTATCGTTGCAATTCCGAGCGATTCATGTTCGCGCAGTAATAAAGTCTCAATCCCTCACTCTAATGACTTCTGTTCGCAAGTTTTATGGCCAATTATTAAAATATGTCGCCCGTTATTTGATAGAATACTTCAGGGTTGTTGCTTTATCGAAAAACTGACTTTACGTTTGCTAAAAAGTTAATAGTATCAAATTTTAATGCCTATCTATATCCGAAAACAAATAGGTACTCGTTTCTCAACACTAGAAATAAAGCAATTAATATTAATTAATTAAATATTGTAAGTTTAAACTAAATATAAATAGAAAGTGAATAGGATTGCATGTTAAATCAATAAAAAATGCTTCGTGAAAATTTCATCAGAGCTGTATTCCGCAAGACATATTTTTGACAGAGAAAATTAAAAAAAAGATAAAACAAAATACAGACATAAAGAGGTTTCTAGTTTACAGGTTTTACATTAAAAAAGGTTTCACGTTCTGGGTATCCCGAACAGAAAGGATTAAATACCTAGATTTTTTATTTGTATAAAAACGGTATTTCAAATGGCCCGACCACATCTAACTAAGATAATTACTGATGATTATGTGTGGAGGCTTGTAAATAGCTATTTGATAATATTACAGTTATATATCATTTTTTTTTTGTAAGTCAGGCCTTCTCTAAAATGTAATAAATAAATAAATAAAAAAAGATGAAAACTATTTTAACCGACTTTCTAAATTGAGGAAGTTTCTCATTCCAGATATTTATTTATTACTTTTTATCTACTGGTTATGTTTTTGACAGCCCTTACTAGCAAACATGACATAGTATTATGAGTTTAACTCCAGAGATGTAACAATTATTGTGATAATTCGGTTTGAGTAATGGCACCGAAATTGGGTGTTAGATCAAGTAAACTTTAATGCTAAGGAAGTGTAGGCGTCTTGTAGTATAATAATACCGTTCATAATGAATAAGTTATTGATAGATTTTGTTGCTAGATATAGAATTTTGATATTGTTTATTTGTGTGAAACTATGTGCCAACGAAGACACATGTCATTCTTTTCAGGCGTTTGCCATTCTTTCATTTATTTCTGACGCTGGAATTAACTGCGGTTACAAAGAGGCAGATATTTAATAGGTATATGCAATGTTTAATTTCCTTGAATAATGCCAGGTAACTGAATTGTTTAAAAGTATTCGTGACTAATAACCTGCTACATCACTTGATAATGTAAGGAAAAAAGGTGACCCGATTTTTTATATAGGTAACGTGATACCTTAAAACGATCTACCTAAAAATATCATTACCCAGTCCAATTTGAAACTAGAAAACAGAACCTATGATCCGCAAAAATGGAAAACAGGAGCATTTTCGATTTTTTGGAACAATGCCAAATACGACCTAAAAATGTTAGGTTTCGGCAAAGAGATGGATATTTTTTCCGTGTTTGAACACAAACGGCGTGATGAATCCGGTCCAATGGGGCGCGAACTTTGTATCCTGCAATGTGTTTACTGTGACATCGATTTCGTAAAAACTGATGGTACTAGTATTTTTTTGAAGCAAAAGTTCTAAAAAACAGAGAATGGTGTCCCACAGTCCTCCAATTTTTCAGTTTCATAATACAAAACATAATTGATAGGTCAAATCTTTTGTCTTGCAATCACGAAAAAAACAAACTAAATAATCTGTGAATATTTTTAGGACTATTTAAACATGGTTATTTTGTTGAAATTATCCAAATTTTTCCATAAAAAAAACTTACATTTTCTCATTCACCATGCCTTTTAGCGCCAATTTATTTGTGGGTATATTTTACTCATGGCTCTCGTTACAGTAAAGAACCTTCGCAAGTGGAAGCAGTTGCAATTGACAAGAAAGGAAAATGTGATTTATTGCTTCTGATTAAGAATAACGAGGGTCCCGTTTTAATTTCGATGAAGTATTGAAATTTGAAGATCGTTAAGTCGGTAAAATATGTTGAAATCACTTAAAGATGTTTAAATTGTTTAAGTTTTGCTACTTTTGTTCAAAACAGGCTAAATGAACAAGCAAATAGATCACATTTTAAATAGTTTTACAATCGAGTTGTAAGCTATATATAGTTATAATTAAGTAAGCAGTTCCTGGTATTGGAAATAAAATTAAGCTAAATAATAATGAACTTATATCAAAACAATTGAACAATCATTACACCAAAACATTTCATTCCGTGTTCAAATAAACATTACCAGTTCTAATTTTATCAAATTCCAATACAATTATTATTTCCTCATAAATTCGTCAAACTTTAAAATCAATTAGTTGGTAATTCAATTGTCATTCCCTCGTGAAGTGTTTGAAAACGAATCAATTAAAATTTCACCCCAAGAGCCTTCTGCTAAGAAAAATAAACCTAAAAATTTCACGATAATGGAACTGAATTGAATGTAGGAAACTAGGTTTCTATGTTAAAGAATCTACAAGTGGAATGAATATGCGAATATTTTATTAGGTTGGTTTTATCGGATGCAGGCCAAGAAATTGTTGCCGGTACCGCTACATCGGCGGTCTCTTGCCAAGGTTTCCGCAAATTAGGTTACGGATCTAAATATAGACCTGAATATTTTAGATAGACCTAGTTGCTGTTGTTGCGGTGGGTATCCAAATTAAATATACCAAAAGGCAAGATTTTGTCACCAACCAAAGTTAGATATCTAATGCATTAGTTGTATATTGGGGCTTAAGTGCGGCTACATCTAGGTTTAGCAATACACAAGTCACCAAATAGTCCGAATAAGCTAATTCAGACCTCACTAAATTAATGGACTACTGGTAACTACTGGAAAACCAGGTATAATCCATTATTCAATTACCTGGCCTGGCCTGTTTGGTAATAGAATTAGAGGAGGATAATATATCTTTAATACCTACCGTCTGTAGGAATGCTTATTTCAGATAGATATTTACTACACTGCATAAAGGATTGGAGCTTGTGATATAAATATTGTCAGAAGTATTTTTCTGTATTTCACAAAATAATTCCAAAAAGATATTCAAGTGAAAATCCAATTAAAGATTCTCAAAAACGAAAAAGCGCTTACATTCAATTAAAGAAACAAGAAAAACAGTTTCCGTCAGCACAATGAACTATTCTAGTCATTTGAAAAGGAGCGCAACAATAAAGTCCTTTTTCATTTACTTCGCTATAAAACAACGCTTTCAAGTATTGTAGTGTTCATAAAAAGCAATTTCAGTACAAAGTCTTGAAGCATAATAAACTCGGATCTCTATCAAAAAGTCCAGCATGCTGTCATACAGTTCAAGGAAATTGAAAATCACTGCATAGTATAGAACAAAGTCGCTTAATCTGTCCCTATGTCCCTTTGTACGCTTAAATCTTCAAAACTACGCAACCGATTTTCATCCGGCTTTTTTAAAAGTTAGACTGTTTCAAGAGGAAGGTTTATATGTATAGCTAGCCGTCTTCCCGCGGTTTCACCCGCGTCCCCGCGTCCCCGCGTTCCCGCGGGATAAAATAAAGCCTATGTTACTCGCAGACGCAGATAATATAGCTTTCTAATGGTGAAAGAATATTTAAAATCGGTCCAGTCTTTTTTGAATTTATCCATTACAACCAAACAAACAAAGTTTTCCTCTTTATAATATTAGTATAGATAACATACACTAAATAGTGGAAAAATACTGTTATCCCGTGCGAAGCCGAGGCGGGTCGCTAGTATTCATATAAAAGGACCAGTTGATTAAGTGGCATTGGTCCTTCCCTAAGGTTCTGAACTTGGACCCCCTTTGTATGGTAATCTACATGTCCAGTTTCTGATGTGGGTAGAAATGATTTTTACATTGAATACGGTCGAGATTTTTCTTTTGTATTCCTTTGATGGGATTGAAATATAATGTGGGAGCTGTCAGGCTCTGTTAAAGTCAAGGATGATATGGAGAAGGAATCGTATTTCTTGTAAGAACTTATTGTTATGCCATACTAGCTGTTTCGCCGCGGTTTCTCCCGTACCCTAAAGATACTACTTTATAATATAATTTCATAGGAATTAAATGGTAAAATTCATGTCATTTGAACATCATTGGCAGTCGTTACGGGTCTGAAAACCTGTGGGTTGCCCGGGTAACTGAGTTGAGGAGTTCAGATCGGTAAAACATTTGTAGTTAGCAGTAACCGTTGGACTGGAAGCCGACCCCAACGTAGTTGGGAAAAGACAAGACAGATAATGATGAAATGGCAAAATTCAAATTAAAAGTCTTCCAAAAACACCTTATTTACCTTATTTCCAAAGACTTTAACTGAAAAAGTTGCCTCTAGTAAGACTTATTTCCACTTCACTCATTCCAAGAAATAAAATACTCCTAAAAGCTGGGTGGATCGTTTTATTAAAGAGAGCGTAATAAATCTATCATTGGACATTCCAGAAAAGTTATCGCTTAATCTACTTAATATTCCTTCATAAGTATTATTCCGTATTTCGAAGTTCTATAATCGAATCAGCAAAATGAAACGGAAAGTTTTGCCTTCCACTTGGTACTGATATCAATCGACTTGGAAATCTTACTCAAGTATTGGAGGAGAATACCTAGATAAGTTAGGGAATTACCAATTATCTATACTATATATAAATAGTAAATTGATAGTTTGTTTCTTTGCATCCATCGGATCTACTGAAACTATTTGAATAATTCATTACCCGCAGAAAACATAGTCCATGTGCAGCAGCTGTTGTGAAGCTTCCTAACTGTGAACGAATTATTCAAATCGGTCAAGTAGTTTCGGAGCCTATTCATGGCACACAAACAACCAAACCTTTTCTTTCTCCGTATGTATAACTTTAATAGATTCTCTCAAATAGATAAAAATTCTCAAGAAATAAGGCTTTAAATAAAACGTATGATATATGTGAAGGTTGTAAAAGGAAAACGCTTGAAGATGGATAGGGTTCCTCATGTAGTGGTGTGCTTTCCGGGAAATTGACCGGAATCGTTACATGATATGATGTTATGTTAAAAATAACTGAAAAGTAGTTAAGCAATGGACGATGGTGGTAAAAAGATAGTTGATTAATATCAGTTTAAATTGATATAAAGATTTTTGAGTTTTTATGGGAAAATATCCTCTTTTATAGGAATAGATATTTTTATTTATTCTTGTTTTGTTTTGTTTTTGCTATAACGGTATCATAATTATCATTTTGAGAGCAGTTTCTGCTGTCCAGTGGTTTACCACAATGCCTTTTTTACTTATTTGTGCTAAAAAGACAAACTGCTGTATAAAACACAGGATAAGTCCCCAAAATCAGAAATCCGAATGCCTTCGAATTTAATGCCTGAGCCCCGGGATAGTAACAGCACACAACCGCTCTATTCCGGCCTGAGCGTTGATTGATTGCCTCGTATCGGCCCCGGGACCGGGATCCCGGGATTCGGGACATTTGTCTCAGTTTGACGAATACGAACGCTGACGAAGACTCATTTTATGGAAGTTTTTGCTATCCACTACTAGTTTGATGGAGGCGTTTTTGCGTAAGTTCGGTGGAATAATATTGTCGCGTTACACACTTTATTGATTGGATCACGTAGGTACGATTTTTTTGGTTATTCGGGTTTCCGAAGGCGAAGTTTAGTGACATTGAGTTTGTTCGGAGATTGTGTTGACTTTGTTTATAGTTCTTTTACTAGTTTTAGGTACAGTTAAAATACATCTGTATGGTTTTCATCTTAAGTTGGGGAAGTTATTAATAACACAGTTTTAGAAATGACTCACAAAATCTTACGTTATGGAGGTTAGATGGGTAGTCGCTCTATGTAACACACTGGTCCGTTTAGACTTGAAGCCGACCTCCATATTAGTGAGAAAAAGGCTCAATAGATGTTTAAGTCTTAAATTACACGTAATAAAATGATCCCGTATTCCAAAAATATCGACCATTATTAACACTTCCATTGGAACATTATGCGGTATTGTCCTCAAAGTAATTTACAGTTAATTGTAAATTAAAGCTGCTTCGTTAATAACATTAAGTTAAACACGAACAATGCATTTTGTATGTTCGTATTAATGCGACCGACGCGAGTAATATTGTTACTTATCCTCTCATTTTGACTGTAGTGTTAACGATAAGGGTATTAACTGTTCGTTTTAATTAAAAATTGTATTGGATGAAACGCTTTCCAAAAATATATTTTAAGGCAACCATTTCTGAATCATATTGCAGATAAAATGAAAGCTAAATTGTGTTTCTTTTTAACCGACTTTTTTGTAGGTACTTGTAGTGCCTAGTATTAAGTTTTTTTATTCAAATCCATAGTATGTTTAATTATTCTACGATCAAAATTACAGCTGAATACATCTAGTGGTAGGTACTTTTCAAGTAGGTACGTACAGAATAGCTGGATTATTCTTTGCATAACTTTATAAGTTTTTTATTTATTTATGCGATAATCAGGATGGGCTTGGTATACCAAAAAATATTAAAAGAAGACTTAATAAATATGAAAGTAAAAATAACTGAAGACGGGGTCGTGACACCCATCGCATAAGTAATTTAATTTCGCTGAAAGAAACGTCATAAAAGTGAAAATTACCCATAAAGTGGAGTGGGCGAATTAGTGCTTAGTTCAAGTTATAAGAGAATAGAGATATGTAAAGATATTGTATGACAACAATGTGTTCTTGGAGATTCTAAAAGGAAGATAAGTTTTTTTTTTATTTTGAAGCTAATTGAAAACTGATATTTAGTTGCACCTTTTTTCCTTAGCTTTTACTATCACATAATCAGAGAAATATAGATTGAAATTTAATTTAGTGTGTCTGGTAGTGTGGGTGGTGAGTGGTTTAAGTATTATAATTTCGCCATTGGGGTATTTTTTAACCTGCTGTAAGAAATGAGTCCTTTAGACCGTATAAAACTACAATACAATACTTTATGTGTTACCAGGCGTAGTGTATTATACCCATATTTCTCGCCATCACTTCTAACTTGTACCACACGTTCCTAGAAAGTTAATGTCACCGAATGTCATAATACGAACGTCTCAGTTATGTTCTACGTTTCTGTTCGCACCGTTTCGTCGGTATCGTGTAGATCTCCTAAAAACTTAATGTTTATAGTATATTAGCGTAAGTTTATGATCAAGGCTAAATTAGGAGCTGGTCGAAGTAAAAATCTTCAATAAAAACCTGATTGTTTACCTGATACCTATAATCATAAGTGTAATTGAAATAATTTGAAGTTGGGCAACCTACAACTCTGTAAGGCTGGTTGGCAGATCTTTTGGCTTCTAGTTACCCGTAAAGACCACTAAATGTTCAAATGATAGCCGGGAATTCAACGTGCCCTCCAAAACACGGAGAAATTCGTCATGACAAGATGGTCAGCCATCCACGGACCAAACATTCCTTAACTTGATGATCAATCAATCTGTGTGGCTGACTAACACTTAGCCACAAGCTCTTTAGTGGCTTCTTTCTCTGCATGAGAAGATGAAAAGTCTGAAAATCTGACAGCGAAAAGACGAAACAATTTCCTGTTTGAATCGAAGAGTTCAAAGCTCAAACTTGCTTTCAAAATACATAACTTTAGCAAATTGGAGCGCATCTTTGAAATACACGAGCATATCGGTATTACTTGGAACAATGAGTTGCAAAACTTTGATAGCAGATGCTTTGTCTAAGAGTACCCTGTAGACTGTAGACTAAACAGTCTGTCGACAGTTAGCAAGATTTTTTAATATTATTTTTTTCAAGAAAATCTCGAGTCCAATCAAAGTTTGCAGTCGGCCTGATACCGGCTAAATACCTGATCGTTGCAATGTGCGTACTACCATTCATCTTCATACTGATTAAAAAGCCCAAACAAACTATCGGCCGACTAAAAGTTGGTAGTGTACTTATACTCTAAAATGTTACTGAGTAGTTTCTAGAACGTAAATCCAGGATAAAGTTGGAGTCTAAAATAAATAGATGAGCATCGTTCAGTGTTCGCTTAGCTATTGTTTTAGAAGCGATATCAATTAAGTAATGATGTTACATTTATTCTGTGTAGACGAGGTTGCGTCTCGCTACTTAGCACATTTTGCGCGCTTGAGCTGAGATAAGGTGAAGGAATTTTAGAGGATACGACTGGATCGTAACGTTTTTTTTTTAACTAAGTATACTTATTTCTGTAGTTAAAAAAACGAATGATACAGTATGTTATAAAGGTTACTTCCTTTTTACAAGGCGATAAAGTTGTTCTTTATCTGAAATACTAAATTGAATTTCTGTATCCAGTGATTTAAATCATACCATAAGAGAAGTTAACCTGTACCTGCTCGTCCATGAATACGGAAACCGGTTACAGAAACCAAATTGGTTGAACCAAGAATTTCAGATTTAGATAATGATTTCTTACATAATGCCCACGATGATATTAAATCAAAAAGCAAAAAAATACTTTTAACTAATATCGTATCCTCATCGTATCGTATACACAAAAGAATCCTCTTCAGAAGTGAATTTTCCGGAGACATTAGGCCAAATCGCACATCTGTAGGGTGAGCAGATAAAACAGCGTAAAATGTAATGTCAAGCTGGAATGTTCCACTTAGTTCACTGATAAAATTCTTTAACTACTAAAGTTTTGGAGTAACATACTATGATATACCAAAACATGTTGTAAAAGCAGTAAAGATACAATTGAAGTATCTTTACTTTTCTTTGAAAGTTGGAAGTAGAAGATTTGAATTAACCCATTGTATGTAGGAGCGCAGATATACGGGAGACACAATTGATTTTCTATTGTTTTATAAATAAGCGACATACAAACAGTTAAAAGCTATGAATGTACATAAAAGCAGTGAGGATCCGACATTGGCCTAAAAAGTGGTAGCTTGATATAGGTACATAAGTACCTAGGTGTAAAATACTAATTTCTATTTTACAGCAGGTAACTTAAGATTACAAAACAAAAATGGCTGAATACTTTATTATGCCTAAGACAATTTCTACCTTTTTCTTATACATATAGGCTGCGTATTTTTTTGACTATATTATGTACATACGTGTACAAAGTACACCTGGCTCATATTGACAACGTGAAAATGTTCTTGTAAACATATGTGTTACTTGAACAAGCAGGGCGCGGGTGACAAGCCTACACTGCCAACAGAAAAAAGGTAACAAAATCATCAAAATGTAACCAAAAATGAATATTAACGGCAAAGCAATTTGCGTTCAGATCACGTACACCAACAACGTGTTAATCTTTTTAAAGGAAATGAGAAAACTTTCGGACTGAGCCTCTGTTTAAACGTGGCCGTTTTTTGGTAGATTTTTTGGGCTTTCAGTGTTTTCTTTGGTATTGTTTTGTACTTTTAAGAGAACGTGGTCATTAGTCTTCATTAAGATTGTTGACGTTTTATTTTTCAGTATTGTGATTCTGTTTGTCGTCGTCGTCGTCGTCGTTACAGCCGAAAGACATCCATTGCTGAACCTTCCATCTTGGAGAGTTTTGTTCACACTCACCACGCTGGGCAAGCGTGTTGGTGAGCGCACTGTTAGCTTCGGAGACGGAGTTCCTTTCATTATACAGTAGCATTATGTTGAGCGAGAGTCAAGTAGGGCTTTTGGAGGTCCGAACTTAAGCGGTAAAATTTGCCCTTTTTCCTAAGGCTATGCTGTACGACTTCCTGGTACCAGGCTCACATTCAAGATTTTAAATAATTTATCACATAAAATAAAAACATCAAAATATTGGTTTCTCCATCTGATTTTTATGAACACTATTAGGTTTGGGACCGCAAACAACAAGATTTCTTACGATATAATTATTTATTTATAGAAAATAACTTGCACATGTAAAAGAAAAGAACAAAATTCAACCGTCATGTCATTTTGTGTGAACCAAAAAAAACATTTCTTTTTCTATAATACTAGTAGGCACAGGCAAACTTGTTGAACAGCCACAAACATAAAATTTAACTTTAATACTCCCACTAAATTTTATATACCTAACAACATTTTGCCTGTACGATAATAAAGACTTAAAATAACTAATTATCATTGAAAAAAACATATAACACTTACTATTAAAAACTTAAACAAACTAGATATCATTAAACAGTAAGTATCTCATCCCTTAAATGCTCAAATTTAACAGTAGGCAGAGCCTTTGTTAAAATATCAGCTAATTGGTCAGAACTTTGCACATATTGAATGTCAATTAACTTTTGCTGTACTTTCTCTCTAATAAAATTAAATTTCACATCAATATGTTTAGTTTTTTTATGATACACAGGATTATTAATTAGCTTAATAGAACTCTGATTATCAATAAGCAGAGAAGTGCAGCTCTGATTGATATCAATTTCCTTGAAAAATTGTTTTAACCACAGTAAATTCTTGGCAGCTTCACACCCTGCCATGAATTCAGCCTCAGTCGTTGATAGGGCAATACAAGACTGTTTTTGACTTGCCCAAGAAATAGGGCCACCATTCAACATAAAAATATAACCAGTTGTTGATTTTCGTGTGTCTAAATCCCCAGCAAAGTCTGAGTCCGAATATCCAAGTAACTTTTCATGACCTTGATATTTAATGTACATATTTTTTGTTTTAATAAGATATTGAATTATTCTCTTAAGCTGAGTTACATGAAGCAGACTAGGGTTATTAACATATCTACTTAATAGATTGACACCAAATGCAATATCTGGCCTAGTTGCCATAGCTAAAAACAATAATGACCCTATGGCTTCTCTATAAGGAAAATCAGTTTGCATGTTATCCACATTTTTACTTATTTGGACATTTACATCAACAGGTGTATTACATGGGTGAGCTGTACTCGTATTAAATCTATTTATAATTTCCTCAATGTATTGTTTTTGACTGATACATATGGAATTGTTAGTTTTAATAATTTCTAAACCAACGAACCGATTTAATTCAAACTCTTTTATATCAAAACCTTGTCTTAAATAAGTGACAATAAAGTCTAAAACTTGTTTAGACTTAGACATAACTAAAGCATCGTCTACATATAAGACTAACAAAACTTTATAGCTATGAAAATTACCCACAAACACACAATTGTCAGCTTGTGACTGAATAAAACCAAACTTTACCAGAAAAGCAGTAAATTTCTTGTTCCAGCAACGAGCAGCTTGTTTTAAACCATACAGCGACTTGTTCAGTTTACATACTTTATTTGGAGGTGCTTTGACTCCATCTGGGACTTCCATGTATATATCCTCCTCCAGCTCTCCATATAAGAAGGCTGTTTTGACGTCTAGCTGTGTTATTTCCCAACTATATTCTGCCGAGACTGCCAACAATGTTCTTATTGATTCATATCTTGTGGTAGGAGAAAATATTTCAGTGTAGTCTACTCCTTCTACTTGAGTAAAACCACGGGCACACAGTCTGGCTTTATATCTATCCACCTCACCATTTTGTTTTCTTTTAATGGTAAATACCCACTTCGAGGTAATAGTCCTCTGATTTAGTTTTTCAACATAACTCCATGTATTGTTAGATTTATGAGCATCCAATTCCTCATTTATAGCCACTAGCCATAATTTACTTTCCTGACTATTTATTGCTTCTTTATAAGTTACCGGCACATTCAATTCCATTACATTTGCCTCAAATGTTCTATGACTGCGTGTTCGAATAGTGACATTTGAATGAAATGAATCAGAAGAATAATCTTCCGTTGATGGTTCATACGTCTCATCTTGATCATCGACAGCAGTATGTGTACTGTCATCACTGTAATCTGAAGAAATATGCTCATTGCTCACATTTTGCTCCACGTTGTCTGTCTCCTCTTCATTATCATGATCATAAATCAAAATTTGAGTTTCATTTCTCCTTACTTCAAAACTTTTTAATTCATTGAAAATAACATTCCTGGACACAGTAATTCTTCTTGTGTTTGGATCATACATTTTGTAGTTAAGGTTATCATAACCTACCAGCATCATTTTTCGGCTTTTAGAATCCAGCTTACTCCTTAATTGATCTGGAACATGAACATAACCTTCACATCCAAAAACTCGAACATGGTCCAGGCTAGGTTTCATACCACACCATATTTCCATGGGTGTAATATTAGGTGTCTGGCTAGAAGATGTGCGGTTTAATAAATAAACAGCACAGTTGACTGCTTCTGCCCACAAGTTGAGAGGTACATTACGGGCATAAAGCATGGATCGAGCACTTTCCATTATTGTCCTGATTTCCCTCTCTGCACGGCCATTTTGTTCAGGAGTGTACGGAGCTGTGAGTTCATGAGATATACCCTCACTTTCCAGGTATTCCTTGAAAACATTACTTGTGTATTCTCCACCATTATCAGTGTGTAAGATGCGCACACCATGTGAGAAAAGATTTTTAATTCTAGCATTATACTTTTTAAAATAGTCTAACACATCACATTTGTTCTTCAAAAAATAAACATATCTGAAACTTGATGCAGCATCTTTGAAAATAACAAAATATCTCATACCTTGGACTGATGGTACATTGATAGGTCCACAAACATCGCTATAAACAACATCACCAGGCTGTAGTGACTGTCGTGATGATTTCTTAAATGGTTGACGTGCTTGCTTACCATAAGCACAGCCCTCGCACACAAACTTCTGACAGTCTGTTAAGTCCACACCAGTGATAACATTGTTATTGCACATTTTTTGAATTTCTTTGACATTCAAGTGTCCCAAGCGTTCATGCCATGTTCTAAGGTCCAATTTTTGTACAACATTACAAACAGGATTTTGAATTGTCTTGACTTTTAACTTATATAAATTGTTACTTTGTAAAACTGCACACATTACTACATCATTGTCCTTGTAAATCAAAGCTTCAGCACGTTTCTTAACAATAATATAACCCTGCCGAGAAACTGCTCCTTCTGAAAATAGGTTTCTTATTATTCTTTATTGTACACAAAAACATATAAAAATACACACAACACAGAGAAGACATGTACAAAGGCGAGCTTAACCCAGAACTGGGTTCTCTAACAGCAAACCTTAGAGCGATAGAGAGATGCGATAGGGAAGAGAAAATTAAAAAGTGCACAACATTAAACAAAAGACAGATAAAACTACATAACATAAAATATATACCTATAAATAAAACATAAAATATAATAAATACATACATACAAATAAGGTCATGTTGACAGGAAATGTTCTTTAATTCGTCTCTTGAAGACATCTAACGATGTGCTGTCACGTATACTGTGAGGCAGAGCGTTCCAAAGCCTCACAGCGCGAACAGTGAAGGATCCATCATAACGGCTCGAAGTATGAGGAGGGACACGGAGTAGAAGAGATGAAGAGGAGCGACAGGGTTTGCCTCTAGGAACAAGGAACTCAAAGCGTTCCTTAAGATAATTTGGAGCGTTGGGATTGTGAAGAAGAGAGAAAAGAAAAGACAGAATATGAGCATCTCGACGCTGCCGAATTGGCAGCCACTTCAGCTGGCTCCGGAATTCAGACACATGGTCGTATTTCCGGAGGCCAAAAATGAAGCGGATGCACAGATTCTGCAGACGCTCGAGTTTGTTAAGAAGTTCCTCAGTCGCATCAAGGAAACAGACATCGGCATAATCTAAAAGAGGGAGAAGAAGCGACTGAGCGAGAGTAATTTTTGTCGGAAAAGGCAGGAACTTCTGGAGACGTTTGAGTGACTGAAACGAGCAAAATACCCTTCTGCTTACTTCTGCAACGTGTGAACCCCAGGATAAATGACAGTCCATAATTACCCCCAAGTTCTTGACCGTAGAAGAGTATGGGATTGCAACGCTATCATATGAGACCGGTGGTGGAGAAGACAGCTTATTAAGGAAATATCTGCCACCAATAATGAGAGCTTGTGACTTGGCAGGATTGACTAGAAGCCCGAAATCCTTAGCCCATTGACTTATGTTTCTAAGATCATTATTGATGGCATCAATTGCTTTCGGTAGCTCTTCAAGTTTGAAGTGTTGATAAAGCTGCAAGTCATCTGCATAGAGACTTCTTCTAGAGGTTTCTTCTTAGTTTAGGCACATAAAGCACATTTTTAAGAATACTTGTCTCCCACTGGCCCTTGACACACTTATTAATCAAAATATTTCCTTGTCCAGCAACTTCTATATCTTCTTGATTTCCTAGTTTCAGTGTGGGGCCTTTATATTGATATAATTCAACAAAATTTTCACGTTTATAAGACATGTGAGCTGAGGCACCGCTGTCTAATATCCAACCGACTCCTTCATCATCATCGAGCCATTCACTGTCATCTACATTGAAAGCTAACATATTTTTTTCTTCTTCATTTTGTTTAGATGCCCGACAATCTTTAGCAAAATGACCCCGTTTTCCACATTTATAACAGACAAAACGATGATTCATTGATGATGATGATGATGGTCTTTGTTCTCTTTTTGTTTCTGTAGATGTAAAATTTCTCTTCTTGTCGTTTTGTTTTGCTACAACTAGAGCCGTCTCATTCTCTTCTTCTACTCCGAAACTAGCCTCTTCGTCTAACAAGCGAGCTGTTAAATTTATCACAGTTTGTTTGCTTGAATCAAGTGACATCCAAGCTTGCCGAAGAGATCTATACTTGGGAGGCAGTGTACTGAAAATCTTGGTTATGATAGCAGTATCACTAATATCTTCTCCATTTTCTTTCAGTTGCTTAGCCATGCTCTCGATTTTAGCTATATGCTGAGCCATACTATCTCCCGGTGACATTTTATATTGATAAAA
This sequence comes from Helicoverpa zea x Helicoverpa armigera, assembly GCA_033682625.1. NCBI lineage: Eukaryota > Metazoa > Arthropoda > Insecta > Lepidoptera > Noctuidae > Helicoverpa > Helicoverpa zea x Helicoverpa armigera. The sequence continues at coordinate 12,972,776 of JAWIIS010000024.1, forward strand.
ACGTTCATGTAGAATCATTTTATTTAACTCCGATTTTTGCTCATAGATAGATTCAAGTTTAGTCATCACCTGGAGAGCGGTTTCACAATTCTCAATGAGTGCTACTTGTTTTAAGTCCATTGCAGATGTCATTATGAACATTGCCATGCCGTCATCTTTATTCCACTGATGAGCGTTCGTTTCAGGTTTGGGTTGAGTTATGTCCAAACCTTTGGCACGCAGCGCACATTTTATCTGGAATTTCCACTGCTTGAAATTGGTTCCGTCAAACTTATCGAGGCTCATCGTCTTTCCCAACTCCATTTTTTTTATAGTTACTATGACGTTTCACGTGTTCCTGATAAATTTAGTTTTCTTTACTGTATTCTCTTTCGTGCTCTTTGTTGATTGCCTGCAGCGTCTGGGCCCATAACCTATTAGGTTTGGGACCGCAAACAACAAGATTTCTTACGATATAATTATTTATTTATAGAAAATAACTTGCACATGTAAAAGAAAAGAACAAAATTCAACCGTCATGTCATTTTGTGTGAACCAAAAAAAACATTTCTTTTTCTATAATACTAGTAGGCACAGGCAAACTTGTTGAACAGCCACAAACATAAAATTTAACTTTAATAAACACTCCATCAGTTAGCAGTAACGTAGCATGTTAGTTAAACTCATTCATACCCGCCATACGAGACCGCAGCCGACATCTATTTGCTAACAAAATGCTGCGTGTAAGCACTTATTAGAGGGGAATTTATCATTGTCTTTGAGCTCCCTTTATTATCTCGAAGAACAGAAGGAACGATGCTTTAAGATTGGTTTATGCCTACCATTGTTTTGTTTTGGTTGAAACATTCTATCTTCATTCAATGTTGTAACTAATCTTATGTATTCCAATTTTTATTTGTGGTCGGCGCAGCATGTCTACTTCCTTCATATTTATCGATCTTAAATTTTATTAATTCAATTATTTCATACTTCGCAAAAGTTGACACCAATGCCCTTATTTTTTTTAAATGAATTTTCGAAGAATTATTGATCACCAGTCATCACCATTCTCACACAAACTTAGCAAAAATACGAACGTAAATAACACATACAAAAGTACCGCAAAAGATTTACAATAAAATGGCGTAACTTCAATTGCACACCACTTTTTATTACGTACTCCATTTATTTACCCGTCGCGTCGTTACCCATTTACTTAGTCTATGGCATTACCATCTACGGACATAAATCTAACTAAGTGTCAATTAAGTAGAAAATACGAGAGGCGCGAACACCTATAAATACAATTGTGACCTTAAGTTTCAACTATTTTTAGAGCTCTATCGATAAGTGAACGGCTTAGGGCTTAGAGAATACCATTAGTTTGAAGAGTTTGTAGTTTCGTTAAGCAACGCTTGACGAGGTCAGTTCATGATGGGTGACCATCGTGTCATAACGAGTTCTTCTTTGTTTCGGAAGGCATGATAGACTTATGGATCCCGGCTGTCATTTGAACATCTTTGACAGTCATTGCGTGTGGCTTCTGACTAGCTAAAACGTCTGACAACCAGTCTTAGACAGGGGTATCAGGTCGCCCGGGTATCTGGGTCTAGGCGTTCAGATAGGCAGTCACTCCATGTTAAACACTGGAACTCAGCTGCATCCGATTAGACTGGGAGCCGACCCGACCGTAAGTAAATGAATCCTGAAGACAGACCGTTAACTTGATCCCATATAAATATAAGTGTCATAACTTTGTACATAATGTATTTGCCTATGGTTTCACCGAGTCATAAGTAGCCTATAATTTCCAGTCTCATCTATCTTCGTCTAAATCTGCATAATTGCTTTGCGATAAAACAGACACAGCAACATCTTTGCATGTCAAAAAGTTTCTTCTTGCCGTCGAACAATATAAAATAACTCAATCCCCTTTCAAACGTTATCACTTACAACGTTATCACACTGGTGAATTTTCCGAGCGGAAAACCCGAATCTGCTCCATTCGTACGACACACAATGGCAAACAATTGACAACTGCCAGTAGGTACAAATGTGACGTTAAAAACCATGCGACAGATTTATTATTTTGTAGTGACCCGCGTATTTGCTTGATTTTGCTATGCGAGGAAAAACAGGACGAAAAATTCACTATTGTGAAAGCTCTGTTAAAATATTTAAATGCTCTTCCTGGTATTAAAACACGATGACGTCACAGGACGCGTAAACATGTTTTTGTCGACATTAAATAAGATTTATAATATTGTACTTCTGTAACGTTGAACTGTCAAAGTTGTGAAGAATAAATGATGGAGTAAATGGCGGTGAAAACTGTTTGTAAGTTCATTCAAGTTTTATTTGTATTATGAAGTTTATTTTTGAAGATCTGATGTGTTGTGTTGACATGTAACTATTTTTGCCTTCAATATTTTGGGAGGAGATATTTGAGACTAAAAGTATTCTGTAGCTTGTACTTTTATTGAACTTGTTAATTTAAAAAAAATTGCCTTCAAAAATTCAATAGGCAGAAAGTACGATAAAGCCGCATGGAAAAGACAAATTACATATATACAGCTCAAACATTAGACAGCTTGCTGCGCCATAACTGAACGCATTCACAATTTTACAAAGCAATACATCAAAACCATCGAACATTCTAGTTCTTTCTCATGGAAAATTAAATTTCTCTCGCACAAATACTCCAATTTCCTTTCATATTGGAATCTTTGCATCTATTTGAACACCGTTTGACACCAATACAGCATTGTACTTGAATGCACAACAAATTGATGGAACCGCTTCCCAAGTAACGTTCGAGAAAATTCTCAAATAAAATTGTGTTCTATTCGAAAAATTTCGAAAACGCATAAAGGGTCAAATCGTTTGTAAAATGCGAGCGAAGTCCCGTCGAAAATTTAATTTTTGATATGAACGCTGTAGGTTTTTTGTAAGTCACTGAAAATGCAATTGTCGTGAATGTGAATGGGACGTTTTTATTTTTTAACGTCCACGCGTTGATGTTAAAAGCAGGAATCAAATAAAAGGAGATGTTTATATGAGTTGAAAATATGCAGGGTATGGAAAATGTAGTAAGTATTAATTATTTTTGACTTTGTAGACTTTATTTTTGTATGGGTTTAATAAACTTCTGTGAACATTCGCCTAATTAATTCATTTCTTTGAAACTGCGATATTAAAATTGCAGCTTGTGCACTAAATAATATATAAGAGCGATTCAAGTTATAGTTTAAAGTTATGAACAGAATTAAGTGTTTCAAATATAGTAACTTCTATGAACAGTAATAATTCCTCTAGAACTTACTATCGCAATATCAGGTGCAACAAATCTAGCATTCATTCTCTCCAGTCCCCTTTATTTTACTTCCAAATTAAAGCTACGTTTATTTTATTTCCCCGGACACAAAATTTAATACCATTACTCAAGCAATTTAATATTAAATCTAGTCCAATTTAGGCAGTCTGACACTTAGGGAATACTTTTAAAACAACTCGTAGTAAACTTGAAGTGGAAAAAATATATAAAAAATCTAATGTTCTTCAAAGTATGAAACGAGAAATATTATCGTTATGAAGTTGTGCTTTCAGTTTCAATTTTTCAGACGGTCTGTTGGTCGTCTCTCGGGAAATCACGAGGGGGTCTTAGCACTGTCTCCGGGAAAGAGCTTCATTAAGAACTGCGAAATTATTTTTACTTTTGCAACAATTAATGTGACGGTTTTCTTTCAAATATCGAAAATCTTTCGGTGATTTTTGCCAGTGAGAAGAAAATTATAAAACATCCAGGACAAAATAGATGAAATGAAAGCTAGCGTGAAAACCAAATATGAGGTAAATAATAATGTCAGTGATAAGTAAGAATGTCACATCACACAATCACCTCTTCCCTAAATCAATTCATACCGATGGACACCCGCAACTCCGCATAGGTCCAGTTGAAAACGAGCGTCAGACACTAGCTGTCTGGCATAATGCTGAACTGAACCTATTTGGCGCAACCTTTTGTTCCTTTATTTTGTTTTTTTTTTCTATGTGTATGTATGGCTTGTGTCATTTTTCTTTCTTTCTTGATACTTTTTGAGAATGTCTACATTCTCTTAAATATTACAGGAGACAAAGCAAATAGACATTAACCTTTAATGGACTAAAAGAAGGTACGCAACGAGTCAATCTTTGTTAAAACTTTGTCCTCACTGTTCCCAATGTTTTCGATACGACCCTAATCAATTGGAAGTATGTAATCAGATCTTAAATATTTAAAAACACGTAAACAATGTTGTGGAACTTTGTTTATTTCGATGATTTTCACTTGTAAAGCTAACGTTTTGCAGAAACACTTTTAAACGCACTTGCAATGCATAGCGTTGAGCAGTAACATACACAAAACTGTTAGAGTCATGAACAATATCATAACAAATTACTCTTGTATTTTCTTAAATAATGTAGTTTCTATCAAGCCAAAAAATACGTCAGAAACATCAGTACCTCTTATGAACAAAAAACGAATTTTCAGAAATATAAAATTACAATAATAATGTGTAACATGCCAAGTTTAACAGTAATATTTACGAAACAAGTTACAAAAACACCTGTGATACTAACCATAATCCAGCTAATATACAGTCACATTTTCCTTACTACAAATAACAATACAACCGTACACTTACCGCCATTACAGCCGCCATCTTGTGACGTCACTTGTTGGCTCTCGTTATAGTAAAGTTTAACCGTCTTACCACAAAAACTTTTTAACGTCAGTTTATGCCTTGTCTAAAAAAATGTCAAATTATGACGTTGACATATGGTTCATTTTGCAGCCAAAATTTTATTAGACAAGTGTAAAACAGGGTTTAAAGTTTTTGTAGTAAGGCCATTAATGTCCCTTAATGCTTATTCTGTTTGTTTGAACGTTCCATGGTTTACTTTTGCTTGATGTAGTGAAATTAATTATCTGGTTTAGATATCTATTCTATTTAGTAAAAAAACTTATATTTAGAAAAAAACTAAAAATGTTGGAATATTATTTAGAGTTTAACTTACTCATTCTCTTCAATATTCATGGTCTTTGGACGTTTTTTTCATCTTTTTTGCCAATCAAACAGCGAAAATTATTTCAAAATCCAATCAACCGTTGCACCAGCGTTCTATAATTAAAGCCTTTTGAATTTTGTAAAAGCTGCTCCTGAAAGAAATGTGAGCAGTTCGGAGCCAAGTTTTACTACAAGTAAAGCACATAAAAAAGAAAATTTCCAACTAAGTTTTACACAAGGCACGCCTAGTGAAAATGTTCGCCTGGGGATAGTACTATAATCGTGCTTATTTCTACCACAAAGATCTTACATGGATAATGCAGATGATGAGATTTATCTAAAAAATGTTGTTTGTAATGAAAATACATTTTTATAATATTCCAATTTAATAGAAACCAAATTAAATGCAGATACGAAAGACATTATAATGTTGCACCCAGATCACCACGACTTTCATCGGGACCATTTTTGTGCTTGAGATTGACAACAAAAAATTGATAGATGATGATAAAATTGTAAAAGTCTACCTGTTTATGTTACCACTAGCTGTTGCCCGCGACTTCGTCTGCGTGGGCAATTTGGAATTGTCAAAATAATACTTATGCCATAGCGTAGGTGTATTCTTTTACATAACAATGTAATTAGGATTACCACTTAGCAGCAGCACGGGTTGATCAATCAAGGTGGTGTCGACGATGTGTGACTATTTATCTAAACAAAAGAAGTGAAGTTTGTGACGTTGAGGAAATCTCTGGATCTAGTCAACCGAAATTATTACGTAATTCTCACATAAAACAAAGGTCTGACAAAGTTGTCATTTGTACATTTTCTGCGGCAGCTGCGACAAATCAGGAGCCAGAAAGTCTGTCAAACAGTTTTACTTACCATGGATAACGCGGTGTCTAGTTCACTGGGTTGAAGAGATCAGATAGGCACTCCAAGTAAACATTGGTACTCAAAAAGATTCGGTTTGACTGGAAGCCAACACCCACATAATTGAGGAATAGCTGGGTGGATGATGACTGAGTCATCAGGCAAGCGCATAGTTTCACTACTTGTATTTCGGGGATTTTCTGTGCACTCACTCACTATGTTATGTTGGAATTCCACCGAAATGTTTGCATTAGTTCACGATCAGATAAAGTATACGTCCGAGAGAGTAAGTCCAATTCGTGTGTTGGCACTTGAAGCCTGCAGTTCTTCCAAGATTTTCAAAATGTACGCTCGCAATTTGTCATTTCTTGGTGGAGCCAGCAGATCAGAAGAAACATAAGTGCTGTGTATACTGTGCGTCACTACTGCATAACGGTAAAATTTCGTCTTTATAAATAGCACAAACGTTCGCTCTCTTGCGGAGGACGTTTAAATACCATATTATGTGTCACACGTAGGTAAACAGGACAACAGTATATTATAATCGAACCGCTTTCAAAGATCTGATGAGCGAACAGACCAGAACTGTCTTGATCGCCTCGACAAATCAGAGCTCTATGAAGCGATCATTCGCTTTGGTTCCTACTGTTATTGTGGTTTCTGAAAATGTATTCAATTAACCAACGATGAATATAATTCTTAGCCGGCCGACTCTTTTGACTTCTCGAAAATCATAACGTTGGTTTTTGTGCAATGCACAAACGGAAATTCGATATATTACACATTCGATATTCACACTTTTACAGAATTGATATTAAAAGGTTTGACAACGGGCTATAGTAGCGTAGTTAAACTAACTGAAGCAATTTTAGTGATCCTTCAATAAAGTTAGAGAAGCGGGTGTGCATGATGAACATTAAGAGTTGGTAAATACGTGATGAAGATGACCTAATTCATGACTATTCTAATTTGTTCATGTACCACAAAACTCAAGTTAAGGTGGAGAAAAGGATTACCAAGCTCCCAAAGGCCTGGGCATTTGCAACACGTTGCATGGCATCCTGGAAAGTTACGTAATTCTCAGCCATCAGTTTGAGCAGCGTGAGGGAGTGTCAGGCTTTGGCCCTAGTGGGCCTCACAGGGGTTTGCTGAATCTCCTTGAGGGGCGCGTGAAATAACGGGTCTCCCAGAAGCCGGAAGGTCGATGACCCACTCAAAACTAATCGCTCACGCCTACGGTGGCCGGGAGTCGTCTCTCGACATCCGGCTACCGCAGTGGCTGGGATGAGAGTTGGGAATTTTCAGTCGCTCCGCCGCCTCATTCTTTGTCATCCCATTTCTTCTCGCTCCAGATCATGGTTTAAACCGGGGCCGGGTGCGATAGGTCGCACAGTCCGCACAGTGGTGACACCCGGGCGCCACCTCCATGAGATCACAGTTGGGAATGTATGTTTGCAAAAACTAATAGAACATTTAGCGAAAGCACGTTTGATAGTAATTCTGTCTTTGTAACTGAATAATATAAATGATATAAACGTAGCTATATAAAAGGTGTTTTTTTAGACTCAGTCCGTGGGTCTGACTGTGACTGTTCGTAATTGTAAACGGTGTATTTGTGATATAATTCTTAGCTCAATGATTTGTGATCAGAAGTTGAAAGCAAGTAGGTATGTCTCTAGCATGCGACGCGTAATTTGTACGTTTTCAGAACGAACGAACTCTTGTCTTCTGTTGACATCTTGTTGACGTATTGTGACAGGTAGTTATTCCCATTGATGTTAATTTTAGAAGTGACACAATGTTTTCGGTCGAATTTTGCCTACATTCTTCATTACTCAAAAAGTATATTAATAAGGACCTTCTATTTATATGTAAGTGAATTCAAAATAATGTAATATATTAAAACCAGGAACTTATTTTTAAGGATGTTTGAATATTAATTACAATGTTTTTTTTTTATAATAATAAAATCTTAGACTCGCAATGCACTTTCAGTGTGATGCATGTTTGTTATTGGATGAAATGAATGGATATTCATGTTTATGAGAGGTATAGCTTATATTATGTCAGAACAACATATGTAGACTTTTTAAGAATGTGGGGAAGTTCATAATTTCTTCGGGACGTGGGTGCCGCTTCCCATGGGAACTACTGCCCGCACCGGGATAAAATATACCCTATGTTACTCGCAGATAATGTAGCTTTCTAATGGTGAAAGAATTATAAAAATGTCCCTGATGATGCGCTGATATTTCTTGTAGTGTTTTTTTAGTAGCAAAATACACACGATGTCATATATTTTTTTCTTGAAAGTAAGAACATACCATGACAAAGTGAAGTCTGTTTTCATTGATATTTTACCTACTACCAGTTTTATGGCACATCTGTTTCAGCATGATTTTCTTCATCTATTATTTTAGGATATCATTTCTTTAAATTCAGTTTTTTGCTCAAGTTACTTATAAAAGCGTTATTTTCTATGTAAAGATTGATAATAGGCCGATAAACTTACAAAGTTCAACATTCAAATATGTGTCATTTTTGTACCCGCTGTTGCAGAAACGTTAACAGAAATTATCGTTCATTGCTCATCCCCCGTAGGTGATAGCTTGATAATATATATCCTATATGTTGAACCGGCCCCCAGGTAATATTCATGCAAAATTTGATTTAAATCTATGCAGTACTTTTAGAGTTCAGTGAGACCAAACATACAGACAAACAGACAAACAGACAAACAGACAAAAATTCTAAAAACTATATATTTGGGTTCAAAATCGATAATAGATCACCCCGCAAGTAATCTTTTAAAAAAATATTCAATGTACAGTTTTGACTTTCCTATCATTTTATTATATGTATAGATTTCGAAATTTAGTACTCAAAATGAATAAAGCTTTCTTTCAGCTAACTTAAACTTGCATATTAAAAACCTGTTTCTATTGCAACAAACTACTTTTTTCCCTCTTATTGCTGCAAAACCCTGCAATTTGCACCCTTTCATAATAAAAGTGAGGATCCCAGGATAGAGTTACTTGCTAAGAATCTTTAACAACGCCTCATTTTGAACAAGACTGGGTAACATGATTTCGTATCTTCCCTTACAAAGAATTAATAACTTCATTTTTAATGAGTGCTGCTTTTCCCTGCTAAGTTGGTTCGTAGTTAAAGGAGATCTGATTTTGAACATTTTATGCTGAGAGTTTAGTATAAAAATGGTATATTAAAGATGATATTAAGGTTAGGAAAATACAAAATATTGTGATAAAACCTGATAGATGAGAGGAGAACATTAAAAAAAAAAATATTTTAAAAGATTACCTTAAACTCCGAAACATTTGTACAATGGTTTTTGGAACTGTCACTTCTTTTTCATGGATGTTGGATGGACGTTAAGAGATAGTATTGGGTAGTCTTACACGATGTTTAGATAACTACCAATACATAGTATGTAGGTAGGTACCGTAGCATGCAATCACTTACACAACTAATAGCCACGTCTACTGCAACTGTTGTACTGACGATTATCGGCTTGACGGAGAATGAAATCGGAGCTGGAGGCTTATGCCTAGTGTAGACGATTGATTTAATCATGGCTTCCATAAGGGTAGGTGCACATGTTATGTATGCAAGAGTGATATTGATTGTTGCCGCCGTTTTGGTTATTGTTAAGGTTATAATAAGATCCAAGATTGGTTGGAAACTAAAGATGATGTTTCTAGGCCTTTTTCGTTATTTGTTAGATTGATCAAGTGGCACTGCCACTCCTGACTGCCTTATAATGAAAATTAGGTAAAATCATACAGCCAATGATTTCGACGCCTCCTACGCATAAGGTCGTAAGGCTAAAAAATCGTTTTTACAGGAGAGCGTTTTTTGTACACGGTGATGATAAAATTTATTCTGAAAGATTTTCAACAGAGATTTTTGCATTATGCTGTCAATTAACGATTAAATAATTTATTCCCAGGTGCTGGATATTATAAAGAATTGTAATTACCGAAAAAAACCCGTTTTACTTACTTACGACTTTATACTTGAAAAAGGTCGTATCTTCTTGTTACGACTGTATGCGTTCATAAACTTGATTTAAACAACACGAATAACGACGTAAGTTTTGAATAACGACTACATGCGACGTTCAAACTGTCGAAATCTATATAAATAACAAGTTAAAAGCTAGAGTAATTAAGTCAAATGGTAAGAAAGGGTTAGGGAATAGGTTATTTACTTAACTCTTAACATGAAATTAAAGTATTTTTGAAATCGGTGCCATGGGTCTTGAGGTTAACCGGTTCAAATGTTCTGATTCGGTAGTCACTCAACAAAGACTTAGCCATTTTCCCAGTAGTGGGAGTGGTCAAAATAGATTATCTACTTCACTCTTATCACGAAATTAAAACATTTTTGAAATCGTTCTCAGGAGCCCCGAAGAAAATCGGTTCAAAAGTTCTCCTTACATAGTTACTCTACAAATTCTTAGGCAGTTGCCCTGTAATGGGAGTGGTCAAAATAGATTCTTTACTTTACTCATAACACGAAATTAAAATATTTTTAAAATCGCTCCCAGGGGTCCTGATAAATTAATCTGACAAGACTTATCTGACAAATAAGTCTTATTCATATTCATTATCATTGATCTCAGGATCTGGCTGTCAGGATCCAGTACTGTAAAAAGTTGGAATGAGTAATTTTTTTACTGTGATTTTAAAATAAATTCAAAAAGCATTACTTTCTAATAAAAACTGACCCTGATTTCCTGAAAAAAAAAGGCAATTACCGCAATATATTTGAATTTTCGGTTAAAATCTACAAGACCCCCGCGCTATGGGCTATCTACTAGAAAAATCTTATCAAGAACTCTCTCTCGAATACGAGCTAGATAGTAGACACCGTTGAGGAATTCCCTCGTTTCTCTGTCGTCTTCATCTTCAGGTCAGATCTTAACCTCCACTGTTTTGTGGTATCTGAAACATATACCTTTTTCCTCTATATGTGTCTATAATTTTCGAGAGTTGCACCCGATATTTTTAGGGTTTCCCTATCTAGACCGGATGACAAAGGAACCACTTAGAAAATAAACCCTTTCAAACAATAACATATTTATTTAAATCGGTTGGTAAACGACGGATTCATTTTGGGCAGTCGGTTAAAAAAAAGTTCGTAAAAAAGTCGTCGTATACACTCGTATTTGTCAATTAATATAATTCAATTAAGGTAATAAAAGTGAAATAGTTAAGACTTCGTTCGTAAGCATATTTTTCAGAATATTGAATAAGAGTGAAACCAGTTTATCTCAGGACTCCTGGGGTAGACTCGAAATGCTTCGGTCTGGGACCTAATATAAACCTATGGACCATAATACACTATGCAGTTATTGTGGGCAACACTTAAGCCCGACTTCTATACAAAGAATAGCATTGTCCTTTACACATGTTACAAATACATGGATAGAGACTTAGAAAATTAACATAATTCAAACATAACATCACGACTTTTATTCCCCAAAGGGGTAAGCATAGGTTTAAGAGGTAAGAGACAGGAGAATATTACAGTCCACACAGTTATTAATCCCATTTTTATGCCTGTTGTCGAACACTAGGTACAATTCCAGACTCCGCGTTATGAGAATTTCGAAATTGAAAAACCCAATAAATATTGCCCGATACGGAAATCAAACCCGATACCTTGTGGGGGGCAGTCATACTCGCGGCCCCTAGACCAACGAAGCAGTTCGAACGTTAATTTTAATGATTTTTCAACTATAATTGAAAAGCAAAGAATCGTATCTTATTTTTTTAACGGAGCATACAGCCGTATGTCTATGATACGTCTTTATACGTTTATTCATTATTATATTTAAACCTCGCATATGGTCTTAAGAATAAGTTACGACTCCTAGAATGAAATTATTGAGTAGTATAAAGCCGTAACTGACCACAGTACACGTATGATTACAGCGCATAAAGTCGTAACATAAACGTTTCGACGTTTTGCGTGGGACGAGTAGAATACGACGATTGACATACGACGTCGGTACTGCGCTCTGATTGGCCGTCCTCGCTCAAATCGATCGGAGCATACAGTCGGAACTATCCGCGCGACTTTATGCGCGGGAGAATTTAAATGTTAAGACCATTATCCATTGAAAAACTCACTATTTATAGAAGATATTAAAATTTGGATTTTAGTAATACGTAATAATATTTAAGATGATTGTAATGGTGCAAAAAAAACGATTTTTGTAAAAAAATGTGTTCCGACCTTTTGCGTGGGAGGCGTCGATTTACCGATAAGTGAAAAGTTACAGGAAAAAATATATTATAGAAATCAAATGATATGTGAGTACCAAAATAAGAGAATAGTACTTATAATTAGAGAACGTTATAAAAAGAACATATACGAGTGTTATGAGTTTCTCATCCATGTTACATTACACTGCAATGTCCCAAATAAAAATCAACCAGTTAAATAAAGCTCAATAATTCCAAAAGCCAAGCCAGCATGTTTACACCACAAGATCGTGTTATTATCGTCCATAGTTAATTGTCGATGGTCGACGCGTACATCGAATACAGGCGTTGAATTATTGACGCGATTGAGCGTGAAATCCGAGGATAAGACAATCTGGGACGACGGAGACTGGTGTGTTTGTACCGAAACATGTAGGCTTGATAGGTTTATTCCGCAGATTTTGAGAAAACTGATATTAGGTCTCGTGAGTACAAAAATCCGCAGCACACTCGCTGGAAGAATATAAGTTAAAGAATAGTAAAGGTAAAAATGAGCAATATTTTTATTAATATAATATATTTTTGTGTTAACTAATTAATCACTAACCTATCCTAAGGTTTTATGAACTAAAGAATAGTACCGAAACTCCGAAATTCTTGTACATTGTTCCATTATAAACACTGCCCGCTCAGAAAAACACCACTGTTCGTAATCCATACTTCTATACCTACCTACGTTAAGCTGAACTAGGTTGCTACATACATACATATTCATATTTTTCAGCTTCAAATATTTAATGCTTGCTTATCTTACTGGCTTTACATTAAGTAAAAAGATTTTAACATGTTTTTTCTTCAAAAATTCATGAATTTATTCAAGGTATGCTGATAATTTTTTATGAGATTTTTGGCAGAATTTGCATAACATTGCGAATAATTTATTCATTTATTTATATCGCCTTATTCTTAAAACTTGGTTTATGACGAGTGGTCTTAAATTATACGTTGTAATTAATTCAATTCAAACATTATTCTCATATCATCAGATGTCTCAAGTTATTTTTTTCAATTGCTGAAAAGCACTTAAATTATAAAACAAAAAACAACAGTGCGTTTAGCTGACACATATTCCTATGTTTTATTTCATTGCAATAAATCTATGATAGAAATAATTTACTAAGTGTCCGTAGGATAATCCTTTGTTAATTCGCTTCGATTCCAATCTGATTACTTAAAAGCTAAAATATCAACAATAAATTCCATCTCATCGATATTTAAAAAAGTATGGAATACACTATTCTGGATTTATAAGGGTGCATTCCCATTCTAAAGTGACGGAAACATATTGAAAACATTAAATATTCGTTTAACTTGAACCGCTGCGATCATAAACATGTGTATTAGGCGGATTCCATCAATTAGTTTCTTTATGTTTAGTGATTTTGATATTCAGACATCCGAATTGAGAACCTTCTTGGTTTTGTGTACTCGTTTAAAAATGGCAGTCATCTCTGGCACAGACATTTTAATACTGAGGCTCGTTTGATTAAACTTATAAGTTTCCTCAGTTTACATAATACTTACATATTACATAAACCGTAATATAACATGAAAATATTAAACATGAACATTATGAACGAAGTCTAACAACCGCCATTTTTGTCGCTATGCATTTAAATTGCAATAATAAAACTGAATCTTTGACCGCGAATAAAATGATTACCGCTCTTTCAACTTCTGACGTAATTGTGTTTAATTCCTTTTGCTCAAGTTGAACGTTTTTTCCTCTGACTCTTTAGAACTAATTAGTGATTTAACTGCACTTTTTAATAGATTTTTTCTTAGTTACTAAAGAATGCTGCTTCGAATGAACTTCAGGTTTTTGTTGGCCATTAAAGTGAATGAGGAATCTAGATTGACTTTCTGTTATTTTTTAAGAGAAAGGTCAAGTTAGTACTTTTTCTTAAGCAAGTTTTCCTGTTTTTATTTGCCTAGATTTATTCACACGCGTCTAAACGTGATGTAATACGCCCTAAAAAAGATGTTGCTAATGCATCCTAAGGTATACGTTCATATTATGATTTCCCGGGAAAATAACAAAGTAAATACATTACGATAAAAGTAACGAAGATAATAAACGTAAGAATTTCTGAGTTTTGAAAAGAAATAAATTTATTTTCAGTCGTAACAAAAAAGGAGGAAATAATTCGCTGATTGCATTCAATACGAACAACGAAATAAATATTGAAAATCCCTAATGGAAAATAAATAGTTTTCCAATAATAAATCGCCGGTATTTGCATAAAATGAATATGCAGATGTCCCTATCTACGGGTTCGAATAAAAAGACGGATATTACGACTTGAGGGACAAAGCTACTTCATTCTGATAAGGGTAAAATGTACCCTTGGACCGTTTATTTTAAACTTCAGATAATTATAATTAAGAGATTGTATATATTAGTTATGTATCTATATATCCTTAAAATTTAGTACCCTCATACTGGGAACTTTCATTGATAAAGCATATTGAAAAGATCAGATATTTTAGCCGATATCACACCGACTGAAAATTTTGAATTAAGTTAAGCACCTAAAATGCTTTGCTATGTTTTTACTTAGACTTATATTGAATTTCAGAAGGGAATCTCAGATTCTTACTAAAACAATTGAAACTCAAACAAAAATACAAGGTAAAAGTTAATCTTTTGCAAATAAATCGAAAAGTATTTGTGATTTAAGTTTCATAACTCCAGTACTTTCTAGTTTTATTACTCTCATTACTACATTGACCTGAAACCCGCACCTAGCTATAACAGCTATATCATGATAATAATTGATTTAATAGCCTTTGTTCAGCAATTAAACTCTCTATTTCACCCAATAAACTCGTTCTAAACTAATGTTCCTTTGTTGTTCGGGATAATATTCAAAGCCAAACGAATTCATAAATGTGAATATGAGTTGGTCTGTTTGTATGTTATGTTGGTACAGCAAAACAGCTGAAACGCTGAAACGCCTTTAGAAGAAACTGAAAACTTTTAGTTGGCCGACAGTTCAGTCGCGCTCCTAAATCAGTAAAAAGATGAATGGAAGTACGCAAATATCAACGATCAGGTATTTGACCGGTATCAGGCCGACTAAAAACATTGATTGAATTCACGATTGAAAAGAAAAAACAACCATCAGACCATTACTGTCGGCCGACTGTTTAGTCTGCAGTGTACTGGTACTCCTAGACTCGATAGGAAAAAAAAATCCGAACAGTTGAAACTTATTCAATTCAGATAGCAGTTGTTTTGTTTGTAGAAAACATCGAGAAAGATACCAATAAATATTGCACATTTTCAACTACAGTATTGAAAGGTTTTCTTTATTTTCCAGTACAGATTGCAAAAGAATAAGTGCTGACCGACGTGCCTCGTATTGCAATCGTGTGAAGCGAATAAAATAAATTATTTTTTTTGCAACTGGTGCCTACAATATTTTAGCATTGTACATAATATTTATATTAATATTTGGTTACTAAAATCTCATTGAATATTATTATTTTGTACCAAACAGCTGAAGGAATATTCAGGCACTTAATTAAAAGAAAGTATTAATTTCGATTTTTGGGAAACTTAACCCCATTGCTTTCCTTGACTTTAATTAAAAAATAAAAAAACAAATTAAATTCAACCCGAGGAATGAGAAAAATAAAATTTGCAATATTTTTCCAATTCCGTCCAACGTTTTCAATAACTAAGCAAATCTTTGAAATTACGTTTCGAATGTTTGTATCTAACAATTGGATTTCAATTTATTCGTCGCCACGCACAAAGGTGTTGAAACGACAAAACTTCTACCCATTTAGTATTTTAGTGTTGCCACTTCATCAAATTCAATTTACCGTTGTTTTTATGTTTTCGCTTTTTCTGCGCCGTCGCAAACACCTTTTTTTGTTTTGTTTTGTTGCATATTGTG
Organism: Helicoverpa zea x Helicoverpa armigera; assembly: GCA_033682625.1. NCBI lineage: Eukaryota > Metazoa > Arthropoda > Insecta > Lepidoptera > Noctuidae > Helicoverpa > Helicoverpa zea x Helicoverpa armigera. Next base: position 12,988,874 of record JAWIIS010000024.1, read on the forward strand.
TTGTTTTGATTTCGTTATACATATTCCTGTTATGTATCTAGACTACACATATTTATTTATATCCTGTAAAAGTAATAACGAATTCTGCTTTTTACAAACCTAACTCTTTTTTCGTTCCAATTATCGTATGGGGTGACAGCATTATAAATACATTTTTTTTTTCAATTTTAAAATCAAAACTTTCTTGCTTATACCAAAAATATACCTATCAATATTAATTAACAGGCAAAAACTAATCATGCACTGATTTGCAAAGATTGGATATAGCCAAAACATACCAAAAAATAAATTGGTCCGTATCAACAAAAATCCTTTCAACGAAAACCTAAAACAATACTTTGAAGAACTTCAAACATATGAACAAGTCCAAACAAGTTTCATCTAAAACGATTGAACGAGACAAGAACTTGGTTCCATTCATTGAAGTTGCTAAGTTTCAAAGCAAGTGGTTCATGTAGCAATCACTTAGCTCCCTGACAATGTGTTTGATCGATTGAACTAATTGGATTGAGGGAGTTTGTGGCTTGTAATTGATAATATCGAGTGTTTCTCGGAATTGATACGGAGTGTCGCAAGTTTTTAGGGCTTAAAGTGAAGATTGAACATTCAAGTTTTGATCACACGAGATACAGAATTAGAAGTAGAATAAGGGCATGCTGTTGGAGCACTTTAGGATTCTTTCCCAAACAACTTTTTTAGTGTGAATGAACAACGAAAGAACAGACAGTTTTCTATGATCGTAGTTTTCTCCAAAGGAATTTATAGATATGGTCAGAATGAGCATTCTTAAAAACGCCAGTTGTCATAAATTCAATGAATATGGTTAAAAGAATAGACTACAACTCAAAATTCAGCACTTTTCATCCGCGTTCGTCAACTTTTTATGTAATCAATTGGCCGAATAAGCTAATATTGCACACTGCTGTCAACAATTTAATTTGAAAAACCTTAAAATAGATAGCACGATGTATAATCAAGAATTTACGATCATAAACCAACATTAATTAAGGTTAATTTGCCACGTATAGACGATCGCGTGTCGTGCTTTCCACTCGGCATATAAATCAAGCTTGCGGTGACATCCCATAATTCAACGAGGAACCTCGTAAATAAGCCCAAAGCATAATCAACAATAGCGCTACTCTAACCCTTAAAGATAATATAAGACGAGGATCTGATGTAGGAAAAGGAAATAGGAAAATATGTGGCAATATCGAAGGATTTTAGACGACCGACGGTATGGCTTCGTTAAAGGATATTGAAAAATTTAATCCAAGTCCGCCATTGTAAAAAATTGCTTACGCTCCATGTGTGTTCGTATTGAGACGATAATCCGACGGTATTATGGTAATATCTTCGGAGTATTTTCAGCAAATTGAGGAAGCTTTTTGGACCCTCAGTTTTTTATTGCCATCTTTTGCTATTCTACTGTTAATAACGACTCATTTGGATTTTGATACGCAAACCCAAAAAAAGGAACAGAAATGTTTTAACGCAAACATTTTACGCAACAGCCTTTACCGAACTAAAACTACGCCATTACGAGAATCATTTCAATAAAGTGCCCAAGTAACACAAACACTCGTTCCCTAAGCTATAAAACTACTCCAAGGAAAAATTCGACCCTTACGTGCATTACCGGGGCCTCACAAAACATTTTAGTACAGCCCTACCTGTTGTTGAACTATAAACTACCGCATCCATTCACCTGTTCTCAACAATACCCTTTAGGAGCGAGTACAATGGCGAACAAAAGAGTTGTGCGTGACGAACTCCCAGAATGATTTAGTACAGTTGCGTGGAACAGAACAATGTACGCACTTCATCTCCTCAGTGTATATTTTGATGGAGTGTTTAATGGAGTCGGTGGTCAGGTGGAGTTGGGTGCTGGAATTGTGTTTGTAAATCCTTCAAGATATTGTGCCTAAAATGGAATGTTCTTAAGATTAAACATTAAACTGGTTTTAGATAAAAGACTGTGTGAAGACTGGGAAGCCGAATGAAAAATAGATAATAGTAACTAGGTACTTATAGAAATATATGGAAAAGCAAATGAAGCATTTTTAACTTCTTATATGTATAATGACCCTAAAGTAGTATAAAATTATAAAAAAATACATACAGACAATTTGAAAACCTTTTTTTTTATTATAGAAACTCAAAGCTAACTCTTTAGTAACTGGTCTTTTAATTGACTAGTTTCCTAAAAGCTGACTTAACCTGTTGAGTTCAAAGTCAGCGGTGTGGAGCTTAGCCTACTGACAGCTAAGGATTTCGTACGTCTGTGAGACTTATTACCTAGTCTTGTAATAGTTCTAACATCATGTACAAAGGATAGCACAGAATATATTTTAGTTATGTCAGCTTTACCTACTGGGTTTTTGGCAGTGTTCACAGACTTCGCCAATTTTTTTTTAAATGTAGGTTTTTTTTCAAACAATCGGTAGACTAGGACGACTAAGATTGACTTGATTTAACAAAATTAATAAACTTTTCTCCAAAATTTTCCTTTTATCTGAAGGTATTTTGTTCCCACATTTATTTCTAATTATTGTTTTATCGATTAAACTATGTCAATTCTCATTAGAATTTTCGCTGTGATCCAATTTCGAAGTTCAAATTGCTTTACCGTTAGTTACACTTGAAATTGGCCAGCTCTAAACTATTATTTTGATTAGTTAATAATAACCCCTAGTGGTTTTAAATGTAAATGTTATTTCGGGTCGGTCCAGGTGTAATAACTTGATTTCGCTCCAAACTCAATTGGCTTGCGGAAGGTAGAACCACTTTAATAATTTGATTGGTCTATTTTCTATCGATGTTATTCGAATTCTCTTCTATTTCATTTTATTTATAGACTGAATATTACTATCGCAAGATTGATTCGGTGACATAGTAAAATCTCAATTTTTATGCAACTTTTTAAAACGTATTCATATCTGACAGATTCTGTAGACTGTGGACAGAGTATTACCGCAGTTTTATATTTTATTTCACCAAGTTTTTTTCTTATATTTTACTAGCCGTTTTCCCGCGGTTTCACCCGCGTCCTGTGGTAACTACTGCCCGTACCAGGATAAAATATAGCCTATGTTACTCGTAAATAATGCAGCTTTCGAATGGTGTAAGAATTTTAAAAAACGGTCCAGTAGTTTTTGAGCCTATTCATTACAACCAAACAAACAAACAAAGTTTTCCTCTTTATAATATTAGTATAGATTTGTGTGACTGTAGTGTGTGATATTGATCAGGTGAAACTATAGGAGACCTGGACTATTAAGTCTAAAATCCTAAAGCATTGAGCAAGCGTGCTGATTTACGCCAATCTTTGTCTGTGTGACAAAAGGTCGGTACACAGCAGAGGTATGATAAAAAGTAAGATGAATCCCAAAAAATAAATAGTTAAAGAGTATTTTCATACCCAGACTTGAAAAGGCCTAACACTGAATACTAACAAGAACAATACCAAGTAACACAAACCGTGGTTCAAACTCAAAGCGAAGTTTAATAGTTTCCGATAATTGTTTACACGAATATCTTCAATGTACTCAATGCTGATCAATCAAAACTTCGATTAGTTTCCATATGTTTAGTCACGTGTGTGTCTTAGGTAATAATGTAGGCATAGTTTGTGTTTGTTTTAGTGTTTAGAACTATTGGCCTGATTGTGAACATACTGGGAGGAAGCTAGATTATTGACAGGTTATATTTTTTTATTTATTTTTGTACGTACCTGTAGTATGCTAGGTCTATTGGGTTGTAAGGTACGTAAAAAGCAGTAACAAGTAATACACAGTTATTTATCATGTTGTTTATCATGTCCTAAAACAACACTTTTCCTAAAATTACAACTTCTATAGACCTTATTCTTCACAAAGCAAGTTCGGTCCATTTACTAATTAGCGTCGTACTTGTAAGAATAGTTTTTTCAAATATATCTAATATAAGTAGATATCTTAAAGACAATCGTATAAGCATGAAGCAGTTTGACTGAGGGGGTGTCAAACTTTTGTTGACTAAATACCAGTACCCTCTATGTAACTCTTTTGAACGATCCCGTCGTACATTTCAACACAAACTTATAATCACAAACAGTCTATATAGTTTCTCTTACAGCCGTAATATATAACAAAGGTACATAAACCCACAATTGTATAATATTTCAGGATAGAAAATTACAGCTCAAACAATAACAACTGACCTCTGAAAAGGCAACGGAAGTCAATAGTTTAACCAACGAGCCTCACTTCCAACAGTTAGTTCTTCCGAAAATGTGACGTCACAATAAAAGTTTTTAGCCCCAAAACTTTGGACAAAAGGTCCTCGTCCTTTAAATTATGAATAACACCGTCAAAATACTGAAACTACGATAATTTAGTGAGAGGTCAACTGCTCAAATTATTTTATTGTTTTAGTTTTACTGGACTTGGTGGAAATAGTTTTGTTAAAAATTTTTGGGTGGCTGGGAAAATTGTTTTCATGTCCCCAAGTTGTCAGTCAAATTAAAGAGAAGGTGAAAGTTGTGACATATAAGGATGTTTGGGAATTGGCTGACAAGAGCTAGACACTTAAATAAAATATAGACACATAATATGCGACACATAATTGATAACATTAGTTCAGTTCTGTATCATGCTTTTCTTCCATACGTTAAGACTTACAATTGACTGACTTCAATAACGTATTTTTCCAATGGTGAACACACACCTATCAGAGTGTGAGTGTGTATGTGTGAACGCGCAAATAGTAGGTAAGTATAAATAACATAAATAAAATTATATGAAATCTTACAAAATCTTGTACACTCGAGGCAAAACGGACGTATTGTCCAAATCGCGAATAATACCGTAATGAAAGATGAATTCACCATTACCTACAGACCTAAATGCAAATACTATGCACGAAAACGCAGTAATTTTGAAATGAACAGCTCGCGAGTGAATCTATGGTGCCGAAAACAAAAGCCATCTACCCCATAACATTGTTACCATGTATGAATAGGATTTACGCTGAGATTTTAACAGGCGCGTTACAGGCTCCCGTGTATAACACCTCTGGGAAATTTGCATGAAAATTCACATCCAGATTTCCATTTGAAACGAAGTCTGGCTTTCAAACGGTCCTCACATTTTTGAGGACATATTGTTAAGTATATTTCAGTATATTTTCCTCTGTAAGTCCGATTGAGGCCGTTGTGAAATTTTCTTTGTACATTTTTTTTTTCGTTTTATTGTTTTTCGGATTGACGCCGTGATTGTCTTTTGTTTGCGGTTCCTTTTTTTAAAATTTGGTCGTTGTGCTTTTTTATTGTTGTAGGGATGTTACAAAGGTTTTGATGAAAGGTCAAAATGAATGTAAGGTTTTGTGTGTAAAATGCTGAAATGAATATTATTAGAAACAATTGTGGAAGTACACCAGATGTGAAAACCTCATTGTAGTTTTTGTATTTACTGTCGGATAATATAACTCTTTTAACAATAGTAATAAAAAAAACAAGGCAACTTAAAATACTTAAGTACAACATCTTTCTCAAACTATGACATTAAAAGTGCATAAACTACGAAAATCTTAACCAACTGACCGAAAACGTGACGGATTTTATGAGGCCGTTTACGAGTTTATCCGAAGTAACTTCGGGTCCTGTCGGTCCTTTCCCAATTTAATAGTTTTGACCCATAAGTCATGTGTTATGTGAACCATGTATTTATAGCCAAACTGGTGTTAAGTTTTGATTGGTAGTAAAATATTGTTTGTGATAATTTTAGGAACATGCTATATTTTAATACGCAGTTTTGTTTTAGACTAGCTCGTGAAATAATAGAAGTAGATATAGTGAAGTCATTTTCAAGATGGTACTTACAAAAAAAACAATTTCTTAAGAAAATACAAGTATAGATTTTCGAAAAACCTATATACTGGAGATGTACGGGGTGTCTCTCAAAGCATCAAATATGATCAAATTCAAAAGTGTGTATGTGGTATGGAATGAATATTAGGTGCCAACTTTTTAACTTAAGAATGTCGGGGTCTATTTTAACCTTCAGATTTGAGTTATTTTTCCTGTTTTATTTGAACCATACGGAATGTACGGGAAACATTCCTAAAACCACTTCTCACAGAATAACCAAAAATCGATAGCAACTCACTTTTCAAATGACGAACAGTTTCCACAAACCAGCCGTTGTGTTGGAAGTTCCCAAAATACGGTAACCACAAACGATTCGTTACAACAGATACCTTTCGTTTCTACATTAATTACTTGCGTGACTTGCTATCTTGTAGGGCTGGTTACAATTGGAAATACAGGAAAATACAGGAATGAATTTTATCCAGTGTGCAAACTTTGTCAACTTATAGTTAAATAAGTTTTATAGATACGTATATTTTTATTTTGTCGTGTTTTAGTATAAAAAAGATTTATATTGATATCGAAAGATGTTTATTTTGTAACCGATTGCACGGTCACAGTCGTCATAGTAGCCACGGAGGCAACGCGAAACCGGTTTACTGACGCGAGCGCTGCTCCAAGCGCGTAAGAATAGTTGGTATCCATATTTTGCTGATTTTAGGGCGGACAAAAGAATGAAAAAATTTTTTACTGATGATGCAGATATGTTCTGTTAATGATTCTGGACCACCAGTTTTTTTTTTTGTGCACTGCTTAAAATTCATTCCTGTATATATTTAATGATATTTAATGAGCTAAGTACCAGTCTAACCAAGGTGTATCGGGTTGCCCGGGTAACTAGGTTGAGGAGGTCAGATAGGCAGTCGCTTCTTGTAAAGCACTGGTACTCAGCTGAATCCGGTTAGACTGGAAGCCGACCCCAACATAGTTGGGAAAAGGCTCGGGGGATGAATGAGCTAAATATATTTGAAATACTGCCTCGTTGGTCTAGTTGCTGACCTCTGATTACGAGATCTCAAGTCCTATTCCCGGAAATCACTTTGTGGGTTTTAGAAACTTTCACAAAGCAGCATGTAGTCTGGAAGTTGGTGAATTCACTCGTGCATTGGAGAGCATGTTAATGTCAATTCTGCGCCTGATCTCTCTTGTGACAGATTTCCGTCTCATCAAAGTTTTTAGGAGGTTTAAGGTTAGTTAATGAGACAGTGTCTCATTCATACTGGCAAAATTTTGCATGACATTTAGGAAAAATACACACAGTGCCTGTATTTCGCATGTGAATTAAAAATGAGATTTTTATTCTTTAAAAAGACAACACAATTTTAAAACCCTGTATGTAAAGAATGCCCACAGGATACAAACAGGACAAGCTACATCCTATATAATAATTAATTTCAGTTCAACACAATAATAAATAGCAAGGGTAGCAACCCTAACCAAACAACTGAATAGGTCGGCACGCGTCTGAAAGGTTCGTTCTGAAACAACAATGGACTGCTAGTAATTAATTATGACAAGTATTACTTCTGTTCAGAATATCATCCTGTATGCATAGCAAACTAACATTTCTATAACCTATCGTTGCTTGGCGATTAGAGATCGAAAGACATGAAAGAAAGAATTCGTTATGCAGCAAAATTGACAAAAGTCAATCTCTAAAAGAAAATCAGAGGATAGTTAGGGTATAAAATTTTTTGAAAGTTTGCATTTCACAGTATTATGTATATTAAGTTTTTTCATCGAACATGCTTTGCTGCATGGTTGCCCGCCCCCTTCATTCTCCAATTCATTTTTTTCTCTTTCGTTCTATCTCTAATTTTAGTTCGTAAAATCTAGACTCATATTTTATCTCCAACTTTTGACTAAACCGATTCAACCCATAATCAGGTATTAGGTGAGGTTATAAAACAATCTACAAAATTATTTAAAGCTCTCCTACAAAAAACAACAACAAAATACCGATTAATTACAAGCACAGTCGGGTGTTTTTCTCGTATAATCTGTAATAGAGGGCTTGTCATCTGTCAACGTCAGCAGCGATCGACGGCGTTATCCTGAGAAATTGCCTTGTTGCTCACGTCGATAAGATTTTAAATGTTGATTAAATTGGGTATAGAAAACTGTGGCAAAATAATGACTTATTTGTACCTACTAAATAATAATGAGTTATGAAAATATTTCATTAGCGTTCTGGTTGATTTTAATGAAAAGTTTTCTTCATCATGCAATTTTAAAGTCACGAATTGGGTATAATTTACTAAAACTAATATGACGAATCAGAATTACAACGCTTTCACACTAGTGGATTATCTGCTCTGTTTTACTCGAGACACATTCACACTATCTGTGCAACAAAAATCCTGTAGTAAACGTGTCATCGTTTGAACTGGTAGTTGTCAATTGTTTGCTGATGCGGCTACTACCTATGCGCTCGGAAAATCCGCTAGTATGAAAGCGCTGTCCGAGTTATGTACGCCAAAATTGTATTGAAATCACAATATTGTTAAATTGAACGTAGTTCAAAACTCCATAGGTTAACTCCTATCAAACCCCATGAGAAATCGTTTTGTCAGTTATACTTAGAACATAAGCTATGGAGAAGAATCACGGCCTCTCTTTGTGAACCCGTTCCCATTAAATAAGGTCAGATTCGAACCCAACGCATTTCCTTTGGGATTGTACCCCCTAATCGCTGGTACATTACTTTAAGTCAGGTTGCAGAATAACTAAGTGTGCTTCTAAGCACATTTACTTAAAAAAAAAAAACAATATTTTCAAATACATTTGATAGCGAAATTACAATGATTGATAAAACATTTTGTTTAGTTCTAAGTAAGAGTATCGAAATATTTCTGACGATATTTCTTAACTATCCTTAGACCACACAGCAAAATACTAAATCGCGTGATCCGTTCCCATAACATATCGAAGAACTATAAACTTCCACTAACTATATCGAGACGCCATTTTATATCATCAAACACGAACTTTATCCTCGCGAAATTAAAGTAAAAACTTTTATGGTCATCATAAAAAAAGTTTGGTAAATACCAGAAAATATGAACGGTTTTGGGTTAAAAGCTTTTCGACTATAAAGTCATAACATACTAAAGGTACATACATAGATATAAAAGGCGAATAGTAAAAGAACTATAACACTAGCATCCGCTCGCAGTTTCACCCAACTTTCCCAATCTGGATAAAAACGAACCCATCTAGAGTAGATACCTATCTCTGTTCCAAATATAATCTCAATACGTTCAGCCGTTTTTGCGTCTTTACTCGTATGTAACAGACAGACAAATTTTTAGTCAGAATTATAAATATGAATGCCTGTTAGTTTGTCAAACTCTAAAGGTACAACGGCTGAACCATCATCTGCCTGCCTTTTTCCAATGATATGAGGGTCGACTTATAGTTTAATAGTTTAGGTTACCATCAGCGTTTTACATGGAGCGTCTGCCTATATGACCTCCTCCACCCAGTTACCCGATACTCCTCGGTAAGACTTCTTATCAGACTTACAAGCTGAACAGATTGAGATAAAAGTCATGGAAATAGATGACCTTGCATCATTAATAAGCTACTTTTACTTCGATGCTCCCTTGATATGCAGGTGAAACCACTGCTAAAAATAAGACCAGTAACATACGTTGGTAATAGAAATCAGTAAACTAAGCTGTTTGTGTGCGCAAGTTGTAGTAAAGCAAGTAAGTTAATGTGGTTTTCAGACAATAGGCTCCGCTTCTTGTGTGAGGTAATCTCTTTACATGCTTCAGTAACTTAGTTGAAGGTTATTTTGAAATGAGCACGTTAGTTCTGTTTTTTTATTGAAATAGTAGCTGTACTTGCGGTTGTACTGTCTATGGATAAAAAGTAGCGTAAGTATTATGCAATCTACTTTACTGCTAAAAATCAAAATCCATCCAACAGTTTTAGCATGAAAGAGTAACAAACATATAAACCGCAAAACATGTATCTGCTTTCTTATAAACTTGCACATTTATTTATAACTTCAGGTAGGTACTACAAAATTATGAATAAGAAGGATTCAGGAACATAGGTTGCTAGTTAAACCGTGGTAGACAGCTATACCTCTATAGTATTAAACCACGCAGTGAGCTAACCGTAAACATTTGCTCCAAATCGGACCAGTAGTTCTTGAGATTAGCGTATTAAAGGAAAATCGGACCAGTACTTCCTGAGCTCAAACAAACAAACCCTTCAGCTTTATAAGATTAGTATAAACGAAACGTCCAAATAAAAACATTCCTATCTTGCTCAAAAACTTCTTACATTGTCCATCAAAACCGTAGTTAATTTCTCATGCTAGACTTCCCCTAGCTTATCTTTTCCTCGAGGTAAGTTGGTAACTTGGTGCTAAAAACTTGCTTCATTCAAATCCAAGATGGTAGTTCCATGGAGTTGATTAACGTATTATCAAACTCCAAATCCCCGCTGGCTAGAGCTGGTTGCGGTTGACCATTATTCTCAAACTTTGTAAGTTTCTAGACTTATCGTGCCCTCTACTTCTTTGGGTTGTTTTAGATTGTCCGATTTTGGGGTGGTCAAGCAATTTAAAGTTTTTAAGGCTGCAAGATTTTTGGGATACTAAAATCATTGATGTTAAAAGTATGTTACGTCATCATAAAAAGGACACGTTTTGAATTAACTATAACAAACTGTATCTGCGACTGTCCTTAGCCATCTTTAGGCTCTTACTAAATCTGAAGTGTTTAGTCAAACTACTAGTATGATTTGAAAAATTATTTCAGTTTTAGCTTGTATTATCAAGGATGCAGACGTAACTATGAATGCAAGCAGGTATCTATGAACAAGGGCGGATCCAGCTTCGGCGCCAGGGGGGGGTCACACAGTCGTGGTCAAGTCACAAAAAATATTATATTGTAGCGTATACTTCTTTTAATATTAAAAGTAGTAGTATAAATACAAAAAGCGCGATCGTAGCGAGCTCGAAATTTTTACCAATGTTAAGAAAAGTGTTTTCATGTAGGAAATGGCCCGAGCAGAGTGAGCGCAATTTCTCGTTTTTATAGGTACTACACGCACTTGCCAGACAACGAAAATTTTTGTTCAGGTCTAGGACTAAGGCTAAATAAGTGTTGTTATGTAGAAAATGGTCCGAGCTGAGCGAACGCGATTTCTTGGACATAATTACAGATGCGTAATTGAAAAAGCGCGAGCGAAGCGAGCGCGAAAATTTGTATTCAGTTCGAGGACTAAAAGTAGATGAAAACGCTTTCTTGCTGTATAAAAAATATACAGCACAAATACAAGAAAGCGCGATCATAGCAAGCGCAAGATTTTTTTCAGGTTGAAGACTAAACGTTTGAAAAGTATTGTGTAGGTACGCAGAAAAAGGCGCGTACGTTTTTTATTGCAGCATCGGTAAACATTTTCGGTGAAAACTTCAATTGTCTTACTATTGGTAAGGGTTCATGAGATCAGGGCCGTCTCTAGCTCATGTAGCGCCTGGGTGCAATCATCACCCAAGCGCCACCTATGTATCTATTGAAAGATTTTGAGTAGTACATATTGATCGAAGTACTTTACAAGGAATATAAATAAGAACGTTCGAACGAAAGTCACTTTTTTGGTAGGTAAAGGAAGGACTTAAATTTTTTTTTTCTAAATTATTGCAGGCTCATACTGTTGGGCAGATTTAAGTTATGAAAGACGAGACAGGACCACGTAATTGCAAAAATATGCGCGAGCGAAGCGAGCGCGCAAATTTTTTAATTTTGGGACACAAAAAGTTCATAAGTTTTAAAAAGCGCTGTAAAGTAAAAAACTGTTTTGTTTTTGAGGACTCCATAATTTATTTTTCTATATTTGACTTATGAAGTTATCAAGGCAAGGCAGATATATAATACTGCGCGAGCGAAGCGAGCGCGAAATTTTTTGAGCCTATAACACAAAAGCACCTCATTAAGTACATCGGAAAGCAATAAGTAGCCGCGAGCGCAGCGAGCGCGAACTTTTTTAAATTATTTGTTTGAAGACTCACAAATCAGAATGGGAATTACGTACAAATAAAAAGGAATCGTGATTAGAGCGAGTGCCATTTGTGTTCGTTGATTCGGTGCGTCAATAAAAATAACAACAATCAGAAATACAGCATAGACATAGCTTATAGACTCGCGAGCGTAGCGAGCTAGAATTTTTTCACTTAGTTGGAGGATGTTAAAAGTTAAAAATAATCAAAATGATCAATCCAACAAAGCGAAGGCGACTTTTTTGTCAGCATCATGATACAATGTGGAACTTCCTTATCGAACGGGTGTAATTTCTTCGAAATTTCCTGGTGGTGGGGCGTTCCGCGGCGCCCCTGATATCGAGGCGCCCGGGTTATTCGCACACCCTGCACCATAGGTTAAGACGGCCCTGCATTAGATACAACATTGTAATGTAGACAACCCGGACAGCGGATTTTAGTAACAGGGTCCCGTTTCCTCCTTTTGGGTACGGATAAAGAGTAAATAAAGAATAGAGAGCGAGCGTTGCGAGCACGAATTCTTCAGCAAACTACTCTACCTGTAACTATGTAGGTATCTACCTATTCACTCTGAATAAAAATTATCTTAAACTTATAACAAAAACATAAAACATCGTGTTTAACCATTTCAATTAGTGGTCCTCTTAGGTCCTGAACCTGGCCCAGGGGGGGGTCATGACCTTGTGACCTACCCCCTGGATCCGCCGTTGTCTATGAATGAATCAATCTAAGTGTTTCACTATCAGTTTGCAGTTAGCTTAAACTCTGAAAAAAGAATCAGAGAGCGCAGCAATCTTTTGCGTATCGGGATATCTAAACGACGCATTAAAATTTAAGCGTGACGACTAATCGTATTCACTAAAAAGCTTACCTAGTTTAAATATTCAAATGTATACTGAATCCAAACTTTCCTATAAATAAATAATGTCGAATAGTTTTGAACTTTCCACAGTTTTGTGGTAATCCAATGGAGCCGATTATTTGAAAATAATTTTGGAGTTCATCATTAATGTATGGGGTTCATTAAATATTAATTTATAATGCAAATTTAATAACGATTCATTGATCCATGTTTGTGTTTATAATTTTCTATGTTGACGATTTCAATTTAAAAATATGCACCTAGTATTTGTTTATGTAGAACAACTGTCAACGGATTTCAATAACTTGTCTATCTCTTAATTTACTACTAGAGAGAGATAAGAATATGATATCACGTAAAAGCAGTTGATATCAAAATACTTACTCTATAAAGTATAAACCACAATAATAAAATATAGATATTATGTTATTGAAATCCGTAGTAATAGTTGTAACCGTTTGCTCTGTCTCGGATTCAGTCTGAAAAGAGACTTTTTATACCCAATAACATCTTTTAGACTGGAAAAGGCTCGGAAGATGAGGATGAACATCATCACGCTCAAACGGCTGAATCGGTACTTATCAAACTTGGCAGTAATGTAGGTTATGCATTAGAATAATATAAAAGGCACATTTTTATACGGTTGCGAGATACAGTTCTCTAGGAAAATGGATAAAACCACCTTTGGAAGCTAGTAATAAAACAATAGTTTAAAATGTTCTCTCGTTCCAAACACGCCTTGTATCATCTAAATAAAAGTGGATTATTTTAACGACACTAAAATAACTTAATTCTAGCCATTTAGTTTCATCTTCATTATCTTATGTGCAGCTTTATTTTATGCTGTGAAGCGTATAAAATGTAGATACACTACAATTATTTAGCTGTAAAACAGTTGGATGTGTTTGTTAACCCCAAATGTTAATGTTTAGTTAGAAACCCGGGTATTAACTATAACGTTACGTAAATAGTGACGTAGTTTTTGTATTTTAGCATAAAACATGTGAGTAAAACTATAGTACATCTTTTACTTTAATATTAGGTAATGAAAACATTCAAAAACATATTATAGTTTTAGAAAGAAAAAGTCTTTAGGTATTAACTAAAACAGTTACACAAGAAGTCTATTCATAATATTTGGATTCAAAGAAATAGACTAGGAATATATATAATTTTTTTAGATACCTTACGTACATGGAATACTTAAAGAGAATGCTACAAATGAGAGTATATTCGTTACGTTAAATTGAAAATTATCTAAAAAAGTATAATATATACCCCGTCTAACGTGAATATAAGACGTATACCAGTTTAAGTGCGGTTAAGGTTAAACCCGACAGAGCGTGAAGCGTGTGGCATCTGGCTTGATCTAAGACTCGGTTTAAGCTCTATATTCTCTACCTAAAATAGCTATTATAATGCTTTTAGTAGACAACTATAGCGATGTCTGCAGATAAATTGAATTTAATAACTTTTTAATGAAAAGTGGGAAATTAAAGGAAAAATTATTTGCTGTTAGGAATAAATTATTTATACTAAAAACAAAACACAGTGTATTGAAATTTTCTCACTATCAGATAACCCACTTATTGAGAAATGCTATAGACAGCTGAAACCGCTGATGGAAGCTAGTTCCGTCATAAACTGATAAGACAAACGCGAAGAAAAACGTCATCCAAAACTGAGCAATACAACACACACAAAACAGGATAACGTTTAGAAGTATTAAATCATTTTATCGATAAAATATAAACTTCCAGTAGAGCAGTTTTCAAACACTATCTACGTAGTCACGCGGCGTAATAAAACTTTATTATATACTCGCTCCGCTTGCGGCGTCGGCCGCATATTTTCCGATTATTGAATCAGTATCAGGGTCTATGATCATAAATATTATGCTTTAGCTGATATAGAACTTTTTGGTTTTGATAGAAGGCACTGGGACACGCATTGAGAAAGTCTTTATGGCAAATTTTTTTACACTTGAAGTTAGGAATCCATTTAAACTAAAGCATAGAACAAGTTGTCATGGACATCCCCAATTTATAACATCAGAATCTAATAACACGGAAACTTGTAACATCGCAAATTTAAATTAAAAACTTCGCCCGAATCATCAGTACTTACCACACGAAATTATAACATCGCTCGAAATGTTTCCCAAGTACAAAGTCAAGGGAAAAAAGTTGCTGACATCGAAAATTAAAACTTCGTAGCGGCGCCCATTAAAAGTTCTCTAAAATTTATTAACGATGGACTGCCAGAACCTGACTCCAGGGATGATGAACTGTCATTAGACCATATTGACGAAAGCATAAGAGCGGAAATTTAGTTTTTTAACAGCATATCTAATTTTGTAGTGCAATGATTTGACAAACTTACGATTTGCTGCTCAAAAAAAGTATGATCATCCTATTTTGATACCACTAAGGTTGAATGTCGAGTACACATATATCGAAATGTAGGACAAGTAAAGTTATTTCACGTGTGAAACCTAATAGAAGTTTTCAGTGGGGCTGAAAACTTGAAAATTTGTCTGGCTCACCCTCTTAATAGTTTCGATCACTTTCTATTTTAAACTCATTTCGAAGTAAGGAAAATTCTTGAAAAAAATGTTTTTACTGCAAGACCAGGTGGTGGGGTCATTTTATGGGAGTTTTAATCTGGTTTAAATCGTCGTAAACGTTAAATTAGCTAAAGTTTTTGTTCAGATAAATGAATTAACTAACAATATAGAAAATACAATATCAAAACTGAACCTGTAGTAAAAAAAAAGGTGTAAGTAGATAGAGTTATAACTGTACTACTATCAAGTTAAGGTAACAAAACGAGAATACATAATTCTAAACATAAACTTATTTAACAATTCTCAATTCCATCTCATTCAAGCATAATCTCTTTAAAACTACCGCATTAGCAGTTATTACCGATCTCATATGGGGAAACATCCCAACAATGCATACTATTACCTATTTGCGTACGTAGACGACCTCTTCGTTACTCGCTCAGTAAACACTCCAGTAGCGCATTTCCTTCGCGTTTCGCGAATATAAAATAAACGTTGTAGGTAATAAACTCGCTTCAAGTTAATTAAGAGGTACGTGTCACGCCGTGAACTGGCTAAATTAAAATACATAGCTCGCAAGTGCACGATGTTTTGAGATTACCTTCACAGAGATTGGCCGTGGGTAGTGATGCGAGAAAACGTTCTTCAAGAAAATACTGGAGTTAATTTTCTGTGTTAAATTTTCATGATGATTTTTGGTACGACGGTGAATAAGAGTACTTGTAAGTAGAAAGCGGGGTGGGCGAAGGAAATTGATAACTTGAATTACTTTATAAGGATCGTACACTTTTTGCGTCTACGAGAATATTTACTCAGCGGAGAGCGGTGAACAAGGAAAAATTGGTCTATTTTTGGAATATAACTTACATCTTTTATTAAAATGCTTTGTAATACACATGCCAGTTACAAGATATGCTTAAGCAAAGATGAAGTTTTTATTATTTATATTTTACTAGAGCCCTGCGGCTAAGCAGGTGTAGAAAAATTAAAGAGTCTTATGAATGAAATCAATAATTATATTTCTACACTCCACTACCTATTTAGTAAATCAAGCTTCCAGCTTTTTTATCAATATATAAAATTGAAATTAAACTGCGGTTGAAATTCAAGTCTTCTGAAACCTTCATTTCCATAGTATTTATTAACATTTTTGTTGCTTACACAAACTTATTTACCGAGTTTCCTTAAAGGAAATTGTTTATTTAACTTTCCTTCAATCAATTCGTAAAGTAATCTGTTTATTGACATTGTAACCGATAATATAAGGAAAACTTTTGAAATATGAACCTTTTCATTAAGCCTTAAAATTGTTTTTTCCACATAACTTATTAAAACAAGCAATTTGCTGATTAACTGAAAGTCGTGGTGGCCTAGTGGGTAAAGGACCAACCTCAAGTACGAGGGCGTGGGTTCGATACCAGGTCAGGCAAGTACCAATGCAACTTTTCTAAGTTTGTATGTACTTTCTAAGTATATCTTAGACACCGTTTCGGATGGGACGTTAAACTGTAGGTCCCGGCTTTCATTGAACATCCTTGGCAGTCGTTACGGGTAGTCAGTAGCCAGTAAGTCTGACACCAGTCTAACTAAAGGGGTATCGGGTTGCCCGGGTTACATGCATTTTCTTTCAATTTGAAAATTGAAAGAAAAAATGCATATATTTTTATGGAATATTATAGTATACCTAACATATAAAAACCACAATCTAACATAAAAAACTGTATACATAAATAAAACAAAATATATACATTCACCATATATTAATATAATATATTTTACCCTACGTACTTGACATTTGCTACTATATTTATACATTAAAAAAAAAAAAAAAATGTTTATATGTAGTACCTACACCATATACAAACCACACTCCTCCTTACCTAACACCTAACACACAAAATCATACACATAAATACATAAACAAACTCAAGTAATCAAAATAATATAAATGCAACTTACCTAGTTATTATAATTACTACAACCATATTTAGTACTAAGATACTCACTTAATTTACGAACACAACAATAACAACATTGGTACTTACCTATTTTTAAACGCGGTGAAATAGCCACTGTGTTATGGGCCTTAATAAACATGTATTGTATTTTTCTATGACTGCATTCCTCAGCTCATGCACTTCTACCCGCATTAGCGATGCGCACAAGACGTCGTGCACTTATTTCTATGATTACCCTACCTTTTTCTTTTCTTTTTACGAGTCTAATAATACTGTTAAGAAGTGATGTTATTTGACTTATTGTACAATCCACTACACAAATCGGCCTCATGTATTTATAAATTATAATATTGTATTTTCTCTGTAAGTGATTGTGTAAATCTTTTGAGAAAGTAAATGTCTAAAACCGTATATATCAAATATCAAATCAAAGCATTTCAAAGTAAATGGACGTTTGTGTTTTCGCTGAATTTGAGCCAAAGCTACAATTTTGCTATCAACTTTCAAAAACGTTTTGAACTCGCTCTGTTTTAACGCGTATCCTAGGCGTATGCACAAAGTCGTGAAAATTACCATTTAGAACATAAAGGCAAAACACGTAAATTCTAAACAAATTACCACAGCAAAATATCTAAAATTAGACGCTTTACCGAAAACTGCAGGCACCAGGTAATCACAAAGAGTTAGGAACTCAAATAAATAAACGTTGATACCTATATGAGGAAAAACATAGCTCTATTTACCATTTGTTAACAGTAAACAGTACTCTAGAGGACATTTATAATACTTTATACCACAGAACTAGTAAAGTACTCACGGAGCAAGGAAACATGAGCGGAGATGCCATAATGCAGGTAGGTCAGGCGTCTTCGTGTAGGTCAAATTCTTGAACTAAGTAGGCGTTTGGGTTCTTTGAGACATTTACGAGTATCAATGGTTTTTGGTATTACAAAAATGTTCGGGTCGTCTAAAGAAGGCGAATAAGGGCGAAGAGAGACATTCCTTGTCCCCCGGTCACCCACATTTTGACGCGCTACTTTCTTAGGCGGTTTTACACTATGGCACCTCCGCTAGTCATTTTGTTCTCCATGAAAGTACTGGTTTAACATCGTGGTACCTCGTTTTTGGCGCCCAAGCAAAAGAGGGTTTCCATGTTTAATGGGAATCTGGATATTTATAATTCGGTGACAAAACACAGTTGTGCTTCCCGCGTAATTGTGGAGCGTTTGAGTTTTATTGTTTTTTGAACTGCGTTTTTTAAATGGACTGTTATTTTTTCTTGAAAATGAGTAACTGAAATGATGCCATATTTGTTGTGCTTGTTTTTATAAAATCTACTATTTCCCAAAATCTTCACAAATAGCTGACTTGAAGATATTTATATGATCAGATCTGATCATCTCCGTTCTCATGACAATTTGATAAACAGTTTTTTATACTTTTGCATAAGTGACTTAAAGGAAGCGCACCTATCTGCATTGCGTATTATCATATTAATTAATTGCTTCGGTACAGCCGTTACCGTGCAAGATGAACAAACAAACTCAGGTTCGCATTCAATATAAGTTAGTACGAGCATAATACAGCAAAGAATGTTAATATCAAAACTTCTAAAATGCTTACTTAATAGCTTCAAAGTGAGCACGGAGGCTTTATAAAGCGATCTCGATGAAATTTCTCAAACGTGTTCCGAGTAGCGTTATACACAATATCTTAAAACTATAAATTCTAACCAAAAGTATGGAAACGATATACTGGAAAGACTTTTAGGTAATACGATTTTTATCAGAAAGATAAAATATCAGTAAACTTATCAGGCTGTTTCCTTTGTATCTATTATTTTTTTGTATTCATCATCATCTCCCTGCACTATTACCATTATCATACATGTATTATTTATTTATTTTTTGCTATTTTTGTAATATGTTTATTTTTTTAACTTAACTCCGTAACCTGCTTTGCTATGAGCAGTGGTTATTGCTGATCCAAAGGTTTTAAGTTTTAAGAACTTTTATGTTTTACGAAGTAATGTACCAGAATGGTTTCTTGTTTTCTGTATTCTGTGTGTGTATCTGTGTACATGAACTATTAAGTAAATAAATGGACTTTAGTTCTGAAGGTATTCGGCAGCGACATACTTTGAATTTTTGTTGCAATGTAAATATAACTTTAATGGTAATTATTAGAGCTAAAGCGATTTCCAATCCACCTGTAACATTAAATCGTGTCGTGTCCGAATCGTCACGTGAAAACGTCTTTATCGTGCAAACCGCATGGGAGTCGTTCCGTTCGCCGCTGTTTTGGAAAAATATGACGCGATTAAAGTAAATTTCTTACGAACAGTAAACGGTAAAACTAGTTTTGTATGTTTTTGTTGGTTTAAACCCAGAAAATTTGTTGGAAAAGCGACTTACCTCCTAATGTTTTTGTTTCAGTATTTAATAATTTTTTGGTGCTATTATATTTCAGTGTTTTTTATTGACTTACTGCTCATGAACACTCATGCCCATTGCGGTGAGTATGGGCAAATTATAACTGTAGTTCACTCTCACTATAACCAAATTTTACTTTACTCAAAACAGACCGTAACCAAGTAAGTTGTCTTCAAGGTCTTAAAGCTTGCCATAAGACGTCTAAAAGCTTGAAGCTTGCAGTTCCTCCTTACTTCCAACTTTAAGAAGTATAAGTGCTTGCGTCACAACTTTGAAAGGCTTATATTAAGCTGATTGGGGGAAGTTTGACAGTTTTGTCACGACGGCGCTATGTTAGGCGGTTAATAAGTTCGATCTGAAAGGGACATATTTTTGCGTGGTTAGGAATGGTTATGGCAGTAATTAATGGTGGCTAAAGTGGGCTTTTGTTGGTCGGACAAGGTATAAAATAGGAGAACAGAGCACCATGGTGGTATGGGTGATTATTTTACAAAAATACGTATTGCGACAAAAGGCTATTCTTAATTAAGATAGGAACTTAGTCTGAAAATATCATTAACTCTAAAATAGGTCTTTTTGATCAGTTTTATATTAAGAACACAACCCTCTTTTTAATGACATACAACTACTTATATAAATTCAAATTTCCCTTACCTACGCAATGGTAAAATTTGAATGTAAGGAAATTTTGTAAAAGCAAAGAACAGACCTGCGCATATATTTCTTGTTACCTCAAATTCGCGACAATTTCACAAAGGAAACAGAGGAAAATGCAAAGGTAACATTTTACTTTTAGTGGCATATTTTCTGGGTCACGGGTTTAGGTTTGCCTATTAGGGCATGTAATGGGTACCTATCCTGATTTTATTTTTGATTTTCACATCGGTCAATCAGTTCCCAATTTGTAGAAGACAAACTTATAATCGTTATTCTCTTTCATTATTCATAATACCTATTTCTTTTTATTTGCAGGTGTGAAATCATTCGTGTCAGACTGTACCAGCGCCTCGGAAAGTCTTTTGATCAGTCATATAGCTTGTCATCGATATTTTTCTATAACCGCTTTAAAAGGGCATTTTATTACCTCTTTTTCTTGTTTAATTTATCAATACTGACTACTGACCAAGATATTTTATCTTCCCTTAGAATTTAGTTTTGAAATTGCTGATAACAAAAATAAAGAGTATTCTACTTTCAAACACATAACAACATCCAACGTATTGTACTTGCGGTATTACACAATTTACCACAGCGACAGTTAAAATACTTACACTGCATCCATTAACCAACCCGTCCGCGTAAAACGGTACATTTTCCCGATCAAACAAAACGTTTTCAATTCACAATGCGTCAATGATTAACATACTCAACGCGATGGTCTCATACCCACTACATACGAAATTACCTGTGAAAATAAACAGAACCGCTGGGACAAAAGAGATAATCTCGATTTTGGTTTTACGCCGCGCGCTTCCAATTTGTTGCAAATCACACGGCCGTTGTGGGTTTAAGTTAGCTGGTAACTCTTTTGAGGTTGAACTCAGTTTATATTGTGGTGTGTTGTTCTTTATGAATTGTGTTGTTGTGTCTTTGGGTTGGTGCCAATTTCGCTTCTAGCAGAATTATTTGATATTTGATAGGAGAATTTACTGCTAGAGGCAATAAGAAAGCTGATGCAACTTCATATTAGTCTTAAAATGTATCAAGGAATAAAAACGAATTAGGCATGTGTGTGTAATGTACGCCACGAAATGAACCTCTAGGATATATTTATTATTATTTCTATAATGCGAAGCCAGTTCTTTTTGGAAGGAATTCCAAGCTTACAAGCTGTGCATACCCGGTTTAGTTATAGCTTATGCCTATGTCCAGGATATTTATCGTCATTCCCTTCAGTTCGTTATCCGGTTCAGCGTAAACAAAATAACTTTCACCACTTATAACCACACTTTAAAAATAACCACTTATAACATAATCTATGCCCACGTTATCACAAGAGACACTATAAAAACTTGAAACAAAACTGCCCAAATTCTGGTTCGCCATACCAAGATTACAATTTATAATTGGCCAAGTTTTTGGAGTGGCGCGGAGGATCAGGGGCTAATTGGCATGAGCAGTGATGACGGGACCTTGAATGGGAGTCATGACTCAAGAATTACACTTACAAACTCGCTCCACGATAACGTTGTTGGATGTAAACTTTGAAAGTGTTTGGGTGGCCCAAGCGATGAGATAAAGCAAACATCAGAATAATGTTATAAAAAATGTATTTGATGTCAATGCAAAATAATAATTTTATTGTAAACTGTGTTTCGACTTCCATCAGTCAGTGAAGACGCCAACTGTTTGAAGTAAAATATTATTTTGCCCTACTAATGGCAATAATCTGACAAAAAACTTAAAATTATAGAAAACGTATAATCTTCTTCAAGATTTATTCCGAGAAGAAGAAGAATTAATAATCCGATCACAATCAACTCAGCCGTTTTTGCTTTACGTAAGAAACATACGAGTACTATTGCATATTCGCAAACTTCAATTTTCAATACCTCAGGCTTGAAATAAAAAAAAAATTTAAAAAAAACTAGTATTTTATATTTTTTAAGCATTGAACTGAAAATATCATAATCAAAGCTTTTGAATTACACCACACAGGGGATCAAAGTATAATTCGGGACATTTGGGAAGTAACAGCGTTTTCAAAGACAATAAGAGATTTCGCGAAGCCGGGAATATCGTTTAATACTTATTGTTGGTTTTATTGTTACAATTCAAGGCAAGCTATGAAAACTTTGATATTGTATACTTAACTTTCTTTAACTTTAACTGTAAATAAATAAAACAAATAATGCCATTTTGTACAAATCATATATTTTCTAAATGCATTTTAATATAAATGGTACTTTGGCTTATATATCGTTTCACTCATTTGGTCAGATATGTTTAAGTCTAATATAGTACATTGTTTTATAGCTGTATAACAATTATTCTTTTAATAAAACCTACTTCGTAGGTGCCATTACTCAAAATCTTAATCTAACTGGTAGTCTATGTTTGTAAAAATACACCGGAGTATAGTTAGCAAACAAGTAAGTAATAATTATTGTAATTATACTTTACCTTAAAAAGTCTATAATTATTCATTCCAAAAACATCTACGTTTAACATGCATTTTCAGTTTGTTAATAGTAGATTCTACCTTTACAGCTTTATCTATTAAATCTAGAGAGATCTTACTGTTTATTCCTACAGTTGCTAAACTGCTAAACTTAACCCAGGATATTGAAGATTCAACTCTCAAACTTCACGTCTAACATTCAAAAGTTATTTCTCAGTCTAACTTAAAATCAACCTTTCTTGAATTCAACCTTTTTCACAGTTCCTGTACTAGTTTCAGTATCATTTGATGAACCAGAATTAGAATGTTCCAGTTTTACTGAATCACATCTTTTATCACTACCCCTTTTACCTTTAGAACTTCGACTCAAGAGTGAAGGAGTTCTTATGCTTTTTCTTTGTTTTACCTTAACGGCTTTCTCCGGCGGTCTGTGAATACTCTCAGTTCTATGTTGAAGTTTATTGAGTCCAAAGTTAGGCTTGATTTGGGCAGTTTTTTCTAAATCACTCACATCAGGCAAAAACAAATCACTAACGCACACGTAATCATCTTTTGGTCTAGGAACTACATTACCGGGATTAATTTTTACGGGCACTATTTCTAATTTCTTTTCGTAAATTGTATCTGGCCCTTTAGTATCTAGAATATCATCCATGTTTGTTGGTGAATCTACTCCACAAACTAATTCTTGAATGAGTTTATCCTCGAATTCTTCATCCAAGTCAATATCATCATCGTCGTCATCTTCATCGGAACAAAAGGATGAAAATGATGTAACAGATCCAGTTGGAATGTGAAAATCATCTGGAAGGCGTACTCTAGGTACATTTGTGGGTATTTCTACCTGGCTAGGAGAAGGCGTTATTACTATTTTTGGTTCCTGAGACGAAGGAATATCACTTGACGCTATTATCACTCTAGGAAACTCCCTGTCTTTTGCCATTATAATAGTTGTTTCTGGCTTGCTTCTGTCAAAAGAAGCATTTCGTGATGAAGCGGGGTAAAAATTGGGCGACAAACTATCAATATTTTCATAATTTTTAACTCCTACATCTTCATTAATTTTCTTTACTTGAGAAGCGTCGAATGATGATAGGGGTTTTGTATTTTTATATGCAAGGCGTCGTTCTAATGTTGTTGTTCTTGGTGGTGGTTGTGGTGGCACCTTTGGACGATCATCCATAGATGAATACCCACGAAAAGTTTGCAATGAGTTCGGTTGTAATGACAACCGTTTTTGGGCTTTCGGTAAATCTGGCAAAACTTTGGGAAAATTCCTCTTTTTAATGGTTAATAAAGCTTCTTCAGCGGTCATAGGATTAGCTTGGGAACGTTCTTCCCGAGAAGTCACATTTATATCGTTTCTAAAAGTGACTGGCGGTAAAATATTCGCGAGATTGTTACTCTCCATCCTTTCAAGTAATTTATCGTAATTCACATCAGTAACTGGATCAGATGAGGAATGTTTATGAGATATTATCAATGGTTTATCTTGAACTGCTAAAGTTACAACATTTGTAAATGTTTTTTCATCCCTATTAGGCTCAGTATTACTCGGGGTTATCAATTCATTGTTCGTAGATTTTTCAAGTTTATTGGAATGTATTTGATCACCAGCGTCGAACGACTTAGAGATTTCTATTGGCTCTTGATTTAATATGGAGTTAGTTCGAGCGGCTGGCGTTGCATCAATGGCTACAGAAACTTTTTTAGACTGTATACTTTCAGTAGCTTTACTTTTTATGGAATCATTCGATTTACTCGTTTGTTTAATACTGCTAAGCGACTGCTTATGGCTTCCTATAGACGAATGTGATCCAAGTGCCGAAGTCGATGTTGTTTTCTCAGATGTTCTAGTTTTACTATTCGTTTTTGAAGCGTAACTCTTAGAATTTATACTATCATTCATTTTACGGCTGTCCGTTTTGCTTTTCTTAGTATCTGAGAGAAGTTCTTCAGACCTTGTAAAAGGTTTTGCAACAGTCATATGTTTTTCATTTAAATCAGAATTCGATTTTCTTAGGATACCCGGAGAGCAACGGTGCATCATTTCATTGGCAATCCAATCCCTCACTTTAGTGTGAGCGTCTAAAGTACTGGTCGATAAGTGCCTCCTTAGCTTAAATCTCTCTCTGAACCCCCCTGAATCATCTGATTTAGGAGTCTTACAGGGATCAGATTTCTTTTTATGTTTCTTAGAATTGTTTTTCATTTTATTAAAACTCATCGACTTTATGACGCTGCAACCGTTTTTTAGAGTTTGCAAAGCGCTTTTGTCGTCCTTCGAGCTCTTTTGACCGATTACATCCACTTCGCCTATTTCAGCGCGGGGCTGATGAGAACTCTCGAGTGTTTGTTCCCGTAGTCTGAGCTTACGTTTTTTGAAATACAATATAGAGCAAATTCCGACGTTGACGGCGAGAAAGAGAATAGCTAACGACACTATCAACGTAATAGTTGCACTCGATGTTTTTACTGGCATGTTGGGTTTTGGTTTTATCGTAGTGGTGTATGTAAAGGTATTTTCCATTAATCCTGATGGAACGGGTCGCGCTGGTTTCTCAATGGACATGATCTCCTTGTATATAACGTTTGTGTCGGGTCTTCGTACTGGTTGAGAGTACGGACGCATTTTGCCGTAAATTGATGATGAATAGTGCGGAGTTTCTACTACTTGCGGAGCCCATATTCTGCGGATTGGATCTGATGAAAAAATATTATTGTTAACCTTCATTTATAATCAATTATAATTATGATGTTAGTGTCAATTTTTAAAGCAAATAAAAATATCTTACCTACAACACTAGCCGTGTTTCTATGAGTAACCTTCGGTTTTGGTGACGGCGGAGGTTTTGTAGGAGGTGGAGTGTACTCGAACAGTGGATCTATGACATATTTGCTCATCTTGCTCGGCAACGTGTCCGACCAAAACTTAGTATAGTTCGACCGGTATGACTTGTCCACTTCTGGAGGAATGTCTGAAAAAAAATTGGAGGAATGAAGATGATAAATTTTAGTGTCGTGATCTAGAAGTAAAAGAACTGGGTTCATTCTTAATAGAGTAAAAATAATCTAATATAAACTATGAACAAATGGGTACATAAATAATTGTCAGACTTAATAATAATAAGTTTTAATGAAAAAAAATTGTTCTTTGTCAGAAAGTCTGCTTAAAACGCAAAAAAAAATATATTTACATAGCCGCGGCTAAACAAACACGCGGGTGAAAGATTCACTTACCAAATCTCAAATAAGCCTGCCTAGTACCATCATACTCAGGCCAGTCAAGATCATATATACTCCATTGTTTTCTATCCAAGTTGTAGAACTTCACTGGAGCTTGTGAATTTGGGGACCTGAAAAATAAATAAAAGCTGTTTGAAGGATCTAATTACGTTACGAATCCGCCAAATAAATAGTTAAACTGACAGAGACTGTTAAAATATTACAATAAACTTGTAACATATTTATTTAATAGAAATGAAATAAAAAGCAATTTTAGAAAGAATTTGTAGTTCCTGAGTTTTATCACGTCAAAACAGAACAAACTTATTAGAGATGGACAATGGGGAAACAATATGAATACTAACAATAAGTCCTATGGACCATGAAACTATGAATACAAATACGATGCAGATACAAAATGAAAACATACCCGTATTTAACGAAGTTAGTCCACATCCTCATGAGTACTTCGCTGAGCAACTTCTCATGCTGCGTATATTCTTTGTCAAAGTGAGTGTTTGTTGCTCCAAGTGGCACGCCGAATATGTACGGTAGTTCTTGGCCTTGCACGCTTTTGTTGAGCTGCAAATAAAGAAGTATAGCTTAGGACTTGATATTTTTATGATTGATACAATCCTTTCATTCATGATTATAGAACTGACCTATTACACAAAACTACTGAATAGAATTGAAAAAAAAAAACTATTTTGGAAAGCTTCAATAGTGTAGCTTTCCTCTTTGAGTAACATATTCTATATTTACAACTACGGGAAGAAGTTCCCACGGAATGTGTGTAAAACCGTGGAAAAACAGATAACAATTTATGAACTACCGAAAATCATACCGATAATAAGAAAAACTACTACTAGTTAGAACTGGTACCAATGCTCCTGCCTCAAATGTGTAAAAAAATAGCTCGTAATGTAGCAACAATATCATTTTTATTCCCATTCAAAAATCTCCGTTATTAATCGAATTTCGAAGGTACTATATATTCAAACAACTGTATAAAAAAACTACATGGAAGTAAAGTTCAAACATAGTGTTTGTTCAGTATTAAACCCGTATTTTAAGTTTGATGTACCAGAGTACCAGCTGGTACCAGCACCTGATGTGCACTATCTTCACACCAGTTTACGATATCATTATGAAACTAATTTCATAACCTGAACTAAGGACGAAGTATGGTTAGTTGTAGTAAGTAGAATCAAGCAAGTATTTGCTTTGTTAGTAGAATATGTTGGTATCTTGATAAATCCTGTATCTTGTTAAAAATGTCATCATCATCGTCTTCTTAAACCAATTAAACGTAGTACTGTTACTTTAAAGTTATTTTTATTCTTATATCTATGTGTTTCATTTTTATACTTAGATGTGTTGAAATTTTAAAATCTTGGTAATTTCTCAATTTAAGGAAAAACACTACGTCATAGGTGCTTTCAGAAAACATGTTTTGACCTAAGCAGTTCAACTGGTACTTTCTAGTTATCCAACCTAAGAACACCGCAATTGTGTTTGAACGTACTCCTAAAGAAACCCTCTTAAATAGTCCTTAAAACTCTAAAATGTATTCTTTGAACATTTTTTTCACAAAACTATTGTTCTAAAAACGAAACAAAAGGCAAACACAATGCATTTTTGGAGAAGGCTTGTGTTTTCAAACGAAACGTGAAAGTCGATTTGACATTAGAAAGCCCAGTGTTCTTGAAATATTTCGTTTTGCATGTATTTTCTCTTTAAATTTTCTGCAGCAGTCGTTTTTGTGTACGCTTCCATACAAACATGGTAGACAATAAGAATTTATCATTTCTAAGGAAGTCTTGAGCATCTGTTTACAATAAGAACTATTAAATGAAACTGTCTTGGAGATATGAAATTTTTATGAAGTTGAATCTCTGTGTATAGTTAAACAGCGCATAACTTAAGGAAGGAATAGCTACTTTTCGATACACCTGCTGTATTATTTTTTCTTTTGTTTATAATTATTTACCCGCACAAAGCCATGTGACGACCTATGCTGAGATATAACTCTACATTGCAAAAAATCATAAAAGTAAGCATCAACCTGTATTTTTGTTTATTTTCGTTCATTTTGCCGGATAATAATGTATACTATTTTATGAGTGTGCGTGTTTATAATAGGACCAAGTGCCAATGACAAGTAAATTCAAATTTCTACAGTTATGTATGTTTTTCATCATTGTAAATCTTGATCAGACTGACTAACGACCGCAAAAGTTAATTTAAAAAGTCATACCGGTACCAACATTGTGGACCCCTTTACGTACTTACCGCAGCATAATCGGAGCTAATAGAATTATGTCCAAACACGTAGAAGTAAGACTGTCTGTTGGCTTTGGACTGGTAGTTGGCGAATCGTATGACAGGAGCTAAAGTACGAGCGTCGCTGAATACGTTGAGTATCACGTCCCGATTGGTTTCCACGTTCCATCGCTGAGGATCCAGTTTTGATGGCGAATATCTGAAAAGTATTGCTTTCGTAAAAGAAGGCCTCGTATATTAATCCTTCAAATTCAAATCTTTATTGCAAACTACGCAAATATAAAAAGATCTTAGAACTAGGTACGTTCTTAGAACTTAGTTAAGGCATTGCAATTTATAAAGAACAACCTGTATTTTTTATGGTGTTCACCTATCTACGTCTTCTCCAAATTTAACCTCAATAGGCTAAGCCATTTTAGCGTGGATGCGTGACAAAGTAGCTTTAGCTTATACAATATTAAAAAGGAAAACTTACGTTATGTTTCGACCATCTTTAGAACTGTTGGATTTTTTAATCGCTTAAATATATCAATAGCATAAATAAATAAAAAAAACTTACTCTTTCAAAATGGACTTCAAAGTTTGGTCTTCAGCTCCTTCAAAGATAATCTTTGCGAATTTCTTGATGAACTCATCTCTCTGATTCTCCAAGACTCCGTGTTCCAATTCTATGACACCAAAGTCATGGTACCTTTCTATTTCTGTCACTCCACTTAGCAGTTGATACCTGAATAGAAAAGGATTAATTAGTAGTGATAGCGAATAACATGTCAGGGGGTTTTACAAGACAGCCTCATGCTCAATTACTGAAGTTTGCCTAAATCGCACTATGATTTGTTAAACATATTCTAGACCGTAATTAGAAAATCCTAGCACTTAGTCATATTCCGTGATAAGAAAAAATCTGTAGTCTGACTTTTACTGACTTTAACGAAGTATCTATTTTCGGAGAAGGAACTACGCCCCAACCTCATTTCGATAATGAAATAAAGAAAAATAACAACCAATAAATCTAACAAGCAAGTATTTAGGACATACTTTTCTAACTTCGAAAAATACTCTGTATTGCGAATACAAGTTACTATTCTCAGACAGGAGGAAACTTAGAGCATATAACAAACAATGACTAACAGAACTATGGCTATCAATATCTGCCCGAATATAATGCTTGCAGTGATAAATTTTCGCGAAACACACCCCTTATACTGTATACACACTGACTGAAGGTAAAGAAGAATACTATTAAAGTGGACTAATGTTATTGTACCCATGTGCGTACAAATAAATGTTTTTTTTTAAGATTAGAATAGACCTAGCCACTGAAGTATAAGCGATGATTTTCTCCTTGCTTTTGCAAGATCCGATGTTCATGATAAGAAATAAGTTAAGATGATTTTACGAGCCCAACAAGTCAAGAAAAGCTCTACTTTTCACCCAAATGACAGCAACCAGACGTTCGTACATTTAACCATTGTATACACAGCTTATGATGCAGAGTATTACTATTGAAATCTAAACACACTGATCTTCCTACTTCTGTCTACAAATTCCCTCACTCGCTTATGTTTACATGGAACTCTGGCTAGCTTTAGTTAGGGAATCCCCATGTTCTTAATTTTGTATTTGTTGAGTATGTGTGAGTGGACAGGGTGTTAATCAAATCGTCATAGTAGAAAAAAGTTGTATGCTTGCATATATTATCATAAGTCATCATAAGCACCTTTATTTGAGTTTCACAAAGAAGATCATTTGTTTATTAAAAGACAATCTCGATAGAAGTTCAGCCGAAAATAAATTAAAGCACAAAAGTATAACGAATTCATTTTTCAAGGGGGATCTTAAGGTCAATCTGGTTCAGAGATTTAAAATTGACAGATCAATTTATCTAAGACGGAAAGTCTTGATTTTAATTCATTATTTCTTAAGCCGATAGGATGACTGAAGGCATTATTAACGATTGAATAATGAAAATTCTTGAAAGAAGATTTATTTTGTTCGGAAAAGGTTATCTTTTTTACACGATATTTTATAATTTAGTCTTTTATGGCTATAACCTGATGTATACTTACTTGCTTAATAAGTTTGGGTAGGATTCCATAGTTTTTGCCGGCTCATTGGGTATAAAGGACCCTGCTACCACTGGTCCCAAGGGTGTTTCAAATTCTCGAGCCAAGATCTGCACTTTCTTTATTTCTGACAACCTAAAAAATCAAATTATCAAACATTTATTATATAAATTTACTGCAGTCTCATTATTAGCATCTTTATTACCCTCCCTTGCCAGACCCTTGGACCTGCCAATTTAATTTGAATGAATGCAGAAGTTGCTTTCTCATGTGTACCAATAATACGCAGAAGAGTTTTTGACGACAAAATCTTACTACCACTGGTCTCATTTAAAAAAATACTTTATTGTAACGGATAGACAATTTTCCGAGATATATAAGCTAATTTGTATAAATTATTAAATAAGTGGGTACAGAAAAGATACCTATTCTTACACGTGTACTAAACTTTAGTAAAGCCCAAATATTAACAAGGAGTAGGTACTAATATATTAACATAAAACAATAAAGATTTCTCGTAGATTCACCTGTCTAGGTAAATACAACGAAAAAATTAAGAAAAATAGTTATTCTATTTAGGTTAGGTGTCCATCCTAATTTATTTGTTTCAGGAACTAGATAGTTTTCGAACTTCTACTTCAACTCTAAAAATGAAGGATATCTCTCGAATTACAGAGTTAAGGTTTATAAATAGGGTGACCACACAAACACACTATCGGAAAACAAACAAGCGTAAACCACAAATACTGTTGTTAATAAAATCCTCTGCTAGCATTAAAACCGAAATGGACTATACATATTTTATAAGGCTTTTAAAATTTCTATAAACGTTAAAAGCTTTTAACGCTCGAGATGAGGAATAGAACTGTTCAATGGTGAATATTTCTCGGTTTATTGTTCGTTAAGATCTGAGGCTTAAAGTTATTCGTATTGCTAAGAATAAGGGTCTTAGTGTTAAGTACTGCATTGTGTTGTGTGCTAACTTTGAGGAGTTTGAATGAACCGATACACAGTTTGAGTGTCCGCACATTGTAGACTTTTAGTCGGCCGATAGTTTGTTTGGGCCAATAATAGTCTGAAGATATAGGTATACTAGCGCGCACATCACAAAGATCAGGTAATTATCAAGTATCAGGGCGACTGAAAATTGTGATTGGAATCAAGATTTTGTCAAATGATAATTGCGGTTGGCAATCCAAACGTCATCAAACCAACCATCGGCTGGATTCTGTTTTATTACATTTTTGGCGGGCTTCTCTCTATTCTATACTAGCCGTTTTCCCGCGGTTTCACCCGCGTCCCGTGAGAGCTACTGCCCGCACCGGGATGAAATATAGCCTATGTTACTCGCAGATAATATAGTTTTCTATTGGTGAAAGAATATTTAAAATCAGTCCAGTAGTTTTAGAAATACCTACTGCCTTTCAGATTCAATTCACATCATATTAGTTCAAATGACTATTATTATAAGGTACTTACGGTTTTTTCTGCAAACAAGTCATCATATTTTTGGAGTTCGGGTTGCAGCCCAAGCTTTGGGCAACTTGCAATGTGTAAGGAGTTGGGTCTTTAGTCATCGCCCAGTCTGAGAGTGCAGACCCAGACATCAGTATTGCTCGATGGAATAGACCTAAAAATAAAAAATACAAAATTCATCTCATCTCAATGTGTTCAGCCGTTGAATTAAGAACGCGTAAATTCTGAATTACTTTGTCATTATCAATAATTAAGTCAAGATGAAGGAACAAGTCTTGAGAAAACCTAGATATTATGTCTAAAATCTCCTTTTTGCCTTGAGCGTATTGTGATTAACGCTCATTCCTTCTTTGATCTGTATGAGAAGAGACCTACGCCCTGCATTGGCAAGTAAAAAAACAAAATGATAACAAAGTATTAGGTATGTACTTTTACTATAACTTTCAGTTGCATTACAGTTATCACGCTAACGCTCGTTTAGCCCACAAGATGCCATTTGAAACGTATCGCGATTTCACCTTGAAACGATTAAGGAAACGTGGCGAAGAAACTCGTACGTTCACAATAAAATATAGCTTGTGTAATGGCCTGAACATGATGATATGTACCTACCTGCCACAGAGAACAAAATGACTAGAGGAGATGTGGCTTGGTTTGTTACGGAGAATCACTGACTTCTAACTTACAAGCCTGCGTCTAGTTTAGGAGTCAGAGTAACTTTTTTATTGTTGACCTTAATGTGCCCTTATGTTCATAGACATAGTTTAACAATGTAAACCTTGTTTTTGTGAGAAATAAACTTATTTATTTATTTCTGTCATAAACCAAAATCTCCTAAGTAGTGCACCAAAAGGCGGATGTTCGGGTGATGTCGAACGTTATTAGCCTTAAACCTAACCTAACTTTAGAAACCGCCGATTAAAAAAAAAACAAATAATTAATCAATAATGACTGATTCGTCTTGATTTGACAATAAACCCAAACTTCTAGTAATTGATCACGTCCGGCGTGTGTTAATCGACCTACAAGAAGGTGCCTGACCTACCTCTCTTGTGGCATCTCCGCTCATTTTTCCTTCATCCGTGGTACCTTTACCTAACCTAACTACGAGGAATAAAACATCAAGTGAGTACAAGGAGTGTTGGAAATTAAAACTTGAGACGGAATTCTGTTTTTCTTCGAAAACTACAGCAGCTGCATCATAAACTATAACTTACTTGGTGTGTGCGTCTCAACAACACACCATATTTCGTGACTACGTTGGGCTTCCAGTCCCAGCTGTATGTATATAGCTGTTCAAAATGACTAAATACTTGATCGTTTAATGCGTATGGTATATAATGTTATATAGACGCACAGTTTTAAAGATATCAAAACCTGGGATTATTTTAGATTTATTTTGCAGTACTATTTTTGCGTTTTCATCTAGATAAATAAACATTACTCTTAAAAAAGCTGTTCCGAATTACAATTTTATTATTTAAAAAAACGCTAGTCAACTGTTTATTGCACTTTGTTTTTCTTTGACCTTCGTTTTGTTTCGAAATCATCAAAAGATCCCTCCCGCTGTTGGTGTAGCGTGAACGAGGGCCAGACTTTTACCGACTAAAACCCACCAAGTTTCTCCTGTAACCCTTTGTGTACCAGGGCCCCAGTAGCTCTTTCGAACAATTCTGCAGCCCTAGGCAAACGCAACAATCCTTACCATTGGATATTGGAGACAGCATCAAGAAGTTAACACACGCAGCGCCGGTCCCATGTCCCATCAGAGTGACTGATGATGGATCACCGTTCAGGTCTTCTATATTATCCTTGATCCACTGCAATGCTGCCAACTGGTCCAGCAGTCCATTGTTGCCGTAAACGTGTTCTGTTAAACTTGGCTTCATAAAACCTAGAAAAATATAATTACCTAAGGATAAGATTTGAACTATAAAAAGGAAAACATCCAGGTTTGCATTTGTTTTTCAAGTTGTTAAAACTTGTATCAATTTTGTTTTATCAATCTATTGAAACTTTTAAACTTGTTTGCAGTTAACAGAAGTGCTTATTAGATTTTTTCAGAGAGTAGTACATATTTTGGTGGCCTTTTTGTGCTTCTTAAGTTTGAGTTTGCGGCTCACGCAACTAACAATCTAGCTTTTTTAAGTTATATGAACTTTCTAAGTATATCTTGGGCATAATATCCATTCAAGGATACCTGGACATAAAAAGGCCGCAGTAGCTAACCAGTATTGAACAAGCGTAGTTATTAATGCTCATTCCTTCTCTGCATGCGATGCTCTTATACCTATGTCCTACAGTGGAACAATAAAAATACATTATGATGACTAAGAAAATTGTCTTCTCCTCACCTAAGATACCCAGCCTGAAGTTGACAGTGATAACCATGACATTCCCGTAAGACGCCAGGATCCTCCCATCGTATGGATTGCCAGAACTCCACTCGAAGGAGTCGCCGTGTATAAACACTAGCACAGGAAACTTTTTGGTTTTCTGTTCTGTGGACAAAAGAACAATTTCATTATTTATAGTTCCATAAATATTATAAAGAGGAATCATTTTTCGTTTGTACCCTAAAGGCTCCAAAACTACTGAATCGATTAGAATAATTCTATCACAACTGGAAAGCTACAATCTTCCCGACTAACGTAGTCTTTATTTTATCCCACGGGACCCGGGTAAAACCATGGCAAAACGGTTAGTCATTGATATAATTGTGAAATTTGTTTTGGTTATGATAACACAAATCCAACCGTCATTATTATAATGTATCTCATCTTCTCCAAAATAAAGATAGATACATAGGCTTTCATAAGGAGAAGAAGAGGCAAAAACACAAAGGGCAATCCGAAACGAGTTTAGGTACGCTATAAATCAACCTGCAAACCGATAACCGTACTGCGATCACCCATTCTATATGTAAATCGAGAAATATGATCAAATATTTCCCATGAAGTTTTACACATAACTCCAGTACTTAGAGCATTTTGTCAACTGGAGACGCCATTACCTTGCTTTATCCATTGGAAAATGTTAGGGTGTGTCTACACGGTGCATGTAGCTGTGTTATGCGTAAGTCGCCAGATCTGCACGTTTTTAAAATGTATGTAATGTGCGAATGCCCAGCATGCGTTAGCTACTTGCATCATGCAGACGCACCCTAAGTGAACACCCGAATCTTATGTGTACTTACAAGAGTTATCTATCACGAATAATAAATGGCTTTTTTTACTAAGATGTTTATTCATGGCGATTTCAGTTGGTTAAACGATCTTAGCTCCAACACGCCTATACAAGAAAATGTGCACAATTCACTGATATCACCTGATATACTGATTTAGTGAGAGCGTTTGACCGATGGGCCGTTTCATATGCATTGAAGTTGAATGGCCCCATTTATTTTTATGTTATTTAGTATACTGGATCAATTGGAACCAAAAATGGCGGTTTTAAAAAGTATTTACGGTGGTCGTCATACTTTTTTATATAAAAGAAGTTTTTTTGTAAACGACGTGTCCTATTTATTTAGATTTATTTCTGAAATTTAATATTTTACTAAAAATATCCGAGATAAAGTAGTACTTATTTTTTCTAAGAATCAGTTCATAAGTTAGCAAATTGCACTAAAGTTACGATTCTTAAACCCTAGTTTACGATAAAAGCATTGCC
The DNA here is from genome assembly GCA_033682625.1 of Helicoverpa zea x Helicoverpa armigera. Taxonomy (NCBI): domain Eukaryota; kingdom Metazoa; phylum Arthropoda; class Insecta; order Lepidoptera; family Noctuidae; genus Helicoverpa; species Helicoverpa zea x Helicoverpa armigera. The sequence continues at coordinate 13,024,459 of JAWIIS010000024.1, forward strand.
TAAAATATTCAAAAAGAAAAACCTCATTGTAATTTTCTTTAAAAAGCTAATCTTTATTTATTTGATAATCTTCCTTCTGAGTGGATAAAAAGGGGGAAAAGTCTAGTTAATTGTGGCCATTTCACGCAGGCAGTTTTGAACTTTATAACTTTTTGCATAAGGTTGCTTTTTGAATAGTAATGTTGAGTTTTTTAGCTTTGCTGGATGTAGGTAATCGTTGCAAAGATCAAAGGAACCTTTCCACAAATCAATCCTGTCTAACCTTTTTTCGCTTCTTTACTAATGTTAAAGGTATTGTTGCCTTTCTGAATACTTTTCGTATGAAAGTACATTTTTTTAGTTATACTTTTGAAGAACGGGTTCTTGAATAAGTAGAAGTAGGTACTCATGGATATATTTTCTTTAGTAGTTTGGCTGTTAGGGTACAAAATGAATGGTGGTTGGTGAAGTTTTTGGTTACCTAAAATACTCGAAAGCTTGAAAAACTAAAAACTTGATTGAAAATGAAACAACCTCAAATTAATATTCCATAATTTCACACCACACACGATTTTAAGCAATAATTTTAGTAATAGGTACTGCTTGCGAACTCTGAACTTGTTACTGACAAAATTCTATTTCAAATTGAAATGTTAAGACCAAGTAACGACATCTAGCGACAGTATTGTGAACTACTGCAATCTTTGAAACGCGAGAAACTGAACAGTCCGTAATAAAGCTGAAACTGAAGGGAACGTATTGGTGTAACATTTCGTTCATAGATGGCGTTGTTATAGAAGTGAAGGTGATTGTCGTGTTTTTAATTAAAATTATTGTTTTAAATTAACATAAAATTGATAATAGTATTCTAATCTATTGTTAGTTATGTGTATTTTACTCTCCTATCACTGATATGAAGTTACAGGCTTTTATCTGAAGGTCTGCATTAATTTCAGCATTTACATTATTTCTTACTTGTTTTCATAGTTGTTGGTTTAAGAAAAGAATTCAGAATTCGTTTTAATTTTAGATGGCATTTGATATCAAAACAAATTCAATAATTTTAATTAAATTCCAGATACACTAAAGTATTTTCAATCCTCCTTAAAGATGTCATAAGAGTTATTTGACGACATCTTTATTCCATTTAAGTTAACTTAGAATACTAAATTACCAACTAAAACTATAACAGAACATCTAAATATTTATACGTAGTCTTAAAATAAACGCTTTAAAAGGGACATAAAGGCAAGAGCGTGAGTAACGTGAGCGGAAATGAGGGAATTCTAGTGGCGATGGCTTTCAGCACATTATAGTACCGTTAGTAAAACCGCAGTTTGTTTTACGCGAGCGAGTTAGCGAACATTCTTGGAGTATTTTTAACGCATGACCAAGAATTGGTGAATGAGAGATATGACCTGAAAAGGAAACTATCGCAGTTCGAGATTTGTTATTTATTTAGCTAGTAGGTCATCATCGACCTAGCCTTTTCCCAACAACGTTGGGGTTGGCTTCCAGGCTCAACGGATGCAGCAGTGTCCTAACAGTGTTTTGCAAGCAGTGACTGCCTATCTTACCTCCTCAACCCAGTTATCCGGGCAACCCAATACCCTTGGTAAAACTGGTTGTCAGATTTACTTACTTCTGACTACTAGTAATGACTGCCAAAGATGTTCAAAGACCGTGAGCCGGGACCTACAGTTTTAAGTGCTCTCAACACAGTCATTGGTGTTTAAGAACAAAATTAATATATATTTCACTGTTTAATAAACGAATGTGTCTTGCTCATAATTACAATTATCTTAGAAAATATGTGCCGTATATAAATAACTTTATTAAGCCCAAATGAATTCGCGTAAAAGAAACTGTCCCTTTACGTTTCGTGCTACCGGAATACCTCTATCCTTGTCGGATATTCGAAAATAAACAAGGAAAGAGCATTTTTACGGACTTGACGTAAATTACAGAGCCCTTTGTTCAAATCAAAGCGAGGGTTTTCTTTGACGAGTCGGCTTTAAATGTAAGAGTTTTAAGACTATTAGGATTTTGGTACTTGCATCTTAATGAGGCAACAAATAAAGATTTTTCATAATGTAGAGAGTTTTAATTTTATGACCGTTTTTTAAGCTACTTTATCACTAGCTTATATTTGTTTTTTTATAATAACAGACTCGTAAGAAACCGATAAACTGAACAAATACTATCTAATAAGTAATCATTCATCGTAACTAAAATCGTAGTAACAAAATCTTACTTTGAAAATATTGTAACTAAAATAATATACCTAGAAGTAATGTTTCTGTGTTTTCCATAGCCGTGGGCAGCCGTCTCAGAGCGTTTAACCAACTGAAGCCGCCATTAGCGCAAATCTTTTTACGAAAAGTCTGCCAATATACGCATGGGGGTAATGCAACAAATTTGTGATCACATCATTACTCATACTACAGCAAAACGGTAAATCATAAACTTGAGAACATAGTGAGTATAAAAGCGGCGCTCTCATAACATTGACAGAAGGAATGCACGGTGATGGCGTGTCCGGTTATTTAAATCATCTAAGCCAACCGTATATATTTTGTGACTCACGCGACAATGCTCTGAACATGAAACTAACTACATACTGAATGTTACCTATCGACATATCAGCTATTAAACTATGCCAATTTATTTACAACAATCTATACGCTATATAATAATAATCTATACCCATTATCATTTTTTATTAATAAGTATTATCAGAGAAAAAAAATGTGAAAGGCTCCAAAACGACTAAACTAATTTGAAAAAAAAAATACACATTTGGGAAGCTACACTATCCCCAGGTTATCTATATTTCGATACCTCCCACGTAAGTTGTTGTAACCCACAATATGCATGTTTTACGTTTTTTAAACCAAACCGCCTATTTTTGCCTACTGTATGCGTTAAAATTTTTTTTTTAACTATATTTACCAGACGTATTAAGTTGTATCATTATTACAACTGCGGCGTGTAACATTGTATCTACCTCCGCAACGGTTTACGCGGGCGAGAGCGCGGGGTGCGTTGCGCGCTCGCGCCGCGTATGTATGACATACGACAGTTCACGCCGGACTTCATGAAGAGTGGAGGTCGCGCGCCTATGATCGTCGATTTTTACGTAATTAATAATTTATAACGATATTTTAGAATTATGTAGTTTTATAACGACAACAACCTAAACTGTTTTAAAGATTACTTACAACAACTTACGTCGCTTAGAAGATACCAAATCAGCGTTGTATAATCACATACAACACTTTACGTTGTTGAATAATAACAAATTATATGTGAAGTAATACATACAACAGTTTACGTCTGAATTACATACACAAATAATTATTGGATGTTGACATAGTATATTTTACGTTGCGAAGATATTTCTTTTTTTAATGACATACAACAATATAGGTAAAGGGCTATTGAAGGACACCGTGGATTTTAGTCAGTACAAGTCTGACAGTCCCTCCCACTCTGCTCTGGATGCTTTTGATGATTTTACCACGCTCTAAAAATTTTTGATTTAAAGTTCTGATGATCATGGGCCGAATTTAGTTCAGTAATCAATAGATAATTATGAAATTGAAACCATTACATTTTATTACAGATTCTCCGTTGCCAGTTACTTTTAATGAATCTGAGATGAATGAATTAGCGAATATGATATCAGATGTTGACATTTTTGAAAATCTGGAGATAACAAACACTACAAATTCTAATGACTCCGTAATTCTTGAAACAGCTCATCCTTCACCTACCTGTATCATTAATCATTTGGACTATGATTGTGACAATAACTTCTGCCCGTACTACATAGAAAAAGAAAAGCCTTTTTCCCAATCATGTTGGGGTCGGCTTCCAGTCTAACCGGATTCAGCTGAGTACCAGTGCTTTACAAGAAGCGACTGTCTATCTGACCTCCTCAACCCAGATACCCGGGCAACCCAATACCCCTTGGTTAGACTGGTGTCAGACTTACTGGCTTCTGACTACAAGTAACGACTGCCAAGGATGTTCAATGACAGCCGGGACCTACAGTTTTAACGTGCCATCCGAAACACAGTCCATGGTGTCTAAGATATACTTAGAAAGTACATACAAACTTAGAAAAGTTGCATTGGTACTTGCCTGACCCGCGCCCTTATACTTGAGAGGTTGGTCCTTTACCCACTAGGCCACCACGACTCCGACCACACGACGAGAAAAAGAAAATTCATCAGTGTTGGATATTGTACCTCAACTATCACCAACAGTTACTTGCATAAAGTAGCTGTTCAACTCCACAAGCAAATAGTCCACCGTCCGTAATATCGAATAGTCCGCAATCTATAAACTTGATGGATCTTTGTAACAGTGGGCTTATCCCAGCTACATATCATGACTTCTTCAGGAGTCTGCCAGTTGTGGTAGCAACGCGTTCCGATAGTGAAACTTCTGATTCGGAGTAGTAGAGTTTCTTAAGTTTTTTTTTATTATTATGTATGTCTTTGCCAGACCTCGGGACTAAAGAGTCCCGGATTTTTGGGAGGCGAACGTGGGGCCGAAGCCAACACGCTGAAGCCCTTTTGAGACAACTTTAATGAAATGGTGACACAAAACCGACGATTATCCCTATATACACTATAGAAATGTACCCAAGGACAATCCCTGGTTCTGTGCTAAACTATTGCTAACTATGGATGAAAACTACTTGAGCTATTGTGATGGGATGCTAATAGACTAGGAATGGGGAAACTACGGGAACTATGGTACCTGCCGATGACAATGTATTAAATACATGTAAAAATGGCAGGTGGAGACTCGCCACCTCACTTACTGGGCCCCCGGGAATCAGTCGCTAAATGGTAACAAGAGGGCAACAGTTACATGAGCAGCTGAAGGGTGAGGATACCTCGGCGGACTTTAAACGCAGATCACGCGCTCCCTGTGGGTCCAGCATCACCGGCCCACTCGCCACTTACCACGAGGCACCTACCCTCCGAGCAGAGCTGCTAACCCTGCTCTAGCGAGGCGGGAGACCTATCCCCCGCCATGCTTCACTCCGGCAGGCCGGAGATGGGGGACAGTATACTCTCCCTGGAGCATTCGGATCTATAGCCCCGCGGGTTCGCTACTCCCCGTCATCCGCCTCTACAGTCAGTACTATTCTTATTTTAATACTTCGTTTTCAATTTATTTATTTTTTACTGTTTAAAGACTGTTGTGACAGGAGGTATCACACAGTATTTCATTGATACCTTATTTCTTTTTATGTTTAAGTAACCTTAACACAATATATGTATCAAAGTTTTAATAAATAAAAGACTGGAATAATTAATCTTACTAATAATTAACCTAGAATCTTGATTGTTATTTGATGTCAGAAGAAACTGTTTTTTTTTTAGATTTTTTAATTATGTTGCATTGTTACTATTTCAGAGTTACTTAAGAGGATTAAATATGGTTTTTTACTAAGCCCTAATTATATGGAACTACACATACTGCCACAAAATATTAAATTTATATCAACGTACACTATAGTATTTAGCACATACAGTTAAATGCAAATATTGTTTTCCGCTGTAAATGGTTGTAAGTATCCTGTACAACATTTATGTAAGGTAACACTACAGTCTAGAATGTTGTATGAACAAAATCTCAAAAACTACAACTATTGAACAAAAAAATCGTAGGCAAACATTGAAAGCACTTTAAAATATATGTGTATGCAAAATTTGAAAAGAATATATTGAAGCAAGACAATTTGACGCGAGTGTTCCTCTTTAAAACGCTGTAGTGTAAAATTACAATTTTGAAGATACAACAACTTACGTGGGAGGTATCGATTTTATCCAGGTACGGGAAATCGTTTCCACGGAATGCGACTGAAACCGCGAGAAACCACTAGTTCTTGTGAAAACCTAAGTATATTCTGGAAATAGGTTATGATAGCACTTGTTAGTAATGAACCATTAACTTTTTAGTACCTATAAACATTTGCGATCTTAAACCCCACACGTATTCTGTGTTTATCCTAATGAATGGTTCGAAAATAGGAACGTACTGTTAAATACAGTACGAAAGAGAATACTTACAAAGTAGTTATTTTTTGAAAATTGTTGCAAAACTTGTCATTGTGTAAATACATACATAGATATGGAAAATTTGATTTATCTTTGCTTTATTACGTCATCATGTTTTCCAATGAGTTTTCTTTTAAAAGCCAATAATAGAAACATAATTTGTCGTACCTTAAACAGGAAATGTTTATTTTAACTAACTAAAAATGTTTATTTGCAAAACATTTATTTACTAACGAAATAGGTTAATTAGTGAGTTGTAGGCAATTAGCCAAGAACCGTCTCAAATGATATATTTCAATGGCTTGGTATACATTGCCATTTTGGTCGTATCTTGACATCCAAAGGAACCTTTGTTAGTTCAAGTCAATCAAATTGTAATTAAAATTTGACCTCATTAACGGTTACAGGTAGAATTGAAATAGAAGTACCTACTACCATATTTGCTGTTTTGTTTTATATGAAATTGCTGTTTCCCACAGTTTCACTCGCATCCAGTGGCAACTATTGACCCTATCAGATTCAGAAGTAGCCAAAAGCTTGAAAAGATTGATACTTTATTAATGTTAAAAAAACATTACAAAAAAACTTGAAAACATATTAACTTAAAAAAATATATATTCTTTATTTCAATCTTAAATTCAGAGCCTCCACAGAAGAAACAACTAACGGCCAGACTATCTACAGTCCATCAAACTTTTCTTTACAATGTACGCACTGCCAATACATTACAATACAATACATATTGAGTCTAAACATTAAACAACTATTTGCAGACTGCATGATGCATTTACTATAAAAAAAACATTATTCTAAAGTCCGGCAAGTGTTAAGGACACACCCATGGTCCACGACATGGCCCATGGACTTAAGAGTGGCCATTCATCTATCTCCCGAGCCTTTTCCCTACTATGTTGGGGTCGGTTTCCAGTCTAACCGAATGCAGCCGAGTACCGGTGCTTTACAAGGAGCGACTGCCTATCTAACCTCCTCAATCCAGTTTCCGGGCAACCCAATACGATAGGCCAGACTTTAGTCTCATCATCATCATCATCATCATCATCATGATACGATATACGATAGGCCAGACTTTAGTCTATCCTTTTGCAAATTTTTCTCACATTGCACGTGTCAGATAATTACAGTTTTTGGACATTAAAAAACAGGATTAAGACAATAGTGTCGTAGCCCACCAGTCAACACGTCTACTGAGCATTGTTCACCGGCTTTCTTTGTTCCTAACGGCCTTTTGTTTGTAGGAAAATTACGTGAAAATTTTACTGAGACATTGTGCAAAGAAGTGAAGAAGTTCAAATAGTGTTTGGTTATGATATGGTTTTCTCAATGAAAAGCGGAATTTAAACCTGTTTTGGTGTTTAAACGATCCTAGTTTGCATTTCGAAAGTTACGTAACTAATATCTTAATAATGAAGTACATAGTATGACTATGTAAATGGAACATTATATACATTTATTTTCTTTTTTAAAGATTAGTGTTTGTAATAAATGTATAAAACTTCGCTTGTACAATAACAATTGCAGGAAATTAACCTTCTGCATTATGCATTGTTAAATGGCTCACGTTTGTTAGGTTACGTCTGGAGTTGACGGGACGTTTCCCCACTCCAAACAAACTTGAACTTTAAACGCAAGTGGTGAGAGACGAAAATGGAATGCCGAATAAAATTTTGTAATCCTACTTTTTTCCATTTAAGATTTTATCGAGTTCCTTATAACAAAGGTATTATGTTGAAGGGTGCTCGAGTAGTAGTTCTAACGTTTTGAAAGTGAGGGCAATGTTCTAGTTCGAAGACTTGACGAGTATGTCTTGATCTGTGAGTGAAAGGTCTGATTGGGTATGGAGTATGTGTGTGTATACTAAGATGTGTGTACAGTACACATATACACACATCTTCCTTCCTTCCAGGTTCCTTTCTTCCTCTTAATGAGCAACTGGATTCAGGAGGTCAGGTAGAAAGTAGCTCCATATAACAAACTGTACTTTCAAGCAGTTGCAGTCGATGGTCAGTACTTTAAATGAAGCGACTGCCTATGGAACCTTCTTAACCTCCACCCTTTACTACTTATGTAGTAGGATCTATGATGTACCTAAGACTTTCTGACTTCTGACTATCCACAACAACTGCCAAAGAAGTTCAAGTGATAGCCTAGACCCAACAATTTAACATAATTTCCAGAACACGAAAGACCTTTGTACATGCTCATCATGTTACAGTGTGAGACTTCAATAAAGGAAAAGTCTATGCAGATGACGTTTCACCCTACCCCTATAATACTCCTATTATAACCGGCGTCAGCTGCGCACCAGTTCCAGATCTAATTCTGTCACTTCCGTCGTTAACTATCCAAATTCTTAAGATATAAATAAACATTGGAAACTATCAGAACTAGCGCGTGAAACTAAACTTTGTACCGTGAATTTCTGGGAAAGTTTTGATTTGAAAGATTTTGAGATCTGTATTCGTGGTTTGGAAATAATGATCGGCTTATTTTTGGATTGGTAATGTCTATTATTGAGGTAATTTGTCTTTTGGAAGAAAGTGAGAAAAACTGTTCAAATATTTTGCAGTTTTCTTTTAACAATTTGTCAAAATAAAAAATACATTGATTGAAATGAAATGTGCATATTTCACTACAAAGATTACAGGAACAACTGCAATCCAAAACGCCTAACTCCACCGCTTTCTAGTGAATAGAAATTAAATAAAATGTGCAATAATACAGCTGTCTATAAATTGCACTAGATATATTCAATTTCAATTGTTACTAAATTGCTAGCATATAATTTAAAAACTTGTAATAGTTTTCAGCTCACTAAACCTCCTATCACTTAAGTCTAATTATGTTCATTTTTACGGAAAATTTCAACCTTTTTTTAACAAAAAAACCAAGAAACACGTAAATAAACTGGCCTGATTCTTTCCAAATCTGTTTAAACGAATGTGTACACTATTTCGGTTTCGGCCGACATTTAGCATGATTGACATATATTTACTCTTACAAATCTTCGAGATGGCGCCAAAGATATTTTTAAATTACAAGTAAACTCGCTAATGTATTTTAAAACATTTTACCAGCTGGTTAATAAATTAGGAACTATCCACATTTTTGCCATCAGGCATTGAGCAAGCGTCAATCTTTCTCCATGTGATATTAGGCCTGTGCCCAGCAGTGGGATGGTAAAATGGGCTGATGATGATCCACATTTTTATAATTTTCTTAATCCTGAATCTAAATGTCTATTTCTCTATTTATGGGAGTTTTAATTAGAAAAGTAATTTGGTGAAAGTTACACTGCAGATTACAATAATGGATCGATAGGTTGTTTTGCGATTGAAAATTTAATTTGGATATTAGCTTCATATAATTCATATTATGTCTCAATCCCTAATCGAATCTTATCTCTGATTGATCTGCAGTTAGTATTAGTATTTAAATATGATATTGATTCGATATGATATTGATAGTAAGTATTCCAATCAATTAATTTTATAAGAGATGTTAATAAGCTGCGTGCGGAAAGTTGTTCCCTTGTTACACGGTGAAAACTAGGACTAAGTGAGCTACTTAATAGCTATCAACTACGGTGGTCGCATACCTATTAGTTTCACTAACCGTAAGCGTTCTAACCATAACAGTTCATTACTTATAGACATCTCTTTGATCCCCGTTATGACAAGCTTCAAACACCAAACACTCTATTTATTGACTTGTATTGGCTGGTATATGAATCTGTTACAGGAAACAGCTTGGAAATGTACTAACTGTGTAAATATGTCATTTTGAACAGAATGCACGTTTGACTGTAATGAGGTAGTGTCCTACTTGCTTAATGTATGGCGTTATAATTGATATAGCTTTCCAAAAGCTATGCACAATGTCTTTTGAAAGATTCACTCGATCAATTGCCTTATCTACACTTAATTTAAAGCTAGAAGAAAAAGGTACTTAGACTATACCAATATGATATGTAAAGTGAAAATATTTTTTTTGATTGTTTGGCTCCACTCTTGGGGCTCCAAAACTACTAATCAGATTTGAATAATTATTATACTGTTGGGAAGCTACACAATCCCCAGGTGTCAAAGGCCATATTTTATCTGGGTACGAGATCAGTTCGTAATTAGTTTAATATAATAGCAACAAAAGTACAAAAAAGTTTTTGAGAATCCTCCAATCCGTCTTTAAGGAAATTATAAATAAAGTAAACGGTATTTAAATGTCTTGACGAATAAGATACGATTAGATGTAATACTTAAAAACTTTTGGACGCTCATTTCTGACGCTAAATAGGCAATCCAACTTTTTGATGAGCACTCCGGTTATTTAGACATTTTTGAAGTTTCGAGATTTTTTTACACTTAAGTGCAAAAAAGTCGGGCCAGTTATTTTCGTTTGTAAAATAGATTTAAAAGGTAAATATTTTAAATACTTTTTATATACTAGTAATGGTATGTACAGGTCTCTCCAATTCAAAGAAGTTTTTTTTATGACTCACCAAAGGTAAACAAAAACTAAAAGTATTGTTTATTTTATTTATAATTTAAATTACTTGTTTGAAATTGATAAAACAACGTAAACAAGTGACACAAACACTCACCATTTTTTATGAAAAAATATAAAGTGGTATTATAAATTAGTCTATAAATACAAATGTGACGTTTTCAAATGAGATTTCAACGAAATGGTAGGTTTTGTGAATTTATGTTGCAGCCTAATGTTAACTCGTTTACATTCTTAAATGATTCACTCTTGGAATTTCACAAATTTTCACCTCAGTGCCAATTTTGTTTATCAGTTGTTTCCCTGTTCCAAAGGCTGTGTCTCCTATGTATGCTAGTAGCGGTATAATCAAAAATAAACTCCGTAACATAAAAAAAATACAAAAAAAAAAATGTAATTTCAATTCGGCCTCTATCCACGTGATCATTTATTTCGAAGTATGTGAAAATTGTGGAGCTCCTGCCAATTTATGTGATAGTACTAGCGTTGTGTACTATTGCCAATAATAGGCGCCGTGAGATTCTAGTTCAATTGTTGACAGTCGTTTTTTGTGGCCCGTTGTGTAACCATGTACATGTTGACGGACGAAGGACTGGGTACATGATTCATTTTTATAGTAATACATGTATATTCAGGTATAACATTACTATAGGATATAAGCCACTAGCCGTTATCCCGCGGATTCACCCGCGTCCCATAGAAACTACTGCAAGTATCGGGATAAAATATCACCTATGTTATTTGGAAAGAATGTAGCTTTCCAACACTGAAATAATTTTTCAAATTGGTCCAGTAGTTAGACGAAGAATACGTTTAATTGTGAAATGCTTTAAAAAAATATATTCTCTTAGTAGAAACTTTCCAAAAAATAACAGTTCTATATCTAACGTTGAGTTTTCAACGCAATAACAAAATCTAGTTCCCGCGTGCACTACATACAGGTAACATTTCCGTGCAGTCAACTCGTTGGAATTTACTCAAAATATTTTTAGTAAGTACTGCACATTGGCCGAGTTACTATATTCATTCACATTGCAACACTGTCATTCAATGTTTCATGCATAATTTTCGCAAATGATTTAAAAGAAATATACCTAAGTATGATTATACCAGCTTTTTTAACGACGATGTCAAAAATCATCAAATGACCCTTCCTACTGTGGGTTAGCAGCGGTGAGGGAGTGTCAGACTCTTACTGACTAAAAATTGTGGTGTTCCGTCGTAGGCCTTTTATATACCAGGGTCGCGATAACTCTTTCGAACAATCCCGCAGAGATTTTTACCAGCTTAGGTACGCTTATGTATAATAAAATGCAGCTCTTAAAATATACTTTGTATGTACTAAATCTCGCAATAGTGAAACAAATAAAATTAAGTGCGCTTGTACAATGTACATACGTTAACATGGTATATTTAATTTATTTGATTGAAACATACACAAACGAATACAAACACATTTGATCCACAACAAAACAAGATAAACAAAATATAATTTTCAGTCGAATCAAAGTAGAAGTTTGTCAAACTTTAACAATTTATTTGTTAACACTGAAAAGTACATAATATCGTAAATTTTATTTTTGTCGTTTAAGCGACCTTGTGACGTTCTATGCTTCAGTCACCAATATGTTCTGATACCAAAGAACAAAAAATGCAGAAAACCTACACTTAATATTTATCTAGATTTCGTATACAGGTACATACGCCTTCTAAAGGAACGCTTGCACCTGGATAAAAAGTAGCCTACATCCTATTTTTAAGTACTGTCAAGTTTCATTAGAAATGGTTCAGCAGTTCAGAAGTAAGAATGAATGTTGATTAACACTATGTACTGACGTTGGCCTCCGCTATTCACAATTAAATCAAAAATTACTGATTGAATTTTCATGCAGTTTTCATCAACATAGAGCTTTTTATGAAGAAGGTTCGGCATATAATGTGTACCAATGAGAAATTGTGGTAGGTCTCTGTTTTACAAAATCCTTGGATTATTCTTTTTTTTCTGCAGATTTTTTCCCTGCGTAAAAGCATGGAAATGTAACAATACATATTTTTAACCATTTCCTAAATTACGAGTTACTTTTTTGCATACCCTGAGTAGATCGGGAAAAATCTTGCAAAGTGGAACTTTTCACGTTACGTTTAATGTGACTGTTACTGTTAATTTATATCACAAATTTTATTTTAACTAAAGTGACGTAAATTGACTTGTGTATTTTTCTACTGTTGATTAATTTCGATATTGCTTACTAAAAGTTCTCGTCTTAATCAAACATTTTTTGTTCTTTTTCATGTTAAATGTGTTGCCATTTATCACTGGAAAGTGTTTGATGGAGAAAAATATTGCTGTACTAATTTACAAAGTGCTTTACGTGGTTTTTCTTTGGTTTAGAAACTGTCAATTCATTTCATTTGACAGTTCAATGATTCAACCTACACCTACATACAAATACAAGAATACAGTTTTTTTTATAGACACCAATCATTCAAAAACACATCATTTTACGTTACTCAACCAGAGGAGTGTCAACGTTTTATATAAATTTAAAAAGTTATTGTCCTTTGGTTCTCACTCTAGTCGAGTAAAAACTAATCATAACAAATTATCCAAACGTCACGTCGTTCCCGCGTCAGATTGCCGCCATCTTTAAAAAGTAAACACTCGTTACTTATTTTTATTGATACTTCTGAAAATTACAGAATATCTGTGTGTATTTTTCTTAGATCAAAGGAATATTAAAGGCGGGCTTTAGATTTCTCGAAGGAGATCAATTCTTATGAAGGATGGTTATTGTAAATATTTCTTTTCTGAGCAGTGTTTATTACAACGAGCCTACGTTGTGTAACGTCTTAATTTAAAAAGCGAACTCTTATTTTCTTCTTTGCAACATACATTTTATTAAGAGTTTTTGGCGACTACCTACAGATATCATACTTGGTCACAATTAAACCCATAATGTGTTTCTAATAATTTCTGCCGGTTACATGGTGAAATTAATTAGAGCAGTAATTATTTGACATTCGTAGGGAAAAACTTGACTTACCTCTATAAGGAACATAAATGTTCAAGTACAAACAATCTTCTGACTCGTTTGTGAGGAAAGTCTTCAACTGATTCATATAGTGCTGGCGACCCGAAGAGGGGGGGTTTCCCTTCTTTATGGGGGGGAGGGACTGAGGGCAGACTGGGGCGAACCGCGTCGCCATTTTCACATCTCGCCATGGTGGGGCGCTCACTGAAAATAAAAAGTATTTTAAGTACATATTATTTAAGTATAACTGAAAGTAAAGTGGTATTAAGGGGTTTAAGGCACGTTAGTTAGTACTCGGATAAAGTATTGTACCTACACGACTATGTGGACAAATGGACAATGTATCAGTGAAAGAATAGTTCCTGAGATTAACGCGGTTAACCTAAGGAAAACGTTAGCTATGTGACATTTAATATACAAATCTAGATTCAGAGAAAGCAATGGTTCACGTTTGTTATTCTGAAATCAATTTGAATTATAATTTTATTTCTCAAACATACTCGCAAAGATATAAAATGTAAAAGCTCTTCGTCCGCAAATTATAGAGCCGTAACTCAGGTTACTGAAATATCAATATTTTATTGAGATAGAAAGAAAATATTGAGTACTGAGAAACGCTAAACCTGTATTAAAGTGTTTTGCTTAAACGCTTGAAGATTTTCTCAGAAAACTCCAGTTTATTTGAGACTTTCGTGATAGCAGATAATTCTAGAAGTAACAAAAATAAGTTGCTAGGATATGGGAAGGAGTACAAAAATAACAAGTTATTGTTTTTTATTTTATATAAAACCATGCACTATCTAAACCCCTTTCATTTTACAGATCATAATTTTTATGGACATTATGTTTTTAATAAAAAGTTAAGCCTATTTACATTATCAACTTTCAATGAAATTCTTGAATTTGATTCATTTTTGTACTCTATCAAGTAGGTAACGGTTCCTTGGCGAAAAATAATACAAAGGTAGAAATTGTCGAGGTTACAATGCAATATATCACTTAGTACCACAATAATATGGTAAACAGTCGCTTGAACACCATTTTGCATTCTGCGGCCATGCAGTGCTTGCTCATTGTTTTTAATATTTATGTTGATCCTCGCAACTCGGTTTTTCTATATTGAAGTTATAATTCAAGTTTATTTGATTCCATTTGCATTTTTTGTAAATATTTTCTTTTTGTGCTTATAATTTACGTCTTTTTATAGGGTTTGGTATAAGTACTATTGCAGAATACTGAGCCCGGTTTACGTTTTTTCGACTGTCTGCCTATGATTCAGGAACAGTCACAAAATAATTTAAATAAGGTACATCCTTAGTTTGCTAGTTTGACTCCTAATCAATCGGTTTTGTAACTCCATCATCTCTATATTAATAAACAATCGGGACTGAAACGTCAGGTAAAGATTATGTCTCGATTGTTTATAAATTATGTGTAGGTACTAATCGCGAAATTTTAAAACGTTTTCAAATTATTTCACAATTTTTTTACAGCATCTTGCATACTATCCATTCCTTCCTTGGTCTTCTCTTTCTTTTAACCGACGTAACAAAAAAAGGAGGTTATTGTTTTACATCATATTCATCCAAGATCATGCTCAACATCTTACTCACAACGTGATCCACAAATATTAATAGAAAATTCGTTTTTTCCCCGAATTAATGTTCACAGTTGTGAGCCTATGATTGGCATGTTTAAAGTAGCTATAACCGGTGAATTCTTTGCATTCCAACATACCTACATTATTCCAGAAAGTTCCACATACTTTGTCCTGAATTACGACCACCCGTACAATTTAGTATAAGATTTTATGGTGCATAAATTGTTAGCTTTTAAACTAGGAACGGAAATGGCAAATGTATACGAATAGAGTTTTAGAATAATAGTTGCATAAAATTGGCAACAGAAATCTGTAGTGTGGTATAAAGTTAAAAAGTTTGTTTGTTTGATTTTAGATTTTCAAACATCTACACCGAACTTCCGACCAAAGCCGTTCTGGCTTTAATCATGGCGTTAATCATAAAACAGGGACCTGGAAACGTTGTTTCAGGAATTTAGGATTCAAGAGCCATGGGCAGTGTTGCAGATTTAGTTGTGAAACTGTTTGATATATTTTGGAAATTGATGACCATTTCTCGTCATATAACTTTGCCCCTTTTAAGTCAGCAATTTGGTCAGAATAGTAGTCACCAAACTTTTTGTCGTCACGGAACATTGTTTCGTGGTGTTGTAGGGCTATTGCGCGTAGGTATTTGTGCTCGGAATTTAGTTGCAGACCGTCATTGAATTTTGCGAGAACTGTACCTTTAATGGTGTTTTCATCGCTCGATTTAGCAAGAAATGTAGATTTCAAATAACAAAACTTAACAGATAATGGATACAACAAAACCACATTTTTCCTACAATATTATTAACAAGATCTAAGATAAATGTTCTCTATACTTCCATAAATATTTAGTATCGCTGGATCTGTTGACCTGGCACTGATCCCAACACTGATCTTATCTC
This sequence comes from Helicoverpa zea x Helicoverpa armigera, assembly GCA_033682625.1. Lineage (NCBI taxonomy): Eukaryota > Metazoa > Arthropoda > Insecta > Lepidoptera > Noctuidae > Helicoverpa > Helicoverpa zea x Helicoverpa armigera. The sequence goes on from JAWIIS010000024.1 coordinate 13,040,579, forward strand.
GAAACGTTTTGAAATAAACTGCCATAATACAAAGCTGACTGCTTATGAATGTTTGTTTAGAACATGTTATGTTCTTACCTGGAGGCATAAACCTCAAATGTCCAGTTGGAGGAGCAGCATATGGTATGCCAAGAAACATTTCCACATACTGAAAGTCATACTGGCGACTTGGCTTCACAATGAGTCCTCTTAAAGCACCCTGCCTCAGGTGGTATTCCCTCGTCAGTCGTTTCCCTCCGTCATCGTTCGAGAAACTTCGGCTGTCACCGTACACATTCGCGGCACCTTCGTTAGCCATCGGTAGCAAGAGGGAGACAAAAATACAAATAAACATATTGTGATTTATAAACGAAGTCGCGTGCCGGTTAGTGGCCATTTTGTTTATGAGCATCGGTTTGCTCGTTTTATGCTGCGCGTGCTCAAAATAGTTGCTGTTTTATTGTTTGTTTGCACTCAGCTTTTATTGTCCACCGTACACTGTGAGTCTGCGATCTTAATCGCGGTTTATTTTTAACTATTGAACCATCATTATCGATATTTCACGCACAATAATTTTCAAACCAAGCCGTCAAACATTCTCAAATGAAAAAATATTTGGAACATCCAATTTTTTCCCTATATTTTTTTAATGATAGCACAATTTGGTAAACACTATAATTTTGTAATTTTTTGCCTTTATCTATTTTTGTTTTCGTGATTTTTTTTGACGATCGATATACGGCGTTTGCGCGTTCTGAGCGCGTGATTCCTACTGGATAGCGTCCAAAGTTGTCCCCGCGAGTCTCTAATACCGAAATACTACGGCATTCGAAGCAGAGGGGATGTGCATTTCTCGGATTGTTTCTAAAGACGCGAACATTCCGCGCGTTGGATTTTCTTTTGTCAATCTGGATTTAGTTCTTCAATTGTTTCAAGTGCTAGGCAATATTTTGTTTAGCACCCGTGAAACTGCTTTGATATTTCAAGCGAATAAAACGAAAGTTTAGGAAACTTTTGTAATGGATTTAAATTGAAATATTTTCGACTTCGACATTGAATTGTGCTCATAATAATGTTTGGTCAGGTACAATAGTTTTTGGTGAGCTGAATAATTAATACGAATTCTGGGTATAATTTTGATGAACGAAATAGTTACTCAACTAACTAAAATAATTAAAATTCCTTGTACATGTGTTGATGTGTTGAATTATGTTATTAATGCTTAATTAATATTTATTTACCTTTTAATATTTATAATCTATTTACCAAAATTAAATGAAAACAAGCTAATTCAAACATGAAGTACTAATTGAAACTAAAACAATTATTTGGATTTTGCAAACAGTTATTTTGTTTTATATTTCTTGCATCTGATAAATGTAAATTAATACAACATATTTGAGCTTGATTAAAATCTAAACAAGTTACGCTTGAATTTTTTTTATTATCTTATGAATATTGGCGCCCATGCTTTTAAAAAGTAGTTAAATGATAAAATTTACTTTTTTAAATAAGTATTGTTACAGAAAATCCGATCATGTATCTTTTTTTTTGTTGTTCTTTTCTGCACCATGACAATCTGTCCTAGAACAATAAGCCACTTAGTGGACCGACTTTTAGTCCGTTGTGTTTTGTTTTTTTTTTTGTATTATTATGAGAGCTTATCTCAAGAGAAATCTTCACAACGTATCTCATGTGTGTTACATCTCTCATCGTCGCACGCGCATCGTTATAACCGTTGGACTAACGCTGGTCTATTTGTGTGACAGCACGTGGCATTCCGGATAATGACCGGCCAGGAAGGAAACAATGCTTTGATCCGGATGTTTGCCGGTTCAAAACACATTGCGGTAGTTGTAGAAGGGGTGCCCTGATGATATGATCAAGAATCAACTATCTTTATTTACTAAGAATGTAGGTAATGATTTACCCAGGTTTTTCATTGGAGTTAATTCTGGTAAATTGAAAAGCACAGCTTTAAAAATAAACAAATTTTACTCTACACCCCCTATTTTACCTCTTTGTTATTGTTTACATGAGTTTTTTCGACACTGCTGGTCACAGGAAAGTGAAAAATGCTTGCGAAAGACAGATTGGTAATCTTCAACTGTCAAAATCCACATTTTTTTTCGTCATGTCTGCAGCTGCAGGCCGCTTCCAAACTGTCCTGTTGAATAATTTTGAGAAACGTGGGTAGTAGCTATTATAGCCATAGCTACATAAGTAAACAAAGACATTGCTAGTAGCCAGGATTGAGACCTGCAAACTCTTTCTTGCGATTTTGCCATACCACATAGCGAAGAATTTAAGCAACTAATGTTATCGTATAATTACGATTTCGGTTTGCAAACAAAAGGCCAACCAACAGTTGGACTACAATGGTCTATAGTCGTACGCATGCGTCCATTGCGTAGGCAGATCACACCTGGCACACCGTTCCTTTGTTCTAAGATAAAAATATTTCTTACCAATTAGAATGTTGAACTTGTTGTACATGTTAATTAAATGTCGCTCTAAGATTTTCGGATAGTTTATGCTTAAATATTAAAGGAGAAGCCATTCGTTTGTTTGTACCCTCACGGCTTCGAAACTGCTGACACGATTTGAAAAATTATTTTCCCCCTCCCGAGTGAGATAAGCTATATTTTATCCCAGTAGAAGTAGTAGTTTCTAAGGGACGCGAGTGAAACCGCGGAAAACGGCTTGGTTTAAACACCTAATCTGATTCCATCGGTTTTTTTCGCGCAACTGGATAAAAAGTATCCATTGAAACCGGTATAATCGTTTCAGCGGGCTTGAACAAATAGGTACGTACAAACTGAATATAAAACTGAGCTTTAAAAGCTGATGTCTAAAAAGTAAACAAGAGTCACAATAATGTAGTTATGTAACAGTAATTATTATCTTAGAACACCTTAATAATATAAGAATTAATTTTACTACGTATGTATAAACTAAACTTTTATGAAAATATAGCACAATCATATTTCCTCTTTGAAGATTAGCTAAGAAAAACATGTGTAACTACTTCACATAAAACTTTATTACAACACACAGGATGAATAATGAATGATGATGCTTTTATGAAGCTGTTTTTTACGGAAGAAACAGCTTCATAAAAGCATCTATTAATTATGAATGTTAATGATACACAAAATTTTACATACATCAGACTAGCCTTATCCCAACTATGTTGGGCTCGGCTTCCAGTCTAACCGAATGCAGCTGAGTACCAGGGCTTTACAAGGAGCGACTGCCGATCTGACCTCGTCAACCCAGTTACCCGAGCAACTCCATATCCCTAGGTAAGACTGATTGTTAGACTGACTGGCCCATAACGACTACCAAAGATGTTCAAAGACAGCCAGGGCCAACAATTTATCGTACCCTCCTAAAACTTAATGTAATATACCTATACGTTTTACATACTTAACAAAAAGTAATTTAATTCTTTGATATAACGCTTAAAGTAAGTTCTAAGAGAATTCTATTTATTTGTATGTGTGTTAAGTTTAATCTTTGCGTAGCTGAAAATAAATGGCCAAAGAGTAAGCAAGAATAATTGCAAATGTTTAGGCATAATATGTTAGGCTGCTCTTTGTCTTAACAAACTTTGTATCTCTCGCGTGATTTATTATAAAATAAAATACGTAGATATGTTTATGTATTCTTGTCCCGTTTATTTTTATTGCGTAGGTTTTTAAGTTAAATCCCTGTGGGTGTTTTTTTTTTCAATCCTGACATTAAAGAATTAAGCTTACGTTTCAAGTATGGCCGACAAATTCATGCCATCGGGTTGCTCCCACAAAGTGGCTTAATTATCTTTTGAGTTTAGATAATAATGTGAATTAAGTTTCCCTCTGTATGGAAAATTGGTTGATTTCATTTTATTTTCGTAGTAAAACTGAACATAAAAAAATATGTAGCACCTATGTTACAAAAAAAAAAACACGCCCGCTATACAAAAAAAACCTTCCATAACATTACAACAACAAACGCTTTTTAAATGGCCTATAAACAAAACTAAACGCGCGTCAACTTATTAAAGACATAAATATGTCACATCTACATAATTTCGTACTTGATCATTGTCACGACAGGCCGCCATCTTGGTACGAAACAGATTTCCAGGAAAGTCGAAGATGAATCGTCTAGTCGGTTCGCCAATTACGGAATTAATTTCCAGTTTATTTTAAATGCTGTGATTATTCATGTGAACAATGAAGGAATATAATTCGTTTGAGAGTTGAGTTGTTCAATACTTGAAAGAAATTTTCTAATTCTAGTGATGTAATAGAATAGACTACTTACATATGTAGGTATTGGCATTAACCATTGTTTTCACATTGACGGATTTATTGATCGTTAGTACGCGTGAGTCATTCCGAGCGGCGAAGATTTAACAGGATCCATTCAGATATAATGTCATATATCATGCCTTTTTAATCAATAATTTTGAGCACCAAATCCTTGAAATCATCAGAAGATGGTTAAATGTGTTACTATATGTATATGCCATTACATAGATACCTACATAAAAGTCGACCTAATAAAAGCCTAAAACAACAAAAGCTACCGTTCCTAAATGTTACTCGTAGCTTTGTAATAGTGAAAGAATTTTTAAAATCCTTGCAGTCGTTTTTAAGTTTATCCATAACAAACAAACAAAGTTTTCCTCTTTATAGATAACATTAGTATAGGTCGAAAGCTAGCATTAAACAGCTGACAGATTGCTTGAAAAATAATATACTACGGAGTAAGTTCGCTAATGCCAGGTGCTCTGCCATACAAGAATAGTGGCGAAGGAAGTTCCAAAATTAGCAAGTGCGCACATATGGTTTTAATAGTCTCTTTTTTGAAGGACCATGATTCATGCACTGCGTATTATGGGAATGAAGCTGTAGTATGAATCTAAATGAATCATTTTTTTTTATGTAATTAAGATTTTTGTACGAGCTTCCCACGGTTATAGTGATATCCTGAAACAAATCTGGAAAAAAATGATGTTTCTATACCTGTCATCTTAATTGGTTCAGGAATTTCGATATAATTTCAAACCATTTTCCAGTTTATAGTTTTCTCCTCTATTATGCATTCAAAAGGAACTTCTTTATTTTAACACAACAATTGAACATTTCTATTTAATAGTAGCTTCCAACCACGGTTTTACCCGCGTCCTTTTGGAAATACTAGTATTATCCAAATACAAAGAAGCCTTTGCCTGACTCTAAGGTACCACTAATTTATGCCAAATTCCATCTCAACCAGTTAAGATTACGTAACGTACAAATTCATAATACAACAAAATCATTACTAGCTTCATCACTTTAACTCTTATGATTAATGTGTCCCAATACAAGCGAGTTCAAATAGACTAAGATTTCAGAACAAGTGACAGTCACCTGTCAACCTGTTTTCTTCCGTCGGCCGTGTAATACGGTAAGACATGGTCTTAGAGCACTTTACTTACCGGAGCCGCATGAGTATAAATCTCTACGTAAATAAACCGGCCAAGTGCGAGTCGGACTCGCGCACCGAGGGTTCCGTACAAATCCTGTATAGATAAAAAGTGAGTCTCGCGCCAACCGCAACTTTCCACATAGATAGGTTTTGACTGCCATTGTGGGATCGATAGCAAAGATCAGATATAGTTATGGGAACTCCTTTACAATTTATAACGTAACTTTGTGTTGGAGCTTATTTTATTTTAGGTGATGAGAATTCAGTACTAATGGGATCTTTTATTTTTGAGGGATTAATCACCTAACGTGCCCCAGTTTCAGGTTTTTTTCGAAACTGCCTGACGACTTGTAACTGTCGAATTGTAACAACGATTGATAGAGAGTAGGATTCGGGGCTGCTGGCTTTATGTTTCTAGAGCCTTGACAAAAGTGTAATTCTGTCCCTTTCTTTGTTTTATAAAGTCGGCTTTATTTTATTTTGTAGCATTTTACAAACAAATCCAACTTCAAACATATAAAAAAGCAACAAGAAAACAAAAGCAAGAAAGAAATTAAAAAGATGTTAGGTGCATCGGTCTAGAAGTCGGTGTCTAGAGGATGCATCTATATTTATTTTACCACCGAGATCTAGACCGATGCATATAAACAGTTTTCTTGTTGTTTTTAGAAGTTGTTTTTTTTTGTAAAAAGTTTTTATTTTTAACTTTTGTGAAAAGATCTCGTCAATACGAATAATATAAGCCCAAACACGACGTTACTAAATCATACCGCTGAGGAGTTCTCTCGACTTTCTCACGTCTCCATCATCAAGAAAGCTCTAAACCTTCACTGTTTGATAGTATCACCAGACATACATCTGAGAATCAAGTTTTAATCCTATGCATGCCTACAATTTCTGATAGTTGCCCTCGATTTCTCAGGATTTCCATCATCAGATCCTGACCTGATGACAATGGAAATAAACGGCGAGTATACTCTTTTACTACAAAGAAATGATTTCTCAAATCCGTCAAACTTGGTCGTTTAAATTCCCCATTGAAATGAGGAAAATATTTGATTTGATTTGATAATATTTTAATATTTTATGTAACTTCAAATTTATCATTTTCGCAATTTTTCCTTTATCTGTACTATATAACGGTGCTCCTTGCCGAATTTCAAGATTCTGAGTTCACGGGAAGTACCTTGTAGGTTTTGATTCCCTAGCGTGTGACGGAAATTCGTCTAAGGTGTCGGTATAACTACTGTATCTTTTGATCGCGTTAACTTAGATGTTTGATTTTTTCACTGCCTAAAGGGACAATAGACCTAGGTATTTGGTATAAATTTCAATTTGATACCTTTATTCGTTCGTGAGAAATAAGGTAGTAAGTTTCATTTTATTAAAATATTTTTTTTACATTATATAACTAAAAAAATGAGATTTTCGTAATTTTCCTATATTTGCATTATATGACAATGCTTCATGCCAAATTTCAAGACTCTGAGTTTACGGGAAGTATCCTGTAGGTTTTGATTCCTTTGCGAGTGTCGAAAATTTGTTGAAAATATCGACATAATCGGCTGTATCTTTTGATTGGCTTGGCTTAGAACTTTGATATTTTCACAGCTTAAAGGGACAATAGACCTGAGTACTTCATGTGAATTTCAGCTTGATACGTCCACGCGTTCTTGAGATAAAGGGTCTTGACAGACAGACAGACAGACAGACAGACAGACAGACAGACAGACGGACAACAAAGTGATCCTATAAGGGTTCCGTTTTTTCCTTTTGAGGTACGGAACCCTAAAAACAGACAGTAGGCGTGATGAGAGGGTTAAAAACTAGTGATCCTGATTAAATATTTACTAAGATATAACACAACAAAGATTGAGACTGCAGGTTCATGCCATTACGTTTGTGTAAAAGTACTTAAAAGTGACGTAACACAAAATTCAATCGTGTTGTGTCTTCGTTGTTATTTGTTTGTGAGAAAAGTGAAAAAATACGTCTAATTGGCGGCGGGCAGTATGTACGAACATCTGGTATGAGCGAGCACTCTCCAAGGCAAGGGCGCCTCCAGTTGGTTTAGTTCTTTGGACATCGCTTCCAGATTTAGACGTGTTCATTTTCGAATATAACTACGATATATTATGGGAAAGGTTAAAGAACTTAGGTTGTTATTATACCTCTAGTAGCAAGCTAAGTAGCAAGTGTTCTGAAGCTACTAAACGTCTTCCTGTATATGATTTATATGTGAAAGTCGTGTGCTTTCTCACTCAATGCTTGCGCCATCTATTGTTTGTGACTGGTACTAAAGTAAGTTTTTACTATAGGACCAGCAATATCGAGAAAAAAATATGTAGGTACTTACCTATCTATATTTCAACATTAATATAATGAAGAGTTGTTTTTAGGGTTCCGTACCCAAAGGGTGATGTGGGACCCTATTGTTTTCGCTCCTATGTCCGTCCGTCCGTCTGTCACCATCTTATGAACCATGATAGTTAGAGAGTTGAAATTTTCACAGATGATGTACTTTTGTTGCCGCTATAACAACAAATTGAAAACTAAAATAAAATAAATATTTAGGGGGCACATGTTGTAACGTAGTTAAGCAATAAAATATTCTTGATATTTTTATGTGTTTATTTTAATGATTACAAAGGGTCTTAATATTTTATTACTTAAAAAATAATTTACAAAAATGTGTTCGTCCAGGCAGGGGCTGACCAAAGAGAGAGAAGGGTGGAGGCGGAAGAGCTTGTGTCAAAATGTGTATTTAATCGTTTGTTTCTTAATTGTGTATTTAATAAATGTCAAATGTCAGATGTTTCACGTTTGGATACACTCCGCTACAGACATTCGCTCAAAATACTGGAACTTTGCTATATCTGGTTAGACTTCAAGCCAACCCTCAATATAATTGGGAAAGGAACTAGGCAGATGATTATTATTATTATTTATTGCTTTTGTATGTCTCACTAACCGACCACGGGACTACAGAGTCCCGGATTTTTGGAAGGCGAACGTGGGGTCGAAGCCAACACGCTTATTTATTATTATTATGTTAAAACGGTTTACACACCAATTACATTAACATACACAGAAAAAAAAGGAAAAGAGAACATATTGTTATAAAAGAATACACATAAAACTTAATAATATTACAGAATAAAATATTACAAACACAACAAAAGGTAAATATACAATTTAAATTAGACTATACACAAATTAAACTATTCGTTCGCAGAGACAAAAACAATTATTATTTTAAAATCATCAGCGAATAAATCACAGTTCGGATACTAAAAGACATGATGATGTCTTTTAGTAGATGAAATCTTGAATTCCAGATAAGTACAGTTACCGGCACGGATGTCGGGCTCTCGGCGGAAGAGTGGGGATCGCTTTGCGCACCCGTACGCATAAGGCAATAAGGCAGTAAATCGCTTGTGCGCAGGTGAAGGTCAGGGCTCGACATCCGTGCCGGTAACTGTATAGTATCGATTTTTTTAGTGGTAAGTCATGGCATAATTTTTGACCAACGAAGCAGCGGGAAAAAGCTAGTTATTCATAATCATGCTTACCATTAATAAGTCTAGAAGATGATGAACTAGCACTTGATTTAGTTTCTGTTTCTAGTTCCATTTTCTTTTTCTTTATCTTTCTAGAACTTTTAGACGTCTCACAATTCTTTAATTTACTATCATCTAGTTTATTCGAATCCTACTTTAACTTTGTCGGTATTTTTGCTGTCAACATGATTATCTTTTCTATCTTTGTCAGGTTTATCTTTTTAAGCTATTGCATAGTAAAACGGTAAAACCGCTTGAAACGGCTAGTATTGAATATTTTCATATTCTTCACGAGTTTTTCACTTCAGGAACTTTGTTTTCATACCCGGAATATTACCCATAGTAATGCGGAAAAGTTTACGGTAGGTATGATGATCCGAAGATTTTTATTAGAAGTTTCGAGTAGTTTAAACATATGTAACTCAATTCGTAGGTTATCTTGTTTTGGCTAATTACTCGAAAACCCGGGTTTTTTGTTGGATGAAAACGCCATTATCCGATAGTGTATAAATAGTAGTTTATAATAAATGCAAAATGTATTGGTCATTCCCCACTTTTTCCTCCTTTCTTTTTAGGTAAACGGAAACGAATCATGTTAATTGGAACATTATTTAGATACCTAATAAGTACTAATGTCTAATTTTAGTGCCTAATAATCAAAAAGTGATGCTAGTGTTGGGAGGAAAACGGAATTATCCTTATGATAATAATAATTTATTAAAAAACTTATGGCGTAGTCTGATGCACTTAATTTAGAAATTATTGGCACAGACTCAATTCAGTATAATCCATTCATGGGGGCTCAATATCTCAACTCATAATTAAAAAAAAAAACAAATCTAGCTAATCAAGGCATAACACCAAAAAAACAACCATTAAAATGAAATACAGACATCAAAATCTGTGGACAAAAAAAAGCCTTTTTTGCCACGTTTTGTATCAAAGCTAAGAAATAAGGGAACGCCCACGACGCATCTGTTCTTATCTACGGGCAAATATTTATCGTGCCATCCTATTAGGGGTGCGTACAATCTTGAAAAGATGGCAGACAAGGATTTTGTTCTTAAGCTGATATTGCATTGTCGGGAAATATGATTATATTTTTATATGATTGTCCTATATTTAACGGATTTAGGCAATCTTTTTGCACAATTTCGTTTGTTTTAATTTTGAAGTTCTTTACCACTTGTTTGTATCTGTAGTTCTTATAAGTCCTGCGGATTTGGGTTATGTGTGTTCCTTTAAATATTGCAAAAGTAAATACAAACAGTCGTGGCAGTCGTTACGGGTAGTCAGAAGCCAGTAAGTCTGAAACCAGTCTAACCAAGGGGTATTGGGTTGCCCGGGTAACTGGGTTGAGGAGGTCAGATAGGCAGTCGCTTCTTGTAAAGCACTGGTACTCAGATGAATCCGGTTAGACTGGAAGAAAAAGGCTCGGATGATGTAAAGACAAATTACATAAAACATTATGGAATTTCGATACATATATTTCAAATCGATAAATAAGGTACGAAGTAAAGACTCTTATGAAAAGTCAGAAAATATAAGTGGCATGGGTCGAAAATGTTCCATGGAGAAGCATCCGTAAAAAAAATAATTTTGGCTCAGCCGAACAGTGTTTTGAAACATTCAAAGTAAGAAACTAACAAAATGTATTTATAACAAAGATTATAGGTACTTATTTATTCTCGATGTACAAAATAAACGAGTTACTATAGGTATATTGCTAACACACTGAATATACGAACCATAATTTTCTTTTAAAACGAAATGAAGCAGAACAATATATAATAAAAATGATTTAAAGCTACTTCCGCGCTCGCGATATTTTCCCCTCTCAATAGATTGCCTTGTAAGTTGTACCATCAATGGATATAATGTCTAGTGGATACTAGTACTATTTTACGATTTTGAAACTAAGTTCCTTATCGCTATTTTCAGCTGTGAAGTTCAGAATCCAATCACATGTTTTAATAAATAATTGTAATAGACGGCTGTGTTGCTGGGAAGTTTATCCTTCACCGTTTCTTCTTTTCAGCCATAACACTATGAAGTGGTGAAAGGGGTGCCGTCCTTTCGCAAATTTGATGTAAAAAAGTATCTACTTTTAAATATCTACTTTCAAAAAACGTTTCTTACTTTGGCTTTCACTCTTATGTTATTTTCATCATCTCTACTTAAATCTTATGTGAAATTGTGATAGTCGTTTGAACTACAGTCCAAGAATTGATCTTTATAAAAGCTGGAAAACCTGACAACCAGTCTTAGAATAGAATCATTTATGTGCCATAAACATGTGTATACATACATACAAACGCAGGTGCATTTATGTAAGATGGTACAATTAAATATGTGCTTAAAAACATGTTTGCAACTTGCCATGGCATGCAGATATTTGCAAAATTAATTATAAACTAAAAAATATATAAACATTTTCTACTTAAAATCTAATATTTTTTACCAAGGTGTATTGAAAACCAGAAAACTGGATTAAGGTGATCAGATAGGCAGTCGCTCCATGGAAGACGATGGTATTCAGTTTCATCAGGTAAATTCATCTTATTCCATTATTGGGACAAGGCTATAGGCATTTCATGAGTTGATAAATTATTGTAAAAACAGAAAATGTCAATGATGGCTAGTGCCTCAATCTGCATGAAAAAAGCTACTTAAGTAAACCCAGGACAAGATCAAATACAGACAGATTTCCTCAATGTAACAAGGACTAAAAATAAATAAACGAAACGATGTACTAATAAAGAAGATTATTATCTAAATAGGTCGCAACCATTGAGGCGAAATAAGGAGAAAAATATTATGTAATAAACTGCTGTTTATATCTTTCTGTACTGAGCTTATAATACAAGAATATAGAGTCCTCAGAAATATGTATCTCTTTCCATAAATGCTGCGAAAATTCAAACTAAACGTAATAATTTTGATGCTTTCGTAAATAGCAAATTCTTTTTTTTTTAAGTAGGTGAATTATTGTAGGTAGCAGGTAGTAGGTAGTAGGTTATATTGTTATTATCGTTTATGCATGTAAAACACTGGTACTCTGCTGTGTCTGGTTAGACTGGAAGCCGACCCCAACATAGTTTGGAAAAGGCTAGGGGGACAACACAACACAAAGTAACCTCGATTGCAATTGACTTTTACACAAATACTCAAAATAAGCATCATAAATAACACTTCATAAAAAATTCTCACCATAGAATTCAATTAAAACGACTACGAATTCCTAATCCAACCTAATTGGCTGGAACAATGGCAGAACGCAAACGATGGTCAGTACCGTCGAAAACAAAAATGCACGAAACACGATCCCCCTTTGTGTACAAGCCGTTAGGTTGTCTGTTTGTCTGTACTTTTTGCAATCGATATCTCTGGAAGCGAGCAGCTGTGGTGACTGCTACACAACTTTTTGTTCGTGTCCTTCAAGCTGATATTTTGAAACGAATTTCTCGAGTGACGCGCTCAATGCATACGCTTGCGCCATGGAGAACTAAATGACCACTGGACGTGCCATAATGGATAATCTAAGTAGCGCACCAAAACGCGAGTGATGATGAACCTTTTCTTACACGCCCTTGCCCCGACTATTTTTTTGGAAACCAAATATCGTTGATGATGTCGCAAAGAACCCGAACACCTCGATAGATGACTCGTAACTGATAGTTTTAGTCATGCCCATCGTACGAATTTGACCTAGAAGAAAGCGCTTGACCTACCTTCATTATGACATCTTCGCTCGTTTTTCCTTATTCCGTGGCTTGGGGCTTTTGTTCAGTATGCTTGTCCGAAAATTTGATATGCTATATAGAGAGGATTTTCAGCTGCGAAGGGATTTTGCGAGTGAATTTGATTTTTCCGGAACGATTTGATTGATTTCGTTTGTCTGTTTCAGAGCTTATCTCTTTACTGTGTCAAGTGAAATATTTGCGTTGATTTAATTAATTATAATTGTGGTATCTTTATATTCTATTTTACCTATTTTATTATAGCTAAATCATAGGAACTCTAGCTTGATTTGAAAAAAATATTTCAGGGCTAAATGTATCGTTTATTAAGGGAAGCTACTTACGAGTATACTACCTACACGTTATACTTTCAAAACCTACTAAATAAAAAAAAGGTCAAAAAAAGGCCTAAAAGGTCATTAATTCTTTCATTTCAAATTAATTCTTTAGCTGAAAACACAATAAACTATCGTTTATTGTGTTTACCGTGTTTGACCGATGCGCTGGATGCCTGGAAAATGGCTACTCCCAATACGGATTTGCCCGGCAACCGCTGCTCTCAGAGACAATGGGACGGGCCGCTCTGTAGCACTATACGGAATAATCTATTAAATACGTGTAATAGTACTGCTGAGCGTGCCCGTTTGTTGGCTGTGGGAGAGTGGGAGTCGGGCCTCTGGTTACAGGCGATCCCGTCATCTAGCATAGGCACTATGCTGGATGACACAACGTTCCGCATCGCTACATGCTTACGGTTAGGCGCTCCCTGTGTTGCTCCGCATCGCTGCCATTGCGGTGAAGCCGTCGACAGCCTCGGGCACCATGGTCTGTCGTGCTGCAGAAGTGCTGGTCGTATTGCACGGCATGCCAGCATTAACGACATTATCCGTCGTGCTCTTTCCACCGCCGGCGTACCAGCCGTGTTAGAGCCTAATGGACTGGTACGTGACGATGGAAAGAGGCCAGATGGTATGACGTTGTTGCCATGGAAGTTGGGTAGGCCCTTGGTGTGGGATGCAACGTGCGTCGACACCCTGGCGCCATCGCATCTTCCCTGCACGGCAGGTCATGCTGGTGCGGCTGCTGCTTCTGCTGAGACCACCAAGCGGCGCAAGTATAGTAACCTTATTGGGAACTATACTTTTGAGCCGTTTGGGGTCGAAACGCTCGGACCATGGGGCCCGAGTACGCGGTTACTTTATAAGGACATCGCGAAAAGGCTTGTCGACGCTTCGCGTGACCAGAGGGCTGGCTTATTCTTCGGACAAAGAATTAGCATTGCCATTCAACGTGGCAATGCAGCCAGTCTTCTGGGCACGTTTCCGGAGGACAGTGATGCGGAGGAATTCTTCGACGCCTGATCGATGCTCTTTTATATTTTATGTTTTATGTCAACCGTTTATATATATTTTGTATATAGTATTTTATTTTTAGTTTTGTATAAAGATAAGTAGTTTAAGTTTGTATATATGTATAGTGTGTACATTGTAGAAATAGATTATAAAAATAAACCTTTTTCGCTTGTATAAACTATCTAAATCAAAATTACATTTTTAAACAGCTTTACATATCCTCGCCCTTAAGAAGATAAGGCACGAAAATTCAACGAGGTCGTTCTAGAAAAATATATGGCACTTAACCATCTAGCATTTTGTATTCAAATGGAATTCCACAGAGATGATAAAACGTCAGAAACAGGAGGTGTCAACCGCTCCTAAGATATTAAGTAACCATTACTGGCGGTGTTCGTAGATAAAAAATACCCATTAAAGATACTCCCTGTATTTATTCAAATTAATTGTTTTTTTATTGGCCTACGGATTATGTTTCTTTACTTTTTTTCATTAATGTGTTAAAGATTGAGAGGGATTTCATATTTACATGCGATTTAAGATTATTTTCTGCCCATAGTTTGGTGATTATGTAAATTATTTGATAACTCCATAAAACACTTAATAGGAAGAACATGTAGCACATGCAACAAGTAATAAAAACCATTCTTAAAATTGAACCATAATTAATTTAAAAGCACTAAACTAATGCCAGCAAGATATAAATAAAGAGCAAAATATAACCTCATTTTTCAACAGTCGGATAAAAAAATGAGTCACCATCATAAATGTAACTACAAAATCCCAACAATATTTTTCAGTGTAAAAATTTTCAACATAAAAGAAAACAGATTCCAATTTGCAGTAAAATTTCATTTCGTGAAATAAAATGAAGAGTAAATAATTAATTAGAATTCTAGACTTGCAAAATGAAGCGACCCTTTTTAGCTGGGGCTGACTGTACAAATAAAATATTTAAATACTAAAATAAAGTAGAGGAATGGCCTAAATAAATAATTTAATTTTCATGAATCACCCGTTACTTTCATCGTTATTTACCTTCGTCTAGGCTAAAGCTTTTCATATTTCCTACTAGCAGGTGGAAAATAATAACCAGTATATTACTATATTTACACCTACATAAGTCCGTGCAGTATATGGAAACTACTACCCATAGCTTCATAACACTTTTTTAATGGGAAATCATCAAATGACCCGCTGTGGATGCAGCACGAGAAAGTATCAAACTCTTACGGACTGAAACCCACCATGTTCCTTCTTTAGCCCTTTATGAACCAGGGTCGAGGTAACTCTTTTGAACAATCTATTAGCCCAACTGTCACTGGCTCTAAAAAATCTCAAAATTGGTTCTTCGTTCCAAAAGCCTTCCTTTTTTCTCGTATCAAAAATCGAGAAAACAGCACAACAAATATTTACATAGTTAAGGAAAAAAAAGCAAAAAAAAAGAGAATGAATTGAAATTCCATGTTATCGACACAACGTAATGTAAATTGACTTTGAACAAGGCTTTATCGGGAATCAGTAATTTCTATGGAACGAGTGAATAATCTTGTTTTTGTGTCAATTTAAAAAATGACGCATTTTGCACGTAGAATGGTTTTTCTTTTGTCGTAATTTTTTAACATTTGGAAACTAAATACAAATCACAAGTCTAGCCCAAGTTTTGAGACAAAAGCGATATTATAAAATATCGGTCAAGTTCAAAGATGATAATGTAATATATGTAGGCATAAAAATGAGTTCCTAGTTTCTTTGGGCTCATAAATCAGAATGAAGATGAATGATAAGCACATTACAAATATCAGGTATTTGACTAATATTTAAACTTGGATTGGAATCAATACTTTCTTTTAACTAAAATGGCCAACAATTGGGTGAATATAATGACTGCTAATTTTCATCAAAATCAGCAGTTTTTGCGTGAAAGAGTAACAATATATCAATACAAACAGACTTTCACGTTTACAACTAATAAATAACAATAGTTGGTAAAACCAAGTGTTTCATGTAAACGCTTACCTGCTATAACTTGTCATCATCATCAGCCTATCGCAGTCCACTGCTGGACATAGGCCTCTCCAAGTGCACGCCACTGAGATCGATTTTCGGCTACTCGCATCCAGCTCCTGCCAGCCGTCTTGCGCAAGTCATCACTCCACCGTGCCTGAGGACGTCCTACACTACGCTTGCCGAGGCGTGGTCTCCACTCTAGAACTCGTTTACCCCAACGGTTATCGGTTCTTCGGCTAATATGGCCAGCCCACTGCCACTTCAGCTTGCTGATTCGGTGGGCTATGTCGATGACCTTGGTTCTCTGACGAATTACCTCATTTCTGATGCGATCCCTCAGAGAAATGCCAAGCATAGCCCTTTCCATAGCCCGCTGAGCGACTTTAAACTTGTGGACCAGCCGTACCGTCAGTGTCCACGTTTCGGCTCCGTAAGTCATGACAGGTAGGACGCACTGATTGAAGACTTTCGTCTTTAGGCACTGTGGGATCGACGATGTTAGGACTCGACGTAGCTTCCCAAATGCAGCCCAACCCAACTGAATTCTCCTATTCACCTCGTCCTCAAAGTTGTTTCTACCTAACTGCAATGTCTGCCCGAGGTATACATATTTCCGAACAACTTCGAGAACGGCGCCGTGTATCGCAATCGGTTCCGGTAGAACATGTTCATTGAACATGACCTTGGTTTTGTCCAAGTTCATCCGTAGGCCGATGCGTAGAGAAGATTCAGCCAGGTCGTTCAGCATTTGTTGTAGGTCCTGCAGCGTTTCTGCCATGATGACGATATCGTCAGCAAATCGCAAGTGAGAGATGTGTTCGCCATTGATGTTGATGCCACGTCCTTTCCAGTTCAGCGTCTTGAACATATCCTCCATTGCATTAGTGAACAGTTTCGGGGAAATAACATCCCCTTGTCTCACTCCTCGATGCAACGGTATGGGCCTTGTTTGCTGATTTTGTACTTGGACCGACATTGTAGCGGCTTCGTAGAGACATCTCATCACTTGGATGTATCGCCAATCTACTTGACAACGCTGCAGGGACTCCAGAACAGACCAGATTTCAACCGAGTCAAAGGCCTTCTCATAGTCCACAAATGCTAGACACAGGGGCTGATTATACTCTTCGGTCTTCTGTATAATCTGCCGCACTGTGTGGATGTGGTCTATGGTGCCGTATCCGCTCCGAAACCCAGCCTGCTCCGGTGGTTGGAATTCGTCGAGTCTTCGCGCAAGTCGGTTCGTGATCACTCTTGAGAACAGCTTATAGACGTGGCTTAGGAGGGAAATGGGTCGATAGTTCTTCAACTGGGTTTTGTCTCCCTTTTTGAAGAACAGGACGACAACACTCCTACTCCACGCCTCTGGAGTTCTCCCTTCAAACAGGACGGCATTAAAAAGCTTCTGGAGCTCCCCCAGTACGGGCTTTCCTCCTGCTTTTAATAGCTCTGTTGTAATGCCATCCTCGCCAGGGGCTTTTCCATTTTTGAGCTGTCTCAGAGCGATCTCGATTTCGCCACTGCTGACTTCTGGCAGGTCTTCGGTGAAATGGCGCGTTAATGTGGCTCTAGAGTCCTCATTTCCGGGATCAGGTCGAGATGCATGCGATGCGTATAACCGGCCATAGAAATTTTCCACTTCCGAAAGGACTGCCGGCACCGAAGAAACGACTTCTCCACTTGTTGTGGTCAGCTTCGTCAAGTGGCTTCTTCCAAGAGATTGTACGAACACCTTTGACCCCCGATTCAGCTCAATTGCTCTTTCAATGTCAAGAGTATTGGAGCACCGGAGGTCGCGTCGTACGTGCTTGTTGATCTCTTGGTTTAGAGCCCGCTTAGCTGACGAAGTGACAGCTATGACTTAGCTATAACTTGTACTGAAGCAATAATATAAAATGTCGAATCTTGAAAAGTTGTTGACTGAAGGCTGGACAAACCGGGTATTCAATTCTTTCACGTTTTTTAGGGTTCCGTACCCAATGGGTAAAACGGGACCCTATTGTTTTCGCTCGTCTGTCCGTCCGTCCGTCCGTCTGTATCACCAGGCTGTATCTCATGAACCGTGATAGTTAGAGAGTTGCAATTTTCACAGATGATGTATTTCTGTTGCCGCTATAACAACAAATACTGAAAACTAGAATAAAATAAATATTTTGGGGGCCTCCCATACAACAAACGTGATTTTTTTGCTCATTTTTGCTCTAGGAAGGGTTTCGTACCTTTCGTGCGCGAGTCCGACTCGCACTTGGCCGGTTTTTTTTTTGTACTTCGAGTACAGAATACCTTGGTGATTACTTAGTACCTCTTATTATTTTTTTGTACCTAATCAAGTAGAGACTTTAATAACTTTTTAACATTGAGGTATGTATCATTTTATAAAGAGAAAGATGGTTCCCTGAAAACTGTAATAGGCTATTTTAAATGGGAACTATATTTTTTGTCACCAAAATTTATATTTGTCATCAAGTTGTATCACCTAATAAATAGATCTATCGCCACGAAATATTTTCGTTCTCAGATAAACAAAGAGTGTTCCCAGGTATGAATTACCAAATTATTGTTAATATAATGTGTAAAATATGAGATGGATTACCAATAAAATTGTAGTGCATTACATGAATATAAACTTCGTTCTTATAATAATAGTTTTATTACTTAAATAATAGCTTGGTGCTCAAAATGGTAGATCTGTCACCAAATAAATCGATTAATCGATCCCTGACTGCGACTCCTTTTTATTTGTTATTTTGTCACCAATACAGTAGTTACATTTTATTTCGTTCAGTTATTAAAATAATGTATTCGTTACCAATTTAATACATAAGTTTATGATTTTAATGAAAATATGTTCAAAGGGAAGAGGAAGGGAAGGGAGACAAATTGGCGCGCTTTCGGGCCTCAACCAATGGGTTGTAGGTTGGTTGTAGGTACGATCATACGATGCGCGGCGCGGGCAGCGAGATGCAAGTTTACTTCATTCGCGAAGATTACCGGATTACCCATACGCTTAAAGCTGGCCAACCCCCACCAGAAGCAAAAAATTTACTTATCGGCCAGAAAAGAAAAAGGGGGCGCCCTTCAAAATCCAAACCAGCGCTGATTACTCAGTGATTGTTATTTTTAACAATAAATATTGATTATTTTGACTTTAATTAAGTGTTTTATTTACTATACAGCTAGAAATTTAATTTAAATATATTTATACTACCTGTGGAAATTAAGACCCTTGGGGGAGGCACATCGCCAGCTAAGTAGTAGACTCTTTTGGTTGAAAGGATGATGACGACCACCCTACATTTTTAGACCTTCATGAAATTTATATAGTGATATAATATATGATTTATTGGTGATCTCTTTAAATTAGTTTGCTTAAATACTATTAGGACAAACCTATTATAATACATACAAAACCATTTATTTGGTACTTGACCCCATATCTCCATGATTTTCGGTAATTTATTGTGGAATTGAATTTATATTGTTTGGTGACTACATTTGGTGACAAACCTACTATTTTGAGGGCAAACCCTATTATTTAGGAAACACAAAATGAATTAAATTGGTGACAGCTTAAATCATACCCATTTTAAATTGGTACGCAAAGTAATTTCCTGGTAATAGGGGTGAAATCGCGGGATTTGTTAAACGAAATATTTTTATTGTAATGTTGATATAAGACATAGATATTTTTTCATCACAATGTAAGTGTTAGTGTACTATAAAAACATTTTTGAGACAAAAATTAGACAAACCTAGTATCAGACATTACTAAATGAAAGTACCTATGTCATTTATCGAATATTACATACACTGTACTAAATCTGAAACAACACTTATGATTCATTTTCCCGTAGCTACAACTTCTGTGACACTCCCAGTATGCAAGAAAAAGCGTAATAACGAACGGGCAGACAAACAAACAAACTAACCTATTTCTTATAGTGACTGCGTTATTACGGAACTGGATGGCAAACACATAAATCTATGTTACCCTGTTACAGTTTGGTACGAACTGCAGGGTGGAAAGGAGAATATTTTGAAAATAATTTTGGAAGGATTTTGCTACGGAAGAGAGAAGAAAACAATCGTATTTATTTAGGCTTATAATTTACAAATTTACAAAACATTTGTTTATAATTATTATAAAACGTTTTATGTACATTTACTAAAAATTAATAATAATATTTTAAAAAATGCATCAAAACTCCTCCTCATCGCTGCCCACCGCGAGTGTATCCAAGAGGCTGGCAGCATTGCCACGTTGGATGGCAATGCTTACTTTTTGACCAAAATAAAAACCAGGAACCCCTGGTTTAGTTAGGACAAAAGATAAAATTGAAAAATAAAAGTAAGTAAGCTACCTACTATAAATGGTACACGCTAGTGAAAAAATGGGGCGAAATAGGAATTTTGGTGGTTAGACTTTTAGTTCAAGCACAACAGAATTTGTCATTGCATAATTTGTCGATTGTATATTGTTATTAAAACCGCATCCATAGTGCTGCGGACTACAGGATTGTTAGAAAGAGTTACCGGGGCCCTAGTACATAAAGGGCTTGAGAAGGAACAGGGTGGGTTTTATTCAGTAAGAGTCTGACACTCCCTCACACTGCCCCCACATTGAGAGGGGTCATTTGATGATTTCCCATCATAGAAAAAGGTGCTGCATCATCGTTTGTAAATGACATCCCAAATAGGAGTTTCTCAATTCGGCTGTTTGTACATTTTTTTCTTAGCTTCCTTCAGAAATCACGATCCTCCAGTATAGATGCATAGTCATCTGACGACGGGCGATAAACTACGCACAGCTCTTCCAAAAATAAATAAAAACAAATACACATCTTGCTTATCCCCAAAACAAAAGCTTGACGCACGCATTCCACGTTCACACAAACGGACTCGTTATTGAAGAGCATTTTCCTCAAGAAGTCGAACAAACTTTGTTTCTTGTTAACTCTCAAAGTGGGATTTGTCGCAGATAGAGCCTCCAAACGACGCGATAAGGACTGTCTTATCTGCCCCTGATTTAATATTATTCTATGTCTGCCCGGGGCTAAGATGGACCATGGTTTATCAGATAATAATATGGGTATGTTTTTTGCTTCAGTTTTCCAGTAAATGAAGCCTTTAGTGGTATGTTCTTGTTTTTCTTCTTTTGACATGGTCTTGGATTTTGTGGTATATTTTAAAACTAGTTACCGCCAACGCTTTCCTGAGGGAACTACATCCCGCACTCAGATAATAAGTATCTATACTTTTTTGTATAAGCTATATCACTGCCAAGTTTCATCAAAATCCAAATCGCAGTTTCTGAGTAAAAGAGGGATAAATTTAAATTCCTACAAGTTCGCTTGTTTTGTGCTTTTTCTATTTAACTGCTGGGTTTATTAGTCAGATTTACGTTATACGTTTCCCAAACCATTAACCCACGTGGCTGAAAAACGAAAAAAAATAACACCTATACCTACCCGTCAACACGTCCAGAACTTTCTAGAAAACAAAATGACCAAAAAACAAAATTCTAACACTAAATTGAAAAACGCACGTAGCGTTCAAACGGCCGTGTTTCGTTGACAGTTAAGAGAGAAAAAATCGCTTTGTGTGTTTGTCAGTCAGTAAAGATGTTGATGAGGGTGAACACTCCGTTTTTATTGATTTACAGTCTACATGTTTCTGTTGATGTCGTGTAGTAGTCTTCATGTTGAGTAGTTTCGTGTAGACAAACAAAAAAGTGTAGACTCTAAATAAAAGCATTTTTCTACAGAAATGTATGTATGTAATGTGACATTTGGCCAATTAGTGAGAAAACGAGAATGTAAAAAAAATGAGATTGTTTTTATTGGTACTTCCCTACTTTATTCATGGTGTTATATCCTATAATAATATATATGCACTTAGATATTACTTAATAACAAAGCATAAGTAGGTAATGATTGATGTAACAAAATTATTGATTGTTAATTATGTGATCATCATCTCCCGAGCCTTGTACCAACTATGTTGGGGTCGGCTTCCAGGCTAATTGGATGCTGCTGAGAAGGTGTACCAGTGTTTTACAAGGAGCGGCTGCCTATCTGAGCTTCTCACCCGAACAACCCAATACCTCTTGGTTAGACTGGTGTCAGACTTACTGGCTTCTGACTACTCGTGACGACTGCCAAGGATGTTCAATGTTAGCCAGATAGGTGATGTGATGTGGTGTGTATTTTTCACAAAGCAATGTAGTTTTTCACTCCATTCCGAAATTGTATAAGTTAAAACTATAAATATCACGATAATCTGCTTTAACATCAATATTCTGACGTTAATGTTCCATAGATTGTTGTGTCACAGCCAGCGATTGGTTTACCGAGAAACTTTGTAAATTCAAGCTTTTCGAATTACTCATTATTAACTGTTGGTTAATTGACATTTTAGTGTAATTTCCTGTTATTGTAATCTCTATGATCGTCATCGACCACGAAAATGGTTCTAAATTATGTTCATTGTTAGATTTAGGATAGACGTTATCGACGCTACTGTAATATTTTCTAAGCTATGAAAATTGTAAATAGTTGGCATATTAACCATATTTGGATAAGGAACATCAAATACTTTTGTCTCCTCAATGTAAGTACTTGTAATGTAAGTGTAGTATGTATGCAGATTTACTTCTTTTGCAAGAACTTACATTGAGTAGGACGTGTAAAATCATCATCATCAGTATTTCAAGGTTCAATTTGTCGCGGTTTCAAAATAGGTATTTGACTTAACTTGACTGTACCCGACTTCGGTCCGAAGTTTCGCATACAATGTAAATGAAAACTCGAATTAATCGTCCTAATTAGTTCCACAGTCTATCGATTCAATAATTTACTTTATAATATAACATTTTACTAATTTGAATCAAGACTGGTAAGACGTCCAATATTTCAAGTCTACATTAGGTACTTTATCTTGTAACATTAATTTTGAACCTTCTCCCAAATTAAATAAAGGTCATTTTGTTCGCAACTCTCTTAATTAATAGGGGGTCAAAACTTTACCCACTTTGCGACATTTTCGTTGGAAATTGACGATTGTACTTGTCTCAAAAATTAATGTGACCTATAAAAGAAATATTCGTTTGGAGTGAAGACTGAGTTGACAGCGATTTTGTTAATAAACTATTAGTGGAGGCAAAAGCAGACAGTAAATAGAAGTTAGGTGACCAATTACTTTCAAAAGGATCGTTGGTGATTATGTAATTTGTGTAAAGCATCCTTTCTCTTAACAATAACAGGCACGTAAGTAAAATATTCGTTTTATTATCCGCTTGGCTACGGCCACTTATGAACCAAGGTAAATTTCAATGCGCATTTGCTGAAGATAGTTTGGGTTTTGAGTTTGTTTCGCATTTCATAGTTACTGAATATCTCTTCATCTTCCGCTGTATTAACAGGACCTCATTGTGTGCTTGATTTAGTCCTCAAATTAAATACCAACATGTACATATAGTTCATTTTCTTCGGTTTCAATCTGTGCATAAATAATTGTTTCAAATTCATCATCTTAACATTATCTTCGGTCTATATCTCTTGTGGGTTAACCGCTGTTGTTTGTATCTTTTTCATAACTTGGACCATTAAAATTTCTAAGTCTCCAGAGCCCCAGAGTTTTGGCAGATTAAGATAATTAAAATACTTGATGCTAAAGTTACGCTGCCGCTGTTGAGATTAACGAAAACGCGGATTTTTTATCATCTGCCATTAAAATGTGAACGAAAAATGCTTTGGAAAGAGTAATAGCTACAAAAGTACTTAGAATATATTGGTCGTTTAGTCTCTTATAGCAGAAGAGAGTAAAAAAATACTATAAAGAGTTATTTACGGTGACAGAAAGTCAAGTTAATTAGATTCTGAACACCATAACAACTGTAGTTGACATAACAGAATAAGATACTCACTTAAGTAAGCTTTAGGTATAAAATTGACCTAAAAAAGACAGCTACATTTATATTCCATCCACCTAAAAACTAAGGTGAGCCGATAGAGTGTAAAATTGAATCTAACTTAGTAGCTCAGCACGCAGTAAGTAGCTAACCTTTTTTCATTCCACTTAAAAAATAACTACACAACTCAGCGGATTGGAAACAAGTGAAATAAGAAACAAAATGCAGACGAACCGAAAGGGTCGGCACAACTTGGACCCACTGACGTAATGAATACGTCCCTTTTAAGTGGGATGTGACGGGACAAGGGTCATGAAGGTCAGACTTTAACACGTATTGATAATAGTACAAGGCAAGGGTTTAAGTGAAAATTGGGACTGAGATGCTAAACTTGTGTTTGACATTGAGTGACCTTTAGACGTTGCTTTGTTTTCTCCTTACCTACATCTCTGTCATGCTAAGCTTACGCGCCAATAACAATAAAGTTTACCCTTTCCCTATCCTTAATCCATGGCCATTGTGTAACTATTGTGTTTTCTATTATATTTCGGGACATTCTCGTATTATCTCTCTCAGCTTGCCATTTGCCAACTTGACCCGGCTCATACGGTCACTTGCCAGCCTAACTGAGCAGAACTTTATTTTATAAGAAATTGTAAGAGCCATGTTGGCTAGTAATTCATACGATATCTTAAGAGCTTAATATCTGTCTGGCGTTAAGTGTTTTGCTTGACCTAGGCGAATGTCTTACGGACGAGGGTTGTCGACTAAATTGATTGTTAGCTTCTTTAATATTAATGGTGTTGATATATCTGACTTTAGTACGTAACATACGACGTACTTATGAAATTTATTTTCAGTGAAACTTCGGACCCAAGACATTCAAAATATAGAGTCTTGACTTGAAACTTTTCTTTGGATATCTTATACAAGAGTATGCACTTTTGAATCTATCAAACTGCGGCAAATAAACAGGACAGAAAGTTTTTCAGAAGTATTTTTTATGCTTGAAATCTTTCAAAACTTCGTTATTTATTTATTAATTTAGCCGAGTGTTCACAACGATTCGGTATCTTCCAATGGGTTCATAACCATCCAATCATCCGCTACATAATCTCGTTTTGAACTTTCTATATCCCTTATAAATATTTACAACACAAACTCGGAACAAGTTCACTAATAATTTCCTAAGGAACGTACAGAAAATTGTCGCTTCGTAAGTAAGTTTCAGTGTTTTTGATTGATAACGTTTCACGATGGAGAACTTTAGCAAATTCGATTTAACTAGCAAAATGCTTTAAAAGGAGTTACTGGTAAGCGAATTTTCTGTTTTTTTTGTTCACTTTGTAGCTGTTTGAAAACTCTTTTTCTCAGGAAGCTGAAATATTTAGATAAACATAAAAAATTATGTGGTCTATTTTAAATAATTGAAACGATGCCGAACAACCACACGATTTTACGCAGTTATTATTCCTTTTCAAATTACCTACGGCTTTCAGCCTAACCAGTTGCGTGCGACTGCCGATCTGATCTCCTCTACCCAGTTACTCGTTAAGACTGTCAGACTTTGTAACAACTGACTATCCGTACGCATTGCACAAGAAGATGACGAAACTACATCGCTTTTTCTACACGTTAGAACACATAATGACATAGATGGCCACCCATCAACGGATTGGCCGCGCCGAGAGATGCTTTACCTTATGACAGGTGGCTTTCAAACGCTAGATATAAATATTACGATCGAGATCAGCGTTAAACCGTCAAGTTCCAACTATCGACGATAAGGATAGTTCTGCTCCACTTAATAAAGTAAATAGGCCGCGATAAATGTCAGGAACTTGCTCTGAGAACTTAAGATTTGTACTGGATTTGCTTAATTTATTTATAAATCAACATTAATTCATTCATTAAATTTTTATAAGAAGAAGTACATTTGGATCACAAAGGATTATTTCGGTTAGCCACATAGATATTATATTTCAGTGATTTTTGTCGATATCAAGGAGGTGCTTAAAATGTTATGAGTCCCTGTCAGACACTTTATATGAAGCCTTCTTTAAATAAACAAAACCTGAAGTACCTACCGTTCAAGTTTTATAGCTCTTTGCATAATAACACAGAATAAATTAATTATTACCTGTTCGCTTGCATAATTTCATGGCTTGAAGTTTATTTAGGACTTAAGGGACGTTTTTACCGTGTAAGGCACAGAACATTAAACATTTGGTAATTTGGTTTGTTATTCTTTAGAAGAGCAAAATTTCATGATAGAGGTTTTCATGGTCGCTCTTAGCTCCAAGCAAAATGCACCCTTGAGTCGGCTTTTGATCGGGTTTTTAAACAGTATGGAAGATTCGTAGTAGAAAGCATCGGGACAGTATCGGCTGACAAAGAATTTTACTACTTTGCTGACACATCTTCAAAAATTAAAATGACAGTTTAAGAGGCAGACCACGATGACTAATAAAACATAATGTTTTCTTCTAAAATAAGTATGTAACAAAGTAACATAACAGATAAATCTTAGGTTAATTTCAGCGGTCATTGGTAGTTCATTCGAAAAAGTAAAGAATTACTAGCTGCTCTTAAGGTTCCGCCCATGTCCTGAGGGAACTAGATTTCGACATCCGTATAAAACTAGTCAAAACTATTATCCTATTTCAGGCTCTAGTTTATCTCAGGTAATTTGAATCAATTTCACGCAGAAGCGTCATAGGCAGACAAAGTTACTTCGGCAATTATAAAATTAGAAAGGACAATCAGAAGATTTCCAAATTTTTAATAAGGAAACCTAAATTCCTTCCTAATTACAACGTGAACAATATTTCATTTGTTTTCCGACCCAATCATGTGTTATCCAATTTGCTACAGCCTTCCCCATATCCCATTAATTGATATAAATCTCAAAAGTTATGGCGAAAATCATTCGGAATGTACAAAACTTTGCCAATATCCTCGTCTTGGTGATGTAGATGGCGAACTTGCACATAAAATGTTTCTATTCGCTAATAAACAAGGTTGGTTCAGTTCATTTGTCAGTGGTACCGCGGCATCAGTTTTGGGATGGGTTAAGATATAAGATTTTATGGAAATTGATATTTAAGTCGTGGCCTAGCGGTAGTGTGGTGTGCTATTTCGATTGTAGGTCAGGTTGTATTCTGTTCATGATCTTTCTGGTCGTGTCAGATTGCCGGATTGTCGGGATATGAAGGAAAAAAGAGTGCACTAGCATCTGCGAAAATGATTGTGCACTATACTATGTCCTGCGCAGCTGACGCATCTCCTTATATGAGAACAGGCGCCGTGGCCGAAAGCAGTTTGAATGCCATGATCAACAAGTCTACTTTCACTTGTAAAGTGTAGATATAATTTGTCAGCCCGTAGTTCCCTGCTTTCAAACAAGCTTTTATAAACAGCGATAATATCTTAACTTATACCACGCCACAAACACAACGGTGTGGTCTCGGTCGCGTATGTGCAAATTACACTCGCAAATTTATTAGAACATTTCGTTTCAAAATTATTGTAGCTGTTTTTGGTTTCGACGATAATGTACGTCAGAAATCCGATGCCAACACTATACTTGTATTTATTCAGTTCATTAACAATTATACTCGTGACGTCATCGTTTTGTTCTGCGGTTAGATTTTATAACTACAGTACCATTAATTTATAATTTAAATTTAATTCTAATTGATAATTAATTATAGCGTTATAGGCAAATTGAATTAGCTGTTTGTTGATTTACGCAAATTGTTATTGCTGTTGTACACAATAGTGGAACATCGATTCAGAACGTGTAATTCGGTTCAGTGATTGATGGTTAGAAAATTATGGGATCGCATCATTTCGAATGTAAATCCGAATCGTTTGATTACAATGCACGCTGAATTTACTATTTACGGCTAACTAGCGTAAGCGAAATGTTATACTCATTAACGTACTCTTAAAATAAAATAATAATAAAGTTACACAAAATTGTGCCATCTAACCAATTGTCATCAAAATCTATGAGTCTAGTCGAAGCAATCTAAACATTAAATTCTGCAAGAAAATTGAATTCAGAGAAAATATAATTTATTATTCCAACGGCTTTTAAATGTTTTTTGCTGGATCTAAAGTTCAGAAGTGACTCTACAGGCTTAATCTAGAAATTTAATTACTAAACGTTTGTGTTTAGTGCAAACGCAATTAAAGAGGCCGCATGCCCCGCATAATTGCGGAAGTAGGGATGTGGTCGTAGGCTAGTGCTTGGTCGATATTTTGTAATCGATAAGGAAATATCGACTATCTTTCTGAAACATTTGTTGTAATGTAACAGCCTTTTTACCGTCCCACTGCTGGGCACAGGCCTCCTCTCACAAGGAGAAGGATTGAGCATTAATTCATGTGAGAGGAGGCCTGTCTGAAACATTTAAATCTGGAAAAATAATACTGATTTTAATTAGGTAGCTTCAATTAATTGTAAACTGAAAAACTACATATTCGAATTGTATTTGAAATAAGAGTTATACAGGTGAGTATAATATTACAAAAGAAAATCGTATCAGTTAAAACTATTCATCCTTATATATAAAATATTTCGTAACAATGTAAAAAAAAACCTTATGAAATTCTTCATTCTTCAATTCAGGCTTGTCTCTGTAGGAATAGTTTTTTTTTGCAGTAACATCACGCGATATTTCCTTAATTCTTATCCATTTCCCGCTGATTTACCCACGTCCCATGGGCACTACTGCCCGTACCTGGATAAAATATAGACTATGCTAGTGAAAGAATATTTCAAATCGGTTCAGTACTTTCGGCGTACGAGCAGACAAAAAAAAATATTCCTTTTTATATAATATTAAGTATAAGTAGATTTGTGTTTGTCGTGTGTTGCTATGTAAAGTTTTAATAAAAGCTTTTTCTTGATAAATATTACGTTCGGATATTATAATCGTGCGGATATCTGGAACTGTGTCACATCACTACGCGGAAACGAATATCCGCTAGCTCCTGTTTGCTCCAGAGTGTTTTATTTTTTAATTCAGTGCACCTTAAATATGTTATTATGCGGTTCATTATCTTAGCTTTTTAATTTATTTATGTTAATAGCGTTTGTGTTTACCGCGAGAAGGAATTTTAAGGTTTTGAGTCCTTTAAATATTATACGAATGATTTTATAACGTTTATGGTTTATGTATATGGTTCATGTTGTAATGTATTCCTTACTCTATTTCAATACTTATATAGAGAACTTACTCATATTTATGGTTCTAATATATCGTCTGTATTACGGAGGTCAGATGAGAGACTGATCAATCCATTTTATACTTCATCTGATTAGGCTAAAGACTGATCTGATGACGATTTACAAGGACAATTTTTATGAGGACGGACAGATAAACGGACAGCAAAGTCTTACTAACAGAGTCCTGACCCTTTAGGTACGGAACCATAAAAAAAAAACAACGTAGGTTTCTACCGTGAGTTTTCAATGAGTATTTCTCGTCGACACGGCAGTCGATGCATCCCAAGAGAAATAATACCGAGAGCAGATGTTGTAGTCTATTGTATTAGTTCGATCATACGTTCTGTGCTGGTTATTTGAAAAGTTAGGCAAGTACTCAATGGCAATATATGACAGAGACACAGCCAAAGTGGACAGTAACTTCAAATTCGTGCCTTCAAAGTCTGAAAATGAAATACACTGAAGGACCTACATCATATTTTTTCTTGATTTTGTTATTACTTATACTAATATCATACGGGGTTTTTTTCTTTTGTATACTACAAAAATGATGGTCTCATTTGGAAAAACATTTTCTCTGTTGGAAAGCTATCTTAGAGTGACAAAACGAAGGTGAAAAATATTGAGTCAAAGTACTTGGTATAGCGTTTACTTTAATTAGCTAGTAAACGAGCTAGTAATCAAATAATCCTTAGCATTATACAGATGTATACTATCCACTCATTTTATTTCCTTGCTATCACATTCATATTTTCCAAAATAAATAACGACCTACAGACACCAATGTGTTCCCAGAAACAGTGTTAAACAAAGAACGATTTCCTTCAATTTCTCACTGCCGAAGATAATCCAACAGCACTTACACATATTTCCTTAGGGATCTGATCGCTGCACCATGTTACATGTGGAATAATATTTTCTATGAGTCAATAAATTCCACATCGATTTCGTGTGTTACATTTTAACAATAGAGGTAACTTAGGAGGGAGGGGAACCTTTTTTTTTTAACGTCGTCAAAAATCATCAAATGACCTCCCGCTATGGGTTAGCAGCGGTGAGGGAGTGTCAGACTCTTACTGACTAAAAACCGTCGTGTTCTGTCGTAGGCCTTTTATGTACCAGGGCCGCGGTATCTCATTCGTGGCGCTGGGGTTGCTGAGGGGCTTAAACCAGTATAATTGGCGCGTGACTCATTGGCAGAGGCTAAATTGATGACGATGATGAATGAGGGATCTTCTTCCCGCAGTCCGAATAAAACCTATAGCCTGTAGCCTTCCTCGACAAAAAGCGAACGTAATGGCTTTGGACTCCTGCAGGTTTCTAGTATGAATTAGATTTTTTGAAAATAAACGTCTTTTGCAACTTTCACACAAAAAAGTGGTCTTCTCAACAAATTATACATACAGATACACTTTGAAACTTGCTTTAGTTCGCCCAAGACTGGCATTCTGGGAACATTAACATTATGCCATTCAACATACACCAAGTGAAGTTAGTTCGTGTATTATGAACAAAGAAAGTTGATACATGTGCAGTAAACGGACGTGGGACTATCGCGGTCTCAGACTCTTTAGATTGCTACTACTATGAGTTCTCGAAAGGAATTCAGTATCTCTTTTTTTTACATAGGACAATACCAGACCTTGGGATGAACTTTGAATCATGCTGTGGGCGCGTCATCACGTTTCTCCAGCAGCCTTCTGAATCTTTTCATACTATCCCGATAGTAAATAATTGATTTCTTTTTGGACCTCAAATTGGGGAAAACCTCGAATTACTACTACAGTGTTTTTTATTGCAGCTTATAACAATTATAAAAAAAAAATCGAATGAAATCATTTTGATCTTGTCATAAAAAATAAAAAGGGACGATAACTTAATTATTATCATGTTAATAAAAGCTGAAGTGTGCTTATGTCTTTCCCTAAAAAAAAACGAACTTCAAGCGAACAACGTCTGCACCAATTTTGATATAGTAGTTCACTAAAGACGGTTTAAGCTCACTGAGACCCTTAGTTACTCCCATTGCAAGTTCCAATGTAAGCCATCTCATAGCCAAAGTTGTAGATAAGAACTTGGGCTCACTACGTGAAGTGAATATTCTTGTCACATGCCTTTTTGAAGCGCACGGGTAATTAAATTCGTTCCCATATATAATATGTTTATACGTCATATTTTTGGTGTATCTTTTACGTATATATGCACACTGCAAACTTTTAATCCTCCGATAGGTTCATTAGGGCTCATAAATGAGAATGAAGATGAATAAAGTATTTTACCGATATCAGACGAACTAAAAAACTTAGATACCATTTACGATTTTTATCATTTTTTTCAATTATCGGCCGACTATTTAACACTGTGTGGGTAAACTAAAACGAGTGTATGCTTATGTAGTGACTACCCAATATCATGTTTAGGATTCCATGACTTATCTTCTTACTCCGATTCGATTTGACCGTGACACATTTCTCAAAGCAAAAAAACATTATCTCTCAAAAGTAAATTGTATCCGAATTGAATTCTAAACACGATAAATTAAATCCTCAACATCTGGGGCTGCAAGTATCTGTAGGGAACATCGATCGGGCGTGGTTGCAGTTTATTCTCCAAACCAATTTGTTTAGTATTTACTGTATTGCTTTAGAACTTCAACATGCACCATTTTATTTATTACAAGATAAACTCTCTATTGGGTGGTACAATCAGCCCTTTCTTACGAAGAAATGGTCAAATCTAGGGTTTTTTAAGTCATTCGTTTACTGTTCTTAAAGCTCGTAGCTAAGTCAAATCACATCGACCGATCATAAAGTTAAGCAACGATTGGCGCGGTTGGTCCGCGGAAGGGTGACCATCGTGTCTGAAGCGTTTGCAACGCTAGGGAATCTAAAATGGTTATTATTATAACTTTAAAGTAAACCTTAGGTAATATCAAACTAGCTTTTGCCTGCGACTTCGTTCGCGTGGAATAGTGACTTCCAGCAGATTTACAGATTTTTTATTTGACCAATAGATGGCGCTATATGTCTGAAATAAAATTTATTATTTCATTTCATATTGCGATTTTTTTTTTTGTAATAAAAACTATCCTATGTCCATTCCGAAGTTCCAAACTATGCATATACTAAATTTCACACAAATAGGTTCAGTAGTTAGTAGTTGTAGAAAAGACAAACAGACAGACAGAGTTACTTTCGCTTTAGTTAGGATTACTTTAATGTCTAAATTGATCCACATACTCAATATCATGTCTCATATAATTGTCTTCTTATAAAGTGTGTTTCAAAAACACGATGGTACTATCTCGAAGACATTTAAGCATCATATTTTTCAACTGTCTCCCTCTAGAGAAATCAAAAACTTTTCCGCGGCACCAGACCATTATTGTTTATTTTTTTTTTTATTCCCCAGTCGTTCTGTGGGTCTTTAGTTTCCTTAGTTTTGTTTGAAATGTTATCCGGGTAATTTTATATGTGTAAGTATTTTGTGTTATTGCTTTTCTTCTGTTTTTGTATATCGTTTCGTTTTTCGTGTTCAATTATATTATTAACTAACTCTTGTGAAAGTTCCTAGCCAACTATCTTTCCTGTCTTCTTTACCAAAAAGAACATGACAACATTTTGAAGAACTAATAATTTCTTAAATAAAATCAGCTGTTAGAAACAATTATTTATTTCAACCACCACACAAGACAGCATAACTAAAAGCCTTTCAACGTCTAAATAAAACTAAAATCAACCATTAGGACTAACACTCCCCACTTAAATGTTTACCCACACTTTTAATAAACGAGCCGTGGTCTGTGATAAATATTATAACGCCTTTACAAAGAGCAAAGAGCACTGCGCGAGTTCCATCCATTAATCATGTTAGTTCGCGAACAAATGCCAGCTGGGAAAAGTTGGCGTGACTATTCAATATTGGTACACATACACGCCTGTTACAGCGTAAAAACAACCCAAACAAAAAATTGATCAGCTGTAATTGAATCAAACGTGAGTGTCTAATTTTTTTAGGCTACATTGTTACAAAGCGTGTAGGGTAAATGCTCCTATTATAGGCGGTGTGTAGAAGTTTTCCCGATCACAACCGCAAACATACCGCCTCGCAACTCCACCCGTGATGGATTGCGACAGTTTTGTTCGGATTTATTTATTATTACATTTATGCTTTCTTTTCTCCGTCTGAAACTTCAAGTGTTCGCGTGAATGTCCGTTATATGATTAAAAAAACCTTTTTATGCAGTTTTTAAATTGTACGTTTATTCAAAAATGAAGACACATGGCGTTTTCAAAGTTTCAAGGCAAGGATTTATTGCTACTGAATCTGTGTACGCGTGTATAATTTCCTTACGTGAGCGGAATTCTAAAGGGTTCTAGAACAAATTGCTTTGATATCGCTTCAGCCACGTACGGTATTATTGCCATATGCAATATATGTGTGGGTGGAGATACTCCAAATATAGAATTAATATACCTAATAGATAACAGCAATTCCTGTGGTCATGACTAATGCAGGAAATCAGAAACTAAGTTGCACTTATAATGTATTGTATATTGGTTTCTAATTATTTACACGTGTCACTTTGTGCTATCTTTTCAAGTGCACATAGTAATGTCGAGAAGCGTTTTACATCAGGATCTATTTAAAAATATGACACACAAGTAGTTTATTATTGAATTCATTTAATGTTTTTCAGTATAATAACACGCGTAAACCTTATCTACAGGTATATTAGCCACACATGAGATAACTTATAGAAAATAGTATCACGTACACTCAAGTAAGTTCCAATAAAAATCCAACACGTTGTATTTCACGACACATTTGCTATTCCCTCGTATTCACAGTATGAAGTCCTCGCTGTAGTGAAACTTGTAAAAAGTCACGTATCAGCCGAGCCCGACAAAGCATTTTTATACGCTTTTAAAAAACTGTAGAATAAAATTAGAAAGGGTAGGCGCCGTTGTTTCGCAAAGTGTTGCAAATTTCGCGTGACATTTTATGACCGGTCCCATTTCAATTTTTATCTGCATACATTTTTCTTGTATTATTTTTAATGTTGTAGTGGACAGTTAGTGGTGTGTTTACCTTATGTTTGAATGTATTTTTAGATGGTTCCCTTGTACCTTTGATAGGGAAAGGGAAGATGGAATTGTGTAACATTCGTTCAACTTCCCACGATAATATATTGAGAAAAAAGGCTGTTCTTCCATCATACCACGTGAATTATAATGCAGTATTTGTTTTTTTTTTTATGCAAACGCCACATAGGGGTATTTTGCATTTCTAGCCGGGCGAAACTAGAAAAACAAACTTCAATAGAAAATAAAAATTTTATGCTTGTTAGAAAGCCAGGTAACTACTGAACAAAATCCGACCATTTTCAGGCTCCTACTCCTGCGCCATCCAGCCACAAACCTCTCGGAACTTGATCATTGTGACATGCACTCGCGTCAGTTCTGACTACATTAAAAACGTACCGTGTTTGAAACCTCAGAACTTTTTTATTGTCAGCTATTTAACCAAAACGACTATGGATTATCATAATACAGATAAGAACAGTTTTATTTGTTAGGATTTAATAATATTGACGTGTATTTTTTAAGGTTCAAAATCAATTCTTAAAGTTCAAAATGTTTGAACCGTTTTTTAATGAATTGTACTTTCCACAGTGAATATAGTTATCTTCCGAGTGCTTCCGGCTAATGATTTCTATTGTAACGTATTACAAACACTGTCAGATGATAGATATTACACACATTAGGTGCTACTTTTTGCTACTTTTGACAGAACTTAGATGTTACTGCTGGTGTAAACTAAAAACAATTAACCATTATTTTCAAGCAAATTATTAAATGTTTTCTTTTTAATACGCTTATTTATTGTTTTAGGCATACCAGGGAGCTCTAACTATAAACATTTAAGTAGAGAATACCTGTTCAATATGATTTTTATCTAATTAGTTAGTCAATAAAACCTTCTCCAAATCATGAATATTCCTTTATTTTATCATCGTATCAGCCCATAATACTCACTTTTGAATTAAGGCCGTCTCAATGGTTTTCTGTAAATATTAGTAAGTCCTATCTACTTTACAGCAGAAAAACCCGTACTAATAGTTTCGCCCGGCTAAAAATGCAAAATACCCCTATGTGCGGTGTCTCATTCTTATTTCAGTAATACTTTTTCGCTAATTAAAACAAGCCTTAAATTGTCGAGCTGTCACGCTTATTATACAGCAAGTCAGGAGACACAATTAGACGTATTTCCTGAAACGCGAAGGAATTCATTATGACCTATCACCCATCCATGTCGCGACCGCGTCAAAAGCTACTTAGCTGCAAGCTCTTCAATTAATGCACAACTATTTCGCAATATACGTAGATACTGAAATATCTGGAAATGCATCATCATCCTCCGAGCCTTTTTCCCAAACTACGTTGGGGTCGGCTTCCAGTCTAACCGGATGTAGCTGAGTACCAGTGCTTTACAAGGAGCGACTGCCCTATCTGACCCCCTCAACCCAGTTACCCGGGCAACCCAATACCCCTTGGTTAGACTGGTGTCAGACTTACTGGCTTCTGACTACCCGTAACGACTGCCAAGGATGTTCAATGACAGCCGGGACCTACAGTTTAACGTGCCATCCGAAACACAGTCATTGGCGTCTAAGATATACTTAGAAAGTACATACAAACTTAGAAAAGTTGCATTGGTACTTGCCTGACCTGGAATCGAACCCGCGCCCTCATACTCGAGAGGTTGGTTCTTTGCCCACTAGGCCACCACGACTTTAAATATCTGGAAATGCCACTCGATATATTAGTATGAGCGCGTGGCGCAATCACTGCGCTGATATATTGAGTAGCAAAGGAAGGACGTGAGAAGACTATGTCAAATATACAGACCTATATTCTAGTCGTTTGAGCTCCAACCACGCTCCAACGCATGCCTAAATATTGCCACTTCTTGTTGTCTACCAGGAGTTGACATCTGCGTTTAATTTTAGGTAATCCTTTTTACTGTATGTTTTAAATTTTAGGTGTTTAATGTCAAAACTGAGAAAATGTCGTTATTTAAACAAAAGTGGAAGCAAATCAAACGAAGTGGACAACGAATGATCTCACAGCTAACTGACCAGTTCTCTTTATTTGGAGATGGGAAATCATCTTCTGATATATCTATAGATATGGCGGTAAAACCAACCTCTGTTCCTTTGGGGGGTCCTTCGTGTAAGCACCGTGCTAACACTTCGAAGAACGAAGCAGCCTAAGCATTGGCCTTAAAGAATCCACATACTTTAGAGAACAATCTAACTACGCTACGAACTGCCTCGCTTTTTCACTCAACTATTTTGGAGTTGGCTTCCAGTCTGATGCTGAGAACCAGTGTTTTACACAGAGATGGTCAACACGGATCGACTGGCGACTGCGCAACCTTGCAGCTTTACTTAGCCACGAGGTCCTCTCCCAAGAAGCATATCATCATCATCTGAGCCTTTTTGGCGACTGTGTTGGGGTCGGCTTCCAGTCTAATCGGATTCAGCTGAGTACCAGAACTTTACAAGGAGCGACTGCCAAGAAGCAAACATATAA
Source organism: Helicoverpa zea x Helicoverpa armigera (assembly GCA_033682625.1). Taxonomy (NCBI): domain Eukaryota; kingdom Metazoa; phylum Arthropoda; class Insecta; order Lepidoptera; family Noctuidae; genus Helicoverpa; species Helicoverpa zea x Helicoverpa armigera. Next base: position 13,077,423 of record JAWIIS010000024.1, read on the forward strand.
ATCTCAGCAATTGGCAACTTAAACCATACCCAGAATTTTCTTCCTCATTGCGGTACAATGCAAAATATCATCCCGTATATTCGTCGATGAGGTAAACACACTCCGTCTGACGCCTTCCAAATTTGAATTGACGTCGAACTGATAAAGACGCCATAAATCGTGGTGAAAAAGGATCCCCCTATAATCCAGACACTTCGTTATTATTCTTCTAAGTTATCTTAAGAAGAAATTATCTGGATTTTGGATTGTTTCAAGTGCTGATAATATAATTGAGTCATTCTGATAAACATCTATCGGTAAGTGTTTTTTTTTTCGACTTTAATCTGCAGCCAGGTTAAGACAGTGCGAGCTTAGGCATGCTTGTTGTACTGTCTATTTCCTATTAATATAAATATTGAATGAATAAAATATGTAAAAACAAAATTTGAATTTTAGTTTCTCACAAGTTTAGTAGCGTTCAATTTGTAGTTGACCATATTACTGGCTACATCATCCTCCGAGCCTTTTTTCCAACTATGTTGGGGTCGGCTTCCAGTCTAACCGGATTCAGCTGAGTACCAGTGCTTTACAAGAAGCGACTGCCTATCTGACCTCCTTAACCCAGTTACCCGGGCAATCCGATACCCCTTGGTTAGACTGGTGTCAGACTTACTGGCTTCTGACTACCCGTAACGACTGCCAAGAATGTTCAATGACAGCCGGGACCTACAGCTTAACGTGCCATCCGAAACACAGTCAATGGTGTCTAAGATATACTTAGAAAGTACATACAAACTTAGAAAAGTTGCATTGGTACTTGCCTGACCTGGAATCGAACCCGCGCCCTCATACTTGAGAGGTTGGTTCTTTGCCCACTAGGCCACCATGACTTTATTACTGGCTACAATAACTGTTAATATTGAACATGTAGATTCAAAAACTTATCTCCTCTAACCAGTTTGGATCTCCAGGTATCACTTCACCCGCCTCTGAATAACTAAAATCTTTATTTCAAGTCTCTATTTTATTTAGTCTTCGTTAAGTCTAAATCTAATTTTCAGCTTAGTAAATATTCATCGGAGTAGTATCTGAGTAAGTAAAAAGGACGGTACTGACTTAAGTTCAAAGTTCAATTTGCATACTGATCAGGTCAGCTAGGTAAAAAACGGTACTACCCTATTCTTTATCGTGCCTTTGAAAATCGAAGGACCAGGTGAAGAAAGATCTGATATGGTGTCGAGTCTGGTGTACTCACTGCAAACAATTAGTAGGCCGATAGTTTGTTTGGGCTCATAAATCAGTATGAAGAATGGTCGTACGCACATTACAAAGATCAGGTATTTAGCCGGTATCAGACCGACTGAAAACTTTGATTGGAATCAAGATTTTATTTATTAAAAAAGTAAACATCGGGTCTACTGTGTTGGCCGGCCATTAAATATAATTAAAGCATAACCAAAATTAAAAATTTTAATTTCAGCAAGTAATGCCTACACGGCTTCTCAATGTACAAGTTACTTCTAGTTCCAAAAACTCGTGGCAAACATTTTATTCAAAAAGTTAAACTCTAAGTTTAAGTTCTGACTGCTGTAACTTTACAAAGTTTTGCTATCGTTACTGGAAATACTATTTACGTAAGTGTTTAGTAATCATAAATTTATTTAAGACTTCCGAGCCTTTTCACAACTATGTTGGGTTCGGCTTCCAGTCTAACCAGATGCAGCTGAGTACCAATGTTTTATGAGGAGCGACTGCCCTATCTGACCTCCTCATTCTTAGTAAAGAGCTGTTTTAAGAAAACGGTCGTTTATGTTGGCGGTGAACTTGGGCCTAAGTATACCATATTCAAATGGGAAGAAACGTAAAAATCCCCGGCTTTGCTAGAAGTGAAAATGCAATCTCTGTGTAGGTAACTAAAAACTAAAAAGTTCAAGAAAACGATCCTAGAAGCGCTTTCTTACGTGGGATTCAGAGGGACGTAGTCTTGCCAACACTATCCCTTCTTACTTACTTGTTTTTAGGGAAGAAATTATTTAATCTTTAATTCGTTGTTCTTTTTCTGGGTCATAATAATGGTAACATTTTATGTGTTAAATGTGTACATTTTAACTTTAAACTTTAGTTTGCTTGAAGGTATAGAGCGATAAGTTGCACTTATCGCTGGCATAAATTCCTCGAATTCCAAAGAAGTTGCGATTCGAAAATTTTGAGACAATTTAAATTCTGTCTTTTTGGAACCATAACAAAACAAAATATAAACATCAAGTTACCACGTTTTTAATCTGACCATTAGCCCTTTTATCTGACCCACGGTTCATCAAAAAGTTTAGCCGTATGTCACGAGTAAAGTCAAGCCGACTGTTTACAGAAGACTTTGTAGGGAAAAGCTTTCACATTGCCTCCAACCTTTCTGTTTGCCACCGATTTACGTTGTACAATATATTCGTACGTGTGTAGTTAAGTAGGCTTAAGACTGTTTGTTCGGGAATATTATAACGTTAGGTCTTTATCAGTCTTGATATGGTAAATGTAAAATTTTGTTTCTTTTTTATGGAGATTTCAATTAATTATTTTTCTTTTATCAATGTTGTTTTTTTTCTTTCCCTTGTATACTGAATTGCTAAGTTAAGCTAAAAGTCGAGGTGGCCTAGTGGGTAAAGCACCAACCTCTTCTGTACAAGTATGTGGGTTCGATTCCAGGTCAGCAAAGTACCAATGCAACTTTTCTAAGTTTGTATGTACTTTCTTATCTTAGACACCAATGGCTGATAAAGGAAAAAATCTCGAGGAAACCTGGACTATATCTATATAGTCTGAATACACCAACCCGCACTGAGCAAGCGTGGTGATTAACGCTCAATCCGTCTCTGTGTCAGACGAGGCCTGTGCCCAGCAGTGGGACGATATTAAAGGACGCTATAACTAACTGAATTCCTTGTCGCAGAGTTCAATAACCACAAAATGCATTATATTTTAGTTTTTATATAGGTAAATATCCTAAATCTGGCGCATTTAAGGTAAACGTTGTGTTTATCCTTAACTGGCATATGTATTGTTGTACTGTGGATGAATCTAATTAATAAATAAATTTATCAATGAACGGACCAATACTCACAAATCTCATAATTACGTACATTATGAAATAAAATTATTTGACCAACTTTGAATTATCCAGTTGATGTAATTAATTATTGTACAAGCAATCCTTCTCACCAAACTAGAGTGATATCTCGCCGTATATTTTATTCAGTACTCATCTTCATCATAAAGTATGCATCGGGGGTCTAGATATGTTGGTTTTATCCGATTAATATCTTATAGTTGGGAACTTACACCGGTTGATAAGGTGGTAGGGTAAATATATTTTATGTGGATGACTTGCAAATTGGTCTGAATTTTATGTACAAAATGATCTATTATTATTTGTAAGCACTTATATTTTACGTGCCTCGAAAATATTGTTTCACAGCCTTAAACTTATTCAATCAGGTTTATAGTTAAAATACTGTGTAAGACTACCAAATGTTCTGTTCTGCCAGTTACAAATGGATAATACCGTTGTTTTGAATTTTGGAGTGGGGATTCTTATAGGTTATTTGTGCTGACTGATAGCAACTGTGAACTGCAGCAGAAAACGGCCAGACTGTAAAAGGTTTACCTTAAGAATATCAAGTATCTTCTATTGACAGCCCTGTGGTATAGGGAGAGACCGCAACTCGTCGGGTGGTCCACTTCGGAACCTCTCTATGGTCGAGCCTACAAGGTCGAAGGGAGTAATTGATACTTGAAGTTACCTCACCTAGTTGGAGAAGTGATGATTTTGAACTAGGGTTATTTTAAAACCAAATAGGATGCGAGAAGAAACTTCTATCGGCCAATCTGACACAGCACAGAGTTCATCAGCCTAACAACAAAAACAATACAATTTGATGATTTTTAAATCTCCGAAAGTGGTGCTTTAAAAAGAGATTAAAATCTGGAACATTACATAGCCATGAAAATACATTCTAATTACTTCATCATTTTTAAATTTGAATCCTATGTATGCAATGGCTGTTCCGAAAAAATATACATATATGAGATAGTTCTTGCCCCAATGATATACTTTTGAGAATGAATAAAATAAGAAAAATTATAGCCCGAAGAATCACGTAGAGGACATAAAACAGAGACTTGAAGCTGTTTGGGTACCAGACTTTCTTTTTGCGGCATTCATTATCTCCTGCTTTTGCTAAATGGGTATTTAATATTTTTAACAGGTTTTTTTTCTGACTCTTCTACTAATGTACTTGGGACAAAAGTATCTCGTTTTTATTTGAAACCATTAAATGACCAATACCCCTATGGGTGCAATGTGAGGGAGTGTCAGACTCAGAGTTTACACCATCGAAATTCAGAGTACACTATCAGTCTATCTGGTTTCTGATTAACCTCGATCGTGCAGTGTTTTTCTCAACTATCTCCAAAACTCTAGAACCTTTTAAGTAAATGAAAATCCTTCAACTGCAATTGGATAGAAATAAAAACAAATAACCTGAAGGTATGAAAGCCTTAGGCACACATGTAGAATTTTACACTCTCTTTCTTTATTGGGTAGGGTAAGGTTATAGCAAATTTACGAGTGCGTCCTGTGACAGAGTGGCTGTAAAGTACCTATTTGTTTGGTTTAGTGTCTATAATTTACTTGCGCAGTATATCTGGGTCACGGCCGGATTTCGGTACTTCTTTTAGATGTTCCTTGTAAAATTGGTGGCACGTGAGTTTTTGATGCTGGGTTTAGAACTGATTTTTTTTTTGTTTTAATATGCTTAACGATATACATATGTAATTGGATAAAGTAACTTATATGTTCTTATAATGTTGTTGCAGTGTTCAAGAGATAACCGAACATTGGTAAGAATTTTTAAGATTACTTTTATGACCAAATGCGTTTTTCTGTAAACTCTAACAAATCATCCCTTTAAAGATATGCTGTTATACGTACCTATTATACGTCCGTTTTTAAGAGAAGATCTCATTACCCTTAGCCCTTGGCCTGAGTTTAAAATATTAAAATTTAATTTGCATGTAACGGTGGCTTGCGGTGCGTCCTATGTAAGCGATCTGGATGCGAACGTGAAGCGACGCGAAAACAACAAACATTCGCTTCACGTGACGTTACGCGATAAGGCGCGGCGAACCGTACAGTTTTGAATTGACTTTGGATCGCATCGCATTCGCGTCCGCGGTGATTCCCCCACGCAGGACGCGGCCTTACTTTAGAGCCTAAATTATTCGTAATGCGTGGCTAGACTGAAAGCAACTGCATTAATTAGAGAGCGGTCAGAACCACCGTGGGTAATTCACTTCATTTACATCGCAAGGTTTGTGTATCTACGCAAAGTTTTCCGGGAAAAATATTCCAACCTGCGGAAGTGAATTATAAACGTATAATTCTAGCTTATACTAGCAATTTTATTTGTGCCTGTAGGAGCTACTTCGTGCAAACAGATTATAAGCCTATTGAAATTACAGACTACAAACCTTTCTCGATAAATCGGATCTAACACGGAAATGTTTATTTTCTAAGATTGATGCGTTATTTTGATTTGAATGTATGAAGTAATTCTCTAGGAAGCTGGTAAACTGCTTCCCGAACTTGGATTAATTATAGCATAGGCCTATGTTACTCGGGGTTAGTTAGCTTCCCAACAGTGAATGCATTTTCAAATCGGTTTAGTAGTTTCGGAGCCTTCAAAACAAATAATGAAATGTTCATTCTTTATTATTTTAGTATAGGTATGTAACTATTTAGGTAACCACACAGCCATAAAAAAGGAACTAACAGTAGCGTCCTCAACATAAGTTATAATGTTTTACAAGTTTAGGTAGTCAGTGCATTTGACAAAGTAAAGAATGTTATAAAATATGGTCTTGCCGACATCTAGAAAATATGTTTGCATCCTATTCGCGTATGCAACATCAATTTCAACACAGTTTTCATAAATATAACACCATGTTTTCAACGAAGAAATGTATACGTATAAAAGAAGACTAGAAAAGACATTCAATACTAACCGTTTCTCGCAGTTTTACCCGCGTTCGAGGGATCTTTTCTCTGTACAGGATAACCAGTGACATACATAAATTTTAATAACCTAAAGAAAAGGGCATTGGTAAAATTATTAAAATCGGTTTAGTAGATACAGAACATTATCAACTTACAATGCCAAATGCACACAAACTTAACTTCTTTTTAATATAAAACATAGTATTGAAGATTTGAAGTATAGATTTTATCATCTTACAAAATCATGGAAGTAATATCAGGGTGAAAGTTAAAAAATCTTCGAAACAATATGTTGGTGGGGCTCACGATTCGAAAGTTCTTTATACTAGCAATATCGAAGTTTTGGACTACCGTAAAATATATTGGGGGCTGTCGGAAATAAACGCCTCAGGCGAATCACCTACCTTTTATTATAGTTTATTTCAGATTCTATCCACCTACTATAAAATTACTAACAGAAACTTAATTTTTGTTTCGGGATCTTTAAATTATTAATTCTAGTTTATTTTTAAATTTGTTTTAATATTGCTAAGTTACCTTATCGTTCCTCTCATATACAGAAGATAGCCGCCTTGTATTGAAGTCGGTTTGTTACAAAACTCCAACAAATTACCATTTATTTATTCAAAAGCATAATCAAACACACTTAATATTTGTCTATACTAGCCTCTGTAACTTTATTATATGATATATTTTACTACAGTAGAGACTTGATGGTGATTTACAACTTAAAGTGATAAATCAGCATCTACAAATACAGCAGAAAAAACTCCCCAGCAACACATGTCTATCTGGTTTAAAGAAACATTATCTATACTTAGAGAGTATAAAGAGCAAACATTTTTTTTGTTCGTTTATTAAGGCGCCGAAATTTCGGAACCGATTTTTCTTTAATACTGAAAAATTCTGTCACTGTTGGAAAACTACATCATCTACGCGTCAAATAGCTTATTTTTAGTTGATGATAAAAAACAATTCTCAGCTTTAATTTTCTGGATAAAATAGCAAAAACTTTTTGATTGTATGTAAACTACACAAAAAACGCAATCAAACAAGAATACCGCATGCAGAAATACAGTTTTGATATTGCGGTATCGCGGTACCGCAATGTCCACAGTAAATTAAATTGGCTCATTGTCCAAAACGTTTCCGTTATAAAATTACCGCTAAACCAAATTAACATCCATTACCTGAAATCCGCATCCTGGTGTAGGTACCAAGTTTTCCATAATAGTATATATTCAGTACTAGGGAAATATTTTTTTGTTTGTACACTATATAGAGGCTCCGAAACTTCCAGACTGAATTGCAAAATTCTTGCTCTTTTGGGTAGGTACGTATTTAAACTTTTTATACATAAAAAAGGAAACATTAACAAGTGTCAACAAAATTCATGATTCACCATTCATCTATACTAATATTATAAAGAGGAAAACTTTGTTTGTTTGGTTGTAATGGATAAACTCAAAAACTACTGGACCGATTTTAAATATTCTTTCACCATTAGAAAGCTAAATTATCTGCGAGTAACATAGGCTATATTTTATCCCGGTGCGGGTAGAAGCTCCCACGGAACGCGGGTGAAACCGCGGGAAAACGGCTAGTTATCTAATATAGGTATATAAAAATGAAACCAGCTTTCTGTTGTCACGTCATAACATGAAAATGGCTAGACCGATTTGGCTGAAAATTAGGGGAGGTAACTTAGACCCGGAAAATGGTTTTAGAATAGTTTTTGTCACCACCCGGCTACGGGACGCGGGTGAAACCGCGGGCGAATCATGATTCATTCATTATTCTTAATAAATTTTGGAATACATACGACGGCTTAGGGTCTGTTCAGACAGACCGACTCGGAGAGAAGAGTTCTTAACACATTGAAAATCGAGTACCTACTTAAGTAAGGTTTATTTTTGGATGTGACTTCACCACCGCGACTTTTATTTTTATCAATGAGTGTTATGTTAAAAATAATTCAGGTCATAATGTATAGTAGTTTATTCTCTATATATGTAAATATATGACGTATGTTAATTATGAATAAATAATACAATAGATGGTTTTGTGGTTGTGGTTAAAAACTATTGCAACATTGTCTATTATTGTTTTATCTATATTTTAAGAAACATTAAGCATTATTAATGAAGGAAAATTCTTCGGGATGCGCGTGTAACTACAGGAAACATATTATATTCAATTCAATATAATATAATAAATTGTATCTTTATTTATAATTGTTTTACGAAGTTCCACAGTTAATCGGCTGTATTAATTTCAATGAAATGTTAAGTGGTAACAAATTATTCTAACAGGATAGTTTTACGTACTTTTACTTTTAAACCGCTGTATTGATTTCTATGAAATGTGAAGTGGTGACAAATTATTTTAACAGGATAGTTTTACGTACTTTTACTTTTAAACCACTGTATTGATTTCTATGAAATGTTACGTGGAGTAAGATAATGAGATCTTTAATTGCCCTTATAAGTCTGATACCTGCTAATCCAACTAGTATCCTACTTCCTACTAATCCTACTAATATTATAAGTGTGTTTCTGAGAATGTATGGATGTACATTATGTTTGTTATTTTTTGACTAAAAAACATCTGGATCTATTTGGTTGAAATTTTGTGTAATATATAGATAGGAGATACCCTGGATTAACATACAGGCTACATTTTATCCTCACACCTTGCGAAGCCGCGGGGTGAAGCTAGTAAAATATAATTTCTTATGACTCCAATTAGTTCCAAAAACCGGTATTAATTTGGACCGTCTTATCTTTATTATGAATATCTAGATTCTTCAGCAGCTGAGTCGAAGCATGAGCAAGTTTGTGACGTCTTTACTCTAAGTTGGCTCGTTAACAGCTCAACTGAACTCTTACTTACTGACTTTGTCAAAGACTAAGCACGCTTCGGGCGACGTTAGTGGTCGGCAGACTCGCATGTCGCGGGTTCGATCCCTGCTTAGGACCACTAAAATTGAAATTAACTTCCAATAACAGTATCCTAAAAATATAAGTAATTTAAAATGAATATAAAATATGTAAGTACAAATATAAAAACGTTTAAATATATTATTTTGTAGAAGGATAATAATAATTAGCTCAGTAAATATAATAGACTTGACTTGCAAAGAAATACTATTTACATTTTAACCTAGTTTTAACTTGCGTCATGTCTGTGATTTTATCTATGCCGCGTGTTCTCAGTTCACGTGCAAACGACTAGCTATGACAGCGAATCCTGTTAATTAATACGATAACTCCTATTACACTGCATATTGCAGTGTTTTACTACCTATCTCTTTAAATCTTTACATTTATTGAAGTTATTTCTTAATACACTATCACAACAGTTTTCAACTGCCAAAACGTTGAGAATAATAAACGCGTTTACGTTTACAGACTTTCAGAACTTACAGAATTACAGACGATAGGTACAGGATTATTTTCAAAGAAAGTGTCAATTCTTAAACAATGATAAAAGACAGCCAAACCTTTCACGACTCTTTACACTCATAATGAACACAAATTACAAAGACAACCAACTGACATCCACACTAGCATCTTTTACTTCAGTTAAGATGCCACAAAAGTGCACCACATTAATTATTCAGTTCAAAACGTGTCTTTGTTTCACTGTAATTAGCCCAAATTGTCCCAAGACGTTGGGGCGCAGCGACAAATTTGCAACGAAACGGTGCACTTAGGAGATGCAATGCACGTAAGGCTGGGTGCAGACTGAAAAACCATGATAGTGTTGGTCTGTTTTTAATTCAATCTATGGTCTAACTAATCATGACTTAATGAGAATTTTAAAATAAAGTAATATCACGCGTCAACCATCATCCTCATCCTCCGAGCCTTTTCTCAACTATGTTGGGGTCGGCTTCCAGTCTAACCGGATTCAGCTCAGTACCAGTGCTTTACAAGAAGCGACTGCCTATCTGACCTCCTCAACCCAGTTACCTGGGCAACCCGATACCCCTTGGTTAGACTGGAGTAAACTAAACTAATGTCACGCGTAACCCGGGTTAAAGAACAATAATTCTCACGAACTCTTTTATATTAACATCCTTTTATATACAGGGGACCCAGTTCCCGGCTGTCATTGAACTTCTTCTGCAGTCGTTACGGGTACCTAGTCAGAAGCCTGTAAATCTGGCAACGAGTTTTACCAAAGGGTAAAGAGTGGTTCGGGTAACTGGGTTTAGGAGGCCAGATAGGCAGCCACTCCTTGTAAAACACCGGTACTCAGCTACATCCGGTAGACTGGGAGCCGACCCCATAAATAATTAGTAAAAGGCTCGGAAGAAGATGTTGCTTCTGGATTTCTTTATATTCTAGAGCCGTGGTAGCTCTGTCGTACTCTGCCGAAGCCCTAGAATCCTAGAAAGAAGTATCAAAAATCATTATATTGTCCTTAGTAAGACAGCAGCCTTAGACTAGGACATACACATAATTATGTGCCGTTCCCTGTTTCCGTTAAGTGGCTGGGTCGTGAGCGGAATTTACGCCTATATAGGTATCTCTAGTACTCACTTACAAGTTCGATTTGTTCACTATATAAGCAAAAATACAGTTTAAAAAGTTATTACAAATAATCGTTTAGTGTCGAAGAATATTTCAGTGATAAAACTAGAAAAATAAAGTCTATAATTTTAATTATCATGTTAAGGATGTCTATGTTTTGAGAAAAGTTGAATTGTAATAAGTTACTTCAATGATACGTCCTATCCCTGCCCGCGGCCTCGCCCGCGTAGAGTTCGGTTATATCGCGTTTCCAAGAGAATTCTTCAGCAGTCCGCGATAAAAACTATCATATGTTCTTTCTCAAGGTCAAGTCTATCTCTGTACCATTTTCTTTTTAATCAGTTCAGTGATTTAGACGTGAAAGCGTAACAGACACAGAGTTACTTTCGCATTTATGATACGATTGTTACCTACTATAAAAATGTTTACCACCTAAGCTTACATTGTGGAATGCAATATAGAATTGAGTATTTTTAACAATTTATCACGTTTTAATAAATTTATTTTATAAAAGTGTGTGTTTGTTAACTCCTTCACGCGCAAACGGCTCAACAGATTAGCATCGGAAAAGCTTATTTTTTATTCAGATATGCGAAGTCACCTACCGTAATTAGATCTGAAATCAAAAATTTAAAAAAAATGATGAACCTGATAAAGTCTATCTATCTACCTATGTAAGTCTAGTTTCTACGTGTACCACATTAGTGGGTAAACAAAAAGGGATCGTGAATTTGATGCTCATCGAGACCTCTAGTAAAACCGTCTTTGGTACAAAAGACTTCATTCCACATGCGAGGATCACGGAAGCTCTTACAGTTTTTCAAAGGAATAAAGTGCTGGCTCTTTGTGGGCCATCCCTCGGTAAACTTGATTTATGATGCAACGTCTTCTTAGATTTGTCAGTGCAAGGATATGTATACCCACCAGTGTTCACTATGCTATGTAATTTAAATATTGTGTCTTCGATTTAGTCGCGAGAATTTAATTTTATATTGTACTATATTTGAAGCGCGGTTTCACCCGCGTCCCCATGGATCTACTTCCGGTACATGGATAAAAAGTGTTATTCTGATATGTTACTTCCAAGCTCAAATCAAAATCAAATCATCATCAAAATCCATTGAGTAGTTTTTGAGAGAAAGAGTAGCAAACCTACATCTTCATTAACTAACAAATCGGTAAAGTTTGTGAATGTATTAAGCAATATTTTATCCAAGAATTAATAATACTTAATAAATAGTTAGTGTGCTATAATCACAGATTCAGCCCAAGGAAGATAACGTCAATAGTCCATACTATAATTCTATTCGAAGAACATGAAAAGTAATTCAAAATCTAAAGTCTTTTTTCTTAAAGTTTCTTTATTTTAAAAAGGAGCTAAACAACACTCGTTGCGACTGTACAGGTGAAATGAGGCTTGCTCTTTTATTTACTCGGAACAAAATTGAGAAAGTTTTTATTTAAAGCTCTGAAAGTGAGTGATTTTGACAAGGATATGAATAAAAAAATAGAATTTACAACTCTATTATTCGTGGACAAATACAAATAACTATAAATTACAGCATTATAAAAACATGATTTATTGTGATACTTGAAACTCGGCTCAGCTTTATATAAAATAACTGCACTATAATATACCTTGCGTTGATGGTTGATCTCTTTTCAGAATCAAGCCGCCAAAATAAGTCTAAACAACATTTAAAATAATCAGAAATATGACTTTCAACCTATCAACCTACAAGTAAAAATGTTTTTTGTTTATTTGTACCCTAAAGGCTCTTAAACTACTAAACAGATTTGAAAGATTTTTTGACTGTTGGAAAGCTGCACTATTCCCAAATAATACGCTACATTTTGTCCCGGTCTGGGCAGTAGCTCCTACGGGACGCAAGTGAAACCACGGGAAAACAGCTATATCCTACTAATATCCTACTTCCTACTAATATTATAAATGTGAAAGTTTGTGAGAATGTATAGATGTATGTTTGTTATTCTTTCACGCAAAATCGGCTTAACCGATTTGGTCGAAATTCGGTATGTGATATCCTGTATTAACACATAGGCTACTGTTTATCAATAAATCACGCGGGCGAAGCCGCTGGCGGAAGCTAGTAAAATATAAAATGAAATCATTCCATATCACACCTAACGATAACAAAACAGATTTCATATAAAATCTAATAAAAAAATCATCACGGCGTCTCCATGTGCGGTGAAGTGATCTACAAATCAGTCCGTAAAACGAAATTTCATCCGAGATTTTTTCACCGAGTAGTTTCATGCGACCCCTAAGCGAATTTGGGGGGGTTATAAATTTGCCGTTGCTCCGGACGAGGTCGGGTGATGAGATGGCTCGGCGAAATTAAAATGTAACAAAATAAATCATGGAAGAGTGAGTGCCCTAAGGCCCATGTGAGGTACAACGTAAATATCGCACCGAGACACTTCGCTCCTAACTTAAATTGCTTGGAGATATTTGTAGGTTTTGTTACGTTAAACAGAAATTGAATTTTAGTATAATACTTTATTTAAATAGGATTGAATTACTGTTAAAGCTTTACATGATACTAATAAAACTTTCGTGTTGATCGTGGTTCTAAAATATTATGCTTTTTACGTAACCATGTAAGTAAGTATGTACTTAATACAAGCTGCTCCCAAATTAATATTCATGTATGTCTTAAATCGTAAAACGTAGTATAAGTGCCCAAATAAGTTCTGAAAGCGGTACTCGTTAAATTTTACAACTTTAATTAAACTTGACGTTTATTTTAAACCTTAATTTCGTAATTGCATGTTATATGAACACCTAAAATGTGTAACATATTTTATTAATATTTGTTTTATATTAATGGTGTACCTACAATGCATAGTTTAATAAGAAATGAAATCATTACTGTCCTGAAAGATCAAATCTTGAACACATACATTGAAAAACCTAAAAATGCTAACAATTTGCTTCAAAATAACATTAGTAGGTACATGAGGACTGTTAAATAAACTTCAAACGACCTTACAACAACCGCAATGGTATAAAACTTTTTAATAGTTCCTTATAAAGACTATATTCACATTTTATGTTCAATTTATAGCAAAGTTTATTTCTTCTGTAATAATTCGGTGTTAAACTTAACATTCGGTATGTGTGTGGGTTTTTGAATTTTTTTTTTTTATCACAGTTTTGGTGATATCTCCATCTGTCATCAGTCTTTTTTTTTGTAAACCCACTGTTGGGCACAGGCCTCCTCTCACACAGAAAAGGATGGTCAAAACGTAACAAAAGACTCGGGAGATGATGATTTAAAAAAAATTAAATACAAGGATTAAAAGGACATTAAAAAATCATTGATAATAATTCATTTCTCTCAGAATGCCTTCGCTATGAAATAACGTCGGCCTCGAGTGTCGACAACGGATACCCTTTTGGAAGCTTGCGATGATAATATGAAAATGTACTTCACATAAATTTCCAAGAAACAATGATAAGGAAGCACCTCAGATATTAGGTTTTGATATCACGCTGCGTGTTTAAGATCGTAAGGTGCAACTCATAAACTTAAAGCGATTTCGTAAAATGTAATAGTTAGTTATCAGAACCCCATGAATCCAGATAAAAGCATTTCGTGTAGTATTTTATAAACTTTGTTAAGTTACATCTAAATAATTATGTTAACTTGTTTAATTATTTAAAACTAGCTGTTGCCCGCGACTTCGTCTGCGTGGGCAATTTGGAATTGTCAAAATACTACTTATGCCGTAGCGTAGGTGTATTCTTTTACATAACAATATAATTAGGATTACCACTTAGCAGCAGCACGGGTTGATCAATCAAGGTGGTGTCGACGATGTGTGACTATTTATCTAAACAAAAGAAGTAAAGTTTGTGACGTTGAGGAAATCTCTGGATCTAATCAACCGAAATTATTACGTAATTCTCACATAAAACAAAGGTCTGACAAAGTTGTCATTTGTACATTTTCTGCAGCAGCTGCGACAAATCAGGAGCCAGAAAGTCTGTCAAACAGTTTTACTTACCATGGATAACGCGGTGTCTAGTTCACTGGGTTGAAGAGATCAGATAGGCACTCCAAGTAAACATTGGTACTCAAAAAGATTCGGTTTGACTGGAAGCCAACACCCACACAATTGAGGAATAGCTGGGTGGATGATGACTTAGTCATCAGGCAAGCGCATAGTTTCACTACTTGTATTTCGGGGATTTTCTGTGCACTCACTCACTATGTTATGTTGGTAATCCACCGAAATGTTTGCATTAGTTCACGATCACGCAAAGTGTACGTCCGAGAGTGTGAGTCCAATTCTTGTGTTGGCACTTGAAGCCTGCAGTTCTTCCAAGATTTTCAAAATGTACGCTCGCAATTTGTGACGAAGAAACATAAGTGCTGTGTTATATACTGTGCGTCACTACTGCACAACGGTAAAATTTCGTCTTTATAAATAGCACAAACGTTCGCTCTCTTGCGGAGGACGTTTAAATACCATATTATGTGTCACACGTAGGTAAACAGGACAACAGTATATTATCATCGATCTGATGCGATCCGCTTTCAAAGATCTGATGAGTGAACAGACCAGAACTGACTTGATCGCCTCGAGAAAATCAGAGCTCTATGAAGCGATCATTCGCTTTGGTTCCTACTGTTATTGTGGTTTCTGAAAATGTATTCAATTAACCAACGATGAATATAATTCTTAGCCGGCCAACTCTTTTGACTTCTCGAAAATCATAACGTTGGTTTTTGTGCAATGCACAAACGGAAATTCGATGCATTACACATTCGATATTCACACTTCTACAGAATTGATATTAAAAGGTTTGACAACGGGCTATAGTAGCGTAGTTAAACTAACTGAAACAATTTTAGTGATCCTTCAATAAAGTTAGAGAAGCGGGTGTGCATGATGAACATTAAGAGTTGGTAAATACGTGATGAAGATGACCTAATTCATTACTATTCTAATTTGTTCATGTACCACAAAACTCAAGTTAAGGTGGAGAAAAGGATTACCAAGCTCTCAAAGGCCTGGGCATTTGCAACACGTTGCATGGCACCCTGGAAAGTTACGTAATTCTTAGCCATCAGTTTGAGCAGCGTGAGGGAGTGTCAGGCTTTGTCCCTAGTGGGCCTCACAGGGGTTTGCTGAATCTCCTCGAGGGGCGCGTGAAATAACGGGTCTCCGAGAAGCCGGAAGGTCGATGACCCACTCAAAACTAATCGCTCACGCCTACGGTGGCCGGGAGTCGTCTCTCGACATCCGGCTTTCGTGGTGTCTTACTGCAGTGGCTGGGATGAGAGTTGGGAATTTTCAGTCGCTCCACCGCCTCATTCTTTGTCATCCCATTTCTTCTCGCTCCAGATCATGGTTTAAACCGGGGCCGGGTGCGATAGGTCGCACAGTCCGCACAGTGGTGACACCCGGGCGCCACCTCCATGAGATAAAACGCAAAAACTAATAGAACATTTAGCGAAAACACGTTTGATAGTAATTCTGTCTTTGTAACTGAATAATTAAATGATATAAACGTAGCTATATAAAAGATGTTTTTTTAGACTCAGTCCGTGGGTCTGACTGTGACTGTTCGTAATTGTGAACGGTGTATTTGTGATATAATTCTTAGCTCGATGATTTGTGATCAGAAGTTGAAAGCAAGTATGTCTCTAGCCTGCGACGCGTAATTTGTACGTTTTCAGAACGAACGAACTCTTGTCTCCTGTTGACATCTCGTTGACGTATTGTGACAGGTAGTTATTCCCATTGATGTTAATTTTAGAAGTGACACAATGTTTTCGGTCGTATTTTGCCTACATTCTTCATTACTCAAAAAGTATATTAATAAGGACCTTCTATTTATATGTAAGTGAATTCAAAATAATGTAATATATTAAAACCAGGAACTTATTTTTAAGGATGTTTGAATATTAATTACAATGTTTTTTTTTATAAAATAAAATCTTAGACTTGCAATGCACTTTCAGTCTGATGCTTGTTTGTTATTGGATGAAATGAATGGATATTCATGTTTATGAGAGGTATAGCTTATATTATGTCAGAACAACATATGTAGAGTTTTTAAGAATGTGGGGAAGTTCATAATTTCTTCGGGACGTGGGTGCCGCTCCCCATGGGAACTACTGCCCGCACCGGGATAAAATATACCCTATGTTACTCGCAGATAATGTAGCTTTCTAATGGTGAAAGAATTATAAAAATGTCCCTGATGATGCGCTGATATTTCTTGTAGTGTTCTTATAGTAGCGAAATACACACGGTGTCATATAATTTTTTCTTGAAAGTAAGAACATACCATGACAAAGTGAAGTCTGTTTTCATTGATATTTTACCTACTACCAGTTTTATGGCACATCTGTTTCTGCGTGATTTCCTTCGTCTATAATTTTAGGATATCATTTCTTTAAATTCAGTTTTTTGCTCAAGTTACTTATAAAAGCGTTATTTTCTATGTAAAGATTGATAATAGGCCGATAAACCTACAAAGTTCAACATTCAAATATGTGTCATTATTGCACCCGCTGTTTCAGAAACGTTAACAGAAATTATCGTTCATTGCTCATCCCCCGTAGGTGATAGCGTGATAATATATATCCTATATGTTGAACCGGCCCCCAGGTAATATTCATGCAAAATTTGATTTAAATCTATGCAGTACTTTTCGAGTTCAGTGAGACCAAACATACAGACAAACAGACAAACAGACAAACAGACAAAAATTCTAAAAACTATATATTTGGGTTCAGAATCGATAATAGATCACCCCCCAAGTATTCTTTTAAAAAAATATTCAATGTACAGTTTTGACTTTCCTATCATTTTATTATATGTATAGATTAAAATTGCGTTTTATTAAAATGTATAACTTCACTTTTAAGTTAACGTTGCCAATAGTTTTTAAATAGCTTAGCTAGAACTACTGTTGGAAAACAGTTTTCAACTAGTAAAATTCGCACGAAATCGGTTCAGCCTTTTAAAAGCTGTGGTGCCATGGACAGGCAAAACACATTTGGCGGTCAAATTATGCGACCTCACTTTTTACTATGAGGCTTAGTGTTCGCGACAGACGCATCCGTGCGCCGCGAGTGCAAAATCATAATGCCTGAGTGTTCGTGTATGCGCGTAACTATTTATACTCTAACAATTTTGTGATGAGGGTAATGAGCAAAAAGTGCCGTGAGCCGCGCCAAGGTATGTTTTTTACGCGCACCCTCCTTCTAAATTGTTATAGAATTCTGTTCAGATTTTGATAGTGCTTTAATTTGTAAATTATAGTGTTTTTTGATGCCAAATTGTAATAGTTTTGTAGCTGTAACCTTAACCTACCTAATTATGTATAATTAACCTAATAGTTCTGCCGTTTAAGGCCTGATTTACCCATGTAAACATTTCTTGATAGCAAAAATCCTAGACTTTCATTAGTGAAATAGTGTTTAACTGAAAGCCTAGGTCCCATTGTATAGAAAATAACTTAATTTATAGAAATATTGTTAATAGTTTAAGTTATAGAACAATAAATAATGTTTGTGTTTTGACTTTCATTTCACATGCAAATAAACAATACTAGGGCTTAGGTCACATTGTTAGGATTACTATCGCCAGATAGCCCATGAAATGCCCTAACACACACTACCTTTCGTATTGAGATAACCCCCATAGTTTGTTTTTTATCTCAAGATAGTCTTCACCTAAGGGCCGATTTCACATAGTTTTTTATAGTTATTCGGTTATAGTATTTCAGCCCTGAAGGTATGCAGGGTGTGTGTGGTATAGTTCAGTAGCGCACGTCATGGGGCTTCTGACGCTATGTGTCCTGTAATGATATCATGTACCAATTGTTTGTAATACGGCTGTTAAATTGAAAGGTCAATAAAACTGAGTTGGTCGGAGGGACGAGAAATCGAGGTGCTCGTCACGGTAAAGTTTCGAGCTCATTCGGTGCGCAAGCGCCGCCGTACAAATCGTAGTCATCGGTATGGAGTTTTTGATAGTATAACAAGTAAATAGTGAAAAGTAAATAGTGTAATTATAGTATGGTAAGTGCGTCGAAGCTCGTCCCTTCAAGACTCCTGAAAAATATATGAAGACTTATTATTTCACCGGCATTCCTGAACCTATAGTAGCAGAGAGTCTAAAACCCGTCTAAACGTATTCTTGTTTCTGAAATTCCTGTTTCTCGCCACATCGTAAATACAGTCCACTCGCCCAGACGTCCAAGAACCAGCGACCGACGGGGCGTCAACGTCTCGAAGCCACCCCATAGTACCTGCTTCTGAGCTACGTCCGTCCCGCACATCCGTTTGGTCCTTGCGACCCGGATCGCCTGGGAAGCGAGCCAGGAACTTCAGCTGAAGATACTGAAGAGTTGTAAACAGCAAGTATGCCTGTGACAAGATCGCAAGGAAGAGCCGCCCAAGCCTGGATCATCGACGCCAGACCGGGCCGCCGCACACCCCCCATCGTGCACGACCAGCCGCCGTTCTCTCCAACCACCACCGAGGGGAGTGAGCAGCCCCCCCCTCCCCCGAGGGGGGGTGAAGACCTACCCTGCCCCGCAGCTGAGAGGGGAAGTGAGGCGCCGCCCTGCCCCCCTGCCCCGCAAGGGGGTGAAGACCGACCGCGCCCCCCTACCCCGCGAGGGGGTGAAGAGCGACCAGCGCCGTCGTCGTTGATGCAGACTGAAGCGTCGTCATCACTGAGGCCGCCTGGAACCAGTGCTGAAGAATATAGTTCAGGAGGAACACTGAAGGCTTGCGACAAGACATACAACCGAGCTGTACCGTTGACTACCCGGGTTGACGCCCGTACCGAACTTAAGGCACCGTCGCACAGATCGACGGCATCAAATAGAAAAATTAGAAATGCGCGTGAAGACTTATTGAAGATTAAGTTGGAGCTAGCGCAAATAGCACTTCAGAGGGCCGAGGAAGAATCGGACGACGATTATATGGATGATAGAAATTCCAATGAAGAGTACATTCGTTCCTGGTTGGAGGAAGCTCCGGAACCAGACCCGCAGGACGCCGCCGCTGAGGGAGGACATAGACCACCAGATACCCTGGACCTGCCCGAGCCCCCCCCCTCCGCGGTTATAGTGAATCCGGTCCTGCGTGGAATAAGTACTGCTCCTGGAAGAGACGCCGCCGCCGAGGGAGGACATAGACTGCGGGGTACCCTGGACAATCCAGAGCCCCCCCCCTCGAAGACCATCGATACTGAAGCCCTTCCATCAATGAAGAAACCAGTTGAAGATACCGCAGGGGGTGAAGGGCTCCGTCCGTTTATCACGGAACTCACCTCCGCCATCGCATCGCTAGCCGGCAATAGAAGCGAAGAGAAACCGGTGTACCACAACCCTGCTGCATCGAAAGTCATCATGACGCTGCCGAACTTTAGTGGATTGCATACAGAATGGCTATCGTTCCGCGCCATCTATGAGACAACGCGACCATATTTCAACGATGTGGAAAATACGGCGAGGCTGAGAAGAAGTCTGCGAGGAAGAGCGCTTGACACAGTTAGTTCCGAGCTCATCGGCAACGCCAGGCCGGATGACATCATGAAGGAGTTGGAGCTTCAGTTTGGCCGCCCCGATTCAATAGCGCAAGCGGAGACAGACAGACTGCGCGGGCTGCCACGCTGCGGAGAAGCACCGAAGGACATCTGCACTTTCGCCAGCCGTGTACGAAGTGGCATCGTCACACTGCGAGCGCTGAAAAAGGAACACTACCTCATGAACGCCGAGCTTATGCGCATCCTCACAGAGAAGCTGCCGAACTCGCTACGTGTACAGTGGTACAAGACATATACTGAGAAGTACCAGTCAACGCCGGACTTGAGTCTCTTCAGCGACTTCATCACCGAACAAGCACGCTACTGCAGCGCGTTTGCACCGCCTGAAAACATCAGTGAAGCTACTGGACTTAGACGTGTGACGCAGAGAACACACACCACTATAGACAAGCCCGCATCGAAGTGCCGCATCTGCGAGATGGATGGACACCGATCGCTAGACTGCCACAAGTTCGTGAAGGCTTCTGCGGACAAGAAGTGGGAACTAGCCAAGCAGCACAACATGTGCTTCCGCTGCCTCCGCCATCGTCAGCACGGACACAGATGTCAGAAAAAGAGATGTGGAATCGAGGGCTGCACAGCATCACACCATCACCTGCTTCACTACAAGAAGAAGGCGAGCACTACTGAAGTCGCACAAGAAGCGCAAGAAATAGTCGCAAGTTCACGCAACCACACAAATCAAGCGTTCCTGAAAATCGTTCCGGTGCAACTGTCCGGACCGGCGGGAGAAGTGCGCACCTACGCACTGCTGGATGACGGCTCAACCGTGTCACTGATTGACGAAGAGCTGGCAGACATGATCGGTGCAGAGGGACCAGTCGAGCCGATGAAAATAGGCGCCATCAGCGACGTGACTATCGACACGCCCACGTCGAAGAGAGTTGACCTCACGCTATCGACCTGCCATAGGAAGAAGATACCCTTCAGGGCGCGCACCATACCACGCCTGCACCTGTCGCCGCAGTCAATCAGCAAGGATGACATCGCTGACTGCAAGCACCTGTTCGACCTGGCAGATCAGCTGACGTACAACGCAGGGACGCCGAAGATTATCATCGGGCAAGACAACTGGCATCTGCTCCTAGCAACAGACATCAGAAGAGGGCCCCAGCATCAGCCGATAGCATCGTTAACTCCATTGGGCTGGGTGCTGCACGGTGCCCGCACTAGGATTCTGGGACAGCAGGTGCACTACGTCAATCAACTGAATAGCGCCGAGGAAAACATGTACAAGCCATTCGTCGCACATCGCTTGGCCGCCATAGAGGAAAATAGCAGAGTCGAAGAGTGGCGCTGGGTGCCTACAAAAAGCAACATAGCCGACGCCGCCACCCGCGACGTCCCGACGCACTTTCATACCGACCACGAGTGGTACTGCGGCCCTAAGTTCCTCTACGACGACCCATCGACATGGCCGACCGAGTCACCAGCTGACAGTCAACCGACAGGCGAGGAAAAAACAGTCACGCTCATACAAGCGGGCGCAGCAAACCTCATAGACGTCGTTCCCGACCCCGCTCGATTTTCAAGATGGGAGCGATTGCTGCGCGCCACAGCCAGAGTACTACAGTTTATAGCGTTGTGTAAAAAACAACATACAGAAAAAACGTTCTACAAAAGAACAAAGAAAAACAAAGAAAACGATCCTGATTGGTCGAGAGCGGTGCGAGCGCCCCGCGCGCCCGCCGAAGCTGCGCGCGCCCAAATATACACACGCAAGTTTATTATATTGGACGCGACATACATTCAAAGAGCAGAGAAGCTGTTAGTTCGTGTGGTGCAACAAGAAGCCTTTAAACAAGAAATAGCCAGTCTCGAGAGTAACGAAACAGTCGCAAGTAGTAGCCGGCTGTACCCGCTGCGCATAGAACTAAACGACGGAGTTATAGTACTGCGAAGCCGCATAGCTGCTGTAGACAAAGTCGCTAAAAGCGTGAAGAGTCCACCTGTGTTAGACGGCGATCACCGCATTACACAGCTATATATAGATTGGACGCACCGTAGCCTACAACACAGCGGCACCGAGCTCGTCGTGAATGAGGTCAGACAGCACTACTGGATTGTGCGCCTGCGCCCGACAGTCAAGCAAGTCATCGCGCGCTGCCTGCACTGCCGCATACGTCGCGCGCGCGCCGACGCCGGCAACCGGCGACCACCCGAAGACACGCCTAGCTCATCACCGCAGGCCGTTCACATACACCGGGCTTGATTATTTCGGCCCGCTGTCAGTCACCGTCGGTCGTCAGCATCATAAGCGATACGTGGCGCTGTTCACGTGTCTCACTACGAGGGCAGTTCATCTCGAGATCGCGCACAGCCTCAGCGCGGACTCAGCTGTGTTGGCGCTGCGCAGGTTCGCAGCGCGACGCGGCTGTCCCACCGAAATCTACTCCGACAACGGCACCAACATGCACGGTGCTGACCGTGAGCTGCGTGAGGCCTGGCAGGAGGAGGCCAGCCGACGCGGCATCGCCTGGCGCTTCATCACGCCTTCCGCGCCTTTCATGGGAGGCGCCTGGGAGCGCTTAGTGCGGTGCGTTAAGACCGCGCTAGGCGCCACACTGCACGAGCGCCACCCACGCGAGGAGGTCCTCGCGACGCTGCTCTGCGAGGTCGAGTACGTCGTCAACAGCCGGCCGCTCACCCACGTATCTGTGAGCGGCGACGACGACGAGTCCATCACACCGAACCATTTCCTGCTGGGCGGCTCGGCACGCCTGCCGAGCCCCGGCACGTTCGACGAGCGAGACATCGACAGCAAGAAGCACTGGCGGCGCGCCCAGATACTCGCCGACATGTTCTGGCGCCGCTGGGTGCGCGAGTACCTGCCCGAGCTCCAATACCGGCGGGAGCCGCACGCCCGCGGCCCCGCGCTGCAGCTGGGCGACCCCGTCCTCATCGCCGACGGCAACCTGCCTCGCAACACTTGGCCGCGAGGCCGGGTTGTGGCCGTCTACCCGGGCGCTGATGGTGAAGTTCGGACCGCTGACGTGCGCACCGCAGGTGGCATACTAAAGCGTCCGACGAAGAAACTCGTGCCGCTGCCTAAGTAACCGGGCAGTGCGGCATCACCGGCGTCGCGGCGCCCTCGCGCTATCGCCGCGCTGTCGCTCACCGGAGATGCGGCATCGCTGCGAGCCAGAGCTACGAGTCATCGCTACGGGTCAGCGCTTCGAGTCCCTACATCGTGTCATCGTGTCATCGTGTCATCGTTTAATAGACTAAATAGTGATAGTGAAAGTGAAAGTGATAGTGCCTACGCTCTGCCGCACGGCGGGAGAGATGTTCGCGACAGACGCATCCGTGCGCCGCGAGTGCAAAATCATAATGCCTGAGTGTTCGTGTATGCGCGTAACTATTTATACTCTAACAATTTTGTGATGAGGGTAATGAGCAAAAAGTGCCGTGAGCCGCGCCAAGGTATGTTTTTTACGCGCACCCTCCTTCTAAATTGTTATAGAATTCTGTTCAGATTTTGATAGTGCTTTAATTTGTAAATTATAGTGTTTTTTGATGCCAAATTGTAATAGTTTTGTAGCTGTAACCTTAACCTACCTAATTATGTATAATTAACCTAATAGTTCTGCCGTTTAAGGCCTGATTTACCCATGTAAACATTTCTTGATAGCAAAAATCCTAGACTTTCATTAGTGAAATAGTGTTTAACTGAAAGCCTAGGTCCCATTGTATAGAAAATAACTTAATTTATAGAAATATTGTTAATAGTTTAAGTTATAGAACAATAAATAATGTTTGTGTTTTGACTTTCATTTCACATGCAAATAAACAATACTAGGGCTTAGGTCACATTGTTAGGATTACTATCGCCAGATAGCCCATGAAATGCCCTAACACACACTACCTTTCGTATTGAGATAACCCCCATAGTTTGTTTTTTATCTCAAGATAGTCTTCACCTAAGGGCCGATTTCACATAGTTTTTTATAGTTATTCGGTTATAGTATTTCAGCCCTGAAGGTATGCAGGGTGTGTGTGGTATAGTTCAGTAGCGCACGTCATGGGGCTTCTGACGCTATGTGTCCTGTAATGATATCATGTACCAATTGTTTGTAATACGGCTGTTAAATTGAAAGGTCAATAAAACTGAGTTGGTCGGAGGGACGAGAAATCGAGGTGCTCGTCACGGTAAAGTTTCGAGCTCATTCGGTGCGCAAGCGCCGCCGTACAAATCGTAGTCATCGGTATGGAGTTTTTGATAGTATAACAAGTAAATAGTGAAAAGTAAATAGTGTAATTATAGTATGGTAAGTGCGTCGAAGCTCGTCCCTTCAAGACTCCTGAAAAATATATGAAGACTTATTATTTCACCGGCATTCCTGAACCTATAGTAGCAGAGAGTCTAAAACCCGTCTAAACGTATTCTTGTTTCTGAAATTCCTGTTTCTCGCCACATCGTAAATACAGTCCACTCGCCCAGACGTCCAAGAACCAGCGACCGACGGGGCGTCAACGTCTCGAAGCCACCCCATAGTACCTGCTTCTGAGCTACGTCCGTCCCGCACACTTAGGGTTTCCCGACATTTATAGACGCGGAATCGACTAACAAAAGTCAAAACAGCCTCTGTATACATTATAAGAGCGTTTCTTATACCATTCGCATCATTTCAACTTGAACGACGAGTCGCGATGCCGGCCAATGGCGAAACGAGCCCTTTGTTCAACTGATCAGCGATAGGCATTCAGCTAAAGGCGATTTCGCGTCAATTAATGTGTAGAGAGCTACAAAAAAAACGCTTTCGCTTATGCCTTGGTGACGCGGTCCGTCCCAGCCATCACATTACCGTGTATTTGACATAGCGATCCCTCGGGAAATTTATACACCCCAAACCCGAAAATTGAATTCTAAAGTAACCTGTTATCATTTCACCGTTAATTCTTGATGAGCAGAAAATAAGGTGTCATCTAGATGTCTCGCCGCGAAGCCCTTATAATATTTTGATTAATGTCGCATTTGTATTATATTTTTTAACTGCAGGGAGAAAATAGAAAAGTTGGGTTTTGTCGAGATTTGTAAAAGATAGCTTTTTTAAAGTTTTTCTCTAAGGTCTTGTATTTTTAGTATTTTAGAGTAAACAGTTATGGGCATTGTTTCTCTGAAAACATGGATTTACATTTACATTAGTATAAATAAATATGGATAGAATATAGCTAAATTATTGTATACTAGCTTTTGCCCGCGACTTCGTTCGCATGGAATAGTGACTTCCGGCATATTTTTGGTTTGACCAATAGATGGCGCTATATGTCCGGAATAAATTTTATTTTTTATTTTTATATATATTTTTTTAAAATAAAAACTATCCTATGTCCTTTCTCGAGTTCCAAACTATGTCTGTACCAAATTTCACACAAATCGATTCAGTAGTTTAGGCGTGAAGAAAAGACAGACAGACAGACAGACAGACAGACAGACAGACAGACAGACAGAGTTACTTTCACATTTATAATATTAGTTAGGATTAGACCCTATTATATTCACTTCTAGCTGTTCCCGTGGTTACCCGCGTCCCGAGGGAATATTTAGCCTATAATTAATTTATTCGGGAATAGTGTCGTTTCCCAACAGTGAAAGACTAGGGCCTCATTATCTGACCTCTTCGATCCAGTTACCCGAGCAACCCAATAATTGATAAGTCACGTGGTCAGACTTTCTCACACAAACTGCCAAAGATTTTCGAATGACAGCCGGGACCCACCAGCACAACGTGCCTTCCGAAACATGGAGGAACTCGTTATGATAAGATGGTCACTCATCCACGGATCAACCACACAAAGCATTGCTTAACATTACGATCGATCAATCCGTGTCGCTGTTAATTAGTCACGGGCTCACTAGTTCATACAAAAGGATATTATTATTAAGTACTTAAATGTATTGTTTTACCTTTATTATAAGCAGAATTGGCCAGCCAAGCATTAGATATTTCTATCTAAATTCAAATGCAAGCAAATTCCAATCCAAAACAAACAAGATGCAATCGTTAAAATTTATGTACACCGGATACAATATTGAAACATGCATTACAAATATCTGGGGGATTATTTTGACATATCACAATGTTGGCCCCGCAAGCCTTGGTAACGAGTTACAAATATTTGTCCCAATATTTGCCATAAAATCCGGCGATCTGTTACGAACACAGATCAGTATTTGTTTAGTCTGTTTCACAAATATGGCGGTACTGTTTGGAACATGTGCTCTGACTTTTGGTATCTACCAAAACAATTTTGAAGAACTAAGCTCTGTAGCTTAGTTCTTCAAAATTGTTAGTGTTTTTTTATCATTTGTGATGTATCTTACAAAGTGCTGTACAAAAAAAAAATATGTATGGCTTGCCTTTTGAATGTTTGGTGAAACTGAAGCGGTGACCGTTTCATGCCTTGTTGGCTTTGAATAACGACCATAGCATATGCACAGGCGTTTATATCGACTTTACTTTGTACATAACTTCCCTTAATAAGGCTTTGAACAATCACAATATTTAAATTGAAGAGAAAAACCACCCATTCCATCATAAATAGATGAGTATTTTTTTACTATACGAAAGTTTTAAATGCCATGAAAAACATGCCAATGAAAGTGGCATATTACTATTCACCACTTAAATATGTAGGGAGAGATAAATTGATTGCTAGAATTCTGTCAAAAGGCGGAGTCACCAGTCCTGTTACGATAAACTTTGCTTGATACATTCGAATACCATCTTCCAAGCCTTCGCCCAACTATGCTGGGGCCGGCTTCTAGTCTAGACAGTGCAACTGAGTATCAGTGTTTTACAAGGAGCGACTGCCTATCTGAACTCCTCAACACAGGCAGCACAATAATATAATTGGTAAGACTGATGTCAGACTTACAACTTCTGATTACCCGTAAGACTGCCGAGGATGTTAAATGACAGCCCAGACCTACAGTTTAACGTGCTCTCCGAAACACAGTCATTGGTGTCTAAGGTGTACTTAGAAAGTACATACAAACTTAAAAAGTTGCATTGGTTGCCTTACCTGGGACCGAACCCGCACATTCATACATGGGAGGTTGTTGCTTCACTCATTAGACCAAAATGACTTCCCTAATGAATCACTGCTGGTTATTACGCTGCAATATTGATAACGCTGCAATATATAAAGTAACAATGATCCGCAATGACACAGTGCAGTATTCTATTGGTCATTTAGCAATAGAGACTCGTTTTATTAATTCTAATTAACGTCTGTGAATAATAAAAACATGGCAACGGAGAAGATAGAAACATATATTTTTATGGATTTGTCATGTGTATATGGTGATACAAGTGTTTTAACTGGAGTATGTTTAAGAGCGGCAACTAGGCGTGATATTTTGATAAAAACTGGTTCTTTACCGGCATCTATATTGTCACTGAAGTTTGAGAACCTTAATTTAAGCAGTTGTACTGAAATAAGAGAATTTATTAACCAACAGAAACCACCTGTATGTCTGATTGCACACAATGGTTTCCGATTTGATTTTATCATCTTAAAATATCATTTTGATCAATTACAATTTAGACTACCTGACGATGTTCAATGTGCTGATTCAATTTTAGCTTTTTATGATATTGATAAAGCAATAAATAAAGAAGTGAAAGCACAAAATGCCGCTAAAATAAGAGTACAAAAGCTGCGTTGCTTCAAAAATAACTTCTTGAAGCAACCAACACTTAATACTAAACAGGTGGAAATGGCTCCGGAAAATACTCCAATAACTGAGAATTCAACGTCTGAATTTGACTATGTATATGAAGAAGTAAGTTTTAGACGACAACTGGTTCAATTACAGGAATATTATCGACGATGGGTAGGATCCCCACAAATTGTACCCCATCCGCCTGAAAATGACACCGAAATGCTGTTCAGAATAGCCAACAAATTTGGAAAAAGATTTTTAGACTGGGTAGAGCAAAACCATCAAAGTTTTAACTCAGTTGAAGGTAAACTAGTTGACTTTGGATACGCATAAATTTAAATGTGCCAGTTGTTTAATATTAAAAAAAAAAAAAACTGAAACAAATAACTGAATCATTTTAATTTTTCGTTTGCAAACATAACTAATTTACTACATACTAATAAATGTTATTATAGAACTAAAGATTTTCTTTATGACATCTTTCTTCTTCTTTCTTCAATAGTGCATAGTCATAAGTAGATATTAAGTCGAATATTTTGTACACCAATTCGGTAGAATATGTGAGCTTCTATTTAACATAAAACACCGTATTGTACTACATTCTATGTATTTTTTAAAAAATATGTATTTAAGTGTACATACTATGTAACTTTAAAATAACTTTCCGTATTTTGTTAAGAAAACTTATCACTAAAAATATTGTTTCTTTAAGCCAGACAGACATGTGTTGCCGGGGAGTTTGTTCCGCCACTTCTTCTTCCCAGCGAAAACACATAGGAAGTGGCGAAGGGAGGGCGTTTTGGGGGCTGTCTTTGTAAATTTAACTTTCGATAAGTGCAATTTGGAACACTAATATTAGATACATTATTATATAACTGTATAATGAATAAATTTAAAGCATTATTAAATGATTACATGATCATGGAGTTTTGATTTTAACCAACTGTTTTCCGGGAAGGAAGTTACAAATTTAGCGAATGTAAAATAGTCAGACAATTATAATATGCAGTTTTATAAATCTCAGAGTTCTGTACAATAAATAGAAGAGAAATCTCGGACATTATTTTTCTATTAAAGATACTAGCTAAAGAATAAAATAAAGATACTCTCTAATAAATAATCTCTAATAAGATAAAGATACTAGGAAGATAGTAGCGTGGCGGCTACCGTCGGCGCCGGCGCTTGGGAACAACATCTCCCAAGCCGGATCGGAAATCCCCCGAAATTGTGTCTTGGCTAAATAGCAGACCACCACTGGTGGCAAGACACCGAGGCATCGCAGGAAGGCCTAGAGGCAGCGATAGGGATCGTGTTATCGTATGTCAAACTGCTGCATCTAACATCTCTCCGATCGTAGCGGTTCACCGTTCCATTGGATAAAGGGATGTTAGACGAGAGAGTGCTCTTGCGTTTGCGCGTATGTTTGAGCACTATAATATATCCTGCGCATCTGACTGCTTCCGTATAATGGACCCCGATTTGGCGAAGACTAGTGGCGATAGGTTGAGGTAGAGAGGTTCGGGCTGATGCAACCTGAGCTTTGTCTGAGACCTGCACACTAGCGGCTCTGGGGGTGTGAGTACATGCCGTGGTCGTTTTCTCTTTGAGCTGGGGGGACAGAGGGAATCCGGCAGCACCCAGAGCGACAAAGCAGCCCTTTTTAGGGGAGCACTGCTTTCCTTGCTCAGCCTGGGAGGGGGCTAGAAAAGGTGCCCTAAAAAAATGCTCACCCCAAACACTCTTTGGATAGCAGTAACCACGGCTGCTTCCGCATCTTTTTATTCGTGGTCGACGCAATAGAAATAAACTTAAAACACCTTTACTGACTTTTGGTGCATGGAATGTTCGCACCCTTCTCGACCGGGAGACAAACGCCTGCCCAGAACGGAAAACGGCCATAGTTGCTCGAGAACTCCGCCGCTACAACATTGATATAGCTGCTGTAAGCGAAACCCACCTTGCCGATGAGGGCGAGCTAGTCGAGCATGGCGGTGGCTACACTTTCTACTGGAAGGGCACTGCTGCAACAGAACCAAGAAGGTCGGGAGTTGGTTTTGTGATCAAGAATAATCTTGTGAAGACACTTCAAGAATGTCCAATCCACATCTCGGACCGTATAACCACATTGCGCCTTCACTTAGACGGTGACAATTTCCTTAATGTTATCAGTGTCTATGCACCGACGCTAGATAGTTCTGACGACATCAAGGATAAATTTTATGAAGAACTTACACAATGTCTCCATAAAATACCGAACAGAGAAAAGATTCTCTTGTTAGGGGACTTCAATGCTAGAGTTGGTCAAGATTATGAAGCGTGGCCTAAAGTTTTGGGTAGGCATGGGGTAGGCAACATCAACTCTAATGGCCAGTTGCTGCTTAGTTTATGTGCTCAATTCCAACTTGCAATCACAAACACCATGTTTCGCCTTGCTGCTAAGCACAAAACTACGTGGATGCACCCACGTTCTAAGCACTGGCACCTCATTGACTATGCCATCACGAGGCAGCGTGACATCTCTCAGGTCCTAGTCACTCGTGCTATGCGCGGTGCTCATTGCTGGACGGACCATAGACTAATTGTCACCAAACTGCGTCTTTGCCTTCGGCGACCATTCAGGGCTAGCAGGAAAAAGCCTCAGAACATAAACATTGAGAAACTCAAACATCCGGGACCCCGAAGCAAATACGCTGAAACGCTGGCATGTGATATACACTCTCATCAAAATACCGGTGATATTGATGCAGACTGGAACGCTTTAACGTCGTCCATTCTTGACGTAGCCATTAACACCATAGGGCTAAAAAATAAACGCAAGCAAGACTGGTTTGATGAGAACGACGAAGTTCTTTCTAAAGCTATTGCCAAACACCGAGAACTTCTCAAGCGCAGTAATAACAGCGCACTTATAAGAGAGAGTGACCGTGAGTTGCGTAAACTCACGAGACACACTAAAGATAAATGGTGGCAAGACAAGGCTCAATACATCCAGTCGCTTGCTGATAGTAATCAGCTCGGTGATTTCTATAGCGAAATTCGCAATCTCCTGGGTACCACCAACTTCATAAAGGTACCACTGAAGTCGCTGGATGGTAAAAGTCTGCTGAAAAGCAAAAATGAAGTGTTAGATCGTTGGGCAGAACACTTCAATAATCTACTTAATGTAGATCGAACAGCCGATCTACACTACATAGACAGTTTGCCTCAACTTCAAATAGCAGAAGAATTGGATGATGCCTTGTCTAAACATGAGGTGCTTTGTGCCATCAAACAACAGCAAAATCAGCGTGCGGTTGGCCTAGACCTTATACCAGGTGAGCTTCTGAAGTACGGCGGCGAGGAACTGCATTCGCGCGTCTGGGAAATGTTTGTGCTTATGTGGGAGAAAGAACAAGTTCCTGAAACTTTTAAGTTATCACGCGTCAGGGCTCTCTATAAGAACAAAGGCGACCGGTCGGAATGTGGTTCTTACCGCGGTATTTCACTGCTCTCTGTCTCTGGAAAAGTCTTCGCCAGAGTACTTCTAAACCGCCTCAGGAACCTCTCTGAAAAGATTCTGCCGGAAACCCAATTTGGTTTCAGACCAGACAGAGGAACTTGTGAGGCAATATTCGCAGTCCGTCAACTCCAGGAAAAAAGTAGAGAGCAGGGACAGCACTTGTATCTCTGCTTTATTGATCTGGAAAAAGCCTTTGACTGCGTCCCTCGCGAGGCCCTCTGGAAGGTACTGAGAAAGTTGGGGTGTACAGAGAAGTTCATAAGACTCCTGCGACTCCTGCACGATGACATGCAATGTTGTGTAGCGGTTGAAGATGACCAATCGAGCTTCTTCTCCGTCACCTGTGGAGTGAAGCAAGGTTGTGTCCTGGCTCCCACATTGTTTGCATTATATTTCGCAGTTGTAGTCCGGGAAGTATTGAATTCTTCTCCTGAAGGAGTTCGTATTCGTTATCGGACTGACGGCAAACTTTTCAACCTGAATAGACTCAAGGCGACCACAAAGGTGTCCTATGCACATATACAGGACATTATGTATGCAGATGACCTCTGTTTCGTGGCTGAATCCCCTGAAGTCCTGCAACAGCTAGTCACGAACCTTCACAAGCAGTGCTGTACATTTGGTCTAAAAATCAGCATCAAAAAGACAGAAGTAATGTCTTCAGACAATCACGGACGTCAAGAACTGACCATTATGCTTGGTGAAGATGTCCTGAAGCAGGTCGATAAATTTCGATATTTGGGGAGCATTATAACATCAAAGTGCGACCTTGACGCCGAAATCAATAGCAGAATTGGTGCTGCAGCCGCTGCTTTCGGCAAATTCGACAAGAAGGTCTTCAGCTCCCATGACCTAAAGATATCCACAAAGGTTTCTGTGTATATGGCAGTGGTGTTGCCTTGTATACTCTACTCAGCGGAAACATGGACACCGTACCGACGCCACATCAAGCAACTAGACCGCTTCCACCTCAAATGTCTGCGCAAAATATTAAATATCCGTTGGTTTGATCGTGTGCGTAACACAGAAGTGTTGAGGAAAGCCAATGTAGGTGGCATTGAAGCATACCTCATGAGGAGACAGCTTCGTTGGTGCGGGCATGTACTGCGCATGCCGGATACTAGAGTGGCCAAGCGCATCCTCTACTCCGAGTTGCAGGAGGGCAAGCGGAAACGTGGCGGACAGCTGCTGCGATACAAGGATGTGCTGAAGCGTCACATGAAAAGCTGTTCCATTGACCCGTCTCAGTGGGAGAATCTGGCATCCAACCGCAGAGACTGGAGAAGCCGCGTTAAAGCCAAAGTCTTTGACTTTGAAGCACGCCGACTTTCTGAGTTGGATGCCAAACGAGATGAGTTGAAAGCTCGACCACCTGTAGCTATCAACTACAACTTTGTGGCTGGTACCCTGACATGTCCGCAGTGTGCGCGGACTTTCACGCACAAAATTGGATACTCCAGCCACATGAGAGCACACGCACGCCATTAGGGTCGAAGTGGTCGCCGTTGCCGAAATCGGCGTGGAAGATTATTATTATATATGTATGTCTCTTCCAAACCTCGGGACTATAGAGTCCCGGATTTTTGGGAGGCGAACGTGGGGCCGAAGCCAACACGCTGAAGCCCTTTGAGACAACTTTAATGAAATGGTGACACAAAACCGGCGATTATCCCTGTATACACTATAGAAATGTACCCAAGGACAATCCCCGGTTCAGTGCTAAACTATTGCTAACTATGGATGAAAACTACTTGGGCTATTGTGATGGGATGCTAATGGACTAGGAATGGGGAAACTACGGGAACTATGGCACCTGCCGATGACAATGTATTGAATACATGTTAAAATGGCAGGTGGAGACTCGCCAACTCACTTACTGGGCCCCCGGGAATCAGTCACTGAAAAGCAACAAGAGGGCAACAGGGACATGAGCGGCTGAGAAGGGTGAGGATACCTTATTATTATTATTATTACTAGCTAATAATATTGACAGCCCTGAACTTCTTTCAAAAATGTGTATTAATGTTCCAGCGATAGTGACACGACATTATAAACCGATCCATCTACCAATAGCATCATCAAATTATAGACAGAATAGCTTTGTGTGGCGAGCAGGAAAGTCACTTAACATATCATGTAAGTCACATGACATTATCTTTAATGCTAACCATGCGACAGTGAGAAGGGTGCTGAGTCGTGATTTCTTTAAAAAATATCCAACTTGATTGTATTGGATGATTGAACTTTGTAGTTGTGTATTATTGTGTAATTCAATACTTTCATGTCTGTACACGATATAAGTATCATGTATACAATAGTTTAAAAGTGGGGACCTATAATTTGCTGCATGTTACATAAATTGTCTTATAATTCTCAAATGTTACTGCTGTTGGTTCTCCAAATATTAAATAAATAAATAAATAATGAGCTTGTTGCAAATACCTACATTCTATCGACTATTTGGGCGTGAGTATAAAACGATACCTGTAGATTTGGGTTTCATGTCATGCTATGTTATTTTCTAATTCAATCCGTACGTCATACGCTTTTGAAAACACACAGTACAGCGGAGTATCTACAGAAATAGTTGTGGCGATAAATAATTTTACTGATACTATTTAGCAGTAAAAATACCAGCTTCTCAAGTATGAGTGTGCGAGGTCGAGGCAAGCATAAATTCAAATAAGA
Source organism: Helicoverpa zea x Helicoverpa armigera (assembly GCA_033682625.1). NCBI lineage: Eukaryota > Metazoa > Arthropoda > Insecta > Lepidoptera > Noctuidae > Helicoverpa > Helicoverpa zea x Helicoverpa armigera. The sequence goes on from JAWIIS010000024.1 coordinate 13,111,451, forward strand.
GTTGTGATTAACACTTAATCTTTATATGTGACAAAGGGGGCATGTGCCCATGAGTTTTTATCATGGTTTTAGTATAGAATTTTTAAACACTAGAAGGAATATATAAAAATACCGGCCTATTGCCCCTTTTGTCCCACCATCCTTCTCAAACAGGCTAATATTGCGATATGACTTCCCCCAATTTTCACCAATTTACGTCTTCTCATCAAGTTGTTCACCACTCGTGATATGAATCCTACATCATGGTACAGAGTGTTGCTTTCAATTTAGCTTGGCCAGTTCATGTCCATTAAAACGGTAATTTCGCCCATAAATATAGTCCGGCTTGCCACTGGGCTAATCGCGCCGTCCAAAATGCGTTTTGTGGTCTTAAATATTAATAAGGATACGATATATTGAGCTGTGGACTCGTTCGATAGTTGTGGGTTCAGTTTGGGGTAAATTCATTCGTTATTGGGGTTTTTACCCCGTGTTTAGAAGTCGATTGTTTAATGAATTTTGTTGTTTATGTTGAATTGAGGCGCCCAGAAATAGCCCTTTTATCGACTATTACAGTAAGAGAGTATATAAGGAAGTACATAGGCAAATAAGTACATAGACATACAAGAAACAGATTTCTTCTACAGGTATTTCTAAACCCATGTAAAATACAACGTTGTTCCATCTTCTTCTTTCATTGTAGGTTAAGTATAAGAGATTTCAGCGCCGCGGTTTATACGCCACAGCCTAAAAAAATGGCCAGCGATTATTTACAGATATTGGGCAGTTGTGAATTACAATGTTAGCAAATAATTTATGCTGTGTAGTTATGTATTTAGGGACAAGCTCGTTATTTAGCGCCCGATCAGATACGGGAGGGCTGTCGTATATTTATCATGGGTGAATGTATTTGACAGTAAAATATGCTTGAAATGATAGTGTGTATTGCATTTGACTTGGTAAATGGATTTGATATTTTAAATATACTGTTATATTAATGGGGTAGAGCGAGTAATTTTTGTATTTTATTGTGATAGTAAAACGCATGAAATTCCCTTGTAATTTCGAATGGAAAATTTTTTATCCCTTGTAACCTAACAGCTGACAACTGCACATAATACAAAGCGCCTATATTTATCAATGTTGGACTCGTCAACAAAAGGTAATTTTAAAGGAGCCTAGAATAGCTAAATAATCCACATGCTCTTTGGCCAATATAAATACAGGTGTATATATTTTTTAAGCAGAGCGAAAAGAAAATGTGTCGTTCAGAAACAGTCACAGAAAATTCTTTATTAAAATCTTCATTATCTATTACTAATATTATAAAGCTGAAGAGTTTGTTTGTTTGTGTGAACGCGCTAATCTCAGGAACTACTGGTCCGCGTTGAATTTGATAGCCCATTTATCGAGGAAGGCTATAGGCTACTTTTTATCCCGGTACGGGAAGTAGTTCCCACGGGATGCGGGTGAAACCGCTGGCAGAAGCTAGTTTATCATATTTGCAGACATGAGTTGTTGTCGGAGTTTGTTGCGCCACTTCTTGTTTCCACCAAAAACACACATAGGAAGTGGTGAAGGGTGGGTATTTTGGGGGCTGTCTTTTGTAAATTGACGTTGAAAAAGTGCTATTTTGCAGTTGCTATTTGAAAAAAAAGAATGTAGTTTGGTCCTTGCGTGTAAACTTCCATCCTATTAAAACGCAGTTATAATTTTCACTTTGCGACTTTCTACCATGATAAGCGGCCATATTTGGCGCGGTTTCGCCCCAGTACCATTCTTCAAGTTCTGGAAACCATCCAGATACTATTAAAAATAGTTCCTCGGTTCGCTACACTTGATAGGTGTATTGAACCCTATTAGATGTTCTTTTATTATTTATCTGTATTTGTGAGAAAATATTTTCAATTCATTGTTTTTTTTTTCTCAGTAAAATAGCTTGCTCAAGAACTGTTTATTAAGAACGGCCGAAGTGTTGGCTGAAAATACATGGAGAGGTAGCTTGGAACCAGAAGATGGACATAGCTTTTATCGTCCTTTTATTTCCAACTTGGCAAGGAAAGTAGTTCTAATAGAAGCTAGGATACCATAAATATTAATTTAGGTAGGTAATTGAGAAACCGAATCTTGCACTTTGAGTAATTCGGTTTTAAATGTTTTAAAAGTTAAAATGCATTGAGAAACCTGAAGAAAATGAACATATTTATATTTTATTTATGTAAAGGCTATTCGAAATAGTCAATCGCAAAAATACATTATTCCCAAAAATAGCGAAAAAAAATATCTTCAAGTAAGAGAGTCCAAAAAACATTTGTTCGTAAGTTAGAGCGTCAAATACTAATTTATTAAGTTTTATCTGAAGCAATTCAACTTCTCAATTAGCGCAGGACGAAGAACAAACCTTATCGAATCAGATTTGACATCGAATAATTGGAGTTTCTCCGACCCTTACAGCGGTTTCAGACGAGCGTGTTATAAATGCGTATTAAAATCTCATTTTTCTCATTGAAACTTCTTTGCTGCGCTTACAAGTTAGTACAGTCAACTTCAGGTCAGTGGTAATAGTTTTATAGGAAAATCGTACTTATTACTATTGAGTTAAGGTGCTTGACAGTTACCACTAATGTGCAGTTTACTGTACAAGCGAGAGCTTCAAACTATGGATTCAAGCAAACGTGGCGAATATTTTCTGGAGCATGTAACCTCTTGTAAGTAATTAAGCCAGAATGAAGGTAAACGCTAATAAAAGAACGCTCGTCTGAACTCACTCACTGGACAAAATGTCGGAGTTATTGATAGACGTGTTTTATTACTTTCGAGGTTGCGGTTTCATTTCCGAAAAATAACTTTGCTAAAAAGGGCTCGTAGCTAAGTTACAGCCGCATGGGTCGATCGATCACGGTTAAAATCGATTCTCGGATGGGTGACCGTCTAATAGCTTTCGTAGAGATTACATAATTTGTGAAATTAAGAAGACGTACTGGAAATCCTTCCTATGTCATATAACAAATTACTTGGGAGTGGACATGGTAGGAACAGGAGAAAGCTAGTACCTGTTTTGTACTGCCGAAACTTGATGCGTTCATATCAGATATATTATGTAGATATGCACAGCAAATTCTACTTCTCGGTTTCATTTAGAAATAACAGAAGTCCCTATAAAGTGTTATTGTAATGAATACAAATTCTTTAGTTAACAACAACCCGAAATAGCTATCAAGTGAAATACCTGTACATCCAGCCGATTAATTTACTTTAGCAACCAGTTTATTAAAACCCCTTATTAAGCTTGGCGACAAATTTCATACGGGTCAACTTACACTGGTTTTTACTACAAAATGAAGTTTTGTAACGAACAAAAGGAATAGAGATGACATATAGCGATTTATGCGGGTTCGTTTTACCGGGGTCCTTTGTGATACTGTCATTGCGGTATTCAATGAAAAACTGCCAAGGATGCGGGAGGAACTTAATTTTTTTCACTCCGCATGAATGGTCTAGCGACTGTTTTGAGTTGGTGGACTCAAAAACTGGTCTATTTTATGGAAATGTATTCATCAAAAAGACATGTAATTTTAGGAGTTCAGAAGAGTTGCCTTTTATTAAACGGTTTTATTTAGCTCACCCCGTTTGTTTTATTATTTATTCATTCTTTCTTGGGTCAAATTTAGTAATTCAAATTTCACCCTCTTCCTGTCAACCGATTAATCTGAAATTTTGTATACACCTTTAATTCCGATGACAATACAATATAAACTCTTTTGCAAAAAAAAACGGGCACCTATGCGAAATCTTAGTTTTAAGGACTTTACGTGTATTTCAAAGGGTTTTAATGATTGTAGTATGTTTCTAGCATCAAAAGAGTTAGCCGAGCATGCGTGAGAGTGTATTCTAAATTTGAATTTTGTACAATTGCTAAGAAATTGGTTAAACCTTGTTTTGGACTAATTGCTGGCAGAAAGTTCGTCGGTGTTTTGAAAAGTTTTTGAAGTGATTTTCAGGAAAATGATAATGCAGTTTTAATTAATAATTAATGTACTTTTTTGTTAGATTAAAACATTTTTGAAAAACTATGCGTATTTGATAAAATTTTCACCTGCTCTAAATGGGCTATACTGATGATTGATGGCAATGTTAAGAGTTGTGGTATTTTAGTGTAAAGCGTTCTATTGTTTAGATATTGTACCCACGTGTTTTAAAATATCGCTTTTTCATAAATAAACACTATTTAGAAGAGTATCAGTACCTTTGGCTGCGACAAAACTAAATTAAAGTAAGCAGTGCCGATCACAACCCGTCTCCTATCGGACTTTGACATTTAAAAAATACCAAATTTTGTGATAAATGTTAAAATTAACCACATGAAAAATGATGAGGAGGGTTAAAGCTATCTAAAAAGTCAAATTATTGCCGCGTTGAAGCTCTCGATAACTCCATAGATATCGGTTTACTAAACAACGATTTAGCTGAAAGGGAGTCAAGAATTCAAAATTATTGGCCAAACGTATGTTTCTTAAGAAATGAGCAGCTAGCCAATTATTGTTATGATTTAAGCAGGAAAGTGCTGCAGATGCCAGAAAATCTCGGTGTAGGCAAGTTTATTTAATAAAATATCCGTGGGATGAAAACACGCTATTTGAACGCTCAGAATCATAGATCTTCAGAGGTCTACGGAGTTTCCCAAGAGACGAGGTTGTTTAAAAATCAGTAATTACGAGACCTTAAGACCTCGTGTTCACAGTCTATGCGCTATTTTCTGAATTTTGTAGAATTTCAAGACTTTTAAAAATGTCAAAGTCCTATAGGAGACGAGTTGTGATCGGCACTGCTTACTTTAAATTGGTTTTGTCGCAGCCAAAGGTACTGATACTCTTCTAAATAGTGTTTACTCTTCTAAATAGTATCAGTACCTTTGGCTGCGACAAAACTAAATTAAAGTAAGCAGTGCCGATCACAACCCGTCTCCTATCGGACTTTGACATTTAAAAAATACCAAATTTTGTGATAAATGTTAAAATTAACCACATGAAAAATGATGAGGAGGGTTAAAGCTATCTAAAAAGTCAAATTATTGCCGCGTTGAAGCTCTCGATAACTCCATAGATATCGGTTTACTAAACAACGATTTAGCTGAAAGGGAGTCAAGAATTCAAAATTATTGGCCAAACGTATGTTTCTTAAGAAATGAGCAGCTAGCCAATTATTGTTATGATTTAAGCAGGAAAGTGCTGCAGATGCCAGAAAATCTCGGTGTAGGCAAGTTTATTTAATAAAATATCCGTGGGATGAAAACACGCTATTTGAACGCTCAGAATCATAGATCTTCAGAGGTCTACGGAGTTTCCCAAGAGACGAGGTTGTTTAAAAATCAGTAATTACGAGACCTTAAGACCTCGTGTTCACAGTCTATGCGCTATTTTCTGAATTTTGTAGAATTTCAAGACTTTTAAAAATGTCAAAGTCCTATAGGAGACGAGTTGTGATCGGCACTGCTTACTTTAAATTGGTTTTGTCGCAGCCAAAGGTACTGATACTCTTCTAAATAGTGTTTATTTATGAAAAAGCGATATTTTAAAACACGTGGGTACAATATCTCAACAATAGAACGCTTTACACTAAAATACCACAACTCTTAACATTGCCATCAATCATCAGTATAGCCCATTTAGAGCAGGTGAAAATTTTATCAAATACGCATAGTTTTTCAAAAATGTTTTAATCTAACAAAAAAGTACATTAATCATTAATTAAAACTGCATTATCATTTTCCTGAAAATCACTACAAAAACTTTTCAAAACACCGACGAACTTTCTGCCAGCAATTAGTCCAAAACAAGGTTTAACCAATTTCTTAGCAATTGTACAAAATTCAAATTTAGAATACACTCTCACGCATGCTCGGCTAACTCTTTTGATGCTAGAAACATATTACAATCATTAAAACCCTTTGAAATACACGTAAAGTCCTTAAAACTAAGATTTCGCATAGGTGCCCGTTTTTTTTGCAAAAGAGTGTAGTAATATCAATAACATTGTAAATCCAATATGGCCGCCGGCACAAAATGGCGGATAACGTAGATTTTATCAATCCCATCAATATGGGTATCAAATGAAAGTTCTCAACCAGTAGAATACAATGTACTATATAAAATTAAAATCCAAGATGGCGGCCTCTACAAAATGGCGGATAACTAAGATTTTATCAATCCCATCAATATGGGTATCAAATGAAAGTTTTCAACCAGTAGAATACAATGTACTATATAAAATTAAAATCCAAGATGGCGGCCTCTACAAAATGGCGGATAACTTAGGTTTTGTAAATCTCATCAACATGGGTATCAAATGAAAGGTCTCAACAAGTAGAATACAATTTACTATGCAAAATTGAAATCTAAGATGGCCGCCGCTACCAAATGGCTGATAACAATTTTTTATCAATCCCAACAATATGGGTATCAAATGAAAGGGCTTCACAAGTAGAAAACTGTCAGTAACTCCACCGGGCCCAACAGGGCCAAGGCCTGCCTGGGCTGCGAGATTGTTCGGAAGAGTTACCGCGGCCCTGGTACATAAAAGGCCTACGACGGAACAAAACGGTTTTTAGTCAAGAGTCTGGCACTCCCTCACTGCTGCTGACCCACAGCAGGAGAGGTCATGTGATGATTTTTGGGGTTGTTACAAAAAAAAGTTTCTGGAAGGGCTATGTATTGAGGAATTAGATTGTAATAAATTGTCAGGCAAGAGACCGTGTAATAATGATGCACTAAATGAATTAGATAGAATGAGGAATATTCGGTAGGCATTTTCATTAAATACTAAAAACTAGAAAATATAAAATCGGTAAAAAAACTTTTAAGTTAAACGGTTTTATCTTATGTGTACTGAAAACTAGAAAATAAAAAAATAGTTACTTACCTGTCAACCTAAGTAGGTGGTCCCGGTCATATTAAACTAAAATAAAAACGTGGGGCCCCTGTGAAATCCTACCTATGGCAAAGCATATCGTTATACTTTGGTAGATCATGAGCTCGGCGTTCGCTGGTGAAGCCGCTACGGCTGATTATTGATTGTCAAAATCTCCAGTTACGATTATAGTCGATGCAATCCACACCTATTATACCTCTAGAAGAAAGTACTACAGCAATAGTTAATGGGCCCCACGTTTTTATTTTAGTTTAATATGACCGGGACCACCTACTTAGGTTGACAGGTAAGTAACTATTTTTTTATTTTCTAGTTTTCAGTACACATAAGATAAAACCGTTTAACTTAAAAGTTTTTTTACCGATTTTTTATTCTTTCAATATTACAGAATTGTGTAATTTCATGATTGGTCCTAGTATCATGGATAAAAAAATTGATGCAAAGCGCTATTAACTGAATATGTAAGTATTTTATATTTCTAAGAAGCAAATATTAAAGTTTTATTAGTGTACCTAATTTCAAAACATGAAAACATCGAATAACATAAATTAAAATAATTTGTGAAGATCACAAAACATACCGACCAAGAACTTTAAACCAAAAATGTTTCTGGTAGGTACGCTATATTCTCAAAATGAAAATATTATAAAAATCGCTTGAAATGTATGATACTCGTCACAAAAAAGAAAAAAAAAAAAAACAACGCGCGACATATTAAATAAAATTCTTCTAGAATGTCAATCTAAAGGCACTTAACGCTTGATACGATGTAAAATACAAAATGTTAAATAAAAATAAAATATATTAGGTAATCCGATACTAAAATAGAGAAGGCACAATTTTATCTTTGAAAAAACGATAAAATCCTGTTTTAAAGTCCACGCTCCAAATTGGTGTGATTTAAACTAGCCGATTTATCGCGGTTTTTACCGGCACCCGTGGAAACTAATGCCCGTACCGGGATAATATCGGGTGTGTCCTACCTAATCATGTTAAATCCTATCACATATTACTTATTGATATTATTATATGGTGAATTGTAATAATAATAACCTAATCCATTCAGTGGTTTAGCCACAGGAGTCTTTTTTCGTTTTCATGATTTACAACATAATGTAGTGTAAAGCAGAGAAAAGGTTAGGAGTATCGAATGTTTTGACCAGAGTGCCTCGTGCGAGTTTTGCAAGTTAACTTTCTCGATGCGTAAATTATCATACAATTAAATTACATAGTATTCATTTTTGACATGTTTATTTCCTTAAGGCTGTCATCGGCACTTGGTCGTACTATAAACGCGCTCACTTGCGAAATAGTAAACGTCATTATCCGGAAAAATGAATGAACGTGCTATATTATAATCATGTCATGTAGCATACGACTCTTTACTTCAGTCATGTTATAATTACGTATCGAGCGCGTAAACTTACAAAACTCAGAATCAGCACTCAGTTGACAGCTGCCAGTTTCCAGCTACAGAGGGAAACTACAACAAACTGTTTACCTACTGTTTTTCTAGGATGGTTTTCTTTTTGTGTTGTAAATATCTATGTAAATAAAAACTAATTGACAGGTAAAAAAATAAATGTTGATAAATATTAATTGATAAGTGAATAAATCATCTTTATATATGTTTACCTACTTTAAAAAGTGAACGTAAAATAAAAATTCATAGTAAATACTTGTTTTCGGTGCACTCCTTCTTTGATGTTCTTTTGCTGTAAATAGAATTGCAAGTAAAGTGCAAAACCTAACCTAACATGTTCTTCATTGAATAATGCTGTAAATACTGAACAGGCAACTCGGGCCACATTTTAACAACCTTTCACATCCGGCTTTGTTCGTATAACAAAGAGATTTTAATCCATTACATGCTTCATGTTATCATCTGAGTGCACTTTCAATGAGAGAAAAAACTGTGCGGCTATGAATCGAACGATTTAGTTTAAATTTTGAAGTCCGTGAAAAACGTTGTCAAAACTTATATTTTAATTTGTACGTTGTTAAATTGTGAATTTTTGACTTTCACAATATTTCTTCGTCATAAACTAAATTTAGTTTATTTTAAATATATCGTTGTTTTTGGATTACGCTAATTCAGTGGCCCCAACTTTAGAGAACAGTGCATTATTGAATTAATTTTATTTACTTCGACGGACTAACCATGAACAATATTTGTTTATTTTTACCGTTAATTTTAGTAAAAACTCGCGCGTGAGTCAATTACCAAGGCGTTTGAGACATCTGTCAAAGTTTTGGTCCTGATTGTAAGGTAAAAAAGAATGGGCGGTTTTCAAGAAGGTTGAGCAGTTTCGGCACCTTTAAAGTAAAAACAAATAAACAAGAAAAATCCTCTTTATTATATTAGTATTGATAGATTATTATTAAAAATACGATACTGTAAACCGAGGAAAACCGCGCGTCATACACATGTGTTCCTGCTATCAGTTACGAATGGTACACATAAGAGTGATCGATGAAATTGGGAAATATTTCATTTTCATACACCGCGCTGTTTTCGTTACGTCACCAGTTCAATTTGTACATTTTTAGAGTACCGTGGGACAAAAGCAGAAACCAAAATCTATTTTATTTTACATTTTTAATAAGCCTGTGGGTATTGCATAGTGGTTAAAAGCTCCCATACAACTGAAGTACCTACTTACCTATGGTTATCGATAAGTAGACTTGGAGTGCTCAGTATTAAAATCAGGTTAAGTAGTGTGACGCGTCATATCGGCTTAGATAATTATTAACGGGGCCTTTCTGTCCTTGCCCTCGACTTTTACATACTTTAGCGGTTGTGTATTCAAAGCAAAGTGTAAAATAAATACATAATATTTTATACATTACCTAGTCATTGTATATAATACCGGATAGTACAGATTGCCGGTAATATGCATACGAACCATTTCGCACAGTATCGCAATATTATTTTCCGAGTTACCTGCGGAACCCAAAATAAAACAAACGTTTGTAAATTTTTGCCAATTTTAAGTTTTGTTTGTGTCCAGCCCATATTTGTACAACCGGTTTTACTCATATATACCAAGGAAATTAAGTTTGCCAAAACAATATTTCAAAGGTCTCACCGTTTTGGCATAGGTAATTGAAAATAATAGAGTACTTACTTCTTTTCTACAATATATGTTGGGTTAATGTAACTGGGTTGAAGAGGTCAGATAGGGCAGTCGCTTCTTGTAAAGCACTGGTACCCATCTACATCCGGTTAGACTGGAAGCCGACCCCAACAAAGTTGGAAAAAGGCTAGGAGAATGATGATGAGGATGTCCTTTCTCAGACTCCAAATAAAGAAAATGTGCTCAAATTCATACGGCAAACCATTTAAAACATAAACAGTGTTTGTGCAGTTTACAAATCCGCTCAACCTGCAAAAATATAAAACGCCCAGAGATAAGTTGTAACTTTAAAATTGCAGTTTAAACCCACCTTCTTATTTCATCCGGTGTTTGCTTTGTTCTTAGACCTTATTTTGTTAGGCATAAAGCTGCTTATGGCTTGACCTGAGGTTATTAATACTACATTTGCAGAGTGTATTGTTACGGCGACTATTTACTCTGTACCCGAGATTGCTGCTCTTTTTGCGGTTGTTTGTGATGAAAACGACAATTTTACGATATTAAAACGTCACATCATGTTCATTTTATTTATAAGCAATATTCTATGTTAACCAGGAGGAATCGAATATTTTATCTGAAATTAATTAGGCGTTTACAGGTTTTTTTGTTGTTAATTTTTTACTCAAAAAGTTGGTATTTGTGCCCTAGTGTGAATGACTTTTAAATTACAAATTAATCAATTGATTGATATTTTTTATTTAAATTAATTGATTTGTCAGTTTTTAATCTAGTGTTTATTACATATCGTTTAAATCAGACTCTATAAATATCAATTTCTAACGATTGATCGAACCTGTATTATTCTTATTTACATACACTGAGCTTTTTAACGAATTTAGGAAACAGACATTATGCAATGTCCTTTAAAAGCTAGCCATAACAGTGTTATTTTTGTAAAAGTTATCGTAAAATAACAGTTCCACAGAATAGCAACGCTTTGTTTGGGGACAAAATTTATTTTTGTATTTGCCCCGCTCAGCAAACAATGTTCTCGGTCTCTAAGTAATGTGAAAGAGCAAAAAAGCCAACGCATTACCCATCTCCCTTCTTCGTTATGGTTATACGAAAACTCAAATGAATTGTGAAATTTTTAACAGAAAATTATTTAAACTTGAATATTGTGATGTGGTGTCATTGAACATCTTTGGCAGTCGTTACGAGTAGTCAGAAGCTAGTAAGTCCGACAACCAGTCTTACCAAGGGGTATTTGGTTGCTCACACAATTAATTGGGCTGTGGAGGTCAGATACGCAGTCGCTCCTTGTAAAACACTGGACGCCGACCCCAACATAGTAAGGGAAAGGCTCGAGAGAATATTTTCTTCATTTGCATTAAGTATCTTAGAAGTCGATATAGTTATCGGCACGAATCCTTAGCTCTGACCTACATCTGCGCAGAAGTGATTTATTAGCAAAGAACCAATCCCGAGTGACGGCGATGACGCGATGCACTGCGGGCCAATCACCGCTTTAGCCCGCCCCCGCGCCTCACTTCATACAACAAAAAGGACCCAATAAATTACTACTAATAGAGCTCAAGATTCGTGCCGATGACTATAACTTTGTGTCATTGTGTATCTAATTTAGTTTATTTATGCAACCTTATAAAGATATTCAACAGGCCCAAATAAGGATCTCAAAGGCCCACCTTTGAGCCGTGTAAGACATGACAAATGGATTAAGCCAGCTGGATAGTCTCGATGCATCCCGGTGCACTGGTTTTCTTTAGATTAAGTTATGGGTCGCTCAACATAGAATTAGAAATGGGATGGGATTTCACTACATTTCACATGCTAAGGAAGTTCAGGAGTTGGCGCTAGATAGGCGTAAATGGGAGGAGCTGCTCTAACAAGAACTGGGCTCTGAAATGTATGATGATGATGATTGTATAGTAGTCTCAGTAGATTTTGTGAAGCACGTATATTTGTAGTGCTAGGTACAAATATGCATTAGTAATGCTTGCAGTTTTTCTTTATAATTCTATGTTAAATCTTAAATACTAATGAAATATTACCTACGAAGCGTTTCCACGGCACGCAGATGAACTCGCTGGCAAAAGCTGACGTAGTTCGTAAAAAAAACAACAATTTTTTTTGTATTGTTTAACATTAGTATAGATAACATTTAGCATATATAGAAAAAGATGATTACATAGATTGTGCTGAATACTTTTGAAACATGGATTCTTCATCTTCATTTATCTTTTAAACAAATTTTTCGGCTTTCAGTCATTATTTCACTAATACCAGTACTCAAAGTAACAAACTAAGGGTCCACCCTTTGTCCAATGACCCTGTAAAACAAGTTAACGAGATGATCCGGGATTATCGTCACTCTGCCTCCTAATAGGGATCGCTTAGCCGTCACTTGATTAGACCTTTGCCTCATGAAATTGTTTTACATTATAACGAAAATTACATTTTAAAAGTTTACCTACACGAATTTTAATTTATTGCCTTTTTATCACAAACACAGTTATCATTACAGGTACATAATTTTCCAATGCTGTAACAGATTACTCTTCAATCATCTTTCACTATAACATAGGTTCAAATATTTTGAAGTTGTTGTAACCTCGATGGTGCAATGGTTACCATGCCGGACTGCCGAACCTGAACTCCCAGGTTCGATTCCCGGTTCGGTCGACATTTTGTGTGATGAGCATGCTTGTTGGCCGTGATCTGGGTGCTACAAGTTGTTTAAACTACTATACTACTTTATTAATATTACTAGCCGTTTTCCCGCGGTTTCACCCGCGTCCCGTGGTAACTACTGCCCATACCGGGATAAAATATAGCCTATGTTACTCGTGGATAATGTACCTTTCGAATGGTGAAAGAATTTTTAAAAACTGTCCAGTAGTTTTTGAGCCTATTCATTACAACCAAACAAACAAAGTTTTCCTCTTAAAATATTAGTATAGACTAGTATCCTACTAATATATAAACGCGAAAGTTTGTATGTATGGATGTATGGATGCATGGATGTATGGATGTTTGTTACTCTTTCACGCAAAAACTACTGAATGGATTTTAATGAAACTTTACAATAATATAGCTTATGCATCAGAATAACACATAGGCTACAATTTGTAAACATATTGTTCGAAATACTAAACCTGCGCAGACGAAGTCGCGGGCACCAGCTAGTATATAGTAGAAGATAAAGGTGAAAGTGAGAATGTATGGATGTTTGTTTGTTATTCTTTCACGCAAAAAGGGCTGAACCGATTTGGTTGAAATTTGGTACGTAGATAGGTGACACCCTGGAATAACACATAGGCTACTTTTTATCAACAAACCACGCGGGCAAAGCCGCGAGCGGTAGCTGGTTGTATACATATATATAGCTATGTATGTGTAGACGTTAGTGAAAAGGTGTCCCGGTATTATTTATTTAATAGGCCTTGATATCACTTGGATACCACAATTCAGAACAAGGGCATTTAAAAACCTATCCTAGATAATTTCGTACCCGTAGTAAAAAAAGTGACAACACTGTAACGGTTTTTGGAGACTAGCCAGTTAAGAAAAATGTTAGTTCAATGATACTGTCCGAATAACAGTGATACGGTGATTTATTAGACATAGTAAATGAAAACTTATGTACAGTCACGCTGATGTACTGTTACGAAAGAGAAAAAATACTCGTCATCACACGCAAGCGTTTTGTGAGGAAATTGTATTATTTATTTGTAAACTTTTTTTGCTTTGCGTATTTTTGCCAGGAGTTACCCTTCCTTCCAATAGTTTGGAGGTTTTGAGCAACTGGCGTTTGTGTTTCATGATCATTTGACACACTTAGGTCCAGGTTGTCATTTTTACATCTTTGACTGTCGTCACTGGTAGTCAGAATCCAGGAAGTCTGACAACCATTCTCACCGAGTGGTAACGGTAAGACAGGTAGTCTGACATAACCGAAGCGCATATTTCGTTATGCTGTATTTTTTTAAATCATATCAATCCATTCAGCGGTTTTGAAGGTAAAGAGTAAACAAGGTCGATAATTCCTTTGATAAACCAATTAGGCACGTCTACTATTAACCTACTTCCCCTAGTAGGGTATTTAAACTGCTCAATAAATTCCCGGTACGCCATAGACTTGTACAAACGGGTTGTGGTAACCTGTGCTTTTTAACGCTTTTTGCCTAAATCGCCTGTAGGGACATCCTGATAGCACTAACGAATTGTCTGCCCTCCAACGTTATACACTTTTAGGGTTCCGTACCCAAAGGGTAAAACGGACCCTTTGGTTTTCGCTCCTCTGTCCGTCCGTCCTCCCGTCCGTCTGTCACCAGGATGTATCTCATGAACCGTGATAGTTAGAGAGTTGAAATTTTCACAGATGATGTATTTCTGTTGCCGCTATAACAACAAATACTGAAAACCAGAATAGAATAAATATTTTGGGGAGCTCTCATACAACAAACTTGATTTTTTTGCTCATTTTTGCTCAATGATCGTACGGCACCCTTCGTGCGCGAGTCCGACGCGCACTTGGCCGGTTTTTGCGGTATACGGTGTAAGCTGACGTTGTTCAAAAATCCATCTGGTTTACGACAAAAATTATGTATTGTGTTACTAAAAAAGTCTTTGAGTTTATTTTTGTACGTAATAGGCAAATACACAAAATCTATTAGTATGTTATAATTATTTTAATGACTATAATTGAAAATAGTTTTGTTTGCGAGTGCTCTACAATTGAGATGAATTTATCGAGGCCTAACAAAATTGGTAATAATTGGTTTTGCTTAAAAAGTTACATATTAATTACTTTTTGTAGTACGGTTTTAGTATCAGGTATAGTTATTTAGGATTATTTTTCCGACCCAAATATCGACCAATAGAATTGCACCATTCGACGTCACGTGGTACAACCTACATGGTATTATACTGATAATTTTTTTTGAATATTTTCTCTGGTCGTTGCTACGTCAAACTGACAGGTTGTGGCCGACATTTGGGACGGAAAAATAATCCCCCGAATACCACACGAGCTTCAAAATTATCTGGCATTTCCCTCAAGGTTCCCTGCAAACAAATGAAGGAGTCAAGTTTTTCAGGTTAAAAAATAACGAGCGCGAAGCGCGAGTGATTTTTCCTGAAAAACTTATCGGAAACCTATCGGAAAATACCCGATAATTTTGAAGCTCTTGTGGTATTATAAGTGAATATTTGTGCTATATCTAACTCGAGTATTTTTCCAGTCGTAGTAGAAGTTCTGCCGGGATGATTAAATTACAGAAGTAGAGTTTAATGGAAATGGATTTTTTTTAATATCTTTTACCAACCAAAACTGTAAAAAAATAAAAAATAATCAATTTTATTTTTAAAAAATCTAACACAAAAAAGTGACACCTACAAATTGAACTGTATTCATAAAATACACGTTTTTTAACAATTACAAATGGCGTGAAAGATGGACGATATGAAAAATGAACAGCTTAATGGAAAAACAAGGGAACATAATATAACAATATTCATAAATAAAACGGCTATGCGGGTTCTGGGTGGATTACTAAGGTTCCGTAGTATAATTGTAAATATGTAGGTACAAAGTATTTTTTTCTATTTCCCTTGTTTCTTGTCCATCATTTTATACCTACAGAATTACCTGATCTGATGACATTTATCATATGGGTAAACTCGCAATTGGTATGCATTAAAGATCTACTCGTATGGAATAAATATTTTTCAAAATCGGTCTAAGAGTTACAATTGGCAGTCTACGAATCAAAATATTATTTTCCATCGTAACCAAATTATTTTAACGATACTACCTAAATTATATTGTTAGTGGAGAACTTTATAATTCAGTTTGTTTGCACGCTTTTTTTTTCAAAAACAGCTGAACCGATTGAGACAGGCATTGAATTAAGGATTGATATCAGATGACTGACTCATTAATGTCAGGATTCAGGTTTCTTCTATTGAGTTAATAATAATCTGTGTAACAGCCTTAGATCCCCTTAGTATGATCATACCATTTGGTTAATGTAACGAAGGCCGAACAACCCTTCCTTAACATGGTTTCCGAGAGGATTTCCACACGATAAAAAAGGGCAAATAATATAATACGTTCCATTTAAACTTTTTGTCTACTGTACCCAAAATGCGTAAAGTAAAATGTTGAATTATTCAGGCGACCCGGGTGACATCCAAGAGATTGCGTGTTAGTTAAAAATGTAAGGCATTACTTATTATCATTGCGACATCTAACCTTATGTTGTAAGCTGAATGGTAAGCCGTGTTCGAAGAATGTTAACACTGTTTTATATTCATGGTATTAAATAGTTACACGTATTTTTTTTGTAGTTGATTTTGGATTTCGTGTCTAAAATCATATATGTATATTTAAATATTTATACAATCACAAAGTAAGTATTTTATTAATAATCTGGGGTAAATATTTTTATTAATATTAGTGATATTTTATTTACACAGATATTTACAAGTATTTTATTTTTAGTATTGTATACAGTATTTTAATTTTAGTTAAGTAGTTTAAGTTTCTAAATATAGCGTACATATTTGTAATTTATACCCTAATGTAAATATCTGTTTTAAATTAATTTGTATTTAATATGCCTTGTTACAAATCTCGTTAGATGGAACACATAGTACCCGCAAACTAAACAGTCGGCCAACACAACACACAGTTAACAAAATAGTAGGCAAAACAAATCTAAAGAAAATCTTGATTCCCATCAATGTTTACCAGTCATCTTCATACTGATTTATGAGTCCAAACAAATTATCGGCTTACCAAAAGTTTGCAGTGTGCTCTTAATTCGACATTAATGTAATGTCCGTACGAAAGAGGACGTCCATAACGTCTGAAGCATATCCCATATATATAACCCATTACTAAAAGGCCCAAATATTTCAATGTCCTTCCTCTATCTATAAATCTATCCTGTATAAGACAGATAGATGTTAACAAAATCCGTTGTGGAATTACAGAATAGTTGTAATGTCTCTCTGAAACCCTGAAACCATTCATTGGGCTGCTAAAGGATCTATCCTGAAAAAGATTGATGGCTCATCGACATTGGTAAAGTTACGGTCGCGACAGCCAATTGTCTTCTAAATTAAAGATTTCTGATTTCTATGTAGATGATTTTGTGTCTGGTTAGTAAAGCTTAATAAGATCATTAGATTATTAGAACCAGTTACAGATTTCAGATTGGGCATATTTATAAGACAGTTTCACTTTCTGTACCCAGATCAAAAGTAGCCCCTCTCATTTCTCAGAATCTGGATTATCTGTGCATCGAATCTATATCTTATCTTACATATAATAAAATGAGAGGAAAGTCAAAACTGTACATTGAATATTTTTTTAAAAGAATACTTGGAGGGTGATCTATCATCGATTCTGAACCCAAATATATAGTTTTTAGAATTTTTGTCTGTTTGTCTGTATGTCTGTTTGTCTGTATGTTTGGTCTCACTGAACTCGAAAAGTACTGCATAGATTTAAATCAAATTTTGCATGAATATTACCTGGGAACCGGTTCAACATATAGGATATATATTATCACGCTATCACCTACGGGGGATGAGCAATGAACGATAATTTCTGTTAACGTTTCTGCAACAGCGGGTGCAATAATGACACATATTTGAATGTTGAACTTTGTAAGTTTATCGGCCTATTATCAATCTTTACATAGAAAATAACGCTTTTATAAGTAACTTGAGCAAAAAACTGAATTTAAAGAAATGATATCCTAAAATTTAGATGAAGAAAATCATGCAGAAACAGATGTGCCATAAAACTGGTAGTAGGTAAAATATCAATGAAAACAGACTTCACTTTGTCATGGTATGTTCTTACTTTCAAGAAAAAATTATATGACAACGTGTGTATTTCGCTACTATAAAAACACTACAAGAAATATCAGCGCATCATCAGGGACATTTTTATAATTCTTTCACCATTAGAAAGCTACATTATCTGCGAGTAACATAGGGTATATTTTATCCCGGTGCGGGCAGTAGTTCCCATGGGAAGCGGCACCCACGTCCCGAAGAAATTATGAACTTCCCCATATTCTTAAAAAGTCTACATATGTTGTTCTGACATAATATAAGCTATACCTCTCATAAACATGAATATCCATTCATTTCATCCAATAACAAACATGCATCACACTGAAAGTGCATTGCGAGTCTAAGATTTTATTATTATAAAAAAAAACATTGTAATTAATATTCAAACATCCTTAAAAATAAGTTCCTGCTTTTAATATATTACATTATTTTGAATTCACTTACATGTATATAGAAGGTCCTTATTAATATACTTTTTGAGTAATGAAGAATGTAGGCAAAATACGACCGAAAACATTCTATTCTATTATATTTTTGTTTCTGGCAATCACTGCCGTCGATGTTGATGTCGACGATTCTGCCACTGACAAGTGATATGAGAAGCAAGTAGGTACGATAACGTCGATAACAATTTAAAAAAAAAAAAACTAAAAGGAAAAAACTTTGCACTTATTGTAGAACTTGTTGCGTTAGTAGGACGGCACTGAAACAAACACATAAATAAACTTGATATATATTGTTAGTACATAGAAATATAAAACAAAAAATATATAAATATACAGAAATAAAATAAAATAAAAATTTTACCACAACCACATAGACAGTGGCCTAAATTGACCAAAGTCTATAATTTAATATTATTTTGGAGGATAAAGACCAATAGGATATGGATCAGTTCTGGGGAGGAATATGTTAAAAGAGAAGGGAGACCGAAAACATTGTTTCACTTCTAAAATTAACATCAATGGGAATAACTACCTGTCACAATACGTCAACAAGATGTCAACAGAAGACAAGAGTTCGTTCGTTCTGAAATCGTACAAACTTATTTCGAGCGTACATTTTGAAAATCTTGGAAGAACTGCAGGCTTCAAGTGCCAAGACACGAAGTGGACTTACTCTCTCGGACGTATACTTTACCTGATCGTGAACTAATGCAAACATTTCGGTGGAATTCCAACATAACATAGTGAGTGATTGCACAGAAAATCCCCGAAATACAAGTAGTGAAACTATGCTCTTGCCTGATGACTCAGTCATCATCCACCCAGCTATTCCTCAATTGTGTGGGTGTTGGCTTCCAGTCAAACCGAATCTTTTTGAGTACCAATGTTTACTTGGAGTGCCTATCTGATCTCTTCAACCTAGTGAACTAGACACCGCGTTATCCGTGGTAAGTAAAACTGTTTGACAGACTTTCTGGCTCCTGATTTGTCGCAGCTGCTGCAGAAAATGTACAAATGACAACTTTGTCAGACCTTTGTTTTATGTGAGGATTACGTAATAATTTTCCAAATCGGTTGACTAGATCCAGAGATTTCCTCAACGTCACAAACTTTACTTCTTTTGTTTAGATAAATAGTCACACATCGTCGACACCACCTTGATTGATCAACCCGTGCTGCTGCCAAGTGGTAATCCTAATTATATTGTTATGTAAAAGAATACACCTACGCTACGGCATAAGTAGTATTTTGACAATTCCAAATTGCCCACGCAGACGAAGTCGCGGGCAACAGCTAGTTTCATATAAATTGCTTCAGTAGTTTTCAGCCAGACATATATAGTTACTTTCAAAATACTTTTCGCAAAATGAGGTAAGTTTTCTGTTTACTAATCAAACTCTATAAATTAATTCAGATTTTGTTTTAAAAAAAACTTTGAGTAATAATATTAATTACCTCACAGCACATGGAGCTCGTGGTCGTCAAATTAAATTAAAAAATATATAATATTGTTTAAATAAGCCCGATGTGTATTGCCAATGTAAATAAAACATGATTTGACCACGCTAAAAAAAATGAGAATTTGTTATATTTTATTTATTTCTCTCCTTTATCAGAGGCCACTGGTTACTCGAGCCCTTTCACGCTTCTTTACACAGTTACATAAACGACTGTAAACAAAGCTTTTGTTTTACAGACAGATGGACAAACAAAAGAATTGAAATTTTATTCAATTACTTGTCTCTTTTTATGCCTTCACAGCTCTGTTTTATCAACAGTTGTCAAAGCAAGCCTGACCTGGAATCGAACCCACACTCATAGTTGAGAGGTTGGTTCTTTACCTACTAGGCCAAAAATACTCCTAGTTAATAGTTAGTCCATAATATATCACAGATTGAAAAGCAATTTCAAACTTTACAGTTCAGGTTTTTCTCATGATGAACTTAGTTTGGCGTTTCACCGTCATCATCATTTTCCATAGGACATTTACGGCTAAACATAGGCCTCTATTAATTTCCAAAAGAATTGGTCAGAGGCGGTCTGTATCTAGAGCCTACTCGCGACCTTCAACTACTTTATTCTGTCAAATTTCTTCAGCAGATTTTCAACCTTATGACAATGGTGGAAGGTTAATGTTCGAATGGTAAAATTTGACAGCTACGGGTAGGTAAACCTGCAGGCATCTGTAAAATGTTAAAACGTTTCTCCTGCAGTATGTAAGGCCATACAGATAAAAAGCTGTAGCATAACAAAAAAAAATCCCAAAAAAGTTGCGCAATTAAAATGTTGAAACGGGATAATTTTAAATAAATCCCTGCGATGGCTTCATTTAACTTTTCACATGCGGCTATTAAAACTCACACAAACTTTCCAGACGAGTTGTAATTACAAAAACTGTGCAATGTGGTCAACACTGGCCACTATTTTGTGCTAACGTCCTACATTTTTGTGAAATATATTGTTAAGGGGCCTTGTTTTTACTTTTATTGCCTTTCTGAATGCTTCTGGAAGATTTCATTCTTCTTCAATTTGTAAAAGTTAAATAAAAGCCACTTCTTACACTTGACTAAGTTATCTGTTGTCTAGGCTTTAAGATTAAGTTAATCTCAGAAACTACTGGTCCAATTTGAAAAACACTTTCATTAGAAGGCTCACTTTTTGAGAATGAATACTTTTTAATCCTTGACCGCGAAGTACTTACCTTGGACGTTTGAGAAGCTACTGAAGGAATCTAGTAATAATAATTAATGATGACGAGACACTTCGAGAAAACAACGCAATACAGAATGCACAGGTTTCAATGAATATTATTCATTCAAACCCGATACTTCAGTATGAAGACCGGAGGCCTAATGCCTTCATCAATCATAACTGAATCATAGTCCATACGATAGTATATCTATGTAATCCACAGGTCTTATAACACGAACAATGTTCTGTACACAAGGGACCACGATAACCTAAGCCCTTTGGTACACCTATTCACAAGGTGTACAAATCCATTCGAACGATTAATCTATCCAAATATCGTTTCGATTCAAGAAACCTGGGCAAAAGTGATGTTTGTAATACTTTCACAGTAAAATGGCTGGACAGATTGGACATGAAAAAGTTATATCAGTTTTTTTACTAGATTTCTTTGGAAAAGTAAAAGGCATACTTTCAGTATGTTCATCATCAAAAAGCAGAAAAAACTTGTGAGTCCGAACGTAGTAGAATGTATTAAAACTATTCTGTTCGATATTCGCATCGAACAATCCTTCCTGTTTTGCCGACACATCCAGGAGTAGCAAACTTTTTTGTAATTTAGCTGTTTGCACGCAACAACGTGACAGCTATGTCCCGTATCGTGTGTGCTGTAGGCCAGCCTATTGGGCGCCATACAGTATCACCAACACCCACCACACTACAAACAAGCGATTAACAACTCTATGCACTTCCCCTAAGGAGTCTTTGACTGCAGAATTAATTTTGCATCGTTCATTGACTCAATTTCTTGAGCAAACGAATCGTCGGGATATCTTCGACCTGACTATGGAGGGTTTGTGATTTCTGTATTACTTTTATCAAACGTTGATTGTTGATTAGTTTGTTTCTTGAGATATCTTTACCATGTTTGATTTTGATGACTTTTTAGGTTTCGTTGTTATACTCTTTATTGAGCTCGTGGCTAAGTCAAATCCGCGCGGATCGATGGATTATAAATGTTAAGCAACGCTTGGCGCGGTCGGTCCGGGGATGGGTGACCATCTTGTCATAACAAGTTCTTCTGTGGGTCGGAAAGCACGGTAACGACGCGACGCGTGTATACGCTCGGTTTTGCAACGCGTTACAAAATTCGTCAGTGTGAAAGCGCTGTTAATTTATATGGTTTGAGATAAATAGGAACACATCCAATCAGGTCAGAAAAAAGTGTTTGAGTAAATAATTAGGTACTCATTTTTTTATTATAACATTTTCATTTTAGTAAAGAAAAAGAGAACTCATTTCTCAATCCCCAAGGCCCAAAACATCACGAACTAACAATACTAAGTAAATTTTAGTGACCTCACTATCCGACATAGTTCGGAGGGTCCTAATTGATTTCCAATGTTTACGGAATTTCTGCCCCCAAACAATTGCTTTTCGCAAATAGGAGCTGGTGCTGAATCTCGCTTCAGAGAACTTTATGTCTAAATCTATATATGCGTATTTTGGCTACGTGTAAAGCATCAAAATTATTATTCTTTTTTTTGTCTTTGAAGAAAAAATATTCATAATTCGTTGTCGGATTTTGGACAAAAAAGTTAGAAATCAGAATGATTCTAAAGGGGAGAATATACTGTTGTGATTATTCAAATATCAGGGGTTATTTTTTTATGATAAACACTTGAACTTAACTCTGAACATATACAAGAATGAATATATAAATATATAATAGCAGATTTTAACAAACTACATAAGCAAACGACGGATATTCCTATATAATTGGGTTAAGTCGGGGGTTTTGAGTTATTTTATTATTTTTCAATAAGATTTTTACCGTCGGGGGCTTTTCAAAATTTTTAATTTTGCTTAATTTTATTTCAGACTTTTTAGAGAGCATATACGAATTATAGTCTACATAATATGTTATTGCAATATTATTTTGCACTGATATTGTAGCGCCCGCTAGTGAGTTACTGGCGTAATTTTTATTATTTGGGAACATGCATTAAGCACGTACACATTGCTGAATTGTAATCAGACGTTTTGATTATATTGCAACATTGTTTGGCACTAATATTGTGGTGCCCCCTAGTGAGTTATAGCCATGACACCTATCTAAGAACATGAACTCATCGAACACAAAATCGTTATTGAAAACCGCATCAAAATCGGATCATTAGTTTAGAAGGTAGGTGGGAACATTACTGTTTTGCACTAAAATTGTGGCGCCCCCTAGTGAGCTACAGCCATGACACCTGTTTAAGAACGTGAACTCATGGAACACAAAACCGTTATTGAAAACCGCATCAAAATCGAATCATTAGTTTAGAAGGTAGGTGGGAACATTACTGTTTTGCACTAATATTGTGGCGCCCTCTAGTGAGTTACAGTCATGACACCTGTCTAAGAACATGAACTCATCCAACACAAATACGTTATTGAAAACCGCATCAAAATCAGATCATTAGTTTAGAAGATAGGAGGGAACATTACTTTGCTGTTTTGCCCTAATATTGTGGCGCCCTCTAGTGTGTTACAGTCATGACACCTATCTAAGAACATGAACTCATACAACACAAATACGTTATTGAAAACCGCATCAAAATCAGATCATTAGTTTAGAAGATAGGAGGGAACATTACTTTGCTGTTTTGCCCTAATATTGTGGCGCCCTCTAGTGTGTTACAGTCATGACACCTATCTAAGAACATGAACTCATCCAACACAAATACGTTATTGAAAACCGCATCAAAATCAGATCATTAGTTTAGAAGATAGGAGGGAACATTACTTTGCTGTTTTGCCCTAATATTGTGGCGCCCCCTAGTGAGTTACAGTCATGACACCGGTCTAAGAACATGAATTCATCGAACTCAAATACGTTATTGAAAACCGCATCAAAATCAGATCATTAGTTTAGAAGATAGGAGGGAACATTACTTTGCACAAACGCACACACAAACACACAAACACACAAACGCACAAACGCACATCTCTCACCCTAAACGCATATACCTGCTCCGTTCCGTCGAGGGTAAAAAACCATGCATAAAATACAGTGTTTCATTACAACATACCCAATCGGAGTTAGAGCAGAAACCCAATCAATCAAGATGGTCCTTCCAGTACAATTCCAACGCAGCTGAATATTTTATTAGTGTACTACTTAGCCGAGCAGAAAGTTTTATAATGGTTCTGGATCTGAGCCAGATATGAAGCGAGCTTGCTATTATATTGTATAACGTTCTCATTTCACTCAGAGTCGGTGTAGTGAGTAAACTTGCAGCGATCCTCGTCAAACCATTTCGTTGGATACTAAGTTAGCCTGTCGATTTATAGAAACTAGTCTGTTTCTTCCTCATCCTGTGGGAACTACTGTCCGCAACGGGATAAAATTATGACCTATGTTACTCGAGAAAAGTGTAGCTTTCCAACTGTTGAAAAAGTTTTCAAATCGGTTCAGTAGTTTCGAAACGTTTAGGGTACAAACTAAAAAGAAATGTTTCCTCAATCAACCAATCTTTGACAGATTGGTTTTGATTAGGTAAGGCGCCCGAATGCCTCGTTTGTTCTAGTAACTAATGACGCCTACCGTACGTTACTTGAACTAGAAAGCGCCTGACTTACCTTCCTTACGACATCTCTGCTATCTTTCCTTGATCTGTGGATTTTACATACAGAAGAAATGCGGTATAATGCGGGATAATTATAGTCCCAAAATAAAAAAATACACGTTCTATGACCATGCTTTTTGAAATCACCTGAATTGAAAACTCGACGTCCGATATACCATTTCGTCGACACGACACTTCAGTTTCACGTTAAAATATTCATTTTTGCAACGATAGATGTTTGGTACGCCTGGCCTGTGCAAATACGGATTAGGCTGTATTTTCATAAATAAATACGGCGTTGAGCCTTTGACAAACAAAGGTGTTTTTACGAATCTATCTGCAGAGCTTGAATAGAGTTTTTTTGGAGAATGGAACATGGTGTTTACTTTCTATAAGTTTTAACAGAGATACCAAATTGTATATGCCTTTATTTAAATTGGCAGAAAAAGAGGGTAAACTTTATTTATTTTAATTTTATATAATGTGAACACTTGGCATATCAAATTAAAAACTATGAAATTGCTTACAGTTAAGCACTACATAAGCACTAATTTGATACGAAAAGAGAAAATGATAGATGAAAGGAGACATGATGTGCACCGACCTCAACCAACCTTAGACTGTACTTAGTAGAAGACCAAGCATATCGAAGGCTGAAGGATGATAGAACCAGTCGGGTAACATATACATACAAACAGGAGTCTTTACAAAGCTGCAGAACTAAATGCAGAAACATTTTCATCAATGAAAATGTCAAGACTATTTTGCATGAAACGACATTGTATGAAAAATCGCGTGCCAATTGAAATAATGCTGAAAGCCCTGAACTGTAACTGCGTCATGCGAATGAAAAAAAAAATGCTCTAAAAACCATTTCTAAACTAAAGTCCAGTTACATAAACTGTGACTTTTTTATTTGCCTTTTAATTATAGTTTTCTCTTTGTTTCATATGGCATATGTAGTTTTGGTTTCCAAAATCAATTTTTGGCATTTAGAATGAAGCCGGATATATTTTTACCCGACTGCCAAAGAAGGAGGGTAATGTTTTTCGAGTGTATGTAAGTATGTATGTATGTCTGTTCCTTTGTGACCTCCTGTAGCCTAAACGGCTTGATGGATTTTGATGTATGAGGTATCGTTAGATTTGTCTTGATTACGGGAGTGTCATAGGATACATTTTATCCTAAAAGTCCCACGGGATATTTTTTCTAAATTTCCCTTTAAAAAAATATGTATGCGGTATCATTAGATTCATTTCAATCACGGGAGTAATTAATATAGGATACGTTTTTTCTCAAAATTCCCACGGGAACATGTTAATTCTGCGTCAACGCAAAGCAACTCATGCGTTAGCAAGCAAAAAGCGATTCTTTTGGCGATACAATCACGTCGTCTTGATCAAATGCATGAACGTCGTCTTGATCGTCTTGAACGTCGCATTGGCGGTAAATTTATGTTGCGGAGTAACATCACTCGTAATCTAAAGCCAAATGTCGTCGAAATAATTTAAAATGGTACTTACATATACATAGTCTTCTACATCTACAACATTTTCGTTAAATAAAAACAGCTAAAAAGTTATAAATAAAAGAATTATTATTAAAAAAACAAAATACCCGACTGCACACTAAAAAAAGAGTAAAACAAGCCCCACAATAATATTGATCAATACAACTTTACTGAATATAATTTATAAATATTGATGGAAAGCATCGCAGGCGGGGACCACCTTGACCGCCACCAACGAAAATTCTGCTAAATGGTGCACAACCGAAATGACTATAAATAAGCCTCTGTTGGTCCCCGCCTGCGATGCTTTCCATCAATATTTATAAATTATATTCAGTAAAGTTGTATTGATCAATATTATTGTGGGGCTTGTTTTACTCTTTTTTTAGTGTGCAGTCGGGTATTTTGTTTTTTTAATAATAATTCTTTTTTTATGTCACTGCATACAACATACACTACATAATAAAAACATACACTCATAATACATTTACCTATCAGTCTAAATGTTTGGCTATAAAAAAAAGACAAATTTATTTTTTATTTAAAATTCAAACTCAAAAAATATGAATACGAATCTGTGCATTGGAGCGTAACCACTAATGAAGTATCGTGAGCGGCGGCGAGTGTCGACATAAATCTCGCGACACTTGTCACCGACGTCCCATAACTTGTAAGTTATGCCGTCGCGTGCCACTGCAGCCATAGATTCATGGAGACGTGTGAACTGCCCAGTAAGGCGTCAGTTGTAATTCTTAATTATTCTTCTATTCCTTAAATACTTCCTAACTGTTTCACGGCTAGGCTCAAGTCTCTCTCTCATTGAGAGAAGGCCACGTTTGCTCAAAATGGATTGGCAATTTTTAATACAGACTTTCAATTTATTATAGGTTTCTCTAACGATATATTCCTTCATATCATTAGTTAAAATTGTGTAAAATTACATATTCAAATTCAAATCTTTATTTGCGTTCCATATGTAATACAGGTGGTATTTTTATAAAGTTTAAACAATATATTTGAAACAATATGGACCCGGTAGGGCACAGCATAAAGAGGTAGGAGAGGTTTACATAAACACCATTATTATAAAAGTTAAACATCTGTTGAACACTTGTCTAAAAAAAGTTAGGTAAAATGGACCACGTCATAATCTGTTCTGTTTTAAGACAAGTGTTCATCAGACATTTAAAATTTTTTGTGGTAGGACGGAAAAATAATAACAGATAATTATGTTCACCGATAAAAAAGTAAGATTTTTTTTCGCATTTATGTTATTAAGGATTCAAACCTAATGCAGCCTTCATTTCCATAAACGAAATGTAATTTTCAAATGACTACCTAATCATCTGTAATAAAACGCAATATGACAATTAATCAGCATTAGTTCTGTGTTCCAAATTATTTAAAATCGAATTAATGTTTGGCTATAATACTAAATGGCAGGTTCAATGAATTCAAAAACATATTATTATGTGGGTATATTCAGATTTAGCTGTTATCCTCAATTCAGTTAACCAGTAGGAAGAGTTCAGGGCGCGGGTTCGATTCCAGGTCAGGCAAGTACCAATGCAACTTTTCTAAGTTTGTATGTACTTTCTAAGTATATCTTAGACACCAATGACTGTGTTTCGGATGGCACGTTAAACTGTAGGTCCCGGCTGTCATTGAACATCCTTGGCAGTCGTTACGGGTAGTCAGAAGCCAGTAAGTCTGACACCAGTCTAACCAAGGGGTATCGGGTTGCCCGGGTAACTGGGTTGAGGAGGTCAGATAGGCAGTCGCTTCTTGTAAAGCACTGGTACTCAGCTGAATCTGGTTAGACTGGAAGCCGACCCCAACATAGTTTGGGAAAAAGGCTCGGAGGATGATGAGTAGGAAGAGTTCAGGAAGGCATTTCCATGTAAAATACCATGATCTGCCTAGTATTTTCCCAACTATTTTGGGGTTGGCTTCCAGTCTCACTTTTTTACATGTAGCGACTGCATCTGACCATTTTAACCCAGTTAAATCAACCTAATAGTCCTTGAAATGAATGGTTCTCAGACTTTCGCAAGTATATAAGTGAGGATTAATTTGCTATAAGGAGGCCTGATGCCTGATAAGACGAAGAAGAACAACCTTTTTTTGACACTGCACCATGAAAACAACGAACCTTAATCGTGACGACTTTTGACGTGATCCGCCTAGCTCTATAAATCACCTATTCATTGACAGCAAAGCAAACACCGCGAAAATAACAACAGAATCAATTTGCAAACAAAAAACTATTACAGGAAAATGCGCAAACAAAAACGGACGTTATTATAGTATTGCGTGACGCAAAGCCGTTCAAGGCTTTGTATTTCAGGAGTTTTAACCTTTTTATTTCTGGGAATATAGGGGTAACATGGAGTAAGGAAAGATGAGCAGAGATGCCATAACGCAGGCAGGTCAGGCGTCTTCTTCTAGGTCAAATATATACGTTGAATGTACAATGAATTACGAGTGAAACTTTTGAGTTATTTGGAACATCGGTCAACGATTTTTGGTATTACAAAAAAAAATGGGAACTATATTTTTTGTCACCAAAATTTATATTTGTCATCAAGTTGTATCACCTAATAAATAGATCTATCGCCACGAAATATTTTCGTTCTCAGAAAACAAAGAGTGTTCCCAGGTATGAATTACCAAATTATTGTTAATATAATGTGTAAAATATGAGATGGATTACCAATAAAATTGTAGTGCATTACATGAATATAAACTTCGTTCTTATAATAATAGTTTTATTACTTAAATAATAGCTTGGTGCTCAAAATGGTAGATCTGTCACCAAATAAATCGATTAATCGATCCCTGACTGCGACTCCTTTTTATTTGTTATTTTGTCACCAATACAGTAGTTACATTTTATTTCGTTCAGTTATTAAAATAATGTATTCGTTACCAATTTAATACATCAGTTTATGATTTTAATGAAAATATGTTCAAAGGGAAGAGGAAGGGAAGGGAGACAAATTGGCGCGCTTTCGGACCTCAACTAATGGGTTGTAGCTTGGTTGTAGGTACGATCATACGATGCGCGATGTGAAAAATTATATGTGCAAGCATATTATCGGATTAGCCATACGCTTAAAGCTGGCCAACCCCCCACCAGAGGCAAAAAATTTACTTATCGGCCAGAAAATAAAAAGGGGGCGCCCTTCAAAATCCTTCAAAACCAGCGCTGATTATTCAGTGATTGTTATTTTTAACAATAAATATTGATTATTTTGACTTTAATTAAATGTTTTATTTACTATTCAGCTAGAAATTTAATTTGAATATATTTATACTACCTATGGAAATTAAGACCCTTGGGGGAGGCACATGGCCATTTAAGTAGTAGACTCTTTTGGTTGAAAGGATGATGACGACCACCCTACATTTTTAGACCTTCATGAAATTTTCTAGTGATATAATATATGATTTATTGGTGATCTCTTTAAATTAGTTTGCTTAAATACTATTAGGACAAACCTATTATAATACATACAAAACCATTTATTTGGTACTTGACCCCATATCTCCATGATTTTCGGTAATTTATTGTGGAATTGATTTTATATTGTTTGGTGACTACATTTGGTGACAAATCTACTATTTTGAGGGCAAACCCTATTATTTAAGAAAAACAAAATGAATTAAATTGGTGACAGCTTAAATCATACCCAAAAAAAATCGAGTGCAAAGAAGGCGTAGATATTAAGGGCGAGGACATTCACGTTCCTTGTCGCTCGCGCACCCATGTTTTGGCGCGCTGCTTTCTTAGGAGATTTTCCGTTATGGCACCTCCACTAGTCATTTTGTTCTCCATGAGGGTTATGATTCGTCCGATTAAACGGTGTTACCCTGTGTCGGTGATTAGTGTAACAACTGCTTTATAACGATTGGACTTTCTGACTGATTGGATGACATTGATTGTCATGGTATATTGGTATTTTTGTAGTAATTTAGCACTTAAAAGATCATATTTATTTTAAAGCAATAGAAAATACCTTTATATCTTACCTTACAATTTTATTTATATCTCTGTGCTTAGTTCGTTCTACAATTCCATCTCATTTTAATTTTACCAGTGAATCGAAGACGTGACCTTTACAGCTAAAGATTTTGGGGCCAAGCGAGAATTATGAAAAAAAAAGAAAATTTCCGGCGCTCGTACATCGGAGGTCAGTGTTACCTAACATGAATCAATTTTATCAGCACAAAGGTGTCCTGAAAGATTTATCAAAAACTTTGTCCTGAAAATCGTCACGTACCTTCAATTTTCAGAATATTTTAATTTCCGGCCGGACGGTCTGTGACATATTGCCTTTCAAACGATAGCCTGAAACCGTTTTCAGGATCAGTCAGGGGTTGTGAACACCTAAAAGGTATTTTCAACATCGGTGACCAGACGTATTACTATAGAATTTTTTTAAATATATATGGAGAATCGTTTGCATATATATTTTCCACACTTTTATTCCCGTTCCGAGTATTCACCACTTATTTGGAAATTGTGCTAAGAAAAAAATACTTAATGTTATAATAATTAATGTTCCACTGAGGCTTGCTAAAGTTAATCGTATGTAAAATATTTTAGGCATTATTATATCCCAGAGAGCGTTTTATGGAGAAAGTATTGGTCCATGCAATATAAATCCTTGATAGACAAGGAACCCAAAATATTTTTATAGAAAGAAAATTCATGGACGTTCTATCCATGTGGAATGGTATTGGGTAAACATCCCTGGGTCGCGAGGTTAATTTTTTCTGCAGAACTCAAAATATCACAGCTGATATGTCACTAAACGACTCGAAAAGTGAGCAAAAATCTACGTTAAAAAGGCCAAAAAAATTATAGATATCTAAAACTTCACACAATCCATTCTTCTGGTTACGTCTCATAAAACCGTATAGTATTAAGTGCTTAGTTGGGCTTCAATAAAAATAAGCCCCTATTCTGAATAGCATTGGGTTTCATATCAATATTTCTTTCTTTTACTACCATCCTTTACTTCGAGCAGTAGAGTGTATTTTGAGGGACGATACAAATATATTTTGTCTATATAATTATTTAGTTGGAACATAACCTTGCACTACCTGCTAAGGTTTGCAGAGAAACTATAACAATAGATATTAAGGCGACATTCCACGGGTGTATGTCACTGTACACATACATTCCTTTAGGGTTACAAACTACGTGGGTAATTTTTTAAAACGAAATTGCAATATTTGTGCATTACACACACATGCTATAATGCAGCAGGCTGATACTGAGTACAATCTACCCGCTTCAATTTGTACTATACCGTAGTTTTCAACGAGTCAAATCCATAACTTTTGTTGAACTGTCAAAAACGGTTACCGTCTAGGCAAATAGACGTCACCGATAGTTTTTTACATTAAACTGTTTACTTATGGTGCTTAAAATTAACTGACCAAATGAATATGACCACTTAATTTGCTTTTGACTTCGCGAACAACGCAATTGAAAAATTCAATATTTTTCTCGCGTCAAAACCAAATATCGTTACAATAACGTTTTATTCTCGTTGATCATAATAGAGTATCGTTCCGAGCTCTATTTGCAAGGCTCGATGACTGAAAACGCACCGTGATTGGCTCCACTATACCGCTACGGTACAGAAACGGCAATTCTCTAGTAATCAGTGTTTGGCATTGTTTAGCAATGTTTTCTTATTCTTTTTTTGCAACCCTGCTGTGTGAGAGACTGCCCCTTTTAAAAATACGAGCACTTAAAATATGAAGAATGAATGTTTTATGGTTTCAGGTTAGGTATTGAAAAAATGTATTTTGGATGGAATTAATTAAATTCTTTGTATGACACATAGAGTGTTATGTTCCTACAGGCTAGTTTTTACGCGGTTTCGGGACGTGATTCTCCTGGGAGATAAAACCGCGGGAAAAAGCTAGTATTTAAATAAATCAAAATTGAAGCAAATCTTCAGCTTCAAGATACACCAAGACAACTTTTATTATTAAGTATAATTACACAAATCACACAATAATTACCTCTTAACAAACACGAAAAATAAACTACATTTAAAATAAGCCTGCCTACCAGTGTTTAATGTATACTGTATTTATTTTGCTAATCCGCCGCGTCTGTGAACATTTCAAATGAAAACAAAATATTATTTCAGGCGTTCCCAGGCTGGATTTTGTGAAAACAAGTTCCTGTGATTCCGTTGAATATGGTATAAAACATCTACTGCTAGTTATGAATGAGTTTGGATACTTTTAGGATTTTAGTTTGAATAAATTTTAGTTGTTCGTAAGTTTTATCCTTAATTCGGCATGCTCCGGTTTTGCATAAATGATACAAAGTTTTACGAAAAAAATACCCCACGTATTTAATCTCTTATTAAATGACGTATGAAAATGATTCAGTAATTATAGAGTTTATCGCGAACAGATAAATGAACACTGAATATTTCCTTTAAATTATATTTACTTAAGTTGCAATCGTGGGTCATCCAAACACTCGTATATACTGAGACCAGGTTATGTAATAAAGTGCGAAAAAAATACATAACAAGTTCCTGAAACCAGAATTATTGTAATCGACGTTAAAAATCTAAAATACGATACCAAAACCTCTACTTTTAATTTATATAGATTTTAATGTTCTGTTTATTAAGTTAACAGGCTACTTTGAGATGTTTGCACAAACGTTCTTGCCATAATTGAATTGGTTGCTAATAGGCTACCAATTTGCCTGAGTGCATCCATTGGCGCCCGATGTAGAGGAATCTGGCTACTTTTAGATTTTGCGGAATTTCCTAATAATGTATTGGGGTTTTAGACTTTAGTATGTGGTGGATTTTTGTTACTTTTATAGTGTAGTTCATTAGATATTTGATTTCTAATGAACTAGCTTCATCATCTGCGTTTTCTAAACATTGGTGAAGTCAGTGTTTTGGAAGGGACGTGAAATTAGCGGGACCCGGCTGACATTTGAACATCTTTAGCATTCGTTACGGGCAGTCAGAAGCCAGAAAGTCTGTCAGGTAGTTTCGCCAAGGGATATTGAGTTGTCGAGGTAACTGGTTACAACGAGTGTCAATAAGTTAAAGGCATATAAAAGTTGATAAATCATGTGATGAGTAGGAAATGTTTAGTATTGTTATTTCATTAAAGATGAAACTGTCACGACATTCTTTCAAACTAACTAAAAAAAAAACACTTTCAATATTTAATTCAACTAACCCTGTTCGCTTATCGACATCTGCCATTTCCTTAAAGAAAACACTAATAACCTTTTTCCTTCAGCTGACCTAGTTTCGCACCTTATTTCATTCAACGACCATTACGATAAAAAATCTAAACTGCATTATTCATTGCTCCCCTATCAGTATTTCATAGATATACATCGGAACACAGCCATCGATGTACACACATACAGGAAGTGGGAAACGATAAATTTGGTCGAAGTAAAATAAAACCTTCGGCTTCGCTCGTTTCGCTGTCTGCATTTATGATATATGGTCTGCACAACTCTATGGTGCTTTTTTATCGTTTAGATGCCAAAATATGGTGAATTTAAGATGCTTTTGAAAGTAGAGTGAATGTGAATATGCTTTAAAATTGCTTAAAGGCAGACTTCAAAACTAAGGCCCGGTTTGACTGGTTATTGATAAAGTGTCAATTATTTAGTGTATTTCGAATTATCTGCACGATAAAGGCTGCTTATTATGTACTGTCTCACTGACCACAAGTTATAGCTTATCTATCAGTTCCTGACCAGAGACTTTATCAACCTGTGAAACTAACTCCACATGATGTGTATAAATATGAATGGAAATAGAGGGAATGGACTACTGTAGCAACGATGGGTGGATACTGTGACAGGCCTCAAATACTTGTGAATATATATCAAAATAACACCGCTATTTTATTTATTCAAATATAATTACGAAAAATGTACGTCACACATTTTAACTAGCAGATAACCATTTTATTTACTGTCCCTTGTCATCACTGACAACCCGTCATTCAGCAAATTAGGAACTTTTGTAAGTAACGTCTTTCGGATCCAATGAGCAAAAACTCGAGCACGCCTAGTTTTCTGACACCACCGAACACCCTCGGGGCAGAAATCGGCGTCATTCGAACCGAGTCTATCTTCATCAGGTGCAGATTTATAATCGGGTTCATCTTGACACCACCTCACTCCTTCAGGACAGTAATTCGATACTTGGTTTGTGTTTACTTCTAAATGTTTGTTTGTATAAAGTGGTAACACTTTGACATCTTCTTCCTCACATAAAGTATTATTTTTTTCAAACCCTGGAGGACACTTTGAAGGCACTGGTATTACTGGTAATAATTGGGTTCTAATTTTTACTATCACAATAACAAAAATGAATAATTTTAACATCTTCAAGTTTGCAGACCAAATACAAAAGTTTACTTAAATAATTATATTTTATTGAAAATCTAGTTTGCATTCGAGTATATATATATATAGCGGAATAAAAGTTCACACTTATTTATTTTATCATTAACTGTAAAATCCATTTCGTTTTTCAATTTCTTTATGAATCAATTCAGTGCAAGGAGAATCAGTAAATTAGGCTCATAAGAGTATGCGCACACTTCAAACCTTTATTTAGCAGGCCGATAGTTTGAGTAGGCCCATAAATCAGTATGAAAGTGAATGGAAGTACACACCTAACAACGATGAGGTATTTGTCCGATATCAGACTGACGAAAAACCACGTCGGCCCACTGTTTAGTGTGCAGTATGCGCGTATGCTAATAATTACATTTTATAGTTTTATATTTTGTAATAATATATTTTTTGCCCATTATTATTTATTATAAATTTCGGTTGAGGCTAATTCAAATTATTTTACTTTTATTTCGACTGTTTTTTTTAACGTACACTGTCACAATTAACACTTAAATATCGATTCAAAGCCATGAAAATGACGAACTGTTCACCAGGTCATAATGCGTTAAAAATATTGTACCTTATAAGTGACTAAATAAATATACTGTGCCGCTTAGCAGCTTTTATAACACGCGCTTTTTACATGGAAAGTCAAAAAAGGGTGCAGAAATAAAAAGGCAGATTAAAAGTGATTCTGTATTACCAAACGTACAGTCGTTATTTGTTACACCATATATGTGGATCCTTAGGACAATCGCTTTGTCTTCGATTTTCAAGAGGCACACACAAACCGTTAATGTTCACGTAACCTGAAGGGCATTCGCCTGATGGCAGTGGCATTTCCACTTCTAAAGGCACACCTTCAGAGTAAATTAGCCCTGACATAGCAAGGAGGAGTACTAATGCAAACATTTTTTTCAATAAGATACCTTGACTAGAAAAAAATGCTCTATGATAGCTTGAAAAACTAGTAGCCTGCCATTTATATGGAAAAAATGCGAATGAAACGAATCAATGACATGCAATTTGGATAAAAATCATCGTCAACATTGATTTATATGAGTACGTCATAATTATATTGCAATAATATATACATGGGTTATAATAATATGCACCTATTTGCTTTGCTTATTTTTTAAGTTTTTATCAACATGATCTCCAAGCACTGACCATCTTTTCGTCGTTCAAAAACATTGTGATAACAATCAAGTATGAAACTGAACCAAATGTCACTCTAGGTTTTACAAGAGATCATTCTACAACCCATTTGCAGCCTACATCTTTAAAAGAGAGTTCAAACAATTATGCTAAAGGTTAAAGCTGCTAAAAAGTTTCTATTGCCGCCGATGTACGCGTTAGAACTGCATAAAGACTCTAATTGTAGACTTTTTAACGGAACTGTATAAAAGATATATTTATCACTTTTCTGCCACTAAAGGTTTCATTGCAGAAGTGATTTGTTCTACTGTGCAGACTTAAGTAGGAATTTGATCCTCTGTTCTACTTATAGCCACATTAAGGCTCCACAATAGAAGCAGGAGGTTAATAGACATTGCCTGCTCATTTGGATACATTCTGTTATTTTATTCACAAACACAAGCATGGGTCCCGTAGATTTTGTTTTCTCAATTATTGATAATGAATCAGTTACAGAGGAAAAATAATGTTTGTTTTGAAGTAATAAAAAACTTATAACAGAAAATATGTATTTATTCAAGAATATAAAAAAAATTCAGTAGCTCCATTTATTTGCTCTCAAGTATAGAGAAACACTCCGTTTTTCCCATTTAGATGGACAGATGCAAAGTTCTTGTTTATTTTGTTGGGCATTATAAGTTTGAATTATTTTGAACGGTACTCTGAAAACAAGGTAACACATAGTACTTAAGTGTTAAACAATAAACAATAATATATCATCGTATTATAGAGTTTCCAACGACTTTTACGGATCTCTAAACAAGTAGCCATTAATAGTGTGGTTTGATATCTGCAGTATCACAGTGCAGACTTGAACTGCAATAGTGGTACAGATATTACTTGGACCTTCAGAAGAGCAGAGAGGAGTTTTTAAGGTTGAAGTTGCAACTTAAAGCTGCTTTCAATGGACGCCATGTTTACGAGATAATTATGTATTAGTAATCGAGAAATTTATAGGTTTTTATCGCATTTGTAGTAAAATATATCTAAATATCGAACAAGCAACTTACTAAAAACTAATGTAGTTCAGTATGTAATTTCAATATCGTGTAGGTATGTGATATAAAAATATTTATATATTTTACGAGGTAATTATTGAGGCGCGTTAAAGATACTTCAACAATATCAACTATAGCAGCGTTTTACCTGAAATAAAACGCATATTAAATATTTACCTTATTTGAAGCTTACTAGTTTGAGATAGGCACCTACGTGTTTTCCGCTTTTATCTCCGTCCTTTTCTACCCCATATCTTGCATCTCTCTCGCACATCGACCAGTTTCACTCCCCACCAGGCAGGAGGCGACGAGTGTTCTCGGCGGCCACAGTTCGTCATTGAGTCGAAAACACCAGGCAGAAATTAAAATGTAAGCTTCAAATAAGGTAAGTATTTAATATGCGTTTTATTTCAGGTAAAACGCTGCTATTAAATTCTTGACCGTTATTTGAAGCTTACTAGTTTGAGACGTGTTTGTTATCGCCTGGTGGAAGTGGACGCCAATGTGAGCAAAAGCACAATGAAATTGTGTATGTAAATAGGTACTTAGGTACACGAGTAATCACATGTAAGTATGTGTATTGCGTCCTGGAATACTAATGTAATAAAAGTTAACTGGTACTGGTACTCAGCTACATCCTGTTAGACTGGAAGCCGACCCCAACATAGTTTTTTTTTTTTTTTTTTTTTTTTTTTTTTTTTTTTGTACCAAATCCGCCATGTTTATGGCGCCTATTCTATTCTAATTCTCTTTCATACCAGTTCTCGCTTACATGCCTCTCGTACTTCCATGCCGCATACTGTTTCTATCTGGTATCCATCACCATACATTCTCGTGGGTGGGATTCCCACTTCTTATCTGGCTACTGTACTGATTTATATTTATATCTAATTTTAGGGTGAAATTATAAGGTGTTTTTTATTTCTTTTAATATTTGCAAAAGTTTTCTTAAGCTAGTACATAGTTTACTTACTTAACTTTAAATACAATTTTACTACTTAGTCTACTGCTTACAATTTAAATTTCCTATGCTTCTTATTTTATACATTGATATAAAAGGAAACATAGTTTTAAGTTCATGTTTTATTTTTATTAATTACTTTCATTGCCACATTCTCGCAGTAACTAAGAAATGTATCTCTCTTTTTCCCCGACATCACCTCGCTCACAGTGTTCCTGGATATAGCGGTGTCCAGCTCACATTCCAACCTGTAGCGTTCCCTGGCAAATATTGGGCAATCTAATATGATGTGAGGAACAGTTTCCTCCGCGTTTGGGTCGCAGGCGCACGATGAGCTCTCCTTACACTTGAAGCGGTTCAGGTATTCGGAGAACCCACCGTGCCCTGTTAATATCTGTGTTAGAACACCCGTTGGCCTCACCTGTTTTACAATACGGAATGCGGCGATGGCGTCAGGAAGGAACATTTTCGTCACCGAGGCCGTCTCGCCCGACACATATCTCCGATTCCATTCATCGAGCGATCCCATGCGGATCTGGCGTCTGATGAATGAAATCGGACATTGGTCGTAGTCCGGCTTCCTCCGTAGCGACAATGCTGCCTCCTTCGCCAGCTCGTCCGCCCGCTCATTCCCCGGCAGGCCCGCGTGGGCTTTGATCCAGAACAGAGACACAGCTTTGCTCTGGTCCAAGGCTTGAGACAAATTTGCTCGCGCGCGGACCGCCAGGGGATGAAGCGAGCCATGGTTTGACAGCGTCTGCAATGCTGACATTGAGTCGCTGTACAAACCATAGCTCGACTCCTTGCGTTTGAGGATTACGTCTGTTGCCCTGCAAATGGCCAGGAGTTCCGCCTGGTAGACCGTACAGTACGCGGCGAGGCTAAGTTTGAGGTTCTGGACTTCACCCTCATTATTCCATAAGGATAATGCGGCTCCGACCTTTCCCTCAATCTTGCTGCCGTCAGTGAATATTCGCACTGTCTGCACGTTGTTTGTGTCTACCTGCTGTTGGTCAGCGAGGCACACGAACTCCAGGGGCATTTGCGTGGCTGGGTGAGGGGCTTCTGCAAACCTCACCATACTCTCTATCTCTCTATCGTCCG
This sequence comes from Helicoverpa zea x Helicoverpa armigera, assembly GCA_033682625.1. Taxonomy (NCBI): domain Eukaryota; kingdom Metazoa; phylum Arthropoda; class Insecta; order Lepidoptera; family Noctuidae; genus Helicoverpa; species Helicoverpa zea x Helicoverpa armigera. Next base: position 13,150,270 of record JAWIIS010000024.1, read on the forward strand.
GCACAAACTGGGACGACCCTCTCCTCGCCGCATACAGAGCTGCTGCCTCTTGTATGCGGAGGTCTAGAGGAAGTATCCCAGAGAGCACCAGTGCGGCATTGAGAGAGACAGTACGGTAGGATTTGCAGAGCTTCTGGACGAATCCTCTCTGGATAGAGGCAAGTCGCTTCCGTATTCCCTGCTTAGCGGTAGCGGGAGCCCAGGCTCCGGCCGCGTACGTGATGACCGGTTCAATTGTTGCTGTATAAATAGTGTGTATCACCTCTCTATTCAGTCCCCAACTTACTTTTGCGGCGCGGGATAGCTGCTTGTAGATGTTGGCTGCCTTTTTACAAATGTTGTCTACGTGTGCGTTAAAAGTTAGCTTCCGGTCGATCGTCAGTCCCAGCAGCTTCATTTTATCAACCATACCAATGTCGACCCCGGCCATGTTCAGGATTGGGGTGTCGTACTTAAGCTTGTTCGTTATGAGCATCGCACAAGTCTTGTGCGGTGCAAACCTGAGCTTGTTACCCCAACATAGTTGGGAAAGGGGCTCGGAGGATGAGTAATAAAAATTAAAAGAGAGATGCAAGAACAAAAGCAAAATTGATTTCATTTTCTAATAGTAATTAACAAAAATATTGCGATACTTCTTAATAACAATAGTAACAAAAATATAGACATTAATCAGCTGGATTAATTAATTAATCGAGATAACTTGCTACTTCTATTTAGTGGGTATCTTTCTCTTCTGTAAAAATGGGCAAATGTATTGCCTGATCGCCAATTACCCTTGGCTAATATATCGTCCAAAGGTATATTGTCAACACAGATTTTGACGCTACCGCCGAGTGGAAGCTTCCTGGGGTTGTAGTTATTCCTGCCTCTTTTAACAATGTCTTAATCCACCCGCAATCATCGTTCGGGTGCCTGCCTTTGGTTGGCCTCTAACGGATATAAATAAATTTAAGGAATTAGCCGATGTCCGTCTATCTTCTAACAAGGCTTTAGTCTTTCTGACCCAATACACTGGACTTAGATTTATATTTTCCTGATTATCCATCAAACAACAACCCGACTGCCTATGACTAGAACTGTCGGTCTTAGAGCCAAAGACTGGCCATAAGATTAAATTATCTTTGTTGTTTTTGAAATGTTCTGGGTCTATTGCAAGCAAGGAAAGATCATGGACTCGCCTTTCCGAAACAAGCTAGCAAAAGAAAGAGCAGCAGTGTGCCTGGAAGTTGCAAAAGGATTATTCTTGTCTACGTTTACTGCACTTAAGTAGGTTACCAATTGGTCAATATTCCAGATGGACGGCTTCCCGGGGAACAGGTTTGCTCAGCGCTATTGATTTTAAAATGTGTCCGACTAGAACGTGTGAACCTAGCTCTCCAGTGGTTTCTGCATTGCATAGTGTAGCTATAACTGACTTGTGTAATAAAATAGTATTGTATGCTAGTTTATTTACTATGTGTAAGTCCGCAAAAAATTGGGTAAGTATAGGTCCAAATAGGGATTCAAAGATTCATAGGATCCAATTTCATACTTTTCGCCCCAATTTAACCATCGACTCCAAGCTGATTGATAAGTCTTGCGTGTGGATTGAAGAAGACTTCAGTCGGAGAGACTCCTTGTCCCTCCCCCCCCCCTCCCCATTTCCTTGACCTTGGCAGGGGGTATCCCCGTTGCTGTGTCTATCGGTTTCTGCTCGAGGTTCATCAGTGTGTAGGGTACTGCTAATGATCGGGACTTCAAATCTGCTCGCCAAAATACCTGGTGCCACCGAAGGAACTACTATGAGATTAACTCCCGTTCCTGAATTGAGATGACTGAGGACCTACGGTATAAGGTAAGGTGGCGGTAATACCCATGCTAGCGGGTAAGTCCAAACTTGAGAAAAAGGGCATCGTGGAACCCCGCTTTCGGGTCCTTCAGATCTAGGGGCACGCCGTGATTATCCAGTTAATACTGCAAGCATCTATTTCAGATCGCAGTGAAAACCTTTTTCTCTCTTGTTCCATGAACCCATTACGGGAGTTCCGTTCAGTTGTGCCCCCATCCTACATCGGAGGCGTCCGTGGTTATAAGGTGACAGGGAAGTGGCGTATGAATATCCAAGGTTTGGTGGCAGCTGACCAGCCACCACTTTAGATCTGCTAAGGCATCTGCTGGTAGGTTCAACATTGCTATACTCCATTCACCGAGCTGTGAGCCCACAATGTAACCAAAGAATGACACTTTTCAAAATGGTGGGTATAACCCGACCGATGACAAAAACGTCACATTTTTATGTAAAATGTTCTTAGTATCTGTGGTCTTCAATTAAGTAGGTTTCTATGTATGACAGTCAAGACTTCTAGGTTCCTTTTACATGTAAACGATTTACTACATATTTAATTAAAATTAAGAAAACAATTTACGGCATTTATTATATTTGATTTCAAATAAGTTTGAAAAGATTGCATAAGTTCCACAGACAATAATTTCTAATGTTGTCAGTATATTACTTTCGTAGTTATTTTTATAAAATATGATCATTACTTCAATCGTGACTTATAAGAACCCTTTTTATGGTTTGTTCACCGTTTGGCTCACGGTTCCATGAATAGGGTAGGTATAGATTGCTGTTCAACACTGCATTGAGGAAAATGAGGAGAGCCCGGTAATGCAGTCCGCCGTATGGGACAACAGAAACTTGCGAAGTTTAAAAGTCCTATCAAGCTATGCAGGTCTTCTAAGTTTGTCGTGCTGTTTGTCACGTAGTGCGTTTTGTCATTATCTTGTTGATAATGCTTGCGATTTATTCACTTGCCATCCAAAACGTGGTGCAAATGATCCCAAAGTAGGCGAATATATCTTGGTGAGCCACCAGAAAATCGAGATACACGATTATAAGTAACCCTTGAGTTTTCAAAGTTTGAGCCACCCAATTGGTCACTGTGGCGAAGGTCTTGGGTGCCGTGCTTAAGCCAAATGGTAGGCACGTTGGAAAGAAAGCTGGCAGAATTTGCAGCTATCAATAGAACTTTTTGTTTTATCATTTGCGATATGACGACATCCATCTCTTTGGACTCTGGTCAAATCTGGCATTATCTATCAAATGTGGCTTTTGGCCAATGGTATCCGATACCCAGTTATTATTTTTGACAAGAAAGGCGGAGCTCCCATTTCTTTCCATTGGTCTTGATTTAATGTTAGGCAACCCGCCTCGAAAGTCATAACTTACGTGCCTTGTTGGACGCATCAAAGTCCGCCTGCGGTCCTGGACGCTTTGTTTCGTCTGTTGGACATGGTTCCTATTGTAATTTACTCGTGATGTCCCAAGGGAGCCTTTAGAGTTTTGCGTCACACTCCATTCAGCGTGAGTGTGATTACCATTTCCCTTCGAAGGAAGGTTATAATGGCGACTCTTCGAAAGTCGATCCAAATAGCCACCCTGCGAGGGTAGATTGCAATGATGGTACGACCCGCAACATGCATGCTTGGTACCCTGCGAGGGTCCGTGATAATGAGCCGACCCCTGCGGGGGGTGGCAAGTATACTTACTGGTCCCTGCTTTGTAATGATGCTGCTACTCGCAACATGCAAGATTGGTACCCTGCGCGGGTCCGTGATAATGAACCGACCCCTGCGGGGGGTGGCTAGTATACTTACTGGTCCCTGCTTTGTAATGATGCTGCGACTCGCAAAATGCAAGATTGGTACCCTGCGCGGGTCCGTGATAATGAACCGACCCCTGTGTGGGGTGGCTAGTATACTTACTGGTCCCCACTTTGTAATGATGCTGCGTCTCGCAACATGCAAGATTGGTACCCTGCGCGGGTCCGTGAAAATGAGCCAACTCCGGGGTGGCTAACATACTTACTGGCAGTCCTAGGCGGAGCGTACCAAGTCTTTCAAGGCCGAAAAGCATCACACGCCGAGATAATGAGCCGACCCCTACGGGGGGTGGCTAACAGACTTACTGGCAGTCCGAGGGGAGCGTACCAAGTCTTTCAAGGCCGAAAACCATCACACGCCGTGATAATGAGCCGACCAACCTTCTCGGGCGGAAAACAAGACGCCAATGACGAACTGTGGCCGCCGAGAACACTCGTCGCCTCCTGCCTGGTAGGGAGTGAAACTGGTCGATGTGCGAGAGAGATGCAAGATATGGGGTAGAAAAGGACGGAGATAAAAGCGGAAAACACGTAGGTGCCTATCTCAAACTAGTAAGCTTCAAATAACGGTCAAGAATTTAATATTCACGATAAACTGATCTGCGTTTGTAGCAACTTACCATATAACACAAAATATAGCTCAAAAACACTTACCTTCACTTAATATTTATTTGTATTCAGTAATGTCTGACTCAGGAACATCAAATATATTTTATAAATGAGAGACAAGTTGAACGATCAGTGAAGTTTTCTTCATTCAAAATTTGCTAATAATTTTTCATGCTAAATTTGTCATTCATTCAATCATCGCCATAAGAGCATTAGTATGGTGTTAATTATTAGTTGCCGCTCCTGTATCACTTTTATGCCTCTACTAAGAAGTTCTAATGGGACTATAGACTGCAAAAAGTTGTGCCCCTTTGGCTGCAAAGCTGCTGCATAAGGTCTGTAGTGCACGCTCTGGCGCTTGAGCTTGGCACCCTTAGTAATAATCGGATTGGCTCTAAAGCTCTTAAGCAATAGTTTTGTGCTACTTGGGTATAGTCCATCATCATCTTTTTATTTTGATAGCGAAACGAACAAATAAACACACCTATTTTTATGATTCCTATTAGTTGTCGTTACGATAAATCGATTTCACACAGAATCAACAGTAATATGGTTATTCGCTGTTGATTGATTAGTTATACATACACTGCTCCATAAATATAATAATCTATTAACTCCGCTCTTCATTAGACAAGATGTATTACTTGATTTGTTAGTCCATGATATGTTGAATAAAATGACGAGCAGAAATGTCATAACGGAAAATCTCCTAAGAAAGGAGCGTCGACAAATGCGGATATCCTATATCCTACCTAATTAATATATAAAAGCCAAGTATCTGCGTAATTCTGCCACTGTAAAAAGTTTTGAGAACGCATAGAAATCAAGTCCTGATCAACTTAATTTGTAATTATTAATAAGTCAATATTTTATGACTATACCAATAGTTTTTTTCACATTTCAATGATAAATATCAATATTTTCATGCTCTACCTATTTATTATCTATGTACCATTTTTAAATTGATTAGTGACAAATGTCCTTAATAAGGGGGCGAATAATTTAACGCATTATTTGAATCCAATTGATTTAAGTATTTTCTCTACTCACAGTATATAAAGGAGTGCATACCCGAGTATCATAACATCGTCAGCAATATTCAGTAAACTTGCGGATCTGTATCGCAGAATTGAGTAAACTGTAATAATGTCGAAGTTAATCGTACTTGTTGTTCTAGTGGCCGTCATGGGGAGCGTCATGTGCCAGGTTATTAATAACAATGACCACCACGATGACCACCACGGTAACCACCCCACTCTCTTATTGCGGTCTCAATTATTACGCATGAGACCCCTACTGCTAGCACGAGGAGCTTTTAGCGGCGACTACTGCGTACCGCCCAAAGTGCGAGTTGATAATATATGCGTAGAGGTAGAGGTAGTACCGCCATGATTGGCTTGATGTTGGTTGTTATTCTGTAAAATTTTAATGACCAATTATATAAATTCACAAAATAAACATACTGGTTTTGGTTTCGTTCCCTAATTAGTCTTAGAGCGTCATCACCCAAATATATAGACTATTCCTTTAAAAAAATATGGAACTGATTTAAATCAGCAGTTATACTCATAAGATACACATGTTTGCTTGATAGTTAAAATAAGTATTAAATTAATCAAAAAACATGCATGGAAAATGACATCATGTTTCTTTTCGTAAATAATCATCATCATCCTCCTGCCCTTATCCCAATTTTATTTGGGGTCGGCTCAGCATGTTTTCTTCTTCCATACTCTTCTATCTGCCGCCATCTCACAAGTAACAATCGTTCTCACCATATCTACTTTCACACAATCCATCCATCGTTTCTTTGGTCTTCCTCTTCCACTATATCCGTCTACGTTCATACTCATCACCTTCCTCACACCATGACTCTCATTCCTCCGCATCACATGCCCATACCATGACAGCCGGTTTCCACGCAATTTTTCTGTTACCGGCGCCACTTTCAAACTTCCTCTTATATACTCATTCCTCACTCTATCCATTCGCGTAACACCACACATTCCTCTTAACATTCTCATCTCTGGCGCATGCAATTGTCTTTCATTCGTAGCTTTTGTGGGCCAGCACTGTGCTCAAAACAAGACAGCAGGTCTGACCATACTCTTGTAAACTTTCCCCTTTAGTTTAAGGGGACTGTAACCTGCCGCCATTTCATCCATCCTACGTTAATTCTGTGCGTAACTGTCCGATCTATTTCGCCATCGCCCTGAATAAGCGGACCGAGATACCGAAAAATCCTTACGATATTGAATCCAATGACAACTTAATGTTTTTAAAACAACGCCACCTACCGGCGCAGTGGTGCAACAAAAACGGAAATGAACAAGCGACACTGTAAGGCTCACTTCCGGCCTGAATCACCTGCCGGATGCAAATAGAGTTTTCGTAATTTTCTCGTTATACCACTTTTTTTCACTTTTACAGCTGCATGTTGAATCTTCATGTGTTTAATGTTACCTACATATTCTTTTTGGAAGAGCTCGTAGCTAAGTCAAAAACACGCGGATCGATCGATCATAAGGTTAAGTAACGCTTGTGAATGAGTGACCATGTTGTCATGATGAATTGTTCTGTGTTTCAGAAAGCTCGTGGGTCCCAGCTGTCATTTCGATAGTCAAAGTCAAAGTCAAAATCATTTATTAAAATAGGCTAATACGATAAGCACTTTTTAACGAAAGTGTATCTAGATAGTCGTTGGTTAAGGGTCAGAAAGTGTGACAATCAATCTTACTAAGTGATATCGGTTTGCCTTCTTTCGCAGCTGTCAGCTGAATCGAATCTGATGATGTCACCAAAATTGGTCTGAGATTTCTGGGGTTCTGTCAGATTCGGGCGATTTTAATGCGCAAGAGTACGAAGTATGAACTGACCGTTTAGTAAGAAATAAAGCAAACGGGAAATACCAACTTTCAACAACAACTTTCCCGAAGACTTCATTGTCAATACTTTACCCATCTTCAAAACTAAACTCAATTAGTTCATAAAATCTTCATACATAACGTTGTCGTTTATCTCACGAGCACAAGTTTCCCTCGGGAAATCATGTAGAACAATGTGTCCTATGCTTGTTCGCGACAGCTACACTAGCACCCGACTTTAAGCTCGAATTACCTAATTGTTAATGACGCCAACAGGTCCTGATATTTGCGAACGACGTGGTCTGGCTAGCTTTAAACTTTAAAGCGACGTTTCCCAAAGCGTTTGTGCCTTTGTTATTGAATGTGCCTGTTAGGGAATGCTGAGGTTTTCTTGTAAAATTATATTTGTTGCTTTCAAGAGGTAATGTCGTAGTTCAAACGCATATTACGTTATTATATGGACGCTTTAGCTTCATTTAGTCGTGGTGGCGTAGTGGGTAAAGAGCCAACGTCGCAAGTATGAGGGCGTGGCTTCGATTCCAGGTCAGGCAAGTGCCAATGCAACTTTTCTAAGTTTGCATGTACTTTCGAAGTATATCTTAGACACAAATGACTGTGTTTCCGATGGCTCGTTTAACTGTAGGGCCCGATTGTCATTGAACATCCTTGGCAATCATTAGTGGTAGTCTAATCAAGGAGTACTAGGTTGCCCATGTAACTGGGTTGAGGGGGTCAGATAGGCAGTCACTTCGCTAAAGCCCAAAGTGCGGTTACAGCTAAGCGGTGGTAGTGGTAGTATGTAGGTATATTTTTTTTCAATGTTACAAAGTTAAAATATCTACATACTACAATAAATAAAACTTACATTTATTTAATTGTTTTTTATTACTTGCAAATGAGTGACAACGCAATCTTTTCTCTTCTGGAAATAGGATTTACTGTCATTATTTACTGGTATTTTTTATATAATATTCAGTTTTCTTCTTCTATCGCAGCACAAACAACCTTCGTGATTATCTTCGAATGAACCATGAGAGCAGAGTAATTGCTGTAGTGAGTTGTCCTGGTTCAACAACAGTCTTCGGGTCATCAACAAATTTTCAACGTCATCCTGACAGTTGACAGTATTCAAACAAACTATCAAAGCACAGATAACGAGTAGCTTGATCATGATTTCGTACACAAACTGTACTTATTTCAAAGAATAGTTTCACTTTATGCACGATCGTTTAACAGCCCCAGTTTATATATTCACGACAATTTTCTTTGAAATTGGTTTGATTCAGTATTTTTTTTTATAAATTGCCCCTATTGGCTATGGTACGGCTATTATTATTATTAGGCTATGATATGTACTTGATCACTGGAAAATTTTAGCATTAGCGATAATTGGAACTAATACAATTGTAATGCTTACAAAGAAAGAGCTTCTAAAGGAATGAGCGTAACAGTCTAAATTAGATAAATATTATATAAAATTTATATAAAATATTTTATTTAAATAAGTTATTTTGTTTGTTTCAACGTACCTTATTTGATTAGGTAGTCATCACCTGGCCTTTTCCCAACTATGTCGGAGTCGGCTCCCAGACTCAGCTGATGCAGATGATAACGAGTGTTCTACAAGGAGCGACTACCTATCTGACTTCCACAACCCAGTTAGCTGGGCAACAGAATAGCTCACAATATTCAATGAACAGTTTTGACTTTCCTATGGTTTTAGTATATGTACAAAATAGATATTAAATTAGCCACGTAATCATTTACAACTTGAGTAGTGAGATTTTTTCAAAATTATGCAGTTGAATAATTTAAAAAGAAAGTTCGATGTCTACTGTCTTTTTTATAATCATCACATCAGCCAATTGCTCTTACAGATAAATATAGGCCTCTCCAACGATTCCGGTCTTTGGCGGCCCGCATCCGATGTTTCCCCAAACGTGGTCCACTCTAAAACTTCTTTTCTAAAACGACTGTCCGTCCTTCTGCAGACATGGTGAGCCCGCTTCTACTGGATCGTAACTCTACGAGCAAAGTCTGTGGATATAAATTTTCTGAATGACTTTGTTTTGAATTGTAACCGACAGCGAAACTCCGAGCGTAGCTCTTTCCATTGCACACTGAGCAACTGTGAACTTATGGACCAGCCCTAAAGTAAGAGTACCCGCGCATTGCACATCAAGTAGCACTGGCCCGATGGCAGTTTTTTTTTGGAAAATCGTTAATTCAATCAAAGTTTTTAGCCAAATACCTAATTGTTGTTGTGTGATTACTAATATTCATTTTCATAATGATTTATCTGCCTGGCAAACTACTGGCCAAATAAAAGTTTTTAGTGCGCTTGTACTTTTGGTGTCCACGTTTCGGCTCCGTAGATAGACGGACTTGTTATATAGCTTAAGGAGTCGTGGAATCGATGATTTACATTATATCGATCGTTTTGTTTTTCTTGTAAATCGCTTTTAGCGTTCCGTAGAACAATAAGAACCCTTATAGTTTCGCCTTGTCTGTCCGTTCCCGCAGATCTCAATAACCGTTCGCACTAGAGAGCTGAAATTTGGTACCAATATGTATATCAATCACGCCCACAAAATGCAAGAATAAAAAGTGGAAAAAAAAAATTTTTAGGGTACTCCCCCTATACGTAAAGCGGGGCGTGATATTTGTTTTAATTCCAACCCTATCGTGTGTGTGTGTGTGTATCGTTGAATAGGCATTTAAAAATGAATAAGGGTTTTCTGAAATATTTTTTTTATATTCATATTTTCGGACACAATTGCTGCTAAAATTGGAAACAATGTGTCCCCCGCCTCCAATTCCTGAACGTTTAAAAAAATCTGGAGTATTGAGTATAAAATTTCTAGGAAAATTATTTTGAACCAGATTCATTGAGCAATTCAACAAAATAATTCCTGTTAATGGAAATTCATGTTTTTGCAAAAAAAAAATAACTTTTACATATTTCCTTATTATTCTCAACGTATCTTCTTTAAAATGAAACAAAATATATGAAAATCGGTTCACGCAATCCAAAATTACCACCAAATATTTTATGCATGGTTTTGGTGGTAATTTTGGATTGATTTGGATTTATTGGGGCATAAGCCATCTAGTTTCCTCGAGTTAGTAACCGAATTTACCGAGAGATGTCGCTGTACATTGGACTACTTCGAGTTGCTAAGAGTTTTTCTGAGTTAATGAGGTCGGGATAGGTATGGGCTATCCTCGGGAATCTTTTTTTTCCTTAGTGATTTTAGATCTTAAGGTTTATTCATGCCAATATAAGATTTAATTATAATAACAGAAGTTTTGTTTTCTGCTCGTAAGTCTCTGCCTATGTACCTGTTCAGTCATGTTACTTATTACTCGTTTCATTTATGAAACGTAACATAGTTTTTTTTTTTTTTTATGAAGGTTTTTTTAATCATCTAAAAGGAGGAAAATAGGGAATGGGCTTTATGTTTGGGTGAGGAAGGTCTAAGACTAATTAGGGAACAAAACAAAAACAGTGTATTATTTTTGTCAGTTTATATAATGGGTCATTACAATTTTATAGAATAACAAGCAACATCAAGTCAATCATGGCGGTACTACCTCTACCTCTACGCATATATTATCAACTCGCACCTTGGGCGGTACGCAGTAGTCGCCGCTAAAAGCTCCTCGTGCTAGCAGTAGGGGTCTCATGCGTAATAATTGAGACCGCAATAAGAGAGTGGGGTGGTTACCGTGGTGGTCATCGTGGTGGTCATTGTTATTAATAACCTGGCACATGACGCTCCCCAGGACGGCCACTAGAACAACAAGTACGATTAACTTCGACATTCTTACAGTTTACTCACTTCTGCGATACAGATCCGCAAGTTTACTGAATATTGCTGACGATGGTATGATAGTCGGGTATGCACTCCTTTATATACTACTGTGAATAGTGAAAAGTCTTAAATCAATTGGTTTCAAATAATACGTTAAATTATTCGCCCCCTTATTAAGGACATGAAGAAAACTTCACTGATCGTTCAACTTGTCTCTCATTTATAAAATATATTTGATGTTCCTGAGTCAGACATTACTGAATACAAATAAATATTAAGTGAAGGTAAGTGTTTTTGAGCTTTATTTTGTATTATATGGTAAGTTGCTTCAAACGCAGATCAGTTTATCGTGAATATAGTTGATATTGTTGAAGTATCTTTAACGCGCCTCAATAATTACCTCAGAATATCGTAAAATATATAAATTATAATTATATAAATATTTTTATATCACATACCTACACGATATTGAAATTACATACTGGACTACATTAGTTTTTAGTAAGTTGCTTGTTCGATATTAAGATATATTTTACCACAAATGCGATAAAAACCTATAAATTTCTCGATTACTAATACATAATTATCTCGTAAACATGGCGTCCATTGAAAGCAGCTTTAAGTTGCAACTTCAACCTTAAAAACTCCTCTCTGCTCTTCTGAAGGTCCAAGTAATATCTGTACCACTATTGCAGTTCAAGTCTGCACTGTGATACTGCAGATATCAAACCACACTATTAATGGCTACTTGTTTAGAGATCCGTAGAAGTCGTTGGAAACTCTATAATACGATGATATATTATTGTTAATTGTTTAACACTTAAGTACTATGTGTTACCTTGTTTTCAGAGTACCGTTCAAAATAATTCAAACTTATAATGCACAACAAAATAAACAAGAACTTTGCATCTGTCCATCTAAATGGGAAAAACGGAGTGTTTCCCTATACTTGAGAGTAAATAAATGGAGCTACTTAATTTTTTTATATTCTTGAATAAATACATATTTTCTGTTATAAGTTTTTTATTATTTCAAAACAAACATTATTTTTCCTCTGTAACTGATTCATTATCAATAATTGAGAAAACAAAATCTACGGGACCCTTGCTTGTGTTTGTGAATAAAATAACAGAATATATCCAAATGAGCAGGCAATGTCTATTAACCTCCTGCTTCTATTGTGGAGCCTTAATGTGGCTATAAGTAGAACAGAGGATCAAATTCCTACTTAAGTCTGCACAATAGAACAAATCACTTCTGCAATGAAACCTTTAGTGGCAGAAAAGTGATAAATATATCTTTTATACAGTTCCGTTAAAAAGTCTACAATTAGAGTCTTTATGCAGTTCTAACGCGTACATCGGCGGCAATAGAAACTTTTTAGCAGCTTTAACCTTAAGCATAATTGTTTGAACTCTCTTTTAAAGATGTAGGCTGCAAATGGGTTGTAGAATGATCTCTTGTAAAACCTAGAGTGACATTTGGTTCAGTTTCTGCTGCCTTTAGTTTAGATGTTTACAGCTATGAGCAGCTACGGAAGCAATATTAGAACTTAAAGATACTTTCGGAACCCCTCAAGCACTACTGTACAGCTAACAGTTGCAAAATAGGCTGCTATTTCCACTAGTGTGCTAGTTGGGTAGGAACAACTTTATTCCATGTTTATTAACAAAAGAGTTACCTAGAGCACTAAAAACGATCTCAATCTTAACAAATACATCATGAGTCACACCGACCAAGGACGTCTTTGAAGCAAATCTTTGTGTTGTAAGAATGTCGCCACACATAATGCATGTTATATGAGCGAAGGGCGTCTGAATGAAACGCCTCGGGCACAAACCTGAGCGAAAGGACACAATTGCTGGAGCCTCTACGGAAATGTGCTGTTTTGTGTAATTCGTCTCTTTTATAAGAATTTCTAGACTCCGTGGTAAAGATGAAAAGAACGAGGGAGGCACATTTTTAAATACATTTCAAAACTCCAGTCAAGCGGAACATACAAGATATTTGTTTACTGGTAACGATAACTGGAACATTAAGGAAGCAATAAGCACTTCAAAGGAATTATTATTCAGGTTAATTAAAATAAACTATCACGTTCCACTATTTGGCAATTTTATAGTACCTACGTACAATTATTAGGAACTAGCTTTAACTGTCAATTTTTAAAATATCGTCCTTGATATTCATTAACACTATTTTCATGGCCTATACCGTTTACCTACGTGCTATTTTTTAAATCAGTTAGTGACAAATATAATATCCTTAATAAGGGAGTCAAATAATTTAACGCATTATTTGATACCAATTGATTTAAGACTTTTCACTATTCACAGTAGTATATAAAGGAGTGCATACCCGAGTATCATAACATCGTCAGCAATATTCAGTAAACTTGCGGATCTGCATCGCAGAAGTGAGTAAACTGTAAGGATGTCGAAGTTATTCGTACTTGTTGTTCTAGTGGCCGTCCTGGGGAGCGTCATGTGCCAGATTATTAATAACAATGACCACCACGATGACCACCACACTCTCTTATTGCGGTCTCAATTATTACGCATGAGACCCCTACTGCTAGCACGAGACGCTTTTGGCGGCGAGTGTCCACCATCCAGCTTTCAGAAACTTAAGAATTGGTGCCACATAGTAGGTAGGTAGGCAGTTTAATGCCACAACAGCCATGTTTGACTTGATGTTGGTTGTTATTCTATAAAATTGTAATGACCAATTATATAAACTGACAAAAATAATACTGGTTTTTGTTTCGTTCTCTAATTAAATTAGTCTTAGATCTTCCTCACCCAATATAAAAACATTTCTGAAAAAAAAATATGGAACAGATTTAAATCCGCAATTACACTCATGAGCAGTGAATTTATAATAAGAAAACCGACCAAGTGCGAGACGGACTCCTGCACTAAGGGTTCCGTACTATCCAAACTAATATTCTATATAATACATAATACATATTTATCGAAATCTAGCAAAAAAATCAAAATATTTATTTGATTCTAGTCTTCAGTATTTGTTGTTATAGCGGCAACAGAAATACATCATCTGTGAAAATTTCAACACTGTAATTATCACGGTTCATGAGATACAGCCTGGTGACAGACGGACGGACAGAGGAGCGAAAACAATAGGGTCCCATTTTACCCCTTGGGTCACCATCTTCCGAGCCTTTTCCTAATCATGTTGGGGTCGTAAGCTGCAATTAGAGCATCAGTGTCTATGATAGCTGAGAGTTTGTACAGAGCATATGCGGAAGAACTAACTCTTTTTCTAAGTTCCTCTGTGTGACTTCCAATTCAAGTTCCTATCAATGATTATGCCTAGAAATTTCGTTGTAGTAACTGTACCGAGTGATGTGCCTTAGTAGTTTATTTGAAAATTTGGAGAAGCTATACGTTGACTGAAATACATTATTTTGTTTTGGCTAGATTAATCTTGAGGTTATTATAATTCATCCAATCTATTAGAGATTGAATGGTTTTATTTATTTCGTCTTCGTGTGAATCTGTGGAATCTACGGTAACTGTGCTATCATCGGCAAAGAGCGTCACTAAAGGTGTGGTCAGTAATGGTAAATCATTTATGTAAATAATAAAAAGTAAAGGTCCCAATACGCTACCCTGGGGTACACCAAACATGACTTTACGTTCATGAGAATGTAATATTTCCTCACATTTTTTTACTGTATTTGTTCTAGTAACTTCTGTGTATTGTGTTTTATTTTTTAAATAAGATTCCATTAATTTGAGAATGTTGCCCCTAATACAGTTGTTTATTAAGCAGTATGTCATGACTTACATAATTAAAGGCCTGAGTCATGTCAAAGGAAATAGCACATATAGGTACTTTAGTATCAATTTTTTTAACAATGTTCCTTAAAAAGTAAAAAATGACCATGTTTATAGTTTTATTTTTCCGAAAACCTTTCTGTCCCTGAGTCAAAATACTATGTCGTTCTAAAAAATTGTAAAGTTATACATATAAATATTTTTCATTTTTTTTTTAATTATTGTGAGAAGTGCGATTGGTCTATAGCAGCTCATTGCTTCCTTGTCGTCTTTATTAAAAAGCGGTTTAATAACGGCAACTTTTAACTGGTCTGGGTAAGTCTGCCTGTTGAGATGCATATATTTATAATAGCTCAAGTGAACACATATAATGTCAGCTACATATTTAATAATTTTAGTGAATACTTCGTCATGACCGACACTGTTAGAATTCTTTAATGATTTGATTATTTTTAACAAATCCTGTGGAGTACTTGGTGCCATAAACATTGAATTGTTACATTTATTAATGTGTGTTGTTGAAACTATTTATTGGCTGTATTTTGTCAACAAAAAAATTGTTGAATGAGTTTGCTATTTCTTGAGGATTATTTACTTGTTTATTGTCAAATTTTATAGAATCTGTCGGAGGCGAACATCAAGGATGGCACTATTGTCCGACATCAGCTAGGGTTATCGTACAAAGAGATAACTCAAAAAGAGCTCTAAACTCAAAAACGTTTGTTCAAATTAGTCAGAACAAAAGACAGCCCCCAAAACGCCCACCCTTCGCCACTTCCTATGTGTTTTGACTGGGGTGAAGAAGTGGCGGAACAAACTCCCCAGCAACACATGTCTGTCTGTTAGGTTAGAAGAACCACTTTAATTTCAAAAGACACTTTACACTTTACAATATGGATCCACAACGGTACTACAAGGCTAGACAATAACACTAGGTACACTAGACGTGACGTAAGGCAGTTTCGAGATGTGTGCGTGCAACACGACGGCTCAACGAAGACCGAGCTCCGCGGACGCCACGCTGACCACCACGACTCTGCCAAGCGCGCCAAAATGTTGTATCACCGGAAACGCCACCAGTGAACGCGCTTGCGTCTCATTTAGTGTCCGTACTATTGACCGTCTCCGACAAATCAATAATGTTCTTATTAATCTTTGTTTTATTTTTGTTTATGATATCCCAAATTGTTTTTAATTTATTAGTTGATGTTTTAATTTTATAGCAATTTTGGGCACGTTGTGTTAGTTTAATAATTTTCCTCTACAGTTTATTGTATTTTTTGAATTTATTTTTATTTACGTCATTACGATTAAGTCTGTGATTCCATAATAGTTCTCTTTTCCGTTTACTGCAGTTTTTAATTCCTCGTGATAGCCTTTGGTTTTTTGTAAATGTGAATATTTATTTTTATGTGAGGAAAACAAAGCTTGTATAATAAAATGATTTGTAGGCTTTATTGGCATCATTCGTATTGTACATTTCGGAAAATGATAGATTTGTTAAATAATTCCAATTTTTTTCTTTATTTTCTATGTTGTAGTCTCTACGAGTAATATACGGTTACAGCTAAGTGATGGTAGTGGTAGCATTAATTCTCTTCAATGAATAAAACATCGATAAATTTAATTGTTTCTTATTACTTGCAAATGGGCGACAAAGCAATCTTTTCTCTTCTTCAAATAAGGTTTTTTTAAAATATAATTTCATGACCATTCAGTACTCCTCTTGATTTCAGTAGTACCACTCAGCCAGCGTTAATATCTTCGAATGAACCATTAGGGCAGGGTTGCTTGACTCCGGCCTAGTCCAACAGTCTCAACGGGTCATCAACAAATTTTCATCGATATCCTGACAGTTGACAGTATTCAAACAAACTATCAAAGCACAAACAACGAGTAGCTTGATCATGATTTCGTACACAAACTGGTATTTATTTTTGGGTGAGGAAGATCTAAGACTATAAAAAAAAAAAAAAAACTATTGCATTTGCAACCAGCATTTGGGTTTTAATGGCTGTTATTAATCCTTTTTAACGCATATATCGCCAACTCGCACCTTGGGTGGTGGGCAATAGTCGCCGTCGAAAGCTCCTCGTGTTAGCAGTATGGGTTGAAGGAGTAATTGGGACCGATCACCAATAATGTAGTCTGGTTGGTCATCGGTCTCAATATACTGGCACATGACGCTCCCCAGGACGGCCACTAGAACAACAAGTACGATTAACTTCGACATCCTTACAGTTTACTCACTTCTGCGATACAGGTCCGCAAGTTTACTGAATATTGCTGACGATGTTATGATACTCGGGTATGCACTCCTTTATATACTGTGAGTAGTGAAAAGATTTAAATCAATTGGTTTCAAATAATACGTCAAATTATTCGACTCCCTTATTAAGGACATTTGTCACTAATCAATTTAAAAATGGTACGTAGATTATATAAGATTTATAAAGAGCATGAAAATATTGATATTCATGTCATTATCTAGGAGCACATTGAAATGTGAAAAAACTATTGGTATAGTCACAAAATATTGATTTATAATTACAAATTAAGTTGATCAGGATTTGGCTTCTATGCGTTCTCAAAACGCGTTTTTTGAAGGATACTATGTTTCTCGTACCCTAAGTATCCGCATTTTGTCGACGCTCCTTTCTTAAGAAATTTTCCGTTATGACATTTCTGCTCGTCATTATATTCAACACTAGCCGTTTTCCCGCGGTTTCACCCGCGTCCCGTGGGAGCTTCTGCCCGCACCGGGATAAAATATAGCCTGTGTTACTCGCAGATAATATAGCTTTCTAATGGTGAAAGAATATTTAAAATCAGTCCAGTAGTTTTTGAGTTTATCCATTACAACCACGCAAACAAACAAAGTTTTCCTCTTTATAATATTAGTATAGAGATATCATGGGCTAACAAATCAAGTAATATATTTTATTTAATAAAGAGCGGAGTTAATGGATTATTACATTTATGGAGCAGTGTATGTATATAACTAATCAATCAACAGCGAATAACAATATTACTTTTGCTTCTGTCTGAAATCGCTTTATCGTAACGACAACTAATAGGAATTATAAAAATGGGTGCGTTTATTTGTTCGTTTCCCTATCAAAATAAAAGGATGATGATGATGATGAACTATAGGAACAACTTTTTTCCATGTTTATTAACAATATAGTTACCTAGAGCACTAAAAACGATCTCAATCTTAACAAATACAGCATGAGACATACCGACCAAGGACGTATTTGAAGCAAATCTTTGTGTTGTAAGAATGTCGCTACACATAATGCATGTTATATGAGCGAAGGGCGTCTGAATGAAACGCCTCGGGCACAAACCTGAGCGAAAGGACACAATTGCTGGAGCCTCTACGGAAATGTGCTGTTTTGTGTAATTCGTCTCTTTTATAAGAATTTCTAGACTCCGTGGTAAAGATGAAAAGAACGAGAGAGGCAGATTTTTAAATTCATTTCAAAACTCCAGTCAAGCGGAACATACAAGATATTTCTATTCGATAACTGGAACATTAAGAAAGCAATAAGCACTTCAAAGGAATTATTATTCAGGTTAATTGAAATAAACTATCACGTTCCACTATTTGGCAATTTTATAGTACCTACGTACAATTATTACGAACTAGCTTTAACTGACAATTTTTAAAATATCGTCCTTGATATTCATTAACAATATTTTCATGGCCTATACCGTTTACCTACGTGCTATTTTTTAAATCAGTTAGTGACAAATATAATATCCTTAATAAGGGAGTCAAATAATTTTACGCATTATTTGAAACCAATTGATTCAAGACTTTTCACTATTCACAGTAGTATATAAAGGACTGCATACCCGAGTATCATAACATCGTCAGCAATATTCAGTAAACTTGCGGATCTGTATCGCAGAAGTGAGTAAACTGTAAGAATGTCGAAGTTAATCGTACTTGTTGTTCTAGTGGCCGTCCTGGGGAGCGTCATGTGCCAGGTTATTAATAACAATGACTACCACGATGACCACCACGGTAACCACCCCACTCTCTTATTGCGGTCTCAATTATTACGCATGAGACCCCTACTGCTAGCACGAGGAGCTTTTAGCGGCGACTACTGCGTACCGCCCAAGGTGCGAGTTGATAATATATGCGTAGAGGTAGAGGTAGTACCGCCATGATTGGCTTGATTTTGGTTGTTATTCTGTAAAATTTTTATGACCAATTATATAAATTCACAAAATAAACATACTGGTTTTGGTTTCGTTCCCTAATTAGTCTTAGACCGTCATCACCCAAATATATAGACTATTCCTATTTTGCGTTGATATTTTTTGAATTATACCTCTCAAAGTCTACAGATGTGAATAAGTAATAAGTTTATTATTTCAGGTTACTAATCTCGAGAACGAAGCACGAGTATAATTGATGATTAAACGAACTTACCTGTACGTGAAGTTCAATCATAATTATACGAAGTGCTTCGTTCGAAGAGATTAGTAGGTCCCTCCCGCCCTTCCCAAATCATTCCAAAAAATATCAACGATGGACGTTGGCTAAAGACACTCCAAACTAAATGACAAGCGGAGTATTAGGTCAAAAACACCTCGCAAACAAAAAAAAAAAAATCTTTTACCTCTCAACATTCAGTGCATGTGGTGATAATCACAAAAAATTGTTTTATGGCAACCTGTGATCTCAAAGATGCATATTTTTTATTAAAAATCCATCCAGATTCCAGAAAATATCTCCGTTAAAATATGGAACTGGTTTAAATCAGCAGTTATACTCATAAATACTAGATACACATGTTTGCTTGATAGTTAAAATAAGTAGTAAACTAATCAAAAAACATGCATGGAAAATGACATCATGTTTCTTTTCGTAAATAATCATCATCATCCTCTTGCCCTTATCCCAATTTTATTTGGGGTCGGCGCAGCATGTTTTCTTCTTCCATACTCTTCTATCTGCCGCCATCTCACAAGTAACAATCGTTCACACCATATCTACTTTCACACAATCCATCCATCGTTTCTTTGGTCTTCCTCTTCCACTATATCCGTCTATGTTCATACTCATCACACCATGACTCATTCCTCCGCATCACATGCCCATACCATGACAGCCGGTTTCCACGCAATTTTTCTGTTACCGGCGCCACTTTCAAACTTCCTCTTATATACTCATTCCTCACTCTATCCATTCGCGTAACACCACACATTCCTCTTAACATTCTTATCTCTTGCGCATGCAATTGTCTTTCATTCGTAGCTTTTCTGGGCCAGCTTGACTTGGCTTAGAGTCCTATGTCCCCTAGATGGGGCAGAGGGCATCCACAGTGCTCCGCCGTCGCGTTCGGTCTTGAGCTTCGCGCTTTATTTCGCTCCACGTTCTGCCTATAGTCGCCGCCTCTGCAATGATCGTCCGCCGCCAGGATTGTTTAGGGCGGCCACGTTTCCGCTTCCCTTGGGGATTCCAGTCTAGGGCTTGCCTCGGGATGTGATCGGGGTCCCTTCGGGAATAAGCGAACCGAAATACCGGAAATCGGAGCTTTTCATAAATAAAACGACTAGTAAAATGAACGAATGCACAAGCAGTGACGTTAAAGCAGAAAACAAACGTATTTAAATGTCTTTCTCACAAAAAATCCTTACGATATTGAATTAAATGACAACTTAATGTTTTTAAAACAACGCCACCTACCGGCGCAGTGGTGCAACAAAAACGGAAATGAACAAGCGACACTGTAAGGCTCACTTCCGGCCTGAATCACCTGCCGGATGCAAATAGAGTTTTCGTAATTTTCTCGTTATACCACTTTTTTTTTCACTTTTACAGCTGCATCTTGATTCTTCATGTGTTTAATATTACCTACATATTCTTTTTGGAAGAGCTCGTAGCTAAGTCAAAAACACGCGGATCGATCGATCATAAGGTTAAGTAACGCTTGTGAATGAGTGACCATGTTGTCATGATGAATTGTTGTGTGTTTCAGAAAGCTCGTGGGTCCCAGCTGTCATTTCGATAGTCAAAGTCAAAGTCAAAATCATTTATTAAAATAGGCTAATACGATAAGCACTTTTTAACGAAAGTGTATCTAGATAGTCGTTGGTTAAGGGTCAGAAAGTGCGACAATCAATCTTACTAAGTGATATCGGTTTGCCTTCTTTCGCAGCTGTCAGCTGAATCGAATCTGATGATGTCACCAAAATTTGTCTGAGATTTCTGGGGTTCTGTCAGATTCGGGCGATTTTAATGCGCAAGAGTACGAAGTATGAACTGACCGTTTAGTAAGAAATAAAGCAAACGGGAAATACCAACATAGGCATAAATTTTGGACTTTGGAAATGAATCTTTCCCGAAGACTTCATTGTCAATACTTTACCCATCTTCAAAACTAAACTCAATTAGTTCATAAAATTTTCATACACAACGTTGTCATTTATCTCACGAGCATAAGTTTCCCTCGGGAAATCATGTAGAACAATGTGTCCTATGCTTGTTCGCGACAGCTACACTAGCACCCGACTTTAAGCTCGAATTACCTAATTGTTAATGACGCCAACAGGTCCTGATATTTGCGAACGACGTGGTCTGGCTAGCTTTAAACTTTAAAGCGACGTTTCCCAAAGCGTTTGTGCCTTTGTTATTGAATGTGCCTGTTAGGGAATGCTGAGGTTTTCTTGTAAAATTATATTTGTTGCTTTCAAGAGGTAATGTCGTAGTTCAAACGCATATTATGTTATTATATGGACGCTTTAGCTTCATTAAGTCGTGGTGGCCTAGTGGGTAAAGAGCCAACGTCTCAAGTATGAGGGCGTGGGTTCGATTCCAGGTCAGGCAAGTGCCAATGCAACTTTTCTAAGTTTGTATGTACTTTCGAAGTATATCTTAGACACAAATGACTGTGTTTCCGATGGCGCGTTAAACTGTAGGTCCCGGCTGTCATTGAACATCCTTGGCAATCATTAGTGGTAGTCAGAAGCCAGTTAATCTAACAGTTGTCTAATCAAGGAGTACTAGGTTGCCCATGTAACTGGGTTGAGGGGGTCAGATAGGCAGTCACTCCGCTAAAGCCCAAAGTGCGGTTACAGCTAAGCGGTGGTAGTGGTAGTATGTAGGTATATTTTTTTCAATGTTACAAAGTTAAAATATCTACATATAAATAAAACTTACATTTATTTAATTGTTTTTAGGGTTCCGTAGCCAAAATGGCAAAAACGGAACCCTTATAGTTTCGTCATGTCCGTCTGTCCGTCTGTCCGTCTGTCCGTCTGTCACAGCCGATTTACTCGGAAACTATAAGTACTACAGTGATGAAATTTGATGGGAATATGTGTTGTATGAACCGCTACAAAAATATGACACTAAATAGTAAAAAAAAGAATTGGGGGTGGGGCCCCCCATACATGTAACTGAGGGATGAAATTTTTTTTTTCGATGTACATACCCGTGTGGGGTATCAATGGAAAGGTCTTTTAAAATGATATAAAGTTTTCTAAAAAACATTTTTCTTAAAGTGAACGGTTTTTGAGATATCAGCTCTCAAAGTCGTAAAAAGTATGTCCCCCCCCCCTCTATTTTTATAACTACGGGGTATAAAATTCTAAAAAAAATAGAGGTGATGCATGCTAATTAACTCTTTCAACGATTTTTGGTTTGATCAAAGTATCTCTT